>CM077147.1:79126507-80455769 GCA_039583875.1 Platanthera guangdongensis | reverse complement strand
CTTTGGTATGGACTGGCTCCCGGAGCAGCGAGCTTATATTGATTGAAACTGAAAGGAGGTTAAGTTGGGATTAAATTCTGAATGGGAGACTACGTTTGCGGGCATGAAGGGTTCAGGAAAAGTTTTGATGTCAGCCCTTCAGGTGATCAAGGCAGTTCGGTCTGGGGCAGAGCTGTTTGTCACTCTAGTGTAGACTTCGACGCCTAAGCCTAGTCTAGACAGTATCCCAGTTGTGTCTGAGTATCCTGATGTGTTTCTAGATGATCTCCCAGGAGGTCCTCCTCAGCGGGAGATAGACTGTACTATAGAGCTGGTATCGGGTGCCAAACCGGTGTCACGCTCCCCCTATCAGATAGCGCCAAAAGAGATGGTGGAGTTGAAGGTGCAATTACAAGAGTTGTTAGAGCAAGGTAATGTGCGTCCAAGTTCGTCGCCTTGGAGAGCACCGGTTCTCTTCGTTAAGAAGAAAGATGGGAGCTTGCGGCTTTGTATCGACTACCAGGAATTGAACAAGCTTACGGAAAATAATAAGTATCTGATCCCAAGAATTGACGATTTATTTGATCAGTTGGTTGGGTCAACGGTATATTCGAAGTTAGATCTGAAGTCCGATTACTAGCAATTGAGGATAAGGGAGAGTGACATCCCAAAGACAACATTCAGTACGCGGTTTGGGCATTACGAGTTCACGGTCATGCCGTTTGGTTTGACCAATGCGCCATCCGTGTTTATGGATCTGATGAACAGGACGTTCAGAAAGTACCTGGACAGTTTTGTGATAGTATTTATCGATGATATCCTAGTGTACTCGCAGTGTGAAGAGGATCACTACAATCACCTGCACATGGTGTTGGAGACGTTGAGGAGAAACCAGTTGTATGCTAAGTTCTCCAAGTGTGAATTCTGGTTATCCTCGATAGCATTCCTTGGTCATGTTGTTAGTGGAGAAGGGATAGCTGTGGATCCGGCGAAGATAGTGGCGATACGGGAGTGGCCTGCTTTGACTACAGTGGCGGAGGTTCGGAGCTTTCTAGGGCTTGCGGGCTACTACAGGCGCTTCATAGAGAACTTCTCCCGGATAGCGCTGCCACTCACAACTTTGACTAGGAAGAATCAGAAGTTTGTGTGGTCTTCGCAGTGCAAACAGGCTTTTGAAGAGTTGAAGAGGCGGTTGACCACATCGCCTATTTTATGTTCCCCAAGTGGAACCGAAGGGTTCAAAATCTATAGTGATGCTTCGGGCAGTGGTTTGGGCTGTGTTCTGCTACAGTATGGGAGTGTAATAGCCTACGGTTCACGACAATTGAAGGCTCACGAGAGAAATTATCCGGTCCATGACATGAATTTAGCGGCTGTGATATTTTCTTTAAAGCTGTGGAGGCACTATCTGTATGGTGTGAAAGTCGATATATACACCGATCATAAGAGCTTGAAGTACTTGTTAGATCAAAAGGATCTGAACAAGAGGCAGCGGAGGTGGATGGAGTTCCTAGGGGACTACACCTTCAAGATACATTATGTGCCAGGGAAAGGTAATATAGTGGCGGATGCGTTGAGTCGTACGGTTCCTGCACAGGCCAACTGGTTGTCAGTACATGATGAGAGATTGGTCTGTGAGTTGGAGGCTTTGGAGATATCTTGCGTCGACAAGCAGTATAGTACTGAGGCGAAACTGTTTTGGACCGAGGTGCAGTGTGACCTAGCTGATAGAGTTCGGCGGGATTTGATTCAGGATAACAGCATGAAGCAGATCTTGGATGAATCATTGGATGGGTCAAATTCCCAATTTGCTGTTGAGGATGGGTTGCTAAGGAAAGACGGTCGCCTATGCGTTCCTAGTGCGGATAATCTTTGGGAGGAGTTGATGTACGAGGCTCATCATACCAAGTACTCAATCCACCCGGGAAGCACGAAGATGTATAGAGACATGAAGAAATTATTTTGGTGGCCAGGATTGAAGAAGGATGTAGCACTCTATGTGGCCAAGTGCCAAACTTGTGCTTTGGTTAAGGCGGAGTGCCAGAAGCCCGGAGGTTTCCTAAAGTCCTTGCCTATCCCGGAATGGAAATTTGACGACATATCTATGGATTTTGTCCATGGTTTGCCGAAGTCGCAGAGGGGAAACGACGTCATCTGGGTGGTCGTAGATAGGTTGACTAAGGTGTCGCACTTCATCCCGATCAGGAAGGAATATCCGGTGGAAAGGTTGGCCAAACTCTATGTGGAGAATATTGTACGGTTGCATGGTGTGCCCCGCAGTATTGTTAGTGATCGAGATGGACGCTTCACGTCGAATGACTGGAGGTTGGTGCATAGTCTGTTGGGTACTAAGCTAAAGTTCAGCACATCCTTCCATCCACAGACGGATGGCCAAACTGAGAGGGTCAATCAGACATTGGAGGACATGCTTCGCATGTGCGTCCTAGATTTTGGAAAGTAGTGGGAAGATCACCTGTACATGGGGGAGTTTGCGTATAACAACAGCTTTCAGGCGAGTATTGGAATGGCGCCTTTCAAGGCCTTGTACGGGAGAAAGTGTCGCACGTCTTTGTCTTGGTTGGAGATGGGCGAGTCAAAGCTTTTCAAACGTCAAGCGGTGAAAGATGCCACTTCAGTGATACGGACAATTCAGGAATGGTTGAAAATCGCTCAGGACAGACAGTCAAAGTACTATAACGCCAAGCATAGGAACGTGCAGTTCAATGTTGGCGACTGTGTGTACTTGAAAATCAAGCCGTCCAAGGGTGTCTCGCGGGTTCGATGCTTGAAGAAGCTGA
This sequence comes from Platanthera guangdongensis, assembly GCA_039583875.1. Taxonomy (NCBI): domain Eukaryota; kingdom Viridiplantae; phylum Streptophyta; class Magnoliopsida; order Asparagales; family Orchidaceae; genus Platanthera; species Platanthera guangdongensis. The sequence goes on along the minus strand of CM077147.1, from coordinate 80,452,992 downwards.
GTCCGAGATACCTTGGACCATTTGAGATCCTGGAGAGTGTTGGCGAAGCAGTGTATAGATTGAAGATGTCGGTGGAGTTGAGTGGGCTACACGATGTGTTCCACGTATCGGTGTTGCGTAAGGCGGTGCAAGAGCCTTCGCCGATAGTTGCGGTTGATTAAGTGCTAGTTGATTACGAGTTGACGACAAAGGTCAAGACAGTACGTATAGAAGACGTTGAAGTCAAGCGACTCTGCAACAAGGACATCCGAATGGTTAAAGTCCGTTGGGATAATTGCATACCTGAGGAGCTTTCTTGGGAGTGAGAGCAAACTATGTTGGAAGAATACCCCGAGTTATTCCATTCAGGTAGCTTGTAATTTTGTGTACCTTTACTTAATTTCGGGACGAAATTCCTTAAGTGGGGGAGATTTGTAACGCCCCGAAAATTGTATTTGAGTTGGTCGCGTAAAAAGGGGATTTTAGTGCCTGTATAGGGGTACACAGCCTAGGACATGGGCGTGTCCAAGGCCGTGTCTGGCTGGTATTTTGGCCATTTTCATCCCGAGAAGGACACGGCAAGGAACACGGCTGGATGACACGGGCATGTCATTTGACACGGGCTTGTGCCTACCCGTGTCAGTACCCGTGTTCAGCAGGGTCGTGTAGGTTGGCGTGGCGGTTATATGTGACATGCCCCCGAACACAGGCGTGTTGAGGAACCCGATAAGGGCGTGTCGAGTGGGACACGGGCGTGTCTGAGCCCGTGTGAGTCTCTGGGTTCGACGATCATGGCTGGATCGAGACACACGGCCTGGGACACGGCCGTGTGCCAAGCCGTGTTCGGCTCAGGTTTGGGGATTTTTGAGCGGATCTGAGCCGTTCATTTTCTTTAAATAAGATCCAACGGCCCAGATGGTTTCCTGCTCTGTTAAGGCCAGGAATAGGGGAGTTAATTCATCATTTTCTCCAAACCATTCTCTTTCCAAGGAGTTAGAGAGAGGAGGAAGAAGAAGGAGGATTCCGGCAGCCGGCTGAACATCGGAGCACCGTTTTCAGATCTGAGAGCGGATCCGTGGAGGAAAGATCATTGCGAAGACTTCTAGCCGTGTAGTTTTTCCATGGCGCCAAAGCGGACTACAAGGGTAACGATTCTCCACTTGAGCATGTGAAGCTCTTCCTTTCTGCATAGGGAATCCCGCTCCCACGAGTGTGTGGTGAGTGCGTGGTGTTCCTTGGGGTTGATGTGAATAGTACCCCTTGTGTTGCATATAGAGTCCGGAATCGAAGTACGGGCATATGCATTGTGTGTGAAGACTACCCGGACGTGTGTTGTCTGGATCGATGATGTTGCATTTGTTATGTTTTGCCGGAGAAGACTCCGTGCTTTGGGTTTTCGGGTTTCTATGCGGTAGATTACAGCAGGGATCCTTGGAGGTTAGTTCCAAGGCGCACCCGGAAAACTGAGCAGAATCATTGTTCTGCAAACTTGGCGGTATGGGAACCGGCCTTGAACATAACTGGGTTATGTGATTGATTGGAATATTAGAATCCGAGAGAAGCTTGGCCCGTACGTACGTCTTAAGGTGAACTACGCGGTTGAGCAACGGTCATGTGGAATTGGACCTGTGCTATGTGGTTCAGTACGAGAGACCCGAAAAGGGGACTGGCCGTTGGCATAGTCGCGAGCCTTAGACAGTGGGCAGGAAGGCTTAAATGCTCATGTTGTTGCCATCCTGGGGGTGGTGGTGAAGACGCTGAAGTGTCAGGATTCACCGTTAATGTTTCCTGAGTGCGCGGGGTGTTTGGCCATGCAAGCCTACACCTGTGGCGTAGAATGTTTTTACATAATTGTTTAGCTGGGCTAATGATATGCAGGGAAGGAGTGCCGCCGTCCCGTGAAAGGGACGGGGTCATTATAATTTTGTCGGCTTTAGCTGACCGTTGCCTGTTTGCCACCATGCGGTGGAATGTTGCTTGCATGTGCTGCGGAGCCGAGTGCAAAATAGCGGGCTGGAGCCCATGTTGTCGTGTTGGCCCTCGAAGGCCTTAGTGAATAATTGTTTTCATTTTGTCATGTGTGGCCGGCCTGCAAGCCGATGTATGTAAGACACTATTTGATAAGTGAACTATTGTAAGGTCATAAGGCCATGTACCTTTCAGTGTATTTGGGTTTCATTCCTGTTGTGTGGATGTGGACATTCATGATTATGGATTTAAGTTTTGGGTTCTTTCAACTATTTAAAAGCTTCCGCTAGAATGCTCTGCGTAGGACGAGTAGTCTTAATTAGTTAGTTTGGATATTCTTATGTAACCCTTCCGACTGTCCGTGGTATATGGCGTCGGGTTCCAGCTGGACCTTCTGTTATATTTCATACGGTGGATGGGGGTGTTACACACGCCCCTTCGGCGATTTCTCGATCGCCAATTCCCACTGGGCTGGGGAAATCCTTCGCAGTTCTTGAGGGGGGCTCTTTCAGGGCCGGTCGGGCTCCTCCCGACCATCTACTAGTGCGGGAGATGTGCCGACCACCAGTGAGCTTGTACTTGTGCCTATTTGTTACCGCTCGCTCCTTATGACCTTTCCCTTTATAGGCTTTAACGCGATCTCCTCCTCCGTAGTCGACATGAGCGAGGGGTATTCGCCTCCCCTGATACAGATCGCATTTCGGAGTATCTGGGCGACCCGATGGATGTTGAGGGGATGAAGAAGCTGGTGATGCGGCTATTTCAAAAAAAAAACTCTCTACTGCTATAGGAGGTTTGCGACAGGGTAGATGAGGACAAGGCTGAGGCGAAGGAGCGGTTCGCAGTTCTTGAGGGGACGAGTCATCCAGCTGATGGGGATAGAGTTACTTCTTCGGGGGTGCATATCACGCGGGTCGAGGAGCGGCTTAGGCATGCTACAGAGTAGATTGACCTGGCCCAATGGGAGCTGTTGGCGGTTCGCGAATACTACTATCCTCGCATGTCGCCCGGATCTTGGACGTGGAGGCGGGTGTCACAACCCGCATTTCCTCAACGAGTACATCGTATCAGAGCAAGAGGAACTACGGGTTATGATGCCACGTCGTGCAGGGGATAACTGCACACGCTCAGGCAACTCTTGACGCTTACTTTATGAGTTGAAATTCAACAGTGAAATGTAAGAAAACCTTTGGATTGAATGGTCGTATCCCTCGGCCTTAGGTATCAAAAACTGTTTTTATACGGCGGCGGAAATACTTTGTTTAATTATGATGAGCTCCTATATGCAGTCTATAGTGATACTACTATAAGAAATCCTCTTTGTTTACGTCATTTGGAAAATACGTCTTAGTTGATCAAAAACATGTATGCATGATATACAATAATAGGTTTTGTGTAGCTTAGAAAATACCTAATGCAACCTATCATAAATCTTTCCCAAGAGCAAGAAGACATCATCCAAATGAGTCACATAGCAGTCTATTATTCATATATCACAAGTAAAGAAAACCACCAATGGGCGCCAACAGGCTGACACGAACCCATTGGGGCACATGTATGTCTGTACAACAAAGAGAAGAACTACCTCGCTAAGTATGCTCGGCTAGCTCCCAAGAAACGCCACCAACCAACCTAGCCGCTCAACCGGCTACAACCTGCACCTGAGGCATTCAAGAAAGAATACCTCAGCAATCAACCAAGCTATACAAAAGAGAGCATGAATTTCATAATCGATAAAGAAGGGGCTTACCGACCCCGTAGCAATGTTTCATATAAGTAAAAAGAGTGCATAAACAAGTGCGTACAAGTAGGAAACAATGTCATTCCAAAGTGCCAACCGCACCAAGTGCGTACAAGTTCAACAAGTCCTGCTCCACCCGCAGGAGCAAAAGGGCAATACACATGCCCAAACTCAGCATCTTATAAACAAGAAACAACCAAACTAGTGAAACATAAGCAGCGGTTAAGTTCAATTCCGCAAGAGTCTTTCTGTAGCGGCCCTAAAGTGGAACGCACCAAACAAAACCAGCCCAAATCGGGGCCAAAGTGGTCTCTCTAACCACAAAAACCAAAACCCGGTGGCCACAGGCTGAAACCACACCACCCCTTGCAGAATTCTCACACAAACGCTCCTGCCATGGTTCACAATTCGGCTCGCAAAACGCCCCATAACCCAAGCTAAACACGTTCCTTTCATCGTTCTCACGCATGACGACAAGTTGCTAGAAAAGGAATTAAGCTACAAGCTACATGAATTACATGATGAGGAACAAGAACAAATCACATAATTAGGCAAGAAAAAGGCTACATGAACATGAATAAATAGAGCTCCATGAGTCACATGAACAAGATAAATGACATGAAGCAATCTAACATGGACTTGCTAACTAACAAAACTACACATGGAAGATCAAAGTCATTCAGCATAGGGAAATTTGATCAGAAGCAAGAGGATTGATACATACATAAAATATGCATAATTGTGAATCAAGAAAAACAAACTAGGCAATTGAATCAAGAAAAACAAAATAAGCATAGGGAAATTGATAGAGCAATTAATCAAAGGACAAGAAATCAAGATTGACAAGGGTGAAGAACACCGCTTGCCTGAACCGAGATGATGTCGCGACGGCTGCTCCTCTCTTCCTTGCCTTGCTTGAGCCTTTCTCCCTTGCTTTCTCTTTGAGAGTGAAGAAGAAGATGAAGAGAAGGTGAAATGAGAAGAACAATTCTCTGTTTCGGCCTTATTTCCTCCAGAACAGAGCTGGACCGTTAGATGCAGAATCAAGGAAATGAACGGCACAAAAAATCTGGAAAAACTCGATTTTCGGGCCGGTCACGCCCTGTGTCACGCCCGTGACACAGGGCGTGTACCATAAGCGGCGGAGAAAGTCGGCAAAAATCCAAGTTTATCCACACGGTACACGGTCGGGTACACGCCCGTGACGGGTCGGTCACGCCCGTGACCTAGGGCGTGTAGCCCGTGTCTCGACACCTCGTCGACACAAAGTGTCGACACTCGACACAGCTTGACACGCCCATGTCACAGGCCGTGTCCCCTATCTCGACACCCGACACTCGATACGCGACACTCGACACTCGACAAGCTGAACACGCCCTGTGACACTCCCGTATAACAGGCCGTGTACCCTCTCTCGACACCCGACACTCAACACTCTACACTCGACACTCGACACTCGACAAAGCGGGACACGGCCCGTGGCACGCCCGTGTCACGGGGCGTGTACCCCATTCGTCGAGCTCAACTCGAAGCAAGAAAAATTCGTCGAGTCAAGGAGGTCACGCCCAGGTCACGGCCTGTGTCACGGCCGTGTCAGGGGGCGTGTCTCGCACAAAAACGACCATTTTTCCCTGTTTTGAAAAATGTTCCTGTGTCGTCCTAGACCATTTTTGCCTTAAGAACTTTTTACCCTTTTTTGTTTCCTGTACCAGCAACTCACTTTCAACAACATTTCCCAGGCGCGAAAAAGTGCAAACAATCCCTAAGAGGCCTCACCGAGTCCCCAATTTGGACTCCGGTTTGCTGGGGAATCGTGCAACTCGGCAACCAAAACAGGCACTCGCAAGCCCGCGGGAAAAACCATGCTCGAACAACGTTCAAAGCCAACGTAACGCCCATTATGCGTACGCAATCAAAAATCCGGGGCGTTACAATCACTCCCCCTAACAAAAAGTTTCGCCTCGAAACTTTTCACGAAATCAAATACAGAAGCAAACCAAAACATGAATGCAACCAAACACCAAGTCACATACCAGCTTAGTTACGGGAACAAATGAGGGTGAGCCGCCCTCATCGTTGACTCGAGCTCCCACGTCGCGCTTTCCACATCCTGATTTTTCCATAACACCTTGACCATAGGAATATTCTTTTTCCGCAACACACGATCTTGGGAGTCCAATATCCGGATAGGCATCTCCACATAAGAAAGGTTTGGCGCCAACTGCGGCACCACATCCAACACTTTCTGATCATTCCGTACACATTTGCGAAGTTGGCTAACATGAAACACGTCGTGAACACCAGGAAAGTTCACGGGTAATTCTACTTTGTATGCGGATGCACCAACTCGCGCAAGAATCTTGAAGGGACCCACAAATCTTGGGTCTAATTTGCGCTCTTTACCAAACCTTTTAATCCCAACCATTGGGGAGACTTTCAAGAAAATAGAATCTCCCACCGCAAACTCTAATTCCGACCGTCGTCGATTGGCATACTTTTCATATCGCTCTTGGGCGATTTGGAGCTTCTCGCGGATCCATCGTACGGCAACTTCCATGTCCTCGAGCGCCTCTAGACCCAACAAAGACCGCTCGCCATCCTCCGTCCAAAAGAGGGGAGTCCGACATCGACGCCCATATAAAGCTTCGAACGGAGCCATTTGCAAGCTTTCTTGATAGCTATTATTATATGTGAATTCCATAAGCCGCAAACGTTCATCCCATGCTCCGCCATACTCAAGAATGTAGCATCGAATCATATCTTCTACAATTTGATTAACTCGTTCTGTTTGGCCATTCGTCTGAGGGTGTTAAGCCGTGGAATATCGCAAATCTGTGCCCAAACCCTCTTGTAGACTCTTCTAGAAACGAGAAGTAAATCGGGAATCCCTGTCTGATATGATATTGACTGGCACACCATGCAGTCAGATGATTTCGTTCAAATAGAGCTCCGCTATTGTCTTCATCGGGTAGTTGACCTTAAAGGGTATGAAATGAGCACACTTGGTCAACCTATCCACGATCACCCACACAGAGTCATGTCCTCATGGAGATCTTGGTAAACCGGTAATAAAATCCATTGAGATGCATTCCCACTTCCATGTTGGAATCTCCAATGGTGTCAACTTGCCACCAGGCCTCCCATGATCAGCTTTCACCCGCTTGCAGGTATGACATTCAGCTACAAATTGCGCTATATCTCTTTTCATTCCATACCACCAGACAATTTGTTTCAGATCACGGTACATTTTTGTTGAGCCTGGATGGTAGGCCATACTTGAGCCATGTGCTTCCCGACACACCATCTCGCGAATGTTTCCCACTACGGGAATACAAAATCGACCACGATACTTTAACGTGCCTGCACCGTCAATCGCAAAATCTGGTAATTCATCCTTTTCAGTCCGAAGAAATAAATGTAAAAGATCAGGATCATCCTTTTGATGTTGTCTTGTAAGCACCAGCCATGAAGGTTCTTCTACTGCCGAATGACTTTGCGGGTCATATTTGCCCACAGAAATATCCATCAATAGAAATTCCTCCACAAGACGGTCGACTGAAACATGAAATAATTTCCCCGTCTTCCGACTCAAAGCATCGGCCACAACATTCGCTTTCCCCGGGTGATACTGAATGTCCACATCATAATCAGCTACATATTCCAGCCATCGCCGTTGGCGCAGATTCAGTTCCTTCTGTGTGAAGACATACTTTAAACTTTTATGATCTGTAAAGATTTTACACTGTGCACCATACAGTAAGTGTCTCCACAACTTCAACGCAAATATCACCGCTGCGAACTCCAAATCATGCGTTGGGTAATTCTTTTCATGACTTTTCAACTGCCGAGATCCATACGCAATCACCTTCTTGTCTTGCATTAACACACATCCAATTCCAACGTGCGACGCATCCACAAACACTTCATAATCTTTTCCTTCTGTCGGCAAGATCAACACAGGAGTGGTACATAACCTTTTCTTGAGTTCCAGGAAGGACGCCTCACACTTGTCATTCCACTCAAACGCCACATGATTCTGGGTTAATCGAGTCAAAGGTGCGGCCAACGTCGCAAAACCTTCGACAAATCTGCGATAATAGCCGGCTAATCCCAAGAAGCTTCGAATCTCCTTGGGTGTCTCCGGTCTTCTCCACTCCATAACTGCAGCAATCTTTTCGGGATCCACTGAAATTCCTTGTTGATTAATGACATGACCCAGAAAAGCAACTTGAGGCAACCAAAACTCGCATTTGCTTAGTTTGGCAAATAATCGTTGGTCTCGCAAAGTGGCCAATACCAAACGCAGATGCTGTTCATGCTCCTCAGCACTGCGGGAGTAGACAAGAACGTCATCAATAAAAACCACCACAAACTTATCCAAGTAGTCCTTGAACACCCTGTTCATCATATCCATGAAGGCTGATGGTGCGTTGGTCAAACCAAACGACCTCACCAGAAATTCAAAATGGCCATGCCTTGATCGAAATGCAGTCCGCGGAATATCAGACTCCCGGACCTTGAGCTGATGATAGCCCGAGCGGAGATCAATCTTCAAAAATACGGAACTGCCACGCAGTTGATCAAACAAATCATCGATTCTTGGCAGTGGGTACTTGTTTTTAATCGTGACCTTGTTCAACTCCCGGTAATCGATGCAATGCCGCATCGACCCATCTTTTTTCTTCACAAATAACACTGGTGCACCCCAAGGTGATGAACTCGGCCTGATAAACCCTTTTGCCAACAAGTCATCCAGCTGTGTACGCAACTCTGCTAGCTCACGCAGGGCCATCCTGTACGGCGCTTTCGCAATAGGTCGCGTACCCGGCTCCAAATCAATAACAAACTCGACATCATGATCAGGTGGTAGACCAGGAAGATCAGTAGGAAAAACATCTTGAAATTCACGCACAACAGGAATCTCCTCCAAACGCGGCAAAACAGCACTAGTCCCCACAGTGGAGACAAGACAAGCAAAATAGTCGGAAACAAACAACGTCCGAACACATACCGCCGAAAGCCCTGGAGAATCCTGGCAAGAATCACCATACACACTTCCTGGCTGACCATCATCTTTGATAAAATCCAAGCGCTTTCCTCTGCACTGGATGACGACGTCATAGCGGGATAACCAGTCCATGCCCAGAATGACGTCAAAATCTTCCAAATCGATCACCTTGCAATCAACCCTTGCTATGAAATCCCCCAACAAAATGGGACAATCAAGAAGACCCCAGTCTGCCACTACCGAAGCACCGGAAGGAAATTTCACCAAAAACGCATTCCCCACTCGATCTGGTGTCAAATGATACCGATCCAGAAAGGTTCGAGCCACAAATGAATGGGTCGCGCCAGAATCAAAGAGAACACGCGCCCAACGGTTCTTTACCTTAAAGTTTCCTATAAGGGTACATATGTAGCTAAAAACTACGCATAAGAGGCAGAAACAAAATAGGAACAAGAGGAATGAATCGAACCTGAGATAACTTGAGGTGACGTATGAGCTTCCTCTGAAGAGACCACATTCAACTTCCCTTTGCCTTTGTCTACACGCGGAGGCGGAGGCAAAGCCTGGAGTGGTGCGGGTTGCAAAACAGGTTGGATCTGCGGGCACCTTGCACGAAGATGTCCTGGTCTGCCACACTGGAAGCACACCTTGTCTTTGGCCCAGCAGCGGCCCACATCATGACCTCTTCTCCCACAAAATGTACACTCCAAGTCTCTGGTTGGCGCACCCTGAATAGCGTGCACCTGCTCCTTCTTTTGCATCCCCAACCGCTTGAAACATTTCTCAAACGGGTGACCGGCTCGGCCACAGAAGCTACATTGTTCCTTCTTCTTCTTTACGTCTGACTCGTGGGACATTTTCTCTCCCACCAGCTGTCTCTTGCCCTGCCTCATCTGCTGCCCTCTTTGTTTGGCATTTTCTATAGCTTCCACCTTCAATGCAGCCTCAACCGCAGTGGTATAACTTGTCGCTCCATAAGCACTTGCGAATTGCTGCACGTCGCTGCGGAGTCCGCCAAGAAATCTCTTTACTCGGTCAGCTTCCGTCGTCACCAAGCTCGGAGTGAACCGACTTAACTTGCTAAACTCAATTTCATACTCACTCACTGTGCGTTGCCTCTGCTTCAAGTACAAGAAGTCATTCATCAGGCGGTCCCTTTCCACTGCCGGTAGAAACTTGCGCCGTAACATTTCTTTGAATGCTTCCCACGAACAGCCCGCCCCTAGGCCTTCCTTTTCTCGCAACCACCAACCTTTCGCCAACCCCTTGAGTTGATAGGCGGCAAGCATCACCTTCTGGTCCTCGGTAACGCCAGAATACACAAACATCTCTTCCAATGTGATTACCCAATTATCCAAGATCACAAAGTCTGCTTTTCCATCATAAGTCGGTGGTCCAAGTCGCTGAAACTGCGAGATGAAGGTCATCGCTGGAGGAACCACAACTGGGGGTATCACTGTCACTGAAGGAGTAGAAATCGTGGGGCCTCTGACAGTCTCTTGCCCTCTTGGTGCCAGCCCCGACATCGCTGATGACATAGCTTGGAGCTGGGACTGCACTTCCTGCACCTGCCTCGTCAAAGCCTCATTACTTTGGCAAAGACTATCCATCAGGGCATTATTCTGCGCGCCCGAAGACTTGCCCTCGGATTGGGGAGTTTGCCTTGTCACTGGACGCTTCGACATCCTATTAACACGTTCACTCTTGTCAAGCTCAAACCCAACAAAACACACAACGGCTAAGTACAGACCATACATATAACAATATGAACATCAACTGCTAACTTGCTCTGGGAGTTTGAGAATGATGGTATGCCTAACCTCAAGATGACTCACCATCATCCCACTACCTTGTGCCTAACCAATGAATGCATGACTTTATTTGACCCAAAACCATGAGTGTACAGGTGTCATCATGTACATCTTTAGCTTGGCACGTTGTGCTCATGCAATGTTATGTTATGCGTGATGTGCGATGCAATATAGAAAAAGGCCTTAATGCATGCCATGAGCGGTCGTACGCATCATAATGCTATGCATCCCATACTACATAGCATTGCATGCAACGAAGAAAAGAAAACGTGCTAGTCGCATCCATGTGGTAAGGTTATGCATCCCATACTACATAACCCGCACATGTTGCCCTTATGGTGGATCCATATACAACCACATATTATGCATCTCATACTACATAATATGCCCCGTATACTTCTTGTCATGCCATGAGTGTAGTGTGCGTGCGTCGGCCAAGACATACTGATGGCACCTCGGTGTGTGTATGATATGATGCTTACAACCAAACCAGAAAGTTTGCCCGACCAATTGTCAAGCAAACCTGGCTCTGATACCAACTGTCACAACCCGCATTTCCTTAACGAGTACATCGTATCAGAGCAAGAGGAACTACGGGTTATGATGCCACGTGGTGCAGGGGATAACTGCACACGCTCAGGCAACTATTAACGCTTACTTTATGAGTTGAAATTCAACAGTGAAATGTAAGAAAACCTTTGGATTGAATGGCCGTATCCCTCGGCCTTAGGTATCAAAAACTGTTTTTATACGGCGGCGGAAATACTTTGTTTAATTATGATGAGCTCCTATATGCAGTCTATAGTGATACTACTATAAGAAATCCTCTTTGTTTACGTCATTTGGAAAATACGTCTTAGTTGATCAAAAATATGTATGCATGATATACAATAATAGGTTTTGTGTAGCTTAGAAAATACCTAATGCAACCTATCATAAATCTTTCCCAAGAGCAAGAAGACATCATCCAAATGAGTCACATAACAGTCTATTATTCATACATCACAAGTAAAGAAAACCACCAATGGGCGCCAACAAGCTGACACGAACCCATTGGGGCACATGTATGTCTGTACAACAAAGAGAAGAACTACCTCGCTAAGTATGCTCGGCTAGCTCCCAAGAAATGCCACCAACCAACCTAGCCGCTCAACCGGCTACAACCTGCACCTGAGGCATTCAAGAAAGAATACCTCAGCAATCAACCAAGCTATACAAAAGAGAGCATGAATTTCATAATCGATAAAGAAGGGGTTTACCGACCCCGTAGGAATGTTTCATATAAGTAAAAAGAGTGCATAAACAAGTGCGTACAAGTAGGAAACAATGTCATTCCAAAGTGCCAACCGCACCAAGTGCGTACAAGTTCAACAAGTCCTGCTCCATCTGCAGGAGCAAAAGGGCAATACACATGCCCAAACTCAGCATCTTATAAACAAGAAACAACCAAACTAGTGAAACATAAGCAGCGGTTAAGTTCAATTCCGCAAGAGTCTTTCGGTGGCGGCCCTAAAGTGGAACGCACCAAACAAAACCAGCCCAAATCGGGGCCAAAGTGGTCTCTCTAACCACAAAAACCAAAACCCGGTGGCCACAGGCTGAAACCACACCACCCCTTGCAGAATTCTCACACAAACGCTCCTGCCATGATTCACAATTCGGCTCGCAAAACGCCCCATAACCCAAGCTAAACACGTTCCTTTCATCGTTCTCACGCATGACGACAAGTTGCTAGAAAAGGAATTAAGCTACAAGCTACATGAATTACATGATGAGGAACAAGAACAAATCACATAATTAGGCAAGAAAAAGGCTACATGAACATGAATAAATAGAGCTCCATGAGTCACATGAACAAGATAAATGACATGAAGCAATCTAACATGGACTTGCTAACTAACAAAACTACACATGGAAGATCAAAGTCATTCAGCATAGGAAAATTTGATCAGAAGCAAGAGGATTGATACATACATAAAATAAGCATAATTGTGAATCAAGAAGAACAAACTAGGCAATTGAATCAAGAAAAACAAAATAAACATAGGGAAATTGAAAGAGCAATTAATCAAAGGACAATAAATCAAGATTGGCAAGGGTGAAGAACACCGCTTGCCTGAACCGAGATGATGCCGCGACGGCTGCTCCTCTCTTCCTTGCCTTGCTTGAGCCTTTCTCCCTTGCTTTCTATTTGAGAGTGAAGAAGAAGATGAAGAGAAGGTGAAATGAGAAGAACAATTCTCTGTTTCGGCCTTATTTCCTCCAGAACAGAGCTGGACCGTTAGATGCAGAATCAAGGAAATGAACGACACAAAAAATCTGGAAAAACTCAATTTTCGGGCCGGTCACGCCCTATGTCACGCCCGTGACACAGGGCGTGTACCATAAGCGGCGCAGAAAGTCGGCAAAAATCCAAGTTTATCCACACGGTACACGGCCGGGTACACGTCCGTGACCTAGGGCGTGTAGCCCGTGTCTCGACACTCGACACAGCTTGACACGCCCTGTGACACGCCCGTGTCACAGGCCGTGTCCCCTCTCTCGACACCCGACACTCGATACGCGACACTCGACACTCGACTCTCGACAAGCTAAACACACCCTGTGACACGCCCGTGTAACAGGTCGTGTACCCTCTCTCGACACCCGACACTCAACACTCGAAACTCGACACTCGACACTCGACAAAGCGGGACACGGCCCGTGACACGCCCGTGTCACGGGGCGTGTACCCCATTCGTCGAGCTCAACTCGACGCAAGAAAAATTCGTCGAGTCAAGGAGGTCACGCCCAGGTCACGGCCTGGGTCACGCCCGTGTCAGGGGGCGTGTCTCGCACAAAAACGACCATTTTTCCCTGTTTTGAAAAATGTTCCTGTGTCGTCCTAGACCATTTTTGCCTTAAGAACTTTTTACCCTTTTTTGTTTCCTGTACCAGCAACTCACTTTCAACAACATTTCCCGGGCGTGAAAAAGTGCAAACATTCCCTAAGAGGCCTCACCGAGTCCCCAATTTGGACTCCGGTTTGCTGGGGAATCGTGCAACTCGGCAACCAAAACCGCCACTCGCAAGCCCGCGGGAAAAACCATGCTCGAACAACGTTCAAAGCCAACGTAACGCCCATCATGCGTACGCAATCAAAAATCCGGGGCGTTACAGCGGGGCAGGTGGAAGTGGATCCAGTATTGAGCCGCCTTCCCCTCCCCGTTGTTAACTATCAGGCCCGGGTCGTACCAGCATCCTAGACCAACCTGCGTAGTTGGGTCATGAAATTTCTTTCCTCGGACCTTTTAATTTCAGTTTGTAATAATTTGAGACTTTTCTCCTGCCAATGGGCTCATGTTTGCTGCATGCTACTTTTAATGTGTTGTTGCTTAGTTTTCTCTGGGTGAATGTGGATGAAGCGCAGTTGCTCGCTTACTGCTTCTTTAAGTGGGCGTGAGATTATTGAACCGGCTTGCCCAGCTCGCCCATCTAGTCTTGACGGGAGCGAGTCGGGTGCCCGCAGATCGCGAGCCTAAGCGGTGATGGTCCCTGGAACAGACTCTTTTTAGGCGGTTGGTTTGATAAGTCGAATGTCGCGGGCTTGCTAAAAAGCGAGCTTTTAACGAAAGGAGGCAAGTGCACTATTGTTTTACCTAGATAGTAAGTTGTTGGTTTTAACTAAAAAAGGAAGAAAATAGATTAAGATTAAAGTCAATGAAAAGATAACACTCGGTATCGAATTACGTTAGGAGTAAAATAGTTTTGAATAAAAAGAGATCTTAGGTTTCAATTTAATTAAAGCGGAAACTTGGTCGTGGAGGTTCCAAAAGTATTAGCTCACCTATCTCTAGGAATATCGCTCACCTGGACATTAAGGCTATTCGACCGGGCTCTCTTCCGACGAAGGATTCCTCTTAATGCCCGCAGTACGCTAAGAACCCCACTATTGGGTGGGGAACCCAATCCGATAGAGTTAGCGTACCTCCTCTCTCGAGGGTTAGTATGGAACTCTCTTTACCCAGTGGTGATCAGTCCATACGCACGGCCTCTCAGCTAGCTAGCGTATGGATAACGGAAATAGTGTCCACACATCGATATGTGGTTCTACGCATCGTTAACGCGGGGCAAACATTAAGTTTTTAATTAAATAGAAAAATGAGATCTTTAGTTATTTAAAATATTTTATATCCCAAAGCTCTTCGATACCGAGGGCTAAAAGCAATTAGCCACTCATCGGAATGGGGATGGCTTATAATTTTGGTTAGGCGTGCGTTCTAAACTATTCGCTGAAGGGTTATAAAAAAATAAGAAAAAAGTTAAGATAACCTGATATTAGATAAAGAAAAGCTACTAAAAGAAATAAGAACACATGCACTCAACCAAACGCATGATAAAGAAAAAGAAACAAAAACTAAGTTACAAAAAAGAGAAAATGACATAATTGAAATGACAAGTCCTACTCAAACGAGTAGGTGGTAAATTAAAGCTGAAAATTTCAAGTCCTACTCAAATGAGTAGGACTGAAATGAAAGTGAGTACTACTCAAACGAGTAGGACAAAATAAATGCACACACACGCACCCTACTGAAATAAAACACACACACACATACTCGACAGAAATGAAAATGCACACACACAAATCCTACTCAAATGAGTAGGTGAAAAATTAAGACCAGCCATTTAACTCTTAACGAGTAGGCGGAAATAAATGCGATTACAATTCCTTCACAAATATTTACAGGAAAATAAAGACACGACATTTAACTCTTAACGAGTATGGGAAAATAAATGTGAGTACAAGTCCTACTCAAATGAGTAGGCGGAAAATAAATACCTGTCATTTAACTCCTAGCGAGTAGGCGGAAAATAAAGACCTGTCATTTAACTCTTAGCGAGTAGGTGGAAAATAAAGATCTGTCATTTAATTTCTAGCGAGCAGGCGGAAATAAATGCAACAAACGCACGCACTCTTCAAAAGGTAAATACTCACGCACTCGACATAAGTAAACAGACACACACACTTGCATAAATGAGATACACACAAACTTTATTGAATTGAAAGAAAGCGATAAAAATTATCTCATACACGTACATACTCAGGCGAAAAAATAAGAAAAACAAAGTTATTGAAAAATTAAAACAACTGCATTTCTACCGATAGAATGCGGTAGAAATGCATAAAAAGACAAAATAAAAATTGTTTGAGGAAAGAGTTTTCAAATTAAATCAAGAAAAGCAAGTGCCTGAAATTTTAAAACGTTTACATTTTTACCGTTTGATTTTGATGGAAATGCATAAAAGTAGAAATAAAAATTGTTTGAGCAAAAATCTTTTTAAGTAATTGCTAAAATCAAAGTTGTTGAAAAATTAAAATAATGCAAGAACCATTCTTATATCTTTGTAAAAGAATTTAAAAAGTGTAAGAAGCAAAAAATGAAAGTAAAAAAAATTAGTCTAACCAATTTTTAAGAATATGATAACAAAAATGGCTATAGTAACGACTAAATATTTTGAGAAAATGAAATTAAGGTAAATAATTTTTCATTTTAAAGCATAAATTCAGCAAAAATGAGCTCGTACACGCACACACGCATATAAAAATGAAAACAAAAATACAAAAGATTGATGAAAAGTAGGCATTCAGAGAAATTCCAAAACATTGCAAGGATGAAAAAAACGATTTTATTAACAGAAAAGTTGATTACAAATGCTTAAACAAACTTGAAAATGAGGGGGAAGGTTCCTTACATAGCCCCAAAACTAGTTCCAAACAGCAGCCCTTAACACCAAAATGGTTCAAAATTTTGGAACCCCTAAACCTTACAGCTAGGGCCTATTTATAGGCAAAATTTTTTAGAACACGCGCTCCGACACGGGCATGTCGGGAGGGCGTGTCAGCACTGTTCATCTTCTGATTTCGGCGATTTGATGACGTTGTTTACTTCGGGAGGTCCATGTGGAAGTCACGCCCTTGGTCACGGGCGTGATCGTGGGCGTGTCGGGGAGGTTGAACTGGGCGTCGTTTGCGTCAAAAAGTCGTCGGCGGCGGTTTGTCGGGCCAGGTGGAGGAGTCACGCCCGTGTGACATCTTGACACGGGCGTGTCGGATCAGTTCGACGAACGTTGAACGCGGTTTCATCAAGCTGGAAGCCTTGATCGTCGATCGGGAATGACACAAGCGTAACGGATCATGGGACACGGGAGTGTCCCGGTCGGGTTGACGAACGTCGAGTGTAAAACGTCGAGAACGGTGATACGGGGCTCGGTCACGGGGTGTGTCCAATGACACGAGCGTGTCATTGGGCGTGTCACGCTTTTTCTTCAAAAATTGCTGATTTTACAGGAACTTGGAGTATCACGCCCTGGTCACGGGCGTGACCCAAAGTACACGGGCGTGTACTTGCTTTTTTTTGGCAATTTTTTGCAAATTTTTAGGACATCAAAATAAACTTAAGTTAGTACAATTTTTACAAAAAAAAGCAATTTATTGAATAAAACTAACTAATAAAGACAAAATTAAACTAAAATGATATAGTAAAAATACTATAAAATAGGTATATTTACATCTCATCAAGCGGCTTGTCTATTGTTTCTGGAGGGTGCGAATTGCAGCTTGACCGTCCCTTGGGCGGACGCGAGCGAGCGCTGCTCGTTGCCAAGTAGACTTTTCGGCATATCAGCGAGCTGACATAAATCTGTGGTGGGTCCGGAAGTCGAATCGTCGGGGTGCATTTTGTTATCCGCACTTTTCCCGCCGGCGGAATATTTTCCCGCCTTTTCTCTTTCTATAAATAGTCCTTGCTGATCCTTTCTTACAGACTGCATTTAAGATTATCCCTTCTTCTCTACTTCCTGCAACTCCCGACTCGTCCGCTTCCTGTGAGAAACCTTTTGTCCTGCTTAACAAGCTTCGCACGAGATGGGTGGTGGCAGCGATGATGTGGATGGACGGAGCAAGTGTGCTTGGACCTTCTCCGAGCATAACTTCTCCCATGCCGCCATTTCTGAAGGCGAGTTCCTCGATGCCATAGGCGACTAAATACCGCCAGGCTTCATGGCAAGGCGACCTGTGGAGGGGGAGAAGATCAACGACCTTTCAGGAGAGGAGCTCGCCATCCCTATGGCGCATTTTAAGGCGGGTCTCCGGCTTCCCCTATGGTTGGAGGTCCGCCAAATACTGAAATAGTTTGGGGTCGTCCTCAGGAAGATGACCCCCAACTCCATCGCGGTGGTGATCAGGTTAGCATGCTTCATACGGGAAGAGTGGATTGAGTTCTGCCTCGCAATTTTCCACAAGTTGTTCTCCTTTCGGGCAAACAAAGACGGGACCGCCTACTTCTCCAGCAACCATGTCAAGGTGCGGAAGACCGTCAACGAGAGCCACAATTGGATAATGAAGTTTTTTTGTCAAGGGGGACTTTGGAAACATCCCTTTCTTGCCAGTCTAGCTCAGCGAGGCGAGCTACCATAACTAAGCCTGGGGGGCCATGAAGCAGAGCTATGCGGGTTCTTCGCAGGGAAGAACTTCGAAGTGACATTCCTGCACAGGAACCTGGACAACCTCGCCCCCGTCCCACCCGGGGGAGGTAAGCTACTCGCGATTCTCCTTTTTACTTCATTATTTTTTTGTTTTAGCTTTCCTTTTCTGCAGGTGAGCGGGACATCTCCTTGCACCCTCCTTATGAGAGTGCGCGACTCGCTTCCAGCGTGCTCGCCCGCGCCGAGGTCGCATCTGCCGCACAACACGAGCCCCTGGTCTCTGCTCCCCCAAAGCGGCCTAGCCGTGGATCGCTTCCACCACCGCCGCCCCCAATAAATCAAAGACTTCTAGCGGCGCACCTCCCGCAACTCGGGAGAAAGGTAAGGGCCCGACGGGCCAAACAGCTGGGGATCTCTCCCCCGCGGCCGCCTCGGCAGGCAACTCCCCCGGCAGGACCGCCGACACCTCTAGGCCGCAAGAAGAGATGCAGCCCGCCATGAAGTCGGTGCCGAGAGGGCACCACAACTTTGGCTACGGTGAGCGGCCCTTAGATGAGCTCGGCGTTTCGCTCCTCCAATGGGACAAGGAGACAAACTGGGCTTTCATCTCCACCCTTCTGTCGAGCCAGATGGAGTAGGAGGCCTATAATTTTTCGTTCGGCCTCTATGCAAGGGAAGACGCCGCCATCTACGATGACGAGGCCACGCGGGTGCTAATTCATGAAAGCGCGCGGGCCCAGCTCCACAGCCTGGAGTTGGCCCACATAGTCGGCCAGCGATGCACCCAGATAGAGAAGAATGCCCCCTCGCTCAAGAGACTGGCAGATGAAAAGGAAGAGGCCCGCCGTCTTGTAACAACTCCATCTATTCATATAGTATATAATAGAGGGTCCGGCCAGGGCCCCACACCATATACCACAAAACAGGCGGCGAAGTCACGGAATGATACCAGAGTTGCGCATCCTAACACATTGCATTCTAGTGGAAGCCTATAACACGAAATGGAACTCTAAACATGAATGTCCACTTTTCTATATAACAGGAATGTTCACCAATTACAAAACAGTTGGTCTTATGGCCTTACAAGTTCTTTTACAACAGTAGCTTACAAATATCGGTGCGCAGGCCAGCCACAAATATACAAAACACAGCATTTCAGCTTAGCCTTCAAGGGCTAGCAGCAGCAACAACAACAACAATAACAGGGACTTCATCCTTTATGTGTCCCGCTTGGTTCTTCAGCACCTTTCCAAGGTCAGTCCACCCAATGGTGGCAAACAAGGCAACGGTCAGCATTCAGCTGACCAATTTTATAACGACCCTACAACTTTCCCGGGGCAGTGGTATTCCTTCCCTGCAGGCATGGCAAATCACAGGCAAATATCTATAACATACATTGTGCTCTCACGCACATACATTCCATCACAATCGTCAGCTACGCGGTCCAACGGTTCATGCACTCAGGGCACATTCTTGGTGTACCGGCGAACTAGTTGCCCACCACCGTATCAGGGCTGGAACCCAACGGCAATATTGAGCATTTTTCTCCATGGTGTACAGCCGGAGACGTTAGTCATAATGACCCAGGATTGCCCCATAGCACCCCATTGTGTCATGGCGCGCAGGCCTAAGACTCTCGCTATGCGCTCCAACAGACCGCACTTTCAGGTCTCACGTCGGACGGACATAACGCAGGTCGGATCATCCACCCCCATTGCTCAAGTCGCCTTGCCATCACCGAGTACAGCGTACTCGTGGCTAAGAAAAGGCGCGGGTCGGTTTCACCTTACCTGCTTGACATAAAGCCGCAAGAGCTCATTAGCTCCCACATAGCCATAATATCCTTGTAGGACTGGCTTTCCAATCGGTTAGCTAGGTGCCCTAGCCTTAACCGTACATTCATAATGAAAGTGCAGCTAGATCTGATATACTCTAGAGGGGGGTTGAATAGAGTATATGGTGATTTTGAAACTTTTACAACTGCTGTTGTATTTTAGGTGTGTGTGGGGGGGGGGGGAGCAAATACAATAAATCAAAAAGAAAACAGCAATGGACTAATCACAGCACATTCACAGAGCAAGACCAGAAAACAAAAGGAAAAGAAAGCAACCAGACGACACAAGAATTTTATAGTGGTTCCCCAAATCTGGGTAGTCCACTCTTCTACCACCCTGGTAGAAATCCACTGCAGGAAGGGGTTGATCAGGTGTCCTGGCACCAATGGGGTTTTGATCAAGTTCCCAAAAACCAAACCCTCAAGTCTTTTGGTGGGAGACTTGAAACCAGAATAATTTTGAAGGGAATTAAAACCCTGTACAGAGGTGGAGTGAAAGGGTGATGAGGTCTTCTCTTTCTCAAGTCAAATGAGAAGACTTGTGGAATGTTGTTTAGCAGCTTTGCTCCCCCTGAGATGTAGAATGGATCAGGAAGAATGCTGGAGCACTGCTTCAGGGTGATAGGTCTTCAAAGACCTAGAATTCCAGGTCCGGAGAAAGTCTTCAGGAACTTCTTGCAACTGATATGAATGTATTGTTTCTTGAAGTTATCCTGAGTGAAAGCAGATGAAGAAGACTCTTGATATTGATGTAGTGTTCTTCTTCTTCTTCTAGATCAATTTCTCTCTGGGCCAAGAATGAATTCTTTTTCTTGTGTTGTCTGAATCGCTGTGTGTCTTTTTTTGTTATTGTCTGTTGTGTATTTTTTGTATTACTTCTGGTTTCTGTATATCTCTGTTTGTCATGGAGAGCATTCGAATTTTTGAATGTCGACCAGTAATGACAGACGGCCTGGAAAGGAAGCAGCAATTAATTATTTCCCCAACTGTTTCCATGGGAAAATGACATGTGATAATCCAGAATTAACTGCGCATCCTAACGGTAGTATACTGTGAAGAACTGCCATTAATTGTCCAGGAATCAGCGCCATGAAATGAGACGGGAACGGAAGAAGACCTAGTCTGGAATCGTCGACCGAAGAACAGAATTCGTCGAACAGAGTCTTGAATTCGTCGAGCTGAGCTGAGTTCGTCGAGCTGAGATGAGTTCGTCGAGCTGACAGTCTTCATTCGTTGAACAGACAATCTTCAATATCAGACAAACATTATTCGTTGAGCAGAGAACCAAATTCGTCGAGCTGAGAATAAACTTCGTCGACCTGAGAAAAGTTCTGGACTTGGACGAAATACTCTGCATCTGCTGAATTGCTGTGTCGACACAAAATGGTGTCGACAGATTGGTCTTGGTGTCGACACAAATCCTCTGGTGTCGACAGATTGATCTTGGTGTCGACACAAATCCTCTGGTGTCGACATAAGCTGGTGTCGACTGAAATCCTGCTGTCGACACAAATCGCCTGGTGTCGACACAAGCCCTAAGTGTCGACACAGATTCTCTGAGCACAAAAATCGTCGAGTACAGATTAGCAATCGTCGACCTAAGAAGGTGTGAACTTGAGGTCCAAGTTCATCGAGCTCAGAATATAATTCATCAACCGAAGCATGGAGCTGGACTTAGAGAAATTTGAAGTAGTCCTGAGAATGCTTGAAGTAGAATCAGGTGTTCGTCGAGCAAAGAACAAAGTTCGTCGAGCTCAGCACTGCGAATTGTCTCACGATCGTCATGCGCAGAGCTCCCTTCATCGAGCTGAGTTCGACGAACGTCGAACTCATTTCACTTAGTCTGAAAAACTTATAGATCTTGAGTTCCTGATGGTCTGGAAGAAGGCTGGTCCATCTGAAGTTGAGATAGAGGAATATCCTAGACTCTAAGACAAAGACTTGACCCAGACTATACATGATGGGTCACATCCTAAGTCAGTGAACCTAGCCCAAATCTACTAGGGATCCAACAATCTCCCCCTATTTGGGTGAGGTCAATAACAGAAACTTCAAGCGAAGAACAAACATAGAAACAAAGCAAAATTAAGAGATATATCTGGCAGAGAATTTACAACACATACAACATATATATATATATATATATATATATATATATATATATACATACTGGCTTTGTTTTAATGCAGGATATAGACTGAAACAAAAGCAGAAATGAAAAGAAAACACAAAATTACTTTTCTGATTTCTTCTGTTTTGGCTTGACTTCTGATGCTTTATCTCCTGGCTTCTTGAAAATGATTTCCCTATTGGGATCTGAAGCTTGAGCCTTGGTCATAGTCATGTCAGCTGCCCCTATGATGTTCAGTGAAGTGGCTCTGGGGACAACTGCTTCCGGGTGAAGATGCATGTACTCATCAACATTAAGTAGCTTGTTTTCTTTCCCAAATCTCTTTAGTTCATCTCTCCTGTACTGAGATATAGTAGTTAAGCCAGTTGTGTCCTTGCCTTCAGCTTTAGCCTTGTTGATTAGAGATAAGTCAATGATTTCTTGGAATCTTGCCATTGTGGCTGTGTTGGCTGTTTCTGGATCTTCAGGAGGAGAATAGGGCCTTTCAGCTTCATGTTCCTTAGATTCCTGGTGCTGCTGCTGTTGTTGTTGATGGTGTTGACTGCCTGAAGATGGTGGCCTCGGCTGACTACTACCAGAGGATCTCCCTGTTTGTCTCTGATAAGTTTGAATAGGAGCAGATCTGTGAGAGCTAGAGCTAGAGGCACCTGCTGCTGGAGGGGGAGGAGGAGGAGGATCCTTTCTGTATCTATGCACTGAGGGAGGAGAGTATCTTCTACTCCTCTTCCTTTCTTTTTGCTGGTTCTTTGATAGCCACATCCATGTAGGCATCCCTTTGTAAGGAGCAACATTGTGCAGAATATAGTATGGAGTGTCTACAATGGGATTAGGCTTGGGAGCAGGAGGAGGAGAAGCCTTTCTTTTCTTAGAGAGCAACTTCTTTTTCATTTTAGCAACCTCCTCATCTGATTCATCATCATCATCATCAGAATCTGAACTTTAAGGGTTATCATACAGGGCATTCAACTTCCTCAGAGTGGCATCAGGAATGATAAGAAGTTTTTCTTGAGGAGGGATAAAGGGTTCAGAGGGTGAGGGTTCAACAATAGTAGAGACAGAACTTGCAGCTGCTGCCTTATTCTCTTCTTCAATATCTGCCAGAATGAGCTCATCCAGATCAAGCATGGGAGAATCATCCATGATAAAATCTGGGACAGGGTAGATTTCTGGAACAGACACAGGAGTTGGAACAGCAGTAGGAGCATCAAAGGTATCACAAAGTTGTCTGGCAACTGCTGGACTTACTGGAGAGGTATACTGGACAATAGCCAAATATGGCTTAGCAACCTCTACTGAAGGAAGCTTCATATATACAAGATCAAAGATCTGAAGTATCTCAGATAAATTAGGTGTGGGATTTATAAGGAAATCACCAGCAGTGGTTATTGAATCTACTAACTCATCAAGGCTACTCTCAGTGTCCATGAATTGAATAAAATCAATTGCTGTATTTGTAACTGTGTTATCAAGCACTGTATTAACTGTATCTGTAGTGTCAAAAACTATATCTGCAGTATCTGTATCTGTATCAACTGTATCAACTTCTGCAGCTGCTGCACCAGCTTCATCATGGAGCATCTCCCCCTGCCTGGGTTTAGGAGAACCTGGAGCCAGGCCCCTGAATGAAGAGGGGGCAGCAGAGAGGGCTGAGATTTGGGCAGATAAAGAATCAATGGAATTCACTAGAGGTGTAATGGCCTCTGTGATGAGTGTTTTAATCAGAGGAGTCAGAAGAGAGATGATGGAGGGAATGGTGGAAGAATCCATAAGTGGAGAAAGAATAGTGGAGGGGAGAGAAGCAGAGGAGGAAGGAGGAAGGTGTGGAGGGGATAATGGAGGGAGAACAGTGTGTGACTCAGTGGGTATGGTGTAGGAAGGAATAGTGGATAGGTGTGGTGGAAGAGGGGATTGAGGAGGTGAGGGAATATGTGTTTCAGTGGGGGAAACTGGAGGAGTAGGGATAGGTGTAAGATCAGGCGGTGGAGATTGATGTTGAGGTGGAGTCAATTGAGGTGCAGGAGGAGTGGGAAGAGATTTGGTAGGGGGAATGACCTCTTTAGGGTCAGGGTGGGGAGTGACCTTGACGGTCCTGGTGCTCTCAGAAGCATTGATGGAGGAGGAGGAACCCTTGGAGGGTTTGGAGATTGTCCTCTCCCATCGGCCAAACAAGGCGCAGGTGAGGCTCTTGCTGGCGTTGATGAATGTGGTCGGGGAAACCAAACATTCACTGATCTTTTCCTGGAGGAAAATCCCCAGGATTCTGCCGTAGCAGACTTCCTTCTTGCTAGTTCTCTTCTTGATTCGGTCAAAGAAGACCGTGCCCCAATCGACCTGACGCTTGTTGAGCACTGCGCACATGATCATGAATTGATGGCGAGTGATATAGTCATGTGCCGAGTGTTTGCCCATCAGAATTTTCCCTACAATGTCGGCCAAAAATTGATAGGCGGCTGACAGTTGTTTCTTTAGAAGCTTATTAGGGTTGGTGCCGGAGAAACCCATGACTTTCAGCATATCAGCATATTCCTCAGCGTCCATTTCCAAGTTGTCTTCCCCATTGATCAGACCAAATATTTCAGAGAGTATTGCTGGGGACAGGGAAATGACAGTGTTTCCAATATTTCCCGTCAGATTTCCATCTTCAGAAACTGTGGCAGTGTACACCCATTCTCTTATCTCGGTTGAGTGTAGCTTGATGCTGCGTGTCATGAAATCCTTGAGATGATGTTCTTCAAGTAATTCAAGGATATACAAAAAAATTGGCTTGGAGCGTTGGAAGGACTCAAAGTCCATGGAGAATGCTGCATCAAACTTCATCGCCGCAAGTGCTCCGGGAGGAATCGCCATTGATGTCCTGCAAAGAAAATCACAGAGAAAACGGCGATCAAGAGCAAAGGAACTGAAAGCGCGGGATGGAGGTCGAAGAAAACCTAGATATAAGATTTTCAGAATATGAATCGACAAGCTCCGTTCCACGAAAAGAGACAGATCTTCGAACTGAGATCGACGAAACAAGTTACAGGAGAATAGTTCGTCGAACCCATTCAGAAGAATTGAAGATAGTTCCTCGAACTCCGTTCGATGAAATGGTTTCTGAAGCAAGGTTCGTCGATCTCCGGTCTACGAAAATTGTTTCCACACAGAGAATTCGTCGATCTCCGTTCGACGAGAATCTCTCAAACTTTCCCTAATTCGTCGAACGTCGTTCGACGAACTCTGGAAAATTCGTCGAATGCAGACAGAAATTAATTTAACTCTTCTCCATCAATCATTCCCAGTTGATTTATAAAGAACAGATGATTTTTCTCATCCAAAGGCTTGGTGAAGATATATACACTCTGTAGATCAGTAGGAATGTGGATCAAGTTAATTTTCTTTTTGTCCACATTATCTCTAATGAAATGATGTCTTATTTCAATATGTTTAGTACTAGAATGATGAACTGGATTCTGAGCTATAGCAATAGCACTTGTATTATCACAAAATAAGGTTGAATTATTTAAGTTGATGTCATAATCTAGGAGTTGGTTTTGTATCCATAGCATCTGTGAACTGCAGTTGCCAGCAGCCATATACTCTGCCTCAGCAGTTGATGTAGACACAGATGTCTGCTTTTTGCAAAACCAAGAGACAAGTCTCATACCCAGGAACTGGCAAGTTCCAGAGGTACTGTTGCTGTCCACTCTACATCCAGCATAGTCAGCATCTGAGTATCCAGTTAACTCAAATTCTGACTCTGCAGGATACCAGAGTCCTAAACTAGGACAACTCTTTATATATCTCAAAATCCTTTTTAGAAAAATAAGATGAGATTCTTTAGGATTCACTTGGAATCTAGCACAAAGGTACGTGGCAAACATTATGTCAGGCCTGCTAGCTGTTAAGTATAATAGGGATCCAACAATTGCCCTATAATGCTTCTGATCTATAGGTTTCCCTGCTGCATCAAAATCCACAACAACATTGGTAGCCATAGGTGTTTTCATTCCTGAGGCATCACCCATCCCAAACTTTTTAATAAGCTCTTTAGCATACTTAGATTGGGAGAGGAAGATACCATCAGGGAGCTACTTCACTAGGAGACCAAGGAAGTAGGAAAGTTCACCCATACTACTCATCTCAAATTTGGAAAGCATGAGGTCAGCAAACCTCTGGCACAATTTGGGATCAGTAGACCCAAAGATAATGTCATCCACATATATTTGTACCAATAAGATTTGGTCCTTATGATGTCTAGTGAAAAGGGTTTTATCTATGGTTCCTCTTGTAAATTTATGCTCTAAAAGAAAGCTAGCTATGGTCTCATACCAAGCTCTTGGAGCTTGCTTTAAACCATAGAGATCTTTATGCAATTTGTAAACATAAGAGGGTTGAGTTAGAGAGATAAAACCTGGAGGTTGTTCTACATAAACCTCTTCTTAAAGTACACCATTCAGAAAGGCACTCTTAACATCCATCTGGAATACCTTGAACTTTTTGTATGCTGCATAGGCTAGGAATATTCTAATGGCCTCCAACCTTGCAACAGGGGCAAAGGTTTGGTCATAGTCTATTCCTTCTTCATGTTTATAGCCTTGGGCAACTAGTCTAGCCTTGTTCCTTACTATGCTCCCTTGTGCATCCAATTTGTTCCTATAGACCCATTTGGTTCCAATAACTTGGTAGTTATGGGGTCTTGCAACCAAATCTCAAACTCTACATCTCTCAAATTGATTTAGTTCCTCTTGCATTGCAAGAATCCAGTGGGGATCTTGCTCAGCTTCATGGATGGTGAGAGGTTCAATTTGAGAGAGAAAACAGGCATGCATCAAGTCTTAATTGAGCTGATGTCTTGTCTGTACACCAACTGAAATGTCTCCAATCACTTGAGATCTGGGGTGATCTCTAAGTGTAACAAGATCAGTTTGTGGAGTTGGTTGAGCAACAGCTTCTGTAAATAATTCCTCTTGAGGAATGGTAATGGTTGTTGATGGAAGTTCAGCTACTTCCTCTTGGATTTCTTCTTCTTCACTATCTTCAGCAGCCTGTGGAGTGGGATGAGTTGGAACCTCTTGGGTAAGGTTTAGTCCATCCATAGACTCACACAGTGGTGAAACCTGCAAAGGACTATTGGTAGAAATGTCTTTCTCCTTATAAAACATGTTAGCTTCATCAAAAGACACATGGACAGATTCTTCAATTTTAAGGGATGATTTGTTGAAAACCCTATAAGCCTTGCTTACTTGGGAATATCCTAGAAAAATCCCTTATTCAGCCTTAGCCTCAAACTTTCTAATGTATCTTTTGTTATTAGTATGGACGTAACATATGCAACCAAAAACTTTAAAGTAAGTGATTTTAGGTTTCTTTTCTTTAAGTAGTTCATAGGGGGTCTTGTGTTTTAGTTTATGTATAAGACATCTGTTCAGGACATAGTTAGCTGTGTTTACAGCTTCTGCCCAAAAGGATAGATGCATGTAAGCATCTGCTAACAATGTGCCTGCAGCTTCAATGAGTGTCCTATTTTTCCTTTCAGCTTCCCCATTTTGTTGGGGAGTTCTAGGAGCTGAGAAGCACTGCCTGATACCTTCCTTCTCACAGAACTTATGCATAAGAAGAGACTCAAACTCTGTGCCATGATCACTCCTGATCAATGCAACATGTGTAGAGAACTCAATCTGTATGGTCCTGAGAAAATCTGTAAGAACTTTGAATGTATCTGACTTAGCTCTCAGAAAGGCTACCCAACTGAATCTGGAGAAATCATCAACAATAACTAAGGTGTAAGACTTCCCTCCTAGGCTTTGTACTGCAATTGGTCCAAAAAGATCCACATGAAGTAGATATAATATCCTAGGTGAATCACTTTTATTAATGGATTTGAAGCTAGTTTTAGTTTGCTTGCCTAGTTAACAAGCCCTGTATAAGCTTTCCTTCTTGTAGGGACTATAAGGTAAAACTCTAACAAGGTTGTCTTTTGATAACTTAGATATGTTCTTAAGGTTTACATGTCCTAGCCTTTTGTGTCATAGCTCATTTTGGTTACTAGTGATATTGAGTAAACAAATATCAGTTGTGGCAGAAATGAAATCTACTAAATATATGTTTCCTTGTGTAAGTCCAATTAAAACAGCTTGGTTTTTATCATTTATAATCGAACAAGAGGTAGAGTTGAAATGTACCTGATAACCTTCATCACATAATTGACTTATGGATATAAGGTTATGTTTAAGTCCTCTTACATATGTCACCTTTTTAAAGGTCACTGCTCCAATGCTTACTCTTCCATACCCTTCTGACTGACCACTCTTTGAGTCTCCAAATATCACCTTTGGTCCTAGCTTGGACTTATAGTTGGAGAGATTTGCTTTGCTGTCAGTCATGTGCTTGGAGCAGCCACTGTCCAGGTACCATGTCTGACTTAGCCTTGGACAGTTCTTCACCTGTACCTGCATCAATAAAATAAAGCTCAATTGTTCTTGACCAAGGTTACCTTGGGTCCTTGGTTTGGCTGAAAAGTAAAACTAGAAATGACTGATAATGCAGGTTGAGACTTATACCCTAGAGGGTGATATCTCCTAGGTGGGATTATCCAATCAGCTACTGGGTTAAATGTCTTGTTAGCTGTTTTAAGATTTCTATAGGAGAAATTATTTATATTTGGTCGTTCTGGGATCGACGAATTATTGTAAGTTCGTCGACCAGAGTTCGACGAATGGGGATGAGATCGTCGACCTCCACTCAGAGAATGACCATGGTCATTTTCTGCGTCCCACGTTCGTCGACCTTTGCTCGACGAACCATACACAGTTCGTCGATCGCAGTAGGACGAATAATTATTTCTGAAGTTTGCGTTCAGCATTCGTCGATCGGGGTTCGACGATCTTGCAGGATTTCGTCGATCTAAGTTCGACGAATTCTGCTGAACTTGGTTTTTAACAGCTTTCTTCCGTTTTCTGTTTCTATTGTCTAGGGGATTTGACTTGTTTTCTGACATGGGTTTTTCAGTTAATTTCTCTTTACCCTTAGCAGTGATAAACTTTATGGGAGTGGAAAGTATATTCTTCGTTATTATGGGGGGTAAACCTGATGAAGCACCCAAGCCCAGCCTGCCATTTAACCTGGCATTTACTGTACTTGTGATATCCATCAGCTTGAGGCTTCTCCCATTGAGAGATTGCTCAAGTTGTTTTGCCTCACATAATTCAGATTTTAACTTGATTATTTGTTCATTAGCTAGAGTCAATTGGTCAGTTAGTTTTCTATTTTCTGTGCTGACAGATTCAAGGTTTTCTAGTCTAGTCCTCAGGGTTTTTATCTCTTTCTCTGAGTTTATTAGATCCACGCACATAGTTTTAAACTCTACTTTAAACAAGTCAGAATTGAAATCAAAACTAGAAATCACCTGATCAGCCTCTGAGTCTGAGGAACCTTCATTTTCAGAATTCTCTTCTGATCCACAGTTGCTTCTGGAGGCATCTATTGCCATTAGGCACACCTCCTTGGATCTGGCTTCTTCCTCTTCTTCACTAGAGCTGGAGGAGGATGTTTCCTCTTCTGTGTCACTCCAGGACTCTGCAACAAATCCTTTGTCCTTCCTTTTATACTTGTTGGAGGAGGGTCTGCTGCTTGGTTTTCTTCTGGAATCTTTGTCCCTGCCCTTGTCCTTTTTCTGATTCTCTGGGCATTCTGAAATATAGTGCCCTGCTTTCTGCATCCAAAACACACAACCTCCTTAGTTGGTGTCTTGTCATATTTGGGTTTATCATCTTGCCTGGATGATTTTCTTCTAAAGTCCTTTCTTGCAACTTTGTAGAATCTTTTGGCAAAGAGGCTCATTAACTCTTCATTGGAGGTAGATGTTTCATTGTCTTCAGAAGCTTTGAGGGCCAAGCTGTGCTCCTTCCTAACTGGGGTAGTTGCCTTCTGTTCTGCTGCCTCTCTTGATTTGACAAGCTGCTCATATGACTTCAGCTTGCCTAGCAGAGATTCTGTTGAGATCTCATTGAGACTTCTGGCTTCTTTGATTGGCCAGATTCTGGAGTCCCATGTACTGGGGAAACACATCAGTATCTTGTCATTCACCTCAGTTAAGGTGATGTCCTTATCAAGAGTCTTGAGTTCACTGATGATTGAACTTAATCTATTGTACATCTCAGCCACTGATTCTGTCTCATCCCTTTTGAAGTTCTCATAGAGAGAAATGAGATTGGATCTCCTATCCTTTCTTTCATCAGCTGAGCCTGCTACCATTTGATTGAGAGAGTCCCAAATGGCCTTGGCTGAGGTGCACTCAACCACCTTCTGAAATATGTCATCTGACATTGTTTGGGCCAGAATATTCATAGCCTTTGCATCAGCCATCTTGGCTTTCTTGTAGGCTTCAGTATTGTCTGGAGGTGGTACTGCACTCTGATTAGTTGATGTGCTGGCAAAAGTTGTAGGAGCTGGAGGAACACCTGTTGAAATGACAGAGAAAATATCTTCATCAATGGAGTTCATATATAATCTAATTCTTGCCTTCCAGATGGCAAACTTATTAAGATTGCACACTGGAGGTCTGATGCTTGTATAATCCTTATTTTCGGCCATGTCTGTGATAAGGATGAGTCCAATAACAGAATAGAGACAAAGAGATCTAACTAAGGGATCTTTGGGTTCAGGTGTTAGCCTATGCAACCACCAAGGTGTGGTATGTTTAACCAACCTCCCTCTGATACCAATTGAAAGTGCAGCTAGATCTGATATACTCTAGAGGGGGGGGGGGGGGGTGGGTGAATAGAGTATATGGTGATTTTGAAACTTTTACAACTGCTGTTGTATTTTAGGTGTGTGTGTGTGGGGGGGGGGGGAAGCAAATACAATAAATCAAAAAGAAAACAACAATGGACTAATCACAGCACATTCACAGAGCAAGACCAGAAAACAAAAGGAAAAGAAAACAACCAGACGACACAAGAATTTTATAGTGGTTCCCCAAATCTGGGTAGTCCACTTTTCTACCACCCTGGTAGGAATCCACTGTAGGAAGGGGTTGATCAGGTGTCCTGGCACCAATGGGGTTTTGATCAAGTTCCCAAAAACCAAACCCTCAAGTCTTTTGGTGGCAGACTTACAACCAGAATAATTTTGAAGGGAATTAAAACCCTGTACAGAGGTGGAGTGAGAGGGTGATGAAGTCTTCTCTTTCTCAAGTCAAATGAGAAGACTTGTGGAATGTTGTTTAGCAGCTTTGCTCCCCCTGAGATGTAGAATGGATCAGGAAAAATGCTGGAGCACTGCTTCAGGGTGATATGTCTTCAAAGACCTAGAATTCCAGGTCCAGAGAAAGTCTTCAGGAACTTCTTGCAACTGATATGAATGTATTGTTTCTTGAAGTTATCCTGAGTGAAAGCAGATGAAGAAGACTCTTGATATTGATGTAGTGTTCTTCTACTTCTTCTTCTTCTAGATCAATTTCTCTCTGGGCCAAGAATGAATTCTTTTTCTTGTGTTGTATGAATCGCTGTGTGTCTTTTTTTGTTGTTGTCTGTTGTGTATTTTTTGTATTACTTCTGGTTTCTGTATATCTCTGTCTGTCATGGAGAGCATTCGAATTTTTGAATGTCGAGCAGTAATGACAGACGGCCTGGAAAGGAAACAGCAATTAATTATTTCCCCAACTGTTTCCATGGGAAAACGACATGTGATAATCCAGAATTAACTGCGCATCCTAACGGTAGTATATTGTGAAGAACTGCCATTAATTGTCCAGGAATAAGCGCCATGAAATGAGACGAGAACGGAAGAAGACCTAGTCTGGAATCGTCGACCGAAGAACAGAATTCGTCGAACAGAGTCTTGAATTCGTCGAGCTGAGCTGAGTTCGTCGAGCTGAGCTGAGTTTGTCGAGCTGACAGTCTTCATTCGTTGAACAGACAATCTTCAATATTAGACAAACATTATTTGTTGAGCAGAGAATCAAATTCGTCGAGTTGAGAATAAACTTCGTCGACCTGAGAAAAGTTCTGGACTTGGATGAAATACTCTGGATCTGCTGAATTGCTGTGTCGACACAAAATGGTGTCGACAGATTGGTCTTGGTATCGACACAAATCCTCTGGTGTCGGCAGATTGATCTTGGTGTCGACACAAATCCTCTGGTGTCTACATAAGCTGGTGTCGACTAAAATCCTGGTGTCGACACAAATCGCCTGGTGTCGACACAAGACCTAAGTGTCGACACAGATTCTCTGAGCACAAAAATCGTCGAGTACAGATTAGCATTGGTCGACCTAAGAAGCTGTGAACTTGAGGTCCAAGTTCGTTGAGCTCAGAATATAATTCGTCGACCGAAGCATGGAGCTGGACTTAGAGAAATTTGAAGTAGTCCTGAGAATGCTTGAAGTAGAATCCGGTGTTCGTCGAGCAAAGAACAAAGTTCGTCGAGCTCAGCACTGCGAATTGTCTCACGATCGTCGAGCACAGAGCTCCCTTCATCGAGCTGAGTTCGACGAACGTCGAACTCATTTCACTTAGTCTGAAAAACTGATAGATCTGGAGTTCCTGATGGTCTGGAAGAAGGCTGTTCCATCTGAAGTTGAGATAGAGGACTATCCTAGACTCTAAGACAAAGACTTGACCCAGACTATACATGATGGGTCACATCCTAAGTCAGTGAACCTAGCCCAAATCTACTAGGGATCCAACACATAACATCCACTTGAGGGTATTTTCCTGGACTACCAAGCTAGTACTTCCTGCTACTACCCTTCACAGGCACTACCCAACAAGAGTCATAAGCATTATAAATATTACGGGTCTTTTCCTGGACAGCATGTAACGCCCCGAAACTCAAAAGAGGGACGGGGGACGTTTTGGGCCAGATTTGGAATCTGGCAGTAGGCACACGGCCTGGGATATGGGCGTGTGCCAGGGCGTGTCAGGCTGGAGTCGACGACTTGGTCGCGAAGTCGACATTTTGCGCTCGACGAAGTGTCGAGACGGGGCACACGGCCTAAGACACGGGCGTGTCTCAGGGCGTGTCGAGCCCGTGTCGACAACCGGCCCGGGGTGTCGACATTTTCGCTCGACGAAGTGTCGAGACAAGGCACACGGCCTAGGACACGGGCATGTCCAAGGCCGTGTCGGGAGGTCGACGAACTTCACTCGACGAAGTGTCGAGACCGTGAACACGGCGTGGAGCCCAGTCGTGTTAGAGTGGACACGGGTTAGGACACGGGCGTGTCCAAGAACCCATGTGAGTCTCGAGTTGTTTTTGGGTTGTGTCGATGGAGGCACACGGCCGACCACACGGCCGTGTCAGTTGGAACACGGGCGTGTCAGGTCGAACACGGTTGTGTTGGATGCTCGTGTGTTGTTCCAGGCGCATCGATTTTGATGGCGAATGAGTGACACGGCCCTGGACACGGGCGTGTGTCAGGCCGTGTTTGGTCCATATTGTACATTTCAGGCCCGAATCAAAGCCGTTCGTTTCTTTAATTTGGGATCCAACGGCTGGGGGTTGTTCCTGATGGGATATACCCGGGATTGGACCTTTGAAACCCTCACTTTTACTTGAGTGGTTCTCTTTCTAAGTCAAGAGAGAGGTGAGAGCAAAGGAGGAAAAAGAAGCTAGATACGGCCATTGGAGGAGTTTCGAAGCTCCAAATCACGAGCCGACTCCGGATCCACGGAGGCGAAGAGAGTGCGGTGTTTTTCATCCGCTTACATTTCCATGGCGCCAAAGAGGAACGCTAGGGTAACGATTCTCTTCTTGAGCATGTGAAGCTCTCCTTCTTTGCATAGGAAGCACGCTCTTGCGAGTTTGCGGTGAGTTGGAGGCGTTCCTTCGGGTATATATGTAAAGTCCCCGTTGTTTAGAGTCCGTATTCGAGAACGGACATAGGCATGATGTGTGAAGCCTACCCGGACATGTTGGTCTGGATCGGTGATGTTGCATTGCATAAATGCCGGAGAAGACTCCGTGCGATTGGTTGTTTTTCGGGTTTTCTACGTGGTAGATTACAACAGGGAGCCTTGGGGATTAACCCAAAGGTGCACCGGGAAAACTGGGTGGATGCGTGATCTTGCCAACTTATGGGCCTAGGAGCCAACTTGTACATAACTGGGTTATGTAATATTGTACGTTCGATTCACGGGCTTCGGGGAAGCTTAACTCGTGCCAATGATATTAAAGTCTCGTGGCAAGTGAGCAACGGGTTGAGTGGAACCGTTCCTGCTTTATGCCAAGGGCATAGAGGTCGGGTCTTGCTGTCGATGATATTAAAGTGTCGTGACATAGGCTGTTGGTGACATTAAAGTGTCGTAACATCTGCCTAAAAGACCAAATTGCTCACGAGATATTGCCGTCCTGGAGATGGTGGTGAGTTAGCGGCTTAGACTGCGATCACCGAGAATGTGCCCTGAGAGCACGGGGCGTGTGGCCATGCATGCCAACGCCTGTGATGCAATGAATTTATATACTGCTTGGTTATGCTAATAAAAATGTAGGGAAGGAGCATCGCTGCCCCGAGTTGGGGGCGAGATCGTTATAATTTGGTCAGCATTGCTGACCGTTGCTTTGTTTGCCACCGTGCGGTGGTTTTGTTGCTTGTAGGTGTTGCTGGACCAAGCGGTCAATAGCGGTCTAAAGCCCAAATTGCGAAGCCGGCCCTCGAAGGCCTAATTGGAGTGTTTACTGCTTTTACTCATGTATGACCGGCCTGCGTGCCGTAGTTTGTAAAAATGGTAATATTGAAGTAAACCATTTTGTAAGGCCTTAAGGCTTGTACTCGTGTATGTACGACATTCCTATTTGGTTTATTAGTGGACATTCGTGCTCTTTGTGCTGGGTTCTTTATTGCAACTTAAACTGCTTCTGCTAGAATGCTCTATGTAGGACATTATGATTGGTTGTATGGTTTCCATTGAGTAACCACCCGGTCTGTCTGTAGTATATGGCGTCGGGCCCCGGCCGGACCTACTGCTATATGTTATGTGACGGATAGGGGGTGTTACAATTTGGTATCAGACTACTGGTTTTGGTCGGGCTTAAAATGAATTCGTGGATGAATTCTTTTTAAGGGGTGGTGAGCACATGTGTGTGCGTCATCATTATAACAGTAAAAGAACCCATGAATGTCCAATTAGGAATGAAAATACACGTGTTTAAGGAACCTGCGTGTTCCTATAATTGCTGTTTGCAATTTTATTTCGTCTCTTAACGGTGTTTTGTACCACTATAGGTGACCAGAAGTGGTGCTGGGCTGTCGGAACGTCGAGTTTCTGAGTCTAGCAGTGCACCTAATGAAGCTCCTGCAACACCTCTATCGGTGGAGACCATACGATTGGTGGCCGAATCACTGTTGGCCATGATTAATGCGCAGCCTGCAAGGCAAACGCAGCAGCCCGCTCCTGCGA
Organism: Platanthera guangdongensis; assembly: GCA_039583875.1. Classification (NCBI taxonomy): domain Eukaryota; kingdom Viridiplantae; phylum Streptophyta; class Magnoliopsida; order Asparagales; family Orchidaceae; genus Platanthera; species Platanthera guangdongensis. Next base: position 80,417,676 of record CM077147.1, on the reverse strand, counting down.
TGGAGCAGGTACTGCTACAAGCGGCTGAGCAGCGAAGAGTGGAGCAGGTAGTAGAGGAACCAGTGGTGCCAAGGAGGGCAACCGAGAGACAGCTCAAGCATGTCATGAGCTTTAATCCTCCGGTATTCTCGGGGTTGGAAACCCCTTCTCAAGCTGAAGACTGGCTCTCCATGGTGAAGAGAGTCATGACAACAATGGAGACGGAGGAGTGGCAAATGACCACCATTGCTACGTTCCTTTTGGACGGTGAAGCGAGAATGTGGTGGGAAGGATTGGAGCTTCATCTATTGAGAGGTAGGCAACTTGTTGATGTCCCGATGGAGGAGTTCTCGAGATTGTTCTTGGCTATATACCTCCCTTCGGCGCAGAAGATAGCGTTGGAGAACGAGTTCCTGAAGTTGGTTAAAGGAGACAATAGCGTGGATGAATATATCCACGAGTTTACTCGTTTGAGTCGATATGCTAGCACCACCATCGCGGATAAGGAGCGCAAGATGAATCGATTCTACGAAGGGTTGAGAGACGAGTTGAGATTACTACTCTCGGGGCCGATGACGCAGGGTTTCTTGACCTTGGTCAACACGACCCGGTCCTTGGAGAAGGACATGATGAATGTACAAGCAAAGAAAAACTTGGGTGATAAGAATTCAGAGTTCAGAGTGCCGAACTCCTCAAAGTCTGTGTTCCGGAAGTGGAACAAGAAAGCTAGGACATCGGGTCCAGCCCCTTCTGCTGGTGTTCTAGGGCGACTACAGGTTGGATCCCGGGCACATGTTACAACTGTGGGAAGCCGGGGCATTATGCCCGTGAGTGCCGGAGCGGACGTCCCAAGTCCGAAAGAAAGCCGGGAGCAACTTATGAAGAGAAGGGCAAGGCGGTGGAGTCAACCGCGTCCCATTATGCTCCGGCCCAACCAAGGGTATACAATCTTGGCCAACAGGAGGCCATCAAACATGCGGATGTGGTGACAGGTACGGTTTAATTTATAGCAAGTTAATTTCTTTAAATACTTGTTATGCACATGTTACCTTACCACTGCTTGTTTAGGATTTATTTTGATTTGTGAAAATCCGGCAAGAGCACTCTTCGATACGGGAGCTTCACACTCCTTCTTGTCCGAAGAATTTATATCACGCATCGGAGTCCCTTGTTCGATGACGAAGGATATGTTTGATGTGTTGTTGCCCAATGGGTGTTCGATGCGTGCGGATAGAATCTGTGGTGTTAAGATTCGTATTGGGAATCAGGAGTTCGATCTGCAAGCGTCGTTACTTCCGTTGGTGGGGTTCGACGTTATATTTGGCATGGACTGGCTCTCGGAGCAGCAGGCCAATATTGAATGCGGTCGCAAGGAAGTCAAGCTGGGAGCAAGTCGTGAGACGACTTTTACAGGCTTAAAGGGGTCGAGCAAGACGTTGATGTCTGCTCTTCAGGTGGTGAAGGCGGTTCGTGCCGGTACAGAACTGTTCTTTACACTAGTGGAGGTTGCAAAGCCGAAGCCTGCATTGGATTGTATTTCAGTGGTATCGGAATACCCTGATGTGTTCCCTGCAGATCTTCCTGGAGTCGCGCCTCAGCGGGTGATAGATTTCATGATTGAGCTAGTGCCAGGTGCAAAGCCTGTGTCACGCTCTCCATATCGGCTAGCGCCTAAGGAAATGGCGGAGCTGAAGGTGCAACTGCAAGAGTTGTTGGAGCAAGGGTATATGCGCCAAAGTTCTTCGCCTTGGAGCGCTCCGGTCCTTTTTGTTAAGAAGAAGGACAGAAGCTTGAGGCTATGTATTGATTATCGGGAGCTCAACAAGTTGACGGAAAAGAACAAGTACCCGATCCCCTGCATCGATGATCTTTTTGATCAGTTGGTCGGGTCGACGGTGTACTCAAAGTTGGATCTCAAGTCCGGGTACTATCAGCTGTGAATAAGGGAGAGTGATATCCCGAAGACAGCGTTCAGTACGAGATACGTGCATTATGAGTTTACAGTCATGCCGTTTGGGCTGACCAATGCGCCGTCTGTGTTCATGGATTTGATGAACAGGACCTTCAGGGAGTACTTGCACCATTTTGTGATCGTCTTCATCGACAATATTTTGGTGTACTCGCAGAGTGAGGAAGATCACTTCAAGCATCTTCATTTGGTTTTGGAGACGCTAAGGAGGAATCAATTGTATGTCAAGTTCTCGAAGTGCGAGTTTTGGTTATCCTCAGTGGCGTTCCTCGGTCATATAGTAAGTGGAGAGGGTATTGCAGTGGATCCGGCGAAGATTGTTGCGATACGGGAGTGGCCTGAGCTTTCTACGGTAGCAGAAGTCCGGAGCTTTCTGGGGCTTGTCAGCTATTATAGGCGCTTCATAGAGAACTTCTCGCGGATAACGTTACCTCTCACTACTTTGACGAGGAAGGAGCAGAAGATTTATAGCGATGCTTCGGGCAGCGGTTTGGGTTGCGTGCTACTGCAACACGAAAGTGTTATAGCTTATGGCTCGAGACAGCTAAAAGTGCACGAGAGGAATTATCCGGTCCATGACTTGGAGTTAGCGGCCGTGATTTTTGCCTTGAAGCTGTGGAGGCATTATTTGTACGGTGTGAAGATTGATATCTACACCGATCATAAGACCCTGAAGTATCTGATTTATCAGAAAGATCTGAATATGCGGCAGCGTAGATGGATGGAGTTCCTGGGAGACTATACATTCAAGATCCACTACGTTCCTGGCAAAGGGAATGCGGTTGCAGACGCATTGAGTCGTCGGGTCCCAGCTCAAGCCAATTGGCTGTCGATCCATGACGAGCGGTTGGTTCGGGAGTTGGAGGCGTTGGAGATTGTTTGTGTGGATAAGCAATCAAGTGCTGAAGCAGTACTGAATTGGACTGAAGTCCAATATGACCTGGCTGATCGGATTCGGCAGGCTTTGGATATGGATGTCCATATGAAGCAGTTCATGGTAGAGGCTCTGGATGGGTCAAATTCCCAATTCGTTGTGGAGGACGGATTGCTTTGGAAAGACGGTCGTCTGTGCGTCCCAAGTGGGGGCAATTTACGGGTGGAATTGTTGTACGAGGCACACCATACCAAGTACTCGATTCACCCGGGGAGCACAAAGATGTACTGCGATGTAAAGAAATTGTTTTGGTGGTCGGGTTTGAAGAAAGATGTGGCGCTCTACGTAGCGAAGTGCCAAACTTGCGCCTTGGTGAAGGCGGAGTGCCAAAAGCCGGGAGGATTTCTTAAGTCCTTGTCTATTCCGGAATGGAAATTCGACGACATCTCTATGGAATTTGTGCACGGTTAGCCAAGGTCGCAAAAGGGGAACGACGCCATTTGGGTGGTCGTGGATCGGCTAACGAAGGTGTCGCATTTCATTCCGCATAGGAAGGATGATCCGGTGGAGAAGTTGGCAAAATTGTATGTGGATAACATTGTACGGCTTCACGCTGTGCACCGCAGCATCGTGAGTGACCGATATGGGCGGTTCATGTCCAATGATTGGAGGCTTGTTCAGCAAATGTTAGGAACAAAGCTAAAATTCAGCACAGCCTTCCATCCGCAAACAGATGGGCAGACCGAGAGGGTCAATAGAACTATGGAAGACATGCTTCACATGTGTGTCTTGGATTTTGGAAAGCAATGGGAAGACCATCTTTATTTGGTGGAGTTCGCATACAACAATAGCTACCAAGCGAGTATTCAAATGGCGCCCTTCGAGGCCCTATATGGTAGAAAATGTCGCACGCCGTTGTCTTGGCTAGAAACAGGTGAGTCAAAGCTGTATAAGCGATTAGAAGTGGAGGATGCTACTTCGTTGGTGCGTACCATTCAGGAGAGGTTGCTTATCGCTCAGGACCGGCAAGCGAAGTACTATAATGCCAAGCACAGGAACGTGGAGTTCGCTGTGGGCGACTGGGTGTACTTAAAGATCAAGCCGTTCAAGGGTGTCTTGCGGGTGCGGTGTAACACCCCCTATCCGTCGCATAGCATATAGAAATAGGTCCGGCCGGGGCCCGATGCCATATACTACTGACAGACCGGGTGGTTACACATGGAAACCATCCAACCAATCATCACGTGCTACACAGAGTATTCTAGCGGAAGCAGATTAATAAGTTGTAACCAAGAACCCAGCACTAAAGCATGAATGTCCACTAATACCAAAGAGGAATGTTATACATACACCGGTACAAGCCTTAAGGCCTTACAAAATAGTTCACATGATATTACATGTTTTACAAACTTCGGCACACAGGCCGGTCATACATGAATAAAACAGTAAACACTCCAATTAGGCCTTCGAGGGCCGGCTTCGCAAATTGAGCTTTAGCCCGCTATTGACCGCTTGGTCCAGCAGCACCTGCAAGCAACAAACCACCGCACGGTGGCAAATCAAGGCAACGGTCAGCAATGCTGACCAAATTATAACGATCCCGCCCCCAACTCGGGGCGGCGATGCTCCTTCCCTGCATTTCATTAGCATAAGCGAGCAATATAATATTTTCACTACATCACAGGCGTAGGCTCGTACGACCAAACACCCCGTGCACTAAGGGCACATTCTCGATGAACGCAGTCTAAGTCTGCCGACTCACCACCATCCCTTTGGACGGCCAATTAATGAGCAGTTTGTCTTCCCGGCATGGGTCACGGTAATTAAAACCATAGACCGCCGAAGACTCTCATCTATGCCAACGACTCTATTCCGAACGACATAGAAAGGGTACGGTTCCATCTAACCCGTGCTCACAACGCAACGGTAATTTAAACCATATGCGCCCGCAACGGTAATTTAAACCATATGCGCAGGTCAAACTTCTCCCGAGTCCCGTTTCCATCACAATTCACATAACTCGGTTATGTTCAAGTTGGCTCTCAAACCAACAAGTCGGCAAGATCACGCATCCGTCCAGTTTTCCGGGTGCACCTTTGGGTTAATCCCCAAGGCTCCCTGTTGCAATCTACCGTGTAGAAAACCCGAAAAACAACCAATAGCACGGAGTCTTCTCCGGCATTATGCAATGCAACATCACCGATCCAGAGCAACATGTCCGGATAGGCTTCACACATCATGCCTATGTCTGTTCTCGCTTACGGACTCTAAACAACGGGGACTTCACATATCTACCCGAAGGAACGCCTCCAACTCACCGCAAACTCGCGAGAGCGGGCTTCCTATGCAAAGAAGGAGAGCTAATCATGCTCAAGAAGAGAATCGTTACCCTATCGTTCCTCTTTGGCGCCATGGAAAAGTAAGCGGATGAAAAGCACCGCACTAGCTTTGCCTCTGTGGATCCGAAGTCGGCTCGCGATTCGGAGCTTCGAAGCTCCTCCAATGGCGGAATCTAGCTTCTTCTTCCTTCCTTGGCTCTCCTCTCTTTCTAAGATTTATAAAGACAACCACTCATGAAAAGTGAGGGTTTCTAAGGCCTAATCCCGGGTATATCCCTTCAGGAACAACCCCCAGCCGTTGGATCATCAATTAAAGAAATGAACGGCTTCGATTCGGGACTGAAATTCCCAATCTGGAACGCACACGGCCTGGCACACGCCCATGTCCAAGGCCGTGTGCCTCATTCGCCGCCAAAATCGACTCGCCTGGAACAACACACGGGTATCGAACACGCCCGTGTTCGACCTGACACGCCCGTGTTCCACCTGACACGGCCGTGTGGCCGGCCGTGTACCTCCATCGTTTTTCCCCGAAAACAACCCGAGCACTGCACGGGTTCTAGGACACGCCCGTGTCCTTGCCCGTGTCACCTCAACACGCCTGGGCTCCAGGACGTGTACATGGTCTCGACACTCGACACTTCGTCGAGCAAAGATCGTCTACCTGATGACACGGCCTTGGACACGCCCGTGTCCTAGGCCGTGTGCCTTATCTCGACACAACGTCGAGCAAAATGTCGACTCCCCGGGACGAGGGTCGACACGGCCGACACGCCCTACGACACGCCCGTGTCGCAGGCCGTGTGTCATGTCTCGACACTTCGTCCAACGCAGAGTGTCGACTTCGCGGGCTAAGTGTCGATACGGGTCGACACGCCCTGCGACACGCCCGTGTCGCAGGCCGTGTGCCCAGTCTCGAGACAATGTCGAGCTCAAAATATCGACTTCCCGGCTGAGTGCCGACACAAGCTTGACACGCCCTGGGACACGCCCGTGTCCCAGGCCGTGTGCCTCCTGCCAGAACCCAAAACTGGCCCAAAATGCCCCCCCGTCGCTCCTTTGAGTTTCGGGGCATTACAACTCTCCCCCTCTTAAAAGAATTTCGTCCACGAAATTATATAACGGAAAGTCATGTACAAAACCAAAATTTGTACCTGAGCGGAACAACTCCGGATATTCGTCAAGCATAGTCTGCTCTCGCTCCCAAGAGAGCTCCTCAATACCGCAATTGTCCCACCGGACCTTGACTCTTTATTGCGTAGTCGCTTGACCTCCTGATCTCTTTATTGCGTAGCCGCTTGACCTCCGAGTCCTCAATCCGCACGGGCTTGACCTTTGTCGTCAGCCCACTATCCATCGGCACTTGATCAACCGCGATCACTTTCGTAGGCTCTTGCACCGCATTATAGTACTTCGCTTGCCGGTCCTGAGCGATAAGCAACCTCTCTTTAATGGTTCTCACCAAATAAGTAGCATCCTCCACTTCCAATCGCTTATACAACTTTGACTCACCCATTTCTAACCAAGACAACGACGTGCGACATTTTTCTACCATATAGGGCCTCGAATGGAGCCATTTGTATACTCGCTTGGTAGCTGTTGTTGTATGCGAACTCCACCAAATAAAGGTGATCTTCCCATTGCTTTCCAAAATCCAAGACACACATGCGGAGCATGTCTTCCATGGTTCTATTGACCCTCTCGGTCTGCCCATCCGTTTGTGGATGGAAGGCTGTGCTAAATTTCAACTTTGTTCCCAACATTTGCTGCACAAGCCTCCAATCATTGGACGTGAACCGCCCATCTCGGTCACTCATGATGCTGCGGGGCACACCATGAAGCCGTACTATGTTATCCACATAAAGTTTTGAAACTTCTCCACCGGATCATCCTTCCTATGCGGAATAAAATGCGACACCTTTGTTAACCGATCCACGACCACCCAAATGGCGTCGTTCCCCTTTTGCGACCTTGGCAAACCGTGCACAAAGTCCATAGAGATGTCGTCGAATTTCCACTCCGGAATATGCAAGGACTTAAGAAATCCTCCCGGCTTTTGGCATTCCGCCTTCACCAAGGCGCAAGTTTGGCACTTCGCTACATAGAGCGCGATATCTTTCTTCAAACCCGGCCACCAAAACAGTTTCATCACATCACGGTACATCTTCGTGCTCCCCGGGTGAATCGAGTACTTGGCATGGTGCGCCTCGTACAACAACTCCACCCGCAAATTACCCACACTTGGGACGCACAAACGACCGTTTTTCCAAAGTAATCCGTCCTCCACGACGAATTGGGAATTTGACCCATCCAGAGCCTCTACCATGAACTGCTTCATATGAGCATCCATATCCAAAGCCTGCCGAATACGATCAGCCAGGTCATATTGGACTTCAGTCCAATTCAGAACTGCTTCAGCACTTGATTGCCTATCCACACAAACAATCTCCAACGCCTCCAACTCCCGCACCAACCGCTCATCATGCACTGATAGCCAATTGGCTTGAGCTGGGGCTCGGCGACTCAACGCGTCCGCAACCGCATTCCCTTTACCAGGCACGTAGTGGATCTTGAATGTATAGTCCCCCAGGAACTCCATCCATCTACGCTACCGCATATTCAGATCCTTCTGATCAATCAGATATTTCAGGCTCTTATGATCGGTGTGGATATCAATCTTCACACCGTACAAATAGTGTCTCCACAGCTTCAAGGCAAAAATCACGGCCGCTAACTCCAAGTCATGGACCGGATAATTCCTCTCGTGCACCTTTAGCTGTCTCGAGCCATAAGCTATTACACTTCCGTGTTGTAGTAGCACGCAACCCAGACCGCTGCCCGAAGCATCACTATAAATCTCATAGCCTTCGGTCCCACATGGCGAACTCAGCACATGCGCCGTGGTCAACCGACACTTCAACTCCTCAAAAGCTCGCGCGCACTCCGGCGTCCAAACGAACTTATGCTCCTTCCTCGTCAAAGTAGTGAGTGGTAACGCTATCCACGAGAAGTTCTCTACGAAGCGCCTATAATAGCCGGCAAGCCCCAAAAAGCTCCGGACTTCCGCTACCGTAGCAAGCTCAGGCCACTCCCGTATCGCAACGATCTTCGCCAGATCCACAACAATACCCTCTCCACTCACTATATGACCGAGGAACGCCACTGAGGATAGCCAAAACTCGCACTTCGAGAACTTGGCATACAACTGATTTCTCCTTAGAGTCTCCAAAACCAAATGAAGGTGCTTGAAGTGATCTTCCTCACTTTGCGAGTACACCAAAATATCGTCGATGAAGACGATCACAAAATGGTCCAAGTACTCCCTGAAAGTCCTGTTCATCAAATCTATGAACACTGACAGCGCATTAGTCAGCCCAAATGGCATGACCGTAAACTCATAATGCCCGTATCTCGTACTGAATGCTGTCTTCGGGATATCACTCTCCCTTATTCGCAAATGATAGTACCCAGCCTTGAGATTCAACTTCGAGTACACCGTCGACCCGACTAACTGATCAAAAAGATCATCAATCCGGGGGATCGGGTACTTGTTCTTCTCTGTCAACTTGTTGAGCTCCCGATAATCAATACATAGCCTCAAGCTTCCGTCCTTCTTCTTAACAAAGAGGACTGGTGCGCTCCAAGGCGAAGAACTCGGGCGCACATACCCTTGCTCCAACAATTCTTGCAGTTGAACTTTCAGCTCTGCCATTTCCTTAGGCGCTAGCCGATACGGAGATCGTGACACAGGCTTTGCACCTGGCACTAGCTCAATCGTGAAATTTATCTCCAGTTGAGGCGGGGATCCAGGAAGATCTGCGGGGAACACATCAGGGTATTCCGATACCACTGAAATACAATCCAACGCGGGCTTCGGCTTTGCAACCTCCACTAGTGTAAAGAACAGTTCTGCACCGGCACGACCCGCCTTCACCACCTGAAGAGCAGACATCAACGTCTTGCTCGACCCCTTTAAGCCCGTAAAAGTCGTTTCACGACTTGCTCCCAGCTTGACTTCCTTGCAACCGCAATCGATATAGGCTTGCTGCTCCGAGAGCCAGTCCATGCCAAATATAACGTCGAACTCCACCAACGGAAGTAACGACGCCTGCAGATCGAACTCCTGATTCCCAATACGAATCTTAACATCGCAGATCCTATCCGCGCGCATCAAACACCCATTGGGCAACAACACATCCAACTTATCCATTGCCATCGAAGAAGGGACTCCGATGCGTGATATAAATCCTTCAAACAAGAAGGAGTGTGAAGCTCCCGTATCGAAGAGTGCTTTTGCGGGATTTTCACAAATCAATACAAATCCTAAACAAGCAGTGGTAAGGTAACATGTGCATAACAAGTATTTAAAGAAATTGACTTGCTATAAATTAAACCATACCTGTCACCACATCAGCCTGTTGATGGCCTCCTGTTGGCCAAGATTGTACACCCTTGGTTGGGCCGGAGCATAGTGGGACGCGGTTGACTCCACCGCCTTGCCCTTCTCTTCATAGGTCTCTCTCGACCTCCTCTCGGACTTGGGGCGTCCGCTCCAACAATCGCGGGCAAAGTGCCCCGTCGTTCCACAAGTAAAACATGCCCCCGGGGTCCGACTCGTAGTCGCCCCAGAAGCACCAGAAGGAGCTGGTCCCGAAGTCTTATGCTTCTTGAAGAATCTTTGATAGCCAGACTTTGAAGTAGTCGGCACTTTGAATCCAGATTTCTTCTCACCGACGTTCCTCTTTGCTTGAACATTCTTCATGTCCTTTTCCAAGGACAGGGCCGTGTTGACCAAGGTCAAGAAACCCTATGTCATCGACCCCGAGAGTAGTAACCTCAACTCATCTCTCAAGCTTTCGTAGAATCGATTCGTCTTGCGCTCCTCATCCGCGATAGTGGAGCTAGCATAACGACTCAAATGAGTAAACTCGTGGATATATTCATCCACGGTCCTCTCACCCTGAACCAACTTCAGAAACTCATTCTCCAACGCTATCCTCTGCGCCGAAGGGAGGTATCTAGCCAAGAACAATCTCGAGAACTCCTCCATCGAGACATCAACAAGTTGCCTACCTCTCAACAAGTGCAGCTCCAATCCTTCCCACCATATTCTCGCTTTACCGTCCAGAAGGAACGTAGCGATGGTGGTCATTTGCCACTCCTCCGTCTCCGTTGCTGTCATGACTCTCTTCACCCTGGAGAGCCAGTGTTCAGCTTGAGATGGGGTTCCCAACCCCGAGAATACCGGAGGGTTAAAGTTCATTACATGCTTAAGCTGTCTCTCGGCTGCCCTCCTTGGCACCACCGGCTCCACTACCACCTGTTCCACTCTCCTCGGCTCAGCCTCTTGCAGCGGTACCTGCTCCATCGCAGGAGCGGGCTGCTGCGTTTGCCTTGCAGGCTGCGCATTTATCATGGCCAACACTGCTTCGGCCACCAATCGTATGTTCTCAGCCGAAAGAGGTGTTGTAGGAGCAACATCTGGTGCACTGCTAGCCTCAAAAACTCGGTGTTCCGACGGCCCAACACCACTTCTGGTCACCTATAGTGGTACAAAACACCGTTAAGCGACCAAATAAAATTGCAAACAGCAATTATAGGAACACGCATGTTCATCAAACACATGTATTTTCATTCCTAAGTGGACATTCATGGGTTCTTTTACTGTTATAACGATGACGCACACAATGTGCTCACCACCCCTTAAAAAGAATTCGCCTACGAATTCATGTTAAGCCCGAAAAAAACCAGTAGTCTGATACTAAATTGTAAAACCCCCTATCCGTCGCATATCATATAGCAGTAGGTCCGGCCGGGGCCCGACACCATATACTACAGACAGACCGGGTGGTTACACATGGAAACCATCCAACCAATCATCACGTCCTACACAGAGCATTCTAGCGGAAGAAGATTAATTAGTTGTAACCAAGAACCTAACACTAAAGCATGAATGTCCACTAATACCAAAGAGGAATGTTATACATACACTGGTACAAGCCTTAAGGCCTTACAAAATAGTTCACTTGATATTACATGTTTTACAAACTTCGGCATGCAGGCCGGTCATACATGAATAAAGCAGTAAACACTCCAATTAGTCCTTCGAGGGCCGGCTTCGCAAATTGGACTTTAGCCCGCTATTGACCGCTTGATCCAGCAGTACCTGCAAGCAACAAACCACCACACGGTGGCAAAACAAGGCAACGGTCAGCAATGCTGACCAAATTATAACGATGCCGCCCCCAACTCGGGGCGGCGATGCTCCTTCCCTGCATTTCATTAGCATAAGCGAGCAATATAATATTTTCACTACATCACAGGCGTAGGCTCGTACGGCCACATACCCCGTGCACTCAGGGCACATTCTCGGTGAACGCAGTCTAAGTCTGCCGACTCACCACCATCCCTTTGGACGACCAATTAATGAGCAGTTTGTCTTCCCGGCATGGGTCACGGTAATTAAAACCATAGACCTTCGAAGACTCTCATCTATGCCAACAGCTCTAATCCGAACGACATAGAATGGGTACGGTTCCATCTAACCCGTGCTCACAACGCAACGGTAATTTAAACCATATGCGCCCGCAACGGTAATTTAAACCATATGCGCAGGTCAAACTTCTCCCTAGTCCCGTTTCCATCACAATTCACATAACTCAGTTATGTTCAAGTTGGCTCTCAAACCAACAAGTCGGCAAGATCACGCATCCGCCCAGTTTTCTGGGTGCACCTTTGGGTTAATCCCCAAGGCTCCCTGTTGCAATCTACCCTGTAGAAAACCCGAAAAACAACCAATAGCATGGAGTATTCTCCGGCATTATGCAATGCAACATCACCGATCCAGACCAACATGTCCGGATAGGCTTCACACATCATGCCTATGTCCGTTCTCGCTTACGGACTCTGAAAACGGGGACTTCACATATCTACCCGAAGGAACGCCTCCAACTCACCGCAAACTCGCGAGAGCGGGCTTCCTATGCAAATAAGGAGAGCTAATCATGCTCAAGAAGAGAATCGTTACCCTAGCGTTCCTCTTTGGCGCCATGGAAAAGTAAGCGGATGAAAATCACCGAACTAGCTTTACCTCCGTGGATCCCGAGTCGGCTCGCGATTCGGAGCTTCGAAGCTCCTCCAATGGCCGGATCTAGCTTCTTCTTCCTTCCTTGGCTCTCCTCTCTTTCTAAGATTTAGAAAGACAATCACTCATGAAAAGTGAGGGTTTCTAAGGCCCAATCCCGGGTATATCCCTTCAGGAACAACCCCCATCCGTTGGATCATCAATTAAAGAAACGAACGGCTTCAATTCGGGACTGAAATGCCCAATCTGGACCGCACACGGTCTGGCACACGGCCGTGTCCAGGGCCGTGTGCCTCATTCGTCGTCAAAATCGACTCGCCTGGAACAACACACGGGTATCAAACACGCTAGTGTTTGACTTGACACGCCCGTGTTCCAACTGAAACGGCCATGTGGCCGGCCATGTACCACCACCGTTTTTCCCCGAAAACAACCCGAGCATTGCATGGGTTCTAGTACACGCCCGTGTCCTTGCCCGTGTCACCTCAACACGACTGGGCTCCAGGCCGTATACACGGTCTCGACACTCGACACTTCGTCGAGCGAAGATCGTTGACCTGACAACACGGCCTTGGACACGCCCGTGTCCTAGGCCGTGTGCCTTGTCTCGACACAACATCGAGCAAAATGTCGACTCCCCGGGACGAGTGTCGACACGGGTCGATACGCCCTGCGACACGCCCGTGTCGCAGGCCGTGTGCTATGTCTCGACACTTCGTCCAACGCAGAGTGTCGACTTCGCGGGCTAAGTGTCGACACGCCCTGCGACACGCTCGTGTCGCAGGCCGTGTGCCCAGTCTCGACACAATGTCGAGCTCAAAATGTCGACTTCCCGGCTGAGTGCCGACACAAGCTTGACACGCCCTGGGACACGCCCATGTCCCAGGTCGTGTGCCTCCTGTTAGAACCCAAAACTGGCCCAAAACATCCCCCGTCGCTCCTTTGATTTTCGGGGCGTTACATGAGGCGATTGAAAAAGCTAAGCCTGAGGTACCTTGGGCCATTTGAGGTTGTGGAGCGGGTTGGTGAAGCAGCCTATCGGTTGAAGCTCTCAGTGGAGCTAAGTGTTTTGCATGATGTATTCCATATTTCGGTGCTAAGGAAGGCGGTGTAAGAGCCTTCGCAAGTGATCGCAGTTGATCAAGTGTCGGTGGATAGTGGGCTGACGACAAAAGTCAAGCCCGTGTGGATTGAGGATTCGGAGGTCAAGCGGCTACGCAATAAAGAGATCAGGATGGTCAAGGTCCGATGGGACAATTGCGATCATGAGGAGCTCTCTTGGGAGCGAGAGCAGACTATGCTTGACGAGTATCCGGAGTTGTTCCGCTCAGCTACAATTTAATTTTGTACATGTCTTTCCTTTATATAATTTCATGGATGAAATTTTTTTAAGAGGGGGAGAGTTGTAACGCCCCGAAACTCAAAAGAGCGACGGGGGACGTTTTGGGCCAGATTTGGAATCTGGCAGTAGGCACACGGCCTGGGACACGGGCGTGTCCCAGGGCGTGTCAGGCTGGAGTCGACGACTTGGCCGCAAAGTAGACATTTTGCGCTCGACAAAGTGTCGAGATGGGGCACACGGGCGTGTCTCAGGGCGTGTCGAGCCCGTGTCGACAATCGACCCGGGGTGTCGACATTTTCGCTCGATGAAGTGTCGAGACAAGGCACACGGCCTAGGACACGGGCGTGTCCAAGGCCGTGTCGGGTGGTCGACGAACTTCACTCGACGAAGTGTCGAGACCGTGAACACGTCCTGGAGCCCAGGCGTGTTCGAGTGGACACGGGTTAGGACACGGGCGTGTCCAAGAACCCGTGTGAGTCTCGGGTTATTTTTGGGCTGTGTCGATGGAGGAACACGGCCGACCACACGACCGTGTCTGTTGGAACACGGGCGTGTCAGGTCGAACACGGGCGTGTTGGATGCCCGTGTGTTGTTCCAGGCGCGTCGATTTTGACGGCAAATGAGGGACACGGCCCTGGACACGTGCGTGTGAAAGGCCGTGTTCTGTCCAGATTGTACATTTCATGCCCGAATCAAAGCCGTTCATTTCTTTAATTTGGGATCCAACGGCTGGGGGTTGTTCCTGATGGGATATACCCGGGATTGGACCTTTTAAACTCTCACTTTTACTTGAGTGGTTCTCTTTCTAAGTCAAGAGAGAGGTGAGAGCAAAGGAGGAATAAGAAGCTAGATCCGGCCATTGGAGGAGTTTCGAAGATCCAAATCACGAGCTGACTCCGGATCCACGGAGGCGAAGAGAGTGCGGTGCTTTTCATCCGCTTACATATCCATGGCGCCAAAGAGGAACGCTAGGGTAACGATTCTCTTCTTGAGCATGTGAAGCTCTCCTTCTTTGAATAGGAAGCCCGCTCTCGCGAGTTTGCGGTGAGTTGGAGGCATTCCTTCGGGTAGATATGTAAAGTCCTCGTTGTTTAGAATCCGTATTCGAGAACGGACATAGGCATGATGTGTGAAGCCTACCCGGACATGTTGGTCTGGATCGGTGATGTTGCATTGCATAAATGCCGGAGAAGACTCTGTGTGATTGGTTGTTTTTCGTGTTTTCTACGTGGTAGATTGCAACAGGGATCCTTGGGGATTAACCCAAAGGTGCACCCGGAAAACTGGGAGGATGCGTGATCTTGCCAACTTGTGGGCCTAGGAGCCAACTTGTACATAAATGGGTTATGTAATATTGTACGTTCGATTCAAGGGCTTCGGGGAAGCTTAACTCGTGCCGATGATATTTAAGTGTCGTGGCAAGTGAGCAACGGGTTGAGTGGAACCGTTCCTGCTTTATGCCAAGGGCATAGAGGTCGGGTCTTGCTGTCGATGATATTAAAGTGTCGTGACATAGGCTGTTGATGACATTAAAGTGTCGTAACATCTGCTTAAAAGATCAAATTGCTCACGAGATATTGCCGTCCTAGAGATGGTGGTGAGTTAGCGGCTTAGACTGCGATCACCGAGAATGTGCCCTGAGAGCACGGTGTGTGTGGCCATGCGTGTCAACGCCTGTGATGCAATGAATTTATATACTGCTTGGTTATGTTAATAAAAATGCAGGGAAGGAGCATCGCCGCCCCGAGTTGGGGGCGGGATCGTTATAATTTGGTCAGCATTGCTGCCCGTTGCTTTGTTTGCCACCGTGCGATGGTTTTTTTGCTTGCAGGTGCTGCTGGACCAAGCGGTCAATAGAGGGCTAAAGCCCAAATTGCGAAGCTGGCCCTCGAAGGCCTAATTGGAGGGTTTACTGCTTTTATTCATGTATGACCGGCCTGCGTGCCGTGGTTTGTAAAACATGTAATATTGAAGTAAACCATTTTGTAAGGCCTTAAGGCTTGTACTCGTGTATGTACGACATTCCTATTTGGTTTATTAGTGGACATTCGTGCTCTTTGTGCTGGGTTCTTTATTGCAATTTAAACTGCTTCCGCTAGAATGCTCTGTGTAGGACGTTATGATTGGTTGGATGGTTTCCATTGAGTAACCACCCGATCTGTCTGGAGTATATGGCGTCGGGCCCCGGCCAGACCTACTGCTATATGTTATGTGACGGATAGGGGGTGTTACAATTTGGTATCAGACTACTGGTTTTGGTCGGGCTTAAAATGAATTCGTGGATGAATTCTTTTTAAGGGGTGGTGAGCACATGTGTGTGTGTCATCGTTATAACAGTAAAAGAACCCATGAATGTCCACTTACGAATGAAAATACATGTGTTTGAGGAACCTGCGTGTTCCTATAATTGCTGTTTGCAATTTTATTTGGTCGCTTAACGGTGTTTTGTACCACTATAGGTGACCAGAAGTGGTGCTGGGTCATCGGAACGTCGAGTTTCTGAGGCTAGCAGTGCACCTAATGAAGCTCCTGCAACACCTCTATCGGCTGAGACCATACGATTGGTGGCCGAAGCAGTGTTGGCCAAGATTAATGCGCAGCCTGCAAGGGAAATGCAGCAGCCCGCTCCTGCGATGGAGCAGGTACCGCTGCAAGCGGCTGAGCAGCGAAGAGTGGAGCAGGTAGTAGATTAACCGGTGGTACCAAGGAGGGCAACCGAGAGACAGCTCAAGCATGTCATGAGCTTTAATCCTCCGGTGTTCTCGGGGTTGGGAACCCCATCTCAAGCTGAAGACTGGCCCTCCAGGGTGAAGAGAGTCATGACAGCAATGGAGACGGAGGAGTGGCAAATGACCACCATTGCTACGTTCCTTTTGGACGGTGAAGCGAGAATATGGTGGGAAGGATTGGAGCTTCATCTATTGAGAGGTAGGAAACTTGTTGATGTCTCGATGGAGGAGTTCTCGAGATTGTTCTTGGCTAGATACCTCCCTTTGGCGCAGAAGATAGCGTTGGAGAACGAGTTCCTGAAGTTGGTTGAAGGAGACAATAGCGTGGATGAATATCTCCACGAGTTTACCCGTTTGAGTCGATATGCTAACTCCACCATCGCAGATGAGGAGCTCAAGACGAATCGATTCTACGAAGGGTTGAGAGACGAGTTGAGATTACTACTCTCGGTGCCGATGACGTAGGGTTTCTTGATCTTGGTCAACACGGCCTGGTCCTTGGAGAAGGACATGAAGAATGTACAAGCAAGGAAAAGCTTGGGTGATAAGAAGTCGGAGTTCAGAGTGTCGAACTCCTCAAAGTCTATGTTCCGGAAGTGGAACAAGAAAGCTAGGACATCGGGTCCAGCCCCATCTGCTGGTGTTTCTGGGGCGAATACAGGTCGGATCCCGGGCACATGTTACAACTGTGGGAAGTCGGGGCATTATGCCTGTGAGTGCCGGAGCGCGCGTCCCAAGTCCGAAATAAAACCGGGAGCAACTTATGAAGAGAAGGGCAAGGCGGTGGAGTCAACCGCGTCCCATTATGCTCCGGCCCAACCAAGGGTATACAATCTTGGCCAACAGGAGGTCATCAAACAGGCGAATGTGGTGACAGGTACGGTTTAATTTATAGCAAGTTAATTTCTTTAAATACTTGTTATGCACATGTTACCTTACCACTGCTTGTTTAGGATTTATTTTGATTTGTGAAAATCCGGTAAGAGAACTCTTCGATACGGGAGCTTCACACTCCTTCTTGTCTGAAGGATGTATATCACGCATCGGAGTCCCTTCTTCGATTGCGAAGGATAAGTTGGATGTGTTGTTTCCCAATAGGTGTTCGATGCGGCGGATAGAATCTGCGGTGTTAAGATTCGTATTGGGAATCAGGAGTTCGATCTGCAAGCGTCGTTATTTCCGTTGGTGGAGTTCGACGTTATATTTGGCATGGACTAGCTCTCGGAGCAGCAGGCATATATTGATTGCGGTCACAAGGAAGTCAAGCTGGGAGCAAGTCGTGAGACGACTTTTACAGGCTTAAAGGGGTCGAGCAAGACGTTGATGTCTGCTCTTCAGGTGGTGAAGGCGGTTCGTGCCGGTGCAGAACTGTTCTTTACACTAGTGAAGGTTGCAAAGCCGAAGCCCGCGTTGGATTGTATTTCAGTGGTATCGGAATACCCTGATGTGTTCCCTGCAAATCTTCCTGGAGCCCCGCCTCAGCGGGAGATAGATTTCACGATTGAGCTAGTGCCAGGTGCAAAGCCTGTGTCACGCTCTCCATATCGGCTAGCGCCTAAGGAAATGGCGGAGCTGAAGGTGCAACTGCAAGAATTATTGGAGCAATGGTATGTGCGCCCAAGTTCTTCGCCTTGGAGCGCTCCGGACCTCTTTGTTAAGAAGAAGGACGGAAGCTTGAGGCTATGTATTGATTATCGGGAGCTCAACAAGTTGACGGAAAAGAACAAGTACCCGATCCCCCGGATCGATGATCTTTTTGATCAGTTGGTCGGGTCGACGGTGTACTCAAAGTTGGATCTCAAGTCCGGGTACTATCAGCTGCGAATAAGGGAGAGTGATATCCCGAAGACAGCGTTCAGTATGAGATACGGGCATTATGAGTTTACGGTCATGCCATTTGGGCTGACCAATGCGCCGTCAGTGTTCATGGATTTGATGAACATGACCTTCAGGGAGTACTTGGACCATTTTGTGATCGTCTTCATCGACGATATTTTGGTGTACTCGCAGAGTGAGGAAGATCACTTCAAGCATCTTCATTTGGTTTTGGAGACGCTAAGGAGGAATCACTTGTATGCCATGTTCTCGAAGTGCGAGTTTTGGTTATCCTCAGTGGCGTTCCTTGGTCATATAGTAAGTGGAGAGGGTATTGCAGTGGATCCGGCGAAGATTGTTGCGATACGGTAGTGGCCTGAGCTTTCTACGGTAGCGGAAGTCCGGAGCTTTCTGGGGCTTGCTGGCTATTATAGGTGCTTCGTAGAGAACTTCTCGCGGATAGCGTTACCTCTCACTACTTTGACGAGGAAGGAGCAGAAGTTCGTCTGGACGCCGGAATGCGCGCGAGCTTTTGAGGTGTTGAAATGTCGGTTGACCACGGCGCCTGTGCTGAGTTCGCCGATTGGGACCGAAGGCTATGAGATTTATAGCGATGCGTCGGGCAGCATTTTGGGTTGCGTGCTACTACAACACGGAAGAGTTATAGCTTATGACTCGAGACAGCTAAAAGTGCACGAGAGGAATTATCCGGTCCATGACTTGGAGTTAACGGCAGTGATCTTTGCCTTGAAGCTGTGGAGGAATTATTTGTACGGTGTGAAGATTGATATCTACACCGATCATAAGAGCATGAAGTATCTGATTGATCAGAAAGATCTGAATATGTGGCAGCGTAGATGGATGGAGTTCCTGGGAGACTATACATTCAAGATCCACTACGTGCCTGGCAAAGGGAATGCGGTTGCAGATGCGTTGAGTCGCCGGGCCCTAGCTCAAGCCAATTGGCTGTCGATCCATGACGAGCGGTTGGTTCGGGAGTTGGAGGCGTTGGAGATTGTTTGTGTGGATAAGAAATCAAGTGCTGAAGCAGTACTGAATTGGACTGAAGTCCAATATGACCTGGCTGATCGGATTCGGCAGGCTTTGGATATGGATGTCCATATGAAGCAGTTCATGGTAGAGGCTCTGGATGGGTCAAATTCCCAATTCGTTGTGGAGGACGGATTGCTTTGGAAAGACTGTCGTATGTGCGTCCCAAGTGTGGGCAATTTGCGGGTGGAATTGTTGTACGAGGCACAATATACCGAGTACTCGATTCACCCGGGGAGCACAAAGATGTACCGCGATGTAAAGAAACTGTTTTGGTGGCCGGGTTTGAAGAAAGATGTGGCGCTCTACGTAGCGAAGTGCCAAACTTGCGCCTTGGTGAAGGCGGAGTGCCAAAAGTCGGGAGGATTTCTTAAGTCCTTGCCTATTCCAGAGTGGAAATTCGACGACATCTCTATGGACTTTGTGCACGGTTTGCCAAGGTCGCAAAAGGGGAACGACGTCATTTGTGTGGTCGTGGATCGGCTAACGAAGGTGTCGCATTTCATTCCGCATAGGAAGGATGATCCGGTGGAGAAGTTGGTAAAACTGTATGTGGATAACATTGTATGGCTTCACGGTGTGCCCCGCAGCATCGTGAGTGACCGAGATGGGTGGTTCATGTCCAATGATTGGAGGCTTGTGCAGAAAATGTTGGGAACAAAGCTAAAATTCAGCACAGCCTTCCATCCGCAAACAGATGGGCAGACCGAGAGGGTCAATAGAACTATGGAAGACATGCTTCGCATGTGTGTCTTGGATTTTGGAAAGCAATGGGAAGACCATCTTTATTTGGTGGAGTTCGCGTACAACAATAGCTACCAAGCGAGTATTCAAATGGCGCCCTTCGAGGCCCTATATGGTAGAAAATGTCGCACGCCGTTGTCTTGGCTAGAAATGGGTGAGTCAAAGTTGTATAAGCGATTAGAAGTGGAGGATGATACTTCGTTGGTGCGTACCATTCGGGAGAGGTTGCTTATCGCTCAGGACCGGCAAGCGAAGTACTATAATGCCAAGCACAGGAACGTGGAGTTCGCTGTGGGCGACTGGGTGTACTTAAAGATCAAGCCATTCAAGGGTGTCTTGCGGGTGCGGCGATTGAAAAAGCTAAGCCCGAGGTACCTTGGGCCGTTTGAGGTTTTGGAGTGGGTTGGTGAAGCAGCCTATCGGTTGAAGCTCTCAGTGGAGCTAAGTGCTTTGCATGATGTATTCCATATTTCGATGCTAAGGAAGGCGGTGCAAGAGCCTTCGCAAGTGATCGCGGTTGATCAAGTGTCGGTGGATAGTGGGTTGACGACAAAAGTCAAGCCCGTGCGGATTGAGGATTCGGAGGTCAAGCGGCTACGCAATAAAGAGATCAGGATGGTCAAGGTCCGATGGGACAATTGCGGTCGTGAGGAGCTCTCTTGGGAGCGAGAGCAGACCTTGCTTGACGCGTATCCGGAGTTGTTCCGTTCAGGTACAATTTAATTTTGTACATGTTTTTCCTTTATATAATTTCGTGGACGAAATTCTTTTAAGAGGGGGAGAATTGTAACGCCCCGAAACTTAAAAGAGCGATGGGGGACGTTTTGGGCCAGATTTGGAATCTGGCAGTAGGCACACAGCCTGGGATACGGGCGTGTCCCACGGCGTGTCAGGCTGGAGTCGACGACTTGGCCTCGAAGTCGACATTTTGCGCTCGACGAAGTTTCGAGACGGGGCACACGGCATGAGACACAGGCGTGTCTCAGGGCGTGTCGAGCCCATGTCGACAACCGGCCCGGGGTATCGACTTTTTCGCTCGACGAAGTGTCGAGACAAGGCACGCGGCCTAGGACACGGGTGTATCCAATGCCGTGTCGGGTGGTCGACGAACTTCACTCGACGAAGTGTCGAGACCGTGAACACGGCCTGGATCCCAGGCGTGTTCGAGTGGACACGGGTTAGTACACGGGCATGTCCAAGAACCCGTGTGAGTCTCGGGTTGTTTTTGGGCTGTGTCGATGGAGGCACACGGCCGACCACACGGCCGTGTCAGATGGAATACGGGCGTGTCAGGTCGAACACGGGCGTGTTGGATGCCCGTGTGTTGTTCCAGGCGCGTCGATTTTGACGGCGAATGAGGGACACGGCCCTGGCCACGGGCGTGTGCCAGGCCGTGTTCGGTCCAGATTGTACATTTCAGGCCCGAATCAAAGTCGTTCGTTTCTTTAATTTGGGATCCAACGGTTGGGGGTTGTTCCTGATGGGATATACCCGGGATTGGACCTTTGAAACCCTCACCTTTACTTGAGTGGTTCTCTTTCTAAGTCAAGAGAGAGGTGAGAGCTAAGGAGGAAGAAGAAGCTAGATCCGGCCATTGGAGGAGTTTCGAAGCTCCAAATCGCGAGCCGACTCCGGATCCACGGAGGCGAAGAGAGTGCGGTGCTTTTCATCAGCTTACATTTCCATGGCGCCAAAGAGGAACGCTAGGGTAACGATTCTCTTCTTGAGCATGTGAAGCTCTCCTTCTTTGCATAGGAAGCCCGCTCTCGCGAGTTTGCGGTGAGTTGGAGGCATTCCTTCGGGTAGATATGTAAAGTCCCCGTTGTTTAGAGTCCGTATTCGAGAACGGACATAGGCATGATGTGTGAAGCCTACGCGGACATGTTGGTCTGGATCGGTGATGTTGCATTGCATAAATGCCGGAGAAGACTCTGTGCGATTGGTTGTTTTTCGGGTTTTCTACATGGTAGATTGCAACAGGGAGCCTTGGGGATTAACCCAAAGGTGCACCCGGAAAACTCGGCGGATGCGTGATCTTGCCAACTTGTGGGCCTAGGAGCCAACTTGTACATAACTGGGTTATGTAATATTGTACGTTCGATTCACGGGCTTTGGGGAAGCTTAACTCGTGCCGATGATATTAAAGTGTCATGGCAAGTGAGCAACGGGTTTAGTGGAACCGTTCCTGCTTTATGCCAAGGGCATAGAGATCGGGTCTTGATGTCGATGATATTAAAGTGTCGTGATATAGGCTGTTGATGACATTAAAGTGTCGTAACATCTGCCTAAAAGACCAAATTGCTCACGAGATATTGTTGTCCTGGAGATGGTGGTGAGTTAGCGGCTTAGACTGCGATCACCGAGAATGTGCCCTGAGAGCACGGGGCGTGTGGCCATGTGTGCCAACGCTTGTGATGCAATGAATTTATATACTGCTTGGTTATGCTAATAAAAATGCAGGGAAGGAGCATCGTGATGAGTCCACTTTATATACCTATTTTCGGACTCATCTGGGCTAGTTTTCACGTGTTTGCACTTCACTTTTAGTTCGTTATCGTATATATTTCATCTTATATTTATTTCCATAGGAAGTGCACACTTATGCCCGTGGTTGTGTATTTTGTTACTTTTATTGTTTGTACTCCTTTTTGTGATTGTCTGGAATGTCTGCACATATCAGTGATTGGTTTTTCCTTTCGGTACAGGGGACATGTGCGTGTTCTGGGATGGTTGTGAAACAGGAATACTGCGCACGATCATTGGATCTAATTCGCACGACCACTGGTCGTGCGCCCCTGATCGTGCGCACTAATCTTCGTTTTCCAGAATCAGCCTGGGGTAAGCGCACGACCACTGGACATAATGCGCACGATCACTGGTCATGCGCCACTAATCGTGTGCATTGATTCCTCTTTTCTGGAGTCCTGTTTGGGGTAATCGCACGACCATTGAACTTAGTGCGCACGACCACTGGTCGTGCGCCACTGCTCGTGCGCGTTATCCTAGTTCTTCTTCCTGATCTTCCATGCCAGTGCGCACGAGCATCGGACATAGTGCGCACGACCACTGGTCGTGCGCCTGTGATCGTGCGCATTGTTCATTTCTGCTTTGTATAAATAGTGCAGGTCTCGCCCTAATTCGGGAGAGGATCTGGAGCTCGACATTTCTCCGCCGTTTTCCATCTTATCCGCCGTTCCCCTTCATCTTCCACCTTAGGGAGGTGCTCCGGGCATGCTTTCACCGCCAAATCCAAGCCGGAGCTTCCTCTCGGCCTTCTCCTTCATCCGTGAGCTTCAAGTAGGGTTTGACGCCATAGCCATCAAGCAAAGGAAAGCTAGCAAACTTCGTCCGCTATCGTGAGATGAAGAAGACGGGCCATTGGAAGGTGGTGACAACCCTTCTCTACCCCGGACGCAGTTGAGGACCGAGCTTGGATGCGGAATGACAACCTGACGATTGCAACCGTGAATCCTCAGCAAGACTTCGGATTCGGTCGATCTCTTGACTTGTACTTGCTTTATTGTTGAATATTGTTGTTTAACTTTAGTTATATTGATGAAGTATGCATAGTTTGTAAAATGATTTTATATCATGTCTATGTGATTTTGTATGTTTTCGTTATTTACTTGAGTTGCGCCATATTCCATCCACCACCATCCACCCTTGTCGCACTAGCAATTGCTAGTGGCGTGCGTTGCGAAGAGGTGCTCACGACCCTCATTCCGCCGTTCTAACCACCTCATTCGCTAGCCTTCTCGTCCATCCGCCTAGTGATTCGGTGCATAGCGGCCTGACTAGTCTTCCATCCCGTCTGGCGAAGCATCGCATAGCGGCGTTGCATAGAAGTAGTTGTTCGATTTTTATTTTCTTTGTATCGCAACAATCAAAACCCCCATCGTTACTGCCGACCTTGAGGACTTCAATCTCAAGTCCTCCTTGAAATTAACTTCACCTTACTGTGTTCCTTGAGAGATCGATACTTGGGAAAACTCGCCCACTTTATATTACTTGTGCGACCGGTTCACTGCCATGATCTTAAGTATCAGGTTTTTGGCGCCGTTGCCGGGGAACACAGTCGTGTGAGTTTATGGAGAGGGAGATAATAGATTGAAGCCCTTTTCCATTTGTGAATATCATTTTTTTTATTTACTTTGGTTATTAGAATTTTTATTTTGCTTATTTCTTTTTACCCTTTTCTGATTTTTGATTTAGCTAGCAGATCCGTGCTATTTTCATTTTAGCTGTGTAGCACTTTTTCAGCAATTATTTTTGTTCGTGATGGATCCTGATGTTGAGTGTCGTATCCTTGACACTTTGCGCCGATCCATCGATGCCATTGCTGTTATGAATGCCGAGCATTGCAATCGGTGTTTGTTATGTCAAGGTGTGGGCCACATGTTGAAGGATTTCCCTCGTTTGTGCAAGCCTTCTCCCTCTGAGGGCGTGTGCACAACAACCTCCCGTTCGCGGAAGACTGTTGTGGACAGGCCTACCAGGGTGTTGCCTGGCCCATACATTGACATAACGCACTTTGCTCATTCTTTACCCGTTGAGATTACTGAAGAATCTCTGGCCGCATACAGCTCTTTCATGGGTCCCTCGATCCCTTTTTACGAGCTTTCCTTGAGTGATGATGATCACTCTGGTGTTAGCCAACAAAAAGAGGAGCAGGAACTCATGGATGCTCATGTATGGGACGATGAGATTGTTCCGGTCGTCGACGGGGTGGTGTCTGCGAATGACTGTGCGAGGGGGCCTGCTCATTCAGTGCTTGATTTTGAGAGCAGCCTTGCCCCTCCGCAATTTTTGCCGGATTGTGTTACTCCATTTTTGTGTGAGTCGGCTGATGATGCCGTACTTGTTGATGATTCGGTGCCCGAGGTTGCGCCGAAGTGGGATGATGATTCCTCTATCTCCGACGGAGAAAGTGGATCTTCGGAACACTTTTACGCACCCCGGTGGGATGAAGAATATCCCCTTTCCGATGCGGAGGTTTGCACCTCCTTATTGGATGAGGTCGTTCCTCTTACCACCGCGGACCTCGAGTTCTCGGATTCCCCTCGGTACGACTCGTATGATACCGACGATTATCTCTGCTTGGATCTTGCTGGGAGTGAGACCGGGACCACTCCCCCTATTTCTGATTCTTTTAGTTATTCATCTCCTTTATTTCTTGATCCCCCTTCTTTATCTGAGCCTGAGCGGGTTGAGTCTTCGCAGGAGCTTCAGGAGGACTTGGAGCTTTCAGCTCGAGTCATCGATGGTAGCATCCTCTCTCGCGAGGAGGTTGATGCCTCCTCTGTTGAGGAAGCTCCATTGATTGCTTTCTCCTCCTGCCTTCTCCTTGTAGTAGACGATACCTTGTTGGGAAAGGATTCATTTTGTGGTGAGATGAGTGAGGACCAGGCCTCCTCCTCATCCTACTTCCTATTTCCTCTGCCTGCGAGGAGCAGGTATGATTATTTAGGCAGAGGGGTAACTGCTCTATCACCGTATCGGTACCCATTACCGAAACAGATATTGGGACAGTTACCTGTGTATTTTTCTTTTCATAGGCCCATTAGATAGAACCTTTTCGTAGCCGAATAAGTCGTGCTGGGATGACAATAACCCCAGTACTTATCTTTTATTTTCTGCATTTTGTTTTTCATGTCTAGTTAGTTTTAGCATTTCTTTTTGTATATTTTTCTTTTGCTTTTGCGGAGCTCACCCCTGTAGGTATTCTTGGCAAATTGCATTGGCGGGGTTGTGATTCTTTGTATGGCGGACCTGCTTTGGTTTTTCACGCATCTTCTGGTATGCTCACTAGCTGAGCATTGGGTAACCTCTTCCCTTAGCTCTTTATGATTTTAATTTCTATATCATATGCAGTGTAGTTTAGTTTAAGTCTGGGGGAGAGCCAGTTTTGTTGCCTTTTGCACGTGCACATCTCATGTGCATACTAGAAGCTTTTATAATTTTATTTTGATTAGTTCATTGCATCACACACCACTGCACCCACTTGACGCGTGCTTAGCTGTTAGTGTGCCACGAGTTAAACTCATTTCTTCGTTAGATTTGGGAAAATTATGGTGCTGACATAGGATTGTGAGACAGAGTAAAATGTTGACTTTGCTGTGCTCCTAGTCAACTGCTCTCGTCTCGTGTAGAAATTAGAGTAGATTTAATTTTTTTGTATGCTTATAGTTTAATATTTTTCTAATTGCCTAAATACTTTTTATTCTACTCAAAAATTGGCGAATCCGGTGAGAATCCGACTGTAGCTTAGGGATGTGTGTAGACGGCCGTTAGTTTTGTATTGCTCGAGTCTGGAGGATGGATAGTCTTTCCCGTTGGGTAAGAACTTGCCCCAAGCTATTCTTGAAGCATGGGTATAGGTTAGTTCACTCGCATGAGCATGATGTAGGCCATCATTTTGGCCTGGTTGAGCTTTGTACCGTTCCTAACGTCTTGTCCTCACTAGCCCCGTTGTGCCTACCCCTCCTTTTGATTCAGCTCCACCATGATTTCACCAAAGCCTCATATCCAATCCTAGTAGCACACCCAAGTTGAGCTTCAGAGTTTTACATTTTAATGTTGGGGTGTTGATGTGGTGCTTGTATTTGTGAATATGTGGTTGTGCTCCAATGTTATATTTTCTGAAATTGCAAAAATAAAAAGATGATTTGAATAAAGAAAAAAAAAGAAAAATATTTGTAAAGAAAAAAAAAGTGACAAGAAAACGTTTTAATTGAAAATCATTTTGGAAATGTGATTATATTTGGAGTAGGCGGTGCACACACCCATATATTAAAAGTTAAGTTTGGGGTGTGGTGTACCCACGTGTATTTTGCTTAGTAGAGGGATTCCTTTCATACTAGCACATTTGGGTTAGGTGCATAGCCTTCTTATTTATCCTTGTTTACCTCACCGAAACCCAAGCCCCATCTCTTCACTTAAAGTCCTACTGATTCGTGTGTGAACCAAACCAGTGCCGTGGAGAGAATTTGAAAGGGCAAGCATATGGTCACCGAAATTGGTGGATTCCTTTGGAGGTTATCCCGAGCCCCGATCTTTGGCAATGCTCGCCTAGCGATTAGTCTACTTTCTCCATTCGCGTGACCGGATGATTCACCGTGATTCCATTTTTGAGTAATAATAAAATGTTGATACGCATTGTGAAAAATATAAACTATTTTTCATACTTAGAAATTTCTTCTATTATATTTTTACGCTTGCGAGCATGTGACTTCGCATGGTACTCCGTATCGCAATTTCTTTGTTAACTAATATTTTTCCCTATCTGCTTAGATTTTGTTTGCTCGGGACGCGCAAACAGTTAAGTCTGGGGGTGTGATGAGTCCACTTTATATACCTATTTTCGGACTCATCTGGGCTAGTTTTCACGCGTTTGCACTTCACTTTTAGTTCGTTATCATATATATTTCATCTTATATTTATTTCCATACGAATTACACACTTATGCCCGTGGTTGTGTATTTTGTTACTTTTATTGTTTGTACTCCATTTTGTGATTGCCTGGAATATCTACACATATCAGTGATTGGTTTTTCCTTTCGGTACAGGGGATGTGTGCGTGTTCTGGGATGGTTGTGAAACAGGAATACTGGGCACGATCATGGGATCTAATGCGCACGACCACTGGACATAATGCGCACGACCACTGGTCGTGCGCCACTGATCTTGTGCATTGATTCCTCTTTTCTGGAGTCCTGTCTGGGGTAATCGCACGAGCATTGAACTTAGTGCGCACGACCACTGGTCGTGCGCCACTGCTCGTGCGCGTTATCCCAGTTCTTCTTCCCGATCTTCCACGCCAGTGCGCACAAGCACCGGACATAGTGCGCACGACCACTGGTCGTGCGCCTGTGATCGTGTGCATTGTTCATTTCTGCTTTGTATAAATAGTGCAAGTCTCGCCCTAATTCGGGAGAGGATCCGGAGCTCGACATTTCTCCGCCATTTTCCGTCTTCTCCGCCGTTCCCCTTCATCTTCCACCTTAGGGAGGTGCTCCGGGCAAGCTTTCACTGCCAAATCCAAGCCGGAGCTTCCTCTCGGCCTTCTCCTTCATCCGTGAGGTTCAAGTAGGGTTTGACGCCATAGCCATCAAGTAAAGGAAAGCTAGCAAACTTCGTCCGCTATCGTGAGACGAAGAAGACTGGCCATTGGAAGGTGGTGACAGCCCTTCTCTACCCCAGACGCAGTTGAGGACCGAGCTTGTACGCGGAATGACAACCTCACGATTCCAACCGTGAATCCTCAGCAAGACTTCGGATTTGGTCGATCTCTTGACTTGTTCTTGCTTTATTGTTGAATATTGGTGTTTAACTTTAGTTATATTGATGAAGTATGCTAGTTTGTAAAACGATTTTATACCATCATGTCTATGTGATTTTGTATGTTTTCGTTATTTACTTGAGTTGCGTCATATTCCATCCACCACCATCCACCCTTGCCGCACTAGCAATTACTAGTGGCGTGCGTTGCGAAGAGGTGCTCACGACCCTCATTCCACCGTTCTAACCACCTCATCTTCTAGCCTTCTCGTCCATCCGCCTAGTGATTCGGTGCATAGAGTCCCGAATAGTCTTCCATCCCGCCTGGCGAAGCATCGCATAGCGGCGTTGCATAGGAGTAGTTGTTAGATTTTTACTTTCTTTTTATCGCAACAATCAAAACCCCCATCGTTACTGCGACCTTGAGGACTTCAATCTCAAGTCCTCTTGAAATTAACTCCACCTTACTGTGTTCCTTGAGAGATCGATACTTGGAAAAACTCGCCCACTTTATATTACTTGTGCGACTGGTTCACTGTCGTGATCTTAAGCATCACATCGCCGCCCCGAGTTGGGGGCGGGATCGTTATAATTTGGTCAGCATTGCTGACCGTTACTTTGTTTGCCACCGTGCGGTTGTTTTGTTGCTTGCAGGTGCTGCTGGACCAAGCGGTCAATAGCGGGCTGAAGCCCAAATTGCGAAGGCGGCTCTCGAAGGCCTAATTGGAGTGTTTACTGCTTTTACTCATGTATGACTGGCCTGCGTGCCGTGGTTTGTAAAACATGTAATATTGAAGTAAACCATTTTGTAAGTCCTTAAGGCTTGTACTCGTGTATGTTTGACATTCCTATTTGGTTTATTAGTGGACATTCGTGCTCTTTGTGCTGGGTTCTTTATTGCAACTTAAACTGCTTCCGCTAGAATGCTCTGTGTAGGACGTTATGATTGGTTGGATGGTTTCCATTGAGTAACCACCCGGTCTGTCTGTAGTATATGGCGTCGGGCCCCGGCCGGACCTACTGCTATATGCTATGTGAAGGATAGGGGGTGTTACACAGCCAAATCCAGTACTTCCTGCTACTACCCTTCACAGGTACAACCCATTCAGCACAAGCATTATACGAGTATTTCTTGGACTATAACTCCAGTACTTCCTGCTACTGCCCTTCACAAGTCAACCCATGGACTCCTAAACCTACATGTTTCATCGCGAAGTCTTCTCCGGTGCGTATATGCAACATCACCAATCCAGACCAACCTATCCAGATGGGCATCGCACAGCATGCTTATTCTGTACTCCATTTCCGGATCTATATGCCAAATGATTGGGGATTCCATGAATCAACCCAAGGGACTCCCGTAATAAGCCACCCTCTGGTAGGGAATCAGATGCACATGCCAAAAAGGAAGCCTTCACATGGCGAAGAAGAAAATTCGTTACCCTTGAAGAACGCTTCGGAGCCATGGATTCCTAGTCGGCTGGAAAGTACTGTAGCGGCTTCGCCTTCCCAACGCTAGCATTGAATTGTGAACAGGAACTCCGCAACTTCACCGGTGGCCGGCTCCTTCCCCTCCTCCTCCTTCTTCCTCTCTCTCTAATTTTATAGAAAGAGGAGAGTCAAAATTAAAATGAGAATTCCCATCTCATTTTCGGCCTTAAGGACACAGCACTACAAGAAACTGGACTTTTTGCCACAGCAATTTGCCGTGGCAAAAGGTCAAAAACCGTGGCTAAAGACTTTTAGCCACAGCCTACCCACGGAAAATGAGCGTGGGCAATGCGAGCGTGGCTAAAAGTATTAGCCACGCTGAATCCGTGGCAAAAAGAGTTTTATCCATGACTTTTAGCCACGGTATAAAATCGTGGCTAAAGGGTCCCTTTTCAGCAATTATTAGCCACGGTCCCATTGTCGTGGCTAAAGCTCCTTATTTGCCACAGTTTAGAATCGTGGCCCGCCCGCCGCCGCCCCAGCCGCCTCCCCCGCTGCCGGCCGCCGCCGCCGGCCGCCGCCGCCACCGCCGGCCGCCGCCGCCGCCACCCGCGAGCCCGCGTGCCCGCCCGCGAGCCCAACTAATTCATACATTCATTGAGGAATGAGATATATAAACCCGAAATTTATATTGAAATTGGCAGTGTGGGACTAAAAATGCCACGACTTTTTACCACGGTTCAGGCTTCCGTGGCTAATACTGGCTTATTAGCTACGAAATAGGCAATCTGTGGCAAAAAGTGTTTTTTTCCACGGTTCAATCATCTGTGGCTAATACTAACTTATTTGCCACGGTTTAGGTACCGTGGCTAATACTTCATTATTAGCCACAGTTTTCTGCCGTGGCAAAAAAAACCGTGGCTAAAGGTCATTTTTCTAGTAGTGCAGGGAGGATTCTCAGCCATTAGATCTCAGCTGAGGAAATGGACGGCCACGATTTTGCCACAAAAAGAAAAATCTTGTCTGACACGGCCTGTGACACGCCCGTGTCAAAGGTCGTGTACCTTAAGCGGTACACAACGGACTTAGTCAGACCAGTACACAGCCATGTGATACGCCCGTATCACAGGCCATGTCAGCTGACACGCCTTCAAACGCGCCCGTTTCTGTGGCCGTGTACATCAGGCTGCACAAAATCAACTTCAACCCGATCGGGACACGGCCAGTGACACGCCCATGTCACAGGACGTGTACCCTAAGACACACCCGTGTCGTGCCCGTGTTCACCAGGCCTCAATGCCTTGGGCACATCCTGCAAAGGACACAGCCTGTGAGACGCCCGTGTCCCAGGACGTGTGTCCACACACGGCAGCAGACACGCCCCAGCTCAACTTCGTTGAATGAAGTTCATCGAGCAGAGGGAAACACGGCCCCTGATACGCCCATGTCTGAGGGCGTGTTCCCTCATTGTTCGCAGAACAGAATTTCGTCGAACACTCGCCGCCTGCTCACCTGAGCAAGACAAGCCCTAGGACACGCCCGTGTCCCAGGCCGTGTCACCCAACTTTTCCGAATCCTGGGATTTGGGGTGTTACAACCCTCCCCTCCTTACAAAAATTTTGTCCCCGAAATTTGCATAACGTAAGGAACTCAACAGAAGAGGTTTTACTCTATAACGTGTAATACTAGCGGATATGCACTGCGTATCAGGTACACAGAGTTTTGGAAATTCAGCTCGCATGGTCTGTTCTCTCTCCCTTGCTAGCTTCTCACGGCCGCAATTGCCCCACTGGACTTTGACCATCCAGATTGTTTTGTCCCTCAGCTGTTTATCGGCACGATCTTCGATCCGAATGGGCCTAACTTTCGTCGTTAACCCATACTCCACCAGCACACGATCATTCTCGATCACTTGAGCTGGGTCTTTAACGGCTTTCCGAAGGACCGAGATGTGAAACACATAATGTAAGCCACCCAAGTCTGCCGAAAGAGCTAGCCGATACGCAGCTTCCCCAACTCTCTCTACCACTTCAAACGGACCAGGGTATCGTGGACTCAACTTTTTCAGATGTCGAATCCTGGATACGCCCTTGAAGGGTTTGACCTTCAAGTAGACCCAACAGCCTACCGAGAACTCCACGGTTCGGTTCTTGGTATTGTAGTATTATGCTTGTCGATCCTGGGCTATCGATAGCCCCTCATGACCAGTGTGTATCGTCGAGTTCTTTGGATTTGCCTGCTTCTGCCCAAGCTAATGGAGGACCGCACTTCCGACCATACAGAGCTTCATACGATTTCATACTGATGCTCGCTTGGTAGCTATTGTTGTAGGTAAACTCCACTATCTAGGGATGCTCGTCCTATCGCTTACCAACGTCCAGGACGCACACTCGGAGGATATTCCCCATTGTCCTGTTGGTCCTCTTAGTTTGGACATCAGATTGGTGATGAAAGGCTATACTGAACGTCAACTTTGTACCCACAGCTGATGGATTAACCTCCAATCAGTCGATGTGAACTGTTTAGCACGATCACTTATGATGCTCCAAGGAACATCGTGTAGCTCTACCATTTGTTCAATATAAAGCTTTGTCAACTTTCCACAGAATCGTCCCGCTTGTTCGGAAGGAAGTGTGCCCCTTTCGTTAACCGGTCTGCAATCATCCAGACTGCATTGTTCCCGTGTTGAGAACTCGGCAGCCCGTGCACGAAATCCATTGAAATATCATCGAACTTCCATTCCGGAACCGGCAATGATTTCAAGAAATCGCCAGGCTTCTAGCCTTCCGCCTTTAGCAAAGCACAAGTCGGCATTTGGCTACGAAATGAGCGACCTCTTTCTTCAGTCCTGGCCACCAAAACAGCTTCTTCATGTCCCGAAACATCTTTGTGCTCCCAGGGTAAATTGAGTACTTCGTATAGTGAGCTTCGTACATCAACTCTTCCCTCAGCTTTCCCAAATTTGGGACTCTCATCCAGCTCCGTTGCTAGTCGAACCCTGCCCCTCAAGGTCACACTGCACCTCCATCCAGTTCAAACATGCATCAGCGGTAGCATGTTTGTCAACACACGAAACCTCTAACGCTTTCAACTCCTAGATTAGACGTTCATGGTGCAGTTGTAGCCACTTTACCCTTGATGGAACTCTCCAACGCAAGGTATCAGCGACTACAGTTCCCTTCGCGGGAGTATACCTCTAGGCACTTTAGGATCCTGAAGTAGATTTCCAATGCCACCATAATGTTAGTGCAAAGATCACCACTGCCAAATCTAGGTTTTGGACGGGATAACTTCTTTCATGCACCTGCAATTGCAGAAGAACGCATCTTAAGCCGCTTCCTGAAGCATCACTATAGACCTCATATCCGTCGACACCACATGGCGATGTCAACACAGGCGCCATGGTCAATTGACTCTTTAGTTCGTCAAAAGCTCGCACGCACTCCGGCGTCTAAACGAACCTCTGATCCTTTCTCGTCAGTGTGGGCCGAGGCAAAGCAATCCACGAGAAGTTTTCAACAAACCTTCTATAGTAGCCTGCCAGTCCAAGGAAATTCCGGACTTCGGTCACTGAAGACAGTGCCGGCCACTTTTGTATGGCTCCTATCTGTGATGGAGCCACTGTTATTCCTTCTCCATTTATCACATAGCCCAGAAAAGACACTGACGATGGACAAAACTCGCACTTCGAGAACTTGGCATGGAGCTTGTTCCTTCGCAAAGTATGCAACACCAACCGCAAGTGGTTTACGTGATCAGCTTTCGATTGAGAGTACACCAAAATATCATCAATGAACAGGATCACACACAAGTCTAAGTACTCTCGGAATGTTTGGTGCATCAGGTCCATGAACACTGATGGCGTATTGCACAGCCCAAACGGCATTACCGTAAACTCATAATGACCGTAGCGTGTGCCAACTACGGTCTTGGGAATGTCGTCTTCCCGAATGCTTAACTGGGAATACTTAGATTTCCACGCCAACTTGGAGTAGACGGTTGATCTCACCAGCTGATCGAACAATTCATCTATTCGTGGAATCAGCTACTTAATCTTTTCTGTCCGCTTAGTCAATGCACGATAATCAATACATAATTGTAAATCACCAGAATAGCTGCGCTCCAAGGTGACATATTTGGGTGTATACATCCCTGCCCCAGTGTCACAACCCGCATTTTCACCGCAAATAAAGCTTATCAGAGTAAATGAAAATGCGCGTCATGATGCCACGTCAACAGGGGATAACTGCGGACGCTCAGGCAGACACCAACTAAACATGAAGAAAGGTTCTTTTAAAGTTATATTAAGGAAATCAATTAAGTGCATAAGTTAGCCGTATCCCTCGGCTTAGTCGCTCATCTAGTCCACGAATCAAAATATATCATACGCTGCGAAAAAAAATACTTGATTAGATTAACTCAAGCATCCTACATGAGTATAAACGTCCCTAAAGGACAACTCATGTCATGCAAGACTCTAAATTTAGTATAGTAGGTGTTGATGCGCGAAAACGGCACCGGGGGCACAGCTATCACCGAGGGGGTGATTGGGCTCACAGACTAGGTGAGGAGGGAGGAGAAGGTTGCGGGAGTAAGGGAGAGGCTTGAGAGAAGAGGCGAGCCTTGATCAACAGAGAGGGTTGATCAAGAGAGAAGGAAGAGGGAGACCAGGAGCGGTCTAGCAGACAGCAATTGCAACGGTTGCACTTGCAGGTTGGTTGCCGAGAAGAGCTGAGCTGAGCTGAGGGCAAGGCTTGCTGCGTAGAGGAGCAATGCTTGCTGAGCAGAGGAGCAAGGCTTGCTGAGCAGAGGAGCAAGGCTTGCTGAGCAGAGGAGCAAGGCTTGCTGAGCAGAGGAGCAAGGCTTGCTGAGCAGAGTAGCAAGGCTTGCTGAGCAGAGGAGCAAGGCTTGCTGAGCAGAGGAGCAAGGCTTGCTGAGCAGAGGAGCAAGGATTGTTGAGCAGAGGAGAGAAGAGGGGGCCGCTAGCAGCGGCAACAACACACTTCGCCCGTCGCGGCCTAAATGCCACTCCTGCGACGGGCTTTCCTTTGATTAAAAGCTAGAGATTACAAGCTTACAAGTACACCTTTACGACAAAATCATTTAAAGGGTACAAGGAGAAGCTGGCGGCTAAAGGAGAAGAAAGTGCCAGAAAACAGAGAGGAGAAGCTGCCAGAGACTAAGTAAAATAGTCTGCCAGCTGCTGGAGGACTGGGAAACTGAGCCTGCAGAGTCTGCTGGCAAGCTGCTGAAGAGCTGTGGAGGACCGCGCGGATAGGAAACTGAGTCCGCAGAGCTTGCTGGAGAGGTGATGACGGACTGGAAAACGGAGTCCGCAGGGGCTGCTGACAAGACTTGTCTCCCCCTCCAGGATCCCTGAATGAGAGGCTTCAGGACGTATTTATAGGCCCAGGGAAGTTCTTGAAGAAGCGGGGCCCAGTGACATCAGCATGACGACCTGCGCGGACTCCGCGGACTGAGATTTTGCGTCCGCCATTGTTGAGCGATGAAGCAAGCGGATCCCCCTGCAGAGAACTGGAGGTCGCCCCCTAGCGGGCGACCTGGGCGGACTCCAGGGGGAGTCCGCCCGGCGGGACGCCGGGGCCGCCCCCTAGCGGGCGGCCTGGGCGGACTCCAGGGGGAGTCTGACCGGCGGGCCGGGCCGCCCCCTTGCGGGCGCCCTGGGCGGACTCCAGGGGGAGTCCGCCCGGCTGACCGCTGGGGCCGCCCCCTAGCGGGCGGCCCGGGCGGACTCCAGGGGGAGTCCGCCCGGCGGGCCTGGCCGCCCCCTTGCGGGCGGCCTGGGCGGACTCCAGGGGGAGTCTGCCCGGTTGGTCGTCGGGGGCGCCCCCTAGCGGGCGGCCTGGGCGGACACCAGGGGGAGTCCGCCCGGCGGGCCTGGCCGCCCCCTTGCGGGCGGCCTGGGCGGACTCCAGGGGGAGTCCGCCCGGTTGGTCGCCGGGGCCGCCCCCTAGCGGGTGGCCTGGGCGGACTCCAGGGGGAGTCCGCCCGGCGGGCCTGGCCGCCCCCTTGCGGGCGGCCTGGGCGGACTCCAGGGGGAGTCCGCCCGGCTGGCCTGGCCGCCCCCTTGCGGGCGGCCTGGGCGGACTCCAGGGGGAGTCCGCCCGGCTGGCCTGGCCGCTCCCTTGCGGGCGGCCTGGGCGGACTCCAGGGGGAGTTCGCCCGGCTGGCGGGCAGAGGCCGCCCCGGGTGGGCGGCCTCGGCGGACAGCGGCAGGAGGCCGCCGCCCCTCGGGCAGCAGGGAGGCCGCCCCTGGTGGGCGGCCTCGGCGGACGGCGGCTGGAGACTGCCGCCCCCTTGG
This sequence comes from Platanthera guangdongensis, assembly GCA_039583875.1. Classification (NCBI taxonomy): domain Eukaryota; kingdom Viridiplantae; phylum Streptophyta; class Magnoliopsida; order Asparagales; family Orchidaceae; genus Platanthera; species Platanthera guangdongensis. The sequence goes on along the minus strand of CM077147.1, from coordinate 80,381,721 downwards.
GCGAACTAGGAGGCCGCTCCTGGCAATGTTGTTGGCGAACTCCTGCAAGGAAAAGTACTGCACGATTAGCGGACCTAACCGCGTATCCCGCGAGGGTGAGCTATGGATATAGCCCGCCGTCCCGCAGGGCACGCAGTTGCTAGGAAACCTTAGGCGGATAGGGAAAACTGTCCGCCTACGCGGGGACTTGTCGCGATCGAAAGGGAGAACCTAAGGGTCGCGACTAGCCAGCTGGCTACCTTGGGTAGGATCAACGATTTTTGGGTTAACATTATCCCCGCACTTTTTCAAGTTCCGAACGGGGCTTCGAAAACGTTGGAGACCCAAGAAAATCGTGATCCACCCCAAAGGAGAGGGAAGGAGAGGTAAGGAGAGATAGGACCTGAAGACTCTCCTTACAAGCTTGGTGTTTCCTGTCTATTTTCCTGCAAGAGGAAAAATAAGGGTAAGCACGTATGGGTGATACATCGAGTGTGTACCTGAGTTTGCTTTTGCAAAACGAAGAAGGCGTGTCTTCCGTTAGGTTCTGGAAGGAACTTGCAAATCTTTGGTGGTCTCTGCAAGAGAAGAGTTAAGAGTACACGTAGTGCATGAAAGTAACTTGCAAGTACCTGAATGGAGCTTGCAGGTGTTGGTGACCTCTGCAAGAAAAGAGTTAGAGGCAGATATTGTATATAAAGATAAGCTGCAAGTACCTGAATATGACTTGCAGATGTCTGCTAACCACTGCAAAGTGAAGAGTGAGCAGCAGAGATAAAATAATGATTTAAACTGCAAGGACCTAGATGAGGTTTGCAGGTGTCTGTTGTTCTCTACAAAGAGAAAAGTTAGAAGCAGACAATTTGCATATGAAAGGAGCTTGCAAGTTCCTGAATGGGGCTTGGAAGGGTTTGCTAACCTCTGCGAAAGAGATTGGAAGCAAACAAGACGCGAGGATAACCGCACCAGAACCATACCAAAAATGTTGATATGATTCAATTATTGATTGATGCCAATAGACTTTGGCAAGAATAATGAGCAGCTCTGTGAATCTTCATATGATAGAGCTTGAGCAGGCAAAGTATATGAGATGAGCACAGGAAAAGTGATTGCTGGAAATCCTTTTGGTAGGTTGGATTAACATGTTCACTTGTGAAAGGAGGGAAGAGAGAAAAGGAGGTCTACACCCGGAATGACTAAAAGAGGGTTGAATGCTACCACAGGTGTTCCCCGTGGGCCTTATGCATCACTTGCCCGAAAAATCATCCCGAGTAGAGTCCTACTCAAAGCGGGCTGGCCGCGCATCCTCAAGGAGGGGAAAAAGGAAAGAGAGGTCCATATTCGGAATGACTAAAGAAGGTTGAATGCTGCCACAGGTGTTCCCCGTGGGCCTTATGCATCACTGGCCTGAGAAAATCATTCCGAGTATGGTCCTACTCAAAGCGGGCTGGCCGCGCATCCTCAAGGAGGGCACAAAAAAGAAGAGCAAAGGAAAGGTCCTGAGAAGGACCGCTAGAAGGACCGCTCTCTCGCCTTGGGTTCAAGCATCACTGATCAACGAGACGGGTTGCGCCAAGAGGCCTATCTTGTCTGTGTATTGATCAGTGGAGTTGCGAACCCGAGAATGCACGGATCGAGGATACCGTAGAGTGCTTCGGCCACCACAGTTGAAGGATGATCAAAGAGACAAGGCTACACTTGATCGTCATTGCTTGTCCAGCGAAAATCATCTTAACCGTAATGTATCCTATAGGACGCACAGCAGAGCTAACACATGGGGCTCCCCTAGCACACACTCTGTGTCAGATGCTGGCTAGGATCCTAAGTCTGAAGCCCATTCCCGCGATTGAACTGCTCCCACTGCACACATGGGTATACTCCCGCCATGCGTGGTCGTAGCGGTTGTGCGAGAACAAACTACGGAGGGAATGTTTCAGGCTCGGCGAAATCTCATTGGTGTAACGATCGCTAAGAGAGAGAGGAAGGAGCAACACAAGAAGGGAATTGTGTCAGTACGGGATCCCTGAATAAAAGCTTTGCTGGAAAGCAAGTAAAGAACACTGAGAAGTGTTGTAATGAAAATGTTTGAAAAGGAGAGAGCAAGGGTTGAGATAACCCCTGAAGATTGCAAGGAGCTTTGGAGGACTGTGAAGTCCATCGCTAGCATTGAATCCTCCCCAGCACACCCTCGTCGTCGGCATCGAAGCATTCGACTTCTCTGTTAACAACGAGGAGAGGAAATTCTTCGACTTGGCTCACCCCTCTTGAGGAGTGAGGAGCGTCTACAAGTTCTTTGCCCCTTGAAGTTGCTTGATCAGGGCGTTCTTCTTTAGGAAGCAGGTCATGCATCTTGCCCTGCCGGAGCATCCTTTGCACAAGCTGGCGGAATGCTCGGCAGTCTTCTGTTCGATGGCCTGACTCTTTGTGAAATTCACAGTAGGGCTCTGAGTTTCTAGACCTCTGATCGGTCGGCCGATAGGGCTTCTTGTAGCTTGCCCTATCTTTCATGATCTGGATTACTTCTTGCACGACGTTGTCGAGATCAGACTCATGCAAGTCATCGTCCTGCTGCTGTTGAACAGCTACTGTTTCCAAAGATGGAGCTAGCGGCAGCAATGGGTCTTGAACATCACGGCTCGGGAAGGAGTATCGCTGGCGATGAAGCCTTCTCTCCTTCCTTGAGTGAGTTGGGATGTGGTTGCGAGGAGACCTTGGAGGATGCTTGCGAGAGGGATCCTCCTCCGAAAGAAGCTTGGATACGAAGCCTGGATTGCTCTTTTCGCCTCGGATGTATGAGTTGGCTAGAGCAATCAACTCTTGATATGTCCTTGGAGCGCGTACATTGGCTTCAAATTTGAGAGACCCTCCACGGAGACCGTGGATAAGAGCCACTCGGTACATTTCTTGATCAGTAACTTCGATGTCCAAAATCTCTCTTTGGAATCGATCCACAAACTGAGACCAAGTCTCATTTCCGCGCTGCTTGATCTCAAAGAGGGCTTCAGGACCGCCCTTTCTCTTGGTTGATGTAGAGAATCTGAGAAGAAACTCCCTTCGAAGATCAAGGAAGGAAGTGATGGAGTGAGGACGGAGGCCATAGAACCAGTCCCTCACTTGCCCATCAAAAGAGGTGACAAGGAGCTTGCACTTCGTTGCATCTGAAAGAGTTTTGAGAGCAACGGCTGACTCAAAAGCTTGGAGGTGCTTTACTGGATCTGTCTCTCCAGTGTAGACTGGAAGTCGAGGCTCTCTGAAGTTTGCTGGAGTTGGCTCATGGCGGACACTCTCTACGAATGGTGAAGGCTCTTCTTGCTCTCCTACATCATAGGGATAAAAAGGAGCATAAGCTGCAGCTGCAAAAGGAGCATGAGGATAACAAGGAAAAGTTGCTGCAGGAGGAGCAGGGGCAGGAGCTGAAGGGTAGGGATGACTTCCCTGAAAATTGAGAACTTTAGCAGGACTTCCCCAGGCTGCTTCCCGGAAGAAGTTATGGCGAGCAGCGAACTCTTCATCTTGAGTCCGCAAAGGAGCTGCAGGCCCTTACGGAAAGGTTGGAGTGTACGGTGGATAGAACGGCGGACAAGCTTGTGAGTAAGCTTGTTGACGCTCTGCTGTCGGTGTTGGGTTGATTGGAGCAGCTGGAGCAGATGCTGGATGAGCGTCCAATCGCTGTGTTATAGCAGCAAGAACTTTGTTGATAGCTTGGAACTGTTGAGCATTCTCTCGGCACGACTGCTCAAAGGCTTCCCAGAGAGGATCTTCACTGGGACTTGGAGCATGGTTCTCGGCTGATTGGTGGTCTGATGTGGTTAACTGTTGCTTTCACTGCCGGTTCTGATCTGAAGGTTTGTGCGTGAGCTGTTCGGGTCCACGCTCACCGCACCAACTGTTGATGCGCGAAAACGGCACCGGGGGCACAGCTATCACCGAGGGCGTGATTGGGCTCACAGACTAAGTGAGGAGGGAGGAGAAGGTTGCGGGAGTAAGGGAGAGGCTTGAGAGAAGAGGCGAGCCTTGATCAACAGAGAGGGTTGATCAAGAGAGAAGGAAGAGGGAGACCAGGAGCGGTCGAGCAGACAGCAATTGCAACGGTTGCACTTGCAGGTTGGTTGCCGAGAAGAGCTGAGCTGAGCTGAGGGCAAGGCTTGCTGCGCAGAGGAGCAAGGCTTGCTGAGCAGAGGATCAAGGCTTGCTGAGCAGAGGAGCAAGGCTTGTTGAGCAGAGGAGCAAGGCTTGCTGAGCAGAGGAGCAAGGCTTGCTGAGCAGAGGAGCAAGGCTTGCTGAGCAGAGGAGCAAGGCTTGCTGAGCAGAGGAGCAAGGCTTGCTGAGCAGAGGAGCAAGGCTTGCTGAGCAGAGGAGAGAGGAGGGGGCCGCTAGCAGCGGCAACAACACACTTCGCCCGTCGCGGCCTAAATGCCACTCCTGCGACGGGTTTTCCTTTGATTAAAAGCTAGAGATTACAAGCTTACAAGTACACCTTTACGAGAAAATCATTTAAAGGGTACAAGGAGAAGCTGGCGGCTAAAGGAGAAGAAAGTGCCAGAAAAAAGAGAGGAAAAGCTGCCAGAGACTAAGTAAAATAGTCTGCCAGCTGCAGGAGGACTGGGAAACTGAGCCTGCAGAGTCTGCTGGCAAGCTGCTGAAGAGCTGTGGAGGACCGCGCGGACAGGAAACTGAGTCCGCAGAGCTTGCTGGAGAGGTGATGACGGACTGGAAAACTGAGTCCGCAGGGGCTGCTGACAAGACTTGTCTCCCCCTCCAGGATCCCTGAATGAGAGGCTTCAGGGGGTATTTATAGGCCCAGGGAAGTTCTTGAAGAAGCGGGGCCCAGTGACATCAGCATGACGACCTGCGCGGACTCCGCGGACTGAGATTTTGCGTCCGCCATTGTTGAGCGATGAAGCAAGCGGATCCACCTGCAGAGAACTGGAGGTCGCCCCCTAGCGAGCGACCTGGGCGGAGTCCAGGGGGAGTCCGCCCGGCGGGACGCCGGGGCCGCCCCCTAGCAGGCGGCCTGGGCGGACTCCAGGGGGAGTCCGCCCGGCGGGCCGGGCCGCCCCCTTGCGGGCGGCCTGGGCGGACTCCAGGGGGAGTCCGCCCGGCTGGTCGCCGGGGCCGCCCCCTAGCGGGCGGCCTGGGCGGACTCCAGGGGGAGTCGGCGGGCCTGGCCGCCCCCTTGCGGGCGGCCTGGGCGGACTCCAGGGGGAGTCCGCCCGGTTGGTCGCCGGGGCCGCCCCCTAGCGGGCGGCCTGGGCGGACTCCAGGGGGAGTCCGCCCGGCGGGCCTGGCCGCCCCCTTGCGGGCGGCTTGGGCGGACTCCGGGGGAGTCCGCCCGGTTGGTCGTCGGGGCCGCCCCCTAGCGGGCGGCCTGGGCGGACTCCACGGGGAGTCCGCACGGCGGGCCTGGCCACCCCCTTGCGGGCGGCCTGGGCGGACTCCAGGGGGAGTCCGCCCGGCTGGCCTGGCCGCCCCTTGCGGGCGGCCTGGGCGGACTCCAGGGGGAGTCCGCCCGGCTGGCCTGGCCTCCCCCATGCGGGCGGCCTGGGCGGACTCCAGGGGGAGTCCGCCCGGCTGGCGGGCAGAAGCCGCCCCGGGTGGGCGGCCTCGGCGGACAGCAGCAGGAGGCCGCCGCCCCTCGGGCAGCAGGGAGGCCGCCCCTGGTGGGCGGCCTCGGCGGACGGCGGCTGGAGACCGCCGCCCACTTGGGCTAACTAGGAGGCCGATCCTGGCAATGTTGTTGGCGAACTCCTGCAAGGAAAAGTACTGCACGATTAGCGGACCTAACCACGTATCCCGCGAGGGTGAGCTATGGATATAGCCCGCCGTCCCGCAGGGCACGCAGTTGCTAGGAAACCTTAGGCGGACAGGGAAAACTGTCCGCCTACGCGGGGACTTGTCGCGATCGAAAGGGAGAACCTAAGGGTCGCGACTAGCCAGCTGGCTACCTTGGGTAGGATCGCCGATTTCTGGGTTAACAGTAGGAAGAATAGCTTTTACGGTCGCCAAAAATAACGGGTTAGAGTTTCAAAATTATGCGATGCATGAAGTATTAGTAGTAAATTTTATAGTTGAAAATACCTAACATGCATTCCTCGCATAAATCCTCCCAGAGAGTAAGTAAAACATCCACTTTTAAATAAATGAGCAGCTAGCAAGTATCAACAACTAACAACATCAGTGGGCGCCAACAAACTGACACGAACCCACGAACAAAAGTATGTCTGAACTAGTAAACTAAACCAACGACAATCTACCTCGCTGAGACGAGGCAACAACTACGGCCAACGCTGCCGCCCAGAAAAATCCAAAACCAACACTGCTAAATGCTACTGCTCTGAACCTGAGGCATTCCAAAACAAACAGAACACCTCAGTAAGAAGGTACAAGTAGTGACAGGAAAAGTGATAAACCAAAGTAATCAAAGGGTCAACCGGTGTACCAACCCAAGACCAAATGTACTGAAGTAAAGTACAAAAGAAAACAGGGCATCAACAGGAAAAGAACTCCTACGTGACTTGTCACGTTCCACAAGAGTGCACCAGACGCACAAGGCTATAAGGTGGCTACATGATTATTTCACCAGAAAGAAAAATACAAAACATTTATTAGACACCTGTGGTCGACTCTACCCGAACACACGGGCGAAGTGGTCACTCCTGGACGCACCACCCAAAAACACGGGCGAAGTGGTCGCTCTTGGACACACCCCCCAAAAACACAGACGAAGTGGTCGCTCTTGGACACACCCCCCAAAAACACGGGTGAAGTGGTCGCTCTTGGACACACCCCCCAAAAATACGGGCGAAGTGGTCGCCCTTAGACACCCCCCCCCAAAAGAAACAAAACAGATATATAATCCGTCTAACTGCGATGGAGTCTCATACTCTCCACCATACACTGTAGACATCCAAAAAAAACAGGTAGACTTCCACAGAGCACTAATGATGGTGACAAACACTGCAAGGGTGGAATCGTCCACTAAATTTTGCATTCAAGAACCCAAAGAAACCACAACACAAAAAAATATCTCAGGATTTGGCTCGACAGATTCTACTTAACATTACTAGACTCGAGACGTGGTTGATCAACCCTTAGGAATGATTTACTATCCTAATTAAACTCTAATTTGTTTGATAACGAGAGCTAAGACACTTAAGCCATCGATAAGACACTTCAAGCACGATTAAACATAAATAGACAAGATCAAGTTTAGCATGGCAAAACGTCATAACAACATGTGATCAACAAAGCGGTTAATCATAGCAATAATTTGGAAGAATAAGTGTAGAAAATTTTAGGGAACATGAAAACAAAGTCGTTACCATCGAATCGGACAAGGAGAAAAGAGGAGAAACCACCACTTGCTTTGGTTTTACCGGAAAAGTCCACTGAATCACTCCACCTCGTAGATCGGGGCAAAAGGATGCTGGAGAAGTTGAAATCTAGACAAAAATGGCCAAAATAGAGGTTAGGGCCGAAAAACCCTAACGAGAAATCTCAAGAAACGGGGAAGAAATTATCACGAGGGCGTAGCTCTCGGCGAGAGCTTTCTGGATCTATGTTCGGTTGAAGATTTCGAGCACCAGAGCACCGTCGGCAGCCACCGAAAGGTTCACGAAAAATTTCTCTCTCACGCTCACGCCGCTCTCTGGTTCGGGAAGAAGGATCGAAGAAGATGAAGAAATTTTCTAGTATTAATATGTATATATATATATATATATATATATATATATATATATATATATATATATATATATATATATATATATATATATATATATATATAAAGATATATAAAGATATGTAAGGATATATATTATATATATATATAAAGTTCTGTCTAAAAACGGAATATATACGTACGGGTGTGCGGAAGATGAAAATAAGGGTTTAGGATGGCTTCAAATCGCAAAGTAGTCAACATGAAAGTTGTTGATCTCGTCGAGACGCATAAATTTCATGTTAACCATTTTTCCATAGGATATCGTTTTGACACTCAAAAAGGCTCCCGAAACTAAACAGCAAAATACTACATGAGAATAAGCTTACGGGTACTCGAGTAGGTAGAAAACGGCTACTCGAGTAGTTCAAAATGGCTACTCGAGTAGTTCAAAATGGCTACTCGAGTAGTTCAAAATGACTAGTCGAGCAGTTTAAAATGGCTACTCGAGTAGTTCAAAACTACTCGAGTAGGTCCAGAGAAATACACTAGTGTAGGAAGAATACTCACTCGAGTAGTTATAATCGGGCACTCGAGAGGCAGAAAAAATGTTACTCGAGTAAGCAATTAATTTTTCTTGCATGAACAGGAGATCTACTCGTGTATATGAAAAGTTTCACTCGAGTAGTACAAAATCACTCGTGTAGATAGAAATCAGAAATTGCAAAATCTGAAAATTCTTTACACATATACCCAAGAAATCAAACTATATGAATGAATATTGTTTTTCATTTTTGAATAGTACTTTAATATTAAAATATTCATATTTTATATATTTTGAATAAGGAAACTACGAGATCAAAACGGAGGCCCAAACGCGCACGGAATTAAACGAAACTCGCACTGCAGGCAAACACTGACGCTACAAACACAACGGCGAAGTCAAAACCAGAATCCGACGAGCCATTCCCGAGATATAAATCTTCGAAGTATACGGTGAACATAAACAAATACCAAAACTTCAATCGCGCGCCGAGACTCCAAAACTGCTCGGATTGCGACGAAACTTGACGAGCAAGTCCAAAATTACTTAACTTAAATTCCAAATGCAAAATCTTCCCATTATCACAAGAATTCGGCCTACACGACCGCACGGACGCGGAAATGCGTTAACGGCATTGCGCCGTCAAATCGACGTTAAAAGTAATGTCACGACGTCATAAATCTGACGTTGCCCAAACAAATAAAATCATCGAAAAAATCGGGGGCGTTACAGTCACTCCCCCTAAAAATAAGTTTCGTCCCGAAACTTAACACAACTCCAAAACCAATCAAAACGATAAAATCAAACATAACTGAAAACATAACGATATACCTGAAACTAAGAGAAGAGGTGCGGGTGAGATTCCCTCATCATCGATTCCAATTCCCACGTCGCGCTCTCGATGTCTTGATTTCTCCAAAGAATCTTGACCATAGGGATGGTCTTTCTCCGCAACACACGCTCTTGAAAATCCAGAACACGAATAGGTCCTTCCACATAAGTAAGGTTGGGCTGAATCTGGGGTATCAAGTCGAGGACTTGACGGTCATTACGAACAAATTTCCGCAACTGTCTCACATGGAACACATCATGGACACCAGGGAAGGTCGCAGGCAATTCCAACCTATAAGCCGACACTCCGATGCGCTCAAGAATCTGGAAAGGTCCCACATACCGGGGGTCTAACTTGTGATTCCTATCAAATCTTTTAACACCAGACATCGGAGAAACCTTCAGAAAAACCAAGTCTCCAACCGCAAACTCCAGATCGACCCTTCGAAGATTAGTATACTTCTCATAACGCTCTTGAGCCACACGAAGCTTTTCTCGAATATGAGTCACAACACAATTCATCTCTTCAAGAGCTTCCCGACCTAACAACGGCCTCTCACCAACTTCAGCCCAAAACAGTGGGGTTCTACAACGCCTCCCATACAAGGCCTCAAACGGAGCCATCTGCAGACTCTGTTGATAACTGTTATTGTAAGTAAACTCCATGGGTCTGAGACGCTCATCCCAAGCACCACCATGATCCAAAATATAACACCTGATCATATATTCTACGATTTGATTTACTCTTTCCGTCTGACCATTAGTCTGCAGATGATAGGCTGTGGAATATCTTAAATCGGTACGCAACCCCTCCTGTAAACTCTTCCAAAAACGAGACGTAAATCTAGAGTCCCGATCTGATACGATGCTAATAGGCACACCATGCAACCTGATGACCTCCTCAAGATATAACTCAGCTATCTTCTTCATCGAGTATCCAATCTTAAATGGAACAAAGTGAGCACACTTTGTCAATCTGTCGACTATCACCCAAACATAGTCGTGCCCACGGGGAGATTTTGGCAGACCGATGATGAAATCCATTGAAATACTTTCCCATTTCCAACTTGGAATATCAAGCAGTGTCAACTTACCACCAGGCCTTCTGTGATCAACCTTAACACGCTGACAAGTATAACATTCTGATACAAACTTTGCGATGTCATTCTTCATACCTGACCACCAAACGATTTGCTTTAAATCTTTATACACTGGAACCATGGGCTTCAGCACAGATCTTAGCTCGAATATCGTCAAAGGCGGGGACGCAAAATCTACCTCGATACTTCAAGGTGTCCAACTCATTCACAGAGAAATCAGGTTGTTCTCCCTTCAAAGCTCTATTCCGGAGGTGCAAGAAATCAGGATCATCCTTCTGATGTGCTCGAGTAAGGGAGATCCAAGAGGGTTCTTCTGCTTCTAGACTAGCAGGCATAGTACTACTCCCAACCTCAATATCCATCAACAAAAATTCTTCTATCAAGGACTGCACCGATAGATTAAAAATCTTAGCGGTCTTCCTACTCAAGGCATCAGCTACTACATTAGCCTTTCCTGGATGATAGAGAATTTTCACTTCATAATCTGTCACATATTATAACCACCGACGCTGGCGCAGATTTAGTTCCTTCTGAGTGAAGACGTACTTCAAACTCTTATGGTCGGTATAGATCTTGCACATCGCGCCATATAATAAGTGTCTCCAGAGCTTCAGTGCATAAATTACGGCAGAAAACTCCAAATCGTGCGTCGGATAGTTTCTCTCGTGCGTCTTTAGTTGTCTCGATCCATACACAATCACCTTACCATCTTGCATTAAAACGCAACCAAGTCCGATATGTGACGCATCGACATACACAGCATACCCAACTCCTTCAGTAGGTAAGGTTAAAATCAGAGCAGTACATAATCTCTTCTTCAGCTCTTGGAACGCCTCTTCACATTTATCACTCCAAATGAAAGCGGTATTCTTCTGAGTAAGTTTAGTTAGAGGAGCAGACAATACCGAAAATCCTTCCACGAATCTTCTATAATAGCCAGCTAGGCCTAAGAAACTCCTAATCTCCTTCAGCGTAGAAGGTCTCTCCCACTCCATTACCGCAGAAATCTTAGTCGGGTCCACAGAAATACCGTCCTTGCTTACCACATGACCCAGAAAGGACACCTGAGGTAAACAAAACTCACACTTGCTCAACTTCACATATAACTTATGCTCCCTCAGGGTCGTCAAAACCAGACGCAAATGCTGAGTATGCTCCTCAACATTATGAGAATACACCAAGACATCATTTATGAAAAAGCAGCTAGATCTGATATACTCTAGAGGGGGGGTGAATAGAGTATATGGTGTTTTGAAACTTTTTACAACAATTGTTGTAATAAGAGTGAGCAGGAAAGCAGTAACAAATCTAATCACAGAACTAAGTTAATGAAAAGCTAATCACAGAAAAATCAAGGCCAGAAACAAACATAAAGACAAGCAAAACCAGAAGACACAAGGAAATATAGTGGTTCCCCTAAACTTGGGTACATCCACTCTTCTACCACCCTAGGTAGGAATCCACTGCAGGATGAGTTGATCAGGTGTCCTGGGCACCAATGAGCTTTTGATAAGGTGCTCAAAAACCAAAGCAGATTTTTTGATCAGGTGTCTTGCCACCAATGAGCTTTTGACAAGGTGCTCAAAAACCAAGCTCAAACTTTTGAAGGGAGTTTGAGAAACCCTTTACAGAGAGGGGGTGGGAGAGTGATGGAAGTCTTCTCTTTCTCAAACAACTGAGAAGACTATGTGGATTGTTGATGTCAAAGCTCCCCCTGAATCCTTGAGATCTTCAGGAAGAAAAGCTTTGCTGAGTGTGATAGACCTTCAAAGATTGAACTCCAGCAATAGATGATTTCAACAATAGCTGAAATGTTGAATGTTTGGAGTCTTGAAATATGTTGGCCTTGAACACTTTGAAACTAAAGAGATCTGAAGATTTCTAAAAAGATTGATCTACTTGGATGAGTGTTCTTGAGAATTCTTTGAGACAATATATTTTTGAATGTATCTCTATATCCTGTGTTTCTCTCTCTGTATCCTATTAGAGACTCAAAGAATTCTATCTTTTATTCTCTGGTACTGAACAAAAACATTCTCTGAGAAGAATAGCCGTTGGCCTGCATTAATGACATCCTTAATTGCAAAATCTCTTCTGGAGGAAAGTCCATAGAAATATTCCTTGAAACTTGGTCCAGAAATGAATGAAAACGGCTAGGAAATCTCTGAATTAATTGCAGAATAACTCCTTAACTGATTTGAATTTGAATCTAGAAACATCCTTGAAGTTATCTTAAAACGTCGAACTGAGCTCTGCTATCGTCGAACTGAGCTCAGAGATAGAAATCCAAAGCTGAGTCAAGATCGTCGAACTGAGCTCACCGATCGTCGGATGGAGTTCGACGATATGATGAAGTTGAGCTCAACGATCGTCGAATGGAGTTCGACGATCTGATGAAATTGAGCTCAGCGATCGTCGAATGGAGTTCGACGATCTGTCGAAGTTGAGCTAGACGATCGTCGATCGGAGTTCGACGAATCGTCGTGCTGAGCTCGACGATATGACTTAGTATCCAAATAGAAAATCTTGGTCTCCAGGTCAGCTTCCAAACTAGACTTCTAACCCTTAGACTCAATTCTAATTGACCTATTGAGCTATACAGGAGGTCAAACATCTATTCCTAGAGACATAGTGATCCTGACCCAAATTAGTAATAGGGTGATCCAACAATCTCCCCCTATTTGGGTTAGGATTAGTATTTACAGACTTTGGAAAAATTTAATAACAACATACAAGCAGCAAAACAGAAAAACAACAAGCTAGACATTGCAGAACCACAGAGATATATAGCATCCAGATAGTAATCAGAAATCACAGAGAATGTCACCTTACAATATCATTTCTTTTCCTTGCCCTTAACAAGTTTGATCTCTCTGTTAGGATTGAGGGCTTCTTTGTTTGATCTGGTATCATCTGCTGCACCTAAATATGTTTGCTTTTTAGGCCTGGGAACTACAGCTTCAGGATGTAATTCCATATACCTGTCAGAATCAAAGAACTTGCTTGATGCATATCTTTCTAGCTCTTTTTGTCTCTGTTCAGACATTGTTGAGATGTTGGAGGAATCTTTTCCTTGCTCTCTAGCCTTTTTGATCTGATCTAGTGCAGCTAGTTCTTTTAATCTTGCAGCTCAGGCAGCTGGATTGTTCTCAGGATCCTCAAAAGGTATAGGTGGCTCATATCTGTTAGAGGGATTGTCTTGAGGAGGCCTGGAAGACACAGTTTCTTTCAGCTTATAGGGAAAAGGACCAGATGTTGTATCAGTTGAAATTTGTCCTCCCCTGGAATATGGGTGTTGCCTTGAGTACCCTTTGGAGTAGACTTGGAGATCTCTTTGATTTCCTCTGTATCCTCCTCTCCTGGATTGAGATCCCCTGGATTGGCTTCCCCTATTATAAGATCTAGCATGAGGCTGATAGGGGGCCTGACTTCTAGCTGGGGGTTGAGCTGCAGAGCTTCCACCTGCACCTGCATCAGGAGGAGGTGGTGGAGGAGGATGAGAGTGTTGGAATTGAAAGGAACCCTTTTCATATTTTCTCTTCTTTTTCATTGCCTTTAGTTGGTTCTTGGAGAATTGCATCCAGTGCTCAGTAATAGGGCAGTCATGTAGAATGTAGTATGGAATATCATTGTTGTCTTTGACCTTGGCAGGAGGTACTCTCTTCATAGCTTTGCTCCTTGCCTTTCTTTTCCTAGCAATGGTAGCAGAAGAGTCATCAGAGTCTGTTCTAAATTCATCACTTTCAGAACTCTGGTCATCATAAATAGCATCAATTTTCTTCAGTAAGTCCTTCTTGAGCTGTGCAGAAGCAGATGAGGCAATAGATGGTGCAGCAGCAGGTGTTGAAGCAGAAGTAGAAATGACAGTAGCAGATACAGTAGAAGTAGTAACAGCAGCAGCAGCAACTATAGGCTCTGGAGAAGTGACAGCAGTAGCAACAGCTTCACTAACAACAGCATCAACAGGAGGAATATCATCAGAAACTGCAGAAGGCTCAAACTCAGGTGCCTCTGATATAAGAATTTCCTTGGAAATTGGTTCAACAGTAATAACAGAAAGTTCAGCAGCAATATCAGAAAGTTCAGCAGCAGTAGGGGTAACAATATCAGAAGCAACAATAATGCTTTCTTCAGAAGAAGCAGCAGCATACACTGAGTTGACAAAGGAGGTGATAATGCTTGGGTCACAGCAAGAAAATGGCACAAGTGCCTTGGATAGATCCTCTGGAGGCTGGACAGCATTGACCTCTGGCAGACAGTTGAAGTAAAACTGATCAAAATTTGATAGCCAAGACTTGAGGTCTATTGAAAGGACTACAGCAGGAGAACTTTGTGCTTGAGGCACAGCAATAGCAGCAAGAGCAGAAGATGAAGAAGCAACAATAACAGTAGCAGTAGCAGTAGACAGGCTTACAGAAACAGCAGTAGTAGCAGCAGCATGAAGGCTCACTTCATAGGGCATCTCCCCCTGCCTAGATTCAGACAAGTCTGGATCAAGGCACACTGCTGTAGGGGCTTCCTGAGGGAATAGGGAAGAGAGCCTGGCAGAGAGAGCTGCCACTGACAGGTGTAGTGGAGCCAAGGAGGTCTCCAACAGAAGAGAGAGCCTGGGGGCAAGCAACTCATACAACCTATCAGCAAGGGCTGGAAGGTCTACTTGCTCAAGGGTGACTGGAGCAGAGGTAGAAGATAGAGGAGCAGCTGATGGTGAGGGTAGTGGAGAGCTGGTGAATGGTGGAAGAGATGGTTGAGGTGTTGGTAAGGTGGAGATGGAGGACAGTGAGATGGAGATAGATGGGGTGAATGTTGGTTGGTCAATAATTTGTTGTAGAAGGTCTTGAAAGGAAGTGGAGGATGAGGGTAGCTCAGGAGGAGTGGATGGTGAATCATCCATAAAGGATTCATCAATAAGGGTGAAGGATGGATGGGAGGGTGATGAAGTGACATCTGGTGGAGGGTAGGAGAATAATGGATGGAAATGTTCTTCTGGTGTTGGAAGAATAGGTACTGGAGATTGTGTGAATGTTAGAGAGGGGCTGGATATGATGATGGATGGAGTTTGGATGGTAGATGGTATGGGAAGGGATGGAATTGGAGGAGAAGGAGGAGAGGCAACAATAGCAGGCAGATCATTTGCAGGGGCAGAGACCTGTGGGGAAGTGACTCTGAGAGTCCTTGTGCCTGAAGGAGTGCTGGAGGAGGGCCTGCTGGGCTTGCTGATTTGTCTGTCCCACTTTCCAAAGAGGGCACAAGACAGTCTCTTGGAAGCATTGATATGGATTCCAGAGGAGACCAGCAAAGCATGGCACCTGTGCTGCAGAAACACCCCAATGATCCTTCCAAAGTTGACAAAGCTTTTGTTGATTTTCTTCTTGATAAGGTCAAAGAAGACTTCTCCCCAATTCAGATTTTTTCTGTCCACAAGAGCTCCCATGAGGCAGAGCTGATACCTTGAAATTGTATCATGGGCAGAGTGCTTAGCCAGTAGCACTTTCCCAACAACATCTGCCATAAATCTGTATTCCACAGATAGGTTCCTTTTGAAGAGCTTGCTAGGGTTGGCCTCTGAATGACCCATTCTGGCAAGCAGTTCAATATACTCTTCTCTAGATAAGTCAGCTGTATCTTCACCATTCCTCAACTCAAAAACTTTTGTTAAAATTGCTGGGGTTAAGGGTACCTGAGTTCTAGATATAGACCCAACAATAGTGGAGTTATCTTGATTGTGGGCAGTATAGACCCATTCCTTTATCTCATCAGATGCCAGCTTGATCCTTGTGGTCATAATTGCTGTAAGGTTCTGCTCTTTGAATAATCCCAAAATATCCTGAAAAGCCTGGTCAGTTGTGCTGAAGGATTCCATGTCAATATCGAAACCAGCATCAAACTTCATGGCAGCAAGAACAGCAACAGACACAGCCATGGGTACCTGCAAAAATTCAACAAACAAAACGACCAAGTGCAGAACTGTTTGAAGGGAAAGAAAATTCTTGCAGAGAAATCGAAAGCGCAAAGGAGAACGACGGCAAAAAATGAATTTTATATTAGGGTTCGACGCAGAAATGGAAAGATGGTTGAACTCAGTTCGACGATCGAGGCTTCTAAATGAATCTGAAGAGTCTTCAACATCGTCGATCTCCGTTCGACGATATTGGAGAGCGTCGAGCTCCGTTCGACGATCGTTTAGAGAACAACATCGTCGAGCGTCGTTCGACGATCGTTGACCGGAAGAGATATTTCATACTATCTGAGAGACGCTGAACTCAGTTCGACGATTTCGGAAATCTTCGATCTCCGTTCGACGATCTTGGGGCAAATCGTCGAGCACAGTTCAGAGATCAGAAAAACTCTAGACACTAAGAAAAATCAGGATGTTTGCCTAGTCTTGGTCAATTTTTAAGCTTTCAAAATCTTGGATATTATTTAAGACTTCCTCCATCTAACATTTCTAACTGATTTAGGAAGAAGGTGTGTTTCTTTTCATCCAATGGCTTGGTGAAAATATCTCCCCTTTGTAAATCAGTTGGGATATAGTGTAGTTCAATTTTATTCTTTTCAACATTATCCCTTAAGAAATGATGCATAATCTCTATGTGTTTTGTCCTACTATGGAGGACTGGATTTAGAGCTATAAAAATAGCACTGGTGTTATCACAAAAACTTTTAGACTTCTCTAAGTTGTAGCCATAGTCTAGGAGTTGGTTTTGAATCCACAAGATTTGTGAACAACAACTGCCTGCAGCAATATATTCAGCTTCAGCAGTTGAAGTTGACACAGATGTTTGTTTCTTACAAAACCAAGAGACAAGTCTGTCACCAAGGAACTGACAAGTTCCACTGGTGCTTTTCCTGTCAATTCTGCATCCATCATAATCAGCATTAGAGAATCCAGTTAAATCAAATGCTGAATCTTTTGGATACCAGAGACCTAGATTTGGACAACTTTTAACATACCTGAGAATCCTCTTTACTAGTGTTAGGTGTGACTCTCTAGGGCTTACTTGAAACCTAGCACATATACATGTAGCAAACATTATATCTGGTCTACTAGCTGTAAGATACAGTAAAGAGCCAATCATTGCTCTATATGTTGTCTAATCAACAGGTTTCTCATGTTCATCAGCATCCAATACAGCATTACTAGGCATGTGTGTTTTCATACAAGATGCTTCAGACATACCAAATTTCTTAACCAATTCATTTGCATACTTGGTTTAAGAAATGAAGATGCCTTCAGCATGCTGTTTGACTTGAAATCCTAGGAAGAAGGATAGCTCACCCATGCTACTCATCTCAAATTTAGAATGCATCAGGTTAGAAAACCTTCTGCACAATTTGGAGTCAGTAGAACAAAAGATGATATCGTCTATATAAATATGTACTAGTAGGGTATGAGACTTATGGGTTCTAATGAAAAGAGTTTGGTCTACTCTACCCCTTATAAAATCATTTTCCAAAAGAAAGCATGCTAGGGTCTCATACCATGCTCTAGGAGCTTGCTTGAGACCATATAATGCTTTATTCAATCTAAAAACATAATCAGGATAAGTTGGAGAGATAAAACCTGGAGGTTGTCTGACATAAACTTCCTCTTTGATGTCTACATTTAGAAATGCACTTTTGACATCCATCTGATATACCTTGAAGCCTTTATGTGCTGCATAAGCTAAAAATATTCTGATGGCTTCTAATCTTGCAACTGGTGCAAAAGTCTGGTCGTAGTCTATCCCTTCTTCTTGAGAATATCCCTGAGCAACTAGCCTTGTCTTGTTTCTTACAATTACTCCTTGATCATCCAGTTTGTTTCTGAATACCCATTTTGTTCCAACAATGGAGTGATCCTTAGGCTTTGGCACTAGTTCCTATACTTTGTTTCTCTCAAATTGATGTAACTCCTCTTGCATTGCAATGATCCAGTGTGGATCTTGCTCTGCATCTTGAATGGACTGAGATTCAATTTGAGATAGGAAGCAGGTGTGCAACAGGTTTTGGTTGACCTGATTTCTGGTTTGCACACCAGCTGAGATTTCTCCAATTATTTGGGAAATTGGATGGTCTCTTGATGTTACTAAATCAACACGGGGTGTTGATTGTTCACCAACCTGTGTTGTTGTTTCCTCTTGTGGTAGAACAACTGGCTCTTCAAGTTGTTCTTCAATATGTTGAGCATTTTCTTCATCTTCACTGCTTTCATCCTCTTGAGTAACCTGTAACTTGTTCAAGTCTTCAACCAGAGAATGTTCCTGCAAGGGTTCTATGGTAGAAGAGATCTTCTCCTTGAAAGACATGTTAGATTCATCAAATGATATATGAACAGATTCCTCAATTTTTAAAGATGATTTATTATAGACCCTATAAGCCTTGCTGATCATGGAGTATCCCAGAAACACTCCTTCATCAGCTTTGGCTTGAAATTTTGCTAAATATTTCTTGTCATTGTTGTGAATGTATCAAATACAACCAAAGACTCTAAAATAATCAACTTTAGGTTTCTTCCCTTTGAGTAATTCATAGGGAGTCTTTCCCTTTAGTTTATATATCAAACTTCTATTCAGCACATAGTTGGAGGTGTTCACTGCCTCTGCCCAAAAGGATAGAGCTAGATGAGCATCTGACAACAATGTAGTGGCTGATTCAATTAGGGTTCTATTTTTCCTTTCAGCTACCCCATTTTGTTGAGGAGTTCTAGGAGCTGAGAAAGTATGCCTGATCCCTTCACTCTGACAGAACTCTTGCATAAGAAGAGAATCAAACTCTGTCCCATGATCACTTCTGATCAGGGCAATGTGAGTATTGAACTCAATCTGTATACATTTGAGAAACTCTGTCAGACACTTAAAGTTATCAGACTTCTTCCTTAGAAAGAACACCCAAGTGAATCTAGAGAAGTCATCTACAACTACTAAAATGTAGGATTTCCCTCCTAGGATTTGTACTGTGATGGGTCCAAAAAGATCCATGTGTAACAGGTACAATATCCTAGGTGAATCACTCTTATTAAGTGACTTAAAGCTGTTTTTAGTTTGCTTGCCTAATTGACAAGCCCTACAGAGTCCTTCTTTCTTGTAGGTGCCAGAAGGTAGTCCTCTAATAAGGTTATCCTTGGATAGCCTAGCAATAGTTCTAAGGTTCAGGTGTCCTAATCTCTTATGCCATAAAATATTTGGTCTACAGACTGAATTAAACAAGCAGATATCTACATCAGTTGAAAGAAAATCTACTAGATAGATGTTACCTTTTCTTTTACCTGTCAACACAGTTGTGTTGTCCTCTGACTTGATTTTGCATAAGGCTTTGCTGAAGGTCACCTGGTAGCCTTCATCACACAGCTGACTGATGCTAATTAGGTTGTGCTTCAGTCCTTCCACATAAGCTACCTTCTTGAAAGTTACTGATCCAATCTGGACTGCACCATATCCTTTAGTCTGTCCAAAGTTTGAATCACCAAAGATAACTTTGGATCCAAGCTTGGCTCTAAAGGATGTGAGGTTGTCCTTGTTCCCTATCATGTGCTTAGAGCACCCACTATCCAAGTACCATTGCTGGTTAGATGTTGGATATGTCTTCACCTGCACATAAGACAATTCATTTATTTTTGACCCAGTTTACCTTGGGCCTAGGTTGATAACCTTTAAATTCTAAAATGAAAGACATCCCAGGTTAATTCTTATATCCTTCAGGATGATATCTCATTGGAGGTATAATCCATTCAGTATAAGGGTTAAAGATTTGGGATGAGGGACCCTTAGGATTCAATTTTGATTTGCCTTTGAAAAATTTTCCAGAGCTCTGACCTCTGTTCGACGATCTTGGAGCTGCGTTCGATGATATTGGGTCAGATCGTCGAGCTCCGTTCGACGGTCGACTATGGCTGAGATCAAGTACTTGAGATCGTCGACCTGCGTTCGACGACTTTGGCTGAGATCGTCGATCTGCGTTCGACGATTTTGCCTGAGATCGTCGATCTGCGTTCGGCGATCGTCGATCTTCATTCGGCGATCGTCGATCTCCGTTCGACGATTTCTGCTGGGACTTAGTTTTCTGGGGCAGATCAGAATTTTTCCTAGCAACCTCTACAACTCCCTTTCCTTTGTCAGAAATGAATTTGATTGGAGTTGTTAGAACTATGGGTTGGCTGGATGAAGCACCCAAGCCCAGTGTACTATTGAATCTGGAGTTCACTGTGCTTGTGATGTCCCTCAGCTTGATGCTTCTCCCATTAAGGGATTCTTCAAGCTTCTTGGCCTCAGAGAGCTCACTTTTCAGTGAAGTTATCTGTTCCCTACAGCACTCCAACTCCTGAGAGAGTTTGAGGTTTTTTGACTTTAAAGTATTGTGTTCAGATAGTTGATTTCTGAGAGAGATAATTTCTTTCTCAGACTTTAGCAGGTCTAAACACAGTGCTTTAAATTCAGATTTAAAGTCCTCTGAACTAAAATCAAAAGAACCAATTACCTGATCTTCTTCAGGTTGAGTCTCTGAGTCTGACTCTGACTCCTCTTCTTCTGAATTATGCTATGAGGCATTGATTGCCATCATGCAGAACTCTTTTTTTTCTGCATCATCCTCATCATCACTGGAACTGGATGAGGCTTCTGACTCCTCTTCAGTCTCACTGCAGGATTCAGCAACAAACCCCTTTCTTGTATGTTTGTTTTTGCTTGATGAGGGTTTGCCATTGCCATTCCTCTTGGAGTCTTTCACCTTTCATCTTTCTTTCTTATCCCTTCTGTCCTTGTTCTTGTTCTCTGGACAGTCAGGAACTATGTGCCCTGTTTTCCTGCAACCAAAGCAATTAATGTCTTTATTATTATTATTAATGGACTTGTCATACCTTGGCTTATCATGTTCTTTGTATGATCTCCTTCTGAAGTCCTTTTGGCCATCTTATAAAATCTTTTGGCCAGCAAACTGAGTAATTCATCATTGCCTGTGACTTTGTCTTCAGGCTGATCTTCAGTTTCCTTGAAGGCTATGGTCTTCTCTTTTCTTGTGGCTGGTGAGGCAGCCTTCTGTTCTTCTTCTCTATTTTTGATGAGTAGCTCATAGGATTTGAGCTTACCCAATAGAGCTTCTGTGGTGATCTCATTCAGACTTCTGGCATCCTTAATTGGCCAGATTCTTGAATCCCAAGTGCTAGGGAAGCACATTAGGATCTTGTCATTGAGTTCAGTTAGAGAAATCTCTTTGTCCAATATCCTGAGTTCACTAACAATTAGACTTAGCCTGTTGTACATGTCTGCCACTGACTCAGTTTCTCCATTCTTGAAATTCTCATATTGAGAGATGAGATGGGATCTCCTATCCTTTCTCTCATCAGCTGATCCTGAGACTATTTCTGAGAGTTTGTCCTAAATTTCCTTTGCTGAATTGCATTCAGCCACCTTTTGAAATATGTCATCAGACATTGTTTGGGCCAAGATATTCATAGCCTTGGCATCAGCTACCTTCCATCTCTTGATATCAGCATCTGTTCCTGATGGAGGTGGAACAACATTTGTACTGGAATTCTCTGGGGGTCTTGGACACACTGTCAAAACAGAGTTAAAAATATCTTCGTCAATAGAATTCATGTACAGTCTGATCCTTGCTTTCTAAAGTGCAAACTTTGATAGATTGCACACTGGAGGTCTGGTGCTAGCATAATCTTTGTTTTGGGCCATGATTTGTGAAAGCAAAATCTAATGATAAAATACAAAAGAAAGCAGATCTAACATGGGATCTTTGGGTTCAAGTGTTAGCCTGTACAACCAATCAGGTATGGTATGTTTAACCAACCTCCCTCTGATACCAATTGAAAGAGCAGCTAGATCTGATATACTCTAGAGGGGGGGGGGTGAATAGAGTATATGGTATTTTGAAACATTTTACAACAATTGTTGTAATAAGAGTGAGCAGGGAAGCAGTAACAAATCTAATCACAGAACTAAGTTAATGAAAAGCTAATCACAGAAAAATCAAGGCCAGAAACAAACATAAAGACAAGCAAAACCAGAAGACACAAGGAAATATAGTGGTTCCCCTAAACTTGGGTACATCCACTCTTCTACCACCCTAGGTAGGAATCCACTGCAGGATGAGTTGATCAGGTATCCTGGGCACCAATGAGCTTTTGATAAGGTGCTCAAAAACCAAAGCAGATTTTTTGATCAGGTGTCTTGCCACCAATGAGCTTTTGACAAGGTGCTCAAAAACCAAGCTCAAACTTTTGAAGGGAGTTTGAGAAACCCTTTACAGAGAGGGGGTGAGAGAGTGATGGAAGTCTTCTCTTTCTCAAACAACTGAGAAGACTATGTGGATTGTTGATGTCAAAGCTCCCCCTGAATCCTTGAGATCTTCAGGAAGAAAAGCTTTGCTGAGGGTGATAGGCCTTCAAAGATGGAACTCCAGCAATAGATGATTTCAGCAATAGCTGAAATGTTGAATGTTTGGATTCTTGAAATATGTTGGCCTTGAACACTTTGAAACTAAAGAGATCTGAAGATTTCTGAAAAGATTGATGTCCTTGGATGAGTGTTCTTGAGAATTCTTTGAGACAATATATTTTTGAATGTATCTCTATATCATGTGTTTCTCTCTCTGTATCCTATTAGAGACTCAAAGAATTCTATCTTTTATTCTCTGGTACTGAACAAAAACATTCTCTGAGAAGAATAGCCGTTGGCCTGCATTAATGGCATCCTTAATTGCAAAATCTATTCTGGAGGAAAGTCCATAGAAATATTCCTTGAAACTTGGTCCAGAAATGAATGAAAACAGCTATGAAATCTCTGAATTAATTGCAGAATAACTCCTTAACTGATTCGAATTTGAATCTAGAAACATCCTTGAAGTTATCTGAAAACATCGAATTGGGCTCTGCTATCGTCGAACTGACCTCAGAGATAGAAATCCAAAGCTGAGTCAAGATCGTCGAACTGAGCTCACCGATCGTCCGATGGAGTTCGACGATATGATGAAGTTGAGCTCAGCGATCGTCGAATGGAGGTCGACGATCTGATGAAGTTGAGCTCAGCGATCGTCGAATGGAGTTCGACGATCTGTCGAAGTTGAGCTAGACGATCGTCGATCGGAGTTCGATGAATCGTCGTGCTGAGCTCGACGATATGACTTAGTCTCCAAACAGAAAATCTTGGTCTCCAGGGCAGCTTCCAAACCTAGACTTCTAACCCTTAGACTAAATTCTAATTGGCCTATTGAGCTATACAGGAGATCAAGCATTGATTCCTAAAGACATAGTGATCCTGACCCAAATTAGTAATAGGGTGTTCCAACAATCTATGAACACAATAACAAATCGGTCCAAGAAATCCTTAAACACCCGATTCATCAAATCCATGAAAGCAGAGGGTACATTGGTTAAACCAAAAGACATCACCAAAAACTCATAATGTCCATGCCGTGAACGAAAAGCAGTTCGAGGAATATCTGCCTCTTGAATCCTCAACTGCTGGTAGCCTGAGCGAAGATCGATCTTTGAAAATACCGAGCTACCACGCAATTGGTCAAACAAATCATCAATCCTTGGCAGGGGATATCTATTCTTAATTGTTACCTTGTTTAATTCCCTATAATCGATGCAAAGTCTCATCGATCCATCTTTATTCTTGACGAACAAAACAGGAACACCCCATGGAGAAGTACTTGGCCTGATAAAACCATACCTGAGCAAGTCATCGAGCTGAGTACGCAACTCATCCAACTCACGCGGAGCCATACGGTATGGTGCTTTAGCAATAAGACGAGTACCTGGTTCGAGGTCTATCACAAACTCTATCTCCCTTTCAGGAGGAAGTCCTGGAAGACTATCAGGAAAGACATATGGAAACTCTCGCACCACCAAGACATCCTCAAGACGTGGCGTAACAAAAGCTGTTTCCAGAGCAGAAATAGAAACCAAAAACGCCTCGCAACCAGACTCTATAGCACGATAAGCACGTACCGCAGAAATGACAGGAGAAACTCTGTCCAGAAATCCATAGACGCTCATAGGTTGTCCGTCATCCTTTCTGAAATCCAATCGCTTAGCCTTGCACTGGATGACCGCATCATATTTGGACAGCCAGTTCATGCCCAGAATCACGTCAAAATCAGACAGATCCAAAATCATCAGATCTGCATAAGCCAGAAAATTCCCAAGATAAATAGGGCATCTCAGAACTCCATGGTTAGATATCACCGAATCACCGGAAGGGAGCTTGACATTGAAGGAGCCTCCTAATTGGTCCACACTCAGACGGTGCTTATCGACAAATCTCCGGGCCACAAAGGAATGGGTGGCACCCGAATCGAAAAGAACGCACGCCCACCTATTCCACACCTTAAACTCCCCTAAAACCGTAACATACATAACTAAACGAACGACAACTAGGGCAACGAAGATAATTAATAAGGATAAGTTAAACTGAGGCTAACCTGATATCACTTACGTAGAGGTTTGGGCTTCCTCGCTGGTCATCACATTCAGCTTTCCTTTTCCTTTATCCCGGCTTGGTGGCGGTGGCAGAGCTCAAAGTGGGGCAGGCTGCAGTGGGGACTGAGCCTGGGGGCACGAAGACTTCTGGTGTCCCTTCTGCCCACACTGGAAGCAAACCATGTCTTTCATCCAGCAACGAGTCACATCATGACCCTTCCTTGCACAGAACGAGAACACAAGCTCTCCCTTGGGTGCACCTTGGATGGCATGCACCTGCTGCTGCTTCAGGGTGGCAGTCCTCTTGAAGCACCTTTTGTAGGGGTGGCCAGGTCGACCACAGAAGCTACACACATCCTTACTTTTCTTCTTCGAAGAAGGGCCAGACGCCCTGGAGCTACCATCCTCAACACCTTTTCTTTTCTCCTTCCTTGCCGCAGCACCGCAGTTCTTGGCATTTTCAATCTCCACCACTTTTAAAGCGGCTTCTACTGCTTCAGAATAACGTTCAGCTTGGGAAGCGCATACCAACTGCTGGACATCGCTTCTTAGTCCTCCCAAGAAACGTTTCACTCTATCCTCCTCAGAAGCTACAAAATCCAGAGCAAACCTGCTCAGTTTGCTAAACTCAATCTCGTACTCGCACACGATGAGCTGTCTCTGCTTTAGATGCAGGAAGTTATTCATCAGGCGGTCTTGCTCGACCGAGGGTAGAAACTTTTTCAGCAACATCTTCTTAAAAGATTCCCAAGTACAGCCTTCCTTCAGGCTTTCTCTTTCCAGAATCCACCAACTCTTCGCCAGACCTTTTAACTAATAGGTTGCAATCATCACCTTCTGGGCTTCTAGAATTCCAGAATACGAAAACATCTCCTCGATGGAGATGATCCAGTCATCTATAACCACAAAGTCAGCACTCCCGTCGAAGGTGGGAGGCCCCAACCGCTGGAAGTGCGATATGAAATTCATTTTTGGTGGTATCGCCATCGGGGGCACCAAAGGAGCAGGGGTATCGGGCACGGCTTGGCCCGAGGCGGGCTCTTGCGCTGAAGGTTACTGCGCGGGAGCGGCAGACAACAAAGACTCAATTTGCGATTGAATCGCAACCAACTGCCTTGACAGAGCCTCATTGCTCTGACGCAGACTCTCGATAATCGCGTCACTTTGCGCACCTGATGACTCACCCTCCGACTGGGGAGTCGACCTCGTCGCAGTACGCTTTGGAGGCATTCTAAAAAGCAACGAACAACCTATCAAAATCCTAGCTTACAACAAAGCCACACAATTAGTTCAGACCATACTTAAAAGACACTTGCTTACGCTGCAACTTGCTCTGGGATTTTATAATGATGTTATGTCCTACTTAGGATGATCTCCTCTCATCCTATTGACTCTTGTGCCTATGACATGAATGCATGTATTATATTCGTTTTCTGATTTAAAACCATGTGTGTACATATGTCATCCCGCAATCTTTAGCTTAGCACGTTGTGCTTATACAATGTTATGATATGCATGATTGTGCTATGCATTCTAAAAATGCCCTAATGCATGTTATGAGTGGCGTATGCATGAAAATGTTATGCATCTCATACTACATGACATTCTCATGCAACGAAAAAGAAACGTGCTAGTCGCATTCATGTGGTGAGGTTATGCATCCCATACTACATAACCCTCACATGTTGCCCCTATGGTGGATCCATATACAGACACATATTATGCATCCCATACTACATAATATGTCTCATATACTTCATGTTATGCTATGAGTGTAGTGTTCGTGCTTCGGCCAAGACGTTCTGATGACATATCGGTGTGTGTATGATATGATGCTAAACAACTAATACCAACAAGGAAAGGTTGCCCGACAAATTGTCAAGCAAGCTCCCTCTGATACCAACTGTCACAACCCGCATTTTCACCACAAATATAGCTTATCAGAGTAAAGGAAAATGCGCGTCATGATGCCACATCAGCAGGGGATAACTGCAGACGCTCAGGCATACACCAACTAAACATGAAGAAAGGTTCTTTTAAAGTTATATTAAGGAAATCAATTAAGTGCATAAGTTAGCCGTATCCCTCGGCTTAGTGGCTCATCTAGTCCACGAATCAAAATATATCATACACTGCGAAAAAAATACTTGATTAGATTAACTCAAGCATCCTACATGAGTATAAACGTCCCTAAAGGACAACTCATACCATGAAAGACTCTAAATTTAGTATAGTAGGAAGAATAGCTTTTACGGTCGCTAAAAATAACGGGTTAGAGTTTCAAAATTATGCGATGCATGAAGTATTAGTAGTAAATTTTATAGTTAAAAATACCTAACATTCATTCCTAGCATAAATCCTCCCAGAGAGCAAGTAAAACACCCACTTTTAAATAAATGAGCAGCTAGCAAGTATCAACAACTAACAACATCAGTGGGCGCCAACAAACTGACACGAACACACGAACAAAAGTATGTCTGAACTAGTGAACTAAACCAACGGCAATCTACCTCGCTGAGAAGAGGTAACAACTACGGCCAACGCTGCCGCCCAGAAAACTCCAAAACCAGCACTGCTAACTGCTACTGCTCTGAACCTGAGGCATTCCAAAACAAATAGAACACCTCAGTAATAAGTTATAAGTAGTGGCAGGAAAAGTGATAAACCAAAGTAATCAAAGGGTCAACCGGGGTACCAACCCAAGAACAAAAGTACTGAAGTAAAGTACAAAAGAAAACAGGGCATCAACAGGAAAAGAACTCCTACGTGACTTGTCACGTTCCACAAGAGTGCACCAGACGCACAAGGCTATAAGGTGGCTACATGATTATTTCACCAGAAAGAAAAATACAAAACCTTTATTAGGCACATGTGGTCGACTCTACCCGAATACACGGGCGAAGTGGTCACTCCTGGACGCACCACCCAAAAACACGGGCGAAGTGGTCACTCTTGGACACACCCCCGAAAAATACGGGCGAAGTGGTCGCTCTTGGATACACCCCCCAAAAACACGGGTGAAGTGGTCGCTCTTGGACACACTCCCCAAAAACACGGGCGAAGTGGTCGCTCTTGGACACACCCCCCAAAAAGAAACAAAACAGATATATAATCTGTCTAACTGCGAGGGAGTCTCGTACTCTCCACCATACACTGTAGACATCCAAAAAAAACAAGGTTGACTTCCATAGGGCACTAATGAAGGTGACAAACACTGCAAGGGTGGAATCGTCCACTAACTCTCGCATTCAAGAACCCAAAGAAACCACAACACACAAAAATATCTCAGGATTTGGCTCGACAGATTCTACTTAACATTATTAGACTCGAGACAAGGTTGATCAACCCTTAGAAACGATTTACCATCCTAATTAAACTCTAATTCGTTTGATAACGAGAGCTAAGGCACTTAAGACATCGATAGGACACTTCAAGGATGATTAAACATAAATAGGTAAGATCAAGTTTAGCATGGCAAAACGTCATAACAACATGTGATCAACAAAGCGGTTAATCATAGCAATAATTTTGAAGAATAAGTGTAGAAAATTTTAGGGAACATGAAAACATAGTCGTTACCATCGAATCAGACAAGGAGAAAAGAGGAGAAACCACCACTTGCCTTGGTTTTACCGGAAAAGTCCACTGAATCACTTCACATCGTAGATCGGGGCAAAAGGATGCGGGAGAAGTTGAAATCTAGACAAAAATGGTCAAAATAGAGGTTAGGGCCGAAAAACCCTAACGAGAAATCTCAAGAAACGGGGAAGAAATTACCACGAGGGCGTAGCTCTCGGCGAGAGCTTTCCGGATCTATGTTCGGTTGAAGATTTCGAGCACCGGAGCACCGTCGGCGGCCACCGGAAGGTTCACGAAAAATTTCTCTCTCCCGCTCATGCCGCTCCCTGGTTCGGGAAGAAGGATCGAAGAAGATGAAGAAATTTTCTAGTATTAATATGTATGTATATATATATATATATATATATATATATATATATATATATATATATATATATATATATATATATATATATATATATATATATATATATATAAAGATATATAAAGATATGTAAGGATATATATATTGTATATATATATAAAGTTCTGTCTAAAAACGGAATATATACGTACGGGTGCGCGGAAGACGAAAATAAGGGTTTAGGATGGCTTCAAATCGAAAATTAGTCAACATTAAAGTTGTTGATCTCGTCGAGACTCAAAAATTTCATGTTAACAAGTTTTCCATAGGACATCGTTTTGACACTCAAAACGGCTTCCGAAGCTAAACAGCAAATGACTACACGAGAACAAGCTTACGGGTACTCGAGTAGGTTGAAAACGGCTACTCGAGTAGTTCAAAATGGCTACTCGAGTAGTTCAAAATGGCTACTCGAGTAGTTCAAAATAACTACTCGAGTAGTTTAAAATGGCTACTCGAGTAGGTCCAGAGAAATACACTCGTGTAGGAAGAATACTCACTCGAGTAGTTATAATCAGGCACTCGAGAGGCAGAAAAAATATTACTCGAGTAAGCAATTAAAATTTCTTGCATGAACAGGAGATCTACTCGTGTATATGGAAAGTTTCACTCGAGTAGTACAAAATCACTCGTGTAGATAGAAATCAGAAATTGCAAAATCTGAAAATTCTTTACACATATACCCAAGAAATCAAACAATATGAATGAATAGTGTTTTTCATTTTTGAATAGTACTTTAATATTAAAATATTCATATTTTATATATTTTGAATAAGGAAACTATGAGATCAAAACGGAGGCCCAAACGCGCACAGAATTAAACGAAACTCGCACCGTAGGAAAACACTGACGCTACAAACACAACGACGAAGTCAAAACCAGAATCCGACGAGCCATTCCCGAGATATTAATCTTCGAAGTATACGGCGAACATAAACAAATCCAAAACTTCAATCGCGCGCCGAGACTCCAAAACTGCTTGGATTGCGACGAAACTTGACGAGCAAGTCCAAAATTACTTAACTTAAATTCCAAATGCAAAATCTTGCCATTACCACAAGATTTCGGCCTACTCGACCGACGGACGCGGAAATGGCTTAACGGCATTGCGCCGTCAAATCGACGTTAAAAGTAACGCCACGACGTCATAAATCTGACGTTGCCCAAACAAATAAAATCATCGAAAAAATCGGGGGTGTTATACCCAGCAACCCATGCAATTGGATTTTCAACTCAGCCATTCCTTCAGCTTGACGCGATACAGGGAGCGGGCCACATGTTTCGCACCTGGGACCAATATAGTACAGAAGTCAATCTCTCGCTGGGGTGGTAGCCCAGGAAGATCCTTAGGAAACACAACACATCCGCAAGCTCCGATATCGGCAACGCAGATGTGTCCAAACACAATTCCCGACATCCTATTTGCACCGCCACATTACAAACTCTATCCGCCAACACAAAAAATTCGTTCGGTAATAACACCCTTACACCATCAAAAAGTGCTCTCACCAGTGTGTTCCGAATCATAGCAAAGCTTGTGGCGCACACATCACACACACAAGCTACATACACAGTATGTAATCAGAAAAGAATTCAACGATGTTATACCGCACTTGTGACACGTCACTGTGCTGAATGGCCAGGGGTAAAGACTTAGGATGGCGCCTGGGATGCAGAGGACTTCACCACTGTCTTTCCTGTTTCAGCATAAGACGCTTCTATATTCTGCTCAATCATTTGTCAACCACTCCTGATAATGATGGGCGAAATTGTCGCCATGTACTAGAAAATCAACATTCTATGCATGCTCACGACGACTGTTCAAACACGTTTATTCCACACATACATGTATTGGACACATATAGCACAAACGTAACAGTGTAAACTGCCATGCAACACTGATTATTGTGCATACAACACATGCATAGTCCATAAAGACATGAGTAACACAGTTATTTCTGTACATCAAGTCGACATTGCCTTCTTATTTATTGCCCTCTAAGAGCCAACTCGACAATCTCGGGCTTTATGTCCTGCTTCATCACACAAGTAACACTTGTATTGCCTCTTTGGCTGCTGAGCACCATCCCAACAGTTTCGAGCAATATGTCCTTCCTTGCCACAGGTATAACAGGTATGAGTCTCGCGTCTCTGCCTCTTGCGGTGAGCAGACTTTCCAACCCTTGGAGCTCTCACTTCCCTAATCGCAGACATTTGCTGGGCTCTCGCAGGCATTTGCTGGGCCCTTGTCAATTCCATCTCAAAAAGTTTAGCTGACTCCACCAATGGTTGGAATCCCAATAACTTAGGACCCATCAACAAGAAACGGAGTTCCTAACGTAGCCCATCATAAAATCGATTGATCTTCGTCTCCTCGGTTTCAAACACAAACTCTGCTTGTTGTCTCATTGCAACAAATGCGTGCAAATAGTCCTCAACCGTGTCCACGCCTTGGCTCAAGCACACGTTTAACGACGAAGCTGATGCATTTCCCCTAGCCGTCTGCTCACTTACACTGACCGGCATGGGATGCATGACCGGATTAGAGGGTTGAACCTGTCCCTCATGGTAAGCCTTGAGCATTGCAAAAACCACATTAGCAATCAGTCGATCCGTCTCTATCGATGAGGAGATGTTGGTACCACAGTTGTTGTCATGCTTCCCATCGAATGTTGGGGTTCCTGCTGCCACGCCGTCGTGCTAGTCACCTACAGTCGTAAAATACACAAGTAAGCAACAAACATAGTGCCAAAAGCAATACCAGGAACGCACGGGTTCCCCAAACAGGTGTATTTACATTCCTAAGTGGACATTCAAGAGTTCATTAGTGTTAACGCGGATTTGCACTGACACGTTCTCGCCACCCCACAAAAGAATTTGACCACGAATTCGAAAGGGATCGACTGAGACAGCAGATACCAAAAATGTAATGACTCCATCTGTTCATATAGTATATAATATAGGGTCCGGACAGGGCCCCACACCATATACCACAAAATAGGCGGCGAAGTCACGAAATGATACCAGAGTTGCGCATCCTAACTCATTGCATTCTAGCGGAAGCCTATAACACGAAATGGAACTCTAAACATGAATGTCCACATTTCTATATAACAGGAATGTTCACCAATTACAAAACAGTTGGTCTTATGGACTTACAAGTTCTTTTACAACAGTGGCTTACAAATATTGCCGCGCAGGCTAGACATAAATATACAAAACACAGCATTTTCAGCTTAGCCTTCAAGGGCTAGCAGCAGCAGCAACAACAAAAACAGTAGAGACTTCAGCCTTTATGTGTATCGCTTGGTTCTTCAGCACCTGTCCAGGGACAGTCCACCCAACGGTGGCAAATAAGACAACGATCAGCATTCACCTGACCAATTTTATAACGACCATACCCCTTTCTCGGGGCAGTGGTATTCCTTCCCTGCAGGCATGACAAATCACAGACAGATATCTATAGTATACATTGTGCTCTCACGCACATACATTCCATCACAACCGTCAGCCATGCGGTCCAACGGTCCGGGCAATTAGGGCACATTCTTGGTGTACCGACGAACCAGTTGCCCACCACCTTATCAGGGCTGGAACCCAACGGAAATATTGAGCATTTTGCTCCATGGCGTACCGCCAGAGACGTTAGTCTTAATGACCCGGGATTGGCTCGTAGCCCCCCATTGTGTCATGGCGCGCAGACCTAAGACTTTCGCTATGCGCTCTAACAGACCGCACTTTCAGGTCTCACGTCGGACGGACATAATGCAGGTCGAATCATCCAACCCCCATTGCTCAAGTTGCCTTTCCATCACCCAGTACAGCGTACTCGCAGCTAAGAAAATGCGCGGGTCGGTCTCAACTTACCTGTTTTGCATAAAGCCGTAAGAGCTCATCAGCTCCCACATAGCCATAATATCCTCGCAGGACTAGCTTTCCAATCGGTTAGCTAGGTGCCCTAGCCTTAACCGTACATTCATAACATCCACTTGAGGGTATTTTCCTGGACTACCAAGACAGTACTTCCTTCTACTACCCTTCACAGGCACTACCCATCAAGCATCATAAGCATTACAAACATTACGGGTCTTTTCCTAGACAGCCAAATCCAGTACTTCCTGCTACTACCATTCACAGGTACAAGCCTTTCAGCACAAGCATTATACGAGTATTTCCTGGACTACCACTCCAGTACTTCCTGCTACTGCCCTTCACAGGTCAACCCGTCGACTCCTAAACCAACATGTTTCATCGCGGAGTCTTCTTCGATGCGTATATGCAACATCACCAATCCAGACCAACCTGTCCAGATGGGCTTCACACAGCATGCCTATTCTGTACTCCCCGAATCTATATGCCAAATGATTGGGTATTCCATGAATCAACCCAAGGGACTCCCGTAACAAGCCACCCTTTGGTGGGGGAATCAGATGCACTTGCCAAAAAGGAAGCCTTCACATGGCGAAGAAGAAAAGTCATTACCCTTGAAGAACGCTTCAGAGCCATGCATTCCTAGTCGGCTGGAAAGCACCGCAGCTGCTTCGCCTTCCCAACGCTAGCCTCAGATTGTGAATAAGAACTCCGCAGCTTCACCGGTGGTCGGCTCCTTCCCCTCCTCCTCCTTCTTCCTCTCTCTCTAACTTTGTAGAAAGAGGAGAGTCAAAATTAAAATGAGAATTCCCATTTCATTTCCGACCTTAAGGATACAGGGAGGATTCTCAGCCATTGGATCTCAGCTGAGGAAATGGACGGCCACGATTTTGCCATAAAAGGATAAATCTTGCTTGACACGGCATGTGACACGCCCTTGTCACAGGCCGTGTACCTTAAGCGGTACACAACCGACTTAGTCAGACCAGTACATGGCCATGTGACATGCCCGTATCACAGGCTGTGTCACCTGACACGCCTTCAGACACGCCCGTGTCTGTGGCTATGTACATCAGGCTGCACAAAATCAACTTCAACCCGATCGGTACACGGCCAGTGACATGCCCGTGTCACAGGCCGTGTACCCTAAGACACACCCGTGTCGTGCCCGTGTTCACCAGGCCTCAATGCCTTGGGCGCATCCCGCAAAGGACACGGCCTGTGACACGCCCGTGTCCCAGGCCGTGTGCCCATACATGGCAGCCCACACGCCCCAGCTCAACTACGTCGAACGAAGTTCGTCGAGCAGAGGGAAACACGGCCCCTGACACGCCCGTGTCCGAGGGTGTGTTCCCTCATTGTTCGCAGAATAGAATTTCGTCAAACACTCACTGCCTGCTCACCCGAGCAGGACACGCCCTGGGACACGCCCGTGTCCTTGGCCGTGTCATCCAAATTTTCCCAATCGTGGGATTTGGGTTGTTACACGTCTCGCCCAGGAGGAGGCGGAGAATTAGAGAGAGAGCATATGCAGCTGATGTCGTCCTCGCTATCTACCTGAGAGGGGTGGTAAGTCCCACGTCTTGCACTCATCGCCTTTAAGATTGCCTTCGCTTTGCTTAAGTTCATTTTATCCCCTCTCGCAGGATGCAGCGACCGCCAAGTATCTAGGCTTCCAGATCGCCACCTTGGAGAAAAAGAAGGAAGCTCTACAAGCGCGGGTGCGAGAGCTATACGCAGTTGTTGCTCCGCCGCCCTCTAGCAGCAACTGCCAGCTCACGCACTACACCAAGTATGAGCTGGAGGAGATGATGCAGAAGAATGCTGCTAAAGCTGCGAAGTATGCCCTCCAGATGTTGCGGCGGGCGTACCTCATTAAGAGTAAGGGCGTGGGCCTTTCCATGAGCGATGTGGTACCGACAATATTCCTTCTGGTACCAAAGCCGGGCGACGGGTCCTACCAACCCATCTAGGACTCATTGCTCGAATGCTCGCCTCGCGAAATCCTCGGGTCTCGGCTCTTACACTTTGTTGTAATGTAAACGCGGGTCGAGCCCCAAACTTGTAATTTTGTCATTAATTAATGAAACATGCTTTTTGGAACTGTTGCTTATAATGTCGCTTCTCTGTAATGTCATTTCGTCCTTTCTCTTTTTTATTCGCAGCCTGTTTCGATCCTCCTGCTTGCCGTCTCCTATCTCGCATCCCGCGAGAGATGTCGCATGTCCATTCTGTACTTATCTCAAAGAATATAGGAGCTTTATTGGCCGAATTGCGAGTGGCGACCCGTAGCCTTAGTCTAGATTCTTCGCGCCACTTGCGAGATACAGGAGGAGAGTCGACTCGGCTCGCACCTGAGTCGTTGGGCTCCGTGCAAGATGGTCCCTGTAAGGTCGCGACGCGGTTTGAGCTCTCACTGCCCTGGTCGCTTTTCGAGTGTCGGACGATCATATTGGGTTCCGAGAGCTCGCATCGTTGAACCACAGCCTTTATTCGCCGACCCGTCGTGCCCATTCTATTAACCCTGCGATTTCTTCCTCTAACATTCAGATGCTTGGGCCCCCGCCTTCTGACATCATTTTGTTCATCGATACCTATCCTGCTAGCAAGTTGGGGTCTGAGTGGACTCACACAAGTGACATCCAGCCGTGCCAGCTAGGTGAGAGCCTAGCAGCGGGATCTACTCGGTGTCCAGGTCGACTCACACGAGTGACATCCAGCCCTGCCAGCTAGGTGAGAGCCTGACAGCGGGATCTGCTTGGGTTCTGGGCAGACTCATACGAGTGCATCCAGCCCTGCCAGCTAGGTGAGAGCCTGACAGCGAGATCTGCTCGGGGTCCGGGTAGACACACATGAGTGACATCCATCCATGTCAGCTAGGTGAGAGCCTAACAGCGTGATCTACTCGGGGTCCAGGTAGACACACACGAGTGACATCCAGCCCTGCCAGCTAGGTGAGAGCCTGGTAGTAGGATCTACTCGGGGTCCGGGTAGACACATACGAGTGACATCTAGCCCTGCCAGCTAGGTGAGAGCCTGGCAGCATGATCTGCTCGGGGCCTGGGTAGACTCACATGAGTGACATCTAGCCCTGCCTGCTAGGTGAGAGCCTGGTAGCGGGATCTGCTTGGGGTCCGGGTAGACACACTCGAGTGACATCCAGCCCTGCCAGCTAGGTGAGAGCCTGGCAGCGGGATCTGCTCGGGGTCTTGGTAGACACGCACGAGTGACATCCAGCCCTGCCATCTAGATGAGAGTCTGACATCGGGATCTGCTCGGGGTCGGGGTAGACACACACGAGTGACATCCAGCCCTGCTAGCTAGGTGCGAGCCTGACAGCAGGATCTACTCAGGGTCCGGGTAGACACACACGAGTGACATCCAGCCCTGTCAGGTAGGTGAGAGCTTAACAGCGGGATCTACTCGGGTTCCGGGTAGACATACAGGAGTGGCATCCAGCCCTGCCAGCTAGGTGAGAGCCTGGTAGCGGGATCTACTCGGGGTCCGGGTAGACACTCACGAGTGACATCCAGCCTTGCCAACTAGGTGAGAGCCTGGGAGCAGGATCTGCTCGGGGTCCGGGTAGACACCATCGAGTGACATCCAACCATGTCAGCTAGGTGAGAGCCTGGCAACAGGATCTGCTCGGGGCCTATCACATGAACACTTCACCCATTCATATGAATCACTGCAGGAGAATTGGCACATCAAGAAGCTTTATTATTAAAGAACAAGCATCGCTTACATGTCTTCAAGGATAAAAATGTTTCAAGTCATGGCCACTCCAGGTGAGGCTTAGTGTCTCGCCCTCCACATTTCGTATGCGGTACCCTCCTGATTTCAATTCTACTTGTACAATGTATGGACCCTCCTAATTCGGGATGTGCTTTCCCACAACGGCTGATCTTCCCGCGGAATCCACCTTTCTCAGGACCAAGTCCCCCTCCATGAACTGTTTGACCCTGACGTGCTTGTCAAAGTACTTAGCCATTCTTCTTTTCACTTCTTCCTGCCGGCTGGTGGAGAGTACGTGTAGCTCCTCCACCATGTCTAGAGAGAGCCATAGTTCATCCTCGTTTTCAGCCTGCCACTCTTCTCTACCTTCCTCCAACACGACCATCCAAGGTGTCTGGACCTCGAACTCTACTGGGAGTACTGCCTCACATCCATGGGAGAGTTTGAAGGGGGTCTCCCCTATAGCCGTGTTTGGTGTGGTCCTCAGAGCCCAAAGACTGAGGGGAGTTTCTCCACCCAGCTCCCCTTCAAATTTCCAACTTTTTTCTTCAAAAGGTTCACTATGATCATGTTTTCTGCCACCACCTACCCATTGCTCCTAGGGTGATGGACCGAGGTAAATCTGAGATCAATCCCGAGCTGCCCGCAGAAGCTGATGAATTTGGCGCTGGAGAACTGAGGCCATTGTCCGTAACGATGGCCTGCAGTAACCCATGTCGGCAGATGATCTCCCCCCAATCAAAGTTCCTGATAACTTGGGAGGTGACCTTGGCCAGTGCCTTTACCTCCAAGCACTTAGAGAAATAATATATCATTACAAGTAAGAACCTCCTCTGCCCGCTGGCCTGGGAGAAAGGCCCTACAAAGTCCATTACCCAGATGGCTAAGGGTCAGGGGGTCGTAATGCTTCTGAGGCGCTGGGCTGGTTGTAATTGGAGGGGGCAAACAGCTGGCATTTGTGGCACTTTTTGGTGAATTCTGCAGCGTCGTGGCCCAAGGTTGGCCAGAAATACCCTTGTCTGACAATCCTTCCTTCCAAGGTCCGACTCCCGAAGTAACTCCGACATTCCCCAGAGTGGACTTCTTCTAAGATCTTTTGAACCTCCCTCTTGGCCACGCAATGGTCCAGCATCCCCAAGAGAGTCTTCTGATACAATTGTTCGTCCCGGAGGAGATTGTATGCTGACTTATATTTGAACTTTTTATTGTCCATCCCCTTTGGATACTCCCCTGTGGAAAGGAAGGTTGTGAACGGGTCCATCCACGATGGGTGTTGATCCTCCTCCATTAGCTCTGCCTATTCAATGGAAGGGCAGAAAAGATCATTGATGGTACCCCCCACCCGGGGTGTAAGACCCCTTCCCCCAACGTTTACCCGGGTCGGGCCGGAGGGTATCTTACTGCCCAAGATGTCCACCTAGTGTTCCTTAGGGGTAACGACCCACTCTATCTAAGCATCAGGGGGTCGTCTTGCTCGGCTAGAATCACAACATTCACAATACACCAAAGAATTGTGAAAGCATTAACAGGAAACAAGAGTACAATATATAACATTATATATATTTACATCAGTGCAAAAGCAGTAGTCTATGTATTTAGTATGCATGCGGGCTGTACACGTACTAGATATCACTCCTCACTCTCTCTCCTTAATCAGCTCGTCGGTACTCACGTCTCGATACTCTGAATACATCGGGGGTACTTCTGCTCGAGTAGTTCTATCTGCTGGCATAATATCTTGCGGCGGCGGGTCACTACGGTGCTCCATTTCCTGTGATAGGTTATTTAAATAGTCGTTAGTCACAGAGCTAAGTCGAAACAAATCTCCTCCCCGGATCCACATCCTGGGGACGAGTTCACACCCACCCAAAGAAAGTAGATAGCCGAAGAACGGGAGATTTAGTACAACAATTCATATATATAGGCTAGGAGCATTTATAAAGAAACGCAATATAGTATAACTGGAAAAGCATCAGTAATACATATACGTTATTTATTATAGCTCCACTAGTATAATAGCGCATTAGAGATTCTCAACATGTATCCTATCACAAGCATTCATAGCCGCGCACACATCGCAGGCATTCACAGCCGTGTACACAACGCAGACATTCACAGCCATGCACACCAAACCTATGTCGACATAGTATGGACCGCTTTTATTCCAGCAGGGTAGCGAGCCCCGCGGGCCTCAACGATGTGGCCGTCGGTGACAGTGGCCAGTCCTGCCACCTCTGGGGGTGGTCATACCGCAAAGCCCAGGCCCTAACGTACATCCCCA
Organism: Platanthera guangdongensis; assembly: GCA_039583875.1. NCBI lineage: Eukaryota > Viridiplantae > Streptophyta > Magnoliopsida > Asparagales > Orchidaceae > Platanthera > Platanthera guangdongensis. The sequence continues at coordinate 80,343,326 of CM077147.1, read as the reverse complement.
TGTACTCTTGGATGTGGGCGACATCCACCAATTCAACATTTTGGCCGACCAGCCGAGGAAACCCGACGGGGAAAACATAAAGGCCGGTCACCCGTGGCACTCATCTCCCTGTCGCCTTGATTCGTCGAACTTTCTGCACCGGTATGAATGGTATGTGGAAATGACTGACCCGCCACAATTTACTGCAATCAATTCATAAGCAATCAATCAAACAATCGTGCTAAAATGCACCGGGTCTGCGGCGGCCTGCCCTACTATACGTTAAATTTCAGGCAGCGACTCTCAGCTCAACTTTTGACAAGGAACGTGGGAGCGCTTTATTTGAGGCTAAACCCGGAGGAACACCTCCACTACGGTTATCACCAACTAAGGCTCAGCCTTAATAAAAAACTGCTCGTTAAAGCAGGTCTCGTGCTTATAATAGTAAATTGCAGTAATGAGAATACAGTAATTTAAGCTGTTGATAATAAGTGTTGCATAATGAGATGTGACCAATATGAAACTGGAAAAGTATTGAAACGAAAGTATTGAACTGAAATAAACTTGACCAGTACGTAATTGGAGTAGTACTGAATTAAAAGTACTGAACTGAAATGAACTTGCCCAGTACGAGACTGGAGTAGTACTGAATTGAAAGTACTGAAATGAACTTGACCAGTACGAGACTGGAGTAGTACTGAAATGAAGTACTGAAATTAACTTGACCAGTATGATACTGGAGTAGTATTGAATTAAAAGTAATGAACTGAAATGAATAAATGAGCTGGACCAGTGCAAGACTTGAATAATCACAAAGAAAATGGTTAGTAGTTCAATCACTCCATCTAGGAGGCTTCAGTTCTATCTCCGTTCTCAGGAGGCATATTTAGTTTTATTTCAGTTTACCACCTTTTTTTTAAAAAGCTTCCTTGGGTTACTCCCATTATTAAGATCTGTTAGTAATTGAGTTGCGCCTTATTAATCGCAGCTTAATCAGATTGGGGCTTATTTGGAGTCACTTCCTTGTTAATCATCAAGGATAAATTTGCGACTCACTACTCGTACTCTTATCTTCCAAGCGTGTCCCAAATTACCCGAAGGATGAGGTGCTCGATGGTTTCTCAAAATCTCAGAACTCCCGGAGCTTGTTCACTTACCTCGACCACTCCTGTGGATAAGACCATTTATCATTCATATCAGAAAGGGTGGTCGCACGCTAAATTTTCACTTTCGAGGAAAATGAGCATAATAAATTCCAAGCACGGCCCTAGGCTCCAAGGGACTGAGGAAAATTCAATTTTGATCCCCAAGTCCTCTAATTTTGATACAACCTCTAAGGGGGTTTATAATGAGCCTATAGAAATTTTCATAATTTTTCGAAGGGTTTTGAGACTTTAATTTGGATAAATAATTTTCATTTGGACTTTTAAAAATAATAAATCAATTCCAAAAATTCTCTAAACTTTTGTGGAGAAGGCCTTGTGTCACAACCCGCATTTCCTCAACGAGCATATCGTATCAGAGCAAGAGAAACTACGGGTTATGATGCCACGTCGTGCAGGGGATAACTGCACACACTCAGGCAACTCTTGACGCTGACTTTACAAGTTGAAATTCAACAGTTACATGCAGGAAAACTTTTGGATTAAATGGTCGTATCCCTCGGCCTTAGATAGTAAAATTGTCTTTGTACGCGGCGGAAAGACTTTGTTTATTTATGATGAGCTCCTATATGCAGTCTATAGTCATACTATGATAAGAACTCCTCTTTGTTTACGTCATTTGAAAAGTATGTGTTAGTTCCAACAAAACATGTATGCATGATATACAATAGTACATATCATTAGTCAAAATAACTAATGCAACCTACTAGAAAACCGTCCCAAAAGCAAGTACATATCATTCCATCCAAGTGAGGTACATTAGCAGTCTAGTTCATATTTACACAAAAGAAAACCACCAATGGGCGCCAACAAGCTGACACGAACCCATTGGGGCACATGTATGTCTGTACAACAAAAAGAAGAACTACCTCGCTATGAATGCTCGGCTAGTTCCCAGGAAACGCCACCAACCAACCTAGCCGCTCAACCGGCTACAACCTGCACCTGAGGCATTCAAGAAAGAATACCTCAGTAATCAACCAAGCTATACAAAAAGAGAGCATAAATGTCATATATTTTAACGAAGGGGCTTACCGACCCCACAAAGATGTTTCATCAAGTAACATGAGTGAACAAAACAAGTGGAAAAACGCACCACGACCCATGCCAAACGCACCAAGTGCGTACAAGTTCATCATGTCCTGCTCAAACCGCAGGAGCAAAAGGCAAAACACATGCCCATTCCATCATTCATCGGACAAGAACCTATTCGACAAGTGAAGCATAAGCAGCGGTTAAGTTCAATTTCGCAAGGGTCTTATCGGTGGCGGCCCTAAAGTGGAACGCACCAAACAAAACCAGCCCAAATCGGGGCCAAAGTGGTCTCTCTAACCACAAAAACAAAACCCGGTGGCCACAGGCTGACACCACACCACCCCTTGCGAAACTCTCACACAAACGCTCCCGCCATGCTTCACGAATTCGCCTCGCAAAACGCCCCATAACCCAAGGTAACACGTTCCTTTCATCGTCCTCACACATGACGGCCAATTGCCAACGTATAGGTTGACGAACTTCCATACATGACAAAAAATTCATAGGCTTTGTATCCAAGAAGAATTACATAGAGAGGTTGATGAACATAAGTACATAAACCACATATTTGGAACACAATCATATGTTCTTGATCAAGGAAAAATCACCTCTATTTGATAGGCTACATGAATATGAACCAAATTAGCTACATGACTTAAGCTAGCATAGGGCAAATTGATAATTACATGAATCACAAACCTAAACATGGGAGAGCAAAGTCGTTTAGCATAATTAGCATAAGGAATTAGCTACTTTGAATTTAGCATAAGGAATTTTAGCATAGGGACTTAGCTAATTTGAATTTAGCCTAGGGAATTTAGCATAGAACAAACAAGAGGATTGCTAATTACACCAAGTAAGCATAATTTGACCCAAGAAGAATACACTAGGCAATTGAATCATAAGGAAAGTCAAGAACATAAGAAGGCTAATGAGGAAGAATTCAAAACAAGAAGAACAAACTCATGAAACATAAGAAGGCTATTTTGTTTGCACAATTAAAAGCAAGAAGGAAGATTGGCAAGGGTGAAGAACACCGCTTGCCTGAACCGAGACGATGCCGCGACGGCTGCTCCTCCCTTTCCTTACCTTGCTTGCTCCCTTGCTCTCTTGCTTTCTCTTTGGGAATGAAGAAGAAGATGAAGAGAAGAAAATGAGAAATCCAATTATTTGTTTCGGACTTATTTCCTCCAGAACAGAGCTGAACCGTTCGATGCAGGATCAAGGAAATGAATGGCACAAAAAACTGGAAAAAGTCGATTTTCGGGCCGGTCACGCCCTGTGTCACGCCCGTGACACAGGGCGTGTACCATAAGCGGCGCCGAAAGGCGGCAATTCCACGTTTATCCACACGGTACACGGCCGGGTACACGCCCGTGACGGGTCGGTCATGCCCGTGACCTAGGGCGTGTAACCCGTGTCTCGACACCTCGTCGACAAAAAGTGTTGACACTCGACCCAGCCTGACACGCCCTGTGACACGCCCGTGTCACAGGCCGTGTCCCCTCTCTCGACGACTCGACACTCGATACTCGACGCTCGATACTCGACGATCGACACTCGACACTCGACGAAGCGGGACACGGCCCGTGACACGCCCGTGTCACGGGGGCGTGTACCCCATTCGTCGAGCTCAACTCGACGCAAGAAAAATCGTCGAGTCAAGGTCACGCCCAGGTCACGGCCTGGGTCACGCCCGTGGCAGGGGGCGTGTCTACCACAAAAACGACCATTTTTCCCTTTTGTGAAAAATGTTTCTGAGACGTCCTAGACCATTTTTGCCTCAAGCACTTTTTACCTTTTTTTTGCTTCCTGAACCAGCAACATATTTTGAGCTACATTACCCGGGCGCGAAAAAGTGCAAGCATTCCCTAAGAGGCCTCACCGAGTCCCTCATATGGACTCCGGTTTGCTGGGGAATCGTGCAACTCGGCAAACAAAACAGCCACTCGCAAGCCCGCGGAAAAAACCATGCTCAAACTACAGTCAAAACCAACGTAACGCCCATCATGCGTACGTAATCAAAAATCCGGGGCGTTACACCTTGGTACAGGGAAAATTTTTCATGTTGATCACTTTGCCCCCAGAGGCCTACAAATGGCTCAGAAAATTTCTCAAAGTTAATATGATAATCTGATCTGTTCATAGCAGATCAAGAATATCCTGTGGTTGAGATCGAGCCAGTCCTCGGGAAAAAGACCTTCTAACCCCACAGCGGATTGGTCACGGATCTGCTGTGAGGACGCCGAAGTTGAGGCGGGCCGTCGTCGAACGGAGCTCGACGATATTCATCGAGCGGAGCTCAACGAAAAAATCGTCGTGCTGAGCTTGACGAAAGTCGTCGAGCTGAGCTCGACGAAAGTCGTCGAGCTGAGCTCGACTAATCGTCGAGCAGAGCTCTTCTCCGCCTGCACACCACCTCGCTTATCTTGCGTTGAAACCACCCCCGGCCGACACGTCGGTGGCAGGTATTTTCTCTGGTGGTGGTCAACCCTTTTCCATCACCACCCCCGGCATGGGGAGAGGCCAGCTCTCCTACGGTCACCACCCGTCCTGGAGCATGGGTCGGGTGGTGCCGGCAGTTCTCCGGCCGCTGGTGGGCCCATGCAAGACATCCAGAAGGAGGGGAAGGGGGAGGGGAAAAGTTTCTACCTGTGGTCGAGGGGCTTGAGAGGGACCGGCTTGGTTGTACATGCAAGGTGGCGGAGGTGGAGCTCGGGCTTGCCCTTTTTCCAGTGACCTGAGCTCTGGCAGAGCTTGGGGAGGGGTGGCGAAGTTGCTCTTTTTGCTTGTGAGGGAATTACTAGGGGTTGGGGGCCTTTATATAGGATGGAGGGGAGGGGATCTCCTCCCCTTTCCCAATGTGGGATTAATCCCTCCTTAGGGAGGGATTAATCTCCACCCTCCAGCTGTCCAAGGATAGCTGGAGGCTCAAAGTATTTCCTCATGTGGGAAAGGAGGTTAAGCGCCTTTATGGGCTTGGGCTTTTACAAAGTGGGGGATGGAAAAGAGAGAAGTGGGCCGGAAGATTGAGTTGGTGGGCCTCTCTTGCCTTCAAGGGTAGGCTTGCTGGTTGGGGGACCATAGTGGATGAGGGGGTAAGGTAAAATCTTTATTAATTAATGAGGAGGGGGAAAAGGCATACTTCTTTTGGAAAAATTCAAAAATTTGGACTTTTTAGAGGAGTTTGACCAAAGTCAATTCTATGGTGGGTCCCCCATGCTGGTCAAGGTCAAAGTGAGTCCAATACATCGAGATTTGGGTCAGATTTGGGGTGTTGGGTCATAATTGGTGTGTGCACGCTTTTCGGTGCACAACTAAGCTTGATTTGACCACGGTTTGACCACCATTATCGAAATTGACTGAAACCAATTTTGTTGACTTTGTATTGACTATACGAATCCAACGCTAATAACCGGCGTTGGATCGGAGTTCGTTTGGTAAAAGTTCAAAATTTGAGCGTCGCGGTACGCTAAAGTGGTCAAAATGTCTATATCTGTCGTTAGATCTTAAATCGTGATGCGGCAAGTTCTGATGTGCTCGTATTGACTATACGAGTCCACAGAAACTGATGAAACTCAAATCGGGATTCTCTAGGTCGATATCCAGAGTATGGCTCTCGTGGAATTTTACGAGGAATAGTTACATCCAGTATATGACCTCGGGGTTCAATGGGACGAGTTCTGACTCGCTCATATCGACTATACAAGGCCACAAGAACTGACGGAACTCAAATCAGAGTTCTCTAGCTCTATTTTTTTTCCTATGGTTACCTTTTACCGGGTATGGGTGGGGCTTCAGGTTACTTTTATTGGGCCTTCCAGGGTTCTAGTGGTCCAATAAAAATAAAAGGATTTTCGTCCCCGAAAATTTGCTCAAATTAGGTAAAAAAGTGTAACATACCTGGGGATAGACCTCTGGGTGCTTTTCGCATATGAGTGCCTCTGGTTCCCAAGTGTACGCATCTTGTCCATGATTTGACCATAATATCTTGACCATTGGGATGGTCTTGTTATGCAGATTCCTCACTTTATGATCGACGATTCTAATTGGTTCGAGCTGGATGGATCTGTCCGACCGCAGTTGTACTTGTGGTGTGGGTAGATGCTGCTCTGGTTGCCAGAGAACTCATCTCAAGGAGGATACATGAAACACATCATGGAGATTTCCCAGTTTTGGGGGCAGGGCTAATCGGTAGGCAACAGGGCCAATGCGTTCTATCACCTGATAGGGGCCCAGGTAGCGAGGATCTAGCATTTTCTGCTTCCTCAGCCAGGAGATACCATGTATGGGCTTGATTTTCAAAAACACCATTTCTCCCACATTTAACTCCATCGGTCGGTATCGTGCATCATAATATTTAGCATGTCGGCTTTGCGCCTCCTGAATTCGTTCCTGGATCAATCGTATTTCTATTATAGTGTCATCAATGTAAGAAACTACTAAGGCTTCTGGGTCCTCTTCCTGAGCCCAAGTCAACGGGGTTCAGCAACGCCTCCCATACAATGCCTCATACGGGGCAATCTTGATGCGAACCTGGTAGCTGTTATTGTAAGAAACCTCAACCAGAGGTAACAACTGCTCTCATGGCTCATTATATTCTATTATGCATAGTCAAAGTAGATCGTCCATCGTTCGGTTTGTCCTTTCTGTTTGTCCATCTGTCTGCGGGTGGAGGGCGATGCTAAAGGCCAACTTGGTCCCCAAATATGCCTGCACCCTCTGTAACGCCCCGGATTTTTTGATTGTGTACGCATGATGGGCGTTACGTTGGCTTTGAATGTTGTTCGAGCATGGTTTTTCCCGCGGGCTTGCGAGTGGCTGTTTTGGTTGCCGAGTTGCACAATTCCCCAGCAAACTGGAGTCCAAATTGGGGACTCGGTTAGGCCTCTTAGGGAATGTTTGCACTTTTTCGCGCCCGGGAAATGTTGCTGAAAGTGAGTTGCTGGTACAGGAAACAAAAAAAGGGTAAAAAGTTCTTATGGCAAAAATGGTCTAGGACGACACAGGAACATTTTTCAAAACAGGGAAAAATGGTCATTTTTGTGCGAGACACGCCCCCTGACACGGGCGTGACCCAGGCCGTGACCTGGGCGTGACCTCCTTGACTCGACGAATTTTTTTCTTGCGTCGAGTTGAGCTCGACGAATGCGGTACACGCCCCGTGACACGGGCGTGTCACGGGCCGTGTCCCGCTTTGTCGAGTGTCGAGTGTCGAGTGTCGGGTGTCGAGAGAGGGTACACGGCTTGTGACACGGGCGTGTCACAGGGCGTGTTCAGCTTGTCGAGTGTCGAGTGTCGAGTATCGAGTGTTGGGTGTCGAGAGAGGGGACACGGCCTGTGACACGGGCGTGTCACAGGGCGTGTCAAGCTGTGTCGAGTGTCGACACTTTGTGTCGACGAGGTGTCGAGACACGGGCTACACGCCCTGTGTCACGGGCGTGACCGACCCGTCACGGGCGTGTACCCGGCCGTGTACCGTGTGGATAAACTTGGATTTGCCGACTTTCTGCGCCACTTATGGTACACGCCCTGTGTCACGGGCGTGACACAGGGCGTGACCGGCCCAAAAATCGAGTTTTTCCAGATTTTTTGTGCCGTTCATTTCCTTGATTCTGCATCTCACGGTCCAGCTCTGTTCTGGAGGAAATAAGGCCGAAACAGAGAATTGTCTTTCTCATTTCCCCTTCTCTTCATCTTCTTCTTCATCCTCAAAGAGAAAGCAAGAGAGCAAGGGAGCAAGCAAGGCAAGGAAAGAGAGGAGCAGCCGTCGCGGCATCGTCTCGGTTCAGGCAAGCGGTGTTCTTCACCCTTGCCAATCTTCTTTCTTGATTTTGATTGTGCCAACATAGCTAGTGCTTATCTTTCAAATTCCCTTGCTTGTTCTTCTTGTGTTGAGTTCTTCCTCACTAGCTTTCCGATTATGCTTTTGAATGTCCTACACTCCATGAATATGATTTCCATGCTTAGTTTTCTTTGGTTATCAAGTCTATGATAGGTTGCTTCATGTCATTTATCTTATTCATGTGACTCATGTAGCTCTATTTATTCATGTTCCTGTAGCCTTTTTCTTTCCTAATCATGTGATTTGTTCTTGTTCCTCATCATGTAATTCATGTAGATTATAGCTTAATTACTTTTCTAGCAACTTGTCGTCATGCGTGAGAACGATGAAAGGAACGTGTTTAGCTTGGGTTATGGGGCGTTTTGCGAGGCGAATTGTGAACCATGGCAGGAGCGTTTGTGTGAGAATTCTGCAAGGGGTGGTGTGGTTTAACCTGTGGCCACTAGTTTTTGGTTTTTGTGGTTAGAGAGACCACTTTGGCCCCGATTTGGGCTGGTTTTGTTTGGTGCATTCCACTTTAGGGCCGCCACCGAAAGACTCTTGCGGAATTGAACTTAATCGCTGCTTATGTTTCACTCGTTTGATTGTTTCTTGTTTGTAAGATGCTGAGTTTGGGCATGTGTATTGCCCTTTTTCTCCTGCGAGTGGAGCAGGACTTATTGAACTTGTACGCACTTGGTGCGGTTGACACTTTGGAATGACATTATTTACTACTTGTACGCACTTGTTTTATGCATTCTTTTTACTTATATGAAACATTGCTACGGGGTCGGTAAGCCCCTTCTTTATCGATTATGCAATTCATGCTCTCTTTTGTATAGCTTGGTTGATTGCTGAGGTATTCTTTTTTGAATGCCTCAGGTGCAGGTTGTAGCCGGTTGAGCGGCTAGGTTGGTTGGTGACGTTTCTTGGGAGGTAGCCGAGCATACTTAGCGAGGTAGTTCTTCTATTTGTTGTACAGACATACATGTGCCCCAATGGGTTCGTGTCAGCTTGTTGGCGCCCATTGGTGGTTTTCTTTACCTGTGACGTATGAATAATCGACTGCTATGTGACTCATTTGGATGATGTCTTCTTTCTCTTGGGAAGGATTTATGGTAGGTTGTATTAGGTATTTTTAAGCTACACAAAAACCTATTATTGCATATCATGCATACATGTTTTGATCAACTAAGACGTATTTTCCAAATGACGTAAACAAAGAGAATTTCTTATAGTAGTATCACTATAGACTGTATATAGGAGCTCATCATAAATAAACAAAGTATTTCCGCCGCGAACAAATACAGTTTTGATACCTAAGGCTGAGGGATACGGCCATTAAAGCCAAAGGTTTTCTTACATTTCACTGTTGAATTTCAACTTATAAAGTAAGCGTCAAGAGTTGCCTGAGCGTGTGCAGTTATCCCCTGCACGACGTGGCATCATAACCCGTAGTTCCTCTTGCTCTGATACGATGTACTCGTTGAGGAAATGCGGGTTGTGACAGTTGGTATCAGAGGGAGGTTTGCTTGACAATTGGTCGGGCAAACTTTCTGGTTTGGTTGTAAGCATCATATCATACACACACCGAGGTGTCATCAGTATGTCTTGGCCGACGCACGCATACTACACTCATGGCATGACAAGAAGTATACGGGGCATATTATGTAGTATGGGATGCATAATATGTGGTTGTATATGGATCCACCATAGGGGCAACATGTGCGGGTTATGTAGTATGGGATGCATAACCTTACCACATGGATGCGACTAGCACGTTTTCTTTTCTTCGTTGCATGCAATGCTATGTAGTATGGGATGCATAGCATTGTGATGCGTACGACCGCTCATGGCATGCATTAAGGCCTTTTCTAGATTGCATCGCACAGCACGCATAACATTACATTGCATGAGCACAACGTGCCGAGCTAAAGATGTACGTGATGACACCTGTACACTCATGGTTTTGGGTCAAATAAAGTCGTACATTCATTGGTTAGGCACAAGGTAGTGGGATGACGGTGAGTCATCTTGAGGTTAGGCATTCCATCATTCTCAAACTCCCAGAGCAAGTTAGCAGTTGATGTTCATATTGTTATATGTATGGTCTGTACTTAGCCGTTGTGTGTTTTGTTGGGTTTGAGCTTGACAAGAGTGAACGTGTTAATAGGTTGTTGAATCGTCCAGTGACGAGGCAAACTCCCCAATCCGAGGGCGAGTCTTCGGGCGCGCAGAATAATGCCCTGATGGATAGTCTTCGCCAAAGTAATGAGGCTTTGACGAGGCAGGTGCAGGAAGTGCAGTCCCAGCTCCAAGCTATGTCATCAGCGATGACGGGGCTGGCACCAAGAGGGCAAGAGACTGTCAGAGGCCCCTCGATTTCTACTCCTTTAGTGACAGTGACACCCCCAGTTGTGGTTCCTCCTGTGATGACTTTCATCTCGCAGTTTCAGCGACTTGGACCACCGACGTATGATGGAAAAGCAGACTTTGTGCTTTTGGATGATTGGGTAATCACATTGGAAGAGATGTTTGTGTATTCTGGCGTTACCGAGGACCAGAAGGTGATGCTTGCCGCCTATCAACTCAAAGGGTTGGCGAAAGGTTGGTGGTTGCGAGAAAAGGAAGGCCTAGGGGCGGGCTGTTCGTGGGAAGCATTCAAAGAAATGTTACGGCGCAAGTTTCTACCGGCAGTGGAAAGGGACCGCCTGATGAATGACTTCTTGTACTTGAAGCAGAGGCAACGCACAGTGAGTGAGTATGAAATTGAGTTTAGCAAGTTAAGTCGGTTCGCTCCGAGCTTGGTGACGACGGAAGCTGACCGAGTAAAGAGATTTCTTGGCGGACTCCGCAGCGACGTGCAGCAATTCGCAAGTGCTTATGGAGCGACAAGTTACACCACTGCGGTTGAGGCTGCGTTGAAGGTAGAAGCTATAAAAAATGCCAAACAAAGAGGACAGAAGATGAGGCAGGGCAAGAAACAGCTGGTGGGAGAGAAACTGTCCCACGAGTCAGACGTTAAGAAGAAGAAGGAACTATGTAGCTTCTGTGGCCGAGCCGGTCACCCGTTTGAGAAATGTTTCAAGCAGTTGGGGATGCAAAAGAAGGAGCAGGTGCACGCCATTCAGGGTGCGCCAACCAGAGACTTGGAGTGTACATTTTGTGGGAGAAGAGGTCATGATGTGGGCCGCTGCTGGGCCAAAGACAAGGTGTGCTTCCAGTGTGGCAGACCAGGACATCTTCGTGCAAGATGCCCGCAGATCCAACCTGTTTTGCAACCCGCACCACTCCAGGCTTTGCCTCTGTCTCCGCGTTTAGACAAAGGCAAAGGGAAGTTGAATGTGGTCTCTTCAGAGGAAGCTCAGACGTCACCTCAGGTTATCTCAGGTTCGATTCATTCCTCTGGTTCCTGTTTTGTTTCTGCCTTTTACGTGTAGTTCTTAGCATATATACCCTTATAGGAAACTTTAAGGTAAAGAACCGTTGGGCGCGTGTTCTATTTGATTCTGGCGCGACCCATTCTTTTGTGGCGCGAACCTTTCTGGATCGGTATCATTTGACACCAGATCGAGTGGGGAATGCGTTTTTGGTGAAATTTCCTTCCGGTGCTTCGGTGCCGGCAGACTGGGGTCTTCTTGATTGTCCCATTTTGTTGGGCGATTTCTTAGAAAAGGCTGATTTCAAAGCGATCGATTTGGAGGATTTTGACGTCATTCTGGGTATGGACTTGTTATCCCGCTATGACGCCGTCATCCAGTGCATAGGGAAGCGCTTGGATTTTATCAAGGACGATGGTCAGCCAGGAAGTGTGTATGGTGATTCTTGCCAGGATTCTCCAGGGATTTCGGCGGTATGTGTTCGGACGTTGTTTGTTTCCGACTGTTTTGCTTGTCTTGTCTCCGCTGTGGGGACTAGTGCTGTTTTGCCGCGTTTGGAGGAGATTCCTGTTGTACGTGAATTTTCCGATGTTTTTCCTACGGATCTTCCTGGTCTTCCCCCTGATCGTGATGTCGAGTTCGTTATTGATTTGGAACCTGGTACGCGGCCTATTGCGAAAGCGCCGTACAGAATGGCCCCGCGTGAGCTATCAGAGTTGCGCACCCAATTGGATGACTTATTGGCAAAAGGGTTTATCAGGCCGAGTTCATCACCTTGGGGTGCACCAGTGTTATTTGTGAAGAAGAAAGATGGGTCGATGCGGCTTTGCATCGATTACCGGGAGTTGAACAAGGTGACCAATAAAAACAAGTACCCACTGCCAAGAATCGATGATTTGTTTGATCAACTGCGAGGCAGTTCCGTATTTTCGAAGATTGATCTCCGCTCGGGCTATCATCAGCTCAAGGTCCGGGAGTCTGATATTCCCCGGACTGCATTTCGATCAAGGCATGGCCATTTTGAATTTTTGGTGATGTCGTTTGGTTTGACCAACGCACCATCAGCCTTCATGGATATGATGAACAGGGTGTTCAAGGACTACTTGGATAAGTTTGTGGTAGTTTTTATTGATGACGTTCTTATCTACTCCCGCAGTGCTGAAGAGCATGAACAGCATCTGCGATTGGTATTGGCCACTTTGCGAGACCAAAAGTTATTTGCCAAGCTAAGTAAATGCGAGTTTTGGTTGTCTCAAGTTGCTTTTCTGGGTCATGTCATTAATCACCATGGAATTTCAGTGGATCCCAAAAAGATTGCTGCAGTCATGGAGTGGAGAAGACCGGAGACACCCAAGGAGATTCGGGCCTGGCCGGCTATTATCGCAGATTTGTCGAAGGGTTTGCGACGTTGGCCGCACCTTTGACTCGCTTAACCCAGAATAATGTGGCGTTTGAGTGGAATGACAAGTGTGAGGCCTCATTCCTGGAACTCAAGAACAGGTTATGTACCGCTCCTGTGTTAATCTTGCCGATAGAAGGGATAAATTATGACGTTTTTGTGGATGCGTCGCACGTTGGACTTGGATGTGTTTTAATGCAAGACAAAAAGGTGATTGCGTATGGGTCTCGGCAATTGAAAAGTCATGAAAAGAACTACCCAACGCATGATTTGGAGTTCGCAGCGGTGATCTTTGCGTTGAAGTTGTGGAGACACTTACTGTATGGTGCACAGTGCAAAATCTTTACAGATCATAAAAGTTTAAAGTATGTCTTCACACAGAAGGAACTGAATCTGCGCCAACGTCGATGGCTGGAATATGTAGCTGATTATGATGTGGACATTCAGTATCACCCGGGGAAAGTGAATGTTGTGGCCGATGCTTTGAGTCGGAAAACGGGGAAATTATTTCATCTTTCAGTCGACCGTCTTGTGGAGGAATTTCTATTGATGGATATTTCTGTGGGCAAATATGACCCGCAAAGTCATTCGGCAGTAGAAGAACCTTCATGGCTGGTGCTTGCAAGACAACATCAAAAGGATGATCCTGATCTTTTGCATTTATTTCTTCGGACTGAAAAGGATGAATTACCAGATTTTGTGATTGACGGTGCAGGCACGTTAAAGTATCGTGGTCGATTTTGTATTCCCACAGTTGGAGATATTCGCGAGATGGTGTGTAGGGAAGCACATAGCGCAAGTATGGCCTACCATCCAGGCTCAACAAAAATGTACCGTGATCTGAAACAAACTGTCTGGTGGTATGGAATGAAAAGAGATATAGCGCAATTTGTAGCTGAATGTCATACCTGCAAGCGGGTGAAAGCTGATCATGGGAGGCCTGGTGGCAAGTTGACACCATTGGAGATTCCAACATGGAAGTGGGAAAGCATCTCAATTTATTTTATTACAGGTTTACCAAGATCTCCACGAGGACATGACTCCGTGTGGGTAGTCATGGATAGATTGACCAAGTGTGCTCATTTCATACCATTTAAGGTCAACTACCCGATGAAGACAATAGCGGAGCTCTATTTGAACGAAATCATCTGACTGCATGCTGTGCCAGTCAATATTATTTCAGACAGGGATTCCCGATTTACTTCTCGTTTCTGGAAGAGTCTACAAGAGGGTTTGGGCACATATTTGCGGTATTCCACTGCTTATCATCCTCAGACGAATAGCCAAACAGAACGAGTAAACCAAATTGTGGAAGATATGATTCGATGCTATATTCTTGAGTATGGCGGAACATGAGATGAAAGTTTGCGGCTTATGAAATTCGCATATAATAATAGCTATCAAGAAAGCTTGCAAATGGCTCCGTTCGAAGCTTTATATGGGCGTCGATGTCGGACTCCCCTCTTTTGGACGGAGGTTGGCGAGCGGCTTTTGTTGGGCCCAGAGGCGCTCGAGGACATGGAAGTTGTCGTACGACTTATTCGGGAGAAGCTCCGAATCGCCCAAGAGCGATATGAAAAGTATGCCAATCGACGACGGTCGGAATTAGAGTTTGCGGTGGGAGATTCTATTTTCTTGAAAGTCTCCCCAATGGTTGGGATTAAAAGGTTTGGAAAAGAGCGCAAATTAGACCCAAGATTTGTGGGTCCCTTCAAGATTCTTGCGCGAGTTGGTGCATCCGCATACAAAGTAGAATTACCCGTGAACTTTCCTGGTGTTCACGACGTGTTTCATGTTAGCCAACTTCGCAAATGTGTACGGAATGATCAGCAAGTGTTGGATGTGGTGCCGCAGTTGGCGCCAAACCTTTCTTATGTGGAGATGCCTATCCGAATATTGGACTCCCAAGATCGCGTGTTGCGGAAAAAGAAGATTCTGATGGTCAAGGTGCTATGGAAAAATCAGGATGTGGAAAGCGCGACGTGGGAGCTCGAGTCAACGGTGCGGGCGGCTCACCCTTATTTGTTCCCATAGTTAAGCTGGTATGTGACTTGGTGTTTGGTTGCATTCATGTTTTGGTTTGCTTCTGTATTTGATTTCGTGAAAAGTTTCGAGGCGAAACTTTTTGTTAGGGGGAGTGATTGTAATGCCCCGGATTTTTTGATTGCGTACGCATGATGGGCGTTACGTTGGCTTTGAACGTTGTTCGAGCATGGTTTTTCCCGCGGGCTTGCGAGTGGCTGTTTTGGTTGCCGAGTTGCACAATTCCCCAGCAAACTGGAGTCCAAATTGGGGACTCGGTGAGGCCTCTTAGGGAATGTTTGCACTTTTTCGCGCCCGGGAAATGTTGTTGAAAGTGAGTTGCTGGTACAGGAAACAAAAAAAGGGTAAAAAGTTCTTAAGGCAAAAATGGTCTAGGACGACACAGGAACATTTTTCAAAACAGGGAAAAATGGTCGTTTTTGTGCGAGACACGCCCCCTGACACGGGCGTGACCCAGGCCGTGACCTGGGCGTGACCTCCTTGACTCGACGAATTTTTTTCTTGCGTCGAGTTGAGCTCGACGAATGGGGTAT
Organism: Platanthera guangdongensis; assembly: GCA_039583875.1. Taxonomy (NCBI): domain Eukaryota; kingdom Viridiplantae; phylum Streptophyta; class Magnoliopsida; order Asparagales; family Orchidaceae; genus Platanthera; species Platanthera guangdongensis. The sequence goes on along the minus strand of CM077147.1, from coordinate 80,327,970 downwards.
ACGCCCCGTGACACGGGCGTGTCACGGGCCGTGTCCCGCTTTGTCGAGTGTCGAGTGTCGAGTGTCGGGTGTCGAGAGAGGGTACACGGCCTGTGACACGGGAGTGTCACAGGGCGTGTTCAGCTTGTCGAGTGTCGAGTGTCGAGTATCGAGTGTCGGGTGTCGAGAGAGGGGACACGGCCTGTGACACGGGCGTGTCACAGGGCGTGTCAAGCTGTGTCGAGTGTCGACACTTTGTGTCGACGAGGTGTCGAGACACGGGCTACACGCCCTGTGTCACGGGCGTGACCGACCCGTCATGGGCGTGTACCCGGCCTTGTACCGTGTGGATAAACTTGGATTTGCCGACTTTCTACGCCGCTTATGGTACACGCCTTGTGTCACGGGCGTGACACAGGGCGTGACCGGCCCGAAAATCGAGTTTTTCCAGATTTTTTGTGTCGTTCATTTCCTTGATTCTGCATCTAACGGTCCAGCTCTGTTCTGGAGGAAATAAGGCCGAAACAGAGAATTGTCTTTCTCATTTCACCTTCTCTTCATCTTCTTCTTCATCCTCAAAGAGAAAGCAAGAGAGCAAGGGAGCAAGCAAGGCAAGGAAAGAGAGGAGCAGCCGTCGCGGCATCGTCTCAGTTCAGGCAAGCGGTGTTCTTCACCCTTGCCAATCTTCTTTCTTGATTTTGATTGTGCCAACATAGCTAGTGCTTATCTTTCAAATTCCCTTGCTTGTTCTTCTTGTGTTGAGTTCTTCCTCACTAGCTTTCTGATTATGCTTTTGAATGTCCTATACTCCATGAATATGATTTCCATGCTTAGTTTTCTTTGGTTATCAAGTCTATGATAGGTTGCTTCATGTCATTTATCTTGTTCATGTGACTCATGTATCTCTATTTATTCATGTTCATGTAGCCTTTTTCTTGCCTAATCATGTGATTTGTTCTTGTTCCTCATCATGTAATTCATGTAGATTATAGATTAATTACTTTTCTAGCAACTTGTCGTCATGCGTGAGAACGATGAAAGGAACGTGTTTAGCTTGGGTTATGGGGCGTTTTGCGAGGCGAATTGTGAACCATGGCAGGAGTGTTTGTGTGAGAATTCTGCAAGGGGTGGTGTGGTTTCAGCCTGTGGCCACCAGGGTTTGGTTTTTGTGGTTAGAGAGACCACTTTGGCCCCGATTTGGGCTGGTTTTGTTTGGTGCGTTCCACTTTAGGGCCGCCACCGAAAGACTCTTGCGGAATTGAACTTAACCGCTGCTTATGTTTCACTCGTTTGATTGTTTCTTGTTTGTAAGATGCTGAGTTTGGGCATGTGTATTGCCTTTTTTCTCCTGCGGGTGGAGCAGGACTTGTTGAACTCGTACGCACTTGGTGCGGTTGACACTTTGGAATGACATTGTTTACTACTTGTACGCACTTGTTTTATGCATTCTTTTTACTTATATGAAACATTGCTACGGGGTCGGTAAGCCCCTTCTTTATCGATTATGCAATTCATGCTCTCTTTTGTATAGCTTGGTTGATTGCTGAGGTATTCTTTTTTGAATGCCTCAGGTGCAGGTTGTAGCCGGTTGAGCGGCTAGGTTGGTTGGTGGCGTTTCTTGGGAGCTAGCCGAGCATACTTAGCGAGGTAGTTCTTCTCTTTGTTGTACAGACATACATGTGCCCCAATGGGTTCGTGTCAGCTTGTTGGCGCCCATTGGTGGTTTTCTTTACTTGTGACGTATGAATAATCGACTGCTATGTGACTCATTTGGATGATGTCTTCTTGCTCTTGGGAAGGATTTATGGTAGGTTGCATTAGGTATTTTTAAGCTACACAAAAACCTATTATTGCATATCATGCATACATGTTTTGATCAACTAAGACGTATTTTCCAAATGACGTAAACAAAGATGATTTCTTATAGTAGTATCACTATAGACTGCATATAGGAGCTCATCATAAATAAACAAAGCATTTCCGCCGCGTACAAATACAGTTTTGATACCTAAGGCCAAGGGATACGGCCATTAAAGCCAAAGGTTTTCTTACATTTCACTGTTGAATTTCAACTCATAAAGTAAGCGTCAAGAGTTGCCTGAGCGTGTGCAGTTATCCCCTGCACGACGTGGCATCATAACCCGTAGTTCCTCTTGCTCTGATACGATGTACTCGTTGAGGAAATGCGGGTTGTGACACCCTCCTCCAATCCTTTGATGTGAAACGTGTGTCACGATCTGACACGATAGACTTTGGCACTCCGTGGAACAAAACTACCTACTCTAGGAACATTCTGGCCAGAATGTCAACTCCGTACCCTGTCGATTTGGAATAAATCACGCTACCTTGGTAAGTCGGTCTACGACCACCCTAATAGAGTCGTTTCCGACACGGGATTGAGGTAGGTTGTGGATGAAGTCCAAGGAGATGTCTTCAAATTTCCATTCTGGTATTGGCAGGGGCTGCAAATGGCCTCCTGGGCTGCGCCATTCAGCTTTAACCTTCTGATATGTCTGACACTAGGTCACGAAGTTAGTGACATCTCCTTTTATCCCAGGCCAATAAATGGTCTTGTGCAGGTCCACATACATCTTGACCACACCAGGGTGAATAGAGTATCTTGACTGGTGAGCTTCTTGCGTAATTTCTTCGCGAATTCGTCCGGTAGAGGGAACAAATATGCGATGCTTGAATTATAGAATTTCGTCGTGCAAATTATAATCCTCTTATGCTCCATCTTGCAGAGATCGAATGATCGGAACCACCTCTGGGTCGATCTTCTGGGGGTAAGCACAGAAGATGCCATATTTTTGGATGATTCATTGCCCGATCTCAGATGTTGCATTGGATCTCCATCCAATACAGCTGAGCATTGTACTCCTCCGGATCACGTCGGGCAACCCGGGTAATTTCCAAGTCTATTAAAGACTGTAATAGCTCCTTAGGTATTTTCTCCATCCAACTCCCAGCTATCGACGGCTGGCGGCTCAAAGCATCATCGACTTTATTAGCTTTTCCGGGGTGATATTGGAGAGCGAAATCATAGTCGTATGATGAGTCCGATTTATATAGGGTTTTTCGGACTCATCTGGGCTAGTTTTCACGCACTTGCACTTCACTTGTAGTATGTTATCATTGATATTTCATTTATATAGTTTTTCACGGTAAGTGCACTGTTTTGGCCCATTGGTGTGCAATTGAGCATTCTATTTCTGGGGGTAAGCACATGGTGCTCCCCATGGCCCTTTCCGGCTATTTTCATTGTATTTTTGTGACGCTGGAGGGTTCTCTTTGGATTTATTTGTTTGTATACAGGTAGTGTGTTTTCCCCAAGGCTGGAATGTAGGTTTGAGGAAAATGCACGGTCGTGCGTTTTATTGGCACACGGTTCTTTTTGATCGTGCGTTTTATTTGTGTAGGAGAATCGTCGAGCTAAGATTGACGAATTTCTTAACGCACGGTTTCTTCGGAACCGTGCGCAAAGGAAACGCACGGTTTTCCTGTAGCTTCTTGGTTGTTTCTTTCTGTGGCTAATCGTGAGTTGTGTTCACGCATGGGCGGCAGCGCCTGTGCGCGATTAAAACGCACGGTTCCACCGTATTTCCCTGCTTTCCTGGTTTCTGTCGCTACCCGTGCGATTTCCTTCACGCACGGCCGGAATCGCCCGTGCGCGAAGTAAAATGCACAGGTCAACGCTTCATCTTCCGCAAGCTTGGGCTGGAAGTTAATAACGCACGGTGGTGTGCCAAACCGTGCGTGCCTATTTTTCAGACCTGGTTGTATTTAAGGCGCAGATTTTCTTCCATCATGGACAGACTGGATTACATACTTTCTTCCCCGCCATTTTCTGCCTCCAAGGAAGGTTTCCTCCATTTCCCTTCATCTTCCACACTAGGGAGGTGCTCCGGGCAAGCTTTCAATGCCATATTCAAGCCCGAGCTTCCTCTCAGCCTCCTCCATCATCCTTGAGCTTCAAGGACAGTTTTGATCTAACTTTCACCATCAAGTTAGGAGAAGTTTGTGCCATCCTCCACCGAATCGTGACACGAAGAAGACGGGTCCATTGGGAGTGAGTGACAGCCTCCTCTATCCCGGATGTAGTCGAGGACCGAGCTAGGACACGGATTGACAATCCAGCAATTCCTTCCGTGAATCCTCCGCAAGACTTCGGATTTGATCAATTTCGCACGCTTTTCTTCTCTTGTTATTGATAGTGTAGCTTAATCTCTTGTATATGATGAAGTGTGCTTAGTTTTAGAAAACGTATGTATACAATCATGTCTATGTGATTTCATATTTATGTTATTTGCTTGAGGTGCGCCTTTATTTCCATCCGCCACCACATCCGGATTTGTCGCTCTAGCAATTGCTAGAGGCGTGCGTAGCGAAGAGGTGCTCTCGACCCTCATTCCGCCATTCTCACCACCTCATCCGCAAGCCTACTCGTCCATCCGCCTAACGATTCGGTGCATAGCGGCCCGTATAGTCCTCCATCCCGCCTAGCGAAGCATCGCATAGCGGCGTTGCATAGGAGTAGTTGTTAGTGTTTTATTTTCTGTTTCCGTAACCATCAAAATCCCCCTTAGTTAACTCCGACCAAAGGACTTCAATCTCAAGTCCTCCTTGAAATTAACTCCACCTTACTGTGTTCCTTGAAGAGATCGATACTTGGGGAAATTCACCCATTTTATATTACTTGTGCGACCGGTACACTTGTCGTCCAACACATCAAGTTTTTGGCACCATTGTCGGGGAAGACAGTTGTGTGAGTTTTTGGAGAGGGTGATTGTAGATCGAAGCCCTTTCCATTTGTGCATTGCATTGTTCTTCTTTGTTTTACTTGTTAGAATTTTTATTTTTCTTATTTCTTTTTGCCCTTTTCTGATTTTTGGTTTTAGATAGCAAATCCGTGCTATTTTTTTATTTGTGTAGAACTCTTTGGTAAATTTTCTTGTTCGCGATGTATTCAGCAGAGTGCCGTCTTTATGATGCTTTGCGCCGATGCATCGATGTCATGGCTGATTTGAAAGCTGAGATGTGCATTAGATGTTTGTTATGTCAAGGTATAGGCCACATGGTGGAGGATTACCCTTGCTTGTGCGACCCTTCCCCCTCTGAGGGAATGCACGCAACAGCCTCCCTTTCACGGAAGACTGTTGTGGACAGGCCTACCAGGGTGTTGCCTGGCCCATACACTTACATAGCACAACTTTCTTGTTCTTTGCCCGTTGAGATTACGGAAGAATCTCTCGCTGCATACCGATCCTTCATGGGTCCCTCACTCCCTTTTTACGAGCTTCCCTTGAGTGATGACGATCACTCTTATGGTAGCCAGCAAAAAGCGGATCAGGAATTCATGGGCGCTCCTGTATAGGACGCAGAGATCATTCCTGTTGATGGGATGGCATATGCGACTGAGTTTGCGATGGGGCCTGCTCATTCAGTGCTTGATTTTGAGAGCAATTCCGCCCCTCCGCAATTTTTTCCTGAGTTTGCTACTCCTTTTTCTTGTGAGTCGGCTGATGATGCCATATTTTTGGATGATTCGGTGCCCAAGGTTGCGCCGAAGTGGGATGAGGACTCTACGATCTCCGACGGAGAATGTGGATCTTCGGAGCACTTTTACGCACCTCGGTGGGATGAGGAATGTTCCCTTTCTGATATGGAGGTTTGCACTTCCTTATTGGACGAGGTCGTACCCCTTACCACCATGGACCTCGAGTTCTCGGATTCTCCACGATACGGCTCGTATGATACCGATGATGATCTATGCTCCAATCTTGTTGAGAGTGATATCGGGATCACTCTCCCATTTCATGATTATTTTAGTTCTTCTTCTCCTTTATTTCTTGATCCCCTTTCTATATTTGAGCCCGTGCGGGTTGAGTCTTCGCAGGTGCTTCAGGAGGAATTGGAGCTTTCAGCTCGAGCCATCGATGATAGCATCCTCTTTTGCGAGGATTTTGATTCCTCCTCTGTTGACGAAGCTCCATTGATTGCTTTCTCCTCTTGACATCTCCCTGTAGACGATACCTTGATGGGCAAGGATTTGTTTTGTGGTGAGAAGAGTGAGTACCAGTGCTCCTCCTCTTCTTACTTCCTATTTCCTCTTCCTGCGAGGAGCGGATATGATTATTTACGCAGATGGGTAACTGTTTTATCGTCGTATCGGTACCCGTTACCGAAATGGATATTGGAACAGTTACATGTGCATTTTTTATTTCATAGACCCATTAGCTAGAACCTTTTCCTTAGCTGAATAAGTTGTGCTGGGATGACAGTACCCCAGTACTTATCTTTTATTTCCTGTATTTTTATTTCTCATATCAAACTTAGTTTAGTATTTCTTTGTATTATATATATTTTCTTTTGTTTTTGCGAAGCTCACCCCTGCAGGTATTCATGGTAAATTCGTATTGGCGGGGCTATGATTCTTTGTATGGCAGAGCTGCTTCTGTTTTTCAAGCGTCTTCTGGTATGCTCACTGGCTGAGCATTGGGTAACCTCTTCCCTTGTCTCTATTTGATTTAAATTTCTATATCATATGTTGTGTATCTTAGTTTAAGTTTGGGGGAGAGCCAGTATGTGTTACCTTTTGCACACGTATATTTCATGTGCATATTATAAGCTTTTATTATTTTATTTTGATTAGTTCATCGCATCACACATCACTGCACCCACATGAGCGCGTGCTTAGCCGTTAGCGTGGTACGAGTTAAACTCGTTTCTTTTGTATGATTTGGGAAAATTTTTGTGCTGGCATAGGATTGTGAGATAGAGTAAAATGTTGACCTTGCTGTGCTCCTAGTCAAGTGCGCTCGTCTCGTGTAGAAATTTGAGTAGATTGAATTTTTCTGTATTCTTATAGTTTTATATTTTCCTAATTGCGTAAATACTTTTTATTCTACTCAAAAATTGGTGAATCTGTTGTGATTCAGACGGTATCTTAGGGATGTGTGTAGACGGCCGTTAAATTCATGTTGCTCGAGTCGGGGGATGGATAGTCTTTCTCGTTGGCTAAGAACTTGCCCCAAGCTATTCTTGAAGCATGGGTATAGGTTAGACATGCATGAGCGTGATGTAGGCCATCATTTTGGCCCGGTTGAGCTTTGTACCGTTCCTAACGTCTTATCCTCGCTAGCCCCATTGTGCCTACCCATTCTTTTGATTCAGCTACACCTTTATTTCACCAAAGCCTCAATGCCGATCCTAGTCGCACACCCAAGTCGAGCTTTAGTGTTTTACATTTTTCATGTTAGGGTGTTGATGTGGTGATATTACATGTGAATATGTGGATGTGCTCCAAAGCTTCTATTTGCTGAAACTGTTTTAAGAAAAGAAAATGATTTGAAAAAAATATTTGTGAAAATGAAAAGTAAAAAAAGAAAGAGTATAATTGAAAATTCTATTTGAAAGGAGATTGTATTTAGAGTAGGCGGTCCACACACCCATATGTTAAAAATTAAGTCTGGGGGTGTGGTGTACCCGCATGTATTTTGGTTAGCGGATAGATTCATATTACTCTAGCTCATTTGGGTTTGGTGCGTAGCCTTCTTATTTATCTTTGTTTACTACACCGAAACCCAAGCCCCATCTCTTCACCTAAAGTCCTACTGATTCGTGTGTGAACCAAACCAGTGTCGTGGAGAGAGTGCGAAAGGGCAAGCATATGATCACCGATATTGGTGGATTCCTTTGGAGGTTATCCTGAGCCACGATCTTTGGCAATGCTCGCCTAGCGATTAGTTTACTTTCTTCATATGCGTGACATGAAGATTCACCGTGATTCCATTTTTGATTAATAATAAAATTTTGATACGCATTGTGAAAAGTATAAACAATTTTGTATACTGAGAAATTTCTTCTATTATATTTTTACAGGTATGAGCATGTGACTTCGCATGGTAATCTGTATCTCAATTTCTTTGTAAGCTAAATCATTTTCCCTATCTGCTTAGATTTTGTTTGCTCGGGACGCGCAAACAGGTAAGTCTGGAGGTGTGATGAGTCCGATTTATATAGGGTTTTTCGGACTCATCCAGGCTAATTTTCACGCACTTGCACTTCACTTTTAGTATGTTATCGTTGATATTTTATTTATATAGTTTTTCATGCTAAGTGCACTGTTTTGGCCCATTGGTGTGCAATTGCGCATTCTATTTCTGGGGGTAAGCACATGGTGCTCCCCATGGCCCTTTCCGGTTATTTTCATTGCATTTCTGTGACGCTGGAGGGTTCTCTTTTGATTTATTTATTTGTATGCAGGTAGTGCGTTTTCACAGAGGATGGAATGCAGGTCTGAGGAAAATGTACGGTCATGCATTTTATTGGCACACGGTTCTTTTTGATCGTGCGTTTTATTTGTGCAGGAGAATCGTCGAGCTGAGCTCGACAAATTTCTTAACGCACAATGGACGCATGGTTTCTTCAGAACCGTGCGCAAAGGAAACGAACGGTTTTCCTATAGCTTCTTGGTTGTTTCTTTTTGTGGCTAATCGTGTGTTGTGTTCACGCAAGGGCGGTAGTGCCCGTGCGTGAGTAAGACGCACGGTTCCACCATAATTCCCTGCTTTCCTACTTATGTCGCTACCCATGCGATTTCCTTCACATATGGGTGGAATCGTCCGTGCGCGAAGTAAAACACACAGGTCAACGCTTCATCTTCCGCAAGCTTGGGCTGGAAGTTAATAATGTGATGTTAACGCAAGATCATGTGCCAAACCGTGCATGCCTATTTTTTTGACCTGCTTCTATTTAAAGCGCAGATTTTCTTCCATCATGGACAGACCGGATTATAGACTATCTTCCCCGCCATTTTCCTCCTCCAATGAAGGTTTCCTCCATTTCCCTTCATCTTCCACACTAGGGAGGTGTTCCGGGCAAGCTTTCAACGCCATATTCAAGCCCGAGCTTCCTCTCGGCCTCCTCCTTCATCCTTGAGCTTCAAGGAGAGTTTCGATCTAACTTTCTCCATCAAGTTAGGAGAAGTTTGTGCCATCCTCCACCGGATTGTGACACGAAGAAGACGGGTCCATTGGGAGTGAGTGACAGCCTCCTCTACCACAAACGCAGCTGAGGACGGAGCTAGGACGCGGATTGACAACCCGGTGATTCCTTCCGTGAATCCTCTGCAAGACTTCAGATTCGGTCGATTTTGCACTCTTTTCTTCTCCTGTTGTTGATAGTGCAGTTTAATCTCTTGTATATGATGAAATGTGCTTAGTTTTGTAAAATGTATGTATACAATCATGTCTATGTGATTTCATATTTATGTTATTTGGTTGAGGTGCACCTTTATTTCCATCCGCCACCACATCCGAATTTGTCGCTCTAGCAATTGCTAGAGGCATGCGTAGCGAAGAGGTTCTCTCGACCCTCATTCTGTCTTTCTCACCACCTCATCCGCAAGCCACTCGTCCATCCGCCTAGCGATTCGGTGCATAGCGGCCCGTGTAGTCCTCCATCCCGCCTGGCGAAGCATCTAAAAGAATTGGTTTCAAGATAACATAAACACCTAGAGGCGGGGTGAATAGTTACAATTCCTTTTTACACGAAGGCAGAATATAAATTCAGTTAATCACATATAATCAAACAGACCTACTGCTACCACATCATAGAAATCACACAATCACACACAATCACAGATGACACACAGTTTTATAGTGGTTCCCCAAATGATGGGTACATTCACTTTCCCCCTTCGCCTATCTAGCAGTGTGCTAGATTCGGCATAACTTATTCCTTCCTTCTCAGATCTACAGATCTTACAGCTCAGAACCCAGTCAAGGTTCCTACAACTCAGAGTGAGTCCACACTCCTACAACTCAGGCAGTTAAGCCCTACCTCAGCCTTCACCCAGGCCTACAACTTAGAGAATAAAATCTCCTACCTTAGGCACACAACCTACCTCAGCCTTCCTAAGGCCTACAACTCAGAGAATCAAATCTCCTACCTCAGGCACTCAGCCCTACCTCAGCCTTTATAAATTAGGCTTAAAACTCAGATCAATAATGATCTTACAGAAAAATGATAAAAATAAGTTGTATCTTCCACCCAAGTTGAGAGAGAATGGGTAGAAAGATTTCTTGATCAGTTCTTGAAAAATCTGATTACTCAGAAATCAACCTGTCTTTGGCTTTCTTCAAAGCTTCTTGAATCTGAACACAATAAGGTCGAGTTTCTTGAAGATGATCTTCAATCAGCTTCTTTCTTAAAATCCAGAAATCAATCTGAATTCTTCTCTGCAGATTAGTTCAGGATCTGCTCTAAAGAGACTAGTTGATGATAGTCTCTTTCTTCACTTTAATTGTTGGAGCTCTCTCTCTCTATAAATTCTTCTGAAGATATGTTGAAATTCTTCACTTAGATCCACTTGAAATCTCCGACTAGATTTCCTTGTATATGTTGGATCTTCTGTTGTAATTGTGATTTCGTGTAGTTCATTTTTTCATTCTTCTTCTTCATTTTTTGTTGATAGAATCTGTCTTTATATAGACTTCATCCAAGGTTACCGACTGATTCGGTTGCTAACTAACTTCTGACAGATCTGACAGTTGCAGTAGACCTGTTGGTTATGGCAGTTGTCAAGTCTTCCAGTCACTTCTTGAAACTTTGTCTCTGTCATCAAAATGTCGAGTTTGAACTTCACATGTGTCGACATAAGTAGACTAAGTGTCGACACAATCCTTGGTGGTGTCGACACAGCAATCATAGTGTCGACACTGCTTCTTGACATAGCTTCTGTAAGAATGTATCGACACAAGTCTTGTGTGTCGACACAGTCACTTCTTGTCTTTACACAATTGACTTAGAAGAAATTCTGGTGTGTGTGTCGACACAATTGATGTCGACTGAACTTTCTGTGTGTCGACACAAGTCCTATGTGTCGACACAGTTGATGTCGACTGAGCTTTCTGTGTGTCAACACAAGTCCTATATGTCGACATAGTTGATGTCGACTGAGCTTTCTGAGTGTCGACTGAACCTTCTGTGTGTCGACACAATTGACTCCAGGTGTCGACACAGCTTTTCCCAAGTGTCGACACAATTCTTCACAAGTGTTGACACAACTTCTTCTGGTGTCGACTCATGGACTTAGAAACATTTCCTACATATTCTTAAACTGCACATATAAACTCAAAACAACATCAAATACACCTTGATGAATATCATTGAGCTATGTTAGGCTTCTCCAAATCTGGTACACATTTTCCAATGTACCCAACAATCTCCCCCTATTTGGAGAAGTCATAACCCTTAGTCAATGATATAGACCATTTATAATAAACACACATTATGATGTATATAAACATTACATGACAGGGAAACATATAAACAAAACATGTATAATATGTCATTACAGAATGATGCAAACACAGTGAGCATGAATCATTGTTTTGTTTAAACTATCAAAAGTTTGTCAACAATTAGTTTACATAGATTTTTTTAACAACTAAAGATTACATTGTTGTAAAATCTAGGTAATCTATTATAAGGCTGATCTGGCTTCTTGATTACTATGCCTTTTCCTGATTTGACCTGAGCCTGCACAGTAGGTTCAACATCATCAGCAGGTTTCTTCCCTTTCAGATCTTTCCTTTTCTGTTCTTCAGCTCTTATCCATTGCCTTTCAAAATAATGAAAAGGATTTGGGAAGTACTTGCTAGGCTCCAGAGAATTTGCAAGTAACTTCCCAGCTTTTGCTTTCCATCTATATCGCAAAATGGCTTCATGTCTGGCTTCATACTTGTTCCATTCTTGCTCAGTGTACCATTTACCCCTTTCATTGGTCTTGTCCTTTACATCTTTCCAGGCAGTCAAGATAATGTTCCTGGAAGTAGGACTCCATTGCTCAAAATCAGGCTTCAACTCTGCCTGTTCTCTAAACCTTTTCTTTGAGAGCTGAGCTTCTTGCTCTTTATGCAAAGCTGCTGCTGACATTTCTACTTTCTCAATGATAACATTCTTAATATCCTCTGGAGGGCTGTACATCTGATCAACCAGGTGTTGAATTTCTTCAAAGTTAGAAGGGGGATATATGATTTGAGCTACTTCCTGCTGACCCCCTTTAATTCCTGCAGCTTGAATTCCTGACTCAGCTGTGTTGTCATTATCACATAGGGGTGGATAACCCAGAGTTGCTCTAACAGCATTTGTTATCCATTTGGCATGCTCTGAGCTAGCATTGACTATCAACCTCTCCCCCTTTATGACTTCTCTTTCAATATGATCCCTGAGATCATTCTTTTGGAACCAGATTTGATTAGCCAGATAATTGGTTCCCTCTATATAATAAACTTTAAGCTTTATGGGCTGAGAAGATATAAGCTTCTAAGAGGCTTGAGTGGCTTATTGGAAAGTGGCTAAATCCTCTTGAAGTTTCTTATCAAACTCTGATTTCTCTTTAGCCCTTGCCTCTGTTAGTGCAGTTGCAGTATTCTTTAATTCTGTAACAATCACATTATGTGATTCTGTAAGATTATCATTCATCCTTAGTTGATTTTCCAGGACATAGCCTTGCTTGACCACTAAATCATCAACTTTAGTCTTTATTCCTTCTTGTTGTTTTGCTAAGAAAACCACAGCATTACCTCCTTTATGGAAGCAATCTGTCATCTCCTTTTTTATTCTGATTTACCTCAAATCTAATTGATTTTATATCTTGAGCCAAGGAGAATTGCAAATCTTTATGGGTCTCATTCATATATTTCTCCATGGCTATTGTTGGGTATTGTATCTATAATTACCTGGATTTGAGGAAGCCACCTGTCAAGCTAAGATGAATTCACAATGTATTTGATAAAATCTTTTAAGTTGTGCTTGCAGTTATTCCACGCTAAGTACACACCAATGTCAGGGTGCAGTAGGTCAATATACACGGGTCTGCGCGACGTAATCCCTCGTTGAGCAGATCAGTGTGTTGGCCTACGTGTACTCTCTCTATTGGAGTGTACTTATTTTCAATTACAGGTCTGTGATAATGCAAGAGCAGATAAGGAGCAAGGATGGGTCAAAGAGCAGCTCATAGGTGGAAAGACGAAAAATCGTCTAAGTATTAATCGACGAGAATCACTTGTGATTCTCGCCGAATCGTCGAGAATCACTGGCTGATTCTCGCCGTCTCTATCCGGCTAAATCAGATCGTGCAAATAAGTCAACATCGACGAGAATCACGTTTGATTCTCGCTGAATCGACGAGAATCACCTTTGAGTCTCGCCGAATCGACGAGAATCACCTTCGATTCTCACCGATTTTGACTTGGGCGATTTTCTGGAACCCGCTGGACCGGACTCAGCCGCTGGCACTGTTTTGAATCGGGCTTGGGGTTTCTTCTGGTGGGACCCACAACGGTCATAATTGAGTATTCTACTGTATAAATACACACGTATTTTTGAACAGTAAAAATAGACACACAGAAAAATGAAGCCAAGCCGCCGACCTTGACCTAGATCGTGAAATCCGCTACGCCGCCGTCGCCGCTCGTGCCTGTAGATCGCCGGCATTGATCGTGGTTGCTTCCAGATCTCCCGGCGACAGAAGCTCAGCCAAGCACAGCGTCTCACGCGTCTAACCAGAGATCCCTTGTCTCTTGATTTGTTGATCGGGAAAACCTTCCCCTTCCGAACCGATCGAGACGATCGATCCTAGTGTGACCGTTGGAAGACCTTGCTAGCTTTGCTACGAAGATTGAATCTCCAAAGTACAGCAGCCGCACACCATTGTCGCCGCCGATCCCGAGAACCAAGCCGCCGCCCTTCTTGCCGCCGCCGGTTTCGGGGAGATTCTCTCCAAGTGAGATCTAGGGTTGTTGACTCTTCGTTGACTTCAAGAACACGTCATCGAACGAAGAGGGACACCTTAGTCTCCATAAGTTGTTTGAATTTCTTGTACATTCTATTTTCATTTTTGTTATAAAGGAACGTTGGTTCCTAGTTGTAAGGGTTGGGTGCAACCCGTGTTGTGGGAGTGGTGACTCCTACGTGTGGAAGGGTTCCTTCCGTTAGTGCAAGGATTGGATTTTAATCCTGTTGGTGAAGTGACTGAGTCGTCCCTGGTTGGGAGATAGGTTGAAGGGGGGAAGTGGATGTACCCAAATCGGGGAACCACTATAATTTGCTTGTGTCCTTTCTGTGCTGTGTTGTTTTGTTTTCGTGTGCAGGTACGATTTTAATTCCGCAAAAACGCTGCAAGACACCTATTCCCCCCCCCCCCCATAGGTGAAGGTAGTTGACACTAAGTGGACTTTCAAGTGGTATCAAAGCGAGGTTGCTCATCAAAAAGGTTAACACCTTGACTAGAATCCTGCCACCAGTGTCAAAAGCATGGAGCTGGATCATGTGATCTCTCCACTAATACTTCCCACGTGCACAAAAGAGTATTATCCCGTCTGGAAGATGAGAGTGTCCTATCACTTGGAGGCTATCGATCCTCGAGCATCTCTCATCTTGGAAGAGGGTCCATTCATTCCTATGAAGACCTCCGGCTCTGGAAAGGATATCCAAATCCCCAAGTGTATTACTGAGATGTCGGAGACTGAACTCTCATTATTTAATCTGGACATGATGATTCGTCAAATCATCATGGATGTCTGGTCTGGACCTTCTCGATCTAGATTGGAAAAGTGTGGGACGGCCAAATCTATGTGGGTAACCATGTCAAATCTCATGGGGGGATCAGAGAAAGCAGGGATCTGCTGTCAGCAAGAGGATGAAGCCTATGTGGGGGTCCTCGCCTCTGAAGATGAAGGCAAGGATCAATCGGATAGCATCAGGGCTCCGGTGTCCTTGTCAGAGACTAAAGAAGAAATTGAGGAAAGCAGTTCTGATGAAGCTGACACAACGGTCTCTGGCAATAGTGACAATAACTCTGAAGAGCAGGTAAATTCTTCATCTTGCCCCTTTTCTCTTGAAGTCCCTGAAGACAGGAATTGTCACCCTTTAGAAAATCCTGATTCCCTGAAGTGAGCCCTTCAGAAAAACAACCTACTTGTTGAGGAGCAAGCTCAGGAGATTGCTCGGCTGAAGATCTTGTTGGTTCTCCAATTGGCATCCAACAAGGTCAAGGACTCTAAAATCTCAGATCTAGAGAGTAGTCTAGAGAATGAGAAAAAGATAGTATCCAACTTTTCCAAGGTTGATGCTATCAAGAGAAAGGAAGAAAATGGGTGAATCTCCCGAATTATCAATTCTTGGAGAAATGGGGAAACGGTATTCAGACCCCCCACTCTTGGCAGGAAGGGTACTCATCATGCCTTCAGGTATGATCACAGGAACAACTGTGGTCACTGCAAGGGTGATCTGCCCTCATGTGGAGACACCCATAGTGCAAGGGCTGTCATGGCCACCCTTGAAAGAATACCTAAGGCTCATTCTGAACCCTTTGTATTCTCGGCCACTGCCCCAACTCGGCTTGAATCTGCGGGTATCAGCTCTCACTGCGCTTCTCACCACCCTAGGACACAAGAAAGGGAGGTTAGAAGTCATGCAGTTAGTTCTCATGGGGCCTCTGGAAGGGTGCTGACTGAAAGGAAGGCACCACCTCCCAGGCCTCATGACGCTCGCTACATGCATTCCTTACACCCTTCCAAGTGTCATGGTGGAAGAAGAAATTTTGTGAGCAGATCCGGCTCTATCCCGTTTGGACCTAGGACAATGACTACCTCAGTCACTGGATCAGGTCAGAAATGGAGGTACAACATTCACACGTGTTGGTGCTGTGGCAAGGTGGGACACTTTGCTATAGACTGTTGGCACAACCCCTCTGTATCAAGGGCAAAGGCTTATCCACATCTTCTGGGCAGAGGTAGTCTTCCTGATAGGATCTCTGAGGGAGGGCATTCGATTTTTCATGCTAATAAGAACCTAGGACCCAATACATGTTGGGTTCCTAAGGTAAGGTAACACTCTTTTGCAGGGTAGTCTAGGTTCCCGTAAATATAATGGGAACTAGACAGAAGATGTTTCAAGAATGCATTGGAACAAGTATCTGGAATAACAGAAGCACTATCTACAATGGTATACTCAAATTGAATGCCTGGTATGCTTTAACTAGAGGGACTGAATGAAAAATCTTATAATCCCAGGTATTTTTGATCAGCTCCAATACTTGAGTCATATTGTGTCGACATTTACATATATATATTTATATATATACACATATATGTTTGTACACCTAAGGAAAGGTTAACACTGTAAAAATAACTCTTAGATACATTATTAAAGATTTATCTGTAAATTCACTGGTAGATTTGAGAATAAACATGTACAGGCATAAATCAGTTCACTGAAAATTAAAGCAGATACGTCATTGGAAATCACTAAAACTTACAATTGACATCAAGAAATGTGTGGAAAAAGCCCCTTCAAACCCTAAATAGATTGGTATTAAAAAATATATATATTAAGAAGATTTTTAAACCGTCTTAATATTAGAAGATTTCGAGAATCCGGCATGCCTCTTAACCCGTAGATTTCTATTGAAGAATCCCGTCGATTTCGATTTAGAAAAACTCCCGCCGATCCCTTGTATTTTGCATTTCGCACGAAAACCCGTCGATATCGCGCAGGAATCCCGCCGACCCTTCATATTTCTCATTTCCGTCGAAGTTCCTCATTTCCATCGATATCCCGCAGGAATCCCGCCTCCTCTTCCGTCGATACCCCGCAGGAATCCCGCCGCTTCTTCCGTCGAAATCCCGTAGGAAACCCGCCAACTCTTCCTTCCGTAGACCTCTCTACTCGTCCAGGTATTTCTCCGCGGCTTCGATCAAACAAGGAAGCGAGCACCTCCAGGTTTTCCGCCGTCTCTGTCGACTCTCACCTCCTCTGCTTTTGGGTTTGCAATGGCTCCAAAGACAACCGCCGGCCTGGTCACTGGATGTGAGTTGGTTCGGACCGGGTTCTCACATGCCTCGGATGAGTTCAGAAACATCATCATCATGCTTGAAGAGGCTGGACTCTCTTTTATACTGGAGCACCCCTGCAAAATTTTGGACAAGGAAGTGATGGAGTTCTTCGCAACCGCCAAACTTCGGAATGAAGACTCTATCATCAAGAGTAAGGTTGCAGGTGCAAGAATCAAGTTGTCGGCAAGCAAACTGACCCAATACTTGCAGCTCACTAGTTCTGAGCACGAGGATTATATGGAGGAACATGATAAAGCCAGGATATTGTTATTCTGTGGACTAGCTAGAGGGACCAGATCGATACAGCGAAAGGAAATGAATGAGGAGGGGAAATGATGAGTACGATTATGATAGGCTTTTTACTATCATAATTGTAATCATATCTACCATTTCCTGCCCCTTTTGGTGGTGATTTCATGATAATATCAAAGAAATTGTCGTATCATAGATAGAAGAGCATATTTAGAAGTCCTTGTCAGTTCTTGTTTTAAACCATTTACTGAGTCTATTATTTTTCTATTGCAGGTAATGCCAACCAATGGACCTAAACGTTTCGGAGCAAACAGAGGAGTTCACGGAGTCTACATGGCTGATGACAGGACAGAAATTTGGTGCACACGGCCAGACACACGGCCGTGTGCCTACCCGTGTCCTATGCACCTGGAGCTGAAGAATTTGGGCGCAGACAGAGGAGCCTCACACGGGTATGGCACACGCCCGTGTGCATACCCGTGTCATCTTTGCACACGGCTGCCGACCAACCCGTGTCTGTGGAACACGGCCGCACACACGGCCGTGTCTATACCCGTGTCATCTGACACGGCCCACTACCAGACACGCCTTTTCGTGGGAAACTGCCCAGGAACCGCCTAGGAACCGTCCACACGGCCTGGCACACGACCGTGTGCGACCCCGTGTCCGACCTGTTTGCAAGGGAACTATAAATTTCCTGTAGAAAAATTTACTTAGGACTTTTGGATCATTTCTGGATTGGAGAACTGCTGGAGGCCGAAGGGGAGCATTCAAGACAAGGAGGATTGAAGGGTATTCTTATGTATTTTTTTTATTCAATCATTAATCCCTTGAATCCTTTCTTTCTCTTGATGATCCATCTTCAATTTATGTTTTAATTTGCATGAATTTTGCTTTGAACATTTTAGTAATCATGTATCACCTTGTTCATGTTATATTTGTAGCATTTTATTTGTGTTTATGCAATCAAACAAAGAGTTTAATCATCCCTTTTGAATTACTTATTTGTTTTACATAATTTGCAATTGACTAGATTGAGAAATTGGTTATTTGCAATGAATTTAGTATGTTCATATTGTGATGATAATTCACTTTGTATTTCAAACTCTATGATCGAGAGATATTTTGTTTGGAAAATTAGAACACGGATAAAAGAATTCATGTTAATTTAGAAATAAAATCCATGAATTTATGTAATAATAAAGGTATGTTGTTTAATGCGAACTTGAGTGTTGTGAATTGTTCGAGAGAAAATTTACTATCTTAGGTTTAGATTTGGAATTGCTCGAGAGAGAATTTTGATGAAAAATTAACCTTTACATTGCACAAATTTAATAGTATTTTCATATCATGATTGCTTAGAATTGAACTAGTAAATGAAATTGTTCATGTAATTATTTAAAAGCTTCATGTTCTATCGTTTTTATTTCTCCAATATTGAATTATCTAATTGGTCATAGTTAGGTTAATGTAGTTTAAATATCACTTTTGTTTAGAGGTATGAAAATAAAGGGAGGGTGAGTACGAATAGTTGAAACGACCCTGTGGAATACGACACGAGATGTAGATTTCTCATATATTACGATTGATAGGTGCGCTTGCCTGAATGCTAATTCAATCTAGTTAAGTCCATCTACATAATTGTATTAGAATGTAGAATGAAATCACATTGAATTATTACTTGTTAGCAAGAAAAATCAACAAGTTTTTGGCGCCGTTGCCGGGGATCGTTTTCAATATTTTGAAATCCTAATCTTTATTGATCTACCAATTTTTATTTATATAGTTGTAAATTAGTATTTGAATAATTATTTTGCGTAATTTTTTTTTTTGTAGTCTGTTAGTCTATGACCAGGGGCAAAAATTCTGGGCTAGCACCATTTCATCCTGACCCAGAACGAATTCTCCATAACACTAACTTAAGGGACGTGGGAATTAATACCACAGATATTTCAAACGGACTATCAGAAGAGGAGACAGTAAAACAAGGAGAGAATCATCTTGAAAACTTAGATACTATGGTCAACCAAAATGAGCAAACCATGTCTGACTTTGCTAGACCTAATCTCCAAGGAACCGGGTCGAGCATCGTTAGACCACCTATAGCTACCAATAATTTTGAATTGAAGCCTAGTGTGATACAAATGGTGCAACAATATGTTCAGTATGATGGCTTGTAAGATGAGGATCCTAACACTCACTTGGCCGGATTCTTAGAGATATGTGACACATTTAAGATCAATGGTGTTTCCAACGACGCCATTCGATTGAGATTGTTTCCATTTTCTTTAAGGCATAAGGCGAAGCAGTGGTTGAATTCCTTACCTAGAGGGTCGATCACTACTTGGGACATGATGGTTGAGAAGTTTCTAATGAAGTACTTTCCACCTGCGAAGACTGCGAAGTTAAGGAATGACATCTCTACATACATTCAATTGGAGTCTAAATCGTTGTACGACACATGGGAACGATTCAAGGAGTTGTTAAGGAGATGCCCCCACCATGCTCTACCTTCATGGCTTCAGATTCAGACTTTCTATAATGGTCTAAATCCAGCCA
The DNA here is from genome assembly GCA_039583875.1 of Platanthera guangdongensis. NCBI lineage: Eukaryota > Viridiplantae > Streptophyta > Magnoliopsida > Asparagales > Orchidaceae > Platanthera > Platanthera guangdongensis. The sequence continues at coordinate 80,308,276 of CM077147.1, read as the reverse complement.
CCAAACAAATGATTGATGCGGCTAGTGGAGGAACTTTGAACAACAAGACACCTGAAGCGGCTCAGTAGTTGATAGAGGACATGGCAATGAACAATTACCAATGGACTACCGTAAGACAAAAGCCTAGCAAGCCCGCAGGAATTTATGAAGTAGATGCCGTCACCACCTTAGCAATTCAAGTGGAGAAACTTCACCAAAAGATGGACAACCTTGCCTTAGCATCACCTTCCATGGCACCTCAACAATGGGACCCTTCATGCACTGGAATGCCTAGTTGTGAACCGCAAGTTCAAGAGCATGTTGACTATATGGGTAACAATATTAGGCCACCTTTCAATCAAGCCAATAACCCATATAGCTCTACATATAATCCTGGATGGCGAAACCACCCCAATTTCTCTTGGGGAGGACAAGGAAATCAAGGGAAGCAGCCCATGGTTGGACAACAACCACAGTTGGAACCAAGGAAGCCTACATTGGAAGATGTGCTTACCAAATTTATGCAAACTACCGATGTAGCCTTCCGAAATCAAGAGGGTTCAATTCGGAACTTGGAAAATCAAATTGGTCAGCTTGCAAGGATGGTTTCTGAAAGGCAGCAAGGAGCACTTCCAGGGAATACAGAGATAAATCCAAGGGAGCATGCAAAAGCCGTTCAATTGAGGAGCGGAAAGGAGTTACAAGACCCAAGGCATGCAAAAGAAGCACCCAAAATGGAGTCTAGCGGCGAAGGACCAAGCGAGATGAATGTACAACCGATGGAGTACCAACCAGCATTACCATACCCAGCAAAGCATAGCAAGGAGCGCATGGATGCGCAGTATGGTAAATTTTTATCTATGTTTAAGCAATTACATGTTAATTTACCTTTTTCTGAAATTATTCAAATGCCTAAATATGCAAAATTTCTTAAGGATTTGATTTCTAATAAAAAGAAAATAGAAGAATTATCATTAGTGACATTAAGTGAAGAATGTTCTGCTATTTTGCAAAATAAATTGCGACAAAAACTTAAGGATCCCGGTTCATTTTCAATTCCATGCTTAATCGGTGATTTACAAGTAAATAAGGCTTTAGCAGATCTAGGAGCAAGTATAAATTTAATGCCTTATAATTTATATCTGAAACTAGGCCTAGGAGAACTTAGCCCAACAAGAATGAGTATTCAATTAGCAGATCGATCGGTTAAGTATCCTAGAGGAATAGTGGAAGATGTATTAGTTAAGGTAGATAAATTTATATTTCCTGCTGATTTTGTTATTTTAGATATGGATGAAAATATAGAAGTACCACTCATACTAGGTCGTCCATTTCTAGCTACTTCTAGAGCACTTATTGATGTTTTTGATGGTAAATTAGTATTGCGAGTAGGAGAAGATGAAGTCACTTTTCAAATTGGCAAAACTATGAAACAATCTTTAGAAAACGATGATTATTGCTATTTTTCTCATGGTATTGATGATTTTATGTCTTCTATAAATTCTAATTTTTATTATAAAGATCCTTTAGAAATTTGCATAACTAACAATTATCTAGAATATGATAAAAATGATGACATTATTGAACATTTATTTTTTCTAGAAAATTGTGTTGCTATGAATAGAACAACGGAATATAGTTTAATTACTGAAGGAGATCATGAAATTCTTAAGAATAATACTAAGAATCCACCAATAGTAGAATTAAAAAAATTACCGGATCATCTTGAGTATGCATTCTTAGGAACAAATTCTTCGTACCCAGTTATCATATCTTCAAATCTTTCCAAACTTGAAAAAGAAAAATTGATAACCGTATTGAAGAAATGTAAAGGTGCAATAGCGTGGCAAATATCTGATATAAAGGGTATTAATCCTAGTTTTTGCACCCATAAAATTCTTTTGGAAGAAAACTATAAGTCGTCTATTCAACCGCAACGTAGGCTAAATCCTAATATGAAAGAGGTAGTTAAGGCTGAAATTGTAAAGTTATTAGATGCTGGTATTATATATCCTATTTCGGATAGTTCATGGGCTAGTCCTGTCCAAGTAGTTCCTAAGAAGGGTGGCCTGACTGTAGTGGCAAATGATAAAAATGAATTAATTCCAACGCGAACAGTAACAGGTTGGCGTGTCTGTATAGACTATAGGAAATTAAACGATGCCACTAGGAAAGACCATTTCCCTCTTCCTTTCATCGACCAGATATTAGAACGCTTATCAGGACACTCTTATTATTGTTTTCTAGATGGACTTTCTGGATACTTTCAAATTCCTATAGCACCAGAAGACCAAGAGAAAACAACATTTACTTGCCCATTTGGTACCTTTGTCTATAGACGTATGCCTTTCGGGTTATGTAATGCGCCCGCCACATTTCAAAGGTGCATGCTAGCCATCTTTAACGAGTATGTTGAAGATATCATGGAAGTGTTTATGGATGATTTTTCGGTTTTTGGCGACTCTTTTGAGTTGTGTTTAAATAATTTAGAGAAAGTTCTTAGGAGGTGTGAGGAGACGAACCTAGCGCTTAGTTGGGAGAAGTGCCATTTCATGGTACAAGAAGGGTTAGTACTTGGCCATAAAATTTCAAGCCAAGGAATTCAAGTAGATAAAGCAAAAATAGAGACCATAGAAAAATTGTCACCACCAACTTCCGTAAAGGCAGTGAAAAGTTTCTTAGGGCACGCGGGATTTTACCGCCGTTTTATTAAAGATTTCTCTAAAATAGCTAAACCACTTACAAGGCTTTTAGAAAAAGACACACCTTTTATTTTTGAACAAGAGTGTCTACACGCCTTTGAGTTCTTAAAAGAAAAATTAATTAATTCTCCTATTATGATCGCACCTGACTTTAGTCAACCATTTGAGATCATGTGTGATGCTAGTAGTTTTGCGGTAGGGGCTGTTTTAGGACAACGCCGAAACAAACATTTTCACCCAATATATTATGCTAGTAAAACACTTAATAATGCACAGGAGAATTATACAACTACTGAAAAAGAACTCTTAGCAGTGGTATTTGCCTTTGATAAATTTAGATCATATTTAACATTGTCCAAAGTGGTAGTTTATACGGATCACTCTGCACTTAGATATTTGCTAGCCAAAGCGGAAGCAAAGCCTCGTTTAATCCGATGGGTTCTTCTTCTACAAGAATTTGATCTAGAAATTAGGGATAAACGAGGAGCGGAAAACTTAGCGGCAGATCATCTTTCACGTTTAGAAAACCCACTACGATCAATGTTAGACGAGTCTGAAATTTCTGATATATTTCCTGAGGAATCATTATTTGCCATATCTACCAATATACAACTAGATTATCCATGGTTTGCAGATTATGCAAACTATCTTGTGGCTAAGGTCCTTCCAAAAGACTTTTCATATCAGCAGAAAAAGAAATTTTTCTCTGACTTGAAATATTACTTTTGGGAGGACCCTTTTCTTTTTCGGATATGTGCAGATTCTGTTATAAGAAGGTGTGTATCAGCGGAGGAAGGTTGGAAGATTTTGGAGCAGTGTCATTCAGGTCCTGCTGGTGGTCACTATGGAGCGAATCGCTCCGCTAAAAAGGTTCTTGATTCCGGTTTTTATTGGCCCCTTCTATTCAGGGATGCCCAAAGGTATGTGCTTTCATGTGATTCTTGCCAAAAAACAGGTAATATTTCTAAATTACATGAAATGCCTCAAAAATTTATCCTTGAATGTGAAGTATTCGATGTGTGGGGTATAGATTTTATGGGACCATTCCCAGTTTCTTTTGGGAATAAATATATTTTGGTAGCTGTAGAATACGTATCAAGGTGGGTTGAAGCGCAAGCTTTGCCTACTAATGATAGTAGGGTTGTAATTAGATTTTTGAAATCCTTATTCGCACGATTTGGCACACCACGTGCACTTATTAGCGATAGGGGTTCACACTTTTGTAATCGACAACTGGACAAAGTATTGGAAAAATATGGAGTTACACATAGGATAGCCACTCCGTATCATCCTCAAACTAGTGGACAAGTTGAAGTTTCCAATAGAGAGCTTAAGAGAATCTTAGAAAAATCTATAGAAGGGAATAGGAAGCAGTGGTCTAGGAAACTTAACGACTGTTTGTGGGCTTATAGGACTGCCTACAAAACGCCTATAGGGACCACCCCCTTTAGATTAGTCTACGGTAAATCTTGTCACCTACCTATAGAATTAGAACACAAATCATATTGGGCAATACGCTCCTTAAATTTTGACGCTAGTTCTATAGGAGAAAAGCGTAAACTTCAACTTAACGAATTAGATGAGTGGAGAACTATGGCCTATGAGAACGCCCAGATTTATAAGGAGAAAACCAAACTATTTCATGACCGTCACCTTCGTAAACCCAAGGTATTCCAAAAAGGTGACCAAGTCCTCCTTTATAACTCCAGATTACGATTATTCCCAGGGAAATTAAGGTCTAAGTGGTCCGGACCCTTTAAAGTTAAAGAAGTCTTTCCCTACGGTACCGTCGAGTTAACTCACCCCGAGAAGGGAGATTTTAAGGTTAATGGTCACCGACTTAAACCCTATTATGGTGAAATCCCTATGGACTTCCCGCGTTTAGAAACTTGCCTCCGTCTAGATTAGTTTTATATTAACTTTAGTAGGTGTTTTTAACTATTATTGTTTTAGTATAAATTTGATTAGATGCATTGAACAAAAAAAAGAGAGAGAAGAAGAAAAGAATTTCTTTTTATTTTTTTTATGAAAAAATTTTTCCCACCAAAATTTTTATGAGAAAAATTTTTTTTCTGGAGAGGCACACGGCTAACCACACGGCCGTGTGGGTTGCCGTGTACATGACACAGGCTCAGGCCCAGCCGTGTGGAATTAATTTGGCGTAAGGTCATTTTCATCCCGAGCACAACACGGGTCCGCACCAACCCGTGTGCAGCGCCGTGTGCATCGATCTCGACGATCGTCGAGACCGATGTGTCGAGACATCGAACACGGGCGTGTCTGATTACACATGCCCGTGTTTCCTACCTACCCGTGTTTGCGTACCGTGCCAGCTGCGACACGGGGCGACACACGGCCGTGTTGTCGCCCGTGTCCACCTGACGCACTGACCCCAGCCGATTTGACCACACGGACCGAGGCAGGCCCGTGTTCCACGAGGCATTGGATCCCCTAACACGGGTGCACACACGGCCGTGTGCGCACCCGTGTTCTATTACTTTACACGGACCGACGCACCCCGTGTTCCACGAGGCTAAAGATTCCCTAACACGGGCTCGCACACGCCCGTGTGCGAACCCGTGTTCAACATGTATAAATAGGGGCCGTGTGGTTTTCTTTCCTGCTCACTCCAAACCTTCTCCCACCACCAGTCATCCCGTGGCCTGATCCCCAAGGCACCACCTTTTCCATTTCTCGTGCCCCTTCACTCGCATTTCTCCCCGTCTACACTATGTCTTCCGGAAGAAGTGGAGGTCTTCGTCGCCGACCGGAATTACAAGTCTCCACGGAGAGGCGGGATGCTGCTACCCCGCTAATTTTCACTGATGCATCGCACACCGCCCGCTACAATCGCTTGCAATCCAAAAAATTTCAAGACATACGCATGATTGATTGGAGCGTACTTGAGGAGATAAACCTAGCAGGAGATGTCAGGGGGCTGATTTCTGTAACGGGGTGGAATCAATTTTTTGCCATAGAAGAATTAGGCTTTAGGGAACTCACCTTAGAGTTCCTGTCGTCATTTTATTCCAGCTTTAGGCCTAATTTCATCGACGCACCGCACGCGCCCGAGGGGATAGTTTCATTTCGAGTGGGTGGCACATTTTATACACTCACCATGCTCCAATTCACCCAATATTTAGGGGTGTATGAGGAGTCGTTCCTTTTCAGTGCCGCCTACCCCGAACTCCACTTCTATCTCCCCAACCGCGATATGGCCGGTGGTATATGGCGCCAGATTTCTTTCGACACTAGCGCCTACGAGGCCAAGAGATCCAAGGCATCTAAATTGATTTCCCCCGCCCTCCATTACATCCACCATTTACTCAGCCACACGTTGAGCGGTCGGGGCGAAAGCTCCGGAGTTGTCAGTAGGCAGGATCTGTTATACCTCTACAGCATGACATCACGATATCCTCTACATCTCAGTTATCTTCTAGCCCAGTTTATTCTTCATCAGGCTGACACCCCTCGTATAGGGTCTATTTGCGTAGCCCCCTATATTACTCGCCTCGTGAAGAATATGGGCATCTTTTTAGCCCTCCCCCAGATGACAGTGGTCGCAAAGACCGTGCCTATCATGATGGCTAGTCTTCGCGCCCTCCGCCTCATCACCGCCCGTCAGGGCCGGGAAGGGGTCATATATTCTATTGCTCGACGTGGACCGCATGTACAGGCCGACAGTGATGATGAGATAGATCCTGACCTCGACGAGCCGTTGGTGCCTCCACCCCGTTCCACCTACGCTCATGGCGAGTCGTCTACTGCACCTCCTCCACCTCAGTCACGATACTCGCGCGAGTTCCGACAGTTTTTCGACACCGAGCTCTCGCCACGCTTTCAGGAAATTAAGGAGGAACATCAGGAAATTAAGGATCTCCTTCATCAGATTAGAGACCACCTTGGGATCGCCCCTCGCCAGCCGCCAGCTCCAGCACCGCCTTCCTACCCGGATGATTCGACAGGCCACCATGAGTACTTCTGATATGTATCGTTGTAGTGCTATCTTCATATATCGTATCTTGTATTGTTTATTTATCAGTGTATTCAGTTGAATCAGCTATTATATATCAGTGCATTTCATTACAGCTCATGTTTCTTTACTGTGCTCTTCTACTTATTATGATAGCAGTTTCTTTTTATATATCATCATGAAATCACTCTATGTCCGCTTTTTACATTGCACTGAGGACATTGCAAATCTTAAGTCTGGGGGTAGAATGGTTGTTCATGTGGTTACAATTAATTCTAATCTGCTTATCATAATACTCAAGTTATTATACCACCCTTTAAAAATTTTTGTTTGACCTTTTAAGCTCTCATTATTCATTCATGTGGGATTATAAATATTTAATTTACCTTCGCACACTGATTAAAATGAATTGATGTAGACTCATAGAGTATTCAACTTTGTTGATTTTGTAATTAAGCATAGAAATTTTTGTTAGCTTAATTTTCTCTATATAATTTAATTTTAAGATTACTCCTCTATATTAGTAACTATCCAACACTCTATTTTAGAAAATATATTTATCTATAATAAAGTGAGTCGATGAGTGTAACATTTTTATAATTTGGTATTAGGACTTTAAAATTAAAAATTACTCCCTATTGATGTCTAGGACTCACCCTCTAGCATTCCTCAAAACATTACATAAGTTAATTAGTAAGGGCGGAAATGACTTAGGCCTCCTATTGGATAGCTTGAGCCTTGTTATCCCAACACCTTTAACATGATACCCTTGCACACCCCATTTGAACCTAATCCCCATCCTTTTGATGCTCTACTATTAAAATCCACCAAGGCCAAATCCCTACCTATTAGCACACCTATCATTGATGCCTGCTTGGAATGATTTGTTCATTGTGATATGTGGCCTGAGTGCGTGTATCCTTGCACCCACTTGGAATGATCCCTACTTTGAACCCAAAAAAAAAAAGACATAGTGATATGTGGCCTGAGTGCGTGTATACTTGCACCCACTTGGAATGATCCCTACTATGGTCCCTTGGTTAAAAAAAAAACGTATATAAAAAATAGAGTGCCCTTCAAAATGTGGGAAATATACAAATTGCAAAGTCTGGGGGTGTTTACATAAAATTGAAATATATTAAGGTATTTTCCAACATAAGGCTCAATCAAGATTTAGGTGTGAAACTTTATCAAAATTATCCTTGATTACCTCACCTTTAATCTTCTATCCTAAGCCAAAAAGGCTACACCAAAATTCAAGTCCTAAGGATCCAACCTTACTAATTCTAAATTATGCTGTGATGAGGGTGTAAAAAGGGTAAGTTCATGAATATCAGTACGAGTACTTATAAGCTTTGAAACACTAATACGTATTTTATAGAGATTGTTATTTTCTCCTCATATTTGTTAAAGATGACTATACTTTTATTTCTAAAAGCGAGTGAGAGATAGTTAAAATGATATATTAGAGGAATGTTAAGATAAATCTATATTTAGAAAAGTTTGCTAAATTATTTCCTATGCAATTACATCATCAAAGTTCTATTAAATTCATAGCAACCAATGTGCGGAGGCAAAATTATTTAATGGTAACCCAGGTGTTTGAATTAGTTTGCTTAGGGACAAGCAAACATCTAAGTCTGGGGGTATTTGATGAGTACGATTATGATAGGCTTTTTACTATCATAATTGTAATCATATCTACCATTTCCTGCCCCTTTTGGTGGTGATTTCATGATAATATCAAAGAAATTGTCGTATCATAGATAGAAGAGCATATTTAGAAGTCCTTGTTAGTTCTTGTTTTAAACCATTTACTGAGTCTATTATTTTTCTATTGCAGGTAATGCCAACCAATGGACCTAAAAGTTTCGGAGCAAACAGAGGAGTTCACGGAGTCTACATGGCTGATGACAGGACAGAAATTTGGTGCACACGGCCAGACACACGGCCGTGTGCCTACCCGTGTCCTATGCACCTGGAGCTGAAGAATTTGGGCGCAGACAGAGGAGCCTCACACGGGTATGGCACACGCCCGTGTGCATACCCGTGTCATCTTTGCACACAGCTGCCGACCAACCCGTGTCTGTGGAACACGGCCGCACACACGGCCCTGTCTATACCCGTGTCATCTGACACGGCCCACAACCAGACACGCCTTTTCGTGGGAAACTGCCCAGGAACCGCCTAGGAACCGTCCACACGGCCTGGCACACGGCCGTGTGCGACCCCGTGTCCGACCTGTTTGCAAGGGAACTATAAATTTCCTGTAGAAAAATTTACTTAGGACTTTTGGATCATTTCTGGATTGGAGAACTGCTGGAGGCCGAAGGGGAGCATTCAAGACAAGGAGGATTGAAGGGTATTCTTATGTATTTTTTTTATTCAATCATTAATCCCTTGAATCCTTTCTTTCTCTGGATGATCCATCTTCAATTTATGTTTTAATTTGCATGAATTTTGCTTTGAACATTTTAGTAATCATGTATCACCTTGTTCATGTTATATTTGTAGCATTTTATTTGTGTTTATGCAATCAAACAAAGAGTTTAATCATCCCTTTTGAATTACTTATTTGTTTTACATAATTTGCAATTGACAAGATTGAGAAATTGGTTATTTGCAATGAATTTAGTATGTTCATATTGTGATGATAATTCACTTTGTATTTCAAACTCTATGATCGAGAGATATTTTGTTTGGAAAATTAGAACACGGATAAAAGAATTCATGTTAATTTAGAAATAAAATCCATGAATTTATGTAATAATAAAGGTATGTTGTTTAATGCGAACTTGAGTGTTGTGAATTGTTCGAGAGAAAATTTACTATCTTAGGTTTAGATTTGGAATTGCTCGAGAGAGAATTTTGATGAAAAATTAACCTTTACATTGCACAAATTTAATAGTATTTTCATATCATGATTGCTTAGAATTGAACTAGTAAATGAAATTGTTCATGTAATTATTTAAAAGCTTCATGTTCTATCGTTTTTATTTCTCCAATATTGAATTATCTAATTGGTCATAGTTAGGTTAATGTAGTTTAAATATCACTTTTGTTTAGAGGTATGAAAATAAAGGGAGGGTGAGTACGAATAGTTGAAACGACCCTGTGGAATACGACACGAGATGTAGATTTCTCATATATTACGATTGATAGGTGCGCTTGCCTGAATGCTAATTCAATCTAGTTAAGTCCATCTACATAATTGTATTAGAATGTAGAATGAAATCACATTGAATTATTACTTGTTAGCAAGAAAAATCAACAGGAAACTTTTGTCCGACATCATTGGGAAAGTACTGATATGCAAACCCGGCTCACATGACCACATCTCAGCTGACATGTTCAAGATCCTTGTGGCGATTGTCTGCAGAAAGAGATTCAACTGGGGGGCTATGATTTTTGAGAAGATTAAGGACACTCTCAGATCTCCAAGTTTTGGAAGAATCATCAGCCTATATCTCAATCAATTAAACAGAGATAGGTTCGACATGAGTAAAGGAGTTCCATTACATTATTTGAAGAAAATGGAATCCAGCGAATTTGACAGATGGGAGCGACGCATCGGGCAGGTTGCAGTGGTAGTAGAACAAGAAGAATCTCCTGCCGAGGACAGAACTGTAGCAGATTCCGTGGATATTCCCAGTGAAATTCCTGATGCACTGACTGCAGGAATTGAGGGGGAGCCTCTACCCGCTTCTGCTAATATCATATCTGGTATCTCTCAGATAGCTAGAGATGCAGTTGCGGATCTGCAAGAAGAAAGTGAAGATGTGGTGGAAAATGAGGCGACCCTGAACGTGAATGATCTAGGAGCCGGAGATGATGTAGTTGAGAATGACATCATGGATGATGAGGATGCGGAAGAAGAAAATGAGAGACAGAAAGTAATGGAGCCTCAGGACGACACTGAAGTTACATCTGAAAAGCAAGCTCCTGAGATAGTTCCTGAGAAAACTAGTGCAACAGTGGAGGGGGAGTCCTCTCAGCAGAGGCTACTAAGTACTTCTAAGAAATCTACTGGGGCTGCAAATATTTCCCCCATAGAGACTGTGCAAGTGTTCAGCTCTACAAGTGAATCTACTGAAGGGCAAGGCCAAGGAATGTCTCAGGGTCATCCACCACGAGCTGATCTAGCTAATCTCACAGTGAATGTTATTCAAGGTATAGTGGATGAGCTCAAAGTGTCCTTTGAGCAAGCTCAAAATAAAGTGTTAAAAAAAATTAAGAAATCTGAGAATCTATTGCTCAAGAATGTTGTGGAAATTAATCACAAACTGGATTTGATGGAAAAGAAGTTCGAAGACAAGTATACAGCAGCCGGCAAAGCTGTAACTCTTCTGATGGAAGGATTGAAAAAGAACACAGATACACTCGAAGTCGTTAATCAGAATGCTCATGTCGTGGCAAATAACATCCAAAAATTTGATGGCAACATGGTGACTCTTAACAGCAATCAACAAGCCTTGATTACCGAGTTCTCCAAGACTACAAAGCACATTGATGAGTCACTGCATTCTTATGCAAACTCCATTGCCGTCGAAGCCAAAAAGGGGGAGCAAGAATATACAGCTAAGATGGTCGAGCTTCAGGAAATCATAATCAAAAATTTTGAACTGTCAAACATATACGTTTATGATAGTTGCTGGTGGATGCTCAAACAGGTGCTAGGCACCAATATCCCTGAAAATCCTGAGGGTAATCCTGCTCCTGAAAATAATACCGCGGCTGATGAGGGAGCAAGTGCTGAAGAAGTTCCTTTAAGTGAAGCTGATGCTCAAAGGGCTGCTAGGGCCACCTCCAAAGCAAAACTGATGGCCATGTTTGACCAAGGAGCCCTAGCAAAAGCTAGGGACAAGAGAAAATCTCAAGAAGGGACATCTAAGGAAACGCAAGCTGAAAAGAAAATCAGATTGATGGAGGATGAAGTGAGGAACGAAAGGTGGAGTCTGGTATCAGAGAGTATTATCTTGGACACGTTCTGGCTACAAGAAAAAGGGGAAATCAATCGGAATGACGTATACAGTCAGCATGAGTTGGAGCTGCACAAGACATATGAAGCTAAACGGAACATCTTTTTCAGGACCAACACTGTGGCAGACAAAGCTCCTCCTCCCAGATATTATCCAAAGCCTAAGGAGTACGTTGAGAGGCAAAGAAAGAAGTTCCTAGCTCAAAAACACAAGGATGACCTAGCCAAAGAGAAATAGACATAAGTTTATAGCTTGTCATTTTCTCAAGAACACATTTATCTTTTCTTATTGTTATATGAACAATTTTTGGAAATATATATATATATATATATATATATATATATATATATATATATATATATATCTGTGTGTGTGTGTGTGTATATGAATTTATGATTGACTCAAGCTTTGATCTGTTTGCCTCTATTTCCCGGTGCCGTATCTTTAAATTCCATATGCTGTATATATTATCTGGATGGTGGTATTCATCTTAGCTTGTAGGATTTTTGCTTCGTCAAATAGGGGGAGATTGTTGGGTATTGTATCCACAATTACCTGGATTTGACGAAGCCACCTGTCAAGCTAAGATAAATTCACAATGTATTTGATAAAATCTTTTAAGTTGTGCTTGCAGTTATTCCACGCTATGTACACACCAATGTCAGGGTGCAGTAGGTCAATATACACGGGTCTGCGCGACGTAATCCCTCGTTGAGCAGATCAGTGTGTTGGCCTACGTGTACTCTCTCTATTGGAGTGTACTTATTTTCAAGTACAGGGATGTGATAATGCAAGAGCATACAAGGAGAAAGGATGGGTCAAAGAGCAGCTCATGGGTGGAAAGACGAAAAATCGTCTAAGTATTAATCGACGAGAATCACCAAGTGATTCTCGCCGAATCGTCGAGAATCACTGGCTGATTCTCGCCGTCTCTATTCGGCTAAATCAGAGCGTGCAAATAAGTCAACATCGACGAGAATCACCTTTGATTCTCGTCGAATCGACGAGAATCACCTTTGAGTCTCGCCGAATCGACGAGAATCACCATCGATTCTCGCCGATTTTGACTAGTGCGATTTTCTGTAACCCGCTGGACTGGACTCAGCCGCTGGTACTGTTTTGAACCAGGCTTGGGGTTTCTTCTGGTGGGACCCACAACGGTCATAAAGGAGTATTCTACTGTATAAATACACGCGTATTTTTGAACAGTAAAAATAGACACACAGAAAAATGAAGCCAACCCGCCGACCTTGACCTAGATCATGAAATCCGCTACGCCGCCATCGCCGCTCATGCCTGTAGATCGCCGGCTTTGATCGTGGTTGCTTCCAGATCTCCCGGCGACAGAAGCTCAGCCAAGCACAGCGTCTCACGCGTCTAACCAGAGATCCCTTGTCTCTTGATTTGTTGATCGGGAAAACCTTCCCCTTCCAAATCGATCGAGATGATCGATCCTAGTGTGATCGTTGGAAGACCTTGCTAGCTTTGCTACGAAGATTGAATCTCCAAAGTACAGCAGCCGCACACCGTTTTCGCCGCCGATCCCGAGAACCAAGCCGCCGCCCTTCTTGCCGCCGCCGGTTTCAGGGAGATTCTCTCCAAGTGAGATCTAGGGTTGTGGACTCTTCGTTGACTTCAAGAACACGTCATCGAACGAAGAGGGACACCTTAGTCTCCATAAGTTGTTTGTATTTCTTATACATTTTATTTTCATTTTTGTTGTAAAGGAACGTTGGTTCCTAGTTGTAAGGGTTGGGTGCAACCCGTGTTGTGGGAGTGGTGACTCCTACGTGTGGAAGGGTTCCTTCCGTTAGTGCAAGGATTGGATTTCAATCCTGTTGGTAAAGTGACCGAGTCGTCCCTGGTTGGGAGATAGGTCGAATGGGGAAAGTGGATGTACCCAAATCGGGGAACCACTATAATTTGCTTGTGTCCTTTCTGTGCTGTGTTGTTTTGTTTTCGTGTGCAGGTACGATTTTAATTCCGCAAAAATGCTGCAAGACACCTATTCCCCCCCCCCCATAGGTGAAGGTAGTTGACACTAAGTAGACTTTCAGCTATTCTTTGTTCATCTAATTTTACTTGCAAAGATATCAGTAAGGAACTATAATCTTGTGCAGGAACTGGTTGTGGAGCAGTTTGCAATGCCCTTTTATAGCTTTGGCTTCTTCTTTTGAAAACCATTAGCTTTCTCTTCTTTGCTTGAGTTTCTGCTTCATCTTCAGAAGCTGAGGTATTTGCTATATAAACTCTTTCCTGAGGAGTAGGAGGCAGTTCCTTTTCAGTCCTAGGTTGCTCCCCCTCAATTCTAGCTTGCTCCTCCTCAGTCCTGGCTTGCTCCCCCTCAGTTATTACTTGCTCCCCCTCAGTTCTTGGTATCTCTATATCAGGGAACAACTCTTCAAGGATAAACTCTTGTTGAGTTTGGACTGGAGGAACTCTTAACTCTGGAGCATCAGCAGCTGTAGATGTATCCTCCATGATAATATCCTGTGCTTGATTGTTGAGTTGAGTGGTTTGGTCAACATCAACCAAGGGCACAGTTAGTGTTTCATCCTTATTATTGAAAATTATTTGATTAATTTCTTGGATTACCTCAAGAATAGTTTGAGTAGCCATTTCACTTTCTAAGTATGTTGGCTCTTCCTCAAGATGAGGCCCCCCTGCATCTCATTATCATGTCTAATGTCTGGAGTAGGTGATTTCTCAGTATTCTCTGGCCTCTCTTCATCACCCATGTCTTTTATCAGCACTCTATCCCATCTAGAGATTATCCTTAGATCTATTCTCCTCATGTGATTGATCTTGGATCCAGCAGCCTGTTGCATCACTTCTAGAATTGCTTCAACCAAGTATAAGCTTAATATCCTTCCCAGATTAGGTTTCTTGATGCTTTCTCTAATCTTTTCATGTATGACTGCTGACCAATTGGTGTTGATTTTGTAGATGATCCTGGTCATGAGGCTGAACATGTAGGCTGAGACCCTATCATGTCCACCTGGTTTGCATAAGATGACTTTGCCAACTACTTTAGAAAGGAATTTTCCTTGAACATTCATTCCTTTTCTATTCATGGATGATCCAATTTTCATGGTGGAATCTAATCCACACCACTGGAGAGCTTCCCTGGTCTTAGAAGATGTAACTTCTTCATCTTCTTGAGTTTTGGGCAGATGAAGAGTTTTTCGTAAGCTCTTCATGGTGAGTTTGACTTTATTACCCTGGACTGAAGACCTAATTTTTAGTCGAGTTGAATCCTGAGTGGCAGCTCCATAGAACTCAATGATTTCCTTCTTCCATATCTTTGTAGGTTCTGATGTCAAATACTCCAAGCCATTTTCAGCAATTAGAGCTATCACAGCTTTAATCGCTGGTTCAGCTTCGTCAAAAGCATTCCATACCAGTTCATATCCCTCATTCACGTTTTCGTCAAGTTTTGGCGCGATGGGGATGGTGAGAAATCTTGAAGGGAGAAGAGAGAGCTTGTCGACACAAGAATCTAGTCTCAAAAATCTGGAGAGAGTGTCGACAGGGTTTGTTCTTGACCTATTTATATGTGTCTAAACATTGAAGGTCAAAAGGCGCGACAAAATTTACTTAGTGTGTCGACACTGGTGAGATGGTGTCGACCCAGACTTCTAATGTCTCAACAGAAGTGTTGACTACTATGTGTCGACACCAATTGATGATGTGTCGACATAGACATACTTATTAGTTCAACAGAAATTCTGTGTCGACTCTAATTCTAAGTGTCGACACAACTTCTGGATGTGTCGACAATACTTCTCTGAAGTGTCGACACCAATTTTCTAGATGTGTCGAAACAACTTCTCTGAAGTGTCGACACCAATTTTCTAGATGTGACAACACAACTTCTCTGTGTCGACATTGACCTCTTTTGGTGTTGACACAAAATTACTTAGACAAATTTGTCAATCTATTCTATGTTCAGCATGCCTAATTCAATTTTAAAATTATTGAATTTAGTTTCATCAAATGGCTTAGTGAACATATCGGCAATTTGAAAACTTGTATTAACAAATTCTAAACATATATCCTCTTTTTCTACATGATCCCTAAGAAAATGATATCTTATTTCTATATGATTTGTTCTACTATGAGAAATAGGATTATTAGTAATAGAAATAACACTTGTAGAATCACAAAATAAAGGGTTTCTACTTACCTGGATACCATAATCTTTAAGCTGATATTGTATCCACAACAACTGTGCACAACAGCTCCCTACAGCCACAAACTCAGACTCAGCTGTGGAGATTGCCACACTAGTATTCTTCTTACAGCTCCATGACACTAATCTTCCTCCTAGAAATTGACAGGTGCCTGTTGTGCTTTTCCTATCTTCTTTGAATCCTGCAAAGTCTGCATCTGAATATCCAGTCAGTAGAAAATCTCTATTCTTAGGGTACCAAAAGCCTAGATTAGGTGTGCCCTTAAGATATCTCAGAATCCTCTTAACAGCAGTATAATGAGATTCTTTTGGGCAGGATTGGTACCTAGCATAGACACATGTAGCATACATGATGTCAGGTCTACTAGCAGTCAGATAAAGGAGAGAGCCAACTATCCCTCTATACAAAGATTCATCTACAGGTTTTCATGCATCATCTTTGCTTAAAGACATACTTGTCCCCATTGGAGTTCTCATGGTAGTGGATGACTCCATACCATACTTCTTAATTAACTCCTGTGTGAACTTAGACTGGGATATGGACAGGCCATCGTCAGTCTATCTTACTTGGAGTCCCAAGAAGAACTTAAGTTCTCCCATGCTGCTCATCTCAAACTTCCCTTGCAAAAGTTTAGCAAACTTCCTACAAAGGTTGTTTTCAGTAGAACCAAATATTATGTCATCAACATATATCTGGACTAGTATTATCTTCCCTTTGGATTCCCTAAGGAATACAGTTTTGTTTATTTTCCCCCTTGAGAATTTGTTCTCAATGAGGAAAGTAGACAAGGTTTCATACCAAGCCCTTGTGGCTTGTTTCAAACCATATATGGCTTTCTTAAGCCTATACACATAATTAGGATAGAGTGGATCAATAAAGCCTAATGGCTGTGCTACATAGACTTCTTCCTTTAAGTCTCCATTTAGGAAGGCTGATTTAACATCCATTTGGAACACTTTGAAACCTTGATAGGCTGCATAGGCTAGGAATAGCCTTATTGCTTCCAACCTTGCCATAGGGGCAAATGTTTGATCAAAGTCTATGCCTTCTTCCTGCCTGTATCCTTTGGCAACAAACCTTGCCTTGTTCTTAATTATGATCCCACTCTCATCTAGCTTATTCCTGTAGATCAACTTAGTCCCTATGACATTATTGTCTTTTGATTTAGGAACTAACTTCCAAACCTTGCATCTCCTGAATTAATTTAACTCCTCCTGCATAGCATCAATCCAGTGTGTATCCTGTATAGCTTCTTCAAATCTTTTAAGTTCCTGTTGAGACAAGAAGCTTGAGCATAGTACAGTGTTCAAGCTCCTGCTTCTAGTTTGAACTCCTTGTCTAGGATCACCAATAATCTGGTGTACAGGATGATCCTTTAAATGTCTAACTACTGGAGGAAGTCTGTCTACAGTTTGACTTTCTCCATTTTCTTCATTCTGCTGTACTTCATGGTCTTCATCAGTATTTTGTGAGTCTTGTACTCTCCTTGGACAGCAATCATCATTTTCCTCTAACTGCCTTGCAGTTTAATCTTCTTTGATAGCCAGCATGTCCATCTTCTCTTTTATACCTGTGGAGCTACAAGAACTACTTGGCAACTCACTATTAATAACTCTTGATTCATCAAATATAACATGAACAGACTCTTCTACAACTTGAGTAGTCAAGTTATAGACTCTATATGCCTTACTATTGTTGCTGTACCCAACAAATATCCCATCCTGGGATTTGGCAGCAAACTTTGTTAGGTAAGACTTTCCATTGTTAAGCACATAACACTTGCAACCAAAGATCCTAAAATAAGATAAGTTTTTTTTTCTGCCTTTCATAACCTCATATGGTGTCTTTTTGTAGCTCTTAGTGATGGAAGCACTATTGAGCACATGACATGCAGTGTTTACTGCCTCAGCCCAGAAATATTCTTTGAGAGAAGTGTCACTCAATAGAGTTATACCAGCCTCAATGAGAGTCCTATTCTTTCATTCAGCAATTCCATTTTGCTTAGGAGTTCTTGGTGAGGAGAATTCCTGATGAATCCCAAATTCTTCACACAACTTTGTCATAGTTTCAGATTGAAATTCAGTTCCATGGTCACTTCTAATTTTGACCACTGAATTGTTCAGTTCATTCTGAATTTGCTTAACAAAGTTGCAGAAAACAGTTGGGGTTTCAGATTTTGCCTCAGAAAGAAAACCCATGAAAATCTAGAATAGTCATCTATAACCACAAATGTGTAGAATTTCCTACCAAGACTCTGAACTGGCATTGGACCAAATAAATCCATATGCAAGAGGTATAAACACCTCACTGAGTCTTCGGTTTCAAGGCTATGAAAGGAGGATCTGGTCTGCTTGCCTTTTTGACAAGCTGAGCATATTCCATCCTTAATGCACTTAACTTGAGGACCATTCCTCACTAACTCTTTATTAAAGAGTTGACCAATAGTCTTGTAGTTTAGATGAGCTAGCCTCTTGTGCCATTTGACACAATGAGAGGCTTTCTCATCAGCTACCATACAAATAGGAGAATTTTTATTCTCACCCACAAAGTTTAGGCAATACACATTTCCTTTCCTATAACCAGTCAACATGATCTTCTGATCACTTGACCTTTTAATATGACAATCATTCTTAATGAATGAAATGTCATATCCAAGATCACTCAGTTGACTTATGCTTATCAAGTTATGTTTCAAACCCTTCACATAAGCCACTTGAGTGATAGTAATGGAGCTGTTAGAAATATTACCAAACCCTTCGATGACTCCTTTTTTAGAACCACCAAAGATTACTTTAGGTCCATTCAATATGGGTGAGTAGTCCTTCAGCAATCCTCTTGTTCCGGTCATATGTCTAGAACATCCACTGTCCAAGTACCATAAAGGGGCATGACCACTTGGACTTATCTGCAACAAATAATTACTTAACCTTAGAACCCAAATTGTTATTGGGTCCTTGGTTCAGGTTAGACTGAAATTTAGCATAATTTGTAACAACCCTTCTTCCAGGTAAGCTGGCATTCATCTTGACACTAGTATTATGCCAATAGTCAATGGAAAAGTGTCCCACCTTGCCATAACACCAACACTCATATATATTATACCTCTTTTTAGGTATAGTGTTTCTTTGCTTGAGTGTTGGATACCTCTTGTCATTCAGAATGTCAGGCTTACCATGACTATGTATGATATCATGATCATTACTATTGGTAGGTTGTTGCACTTTTCTGAGAGCAATTGGGGGATTAAAGACAAGTGGCTTAACTAGGGTATTTCTTTTTTCCTTTTGGAATTAGATGCCCTAGTATTTCCTTTAAAACCCAATCCTGCCTTACCATTTTGAGACACAAAGTCATCAATTAAGGGAAAGACAGATTTTGACTTAGAGAAACTAGCCACTAGATCTTTTTCCTTCTAAAGTCTGACTTCCAGACTTTTGATTTGATCACTCTTGAATGTGATTGTTCCCATCTGAATAACAGTTATGTTTTTCAGCTTGGCATTCTCATTCATCTTCTGATCCAGCAGCTTTTCTGAATCAGATGCAGCCAACTTAAGAGCTGTAATTTCCTTAGCCTGAATTTTAGTCAGGTTTTTGCATCTCTTAAATGTCTGCATCAAATCACCATATTCATTTATAAGTTGATGAATATCTCCTTCAGATTCAGATCCGTCCACATCTCTTGATGCAGATGCTTCTAATTCTGAGCCAGTGAAATAATCAAAATCTTCAGCTAAGCTTTTTACCTTACTTGGACCAAGCTGATCCTGGAAGTGATCTTCATCAGTCAGGTCCATCAGCCCTTTGCACTGATGACCTTCAGTTCCATTTATTGAGTCCAGCAATTGCAAGAACACATTCTCTTCTTCTATTGCAAACAGACCAATATAATCTTCAGCAGTAGATTCAGAATCTGAAGATGATGGATCTGTCAAGCTTTTCTCTTTATTTGCTACAAAGAATTTCTCCTTCTTATTCTTATTCTGAGACTTCTTCTTATCTGCAGATTCCTTTCTTTTGTCTGGACAATCAGCTACTACATGTCCAGGTCTGTTGCAACAATAGCACACAATCTTTGTAGTTATTAATTTGCTAGGTTTTGACCTACTCTTGTCCTTTCTAGATGACTTCCTTTTCTGATAATACTCATCCTTGGACTGAGAGGAGGATGGCTTAGTTCTCCACTGCTTCTTCTTCAAAAATCTCTGAAACTGCCTTGTGAAGGCAGCAAAGTCCTCATCAGAATGATTGCTGTCTGAGGTGTGACTATCTGAACTTTCATAGATCCCCTCTACAGCTTTCTTAGGAGGAGATGGAGACATCCTCCTATCCTTTCTTGTGGCTTCTGCCTTGAAGGCCACTGACTTTTCTCTATGGTCAACTTTAGTACTTTTCTCTTCCTCCTTTCTGGCCATGAGTTGCATTTCATAAGAAAGTAATTTGCCAAATAGTGTTGGAGGTGAGATTTCTGCCAGTCTGGCCACTTCCCTGATTGCACAGATCTTGGTGTCCCAATTCTTAGTCAAAGATCTAAGGATTTTATCATTCAACTCATATGTACTAAATATCCTTCCATATGACATTTGTTCATTCATAATTCTGAAGAACTTCTTGTAACATTCAGTGATGCTGTCTGATTTGCTTTGTCTGAAGCTCTCATATTCCTGATTAAGCATTGACTTTCTATCTTGTCTAACTTCTTCTGATCCCTCCATATAGACTATCAATGTGTCCCACATCTCCTTGGAGGTTTTACAGTGAATCAGATTTTGGAATGTTGAGTTATCTATGACACTCACTATAATATTCTGAGCTCTCTTGTCCATAGTAGCCAAGATAATCTCATCCTTAGTCATTTCTGAAAAGACTTTTGGTGTCCTCTGATTAGCATCAAGAACTGAGACTTTCATTGGAATATAAGGCCCTTCCTTAACAATTATATATATTCTTGGATCAGATGCTTCCATAAACAATCTAACCCTTTCTTTCCATATTCCAAAGATTTCCTTCCTGCATATGGGCAACTTCATGGAACCAAGTTCCTTATGATTTTCTCCTGAACCCATCTGTTCTAAGTTATTCTACCTCACAGATCTTACTCAGACTGTTAAGTCTATCTTTGAGTAACCTCGCTTTGATACCACTTGAAAGAATTGGTTTCAAGATAACCTAAACACCTAGGGGGGTGAATAGGTACAATTCCTTTTTACACTAAGGCAGAATATAAATTCAGTTAATCACATAGAATCAAACAGATCTACTGCTACCACATCACAAAAATCACACAATCACACACAATCACTGATGGAACACAGTTTTATAGTGGTTCCCCAAATGATGGGTACATCCACTTTCCCCCTTCGCCTATCTAGCAGTGTGCTAGATTTGGACAAACTTCTTCCTTCCTTCTCAGATCTATAGATCTTACAGCTCAGAACCCGGTCAAGGTTCCTACAACTCAGAGTGAGTCCACACTCCTACAACTCAGGCAATTAAGCCCTACCTCAGCCTTCACCCAGGCCTACAACTCAGAGAATCAAATCTCCTACCTCTGGCACACAGCCCTACCTCAACCTTCCCAAGGCCTACAACTCAGAGAATCAAATCTCCTACCTCAGGCACTCAGCCCTATCTCAGCCTTTATAAATTAGGCTTACAACTCAGATCAATAATGATCTTACAGAAAAATGATAAAAATAAGTTGTATCTTCCACCCAAGTTGAGAGAGAATGGGTAGAAAGCTTTCTTGATCAGTTCTTGAAAAATCTGATTACTCAGAAATCAACCTGTCTTTGGCTTTCTTCAAAGCTTCTTGAATCTGAACATAATAAGGTTGAATTTCTTGAAGATGATCTTCAATCAGCTTCCTTCTTAAAATCCAGAAATCAATTTGAATTCTTCTCTGCAGATTAGTTCAGGATCTGCTAGTTGATGATAGTCTCTTTCTTCACTTGAATTGTTGGAGCTCTCTCTCTCTCTACAAATTCTTCTGAAGATATGTTGAAATTCTTCACTTAGATCCACTTGAAATCTTTTACTGGATTTCCTTGTATATGTTCGATCTTCTGTTGTAATTGTGATTTCGTGTACTTCGTTTTTTCATTCTTCTTCTTCATTTTTTGTTGATAGAATCTGTCTTTATATAGACTTCATCCAAGGTTACCGGCTGATCCGGTTGCTAACTAACTTCTGACAGATCTGACAGTTGCAGTAGACCTGTTGGTTATGGCAGCTATCAAGTCTTCCAGTCACTTCTTGAAACTTTGTCTCTGTCAGCAAAATGTCGAGTCTGAACTTCACATGTGTCGACATAAGTAGACTAAGTATCGACACAATCCTTTGTGGTGTCGACACAGCTCTCATGGTGTCGACAATGCTTCTTGACATAGCTTCTGTAAGAATGTGTCGACACAAGTCCTGTGTGTCGACACAGTCACTTCTTGTTTTGACACAATTAACTTAGAAGCAATTCTGGTGTGTGTGTGTCGACACAGTTGATGTCGACTGAACTTTCTGTGTGTCGACACAAGTCCTGTGTGTCGACACAGTTGATGTCGACTGAGCTTTCTGTGTGTCGACATAAATCCTGTGTGTCAACACAGTAGATGTTGACTGAGCTTTCTGAGTGTCGACTAAACTTTTTGTGTGTCGACACTGCTTCTCTAAGTGTCGACACAATTGACTCCAGGTGTCGACACAGCTTTTCCCAAGTGTCGACACAATTCTTCACAAGTGTCGACACAGCTTCTTCTGGTGTCGACTCATGGACTTAGAAACTTTTCCTGCATATTCTTAACCTGCACATATAAACTCAAAACAACATCAAATACACCTTGATGAATATCATTGAGCTATGTTAGGTTTCTCCAAATCTGGTACACATTTTCCAATGTACCCAACAGCATCGCATAGCGGCGTTGCATAGGAGTAGTTGTTAGTGTTTTATTTTCTGTTTCCACAACCATCAAAATGCCCCTTAGTTAACTCCGACCAAAGGACTTCAATCTCAAATCCTCCTTGAAATTAACCTCACCTTACTTTGTTCCTTAAAGAGATCGATACTTGGGGAAATTCACCCATTTTATATTACTTGTGCAACCGGTACACTTGCCGTCCAACTCATCATCGCACAGGAATTCTAACCATCGGCACTGCCGAAGATTCAGCTCTTTCTGAGTGAAGATGTATTTGAGTCTCTTGTGTTCGGAGAAGATCTCACATCTTACTTCGTACAAGTAATGCCTCCAGATTTTAAGGGCGAAGACGATAGTTCCCAACTCTAGATCATGAGCTGCATAATTTAATTCGTGCGGCTTTAACTGGTGAGATGCGTAGGCCACCACCTTGCCATGGTGCATCAGGACAGCTCCCAACCCCTTCAGGGAGGCATCAGTGTAGATCCGAAACACCTCGGTCATTGCGGGAATCGAAAGGATTGGCGCAGAAGTCAACCGCTTCTTCAACTCGACGAACGCGGTCTCGTATTTTGGTGTCCATCAAAACGTAACATCCTTTCTGGTGAGGGCAGTTTGGGGTAAGGCAATCTTGGAGAAGCCTTTTACGAACTTCCTATAATATTTGGCAAGACCAAGGAAACTTCGGATATCTGCCATTGTTCTGAGCGGTGGCCAATTTTGCACTGCTTGGATCTTGGCCTGATCCACTGTTACCCATTTCTTATTTATAGTATGGCCCAAGAATTCGACTTCTTCCAACCAAAACTCGCACTTACTGAATTTGGCAGAGAGGGAGTGTTCTCGGAGTTTTAGTAACACCATCTGCAGGTGCCTAGTATGATCTGCCTTGGTCTTTGAGTAGATCAAAATATCATCAATGAAGACGATCACGAAGTGATTTAGGAAGGGCTCAAAGACTCTATTTATCGGGTCCATGAAGGCGGAGGGTGCATTGGTGAGCCCAAAAGGCATCACCAGAAACTCATAGAGGCCATATCGGGAACTGAAGGCAGTTTTTGGAATATCTTCCGCCCGGATTCGAAGCTGATAGTAGCCTGATCTCAAGTCCATCTTGGAAAACACGGACGCACCTTGCAACTGATCTAATAGTTCGTCGATCCTATGGAGGGGGTATGTGTTTCGTATAGTAAGTTTATTTAGCTCCCTGTAGTCTATGCAAAGACATAATGTTTCGTCCTTCTTCTTTACAAATAGCACTAGGGCTCCCCAGGGTGAGGAATTGCGACGGACGAATCCAGCATCTATTAGCTCTTGCAGTTGAATCTTTAATTCAGCCAGTTCTCTTGGGGCCATCCTGTAGGGTGCTCGTGACACTGGATGTGCTCCGATCACGAGTTCGACCTGGAAGTCGACCTCTCGCTGGGGTGGTAATCCTGGGAGGGACTCGGGAAAAATGTCCGGAAAATCGCGCACCGCCGGCACTTTGGCGAGTAGTTGAGTTTTGTTGTCCATCTCGAAGTAGATAAGATACACCTCATTTCTCTATCGGACTGACCTTATGTAACATCCCATTTCCAACTAGACCCCTAAGAGTGGTTTTGGCCATGACTAGGTCATGACAAAACCCTAGGAAGCCAGAAATGGGCCAAGAGATAGGAGGCCAAGGTGGGGATCACCATGGTCTGCAAATAGTAGAATTTTGAACAATGGTTTAGAATGACAATGGGGCTTCACCATGGCCCCAAGACCCTACCACAACACTCCCAAACATTTTGGGAGACCCATTAGAGCCAAAAGGACCCATTAGGGCCAACCCAAGAGGCCCAGTTGACCAAGGTCAACACTAGCCCTGAATGGGTCAACCTAGCCTACTTAGGCCAATTGACCCACTCCTAGTCTAGAGGACCCCACCTATGCCCTCCTAACCCTAAAGTGAGGTCAATGGGTCACTAAGGACATATTGTGGGTCAGCCCTAGAGGCCAGGTTGACCCAAGTCAACTCAAGCCCTAATCTGGTCAAAGTACCCTTACTAAGGGTATGTGACCTCCAAAGTGCAGGGTAACCCTACATAACCCTACCTAGACCCTAAGGGAAGTCAATGGGTCACCAAGGATCCATAGGGGTGAACCCTAATGGTCATGTTGACCCAAGTCAACTCTAGCCCTAAAATGGTCAAAGTGACCTTACCAAGGGTCAAGTGACCCTTAAGGTGCCAAGTCAACCCTACCCAACCCTACATAGATCTTAGGGGAGGCCAATGAATCACCCAGGACCCAATGGGGTTAACCTAGATGGTTAAACTGACCAAGTCAACCCTCATTGAGGGTCAAGTCAACTTAGCCCAGAAAGGGCTAACCCAAGCTCAAGCCACTTCTCCCTTAGGCTAAACCCATTCCCATGACCATCATAATCCAGTGGGCTGCCTTTAGCTTGTGAGGTTGACTAGTCAACCAGAGGTGACTAGGAGAGAGAAAAGAGCTCCTCTCCATGATAATGGAGGAGAGAGAAAATGGGGAAGAGGAAAGGGAAGAGAGAAGCCGGCCAAGGAAGGCCAACAGCCACCAGTTATGGCTGTAATCAACTCCTCTAGGGGAGAGGAGTTGATTCCAGCCGTTTCCCGGCCACCAAGGGGTGGGTTCAGCCCCCCCTCCACACAACCCGAGCCACACCTTTAATGGTGTTAATGGCTATTGAAGAACCAGCCTCTCCTCTCCCCCATTTGCCATTTAAACACCTTCAGGGAGCCGAGGGGATCATTTTGGAGCGTTTACCTGGAGGAGACGGGCCATTCCACTGTGCAGTTGCAGAAGCCGAGCGCCGCCGCCGTCGTCAATGGCATCCCGCCGCTCCTCTCGCATCCAGGCCGCCAGGAAGGTCCTCCTCCTCTCCTTAACTCGCGGGTAGATCCTAGGAATCATTAGGCTTGAGTTTCGGGCTCAATTGAGCCCGATTCAATCCGGGATTTCTCCCGGTTTCGGCAAGAAAATCTCTTGCTTTATCCGCCGGAAAACGCCTCTCCGGCGGCGGAGCCGCCGCCTGACGATAGCCACCACCTCGACGGAGGTGTTGGTGGCGGTGGCCGGCCGGGGAAGGGGCTGGATCGCCGGCGGCAGGGCTTGGAAATCGCTCCAGGCGGGACGAATCTCAGTCGTTGGCTCAATGGGGACGATGACCAGATGCCGTTGATTCTTGCGCCAAGATTCGCGTTGCATCAAAATCAAACTATAGGAAATTAATGATATTTATTTCATTTCTGTCACATTAGATGTATTTAATGTATTTAATTTTAAAAAATACTTAGGGACCCTGAATGGAAATCTGCCCAACATGCAAATTGTAGCTTAGGGTGTCTAGTTTGTAGCAAAAATTTCTTGGACCCTTTTGGGCCACTGGTTAGACCAGGGTACCCTTTTTGGTAGGACCTATACCTAGGCCTAAACAGAAATTAGTTTTGGTGCCCACACTTCATTCCTTGTCCAAACAAGTTGAAATTTGGGCAGTGAGAAAGTCTTAGTCATATCTAGAACCTGTCCAAAATATAGAATTTTTGGAGAATATTTTTCTATAGTTTTTAGAAAAATTTAATAAATCATGATTAATTTAATTATGTCACCTAATTAATTTAAATCTCCCCCAAATTTTGGTGGGTGGTCTTAGATGTCATGATAGGTATAGGGTTAAAACTTTAGCTCATTTGGAGATGTTTAGGATAGGTAATTTACCCACCCTATATATGACCTTATAAGGGTATTTTGGTCAAAAGCCACTATTTGATGGTTGAGTGGCCAAATTCCCTCATCAGAGGCTGAAATTTTGGCCACTGATATAATTTGACTTTTTACACTCACTTATGGAGTTTGGAGTGGATTGGACTAGGGTAGCCCTAAAATTTTAGGGTAGGCCCTTTAGGGTAAATTTCTAGGGTTTGAAGAAATTGGGGTCAAAAGACCTTGGATGGACTTGAAACCTGGGAATGATGTCCATAGGGTTACTATGGTCCTGTGGTTAAAATTTTAGGGCATTTGGAAGACTTAAAACCCCTTAAATCCATAACCCTAGTTTAGGGCACTAGCTTGAAACCATAAGATCTAATACCAAAACTTTCTGAAAAGGCCTAAGTCTTTGAATGGGTAGTTGTTTAGGGTATATATATCTCTGGAAATTTTATAATAAATTTTGGATGAAACCTTTGGTACTTTGTTCACAAAGTCATGTTTTACAATTTTTGCTTAGGAATTTTTGGAGAACAATATACTTGATTAAACCTGATGAAACTTAGCAAAGGGGCTTGTAATCATGGTACCCATCTCTGTACATTTTTATGAAATTTTTGAAGAATGATATTTAGTAGTTGCTTCTTTAATTATTTAATTCTATGGAACTTTGGTAAATTTAATAATGACATTTAGATTGTCTGAAAAATTTTAATTTCTTCATCATGATGTTTCTAGATCCTTATGAAGCCCTAGTAATTTTTACATAATTATTGGAGACATATTTGTGGCACTTCCTTCATTATATTTGATTTTAGGAATTACTTTTAATAAATCCTTTAGAGGTCAAGAACTATCTGGAAAATTGGCAACCAATAATATTTCTCTGTTATTTAGTGAATACAAATTTAAGGAGGCCATTACCTGAGAAAATCCTATGGTTCATGTTCAAATTGACTATGGCCTAGTTTTTGAGGAAAATTCAATAAATAGTAGATTAATTGGGAAAAATATGATTTTCTGAATTTAGACTATATTTATCATAATAGACCTCTAATAATTATCATAAGGGTACTGGATGATTATTTCATGTACTTCCCTTTTTACGGGTCATGTAGCTTAAGTGGTCTGCATATAGCAAAACTGCAGGATTTCATTTGGATGTGAATTAGGGCCATTATGATGATTCCTGATGGATTGTTACAAGGACAAGTGGAATGGGCTGCGTCTTGGGAAGATGAGAGAGTAAGGTGTGGATCTGTCTAGGGTTATAGACGTTTGGGTCCGACGAAAGATCGTCCTACCCAAGGAGAGTGGAGTCAAATTACCCTAGGATTAGCATATCGAAATATGAGAAAATAAAGGGTAAGGGAATCAACCAATAATAAAATAAGTATCTTGCGAAAGGGAACGTTGGGCGTAATCCCAACATAGTTCCTAGTGCCCCTTGAGAGCCCTTCACAGGGAATACCGGGGGCAGTCCTGGGTTAACGTAAACTGTTTAACAAGCTGAAAAGAGTAACTTAGTAATTAGGGTTGCACAATCCACAACACTGATGGCACCATAGGTTGGATAGGAGCTTCGGTTTGGATGGCTAAAAGGCGTACTTTAGGTCCGGGGAGCTTCGGCTCGATTGCTTGAGTCGGACGTGTTGGTCCGGGGAGCTTCGGCTCGATTCTTGTTTACGTTAAATTGCATGTGCATAACAGGAAAGGAAATTAAGGTGGTGGGTCTTCGGTATTGGAGGGTCGATGCACCGACGCCAATACGTTGACTCGGCAAGTGTGGTTAGCACTTCGCCAACAGAAGTCCGGTGCGCCAGCCGGCAAGAGTACGCAGGAGTCCGCTTCGTGCACCAAGCGTTGAGGCGTACGATAGGTCTGACCGGTAGTGCTTTACTGGTTTAGAGGTGGGCGAGGCCCAACCCACCGCTTCCGTCTGCCACTACGGAGGTATCCTGGGAGGTTACGGCTCCAGAAAGGGGGAACTAAAGGTCTGTGTGCACAGAGTCGGGTGTGTGTGTTGCACTTGCATGTCCATCATACCCACTTGCATGTCATGGCATAATCGTTACCTTTAACCTTGACACCTAAAGTATAAGTGGAATGGGACGCTTATACCTTAGGACCTGCAAAACGACCCCTTGGTCTATAAGCTTGTGTGGGCAAGTTTATAAATTAAGGTTAAATTTTGATATTTAGTTACAGCTGTTTTACCACCGACACCCCAGCGTATAAATCGGTATGGGACTTTTTATACGATGGGAGCCTTGCAAAAGACCCCTTGGCTTATGTGTTTTTCACATAAGTGAAGGTTACATTTCATATTACAACTTATCGTCTTTATATACCATAGAACTTGCTAGAATAGGACCGCTGCCATCTGCTTTTGATATTCTCCACCTTCAAGTCCTCCCCTTTCTTCCTCTCCGCTCGGTGCCTAGGAGCCGTGGGGGATGGGGTGGGGGATGATAGGACTTAGTCTTTTAGACTAACGGTTTTCGAACCGCATCATTTAGGGGATCGCGGAGACCAGGATGGAGGAGCAGCCCCAGAGACCGGTGCGCTTGGAGGTGGGGCAGTCTAGCTCCGGAGTTCACACAGCCGGGACCGTGAGTCTCGACCCTGAGCAGTTTTCTACTTTTGTTTCTGCATGAGAGATCTTGTAGTGAGGATTTGATGTACCGGGCATAAGCCCGTTTTGCTACTCTGATGTTATTTTCTGTGGACACTCCCTTCGTGGAGATATATTTATTATGTCATGTGATTCTCTGTGGATAGATAGTTTCCATTTCCTTCATTATTTTGCTACTTTTATGTGATCGAGATGGCCGGCAGAATCGGCGCTTTGTGGTGATGACTCTTCAGGGCGTGAAGGAGTCACCGCAAAACGGCGGTTCTGGGCCTAAGACCCCGGTATCGAAAAAGAAAAAAAAAGGGGGTCTTACAAGTGGTATCAGAGGTGACCTCGATCGAAAAGTAGCCGTCCACAACCCTGGGTCACCCCCGCGCGGGTTTAGTTTGGGGACAAACTAAGCAGCGGAAGCAGTGGTGTGCCCATCTGGGGGGAATCACATGTAAATTGTCCACTATCATTAGGCATTGAGTCGATTACCTACTAATGTAGTTCATTTTGCAGCCCTCAGCTCAGCCCACCCCACAAGGTGGAGCTCAGCAGACTCCAGACATTGCACCACCTCCCATGGCCCCCACACCTTTCCTCCAGTCAGACATGGGGCAGACCCTTACAGCTATCCTTGAGGCCTTCCGGGCTCAGCAAGCCCCAGCCCAGCAGCCAAACCCAGGGGCCAACTGGATGAGCACCTTCCGAGGACTCTCTCCCCCATCTTACTTAGGGACAGAGTCGGCAGTACGGACAGAGGAGTGGCTGGATGTGATGTACGAGATGTTGACTGGGATACGATGCCCTTGGGAGGAGAGGGTGGCCCTAGTGGTATCTTGCTTGGAGTCACATGCCAAGCGGTGGTGGAAGACGCTGTTGGACACGACTTTTGCTGATAGAGAGATTGCAGAAATCACCTGGGAAGAGTTCAGGGCCACGCTGCTGGAGCACTTTGTTCCTCAGTCGGCCAGGGACGAGTTGGAGGAGCGGTTCTTGCAGCTGAGGTAGGGCACCAGGACAGTGGTGGAGTACCACCGAGAGTTCGATCATTTGGCCCGATATGCGGGCTCATATCAGCTGGATGAAGCAGGTTACGTCAAGTGGTTTTATAAGGGCCTAAAAGAGGAGTTGAGGGAGGCCCTGCTTTTTGTCTCTGACGGGCCCATCTCCCGGATTTTGGAGATGGCGAAGAGGATTGAGGCCGACTGGCACACCACTCGGGGCCGGAAACGGCAAGCGGAGGACCAGGGCCGGAGGGCCCGAAATGATCAGCGGCGAGGCACCGTACCAGATGGAAGAAGGGCAGAGGAGCAGCCTCGTCAGGAGTTGAGGCAGGAGCCGAGAGAGCAGGTGGTCTTGGCCCCTCAACCACTCCGGATCCAGGAGATGCAGAGACCCCGGGGTATGGCGTATCCCCCGCCGGAGTGCTTCCACTGTCACCAGGTGGGACACCTCCGGAGAGACTGCCCTATGAGGGGGGCACCACCTCCAGCACCACGGGGTGGCCCACCGGCCCAGCATTTCGGAGGCCGAGGACGCGGCCGAGGACGTGGTTACCAGGGAGGCGACCGCAGGCAGAATGGGGAGCAGATTTACGCTTTGGACTTAGCACAGCCCCGGAACCCGGACAGGGTTATTGTAGGTATGAGAGTAATCTTAATTTTGGATTCATTCATGACTCATATTAAGTGTTAATAGAACTACTAAACGACCTAGGTTAGAAAACCTTACACCGGAGTTTCTTTCAAACTGATTTAGGAATGGTGATGGTGTGCGGCAAGCCTGCCCATACCCTGTTCGACACGGGGGCATCGCACAACTTTGTGTCGGAGGATTTCGTCAAGGACCTGGATCAGATTCGATGTTTCACGGGACTACCCAGGAGGGTGCACCTCCCCAATGGGATGGAGATCCAGTCCACAGAAAAGTGCCTCCTGTAGGTTACCATAGACGGGTTGACACTCGAGGCCCCGGCGACGATCCTGAGGATGCCGGACTTCGACCTAGTCTTGGGCATGACATGGCTTGTCTGGAACCATGCCCAGATTGATTGCCCGGCAAGGAGGGTCGTGCTCAGCCACGGCGATACTTATGCGACATTCGAAGGTACTACACCGGTCTCCCGTCGCCTGCTTTCATCTATTCAGGCCATTAAGGCTCATATGCAAGGGGACGAGGTATATCAAGTATTGTTCGAGATGACTGAGGAGAAGGACCTGATTGCTAACATTCCGGTGGTTCGTGACTACGCCGACATTTTTCCGGATAAGCTGCCAGGACTACCTCCGCATAGGGAAAAGGACTTCCAGATTCAGTTGGTACCAGGGGCTAAGCCGGTATCCAAGGCCCCTTATCGGATGGCCCCGAAGGAGTTGGCGGAGTTTCGGACACAGTTGCAGGAGCTGGTGGAAGCAGGATTTGTTAGGCCGAGTTCCTCATCATGGGGAGCTCCTGTCCTGTTCGTAAAGAAGAAGGACGGCACTTTACGCCTGTGCATCGACTATCGAGCACTAAACAGGCTGACCGTCCGAAATACCTATCCGCTCCCCAGGATAGACGAGTTGTTCGATCAGCTAGAGGGAGCCCATTACTTTTCGAAGCTGGACTTGAGATCAGGCTACTACCAGCTGCGGATCCAGGAGGAGGACATTCCGAAAACGGCCTTTAGTAGCCGATATGGATTGTATGAGTTCATCGTGATGCCCTTCGGGCTCACGAATGCTCCGTCAGCATTTATGAGCCTCATGAACCGGGTCTTCGAGGCTTATTTGGATGTGTTCGTCATAGTGTTCATAGACAACATCCTTATCTATTCTAAGACGGAGGAGGAGCACACGCGACATCTAGCATTGACCCTAGAGAGACTGCGGGAGCATCGTCTTTATGCGAAGTTCAGTAAGTGTCAGTTCTGGCTGAAGGAGGTGGCTTTCTTAGGTCACATTATCAGCGGAGCCGGGCTGGCAGTGGACCCGGCAAAGATTCGAGCTATTTCGGAGTGGCCGCAGCTGAAAACAGCCACTGACGTACGGAGTTTTCTAGGACTTGCCGGTTACTATCGGAAGTTCGTGGAGGGATTCTCTCGAATCGCCCTCCCGCTCACATCCTTGACAAAGAAGGAGGTACCGTTCGTGTGGACCCCGCAGTGCCAGACAGCTTTCCAGGAGCTGAAGGATCGGCTGACCTCGGCTCCCATTCTTACTCTCCCCTCGGGGAGGGAGGGATTCCAGGTCTACACCGACGCATCATATCAGGGGATGGGAGCAGTACTGATGCAGAACGGACACGTCATAGCTTATGCTTCCCGCCAGCTGAAGACCCATGAGAAGAACTACCCAGTGCACGACCTGGAGATGGGAGCAGTTGTATTCGCACTAAAAATATGGCGGCATTACCTATATGGAGTCCACTGTGACATATACTCCGATCATAAGAACCTTAAGTACGTGGACACGCAGAAGGAACTAAACATCAGGCAGAGGCGGTGGGTGGAGTTCCTTTCTGACTATCAGTATGAGATGCATTACCACCCGGGGAAGGCGAACGTGGTAGCGGACGCACTGAGTAGGAGAGCTGCCACAGCAGGAGCAGAGCCTCAGTTGATGTCTATGGAGCTGCTGCAGAGACTAGAGGACATGCACATTACCCTGGTATCGTCTGATGATCCTGAGCTCTATGAGGAGTACTTGGCCGCGATAGGCGTTACCGATGACAGCAGAGACCGAGTCAGAGAAGGGCAGAGGCAGGATGCCAAGTTAGAACCCATCTTCCAAGCTCTGGAGGCAGGCACTGCAGGAGACTACACACTGAGGGACGACCTGGTGTGCTTCAGAGGACGGGTGTATATACCGGAGGGAGGCCAGATCCGGGAGGATATTATGATGGAGGCGCACTGCAGCCGGTATTCAGTACACCCGGGGATCACAAAGATGACGGCTGATTTGAAGAAGACGATGTACTGGCCGGGCATGAAGAAGGATGTCTCACACTTCGTGACCCATTGTGAGGCATGTCAGCTAGTGAAGGCGGAGTGCAGGAACCCCGCGGGATTATTGCAGCCACTCCCGGTGCCGGAGTGGAAGTTTGATGACATAGCCATGGACTTCATACATGGGCTTCCCCGGTCTCGGACAGGGAATGACTCGATCTGGGTAATCGTCGATCGGTTGACCAAGGTGGCTCGATTTATACCGATCAGGAAGGATGATTCAGTAGGAGTACTGGTGCGGAAGTTTGTGGAGCAGTTCATTCGTTATCAAGGCGTACCCAGGATGATAGTGTCGGATCGGGATGGCAGGTTCACCTCCAGGGAGTGGAGATCCGTGCAAGCTTACTTAGGCACGCGATTGACTTTCAGCACTGCATTCCACCCCCAGACAGACGGGCAGACAGAACGCACCAACCGGACGCTGGAGGACCTTTTGAGGCTATGCATCTTGGACCGCGGGGAACCGTGGGAGAAACTCTTGCCCCTTGTCGAGTTCTCCTATAACAACAGCCACCAGTCCAGCATTAGGATGGCGCCTTACGAAGCCTTGTACGGGAGGAGATGCCGGACCACGCTTTCTTGGGTGCAGAACGAGGATCCGAAATTGTTGGGGCCAGAGTTTGTTGAAGACACCGAGGCACAGGTGAGGCTGATCAGGGACAGGATGCTCGAGGCACAGAGTAGACAGGCTAAGTATTATGACGCCCGGCATCGGCAGGTGGAGTTCCAGGTGGGGGACCGGGTGTTTCTGAAGATCCGGCCCATGCATGGAGTTTCACGGGTGCGTGGTCGGAGGAAGAAGCTCAGCCCTAGGTACATGGGCCCTTACAGGATCCTGGAGCGGATCGGACCCCTAGCCTACCGGCTGGAGTTACCACCAGAGCTGGAAGCGCTGCACGACGTCTTCCACATTTCTTCTTTGAGGAGGGCTCTGCTACGCCCGGAGCAGCAGATTCTGACTACCGAAGGGCCGGTAGCTTCAGACTGGTCGGTTCATTTGGAGCCTGTGAGGATCGACGACCGAGGAGTGCGGGTCTTGCGACACAAGAAGGTCCCACTAGTCAAGGTCCTGTGGAGGAACCATGGCCAGGAGGAGCATACCTGGGAGCCACAGGACCTGATGCGACAAAGATACCCCGAGCTATTCAGTCAGGTATACCTCTCAGACCCCTCAAGATGTTAATTTATTTTTCCTGCTTTAAGTATACTAAGGGCTGCTCTAGGTAGATAGGGGCTTATCTTTTGTTTATTGGGGGCTTAACCTTGTTTATTGGGATTTTGGTTCGCCGTTTGGGCGAAAGGGGTCTTAGATCTAAGTTTTCCCATAAAATCAAATTTAACAAACAAGGCGTCATAATGGGATGTTACAAGACTCTTTCCTTCGGTAATAAGATCCGTAGGTCCAACCTTGATTTCGTGGACGAAATCTTTGTTTTGTTTATTGTGATTTGTAACATCCCATTTCCAACTAGACCCCTAAGAGTGGTTTTGGCCATGACTAGGTCATGACAAAACCCTAGGAAGCCAGAAATGGGCCAAGAGATAGGAGGCCAAGGTGGGGATCACCATGGTCTGCAAATAGTAGAATTTTGAACAATGGTTTAGAATGACAATGGGGCTTCACCATGGCCCCAAGACCCTACCACAACACTCCCAAACATTTTGGGAGACCCATTAGAGCCAAAAGGACCCATTAGGGCCAACCCAAGAGGCCCAGTTGACCAAGGTCAACCCTAGCCCTGAATGGGTCAACCTAGCCTACTTAGGCCAATTGACCCACTCCTAGTCTAGAGGACCCCACCTATGCCCTCCTAACCCTAAAGTGAGGTCAATGGGTCACTAAGGACATATTGGGGTCAGCCCTAGAGGCCAGGTTGACCCAAGTCAACTCAAGCCCTAATTTGGTCAAAGTACCCTTACTAAGGGTATGTGACCTCCAAAGTGCAGGGTAACCCTACATAACCCTACCTAGACCCTAAGGGAAGTCAATGGGTCACCAAGGATCCATAGGGGTGAACCCTAATGGTCATGTTGACCCAAGTCAACTCTAGCCCTAAAATGGTCAAAGTGACCTTACCAAGGGTCAAGTGACCCTTAAGGTGCCAAGTCAACCCTACCCAACCCTACATAGACCTTAGGGGAGGCCAATGAATCACCCAGGACCCAATGGGGTCAACCTAGATGGTCAAACTGACCAAGTCAACCCTCATTGAGGGTCAAGTCAACTTAGCCCAGAAAGGGCTAACCCAAGCTCAAGCCACTTCTCCCTTAGGCTAAACCCATTCCCATGACCATCATAATCCAGTGGGCTGCCTTTAGCTTGTGAGGTTGACTAGTCAACCAGAGGTGACTAGGAGAGAGAAAAGAGCTCCTCTCCATGATAATGGAGGAGAGAGAAAATGGGGAAGAGGAAAGGGAAGAGAGAAGCCGGCCAAGGAAGGCCAACAGCCACCAGTTATGGCTGTAATCAACTCCTCTAGGGGAGAGGAGTTGATTCCAGCCATTTCCCGGCCACCAAGGGGTGGGTTCAGCCCCCCTCCACACAACCCGAGCCACACCTTTAATGGTGTTAATGGCTATTGAAGAACCAGCCTCTCCTCTCCCCCATTTGCCATTTAAACACCTTCAGGGAGCCGAGGGGATCATTTTGGAGCGTTTACCTGGAGGAGACGGGCCATTCCACTGTGCAGTTGCAGAAGCCGAGCGCCGCCGCCGTCGTCAATGGCATCCCGCCGCTCCTCTCGCATCCAGGCCGCCAGGAAGGTCCTCCTCCTCTCCTTAACTCGCGGGTAGATCCTAGGAATCATTAGGCTTGAGTTTCGGGCTCAATTGAGCCCGATTCAATCCGGGATTTCTCCCGGTTTCGGCAAGAAAATCTCTTGCTTTATCCGCCGGAAAACGCCTCTCCGGCGGCGGAGCCGCCGCCTGACGATAGCCACCACCTCGACGGAGGTGTTGGTGGCGGTGGCCGGCCGGGGAAGGGGCTGGATCGCCGGCGGCAGGGCTTGGAAATCGCTCCAGGCGGGACGAATCTCAGCCGTTGGCTCAATGGGGACGATGACCAGATGCCGTTGATTCTTGCGCCAAGATTCGCGCTGCATCAAAATCAAACTATAGGAAATTAATGATATTTATTTCATTTTTGTCACATTAGATGTATTTAATGTATTTAATTTTTAAAAATACTTATGGACCCTGAATGGAAATCTGCCCAACATGAAAATTGTAGCTTAGGGTGTCTAGTTTGTAGCAAAAATTGCTTGGACCCTTTTGGGCCACTGGTTAGACCAGGGTACCCTTTTTGGTAGGACCTATACCTAGGCCTAAACAGAAATTATTTTTGGTGCCCACACTTCATTCCTTGTCCAAACAAGTTGAAATTTGGGCAGTGAGAAAGTCTTAGTCATATCTAGAACCTGTCCAAAAAATAGAATTTGTGGAGAATATTTTTCTATAGTTTTTAGAAAAATTTAATAAATCATGATTAATTTAATTATGTCACCTAATTACTTTAAATCTCCCCCAAATTTTGGTGGGTGGTCTTAGATGTCATGATAGGTATAGGGTTAAAACTTTAGCTCATTTGGAGATGTTTAGGATAGGTAATTTACCCACCCTATATATGACCTTATAAGGGTATTTTGGTCAAAAGCCACTATTTGATGGTTGAGTGGCCAAATTCCCTCATCAGAGGCTGAAATTTTGGCCACTGATATAATTTGACTTTTTACACTCACTTATGGAGTTTGGAGTGGATTGGACTAGGGTAGCCCTAGAATTTTAGGGTAGGCCCTTTAGGGTAAATTTCTAGGGTTTGAAGAAATTGGGGTCAAAAGACCTTGGATGGACTTGAAACCTGGGAATGATGTCCATAGGGTTACTATGGTCCTGTGGTTAAAATTTTAGGGCATTTGGAAGACTTAAAACCCCTTAAATCCATAACCCTAGTTTAGGGCACTAGCTTGAAACCATAAGATCTAATACCACAACTTTCTGAAAAGGCCTAAGTCTTTGAATGGGTAGTTGTTTAGGGTATATATATCTCTGGAAATTTTATAATAAATTTTGGATGAATACTTTTGGTACTTTGTTCACAAAGTCATGTTTTACAATTTTCGCTTAGGAATTTTTGGAGAAAAATATACTTGATTAAACCTGATGAAACTTAGCAAAGGGGCTTATAATCATGGTACCCATCGCTGTAAATTTTTATGAAATTTTTGAAGAATGATATTTAGTAGTTGCTTCTTTAATTATTTAATTCTATGGAACTTTGGTAAATTTAATAATGACATTTAGATTGTCTGAAAAATTTTAATTTCTTCATCATGATGTTTCTAGATCCTTATGAAGCCCTAGTAATTTTTACATAATTATTGGAGACATATTTGTGGCACTTCCTTCATTATATTTGATTTTAGGAATTACTTTTAATAAATCCTTTAGAGGTCAAGAACTATCTGGAAAATTATGAAAATTGGCAACCAATAATCTTTATCTGTTATTTAGTGAATACAAATTTTAGGAGGCCATTACCTGAGAAAATCTTATGGTTCATGTTCAAATTGACTATGGCCTAGTTTTTGAGGAAAATTCAATAAATAGTAGATTAATTGGGAAAAATATGATTTTCTGAATTTAGACTATATTTATCATAATAGACCTCTAATAATTATCATAAGGGTACTGGATGAGTATTTCATGTACTTCCCTTTTTACGGGTCATGTAGCTTAAGTGGTCTGCATATAGCAAAACTGCAGGATTTCATTTGGATGTGAATTAGGGCCATTATGATGATTCCTGATGGATTGTTACAAGGACAAGTGGAATGGGCTGCGTCTT
This sequence comes from Platanthera guangdongensis, assembly GCA_039583875.1. NCBI lineage: Eukaryota > Viridiplantae > Streptophyta > Magnoliopsida > Asparagales > Orchidaceae > Platanthera > Platanthera guangdongensis. The sequence goes on along the minus strand of CM077147.1, from coordinate 80,270,369 downwards.
GGGAAGATGAGAGAGTAAGGTGTGGATCTGTCTAGGGTTATAGACGTTTGGGTCCGACGAAAGATCGTCCTACCCAAGGAGAGTGGAGTCAAATTACCCTAGGATTAGCATATCGAAATATGAGAAAATAAAGGGTAAGGGAATCAACCAATAATAAAATAAGTACCTTGCAAAAGGGAACGTTGGGCGTAATCCCAACATAGTTCCTAGTGCCCCTTGAGAGCCCTTCACAGGGAATACCGGGGGCAGTCCTGGGTTAACGTAAACTGTTTAACAAGCTGAAAAGAGTAACTTAGTAATTAGGGTTGCACAATACACAACACTGATGGCACCATAGGTTGGATAGGAGCTTCGGTTTGGATGGCTAAAAGGCGGACTTTAGGTCCGGGGAGCTTCGGCTCGATTGCTTGAGTCGGACGTGTTGGTCCGGGGAGCTTCGGCTCGATTCTTATTTATGTTAAATTGCATGTGCATAACAGGAAAGGAAATTAAGTTGGTGGGTCTTCGGTATTGGAGGGTCGATGCACCGACACCAATACGTTGACTCGGCAAGTGTGGTTAGCACTTCGCCAACAGAAGTCCGGTGCGCCAGCCGACAAGAGTACGCAGGAGTCCGCTTCGTGCACCAAGCGTTGAGGCGTACGATAGGTCTGACCGGTAGTGCTTTACTGGTTTAGAGGTGGGCGAGGCCCAACCCACCGCTTCCGTCTGCCACTACGGAGGTATCCTGGGAGGTTACGGCTCCAGAAAGGGGGAACTAAAGGTCTGTGTGCACAGAGTCGGGTGTGTGTGTTGCACTTGCATGTCCATCATACCCACTTGCATGTCATGGCATAATCGTTACCTTTAACCTTGACACCTAAAGTATAAGTGGAGTGGGACGCTTATACCTTAGGACCTGCAAAACGACCCCTTGGTCTATAAGCTTGTGTGGGCAAGTTTATAAATTAAGGTTAAATTTTGATATTTAGTTACAGCTGTTTTACCACCGACACCCCAGCGTATAAATCGGTATGGGACTTTTTATACGATGGGAGCCTTGCAAAAGACCCCTTGGCTTATGTGTTTTTCACATAAGTGAAGGTTACATTTCATATTACAGCTTATCGTCTTTATATACCATAGAACTTGCTAGAATAGGACCGCTGCCATCTGCTTTTGATATTCTCCACCTTCAAGTCCTCCCCTTTCTTCCTCTCCGCTCGGTGCCTAGGAGCCGTGGGGGAAGGGGTGGGGGATGATAGGACTTAGTCTTTTAGACTAACGGTTTTCGAACCGCATCATTTAGGGGATCGCGGAGACCAGCATGGAGGAGCAGCCCCAGAGACCGGTGCGCTTGGAGGTGGGGCAGTCTAGCTCCGGAGTTCACACAGCCGGGACCGTGAGTCTCGACCCTGAGCAGTTTTCTACTTTTGTTTCTGCATGAGAGATCTTGTAGTGAGGATTTGATGTACCGGGCATAAGCCCGTTTTGCTACTCTGATGTTATTTTCTGTGGACACTCCCTTCGTGGAGATATATTTATTATGTCATGTGATTCTCTGTGGACAGATAGTTTCCATTTCCTTCATTATTTTGCTACTTTTATGTGATCGAGATGGCCGGCAGAATCGGCGCTTTGTGGTGATGACTCTTCAGGGCGTGAAGGAGTCACCGCAAAATGGCGGTTCTGGGCCTAAGACCCCGGTGTCGAAAAAGAAAAAAAAAGGGGGTCTTACACCTTACCATCTGCGCAGAAGTTAAAATAATATTCAAGACCGAGGGCATGCCTGTTAATGTAACGTCCTGGCCATTTTTGTTCTGCAGGAGGACCTCTAGTGTTGAACAATTTATTTGTGCCTTGTGATCGGCTAGCCAGTCCATTCCCAGTATAATATTGAATCCAGTTATTGCTAGGATGGTTGCGTAGACGTCAAATTCTAATTCTCCTAGTATAGCCTGAAACAAGCACTTTTCTGTAGATGTCATATCTGATCCATCTGGCAAAAGGATTCGTATAGCGAGTCCAGTTGTGCGGATAACATTCTCTTTTGTTGCGATAAATTCGTAGGACACAAAGGAGTGTGTCGCTCCTGTATCGAAGAGGGTCATGGCGGAGTGTCCTCCTACCAACAGAATTCCTGCCCTCTAACCTTGTCCCCGTGCTGGCTGCCCACCCTGTACTGCTCCTAGTCCTGGTCTTCCTTTTGCATGTGGGAAGAAAGCCCTCATATTCCCTGGCTACTGACACAGGAAGCAATTCCATGTGAAGGGAACATCACGTCGGGCCACTAGCATGGGATGTGGTGCCGGAGTTGGTCTGATGTCCTGCTGAGGGGCTGGGGGTGCTGGTGGGCGCCTATAAGGCTGTGTGCGGTAACTCTACCTGCGCCCTCTATCCTGTCAGTGGGGAGAAGCTCTCCTGACTCGTCTCAGGCCTCTAAGGTCATCGACCTATCCTCTGTACTGCTGGGCTACCATCCGCTGGTCTAACTCAAGTGCCACTGCGTGAGTGGCTTTGGTGTTGAAGGTAGACTGAGTGGTCATAATCAGAGCCTGCCTCAGGTCATCACGTAGGACTTGGTAGAATCGGGAGGCTCTATCCCGGTAAGTGGCTGCCAAATTCCTGACGAAACTTGCTAGTTGTATGAACTAAATGCAGGTCAATCGTGGCCGACCAGCGGAGGAAACCCGACGGGGAAAACATAAATGCAGGTCAATCGTGGCACTCATCTCCCTGTCTCCTTGAGTCATCAAACTTTCTGTACTGGTACGAATGGTTTGCGGAAGTGACTGACCCGCCACAATTTACTGCAACCAATTCACAAGTAATCAATCAAACAATCATGCTAAAATGCACCGGGTGTGTGGTGGACTGCCCTACTATACGTTAAATTTCAGGTGGCGACGCTCAGCTCAATTTTCGACAAGGATCATGGGAGAGCTTTATTTGAGGGTAAATCTGGAGGAACACCTCCACTCTGGTTATCCCCAACTAAGGCTCAGCCTTAACAAACAACTGCTCATTAAAGCAGGACCTGTGCTTATAATAGTAAATTATAGTAACAAGAATGCAGTAATTTAAGTTGTTGATAATAAATGTTGCATAATGAGATGTGACCAGTACGAAACTAGAAAAGTACTGAAATGGAAGTACTGAACTGAAATGAACTTGACCAGTACGTAACTAGAGTAGTACTGAATTAAAAGTATTGAACTGAAATGAACTTGACTAGTACGAGACTGGAGTAGTACTGAATTGAAAGTATTGAAATGAATTTGACCAGTACGAGACTGGAGTAGTCTGGAGTAGTACTGAATCGAAAGTACTGAAATGAACTTGACCAGTATGAGACTGGAGTAGTACTGAATTGAAGTACTGAAATGAACTTGACCAGTATGAGACTGGAGTAGTATTGAATTAAAAGTACTGAACTGAAATGAATAAAGGAGCTGGACCAGTGCATGCAAGACTGAAATAATCACAAAGAAAATGGTTAGTAGTCCAATCACTCCATCCAGGAGGCTTCAGTTCTATCTCCATTCTCAGGAGGCATATTCAATTTTATTTTAGTTTACCCCCTTTTTAAAAAAAAAGCTTCCTTGGGTTACTCCCATTATTAAGATATTTAGTAATTGAGTTGCGTCTTATTAATCGCAGCTTAATCAGATTGGGGATTATTAGGAGTCACTTCCTTGTTAATCGTCAAGGATAAATTTGCCACTCACTACTCAGTGTACTCTTATCTTCCGAGCGTGTCCCAAATTACCCCAAGGTCGAGGTGCTCGACGGTTTATCGAAATCTCAGAACTCCTAGAGCTTGGTCACTTACCTCGACCACTCCCATTGATAATACCATTTATCAGTCATATCAAAAAGGGTAATCGCGTGCTAACTTTTCACTTTCGAGGAAAATGAGCGTAATAAATTCCAAGCGCGACCTTAGGCTCCAAGGGACTGAGGAAAATTCAATTTTGATCCTTAAGTCCCCAAATTTTGATACAACCTCTAAGGGGGTCTATAATGAGCCTGTAGAAATTTTCATAATTTTTCGAAGAGTTTTGGGCCTTTAATTTGGTCAAACAATTTTCATTTGGGCTTTTAAAAATACTAAATCAACTCCAAAAATTCTCTAATTTTTTGTGGAGGAAGGTCATGGTAAGGGGAACATTTTTCATGTTGATCACTTTGCCACCATAGGCATAGAAATGGCTTAGCAAATTTCTCAAATTTAATATGATAATCTGGTCTGCTGATAGCAGATCAAGAATATTATGTGGCTGAGATTGAGCCAGTCCTCAGGAAAAAGTTCTTCTAACCCCACAGCAAATTAGCCGCGGATATGCTGTGAGGGCGCTGAAGTTGAGGAGGGCCGTCGTCGAGCGGAGCCCGGCGATATTTGTCGAGCAGAGCTCGATGAAAAAATGTCGCGCTGACCTCGAAGAATCATCGAACAGAGCTCTTTGCCACCTGCACACCACCCCGCTTCTCCAGCATTGAGCCCAGCCCCGTAACCACCCCCGGTCGGCACGTCGGGGGTAGGGATTTTCTCCGGCGGTGCTCAACCCTTTTCCAGCACCACCCTCGGTGTGGGGAGAGGCCAGCTCTCCTGCGGTCAACACCCGACCTGGAGCATGGGTCGGGTAGTGTCGTCCGCGCTCCGGCCACCGGTGGGCCCATGCAAGATATCCAGAAGGAGGGGAATGGGGAGGGGAAAGGTTTCTACCTGTGGTGGAGGGGCTTGAGAGGGACCGGCTTGGTTGTCCATGCAAGGTGGCAGAGGTAGAGCTCGGGCTTGCCCTTTTTCCGACGACCTGAGATCCGACAGAGCTTGGGGAGTGGTGGGGAAGTTGCTCTTTGAGCTTATGAGGGAATTACCAGGGGTAGGGGGCCTTTATATAGGCTGAAAGGGAGGGGATCTCCTCCCCTTTCCTAATGTGGGATTAATCCCTCCTTTCGGAGGGATTATTCTCCACCCTCCAGAGGTCCAAGGATAGCTGGAGGCTCAAAGTATTTCCTCATGTGGGAAATGAGGTTAAGCCCCTTTATGGGCTTGGGATTTTACAAAGTGGGGGAGGGAAAAGAGATAGGTGGGGAGATTGAGTTATTGGGCCTCCTCTTACCTTCAAGGGTGCTCTTGCTGGTTGGGGGCCCATAGTGGATGAGGGGGTAAGGTAAAATCTTAATTAATTAATGTGGAGGGGGAAAAAGCATACTTCTTTTGGAAAAATCCAAAAATTTGGACTTTTAAGGTCAAAGTGAGAGCAAGACACTGGGAGTTGGGTCAAAGTTGGGTTGTTGGGTCATAATTGGTGTGTGCACGTTTTTCGGTGCACAACTGAGCTTGATTTGACCAAGGTTTGACCACCCATCATCGAAATTGACCGGAACCAATTTTGTTGACTTTATATTGACTATACGAATCCAACGCTACTGACCGGGGTTGGATCAGAGTTCGTTTGGTAAAAGTTCAAAATTTGTGTGTTGCGGCGAGCTATAGTGATAAAAATGTCTATATCCGTCGTTAGATCTTGAATCGTGACGCGGCGAGTTCCGATGTGCTCATATTAACTATACGAGTACACATGAACTGATGGAACTCAAATCGGGGTTCACTATGCCGATATCCAAAGTCTAACCCTTGTGGTATTTTACGAGGAATAGTTACATCCACCATATGACCTCGGGGTTCAACGGGACGAGTTCCGACGCGCCCGTATCGACTATACAAGGTCACAGGAACTGACGGAACTCAAATCGGAGTCCTCTAGCTCTATTTTCTTCTTATGGTTACCTTTTATCGGGTCATGGGTAGGGGTTCGGGTAACGTTTAATGGTCTTCCAGGGTTTTGGTGGCCTAATAAAAGTTGGGATGTAACACGGGGACCATGCTTCAAAGTTGATCAACCTGTTCGTTTTCCTCTTTGGGCACGTGTCGGATGGAGAAGGTCTAAAACATGTCGATGACCCCCTTCACCTTTGCTAGGTATAACCGGAGGGTAGGCTCCCTTGCCTCGAACTCCTCATTGATCTGGAAAACCACCACCATGGAGTCAACGAGGACCTCCACGTCAAGCACCCCCAGCTCCCTGGACAGGTGTAGCCCTGCTATTACGGCCTCATATTCGGTCTAGTTGTTAGTGATGGGAAAGTGCACCACCACTATTTGCTCGATTCTCGTTCCCTGGGGGCTTTCCAAGATTGCCCATACCCCCAAGGAATGCTTCCCCAAAGCACCATCTACCTTCACCTTCCATGAAGCCAGATGAGTGAGCTCTTCCTCCGCCACCTCGACCACGTAGTCAGCCAAGAAGTTGGCCATTGTTTGGGCCTTGATCGAGGCGCAGGGGACGAAGGAGATGTCGAACTCACTCAGTTCTACCGACCACTTAGCCAACTTGCCCGAATGCTCCACCCCCTTGAAGATGTTGCGGAGGGGGTGGTCATTCACCAGTCGGATTGAGTGTGCCTGGAAGTAAGGTCGGAGCCTTCGAGCCAAGATGACTAGAGCAAAGTCCAGCTTTTCTAAGATAGGATACCGAAGCTCGGCCTTCCTCAGGACCCGACTCACATAATATACGGGCAACTATTTTTCCCATCTTCTAGAACTAAGACGGAGCTCAAGGCCTCTACTAAGACCCCGAGATACAAATATAGGTCCTCCCCATCTTTCAGCCCTTGGAGCAGCGGAGCCTCGGTCAACTCCTTCTTCAGGGCTTGGAATGCCTCCTCGCACTCCTTGGTCCACTCGAATTTTTGGCGTCCCCTCAATGTCTTGAAGAAGGGGGAGCACTTCTCCCCAGCCCGGGAGAGGAACCTACTCAATCCTGACAGTTTTCCCGTCAACCGCTGCACCTCTTTAGCATTTTGAGGCGACCCCAGCTCCATAATGGCTTTGACATTGTCGGGATTTGGCTCAACTCCCGCGAGGGTGAGGAGATGTCCCAAGAACTTCCCCCTACTAGCCATAAAACGCACTTCAGGGGGTTCAGTCGCATCTTGTACTTGAGCAAGGTGGTGAAGGTCTCCTCTAGGTCGCGGAGGTGAGAGTCCACGTCTCGACTCTTGATCATGATTTCATCTACATACACCTCCAGGTTCCTCCCCTTCTATTCTCGGAAGACCCTATTAATCATCTTCCGGTATGTCGCCCCTGCATTCTTCAGCCCAAAGGGCATCATTTTCTAGTAGTAGCATCCATCCCCCGTGATGAATGAGACATATTTGATGTTAGGGGATGCATCCTCATCAGGTGATAACCTGAATATGCTTCTAAAAAGCTCATTACAGGAAAACGACGGCTGAGTCAACCAACGCGTTGATTCGAGGCAAAGGATAACAGTCCTTAGGACATGATTTATAGTAAAGAAAAACGACGCACATATGTCATCGGCCGTCTCCTTTTTTAATCATAACTACATTGGAGACCTAGTCGGGGTATTGTATTTCGGATACAAAGCCGACCTTGAGGTGTTTGGCCACCTCCTCCCTAATGCGTTCGGCCAGCTTATCCGCGGTGTACCTCTTCTTCTGTTGGATAGGGCGAGCTACTGGGTCCAGGTTGAGGCAGTGGCAAGCCACGTTCGCATCGATCCCTGGCATCTTTATCGCGCTCCATGTAAAGATGTCCATGTTCCTCTGGATGCTTGCCAGCATCCTCTCCTGGGCATCTGGGGTCAACCCCCCACTGATGCTAACCTTCTGTAACAACCCAAATCCCAAGATTGGCTTAAATTGTCGTTGCGATGTGAGCTACGTCAAAGGAGGAGAACGGTCTTCTTCTTCTTCCTCCTCCAAACTCTAAGACTCAAACCCTAACTTCCACTTCAAATGAGAAGAATGACGGTTCAGAACATTTCAACCCTATATATGCCCTTTGCACGGAGTGTCCTGAGCCATAGGATAAAATTCTAAGAGAATTCGGACAGCTAAAACCCCAAATGATGGAACTGCTTCCATGTGTTATCGCTGGTCGGTAACTTCCTACCGCCGGCCGGTAGCTTACCGAGAGCTCAACCAAAAAATAAGGTCGCGCTAATGCCTACGGTAGTACTACCGCTGCGTGGTAGCTCACTCAACACCTACCACTCAACGCCTCCACTCAATGCCAGTTACTCAATGCCAAGTTACCGTCGAGCGGTAGCTAGCTAACGTCATGTGCTAGAACTCAATGCCCTCAATGCTTTCCCAGAGCATTAGCCTCAGGAAGCTATCGCGCGACGATATGTAGCTACCGACGATAGGTAGCTATCGCGTGTCCCAGGGCGTTTCCTGCTCTGTATGGCTGAGCAGCCTGTCGAGTGCTCGACGAACTGCACTCAACGAGTTCTCGGGAGGGAATGCGCCCTACGACACGGGCATGTCAGAGGGTGTGTCCCCTTATAGTCGACGAACTTTGCCCGATGAAAGACACGGCGGAGGCGTGTCTGCAGTCGTGTAAGGGTACACGGCCTGTGACACGGGCGTGTCACATGGCCATGTACTTCTCTGGATTTGGCCAGGCAGTGAGGCCTGGTGAACACGGGCATGACACGGGTGTGTCTCTGGGCACACGGCATGTTACACACGCGTGTCACATGGCCATGTCCTGTTCGGGGTGAATCGGGTGTATGCCGCTTGAGATATACGGCCCCAAACACGGGCGTGTCTGAAGGCGTGTTAGGGCATACGGCCTGTGACACAGGCGTGTCACAGGGCTGTGTCCTACTCTGGGTAAGTCTATTATGTGCCTCTTAAGGTACAGGGCCTGTGATACGGGCGTGTCACAGGCCGTGTCAGCCCAAAAATAGAGATTTGTGGACGAATTGTGGCCGTTCGTTTCCTTCATCTAGGATATGATGGCCCAGGCTTCTCCCTGCTGGTTTAAAGCCAGAAATGAGAAATAGATTCTCATTTTAGCTTGGCTTATTCTCTTTCTCCAAGAGCTAGAGAGAAGGGAGAGGAAGAAGGAGGAGAAGAAGGGAGCCAGTCACCGGTGGAGCTGTCAAGTTCCGAAGCATGATCTGAGGCCAGATCTATGGAGGCAAGGCCGCTGCGGTGCTTTCCAACTAGCTAGATGTACACGCATCTAAAGAGGTCATCGAGGGTAACGATCTTCCTTCTTGGACATGTGAAGTCCTTCCTTTTTAGCATGTGCATGGATTTCCCCCACCAAAGGGTGGATTGTGAAGGGATTTCCTTGGGTTGATTCTTGTAATCCCCAATAGTTTGGCATATAGATCCGGAAATAGAGTACGGAATAGGCATGCTGTGTGAAGCCCATCTGGACAGGTTGGTCCAGATTGGTGATGTTGTATTTTCACACCGGAGAAGACTCTGTGGTTAAACGTGTAGTTTATGCTATCGATCGGTTGGACCTGTGAAGGGCAGTAACCGGAAGTTCTGGAATGGTAGTCCAGGAAAAGACCCTTGTTATGCTTGTGATTTCAATGGGTTGTGCCTGTGAAGGATAGTAGCAGGAAGTACTGGAGTGGAAGCCCATGAAAACACCCATTAAATGCTTGTGTTATATGTTATGAATGATAAGGTTGGGCTAGGGATGGAAAGTGAGTTCTGCCACTAATGCCGGGCGAGAATGAGCACTGGCAATAGCTCCTAGTTAACCTGTGATTTTGAAGCCAGTCCTTCGAGGATAGCATGGCTATTTGCGAGCTTGATGAGCTCTTTAAAAGGCCTCGTGCCAAACGGAAAAGGGGATGCTGACCCGCGTTAGTCTTTGCATTGAAATAACGGTTTGAGAAACGGGCAAGGGCTGAACTGTATCCGGGTTATCTGCCATGAGTTCCTGGGCGCCTAGATCTTGGCAGAAGTCTTAGGCCTGCGCGCTACGACACCATGGGGGGCTACGGGCCAATCCCGAGTCATTATAAGACTAAAGTCTCTGGCTGCACGCCATGGAGCAAAATGCTTAAGTTTGTTGTTGGGATTTGGGCCTTGAACGCCGGTGGGCGACTGGTTTATCTGGTACACCAAGAATGTGCCCTTAGTGCACGGATCGTCGGGCCGTACGGTTGACGGTTGTGATGGATTGTTCGTGTGTGAGAGCACAATGTGTGATATATATATATATATATTGCTACTGCTTGCAGGGAAGGAATACCACTACCCCGGGAAAGGGGTAGGGTCATTATAAATTGCTCAGCTGAATGCTAACCGTTGCTTTGTTTGCCAACATTTCGTGGGTTGTCCCTGTGCAGGTGTTGGAGTGCCAAGCGGGACACATAAGGGCTAAAGTCCCTGCTGCTGCTGCTAGCCCTTGAAGGCTAAATAAAGAATGTAGTGTTTTGTTCACGTGTGGTCGACCTGTGCGCCGATGTTTGGAATCCACACCTGTAAAGAGCAACTGTAAGGCCATAAGGCCAAACAATATTATATTTGGTGTACATTCCGATATAACTGTGGGTATTTATATCAGTGGATATTCATGGTTGGAGTTCAGTATTTCAAGTTAAAAGCTTCTGCTAGAATGCTATGAGTTAGGATGCGTAACTCTGATATTAACCCGTAACTTTGCCGCCTGTTTCATAGCATATGGTGTGGGGCCCCGGCCGGACCTTCTATTATATGCTATCTGAACGGATGGAGTCGTTACATTTTTGGTATCTACTGTCTCGGTCTTTCCCTTTCGAATTCGTGATCGAATTATTTTATGGGGTAGCAAACCCGTGCAAGTGCGACCCACTATAACATTAATGAACTTAAGAATGTCCACTAAGGCATGCAAATACACCCATTTGGGTAACCTATGCGTTCCTGGTATTTCTGTTGGCACTATGTTTGTTGCTTACTTGTGTGTTTTACGACTGTAGGAGACTAGCGTGCATGCGGGGCAGCAGGAACCCCAATATTCGATGGGACCGATGACACCAACTGTGGTACCACCACCTCCTCCTTCGGTAGAGACGGTCTGATTGATCGCTGATGTGGTCTTCGCAATGATCAAGGCCCAACATGAGGGACGGGGACAACCCTCTGTTTCGGTGGTGCGTCCCATGCCGGTCGGCGTACTTGAGCAGACGGAAAGGGAAAGAGCATCAGCTTCGTCGTTGAACATGTGCCTGAACCAAGGAGTGGACACGGTTGAGGAATACTTTCATGCATTTGTCGCGCTGAGACAACATCCATAGTTTGTGTTTGAAACTGAGGAAACTAAAATCAACAGGTTTTATGATGGGCTACATCAGGAACTACATTTTCTGTTGATGGGTCCGAAGTTAATGGGGTTCCAACCATTGGTGGAGTCAGCCAGACTATTGGAGATGGACATGACAAGAGCCCGTCAAATACCTGCAATCAGGGAATCGAGTTCTTCACAGGTGAGAAAGCCTGCTCACCGAAGGAGGGGAAAACACGAGATGCGTGCTTGTGATAGTTGTGGCAAGAAGGACACCTTGCCCGAGAGTGTTGGGGTGGTGACCAGAAGCCAAAGAAGCAACACAAGTTCTACTTGTGTGGCAAAGAAGGACATAAAGCTCGAGATTGCCGAGTTGGTCGTAGATGAACAGGGAGGGAATTTCGACTTTATGTATATAAATAACTATGCTCCTGTACTGTACATGTTTTGTGTGTACGAACATGGCGTTAGTATTTGAATGAAGGTTTCAAATGTTCTTTGTGTACTTCGATTGGTACAATACATATACGATTGGAATGGATGTGCTTGTACGGTAGTCATGAACACGAATGGAAAGTTGATGATATAATACATGTGGTAACGTGGGGCATATAGCCTGTGACTGCCGGGTTGGTCAGCCAAAGGTTGAAACGATGACTAGAGCGACAGATGCTGACAAGGGAAAGGCAGTGGTGGAGTCCACTACCGCCCAGGCGCGATCCCGAGTATTAAACTTGGCCAGCAGAAGGCCATACAGCAAAGTGACATTGTCACCGACATGCGATGAGATATTGAATTGTTGTTTTGGTTCTTTCATACCTTGTTTGTAGCTTGCGTATGATGTGTTTGTATTCGACTTTGTCCGACGAGAGCCCTGTTTGATACTGGTACTTTTCATTCATTTCTATCTGTGGACCTCATGTCACGGATCGGTGTACCAATTCGGTTAATGGTATATAGTGTGACGGTCTTATTACCAAATGGCTGCAATATGGCTGTTCAAGTTGGAAGTCGGGAGTTTTGTTTGAACGCATCTATGCTGCCAATATCGGAATTTGATGTGATCTTTGGTATGGACTGGCTTTCGGAGCAGCGTGCCTTTATTGATTGGAATGCCAAAGAGATCACACTGGGCCAGAATACCGAGCATGAGACTAAGTTCGCTGGTATGTGAGGAGTGAGCGGGACCTTGATGTCTGCACTCCAAGTCATCAATGTTGTTCGGAAGGGCGCGGAGTTATGCTTCACCCTGATTCAGGCTGTTGAGCCATAGGCCAATGTGAGTGATGCTCCAAGTGTATCGGAGTTTGCAGATGTGTTCCGTAAGGATCTTCTTGGACTACCACCCCAGCTAGAGATCGACTTCACTATTGAGTTGGTGCCAGGTGCAAAACCAGTAGCCCGCTCGCCATATCGCGTGACGCCAGAGGAAATGGCTGAATTGAACGTGCAAGAGTTTCTGGAACAGGGATATATACGCCCAAGTATGTCACCTTGGAGCGCACCTGTTCTGTTTGTGAAAAAGAAGGACGGTGGTTTGCGGTTATGTATTGACTACCGGGAATTGAATAAGCTAACAAAAAGAACAAGTATCTGATTCCAAGGATAGATGAATTGTTCGATCAGCTAGTCGTATCAACCGTCTATTCCAAATTGGATTTGAAGTTTGGATATTACCAGTTGAGGATTCGGGAAGGTGACATTCCCAAGACCGCAATTGGAACACGCTACGGTCATTATGAATTCACGGTAATGCCGTTTGGGCCTAATGCACCGAACGTTCCGAGAGTACTTGGACTTGTTTGCGATCGTGTTCATTGATGATATCTTGGTGTACTCTCAATATGAAGCTGAGCATGCAGACCACTTGCGGTTGGTGTTGCATACTTTGCGAAGGAATAAGCTCTATGCCAAGATCTCAAAGTGTGAGTTTTGGTTGTCATCAGTGGCTTTTCTTGGCCATATGGTAAGTGGAGAGGGCATAGCAGTGGATCCGTCAATGATAAGAGCCATACAGGAGTGGACGGTGTTGTCTTCGGTTGTCGAGGTCAGGAATTTCCTTGGACTGGCAGGTTACTATAGATGTTTTGTCGAAACTTTCTCACAGATCGTTTTGCCTCTGACCACACTGACGAGGAAGGATCCGAAGTTCGTTTGGACGCCAGAGTGCGCACGAGCTTTGGAAGAGCTACAGAGTCGGTTGACCACGTCGCCTGTGTTGCCATCGCCATGTGATACCGACAGATATGAGAGCTATAGTGATGCTTCAGGGAGCGGCTTAGGCTGCGTTCTTTTGCAGTTTGGAAAAGTGATTGCTGATGGCTCACACCACTTGAATGTGCATGAAAGAGCTTATCCCGTCCCCGACTTGGAGTTGGCAGCGGTGATCTTTGCACTGAAGATATGACGGTATTATCTTTATGGCGTAAAAGTAGATATCTTTACGGATCATAAGAGCCTAAAGTAATTGTTGGATAAGAAGGATCTGAATATGCGACAGCGAAGGTGGATGGAGTTCCTGGGGGGACTATACCTTTGATATTCATTATACTCCCGGGAAGTGAAACATGGTCGCTGATGCCTTGAGTCGTAGGACTCCGTCAAGGGTAAATTGGTTGCAGATTCATGATGAGCGTCTGATCCAGGAGGTGGAAGCATTAGAGATTTCTTGTGTTGACAAAAATTCCACAGCCGATGCATGCTTAAACTGGACGGAGGTACAATATGACCTTGCGGATAGACTTCGATGAGCAACGGAGCTGGGTGAAATTCTCCAATGCTATGCAAAAGATGGGCTAGATGGCAAATTCTCCTGGGATGACGGCCTTTTGAGGAAAGAGGGTTGGTTTTACATCCCGAGTATGGGTAAATTGAGAGAAGAATTGATGTATGAAGTGCACTTTACAAAATACTCAATTCACCCTGGGAGCACAAAGATGTTCAAGGACATGGAAAAGTTGTAGAAGGACATAGCTCATTATGTGGCTAAATGCCAAACTTGTGCTTTGGTGAAAGTGGAATGCTAGAAGCCTGGCAGTTTCTTGAAGTCGTTGTCAATTCCGGAATGGAAGTTCGATGATATTTCAATGGATTTCGTGTACGGGTTGCCGAGATCTCAACACGGGAAGGATTCAATCATGGTGATTGTAGACCGGTTGACGAAAGTGACTCACTTCCTTCCGAACAAGCGCGACGATTTAGTGGAAAGTTTGGAAAAACTCTATGTTGAGCAGATTGTACGAATACACGGTGTTCCTCATAGCATCGTGAGTGACCGTGATGGGCGATTCATATCGAACAATTGGAGGCTAACCCATTAATTATTTGGAACGAAGTTGACGTTCAATGTGGCCTTTTCCCCCAAACGGATGGCCAGACTGAGAGGACCAACAGAATAATGGATGATATGCTTCGAATGTGCTCCCTGGATTGTGGTAAGAGATGGGGAGATCATCCCTATATGGTGGAGCTTTCCACAACAATAGCTACCAAGCGAGTATCGGTATGGCACCGTTTGAAGATATGTATGGGCTGAAATGTCATACACCGTTACCTTGGGCAAAAGCAGACAAATCCAAATTCTATAAGCGTAAAGAAGTCGATGAAGCTAATTCGACGATACGCTCTGTTTGGGAGAGGCCACTGATAGACTAGGATTGACAAGAAAAATAGTACAACGCCAAGCACAGGAACGTGGAGTTCGCGGTGGGCGATTGGAATATTTGAAGATCGAACCTTTCAAAGGCATGTCCAGGATTCAGCATAGATATCTTGGTCCATTTGAAGTGGCGGAGCGAGTTGGGGAAGCTGCCTATCGGCTTGCTCTTTCGGTAGAATTGACGGGATTGCATGATGAAGCCGTCAAAGATCCAGCTCAAGTGATCGAGAACGATCGTGTGCTGGTGGAGTATAAGCTAACGATGAAGGTTAGGCCCATTCGGATCGAGGATAGAGCCAATAAATAGTTACAGAACAAGACAATCGAGATGGTTAAAGTCTGGTGGGACAACTGTGGCCGTGAGGAGCTAACATGGGAATGAGAGCAAACCCTGCGAACTGAACTGCCCGAGCTGTTTGCTTAAACCTGTTGTTGAGTGCATCTCTTGTTGTAACAGACATGTTTAAAGTTATAACATTGTGACTACTGATTTCCTTACTGTGCACAAATTTTGGGATGAAATTTCTTGTAAGGAGGGGAGGGTTATAACACCCCAAATCCCAAGATTGGACTGTCGTTGGGCGACACGGCCTGGGACACGGTCGTGTCCTAGGGCGTGTCCTACTCTGTATGGCTGAGTAGCCTGTCGAGTGCTCGATGAACTGCACTCGACGAGTTCTCGAGAGGGAACACGCACTGCGACATGGGCGCGTCAGAGGGCGTGTCCCCCTCTGGTCGACGAACTTTGCTCGACAAAAGATACGGCGGAGGCGTGTCTGCAGGTGTGTAAGGGTACACGGCCTGTGACACGGGCGTGTCACATGGCCGTATACTTCTATGGATTTGGCCAGGCAGTGAGGCCTGGTGAACACGGGCATGACACTGGTGTGTCTCTAGGCACACGACCTGTGACACGGGCGTGTCACATGGCCATGTCCTGTTCGGGGTGAATCGGGTGTGTGCCTCTTGAGATACACGGCCCCAAACACAGGCGTGTCTGAAGGCGTGTTAGGGCACACGGCCTGTGATACGGGCGTGTCACGGGGACGTGTCCTACTCTGGGTAAGTTGGTTGTGTGCAACTTAAGGTAGACGGCCTGTGACATAGGCGTGTCACAGGCCGTGTTAGCCCAAAAATAGAGTTTTATGGACGAATTGTGGCCGTTCGTTTCCTTCATCTGGGATCTGATGGCCCAGGCTTCTCCCTGCTGGTTTAAAGCCAGAAATGAGAAAGAGATTCTCATTTTAGCTTGGCTTATTCTCTTTCTCCAAGAGCTAGAGAGAAGGGAGAGGAAGAAGGAGGAGAAGAAGGGAGCTGGCCACCAGTGGAGCTGTCGAGTTCCGAAGAGTGATCCGAGGCCAGATCTGTGGAGGCAAGGCCGTTGCGGTGCTTTCCAACCAGCTATATGTCCATGGATCTAAAGAGGTCATCGAGGGTAACGATCTTCCTTCTTGGATATGTGAAGTCCCTCCTTTTTAGCATGTGCATGGATTTCCCCCACCAAAGGGTGGATTGTGAAGGGATTTCCTTGGGTTGATTCTTGCAATCCCCAATAGTTTGGCATATAGATCCGGAAATGGAGTACGGAATAGACATGCTGTGTGAAGCCCATCTGGACAGGTTGGTCTGGATTGGTGATGTTTCATTTGCACACCGGAGAAGACTCCGTGGTTAAACGTGTAGTTTATGGTATCGATGGGTTGGACCTGTGAAGGGCAGTAACAGGAAGTACTGGAGTGGTAGTCCAGGAAAAGACACTTGTGATGCTTGCAATTTCAATGGGTTGTGCCTGTGAAGGATAGTAGCAGGAAGTACTGGAGTGGAAGCCCAGGAAATCACCCACTAAATGCTTGTGCTATATGCTATGAATGATAAGGTTACGCTAGGGATGAAAAGTGAGTTCTATCGCTAACGCCGGGCAAGAATGAGCACTAGTAATAGCTCCTAGTTAACCTGTGATTATGAAGCCAGTCCTTCGAGGACAGCATGGCTATTTGCGATCTTGATGAGCTCTTTAAAAGGCCTCGTGCCGAATGGAAAAGGGGATGCTGACCCGCGTTAGTCTTTGCATTGAACTAATGGTTTGAGCAACAGGCAAGGGCTAAACTGTATCCGAGTTATCAGCCATGAGTTCCTGGGCGCCTGGAACTCGGCAAAAGTCTTAGGCCTGCGCGCTACGACACCATTGGGGGCTACGGGCCAATCCTGGTTCGTTATAAGACTAAAGTCTCCGGCTGCACGCCATGGAGCAAAATGCTCAAGTTTGTCGTTGGGCTTCGGGCGTTAAACGGCGACTGGTTTATCAGGTACACCAAGAATGTGCCCTGAGTGCACGGATCGTCCGGCCGTGCGGCTGACGGTTGTGATGGATTATTTGTGCGTGAGAGCACAATGTGTGACATATATATATATATATATATATATATATATATATATATATATATATATATATATATATATATATATATATATATATATATATATATATATTTCTACTGCTTGCAGGGAAGGAATACCACTGCCCCGGGAAAGGGGTAGGGTCGTTATAAATTGGTCAGCTGAATGTTGACCGTTGCTTTCTTTGCAACCGTTTGGTGGGCTATCCCTGTGCAGGTGCTGGAGAGGCGAGCGGGACACATAATGATGTCGTGGCCCCTCCGCCACTACTTGATGATGACCCGGTTGCCGAGGCACAACGACAAAACGAACTTAGGTGTCGTGATGATGCTGAAGGAAGACCGCGTTACAACCTCCGAACGCGGCGTGCTAACGCCGCCGTGAAGAATTAATAATTATTTCATGCACTTTTTATATTGATGAATATAAAATTATTTCATGTTTGGATGATAATTTTATATTCATAAATGTTATGTAATTTTGATTTTGGACATCTTATATTTCGTGGTGTGTATTTAAGCATACGGATGGATGAGATTACATCTCCATCATGGATGGTTAAGGGCTTGTTGTAACTCCTATATAAGGAGACTCTTTGGTGGATTTTATTAATTGAACAAGAGAAGAAAACCTAATTCCCCTAGAGAGAATTTCGGCCAAGGAGGATCTCCCTAGCCGCCGGCCTTGGTGTGAAACCACAGCCCCCCTTGCTTCCTCTTCCGACTTCGGTGCGACGTCGGCGTGGCTTCCTTCGGTGCGACTCCGAGGAAGAAGGTTGCAGCCCCATTCGGTGTGACGTCGGTGGTTCCGTGGAGAGAGTGAATCTCCCACCTTATCTTGTGTGATTGATGTTCTTGATTGGGTAATCTCTTCCTATCTTAGTGATTCTTGCTTTGAGTTTGTGGAGGTTTTTGCGAACCGCCTTTTCCGTGATTTTAAAATACATCGCTTGCAAAATCTGATCCGGCTTCATTGTTATTGAATCTCTTGTATTCCGGATCGGGAAGATCCATTGTGGGAGCGGGACTTGGCCTAGCCTTGACTTGCTCTCCAAGATCGGAACACTTTGTGTTAACAAGGGAATTAATCTCAACTGGAACTCGACCGCCATTTGAAGTTTGCCGCTGTTCCGAAATAAATTATTGCTACATTGAAACGGCTCAAGTTGGTACAATAGATGCTTGTGTAGGTGCAGTGAGTTGTGTGCTTGTTGGAGAGGTAGGTCTTAAGGACGTTGTATCGAGTCCGGCTTACGGTGAGTTGTGTTCTTGTTGGAGAGGTAGGTCTTAAGGATGTTGTATCGAGTCCGGCTGGAATCTTCTATATTGATTTTATCATTCGGATTTGGGAGCCAACCCGACCCCTTTTCGCTCGCTTTTGGTCGGAGCCCTCCTATCTTGCTTTTATGTTTTGTGACGATAGTTTCCGTTAGTGTAGTCGAGCACGTAACACGGTCTCCCCTACATCAATTTTGGTATCAGAGGCGGTTGTTTCAACTCCCACGTTGCAAACATCCTCACTGCGTTCCTTGTTGGTCAATCTAATGCTTAGAAAAACAAAAAAATATTTTTGGTGGTCTGCTAATAGCGGGCTAAAATCTTTATTTTTTAGTGAAATTTCAAAAATAAAATTTTTTAACGATCCACGTGTTCCTCACATCGGGAATCTATAAAAATATCATATTTCCAATATAGCTACAGCCCTAGGAAAAATCATCTTCCCAAGATTTTTCTAAACCTCAATGCGCACTAGGCTAGGATCGGAGTACACGACACCGTCTACCTCTAGGATGGCTGTGAGTGAGCGTGGGGATCCCAACACCGAGGCCATAGCAGGGCTACGTAACGAAATGACGGAGCTTAGGAACATGTTAGTACAGATCCTACAAAATCAAGCAAGGCCACCCCCGCCACCCCCGCCACCCATTAATGTTGAGCAGCCCAACCGGCGCCAACAAACTCCTTATTCGGATTCCGATGAGGACTCTCCCCGAGTGCCCCCTCGAGAACACCGCCACGATCGTGCTTTCGATATTACTAGGGCCATTAAGATCGACGCCCCCACTTATGATGGCATGGGAGATCCCCAGATCTTCCTTACTTGGGTGGCGGATATGGAGTGCTACTTCCATTGGCACACCCTTACGGACCATCAAAAGGTTCAAGTTGCCAGGATGAAGCTAACGGGACGCGCCAAAACTTATTGGCTGAATGAAGAGCATAGGCTAGGAACCGTGAACGGGGTCCCACTTATTGGATGGGCCATGATGAAGAACTTGTTGACCGATCAGTACGTTCCCGCGTAGCATCGGACACAGATGTTCGACGAGCTTGCCACTCTGCGGCAGGGCTCAAACTTGGTAGCTGAGTATATGGGAGAACTGAAAGACCGTATGGTGCGTTGTGATCTGAGGGAGATACCCGAGGTCACCCTATCCAGATTTCGCAAGGGGCCTCATCCCGATATTCAGCGGAAGCTCTTACGATATGGTCATACGGATCTGAACACGACATTCAATGCCGCCCTCGACATAGAAAAGCACTTAGCCTCTAAGGCTCACTCCCATTATTCCAATGTGAAGGGAAAGTCCACAGCTGGAGCCTCTTCCTCCACATATCAGGATAAAGGGAAGTATCGGTCCACCGAGTCAAAGTCTGTCATGATCACTGCTAGGAACGCTAAGAACCCCGCAAGTGAGCGTATCCCCATCAGGAAAGTTAGCAAGTCTAAGGCTACATGTTACTCTTGTGGCATTCAAGGTCACTACGCCTTTGAATGCCCAACAAAGACTAAAGCCATAGCCCTATTAGAGTCGACTACCGACCTTGCTGATTATGTCTATGAGGCTGCAGAGGAGAGTGACCCAGATGGGGTCCCAAGTGATTTAGAGGACGACCACCCCCTTATGGTGATAAGTTGTATCTTGACCACTCCCCGTCCGTTAGATGACTGGAAGAGGACGAGTATATTTTCCCTGATCTTTAAGAGTGGCGAGAAGTTGTGCAAGTTGATCATTGATAGTGGCAGTTGTGTAAACGTCATCTCTGAGAACGCTGTTACACGTATGCACTTGATTACGTAGCCCCACCCGACTCACTACCAAGTAGCTTGGATTAATAAGGTTACCGTCCCGGTCACCAAGCGATGCCTTGTACCCCTCTAGATCCAATCCTACACTGACGAGGTGTGGTGTGATGTCCTTCCTATGGACGCCTGCCACGTATTGTTGGGCCGCCCTTGGCTTTACGACCGCGACGTGACACACTTTGGGAGATCCAACACGTACGAATTTAAATTTAATGGTAAGGTCATTACGTTGAGACCGACCGTCCCGAAGGAGCCAGTAGCTTTGGCTAAGGACACCACTGTTCCGGTCGAGAGGAAGACGTTGAATCTAGTGGGTAGAAAAGAATTTGTGAAGGATCCCTTTCTTGACGGGATGATGTACGCACTAGTTCTTATGAGTGCGAAAGGGGATTCGAGAGCATTGGACGATTTGCCTAAAGAGTTATGGGTATTGTTGGACGAATATAAGGACGTGTACCCGGATGAGCTGCCTTCGGTGTTACCACCACTGAGGAATATACAGCATGCGATAGACCTTATCCCTGGTTCCTCCTTATCGAACAAACCCCACTATAGGCTTCATCCCGCCGCCCATAAAGAGTTACAGACCCAAATCGAGGATTTGATGAAAAAGGGGTTCATTAGGACTAATATGAGTCCATTTGCGGTACCTGCCCTTCTTGCTCCCAAGAAGGATGGTACGTGGAGAATGTGTGTTGATAGTCGTGCTATCAACAAGAATACCATCAAATATAGATTTCCTATTCCGCGATTAGATGACCTCCTAGATGTCTTATCTGGCTCTACCATTTTTTCAAAGTTAGATTTACGGAGTGGCTATCACCAGATCAGGATCCGTGAGGGGGACGAATGGAAGACTACGTTCAAGTCAAAGGATGGGTTATACGAGTGGCTTGTGATGCCCTTTGGGCTATCCAATGCCCCCAGTACTTTCTCCCGGATGATGACACATGTCTTTCAGCCTTATATGGGGAAGTTTGTGGTCGTCTATTTCAATGACATCTTAGTCTTTAGTACCACCACCGCTGAGCACGTCTCCCACATGAGGTCGGTTCTTTCCACCCTGCGGAAGGGAACGTTATTCCTTAATCTCAAGAAGTGCATGTTCTATGTCACTGAAGTGGAGTTCTTAGGCTACATAGTCGGTTCGGAAGGCATTAGAGTTGACCCTAACAAGGTTAAAGTCATTAAGGATTGGCCCGAACCGACCACGTTACGAGAGCTGCGAAATTTCCATGGGTTAGCTACTTTCTACCGTCGTTTCATTCGAGACTTTAGTAGCATTATGGCCCCCATTAGTGATTGCATGAAGAAAGGTGAGTTTACTTGGACGAAGTCCGCCACTATCGCTTTCCAACGCATTAAGGAGATTATGACTGAGGCACCTGTCTAACGTCTACCTGACTTCACAAAGGTTTTTGAGCTTACGTGTGACGCTTCTGGCGTGGGAATAGGAGGTGTCTTGAGTCAGGAAGGACACCCTGTGAGTTATTTTAGTGACAAGTTAGCGGGCGCCAAGTTGAATTACTCAAATTACGATAGGGAGTTTTATGCCGTCATTTGATGTTTACACCATTGGAGGCACTATCTCCTCTCTAAAGAGTTTGTGATCCTCTCTGATCACGAAGCATTGCGGTTCATCAATGGCCAGCATAAAATCAGCCCGCGTCACGCTAAGTGGGTATCTTTCCTACAGGGTTACACTTTTAGTCTCAAACACCTTAAGGGAGCTGATAATCGAGTCGCGGACGCTCTTAGCTTCCTGACCCTGTTACTCAACACTATGGAGGTTAACGTGGTAGGATTCGAGCGAATCAAGGATGAGTACGGCACATGCCTAGATTTTCAGGACGCATATTTGTCTGCCCGGGATAGCTCCCCCACGGTTACATCTGCGTTCGTCATTAAGGATGGCTATCTATTTAATCATGGGAAGTTGTGTATTCCGCAGTCATCGTTACGCCTCCATATCATCTGGGAATTGCATAGTGGAGGGTTGAGTGGCCACTTCAGCAGGGACAAGACCATTACGCTAGTTGAGGAGAAATTCTATTGGCCAAAACTTAAGGCGATGGTGGGAAGGGTAGTTAGTAGTTGTCGTACCTGTCAGGTATCCAAGGGCACCAAAACCAATGTAGGATTATATACGCCCTTGCCTATACCTTCTACACCATGGGAAGACGTGAGCATGGACTTTATCTTAGGCCTACCAATTACTTTGCGTTATCACGACTCCATTCTTGTAGTTGTGGATAGGCTCTCTAAAATGGCATACTTTATTCCGTGCGCTAGAACCAACGACGCATCTCATATTGCAAAATTGTATTTTAAAGAATTAGTTAGTCACCTGGGAGTGCCGAAGACAATAGTCTCGGATAGAGATGTTAAGTATACGAGCTATTTCTGGAAGACACTTTGGGTCTTAATGGGTACCAAGTTATTGTTTTCCTCCCCCTATCACCCTCAGACCGATGGGAAAACGGAGGTGGTCAATCAGAGCTTGGGGAGCCTTCTTAGATGCCTAGTGAGCAATCATAAAGGTACATGGGATCTTCTTCTTCCCCACGCCCAGTTGGCCTATAATAATTCCAAAAATCGGTCCACCGGTCTCTCTCCAAACGAGATTGTTCACGGGTACAAGGCCCCTGTGCCCCTTGACTTGGTTTCGTTGCCCCCAACATACAAGACAAGTCAGTTTACACAATCCTTCGCCCAACATATTCATGACCTACATGCACGTATACGAGCTACGTTGACTGCTCAATAGGAGTCTTATCAGACGCACGCTAATCTACATAGGAGGGTGTCGCACTTCAAAGTCGGCGATTTAGTCCTAGTACGGTTAGTTCCCGAATGCTTGCCATCTGTCACCGTTAAAAATATGGCACCAAAGCGCGCTGGCCCTTTTCAGATTCTAAAGAAACTAGGTGACAATGCTTTCGTGTTGGATTTGCCAGCTGATTGGGGTATCTCCCCTATTTTTAATGTCTCGGATTTGACGTTGTTTGTTTCGCCTCCACCTGAGTTGAATTCTTTGTCGTCTTCTCCCTCCACTAAAATTTCTAATGGGTTGGGGAGTGGTAGTTCGGATGATCTCTCTCTTTCGGTCCCCACAGGTATAACATCGGATGGTACGTTGCCTTCTTTTCTTCCTACTGCTGACATGTTTCCCAGGTTTCCCAAGGCATTTCTCACTCCAGATATGATACTTGTTGCTGAGCCACTTACTACTCCTGATGGTGCTACCTACCGCTTCCTCATCCGTTGGCGTGACCGCCCCCCTTCAGACGACTCATGGGTACTCGCGACAGAGCTTCAACGTTTGGATGCCGAGTTTCTCCGCAGCTATCTCTCGGACCACGCATCGGAGATACATGATTTTGAGTGGGGGTGGATTGATGCTGCGGCCCCTCCGTCACTACTTGATGATGACCCGGTTGCCGAGGCACAATGACACAAAGATCTTAGGTGTCGTGATGATGCTGAAGGAAGACTGCGTTACAACCTCCGGCCGCGGTGTGCTAACTCCGCCGTGAAGAATTAATAATTATTTCATGCACTTTTATTTTATATTGATGAATATAAAATTATTCCATGTTTGGATGATAATTTTATATTCATAAATGTTATGTAATTTTGATTTTGGACATCTTATTTTTTGTGGTGTGTCTTTAACCATACTGATGGATGAGATTACATCTCCATCATGGATGGTTAAAGGCTTGTTGTAACTCCTATATAAGGAGACTCTTTGGTGGATTTTATTAATTGAACAAGAGAAGAAAACCTAATTCCCCTAGAGTGTATTTCGGCCAAAGAGGATCTCCCTAACCACCGGCCTTGGTGTGAAGCCACCCCCCCCCCCCCTTGCTTCCTCTTCCGACTTCGGTGCGACGCCATCGTGGATTCCTTCGGTGCGACTCCGAGGAAGAAGGTTGCAGCCCCATTCGGTGTGACGCCGGTGGTTCCGCGGAGAGAGTGAATCTGCACCTTATCTTGTGTGATTGATGTTCTTGGTTGGGTAATCTCTTCCTATGTTAGTGATTCTTGCTTTGAGTTTGTTGAGATTTTTGCGAACCGTCTTTTCTGTGATTTTAAAATACATCGCTTGCAAAATCTGATTCGTCTTCGTTGTTATTGAATCTCTTGTATTCCGGATAGGGAAGATCCGTTGTGGGAGCGAGACTTGGCCTAGCCTTGACTTGCTCTCCAAGATCGGAACACTTTGTGTTAATAAGGGAATTAATCTCAACTGCAACTCGACCGCCATTTGAAGTTTGCCGTTGTTCTGAAATAAATTATTGCTGCGTTGAAACGACTCAAGTTGGTACAATAGATGCTTGTTGAAAGTCCACCTAGTGTCAACTACCTTCACGTATGGGGGGGGAAAGGTGACGTGCAGCGTTTTTGCGGAATTAAAATTGTACCTGCACACGAAAACAAAACAGCACAGCAAAGAAAGTACACAAGCAATTTATAGTGGTTCCCCGATTTGGGTACATCCACTTTCCCCCTTCGACCTATCTCCCACCAAGGGATGACTCGGTCACTTCACCAACAGGATTGAAATCCAATCCTTGCACTATCGGAAGGAACCCTTCCACACGTAGGAGGAAACACTCCCACAACACGGGTTGCACCCAACCCTTACAACTAGGAACCAACGTTCCGTTACAACAAAAATGAAACTAGAATGTATAAGAAATACAAACAACTTTTGGAAACTAAGGTGTCCCTCTTCATTTGATGACGTGTTCTTGAAGTCAACGAAGAGTCCACAACCCTAGATCTCTCTTGGAGAGAATCTCCCCGAAATCGGCGGCGGGAAGAAGGGCGGCAGCTCGGT
The DNA here is from genome assembly GCA_039583875.1 of Platanthera guangdongensis. Lineage (NCBI taxonomy): Eukaryota > Viridiplantae > Streptophyta > Magnoliopsida > Asparagales > Orchidaceae > Platanthera > Platanthera guangdongensis. The sequence continues at coordinate 80,245,289 of CM077147.1, read as the reverse complement.
TCTCCGAATCGGCGGCGACAACGGTGTGTGGCTGCGGTACTTTGGAGATTCAATCTTCGTAGCAAAGCTAGCAAGGTCTACCAATGGTCACACTAGGATCGATCGTCTCAATCGATTCGGAAGGGGAAGGTTTTCCCGATCAACGAATCAAGAGACAAAGGATCTCTGGTTAGACGCGTGAGACGCTACGCTTGGCTAAGCTTCTGTCGCCGGAAGATCTAGAAGAATCACGATCAAACGGCCGGCGATCGACTAGCACGAGCGGCGACGGCGGCGGAGCAGGTATCGCAATTTAGGTCAAGGTCGGCGGCTCGGCTTCGTCTTTTTCTCTGTGTTACTACTGTTCAAAATACGCGTGTAGTTATACGGTAGAATACTCCATTATGACCGTTATGGGTCCCACCTGAAGAAACCCTAAGCCCGATTCAAAACAGCGCCAGCGGCTGAGTCCGGTCCAGCGGGATCCAGAATTCGCCCAAGGCAAAATCGGCGAGAATCGGAGGTGATTCTCGTCGAATCGTCGAGAATCAAAGGTGATTCTCGACGATTCGGCAAGAAACAAAGGTGATTCTCATCGAAGTTGACTTGTTTGCACGCACTGTTTTAGCCGGATAGAGACGGCGAGAATCAGCCAGTGATTCTCGACGATTCGGCGAGAATCACTAGTGATTCTCGACGATTCGGCGAGCGAGAATCACTAATGATTCTCCCCGAATCGGCGAGAATCACTTTGTGATTCTCGTCGATTAACACTTAGACAATTTTTCGTCTTTCCGCCCATGAGTTGCTCTTTGACACATCCTTGCTCCTTGTCTGCTCTTGCATAATCACAGCCCTGTACTTGAAAGTAAGTACACTCCAATAGATAGAGTACACGTAGGCCAACACACTGATCTGCTCAACGAGGGATTACGTCGTGCAGACCCGTGTATATTGACCTACTGCATCCTGACATTGGTGTGCACTTAGCGTGGAATAACTGCAAGCACAACTTGAAATAGTTTATCAAATACATTGTCTATTTATCTTAGCTTGTTCAGGGGCTTCTTCAAATCAGGTACGTAGTGGATACAATACCCAACAATCTCACCCTATTTGAAGAAGCCTAAACCCTACAAGCTAAGGTGAATAGAGCGTATGGGAATGAAGATCATAAACTTGAAATTGAGTTGAGAGAGATATTCATTACCAATACCAATTTCTTGAGAGCAAACTTGGAGCCAACTTAGCCAACTTGGAGCCACCTTAGCCTTAGCCGAGAGGGTAATCTCCCCCTTTTCGGCTTCTGCAAATCGGGGTCTGTTGCATTTTACCCCTTGCTCCACCTCAGTTCTTGCACCTGTGCTCACACTTGAGTTCCTGGCAGAGGCTCCCCCTAGATGCACGAGCCTGGAGCTTCTGTAGTCTTCATTCCTCATAGTTTAGCATCCCCAATTCAGTTTTGAAAAGACTGAACTTGGCTTCGTCTAAGGGCTTTGTGAAAATATCTGCAATCTGCTTGTCCGTGGGGACATAACAGAGAGAGATGTCCTTGTTCTCCACGTGCTCCCGAAAGAAGTGGTAGCGCACTTCAATATGCTTTGTTCTGCTGTGCGATACCGGATTGTTGGCAATTGTAATTGCACTGGAGGAGTCGCAGTGCATTGGTACTTCCTTAAATTGAAGGTCGTAGTCGGCTAACTGGTTTCTGATCCATAGGAGTTGTGCGCAACAGCTGCATGCCGAGATATACTCAGACTCTGTTGTTGAGGTAGCTACATAATTCTGCTTCTTGCTATTCCATGAGATAAGCCTTCTTCCGAGGAATTGACAGGTCCCGTAAGTGCTTTTCCTGTCATCCCTACTCCCTGCAAAATCAGCATCTGAAAAACATATTAGCTCGACATCATTGTTTCTCGGGTACCACAAGCCAAGATTGGGAGTACCTTTAAGGTATCTTAGAATTCCCTTTGCAGCTACATAGTGAGATTCCTTAGTGTTCACCTGATATCTGGCACAGACACATGTGGAGAACATGATATCCGGTCTACTGGCAGTAAGGTAGAGCAGGGATCCAATGATGCTTCTGTATTTGGTTTCATCGAAAGGTTTACCTTTCTCATCCTTATCCAGAGACATAGTGGATCCCATTGGAGTCCTCATAGAGGTTGCATTCTTCATACCGAATTTCTTGAGGAGTTCATTTGTGAACTTCGTATGAGAGATGAAGATTCCATCCTCAGACTGTTTCACTTGAAGTCCTAAGAAATACTTTAGCTCTCCCATACTGCTCATTTCAAACTTTCCTTGCATAAGTTTAGAAAACTTTTTGCAAAGATTGTTGTCCGTTGAGCCAAATATAATGTCATCGACATAGATTTACACCAGCAAAATCTTGCCTTTGACTTCCCTGAGAAACAATGTCTTATCTATTTTACCTCTAGAGAACTTGTTCTCAAGAAGAAAACTAGATAAAGTCTCATACCAAGCTCGTGGAGCTTGTTTTAAACCATATAGAGCTTTATTAAGAAAATATACATGATTGGGATAAGTAGGATTGACAAAACCTGGGGGTTGAGCGACGTATACTTCCTCTTTCAGGTCTCCGTTCAAGAATGCTGATTTCACATCCATTTGATAGACTGTGAATCCTTTGTGCGAAGCATACGCCAGGAACAATCTGATTGCCTCGAGCCTTGCCACTGGTGCAAAGGTCTAGTCGAAGTCAATCCCCTCCTCTTGTCTGTAACCTTGAGCCACCAGCCTGGCCTTATTCTTTATGATGACACCATGTTCATCCAGTTTGTTTCTGAAGATCCACTTGGTGCCAATCACATTCTGCTTGTGTGGTCTGGGAACCAGCGTCCAAACGTTGCATCATTCGAATTGATGTAGTTCATCTTGCATGGCCAAAATCCATGCCGCATCTTTGTTCGCCTCGTCGAACTTCTTTGGCTCAACCTGTGACAGGAAGCTAAGATGCAAAATCTCATTAATAGTACCTCTTCGAGTTCTGACACCGTCACGAGGATCTCCAATGATCTGATCTCTAGGATGATCCCTCGCGTGCCGGAGCTCAGGAAGTCTGGCGTGTGGAGCTTCGACTACTTCTTGGGCTTGTCCTTCTTCTAAGAGATTTGTTCCATTTTGATCTTCAACATTTCCAGTTGACGTTGAGGTGGAAACTTTGACGTACTTAGGAGTTTCATCTTTAGCAGTCTCATCGAGACTCAGCTGTTCAAGTCGTGCACCTGCATCTTCAAGAATACCGCTGGAAGAATTGTTGTTAAGCAAACTTCCTTCATCAAATACAACATTAATCGATTCTTCTACCACTAGGGTTTTCTTATTAAAGACCCGATATGCCCGACTGTGGGAACTATAGCCCATGAATATGCCTTCGAAGCATTTTTCACCAAATTTAGTACGCGGGTACTTCCCATTATTCAGTACATAGCATCTGCAACCAAAGATCCTCAAGTAGGACATGGTTGGTTTCCTTCCTCTCAGTAGCTCATAAGGTGTCTTACGATGATGCTTGTTGATCAATGCTCGCTTTTGTACATGACAAGCTGTATTGACCGCCTCTGCCCAGAAGTATTCTGGGAGAGAAGCGTCTTTCAACATTGTCGTGCAGGCTTCAATGAGAGTTCTATTTCTCCTCTCCGCAACTCCATTTTGCTGAGGAGTGCGCGGGGAGGAAAACTCATGAAAGATACCTTGTTCTTCACAAAACTCTATCATAGCACCTGATTCGAATTCTGTTCCATGGTCACTTCTGATTTTGACCACTAGGCAGTTAAATTCGTTCTGAACCTGCTTGACAAAACTAGTGAAGATGTCAAACGTATCCGACTTTCGTTTTAAGAAGAACACCCATGTAAACCGAGAATGATCATCAACTATCACTAGCGTATAGGACTTGCCTCCCAAGCTATGAACTTGCATTGGACCAAACAAGTCCATATGTAGAAGGTAAAGACATCAGGAAGAGTCTTTGTCTGCAATGCTCTTAAAGGTAGCCCGAGTCTGTTTGCCCATCTGGCATGCAGGACATGGGCTATCTTTGATGCACTTGATAACGGGAGCATCCCTTACTAAGTTTTTAGAAAACAGCATACTAATTATTTTGAAATTAATATGTGCCAATCTCTTGTGCCATTGTTCATAAAGAGATGCACTGCCTGTTGCCACAAGGTATACGGGGGTAGATGAATCTAAACTGAGAAAATTTAAGCAGAAGATATTTCTGCTCCTAATGCCTGTTAATACCGTCTCAGAAGAGGCACATGATATTATCAGACATTTATCCTTGCAGAACTTAACGTCATAACCTTTGTCACATAACTGACTTACACTGATCAGGTTATGGTTTAACCCTTCAACATAAGCCACGTCGGTGATAGAGATTATACTGTTGGAAATCATACCATAACCTCTGGTGACTCCTCGATCTGACCCTCCAAAGATGACTTTGGGTCCATTCTCGACTGGAGTGTAATCACGCAGCAGGCTTCTTTTCCCAGTCATATGCCGGGAGCATCCACTGTCCAAGTACCATATTGGCATTTTGGTGGCCTGTGGACATTCCTGCAAAACAAAATCAATTTTCCTTAGGAACCCAATCGAACTTGGGTCCTAGATTCTTGGTTAGCATACTCCCCCTCGGTTGGTTAACCCTACGAGTGGTCGGCCTCGCATTGCTAACATATTGAGTCTCGTTATACCTCGGATTAAACCAACAATCCACGACAAAGTGACCGACTTTGCCACAACACCAACAGTCAAATCTGTTGTACCTCTTCCTAGGCTCCTGCTTTACCCTGGGAATGGTGGGTACAGCCGGGGCCTTGGATCTGGAGGTGGAGGCCTCATAGTGATTGCAATCACATGACTTCTTCACCTTCTGTTTCTTCAGTATAACAGGCTTGGCTCTTGGTGCCTGCTTTCCATTATGGCCGCTAGAGAATTGACCATAATTTCCCATGTGTATTTCCTCATAAGGTGCCTTGAAGGCACTCTCACCGAAGTTCCGGGGAAAAGTCCAACCATCATATCGGCTCTTTGGCTTTGCAACCGAGGGCCGAAAATGATGACCAAAGGTTGATTCAAAGTCATGTTGGTTGCAAGGAAAGCTAGGCTTTCTGAACACAACAGGACTGAGCGGAGCCTTTCCCTTTTCAGCAGCAGAGGCCTTCTTGGCGGCCTTATTCTTCCTCTGGTTCTTGTTTCTCCTGGATGAGGAACCAGATACCCCTACATGCCCCAAGCCAGCTCCTTTGGCTTGAGCAGAGAAGGTATCTACCACTGGAAGAACTGTTTTTGGCATAGAGAAGCTCTTGACGATCTTCCTTTCTGCCGCAAGTTGTTCTTCCAACTTGTCGACTTCCTCCTGCTTAAGATCAAGGAGCTTAAGAGACTCTGAATGCTTTGAAGTCAGGTCTAGGTGCTCCTGTCGGAGAGAGATCAAACTGGTGATCTCTTCCCTTAGGGAGACACTCTCACCCTTAAGGAATTTCACTTCCTTTTTCTCAGCCTTCAATCTCTTACGGCACTCCTCGAAAGTGTTGAGCAGAAGCTCTTACTTCTCGAGGAGCTCCGCTTCACGGGACGAAAGGCTATCCTCAGGGTCATCATCCTGAGACTCAGGATCAGATTCAGAGTCGGAGAGAGGGGTGAGAGCCTTTACTTTCCAGTAAATGGAGGGCATTCTCCTTCTGAGTCGGAGCGACCCACCAGCCCGAAGTAGGTTTCCTCATCATCACTGGAGTCTGAGGAATCAGACTCACTCAGTGTCTTTGGCCTTTTGGCGATGTAGCTCCGCTCTTTCTTCTTATCTCTAGAGGATTTGTGTTCCTCTCCTTTCCCTTTTTCTCTCTTGCCTTGGTAGCAGTCGGCCACGACGTGTCCTAGCTTATTGCATCCAAAACAAATAATGTCAGAGGAGCGATGTTTGTTCGGTTTAAAAGCATACCTGTAAGAAGAATAATTTTTCTTCTGATGCCTGGAGGAGGAGCCGTCTCTCTTTCTTTGATTCCTCATCTTGAGGAACTTCTTGAATTCTCGGGTGATGAGGGAGAAATCCTCCTCAGATAGCTCTGAACTGGAGGAGCATGGCTCGGAGTCCTCCTCCTCATCCTTTTTCCTGGCACGGTATGAAACCACACCCTTGCCCTTTCTGGATTGAATGGCTTTTAGGGCCACAGTCTTTTCCTTGGCTGCAGCCTTCTCTGCTTCTTCTTCTGCTTTCCTGGTGTTCAGTTGAAGCTCATAGGACATCAGCTTCCCAAACAGAATTTGCGGGTCTGTTTCAACAAGTCTGCCAAACTCTCGGATGGCGCAGATCTTTGTGTCCCATTCCTTAGTAAGGGAGCTAAGGAATTTATCATTAAGTTCACCATCAGTGAACACTCTTCCATATCCTTTGAGGGCATTGACAATCTTGAGGAAGTTCTCGAAGGTGACTCCGATCTCTTCCTTAGGCCCTTGTCTGAAGGCCTCATATTTCTGGTTCAGAAGGGATCTTCGATCATCCCTCACTTCATCAGTGCCCTCCATTAGGATAATCAGGCAGTGCCAGATCTCCTTTGCTGTCCTGTAGTTGCAGAAGTTCTGCATCATTGAGTCATCGACCGCGCTGACCAGAATGTTCTGCGCCTTCTTGTCAAGTCCCACCAGCACCATCTCGTCCTTGTCCATTTCAGAAAATTTCTTTGGCACTTTCTTGGTATGATCAATGGTGGAGACCTTAGTGGGGACATAAGGTCCCTCCTCCACGATCATGAAGAGTCGAGGATCAACTGCTTCCATGTAGAACCTGATCCTTTCCTTCCAGATAGGAAAGTTGAGCCTGGTGCACACTGGGATCTTGCCTGTGTACTTGATCCCGTCCATAGTAGATGTTTGCCTTCTTCTTGACACTAGCGGCAGGATTCTACTCAAGGTGTGAACCTTTTTGATGAGTAACCTGGCTCTGATACCACTTGAAAGTCCACCTAGTGTCAACTACCTTCACCTATGGGGGGGGGGGGGAATAGGTGACGTGCAGCGTTTTTACGGAATTAAAATTGTACCTGCACACGAAAACAAAACAGCACAGCAAAGAAAGTACACAAGCAATTTATAGTGGTTCCCCGATTTGGGTACATCCACTTTCCCCCTTCGACCTATCTCTCACCAAGGGACGACTCGGTCACTTCACCAACAGGATTGAAATCCAATCCTTGCACTATCAGAAGGAACCCTTCCACACGTAGGAGGCAACACTCCCACAACACGGGTTGTACCCAACCGTTACAACTAGGAACCAACGTTCCGTTACAACAAAAATGAAACTAGAATGTATAAGAAATACAAACAACTTTTGGAGACTAAGGTGTCCCTCTTCGTTCGATGACGTGTTCTTGAAGTCAACGAAGAGTCCACAACCCTAGATCTCTCTTGGAGAGAATCTCCCCGAAATCGGCGGCGGCAAGAAGGGCGGCAGCTCGGTTCTCGGAATAGGCGGCGACAACGGTGTGTGGCTGCTGTACTTTGGAGATTCAATCTTTGTAGCAAAGATAGTAAGGTCTACCAACGGTCACACTAGGATCGATCGTCTCAATCGATTCGGAAGGGGAAGGTTTTCCCGATCAACGAATCAAGAGACAAAGGATCTCTGGTCAGACGCGTGAGACGCTACGCTTGGCTAAGATTCTGTCGTCGGAAGATCTAGAAGATTCACGATCAAACGGCCGGCGATCGACTAGCACGAGCGGCGATGGTGGCGGAGAAGGTATCGCGATTTAGGTCAAGGTCGGCAGCTCGGCTTCGTCTTTTTCTATGTGTTATTACTGTTCAAAATACGCGTGTATTTATACGGTAGAATACTCCATTATGACCGTTATGGGTCCCACCTGAAGAAACCCTAAGCCCGGTTCAAAACAGCGCCAGCGGCTGAGTCCGGTCTAGCGGGATCCAGAATTCGCCCAAGGCAAAATCGGCGAGAATCAAAGGTGATTCTCGTCGAAGTTGACTTGTTTGCACGCACTGTTTTAGCCGGATAGAGACGGCGAGAATCAGCCAGTGATTCTCGACGATTCGGCGAGAATCACACTAGTGATTCTCACCGAATCGGCGAGAATCACTTTGTGATTCTCGGCGATTAACACTTAGATGATTTTTCGTCTTTTCGCCCATGAGTTGCTCTTTGACCCATCCTATCTCCTTGTCTACTCTTGCATAATCACAGCCCTATACTTGAAATTAAGTACACTCCAATAGAGAGAGTACACGTAGGCCAACACACTGATCTGCTCAACGACGGATTACATCGTGTAGACCCGTGTATATTGACCTACTGCACCTGACATTGGTGTGCACTTAGCGTGGAATAACTGCAAGCACAACTTGAAATAGTTTATCAAATACATTGTCTATTTACCTTAGCTTGTTCAGGGGCATCTTCAAATCATGTACGTAGTGGATATAATACCCAACACTTGTGTAGGTGCGGTGAGTTGTGTGCTTGTTGGAGAGGTAGGTCTTAAGGATGTTGTATCGAGTCCGGCTTACGGTGAGTTGTGTGCTTGTTGGAGAGGTAGGTCTTAAGGACGTTGTATCGAGTCCGGCTGGAATCTGCTATATTGATTTTATCATTCGGATTTAGGAGCCAACCCGACCCCTTTTCACTCGCTTTTGGTCGGAGCCCTCCTATCTTGCTTTTATGTTTTGTGACGATAGTTTCCGTTAGTGTAGTCGAGCACATAATACGGTCTCCCCTACATCACATAGGGGCTGAAGTCCCTGTTGTTGTTGCTGTTGTTAGCCCTTGAAGGCTAAATAAAGAATGTAGTGTTTTGTTCACGTCTGGCCGGCCCGCGCGCCGATGTTTGGGATCCACACCTGTAAAGGTCAACTGTAAGGCCATAAGGCCAAACAATATTGTATTTGGTGTACATTCTGGTATAACTATGAGTATTTATATCAGTGGACATTCATGGTTGGAGTTCAGTATTTCTCGTTAAAAGCTTCCGCCAGAATGTTATGAGTTAGGATGCGCAACTCTAATATTAACCCGTGACTTTGCCGCCTGTTTTGTGGCATATGGTGTAGGGCCCCGGCTGGACCTTCTATTATATGTTATATGAATGGATGGAGTCATTACACCTTCTCCTCCCTGCCTCCAAGGGTTAGAACCTCATCTCAACTACCTCCTCCGCAGCCTCCAGCCTGGACTGCTCACCTCATTCTCCTATGTCCCTCTCCCCCAGGACAACAACCTCAACTTCTGTCACTTCCTCCACGGCCATCGCCTCGGCCGGCTCCTTCTGAATCTCCTCCGCCACCTCCACCTCGATGCGGCTCTCCTCTACCACAATTTCTTCTCCGTCAGCCTCTTTCTCCGCTTCCTCCATCCTCCGCTCCATCTCCTCAGCTCCCTCCTGCAAAGAGATGGAGTTCAGGGCAGTGACATAGCATTCTCTAGCCACCTTGGGGTCGTCCCGGACCCGGACCTGGATCCCCTCGGCACTGAACTTCAGGCATTGGTGGAAGGACGAGGGGACGCAGCGGAAGTCACTGATGAGGGGCCGCCCGAAAATGGCATTGTAGCTACTAGGGTCATTCACGATGATAAACCTGCAGTTCTGGGACTGCACCCCCCCCCCCCCCCCCCCCCTCCCCCCCCCCCCCCCCCCCCCCCACACAGAGTGACATGGAGCCCCACTCCTCCTACATCCTTCCTCTCCCTCAAAAATACAGACAAGGGCCCATCTAAGGCCAGCAATCTCTTCGCCTCCACCATCATTACGTCGAACGCCTTCTTGAGGATGACGTTGATGGAGCTCCTGTTGTTAATAAGGATGCGGTAGACTATGAAATTATCGATGGTTGTATGGATGACCAGCACATCGCAGAAGGGACCTCATGATCCGGCATATCCTTCCTCGAGAAGGTAATCTTCTCCTCTGCGGGTGTGATCTGAGATCCCTCCCCAGGTTCCAACATCCACCCAGTCTTCGCACCTATCATCCTCCGCCAGAGGCAGGACCTCCTCAATCCTCACCTCCTGGCGATATTGTTGTTGATGTTGCTACCTATTTCCCCTCATCTCGAGGAACTCCGGGCACGTGGCTGTGGCGTGCCCCTCTTCCTGGTGGAAGTCGTAATAGGGCAACTCCACCCTGACTTCTCTTCTCCTTCTCTGTGTTGCTCTCCTCCTCTCCCTCATGGCTATAGCCATAGTCTGATTCTAATCGTGGAGGGGAGGTCTCTGGGCCTTCCTCCAACCATGGAGGATGGAACTGACCCTGATCCCTCTGGGGATTGTCTCTTCCATGGAAACCTCTTCCCAGTCCCTAGTCTTGCCACTCTGGCCTCCAACCCAGCCGACGGTCCGGCTCCTAACGCCCCCACCCGGGATGTTTCTATTGTTGCTGTTATTGCTACTGCCGTTGTTCCCTCTACCGGGGTTTAGCTCTCCTCTCCTCCTGACCTCTGCCACCCCTTGGCAAACTCTGGGTTTGACGCGTCCTCGTCGACTTCTCCTGTCGCCCTCTCCATCAGCTCTTCGTAGGAGAGGGGCGATACTCTCTTTAGATCCATCCTGAAGAAACCTTGTTGCTGCCCCAAAGTAAAGGCCATCATCAGGCTATGCCCTAGCAACTCGTGGACCTGGGTGACCTCCTCCTGAAACCGATTAATATAACTCCCCAAGGTCTCGTTCACCCCTTGCTTGATGTGGAATAGGGACTCCGACTCCTTCTTCCTCCTCTTGGAGGTGGTGAGCCTCAACATGAACCCCCGGCGCAGGTCCTCGAAGCAGTAAATGGAGTGGGTCGGTAGATAGTGGAACCACTCCCTCGCCTTCTCCTTAAGAGTGATGGCGAAGAGCCTGCACTTGAACCCATCTGACATCAGTAGGATCGAGACCACATCCTCAAACCACTGGACGTGCTGGACCGGGTCTCCTTTCCCGGTGTAGTAAGATATCTCGGGCTCCTTGAACACCTCTGGAGCTAGGGCTGAAGAAACCAACTCACTGAAGGGGCTGCGTCCCCCTACTGGGCGAGCGGGAGGATCTCGCGCCCCCATCTCGCCAAACCGACCCCCACTTACCGAGCCTCGGAAGAGTACTCGCTCGGGGAGCTCGCATCCTCTACCTTCCTCGGTGACCTCCTTCCCAGCTCACTTGTAGGGAGAGTCCTCGCCCAGAGACAAGGCTACTATGACTGGAACTGCTGGAGTCGAGCACTTGGCCCATGCACCGAGTGAGAACTTGACGAGGTTGAGCACCTCTTGCCAGAAGTCTTCGAACATCCCCACTGTGGCCAGAGGGGGCGGGGGTGGCGAGTCGGACCTATCCGAGCCTTGCACTGATCCTCCCGTCATTGAGCTCGCCGAAAATTTTTTGTGTTGACCACTTTCCACGCTCATCGCACCAAAAATATTGGAATCAAAAATTTGGTCCCTTGTGGAATTCACCCTTAGGGAAGGGGTGATCGCACACTTACTTCTCCCCTGCAAGCCAAATAACGAAGGAAATGTCAAGGGAAATGGCCCAAGGGCTCAGCGTGGAGGTCCTACCATACACCCGGAAGATCTTAAAACGCTTCCCCTCCTTAGACAAAGGCCGAGCTAAGGCTACCTCAAAAAGTGCAGGAAGATCAGAACACAAGTAAGCCTACCTTCTGAGGTGCCCCATTGGGTCTATTTATAGTTTTCCGAAATCGGCCTGCAAATAGCCAACCTCCTCTGTTTTGAACACCTATGTGCAGCCCAACTGGGTTTGCCAACAGCGCAACGCCGCTGTTCTAACAAGCTATTCGCACCCTTGGCAAGGGCACCGAGGTAATTTTGTCTCTGGGCCCACTAGGTAGCTTCCAAGGATCTGGAGGTCGGCTCGCCACAACTCGCCACCATGTTGGGGCAGACGCAACCTTGCTTCCACAGCTCGCCTTACCTATTTAGGCGAGCACGAGCCAGGCCGCCTCAACCTGCCAGCTCTTGTTATAAAGTGGGTTGGCGACAAAGTCGCCTATGGGAGAGCGAGCTGGATTGACCGTCTTGCGCAGCTCGGTCGCCTTGCTTTGGCGAGAGCAAGCTGGTCTGTCTGAGATTGTTACCACATAATGAATTATAGAGAAATTGAGTTCGATGAACGCCGAGCTTAGTTCGACGAACTCGGGTTTTGAACTCCTACATTGACCTTGACGAACGTCGAGCTCCGTTCTATGAATGTCGAGTTCCGTTCGACGAACTCTGATCTCAACTCAGAAGCCTTGTCCGACGAAAACCCGACTCAGTTCGACGAACTCCAGGCGGGCGTGAGTTGGGTAGGCCAGCTCATGCAGCTGCACTCCTAGCTTTGGCAAGAGCGAGCTGGCCGTTCTGAGTTCGACCGCATATTGTTCTAATGCGTGCAGGTTGCCCTGGTCCGCTCATCTAGCCTGGTGGACCCACTCGGCAAACACGGGGTTGTCCATCAGCTATCCCATTTTGCTGGGGTGTTCTTGGTGAGGAAAACTCCTGAAAAATACCTTGCCTTCTACGGAACTTTGTCATGCCTTCAGAATGAAATTCAGTACCATGGTCACTTTTGATTTTGACCACAGAACTATCCTTTTCATTCTGAGCTTGACTAACAAAGGTCACAAAGATGTCAAGGGTTTCAGACTTTTTCTTAAAAAAGAACACTCAAGTAAATCTAGAATAGTCATCAACTATCACAAATGTGTAGCCTTTCCTACCTAGATTATCAATTGGCATAGGACCAAACAAGTCCATATGTAAGATGTATAAATACCTCTCAGTATCATTGACCCTAATTGTAACACCCCCTATCCGTCGCATAACATATAGCAGTAGGTCTGGTCGGGACCCGGCGCCATATACCACAGACAGACCGGAAGGTTACGCAATGGAAACCATCCTGCCAATAAACAATGTCCTACACAGAGTACATTCTAGCGGAAGCAATTTAGAAGTTGCAGATTAAGAACCCAGCCAAAAAGCATGAATATCCACTATAAAAACCCAACAGGAATATACGTACAAATACACGAGTACATGGCCTTATGGCCTTACAATAGTTTTCTCAAATTTAAGTGTCTTCCAAACCTCGTCATGCAGGCCGGTCATATATGAGAATAAAAGAAAACACTCAAAATTAGGCCTTCGAGGGCCGGCGCAGCAACAAGGGCTTTTGCCCGCTATTTACCACTCGACTCCGCAGTACCTGCAAGCAACAATCCACCAAGCGGTGGCAAACAAAAGCAACGGTCAGCTATGCTGACCAAATTACAATGATCCCGACCCTAAACACGGGGAGGTGATGCTCCTTCCCTGCACTTTATTAGCATTGCCAAATAATAGTGAATAAACACTTCACCACCGGCGTAGGTGCTCACGGCCACACACTCCGTGCCCTCAGGGCGCATTCTCAGTGAAACCCGGTCAAAGTCCGCGGTCTCACCACGACCCCTTGGATGGCAATTTCTCGTGAGCATTATGGTCTTTCTAGCCACTGCCTAAGACCCTCCATCTATGCCAACGGTAAGTGCCATGTACCTTAGGTCTCTTTAACTGAACCACATAGACAGGGTACGGTTCCGCCTAACCCGTTGCTCACACCGCAACGTCAATTTAAGCCATCTATGCGGGTCAAGCTTCCCCGAGTCCCAATTTGATCACACACTTTACATAACCTAGTTATATACAAGTTAGTTCCCAGGCCACCAAGTTGGCAGAATCACGCCTCTGCCCAGTTTTCCGGGTAAACCTTGGAGTTAGTCCCCAAGGCTCCCTGTTGTAATCTACCGCGTAGAAAACGAGAAAAACAATCAACTGCGCGGAGTCTTCTCCGGCCATACATGCAATGCAACATCACCGATCCAGGCCAACTTGTCCGGGTAGGCTTCACACATCATTCCTATGTCCGTTTCTCGATTACGAACTCTACATGCAAAACAACGGGGACTATTCATTTCTACCCAAAGGAACATCTCACACTCACCGCAAACTCACGAGAGCGGGCTTCCTATGCAAGGGAAAAGAGGACTTCACATGTCCTAAGATGAGAATCGTTACCCTAGAATTCCTCTTTGGCGCCATGTAAATCTATACGGATGAAAAGCACCGTAATGTCCTCGCCTCCGTAGATCCAAAGTCGGCTTGCGATTGGGGCTCCGAAGCTCCACCGGCGACCGGATCTATCTTCCTTCTTCTTCCTTGCTCTCCCCTCTCTCTAGAACTTTAAAAAGAGGTAGCTTAAGAAAAATGAAGGCATGCAAACCCTATTCTCGGGTATAACACAACAGGAATAGCCCTGAACTGTTGGATCGCAAAATAAGGAAACAGACGGCCACGATTCGGACTTGAAATCCAAAACCTGGGCCGAACACGGCTTGTGACACGCCCGTGTCCAAGGTCGTGTGCCTCATTCGACGCTGAAATCGTCGCACCCAGAATAGGACACGGTCACCCGACATGCCTGTGTCACACCTGACATGCCCGTGTCATCCAGTACATGCCCGTGTTGTCGGGCGTGTTCCTCCATCGATATAGCACTAAAAACATCTCGCAAGGGACACGGGTACTCGACACGCCCGTGTCGAACCTGATATGCCTGTGTCTACCCGAACACGCCCATGCGCTAACACTGTGTGTCTCCCACGACACGACACGGCCTTCACCCCCGAGAAGGACATGACCTGGGACACGCCTGTGTCTCTGGCCGTGTTCGCTGCTCGACAATCGTCGACTCCAAATTTGTCGAACACTCGGATAGATCGTCGACCTGAGCACGACACGCCCCTGGGACACGTCCGTGTCCCAGGCCATGTAACCCCTACCAAGTTCCAAACTTGGTTCAAAACGCTACCCATCCCTCTTTTGAGTTTCAGGGCGTTACAGCTCTCTTCCTCTTAAAAGAATTTTGTCCCAAAATTACAGAAAGGGAGAATAAACACACAACTAAAACGGTACTTGAGTGGAATAACTCTGGGTACTCCTTAAGCATGGTCTACTCTCGCTCCCACGAGAGCTCCTCCTGACCGCAATTGTCCCAATGGACCTTGACCATCCCGATCTCTTTGTTGCGTAGCCGCTTGACTTCCGAGTCCTCAATGCGTATAGGCCTGACCTTAGTCATCAACCCATTATCAACCGGTACTTGATCGACAACAATCACTTGCGATGGCTCTTACACCGCCTTCCGTAGCACCGATATATGGAATACGTCGTATAGACCACTTAGCTCCACCGATAGCCTCAATCGATAAGCTGCTTCGCAAATCCGTTCCAGAACCTCAAACGGTCTAAGGTACCTCGGGCTTAGCTTCTTCAAGCATCGTACCCGCGAGACACCCTTGAACGACTTAATCTTCAAGTACACCCAGTCACCAACAGCGAACTCCACGTTCCTATGCTTGGCGTTGTAGTATTTAGCTTGGCGGTCCTGAGCGATTTGCAATCTTTCTCGAATCATTCGAACCAATGACGTTGCGTCTTCCACCCCTTGGCGCTTGTACAACTTTGACTCACCCATTTCCAACCAAGACAACGGCGTGCGACATATTCTACCATAAAGGGCCTCAAAGGGCGTCATTTGAATGCTCGCCTGGTAGCTATTGTTGTAAGCAAATTCTACCAAGTATAGGTGATCCTCCCACTGCTTCCCGAAATGCAGAACGCACATGCGAAGCATGTCTTCCATCATCCTGTTGACCCTCTCGGTCTGACCATCCGTCTGCGGATGAAAGGATGTGCTGAAACTCAGCTTTGTTCCCAAGATCTGCTGCACCAACCTCCAATCATTGGACATAAACCGCCCATCTTGGTCACTCACGATGCTGCGGGGCACACCTTGAAGCCGCACAATATTATCCATGTATAACTTTGTCAATTTCTCCACAGAATCATCCTTCCTAAACGTAATGAAGTGCGACACTTTCGTCAACCGATCTACGATCACCCAGATGACGTCGTTTCCCTTCTGTGACCTTGGCAACCCATGCACAAAGTCCATAGTAATGTTGTCGAACTTCCACTTCGGAATAAGCAAGGATTTCAAGAATTCCCCAGGCTTCTGGGACTCCACCTTCACTAAGGCGCAAATTTGACACTTCGCCACGTACAGAGCCACATCCTTCTTAAGTCCTGGCCACCAGAACAATTTCTTCATATCGCAGTGCATCTTCGTGCTCCCTTGGTGAATCGAGTACTTGGTGTGATGCGGCTCCTACATCAATTCCACCCGCAATTTTCCCACACTTGGGACGCACAGACGACCGTCCTTCCAAAGCAAACCATCCACGACCTCAAATTGGGAATTTGACCCATCCAAAGTCTCAACCATGATTTGCTTCATGCGGCCATCTATATCCAGAGCATGCCGAATCCGATCAGCCAGATCACACTGAACTTCTGTCCAGTTCAATAGCGCCTCGGCACTAAACTGCTTGTCTACGCATGAGATCTCCAATGCCTCCAACTCCCGAATCAAACGCTCGTCATGGACTGACAGCCAGTTGGATTGAGTTGGGGCCCCACGACTCAACGCATCCGCAATCGCATTGTCTTACCCAAGCACATAATGAATCTTGAATTTGTAGCCCCCCAGGAACACCATCCATCTCCGCTGTCGCATGTTCAGATCCTTCTGATCCAACAAGTATTTCAGGCTCTTGTGGTCAGTATAGATATCGACCTTCACCCCATACAAGTAGTGCCTCCACAGCTTCAAGGCAAAAATCAAGGCCGCTAACTCCAAGTCATGGACCGGATAATTCCGCTCATGCACTTTCAGCTGCCGCGAGCCATAAGCTATCACACTTCCGTGCTATAATAGGACACAACCCAATACACTGCCCGAAGCATCACTGTAGATCTCAAAGCCTTCGGTCCCACTTGGCGAACTCAGCATAGGCGTCGTGGTCAACCGACTCTTTAACTCCTCAAAAGCTCGTGTGCACTCCGGCTTTCAAACAAACTTTTGCTCTTTCCTCGTCAGAGTCGTGAGGGGTAATGCTATCCGCGAGAAGTTCCCCACGAAGCGCCTGTAATAGCCGGCAAGCCCCAGAAAACTCCAGACTTCTGCTACCATTGACAGCACAGGCCACTCCCGTATAGCAACAATTTTCGCTGGATCCACCGCAATTCCCTCTCCACTGACTATGTGACCAAGGAACGCTACTGAGGACAACCAAAACTCGTATTTGGAGAAATTGGCGTACAATTGATTCGTCCTCAGCGTCTTCAATGTCAGATGCAGATGCTTAAAGTGATCCTCCTCACTCTGCGAGTACACTAATATATCGTCGATGAAGATGATCACAAAGTGGTCTAGGTACTCCCTAAAAGTCATGTTCATCAGATCCATGAACACTGACGGCGCATTAGTCCGCCTAAACGGCATGACCGTAAACTCATAATGCCCGTATCTCGTACTAAAAGCTGTCTTGGGGATATCACTTTCCCTTATCCTCAGCTGATAATACCCGGACTTCAAATCCAATTTCGAGTACACCATTGACATGACTAACTGATCAAAGTGATCATCAATCCTTGGGATCTGGTACTTGTTCTTTTCTGTCAACTTGTTCAGTTCTCGATAATCGATACAAAGTCTCAATCTTCTGTCCTTCTTCTTAACAAAAAGGACTGGTGCGCTCCAAGGCAATGAACTTGGACGCACATAACCCTGCTCCAACAACTCCTGAAGTTGCATCTTCAGCATCGTCATCTCCTTAGGCGCTAGCCGATACGGAGAGCCTGACATAGGTTTCACACCTAGCACTAGCTCGATGGTGAAATCAATCTCCCAGTTATGTGGAGCTCCAGTAAGATAGCCAGGGAACACATCAGGGTACTCAGATACCACTGAAATACTGTCCAATGTAGGCTTAAGCTTTGCAACCTCGACTAGCGTGAAGAACAGCTCTACTCCAGCATGAATCGCCTTCACCACCTGAAGAGCAGACATCAAAGTGTTGCTCGACCCTTTCAAGCCCTTAAAAGTCGTCTCACGACCTGTTCCCAACTTGACCTCCTTGCGACTGCAATCAATATAAGCTTGCTGCTCCGAGAGCCAGTCCATGCCAAATATCACGTCGAGCTCGACCAGCGGCAGTAACGACGCTTGCAAATCGAACTCCTGACTCCCAATACGAATCTTTATGCCACTGACTCTATTCGCACGCATCGAACACCCATTCGGAAACAACACATCCAGTTTGTCCTTTGCCATCGAATAAGATACTCCGATGCAGGATATGAATCCTTCGGACAAAAAGAAGTGCGAAGCTCCTCTATCGAATAGTGCTCTCGCCGGTTAATCACAATTCAAAACAAAGCCTATACAAGCAGTGGTAAGGTAACAAGCGCACAACAAGTATTTAAAATTTAACTTGCTATAAATTTAAACTGTACCTATCACCACATACGCTTGCTTGATGGCCTCCTGCTGGCCAAGATTATAAACTCCAGGTTGAGCCGGAGCATAATGAGATGCGGTCGACTTCACCGCCTTGACCTTCTCTTCATAGGTAGCTCTCGGCTTCCTCTCGGACATTCTGTGGCCGCTCCAGCAGTTCCAGTCAAAATGTCCCGGCTTCCCACAAGTATAGCATGTGCCCAGCGTTCGGCTTGTAGTTGCCCCTGAAGCAATGGAAGAAGGGGCTGGACCCGAAGTCCTAGCCTTCTTATTGAACTTACGATACCCAGACTTCATATTAGCCGACACTTTGAACTCTGTCCTCTTATCACCATAGTTTTTCTTCGCTTGTACATTCTTCAGATCCTTTTCCAAAGACCGAGTTGTATTGACCAGGGTCAAGAAGCCCCGCGTCATAGGCCCCGAGAGCAGTAGCCTTAGGTCATCCCTCATCCCTTCATAGAATCGATTCATCTTACGCTCCTCATCCGCGAACGTAGAGCCGGCTTACCGTGTAACACCTCCACTCATCACATGGAATATAACGGTGGGTCCGGTCGGGGCCCCATGCCATATTTCACAGACAAATGGCGAAATTATGTGTGAAAATCAAAATCTACTCGTGTCCTACCTCAAAACATTCTAGCGCAGCATTTTAGGTTAGATGAACTCAGCACAGCGAATGTCCACTAATATAAAACTCTCCATTTATATATGTAATCAGGAATGTATACAGCACACACACTCATGGCCTTAAGGCCTTACAGGTTCCTCTTTACAAATGTACAATTTCAAACATCGGCACGCAGGCCGCTCACACATGAAATCCAAACACGCTTCGCACGGCCTTCGAGGGCCTTTCGCAGCAATCCTTCATTCTGCTCAATTCAATTCAAGCATCAGCACCTGCAATTAGATATCCATCCAAAAGCGGTAAACAAAGTAACGGTCAGCATTAGCTGACCAATTATAACGACCCTACCCCTTACCTAGGGCAGTGGTTCTGAAAGTGCAACTAGATCTGATATACTCTAGAGGGGGGTGAATAGAGTATATGGTGCTTTAAAACTTTTACAAACTTTTACAACAATTGTTGTAATATGTGTGAGCAGGGAAGTAATAAAAAATCTAACCACAGTACTAAGTTAAACAAAAGGTAAGCACAGAAAAATCAACGCCAGAAACAAAAATTGAAAGCAAGCAGAACCAGAAGACACAAGGAAATATAGTGGTTCCCCAAACTTGGGTACATCCACTCTTCTACCATCCTAGGTAGGAATCCACTGCAGGATGAGTTGATCAGGTGTCCTGGGCACCAATGAGCTTTTGATATGGTGCTCAAAAACCAAAGCAGATTTTTTGATCAGGTGTCTTGCCACCAATGAGCTTTTGACAAGGTGCTCAAAAACCAGGTTCAAACTTTTGAAGGGAGTTTGAAAAACCCTTTACAGAGTGGGGGGTGAGAGAGTGATGGAGGTCTTCTCTTTCTCAAACAACTGAGAAGACTATGTGGATTGATGTCAAAGCTCCCCCTGAAACCTTGAAATCTTCAGGAAGAAAAGCTTTGCTGAGGGTGATAGGCCTTCAAAGATTGAACTCCAGCAATAGATGATTTCAGCAAATAGCTAAAAGGTTGAATGTCTGGAGTCTGGAAAATATGTTGGCCTTGAACACTTTGAAAACTAAAAGAGATCTGAAGATTTGAAAACTTGATCTCCTTGGATGTGTGTTCTTCAGAATTCTTTGAGACAGAAGATTTTTGAGAGTGTCTCTGTAGTCAGTATATCTCTCTCTGTATTGTGTGTGTTCTTCTGTGTGAGAGATTCAAAAATCCTGTCTTTTATTCTCTGGTCAGAATAGAATATCATTCTCTGTCAAGTATAGCCGTTGGCCTGCATTAATTGCATCCTTAATTGCATAATCTCTTCTGGAGGAAAGTCCACAGAAACATTCCTTGAAGAATCCCTTGAAACTTGGTGCAGAATTGAATGAAAACGGCTAGCAAATCTCTGAATTAATTGCAGAATAA
Source organism: Platanthera guangdongensis (assembly GCA_039583875.1). Lineage (NCBI taxonomy): Eukaryota > Viridiplantae > Streptophyta > Magnoliopsida > Asparagales > Orchidaceae > Platanthera > Platanthera guangdongensis. The sequence goes on along the minus strand of CM077147.1, from coordinate 80,224,869 downwards.
CTCCTAACTGATTTTGAATTTGAATTCTGGAAGTTATCTGAAATCGTCGAACTGAGCTCTGCTATCGTCGAGCTGAGCTCAGCGATCAGGAATTCTTAAGCATCAAAATATCGTCGATCTGAGCTCCAAGATCGTCGAACTGAGCTCAGAGATAAACATCCAAAGCATAGTCAAAATCGTCGACCTGAGCTCACCGATCGTCGAATGGAGTTCGACGATATAATGAAGTTGAGCTCAGCGATCGTCGAATGGAGTTCGACGATCTGTCGAAGTTAAGCTAGACGATCGTCGACCAGAGTTCGACGAATCGTCGTGCTGAGCTCGACGATCAGACTTAGTCTCCAGACAGAAAATCTTGGTCTATCAGGGCAGCTTCCAAACCTAGACTTCTAGCCCTTGGACTCAATTCTAATTGACCTATTAAGCTATACAGAAGGTCAAGCAAAGGATTCCTAGAGACATAGTGATCCTGACCCAAATTAGTAATAGGGTGTTCCAACAATCTCCCCCTATTTGGGTTAGGATTACTATTTACAGACTTTGGAAGAACTTTAAATAACAACATACAATCAGAAAAACATAAAAACAACAGCTAGACATGCAGAAACATCACAGAGATATATATATAGCATCCAGATAATCAGAAGTTCCAGAAATTGTCACCTTACAATATCACTTCTTCTCTTTGCCTTTAACCATTTTAATTTCTCTGTTAGGATTTAGGGCTTCCTTGTTGGACCTGGTGTCATCTGCTGCACCCAAATATGTTTGCTTTGAAGGCCTAGGAACCACAGCTGCAGGATGTAATTCCATGTATCTGTCAGCATCAAAGAATCTACTTGAACCATATCTCTCTAGTTCTTTTTGTCTCTGTTCAGACATAGTAGAGATGTTGGAAGAATCTAATCCTTGTTCTTTGGCCTTCTTAATCTGATCCAGTGCAGCCAATTCCTTCATCCTGGCAGTCCAAGCAGCTGGATTGTTTTCAGGGTCCTCAAAAGGTACATGTGGCTCATACCTGTTGGAAGGATTGTCTTGAGGAGGCCTGGCAGACACAGTCTCTTTCAGCTTATAAGGGAAAGGACCTGATGATGTATCAGAAGAAATATGTCCTCCCCTAGAATATGGGTGCTGCCTGGAGTACCCTTTGGAATAAACTTGAATATCTCTCTGATTGCCCCTATATTCTCCTCTCCTAGAATATGAACCCCTGGATTGGCTTTCCCTTTGGTAAGATCTGGCATGAGGTTGATAGGGAGCCTGACTGCTGGCTGGGGGTTGACTTGCAGAGCTTCCACCTGCACCTGCATTAGGATGAGGTGGTGGAGGAGGATGAGAGTGCTTAAATGGGGATGAACCCTTCTCATATTTTCTCTTTTTCTTCATGGCTTTCAGCTGGTTCTTGGAATACTGCATCCAGTGTTCAGTGATTGGGCAATTATGAAGGATATAATAAGGGATATCATTGTTATCCTTAACTTTAGCAGGAGGAACCCTTTTCATTACCTTGCTCCTTGCCTTCCTTTTCCTGGCAATGGTAGCAAATGAGTCATCAGAGTCTGTTTTAAATTCATCATATTCAGAACTCTGGTCATCATATAGAGCATCTATTTTCTTCATCAAATCTTTCTTTAGCTGAATAGAGGCAGATGAGGCAGAAGCAGAAGCAACAACAGCAGCAGCAGGCTCTGGACAAGTGACAACAGCAACAACAGCTTCACTAACAACAGTAACAACAGTAGAAACAACAGATTCACTGTCAGCAACAGAAACTTGAGAGTTGATAGCAGCAACAACTTCACTGACAATAGCAGAAACAGCATCAAAGTCTGCAGAAGGCTCAAATTCAGTGGCCTCTGACATCAGAATGTCCTTGGAGATTGGCTCATCAGAAGTAGTAAGAACTTCAGCAGCAGCAGCATCAACATTCTCAGAAGCAGCACAATCAGCAATCCTTTCTTCAGGAGAAGCAGCAGCAGCAGCAATGATTGAGGTTACAAAGGAGGTGATCATGCTAGGGTCACAGCAAGAAAAAGGCACAAGTGCCTTGGATAAGTCTTCTGGAGGCTGGACAACATGGACCTCTGTCAGATAGCTGAAGTAAGCAGAGTCAAAAGCAGATAGCAAAGACCTGAGGTCTATTGCCAGAACTGGAGTTGAAATCTGACTCTCTAGAGGCACAGCAACAGCAACAGGAGGAGCAGCAGAAGAAGCAGAACTAACAGAAGCAGCAGACAGAGGGCTTGCAGAAACAGCAGCAGCAGCATGAAGATTCTCTTCATATGGCATCTCCCCCTGCCTAGATGCAGATACATCTAGATCAAGGCACACTGCTGTAGGTGCTGCCTGAGGAAAGAGGGAGGAGAGCCTGGAAGAGAGAGCTGCCACTGACAGGTGTAGAGGAGCCAAGGAGGTCTCCAATAGTAGAGAGAGCCTGGGGGCAATCAGCTCATACAACCTGTCATCTAGGGCTGAGAGGTCTACTTGCTCAAGAGCTGGAGCAGAAGTAGAGGGGATGGGAGCAGCTGAAGGTTCTGGAACGGAAGGGCTGGAGAATGATGGAATGGATGGCTGAGGTGTAGGTAGGGTGGAGATGGAGGACAGGGGAATTGATATGGATGGAATGAATGTTGGCTGGGCTATGATGTGGTGTAGGAGATCTTAGAATGAAGTTGAGGAGGAGGGTAACTCAGGAGGAGATGATGGGGAATCATCCATAGAGGAGTCATCCAGTAGGGTGAAGGATGGAATAGAGGGTGAGGAGGTGACATCAGGTGGAGGGTAGGAGAACAGTGGGTGGAATTGGTCTGCTGGTGGAGGTAGAATGGGTTCTGGAGATGGAGTTGATGTTGGAGATGGGCTAGATATGGTGATGGTGGATGGAGCTGGAATGGTGGATGGTAGGGGCAGGGATGGAATGGGAGGAGGAGTAGGAGCAACAACAGCAGCCAGGTCATCTGCAGGAGCATAGACCTGTGTGGGAGTGACTCTTTGAGTCCTTGTGCCTGAAGGAGCGCTGGAGGAGGGCCTGCTAGGCTTGCTTATTTGCCTGTCCCACTTGCCAAAGAGGGCACAGGTTAGTCTCTTGGAGGCATTGATATGAACTCCAGAGGAGACCAGCAAGGCAGGGCACCTGGTATGCAGAAAAACTCCAATAATTCTACCAAAATTAACCAAACTCTTGTTTATTTTCTTTTTGATTAGGTCAAAGAAGACCTCTCCCCAGTTCAGAGTTTTCTTATCCACAAGAGCTCCCATGAGACAGAGCTGATGTCTGGATATTGTATCATGGGCTGAGTGCTTTGCCAGGAGCACTTTTCCAACAACATCTGCCAGGAACCTATATTCAACAGACAGATTCCTCTTGAAGAGCTTGCTAGGGTTCCCCTCTGGATGACCCATCCTGGCAAGCAGGTCAGAATACTCATCTCCAGATAACTCAGCAGATTCTTCTCCATTTCTCAACTCAAAAACCTCTGAAAGAATGGTTGTTGTCAAGGGTACCTGATTTCCAGCTATTGACCCAACTATAGTGTTGTTATCTTGATTATGGGCAGTATAAACCCACTCCTTGATTTCATCAGAAGCCAACTTGATCCTGGTGGTCATGAGGGCAGTCAGATTCTGATCCTGGAACAAACTCAGTATGTCTTGAAAAACCTGGTCAGTGGTGCTGAAGGATTCCAGATCAATGTCAAAACCGGCATCGAATTTCATGGCCGCAAGAACAGCAACTGACACAGCCATTGTACCTGCAAAAACTCAACAAATAAAACGACCAAGAGTAGAACTGTTTGGAGGGAAAGAAGATTCTTGCAGAGAAATCGAAAGCGCAAAAGAGAACGACGGCCAAAAATGAGTTTTATATTAGGGTTCGACGCAGAATTAGAAAGATCGTTGAACTCAGTTCGACGATCGAGGCTCCTAAAGGAATCTGAAGAGTCTTCAACATCGTCGATCTCCGTTCGACGATCTTGGAGAGCGTCGAGCTCCATTTGACGATCGTTCAGAGAACAAAATCGTCGATCGCCGTTCGACGATCTTTGACCGGAATAGATAGTTCATACTATCTGAGGGGCGCTGAACTCAGTTCGACGATTTTGGAAATGGTCGATCTCCGTTCGACGATCTTGGAGCAAATCGTCGAGCGCAGTTCAGAGATCAGAAAAGTTCTACACACTAAGAAAAATCAGAATGTTTGCCTAGTATTGGTCAATTTTTAAGCTTTCAAAATCTTGGATATTATTTAAGACTTCCTCCATCTAACATTCCTAACTGATTTAGGAAGAAGGTGTGTTTCTTTTCATCCAAAGGCTTGGTGAAAATATCTCCCCTTTGTTAATCAGTTGGGATATATTGTAATTCAATTTTATTCTTTTCAACATTATCCCTTAAGAAGTGATGCCTGATCTCTATGTATTTTGTCCTACTATGGAGGAATGGATTTTGAGCTATGGAGATAGCACTTGTGTTGTCACAAAAGATTTTAGACTTCTCTAAGTTGTAGCCATAGTCTAGGAGTTGGTTTTGGATCCACAAGATTTGTGAACAACAACTGCCTGCAGCCATGTATTCAGCCTCAACTGTTGAAGTTGACACAGATGTTTGTCTCTTACAAAACCAAGAGACAAGTCTGTCACCAAGGAACTGACAAGTTCCACTGGTGCTTTTCCTGTCAATTCTGCATCCAGCATAATCAGCATCAGAGAATCCAGTTAACTCAAATGCTGAATCTTTTGGATACTAGAGACCTAGATTTGGACAACTTTTAACATACCTAAGAATCCTCTTTACTAAAGTTAGGTGTGACTCTCTAGGGCTCACTTGGAACCTAACACATATACATGTAGCAAACATTATATCTGGTCTACTAGCTGTAAGATACAATAAAGAGCCAATCATTGCTCTATATGTTGTCTGATCAACAGGTTTCCCATGTTCATCAGCATTCAATACAGCATTAGTAGGAATGGGTGTTTTCATACAAGATGACTCAGACATACCAAATTTCTTAACCAATTCATTTGCATACTTGGTTTGAGAAATAAAGATGCCTTCAGCATATTGTTTGACTTGCAATCCTAGGAATAAGGATAGCTCACTCATGCTACTCATCTCAAATTTAGAATGCATCAGGTTAGAAAACCTTCTGCACAATTTGGAGTCAGTAGAGCCAAAAATAATGTCGTCTACATAAATTTGTACTAGTAGGGTATGGGACTTATGGGTTCTAATAAAAAGAGTTTGGTCTACTCTACCCCTTATAAAACCATTTTTCAAGAGAAAGCATGCTAAGGTCTCATACCATGCCTAGGAGCTTGCTTGAGACCATATAATGCTTTGTTCAGTCTAAAAACATAATCAGGATAAGTTGGAGAGATAAAACCTGGAGGTTGTCTGACATAAACTTCCTCTTTGATGTCTCCATTTAAGAAAGCACTTTTGACATCCATCTGATATACTTTGAAGCCTTTGTGAGCTGCATAAGCTAGAAATATTCTGATGGCTTCTAATCTTGCAACAGGTGCAAAAGTCTGGTCGTAGTCGATTCCTTCTTCTTGAGAGTATCCCTGAGCAACTAGCCTTGCCTTGTTCCTTATAATTACTCCTTGATCATCCAGTTTGTTTCTGAATACCCATTTTGTTCCAACAATGGAATGATCCTTAGGCTTTGGCACTAGTTCCCATACTTTGTTCCTCTCAAATTGATGCAACTCCTCTTGCATTGCAATGATCCAGTGTGGATCTTGCTCTGCATCTTGAATGGACTGAGGTTCAATTTGAGATAGGAAGCAGGTGTGCAACAGGTTTTGGTTGACCTGATTTCTGGTTTGCACACCAGCTGAGATTTCTCCAATTATTTGGGAAATTGGATGGTCTCTTGATGTTACTAAATCAACAGGGGGTGTTGATTGTTCACCAACCTGTGTTGTTGTTTCCTCTTGTGGTACAACAACTGGCTCTTCAAGTTGTGCTTCAATGTGTTGAGCATTCCCTTCATCTTCACTGCTTTCATCCTCTTGAGTAACCTGTAACCTGTTCAAGTCTTCAACTAGAGAATGTTCCTGCAAAGGTTCTATGGTAGAAGAAATCTTCTCCTTGAAAGGCATGTTAGATTCATCAAAAGAAATGTGAACAGATTCCTCAATTTTCAAGGATGATTTATTATAGACCCTATAGGCCTTGTTGATCATGGAGTATCCCAGAAACACTCCTTCGTCAGCTTTGGCTTGAAATTTTGCTAGATATTTCTGGTCATTATTATGAATATAGCAAATACAACCAAAGACTCTAAAATAGTCAACTTTAGGTTTCTTCCCTTTGAGTAATTCATAGGGAGTCTTTCCCTTTAGTTTGTGTATCAGACTTCTGTTCAGCACATAGTTGGAGGTGTTCACTGCCTCTGCCCAGAAGGATAGAGGTAGATGAGCATCTGACAACAGTGTGGTGGCAGATTCAATAAGGGTTCTATTTTTCCTTTCAGCTACCCCATTTTGTTGAGGAGTTCTAGGAGCTGAGAAAGTATGTCTGATCCCTTCACTCTGACAGAACTCTTGCATAAGAAGAGAATCAAACTCTGTCTCATGATCACTTCTGATCAGGGCAATGTGAGTATTGAACTCAATCTGTATACATTTGAGAAACTCTGTCAGACACTTAAAGTTATCAGACTTCTTCCTTAGAAAGAACACCCAAGTGAATCTAGAGAAGTCATCTACAACTACTAAAGTATAGGATTTCCCTCCTAGGCTTTGTACTGTGATGGGTCCAAAAAGATCCATGTGTAACAGATACAATATCCTAGGTGAATCACTCTTATTAAGTGACTTAAAGCTGTTTTTAGTTTGCTTGCCTAATTGACAAGCCCTGCAGAGTCCTTCCTTCTTGTAGGGGCCAGAAGGTAGTCCTCTAACAAGGTTGTCCTTGGATAGCCTAGCAATAGTTCTAAGGTTTAGGTGTCCTAATCTCTTATGCCATAAAACATTTGGTTTACAGACAGAGTTAAACAAGCAAATATCTACATCAGTTGAAAGAAAATCTACTAGGTAGATGTTACCTTTCCTTTTACCTGTCAACACAGTTGTGTTGTCCTCTGACTTGATTTTGTATAAGGCTTTGCTGAAGGTCACCTGGTAGCCTTCATCACACAGCTGACTGATGCTGATTAGGTTGTGCTTCAGTCCTTGCACATAGGCTACCTTCTTGAAAGTTACTGAACCAATCTAGACTGCACCATATCCTTTAGTCTGTCCAAAGTTTGAATCACCAAAGATAACTTTGGGTCCAAGCTTGTCTCTGAAGGATGTGAGGCTGTCCTTGTTCCCTGTCATGTGCTTAGAGCACCCACTATCCCAGTACCATTGCTGGTTAGATGTTGGATAGGTCTTCACCTGCACATTAAACAATTCATTTGTTTTTGACCCAGTTTACCTTGGGCCTAGGTTGATAACCTCTAAATTCTGAAATGAAAGACATCCCAGGTTGACTCTTATATCCTTCAGGATGATATCTCCTTGGAGGTAAAATCCATTCAGTATAAGGGTTAAAGATTTGGGATGAAGAACCCTTAGGATTCAATTTTGATTTGCCTTTGAAAAATTTTCTAGAGCTCTGACCTCTGTTCGACGATCTTGGAGCTGCGTTCGACGATCTTGGGTCAGATCGTCGAGCTCCGTTCGACGGTCGACTATAGCTGAGGTCAGGTATATGAGATCGTCGACCTGCGTTCGACGTCTTGGGCTGAGATCGTCGATCAGCGTTCGACGATTTTTCCTGAGATCGTCGATCGTCGATCTTCATTCGGCGATCGTCGATCTACGTTCGACGATTTCTGATGGGACTTAGTTTTCTGAGGCAGATCAGAATTTTTCCTGGCAACCTCTACAACTCCCTTTCCCTTGTCAGAAATGAATTTGATGGGAGTTGTTAGGACTATAGGTTGGCTGGATGAAGCACCCAAGCCCAGTGTACTATTGAATCTAGAGTTCACTATGCTTGTGATGTCCATCAGCTTGATGCTTCTCCCATTAAGGGATTCTTCAAGCTTCTTGGCCTCAAAGAGCTCACTTTTCAGTGAAGCTATCTGTTCCCTACAGCACTCCAACTCCTGAGAGAGTTTGAAGTTTTCTGACTTTAGAGCATTGTGTTCAGATAATTGATTTCTGAGAGAGATAATCTCTTTCTCAGACTTTAGCAGGTCTAAACACAGTGCTTTAAATTCAGATTTAAAATCTTCTGAACTAAAATCAAAAGAACTAATTACCTGATCTTCTTCAGGTTGAGTCTCTGAGTCTGACTCTGACTCTTCTTCCTCTGAATTGTGCTGTGAGGCATTGATTGCCATCATGCAGAACTCTTTTTCTTCTGCATCATCCTCATCATCACTGGAGCTGGATGAGACTTCTGACTCCTCTTCAGTCTCACTCCAGGATTCAGCAACAAACCCTTTTCTTGTATGCTTATTTTTGCTTGAGGAAGGTTTGCCATTTCCATTCCTTTTGGAGTCTTTCTCCTTTCTTCTTTCTTTTCTGTCCCTTTTGTCCTTGTTCTTGTTCTCTGGACAGTCAGGAACTATGTGCCCTAGTTTCCTGCAACCAAAGCAAATAATGTCTTTATTATTACCAATGGACTTGTCATACCTTGGCTTATCCTGCTCCTTGTATGATCTTCTTCTGAAGTCCTTTCTGGCCATCTTGTAGAATCTTTTGGCCAACAAGCTGAGTAGTTCATCATTGCCTGTGGCTTTATCTTCAGGCAGATCCTCAGTTGCCTTGAAGGCTATGGTCTTCTATTTCCTTGTGGCTGGTGAAGCAGCCTTCTGTTCTTCCTCTCTATTCTTGATGAGTAGCTCATAAGATTTGAGCTTACCCAATAGAGCTTCAGTGGTAATCTCATTCAGACTTCTGGCATCTTTAATTGGCCAGATTCTTGAATCCCAAGTGCTGGGGAAGCACATTAGGATCTTGTCATTGAGTTCAGTTAGAGAGATTTCTTTGTCCTATGTCCTTAGTTCACTGACAATTAGACTTAGTCTGTTGTACATGTCTCCCACTGACTCAGTCTCTCCCTTCTTGAAATTCTCATATTGGGAGATGAGATGGGATCTTCTGTCCTTTCTCTCATCAGCTGAGCCTGAGACTATTTCTGAGAGCTTGTCCCAAATTTCCTTGGCTGAATTGCATTCAGCTACCTTTTGAAATATGTCATCTGACATTGTCTAGGCTAGGATGTTCATAGCCTTAGCATCAGCTACCTTCCATCTCTTGATGTCAGCATCTGTTCCTGATGGAGGTGGCACAGCATTTGTGCTTGTGCTCTCTGGGGGTCTTGGACACACTGTCAAAACAGAATTAAAGATATCTTCGTCAATAGAATTCATGTAAAGTCTGATCCTTGCCTTCCAAAGTGCAAACTTGGAAAGATTGCACACTAGAGGTCTGGTGCTAGCATAATCTTTGTTTTGGGCCATGATTTGTGCAAACAAAATCTAATAATACACTACAAAAGAAAAACAGATCTAGTTTGGGATATTTGGGTTCAGGTGTTAGCCTGTACAACCAATCAGGTATGGTATGTTTAACCAACCTCGCTTTGATACCAATTGAAAGTGCAACTAGATCTGATATACTCTAGAGGGGAGTGAATAGAGTATATGGTGCTTTAAAACTTTTACAAACTTTTACAACAATTGTTGTAATATGTGTGAGCAGGGAAGCAATAAAAAATCTAACCACAGTACTAAGTTAAACAAAAGCTAAGCACAGAAAAATCAAGGCCAGAAACAAAAATTGAAAGCAAGCAGAACCAGAAGACACAAGGAAATATAGTGGTTCCCCAAACTTGGGTACGTCCACTCTTCTACCACCCTAGGTAGGAATCCACTGCAGGATGAGTTGATCAGGTGTCCTGGGCACCAATGAGCTTTTGATAAGGTGCTCAAAAACCAAAGCAGATTTTTTGATCAGGTGTCTTGCCACCAATGAGCTTTTGACAAGGTGCTCAAAAACCAGGTTCAAACTTTTGAAGGGAGTTTGACAAACCCTTTACAGAGTGGGGGGTGAGAGAGTGATGGAGGTCTTCTCTTTCTCAAACAACTGAGAAGACTATGTGGATTGATGTCAAAGCTCCCCCTGAATCCTTGAAATCTTCAGGAAGAAAAGTTTTGCTGAGGGTGATAGGCCTTCAAAGATTGAACTCCAGCAATAGATGATTTCAGCAAATAGCTGAAAGGTTGAATGTCTGGAGTCTGGAAAATATGTTGGCCTTGAACACTTTGAAAACTAAAAGAGATCTGAAGATTTGAAAACTTGATCTCCTTGGATGTGTGTTCTTCAGAATTCTTTGAGACAGAAGATTTTTGAGAGTGTCTCTGTAGTCAGTATATCTCTCTCTGTATTGTGTGTGTTCTTCTGTGTGAGAGATTCAAAAATCCTGTCTTTTATTCTCTTGTCAGAATAGAATATCATTCTCTGTCAAGTATAGCCGTTGTCCTGCATTAATTGCATCCTTAATTGCATAATCTCTTCTGGAGGAAAGTCCACAGAAACATTCCTTGAAGAATCCCTTGAAACTTGGTCCAGAATTGAATGAAAACGGCTAGCAAATCTCTGAATTAATTGCAGAATAACTCCTAACTAATTTTGAATTTGAATTCTGGAAGTTATCTGAAATCGTCGAACTGAGCTCTGCTATCGTCGAGCTGAGCTCAGCGATCAGGAATTCTTAAGCAGCAAAATATCGTCGATCTGAGCTCCAAGATCGTCGACCTGAGCTCACTGATCGTCGAATGGAGTTCGATGATATAATGAAGTTGAGCTCAGCGATCGTCGAATGGAGTTCGACGATCTGTCGAAGTTGAGCTAGACAATCGTCGACCGGAGTTCGACGAATCGTCGTGCTGAGCTCGACGATCAGACTTAGTCTCCAGATAGAAAATCTTGGTCTATCAGGGCAGCTTCCAAACCTAGACTTCTAACCCTCAGACTCAATTCTAATTGAGCTATTAAGCTATACAGAAGGTCAAGCAAAGGATTCCTAGAGACATAGTGATCCTGACCCAAATTAGTAATAGGGTGTTCCAACAGGTTCCTTCCCTGTATGCATAGCCATCATAATATGGCTACCAAACACAACCATGTCACAAACGCTGGTCTCCACCCGATGCTCCGTGCACTAAGGGCACCTTATTGGTGTACCAGATATACCCGTCATCCACCGCCGATCCAGAGGTTTTTAACTTGTTGGTTGGCCAGTCCTAGTCCACGAATCCCGCAGGCTGGCGACATTCCATCCATCCCACTCAGAGGTACTAACCTCACAGCAAACATGAGCAAATCGACCCACCCTAGTAGTGTAGCAAGCCGGGTTTATCTGTGCTCCCCAGGCATTACCACCAATTGACCTCCCATCCTAATACAGATCAACCCACCCTAATGGTGTAGCAAGCTGGGTTTATCTCGCGCTCCCCAGGCGTTGCTACCAATTGACCTCTCAAGACACCCAGTAGCTTACGCAAAGCATCCAAGATCACATCCATACATCCATACAACAGAGCTTACATTCATAAATCGTACACATCATCAAATCCACGGAGTCTTCTCCGGTTTACCCATAATCATCACCAATCCAGACTAACCGTCGAGATGGGTTTCACACAGCATGCCTATGCCGTACTCCACACTTCCAGCTCTAGATGCAGACTCAACCAAGGAATCACTTACGATATCCACCTCTTGGTGGAGGATTCCATGCATATGCATAAAGAAAGGACTTCGATGTCCAAGAAGGAGATCGATACCCTTGAAGATCACTTTGGAGCCATAAACTAGCCGGATGGAAATCACCGTCTCGGCTTTGCCTTTACGAATCCAAACTTGGATCTTCAATCCACACTCCGCAGCTCCTCCAGCAGCTGGCTTTCTCCTTCCTCCTTTCCTTCCCTTGCCCTCTCTCTCTCACTTTGAGGATGAGAAGAAGAAATGAAATGAAGGAATGATTCTTCATTTCTCAGCCTTATATCCACAGGGAAGGTGCCTGGACCCTTGGATCCAGGATAGGGAAACGAACGGCTCTGATTTGCCCAAAAATAGACGGAACACGACCTGACATGCCCTGTGACACGCCCGTACCACAGGCCGTGTCCCTTAAGCGGCACACAACTGACTGAAATCCAACCAGTACACGACCGTGTGACATGCCCGTGTCACACCTTACACGCCCGTGTCAAGCCAGACACGCTCGTGTATAATAGACGTGTACTTCACACAGCACAACTTCATCTCACCCGATCGGGACACGGTAATTGGACACGCCCGTGTCCCAGGCCGTGTCCTCTAGGACACACCCGTGTCCTCAGGCACACGCATCCCTGACTGAAACCCGCAAAGGATACGCCTTGTGACATGCCCGTGTCACAGGCCGTGTACTTTGCACTCGACGATCGTCGACCAAAATTCGTCGACCACACACCCAATTGCTCAAACCGAGCACGACACGCCCTGGGACACGCCTGTATCCTAGGCCGTGTCACCCAGCCCTTAACCCAAAGTGGGCTTTGGGGGTGTTACATACCGACCCAACCGAGTAAATTCGTGTAGATACTTATCCACGCTACTCTCTCCTTGCCACAACCTATGGAACTCATTCTCTAATGCTATCCTCTGAGCCGAGGGAATGTACCTTGCTAAGAACAGTCTCGAAAATTCCTCCATCGAGACATCCGTGAGTTGCCTTCCCCTCAAGTGATGTAACTCCAAACCTTCCCACCACAGCCTAGCATCTCCGTCCAATATAAATGTAGCTATAGTGGTCATCTGTCACTCCTCCATTTCCGTTACTGTCAAGACTCTCTTCACTCGGGAGAGAAAATCTTCAGCTTGGGATGGGGTTCCCGTCCCCGAGAACAACGAAGGATTGAAGCCCATAACATGTTTGAGCTGTATTTCAGTTGCTCTGCTAGGCACCAAAGGCTCCACCACCACCTGTTCCACCCTTCTTGGTTCATCCGCTTGAAGCGGTACCTGCTCCATCACAGGAGCGGGCTGCTGCATTTGCCTTGCAGGCTGCGCGTTGATCATGGCAAACACCGCTTCGACAACCAATCGTATGGTTTCTGTCGAGGGAGGTGTTACAGGCGCATCATTCAGTGTGCTACTAGCCTCATAAATCGAGCGTTCTAACGGCCCTGCACCACTTCTGGTCACCTATAGTTGTACAAAACATCATTAAGCGACCAAACAAAATTGCAAAAAGCAATTATAGGAACACACAGGTTCCTCAAACATGTGTATTTTCATTCCTAAGTGGACATTCATGGGTTCTTTTATGTTATAACGATGACGTATACACATGTGCTCACCACCCCTTAAAAGAATTCGTACACGAATTCATTTAAGTTGACCGAAACCAGTAGTCTGATACCAAATTATAACACCCCATATCTATCACATAGCATATAGCAGTAGGTCCAGCCGGGGCCCGAAGCCATATACCACAGACAGACCGGAAGGTTACGCAATGGAAACCATCCTGCCAATAAACAACATCCTACACAGAGTACATTCTAGCGGAAGCAATTTAGAAGTTGCAGATTAAGAACCCATCCAAAAAGCATGAATGTCCACTATAAAAGCCCAATAGGAATGTACGTACAAATACACGAGTACATGGCCTTACAATAGTTTTCTCAAATTTAAGTGTCTTCCAAACCTCGGCACGCAGGCCGGTCATACATGAGAATAAAAGAAAACACTCAAAATTAGGCCTTCGAGGGTCGGCTCAGCAACAAGGGCTTTTGCCCGCTATTTACCACTCGGCTCCGCAGCACCTACAAACAACAATCCACCGAGCGGTGGCAAACAAAAGCAACGGTCAGCTATGCTGACCAAATTATAATGATCCCGCCCCTAAACTCAGGGAGGCGATGCTCCTTCCCTACACTTTATTAGCATTGCCAAACAATAGTGAATAAACATTTCACCATAGGCATAGGCGCTCATGGCCACACACCCCGTGTACTCAGGGCACATTCTCGGTGAACCCGGTCAAAGTCTGCAGTCTCACCACCGCCCCATGGATGGCAATTTCTCGTGAGCATTATGGTCTTTCTGGACACTACCTAAGACCCTCCATCTATGCCAACGGTAAGTTCCATGTACCTTAGGTCTCTTTAATCGAACCACATAGACCGAGTACGGTTTTGCCTAACCCGTTGCTCACACTGCAGCGTCAATGTAAGCCGTCTACGCGGGTCAAGCTTCCCTGAGTCCCAATTCGATCACACACTTTACATAATCCAGTTATGTACAAGTTGGCTCCTAGGCCACCAAGTTGGCATAATCACGCCTCTGCCCAGTTTTTCTGAGTGCACCTTGGAGTTAGTCCCCAAGGCTCCCTGTTGCAATCTACCACGTATAAAACCCGAAAAACAATCAACTGCACGGATCTTCTCCATCCATTCATGCAATGCAGCATCACTGATCCAGACCAACTTGTCCGAGTAGGCTTCACACATCATGTCTATGTCTGTTTCTCGATTACGGACTCTACATACAAAACAACAGGGACTATTCATGTCTACCCGAAGGAACACCTCACACTCACCACAAACTCGCGAGAGCGGGCTTCCTATGCAAGGGAAAAGAGGACTTCACATGTCTTAGGATGAGAATCATTACCCTAGCATTCCTCTTTGGTGCCAAGTAAATCTATGCGGATGAAAAGCACCGCAATGTCCTCGCCTCCGTAGAACCGAAACTGGCTTGCGATTTGGTGCCCTGAAGCTCCACCGGCGACCGGATCTATCTTCCTTATTCTTCCTTGCTCTCCCCTCTCTCTAGAACTTTATAAAGAGGTAGCTTAAGAAAAATTAAGTCATCTAAACCCTATTCCCGGGTATAACACAGCAGGAACATCCCTGAACCGTTGGATCCCAAAATAAGGAAACGGACGGCCACGATTCGGACTTGAAATCCAAAACCTGGGCTGAACATGGCTTGTGATACGCCCGTGTCCAAATCCGTGTGCCTCATCGATTCCAAAACCATCGTACCCAGAATAGTATACGGGCACCCGACACGCCCGTGTCACACCTGACACACCCGTGTCATCCAGTACACGCCCGTATTGCCGGGCGTGTTCCTCCATCGACACAGGACCAAAAACGTCCTGCAAGGGACACTGGTACTCAACACGCCTGTGTCGAACCTGACACTCCCATGTTTACCCGAACATGCCTGTGCGCTAACACCGTGTGTCTCCCACGACATGGCCCGGCCTTCACCCCGAGAAGGACACGGCCTGGGACACGCCCGTGTCTCAGGCCGTGTTCGCTACTCGACGATTGTCGGCTCCAAATCCGTCGAACACTCGGCCAGATCATCGACCCGAGCACGACATGCCCCTGGGACACGCCTATGTCCCAGGCCGTATAACCCCTACCAAGTTCCAAATTTGGTTCGAAACGCTACCCGTCCCTCTTTTGAGTTTCGGGGCGTTACACCAATGCTCTTTAAGGTGACCTTTGTCTATTTTTCCTTTTGTCATGTAGAGAAAATGCCCTCTTTGGTGCACCTCAGATTTGGTCCATTTCTAACTAGCCCATCATTGAAGTGCTTGTTGATTGCCTTGTAATTCAAGTGAGCAAGTCTCTTGTGCCATTGTACACAATAAGAGACTTTCTCATTTGCAACAAGGTATATAGGAGAGTCTATACTAATATATAAGAAATTTAAACAATAAATATTTACACTCCTGGTGTCTGTCAAAATAACCTCTTAATCACTTGATTTTTTGATCAGACGCTTATCCTTGTGGAAGACAATGACAAAGCCAATATCACATAGTTGGCTTATGGTGATCAGATTGTGTTACAATCCTTCCCCATAGGCTACTTTTGTAATGGAGACTATATAATTAGTAATCATACCATAGCCTTTGGTAACACCTCTTTCTAAACCACCAAAGATGACTTTAGATCCATTCCTCATCGGAGTATAATCATTTAGTTGGATCCTTATTCCAGTCATATGTTTGGAACATCCACAATCCAAGTACCATATTGGCATTGTATGGGTACTTGGACTACTGTGCAATCATAGATTATTTTATCTTAGGAACCCAAAAGGTTTTGGGTACTTGGTTCATGTTAGCTTGTGATTGACTATGTCTACCAGCAGCAGCCTTGACAGGAATACTCACCCTTGCCCTTAGCACACTTGGGCTGTGCCAACAGTCTATGGCAACGTGACCCACCTTGCCACACCACCGACACTCATGGATATTGTATCTCCTATTCTGAACAGTCTTTGAAGTATGCAAGCTCTTAGGTTTTATCTGTTTAGATAGGAGAGCAACAGCCTTTTTCCTGTTTCTTTCAGCAAGAATTTGACTGAAAGTAAGTCTGCCAGGAGGTACACTAGGCTGATTCTGAATTACACCAACAAATGTATTATTTGTAGCTGACATGATGTTTATGGCATCAGAAACAGCCAAGTGAGGCTTACTGACTGACATTCTCAAAGTCTTACTCTTTGCTGAAGGAATATGGGGATTGGCCACAGCCTTGTCCTTGAGAGTGCGAGCTGGAGCACCAAACACAAATGATCCATGGTGGCCCATTTGGATTTCCTCATTGGGAGCCTTCAGTGCACTCAATCACATCCTCTTTCTTCTTCCATTATAAGATACATTTGTATCCATACAAGCAGAGCAACAATTCTTCCAGTGACCATACATACTATCATTTTCATACCTGTTGGAAGGGAGAATTACCTTTTGAAAGGTGGTTTAAGGCACAACTGGAGCCTTGCATTTCCTTTGGAATGGTCAACTCTAGTATTCCACTTGAAAGCCAACCTCACTTATCCTTTTGAGAGGTGAAGGAATCAATTAGTGGCAATACAATTTTGGGGTTAGAAAACTCAGCCACTAGCATCCTTTCTTTGAGGAGCTTCTCTTCAAGATCCTTGATGATCTTATTCTTCTGGATAATGGTGCCAATTTGGATGACTGAGATTTTCTTTATCTGATTGACTTCCCTCATCATCTGAGCTATCAAAAGAGCTGACTCAAACTATAGGGATGTAGCTTGATGAAGAGAGGCAATCTCCTCAGCTTGTCAATCAGTTGATTGACATCATCATCGAATTTTGATCCATCATCCACACTAGATGAAGTGGATGCTTCAGAGTTTGAGCCAGACACATAGACATAAGGAGAGTTTGGGAGAGAGTATACCTCATTAGGAGCTGAGTTGTCCTGATTATCTTCAGTTAGGGCCATGAGACTGAACTCGCCGTCCACTCCAAAATCACTGTCAATAGAGGACAGTGGAGATCTTATGCCAGTTGAGGTAGCTGGATGATCAGCCTCCACTTCAATAGAAATGAGACCAATGTAGGCCTTTTCTTTCTCTGACTCTAAAGACTCAGAATCACTAGTTAACAAGCGGATTTTCTTCTTGGCCAAGAAGCTCTTTCAGCCTTCTTGTCCTTGTAGTGATTCTTGTCATCAGATTTCTTGTGCTCCTTTATCTTGATTGGACAGTCAGCAATGACATGTCAACTTCTGTTGCAACAATAACAAACAACATTAGACTTAATAGGTTTGTTCTACTTAGAATCATACTTTTTCCCGGAGGTGTATTTTCTGGAATTCTCCATACTAGAATAAGGCTTTCTTGTGGTAGAGCTTGAAAAAAAACCTTGTTCTTCCATTGTCTTCTCCTGCTCAACATTTTCTTGAACTATTTGGAGAACAAAGTGAATTCTCCATCTGACGGTTCATTGCATGAGGAGTTGGGTTCTGAGAACTTTGACTCTTCAGCTCTCCTTCGTGGAGAAGGAGTCTTTTCTCTGCTCCTCCATATTCCATCAGCTTTGAAGGCCACAGCCTTCTCTCTATTTAGAGTTCTGGCAGCATCTTCTTCTGCCCTTCTGCAGTTCAACTACATCTCATGAGACAACAGCTTCCCAAACACATTTTGAGACATAGTGTTGGTCAATTTACCAACATCTCTAATGGCACAGATTTTGATATCCCGTTCCTTATTGAGAAATCTCAAGAGCTTGTCATTCAACTCATTGTTTGTGAACTGTCTGTCATGGAGAACTTTTCATAGCAATCAACAATGGAATCTTTCTTGCCTCGCTTGAAGGCCTCATATTGCTGATTTAGGATGGATTTTCTATCATCCATCACCTCCTCTACCCCTTCCATATACACTATCAGAGAATCGCACATCTCTTTAGTTGTTCTGCAGTGCACCAAGTTCTGTAATGTTGAGTCATATATGGTGAAAGTTATTTAATCGAAGGTTAGCTAAACACCTAAAGGGGGTGAATAGGTCTTTGAAATTTATAGCTTCTCTTGTGGTTTCCTTACTACTCTATCTAGAGCTTGTCCTTATGTCCTGCAATAAGAAAGTAAAACAAACACACACAACAGGCACAGAAGTATTTATAGTGATTCCCCAATTGTGTACATCCACTTTCCCTCCCACCTTTCCAACTTACTTGTTGGACAAGGCACAAACTCCAGCACTATGCTCTTTAGATCTTACACCTCAGGCCCACAACCTTAAACTCATATCCAAACTTGGATCCTACCACAAATAGATAAACTCTCCAGCCTAGCCTATTAAGCATTCCAGCAACTCAGATCCACTTGGATCCTACCACAGAGAGATAAACTCTCCATCCTTAGGCTATCAAGCCTTCCAGCATCTCAGATCTAGTTGGATCCTACCACAGAGAGATAAACTCTCCATCCTTAGGTTATTAAGCCTTGTAGCAACTCAGATCCAGTTGGATCCTACTACATAGAGATAAACTCTCCAGCCTCAGGCTATCAAGCCTTCCAGCAACTCAGATCCAGTTGGATCATACCACAGAGAGATAAACTCTCCAGCCACAGGCTATCAAGCCTTCCAACAACTCAGATCTAGTTGGATCCAACCACAAAGAGAAAAACTCTCCAGCCTCAGGCTATTAAGCCTTCCAGTAACTCAGATCCAGTTGGATCCTACCAAAGAGAGATAAACTCTCCAGCCTCAGGTTATTAAGCCTTCTAGTAACTCAGATCCAATTGGATCCTACCACAGAGGGATAAACTCTCCAGCCTAAGGCTATTAAGCCTTCCAGTAACTCAAATCCAGGAAGTCTGAATCCTACAGTAAAATGGTTACAAGTTTTAAGATGAAAGAGAAAACAGAAATAACTCTGATATTAAATCTCAGAGTTTGCACTACTGGACTGAGCAGATATCAGTCTAGCTAACTTGCTGAGGAAGGGATGAGTCTTCTTCTACAGCGACCTTCTCTCTTGCTGCATAGGTGAGCAGCTATTTGTTGTTGAGTGGATCAACCAGCTTGCTTTGTTCTTGAGAGAACCAACTTGCTGAGCAGGAAATGCTCCAGCTATCTTCTTCTTGCCCTTTGGCTGGACTTTTAGCTTTCAAGCTTGATTGGAATAAATGTCCAACCGCCTCTTGCTTTTTCTCTTTCTTCTTTTTGAGTTTGATACCCAGGTATTCGTTAACCCTAAACCTTTTTTGTTTCCCCTTTTATATGCGTTGATTTGAATCAACGACAATATAGTATATGGGCCCACCAAGGATTGATGAGCGCCAACTCCATCAGAAAGGGACAAAACATCTTTCGGCGCTGTAGCAGCTTTCCCGCAATGGCTTCCTACATATTTGACTTTGATGATGTCAGCAGTGGTCATCAACAACTGGACCTAGAAAATTTCCTGAATCCCATTAAGCATTGAGTGATGTTGAGACACTCAACGCCATCAGCCTTGGCTCTCAGGGCTTCTGGACTTAGAAAATTTCCTGGCTTTGTCTCAGCAGTCTCAGCAATTTTCCATTATTAGCAGAGACAAGCCTTTGTCTAAGCGCTTTTCTCTTATTTACTGTCTCAGCGGTTTCTATACTTTAACTGTCTCAGCATATTTGTCTCAATGGTCTCAGTGGTTTTTCATTTATCAGTTGAGACAATTCTTGGTTTTAGTGTTTTCCTCTTCATTAGAAGTGTTGAGCAAACCTGCTTCACTCAATGCTTCTGGACTTAGAAAATTTCCAGCTAATGTTGTTCTCAGTTGTTTACCTCTTGATTGTCTCAGCGCTTTCGGCTTTATTTAGAAGCGTTGAGTGAACTTGCTTCACTCAACGCTTCTGGACTTAGAAAGTTTCCAGCTCACTTTGTCTCTGCTATCTCAGCTATCTTAACGCCATCTTCTCAGCTATCTTAGCTGACTCAACACCATCTTCCCAGCTGTCTCAGCGGTGTCAATGCGTTCTTCTCAGCGGACTCAACACTTATGCCTTAGACAGATTTTTTGTCTTTAACTTAATAAGCTTTGAGCATAGCTCGACGAACCGCAACCTGAGCTCGACGAACTTTGATCTTCTCAGTGCTCTCAGCTCTTTTTTCCTTAGACACTTTTTATCTTGCTTCAGCTTGACAACCGTTAGGTTGAGCTCGATGGACTGTAACCTGAGCTCAATGAACTTCGAGCTAAGTTCGACGAATTTTGTATCCTGAATTCCTAAGCTTATGCTGAGTTGAGCATGACGATCAGTAAGTTGATTTCGACGAACTCTGAGTTGAGTTCGACGAAATTTGAGTTTACTGCCCAACTCATTTTTCCTTACTTGTCCAATCATGGACTACCTGCATACATGAACTAAAGCAAACATCAAATATAACTATGATCTTAGTGTTGATGGGTATGCCTCTTCAAATCCATCTAGGGAACATTGTGGGAAATGGACCCAATAATCTCCCCCTATTTGAAGAAGGTAGAACACACAGCAATACTAAGAGACATTTACCAAAATAGCTTAGAATAAAATCAAGCAGCTGCAGATTCTGATCTGCTACACCTGTAACTTTTGCAACATTCATTCAATGTGCATTCTCATACTACTTGAGCAGCAATTGCTCAAGTAATATGAACTCTCCTTTGTACCACATAAAATTTATGCTCCTTTATACCACTTAATAGTTAAATGTGGTCCACAATTAGAAGCACTTGCCTCAATGTATGCACTGGCACCAACATGACTCAATATGTGGTCAGTCATTGCATATCTCATACTACTGGAATCTTTTCCAGTAATATGAACCTATTCATCATGACCTTGTCATGTTAATATTGTTGTTATATCTCCCTCGTATGTATTTCACACATATCTCCCCCTTTCTGTCATCTTTAAAATGCATATCTGTTGAAGGAGTAGAAAATATTATGGGAGAGATTATCTTTTGATCATAGACAAAGTTATATGTTGGTACTTTAAGGAAATCATCCTAGGATCAGTCTACTTGATTAGGAGACATACCTTTTGTGTTGATACATTGATGCAACACAATACTACAACATTTAAGCTTGCTGAACACATGGTTCCACTTGCTGATGATGTTTCTACAGAATCAGCATCCACCTGTGGTGATATCATTAATACACCACATCACTGTAGCCTCCTTTGTACTTGAGTGACCCAGGGATTCACTTGAGCTGGCTGCTAGCTGTTCCTCTTCTTATAATCTCCCCCTTGGTCTGTGCTTTGTTCTTGAGACAATCTAATTAGTTGTTGTGACAACTGATCTACTGCAGCAGTTGCCTGCTCCTTCCCAATATGATGTTGATCATGTTTCAGCAACTACTGGACATACTCCCCCTTTATAGGTTGTTGAGCTTGCTCTCCCTCAACAGGAGCATCCTTGTCATTCCCTCTGTTGGACACTTGAGTCCATCTAAGTCATGATACCACTTAATGGTCTTTATAGTCTTGATGTGTCAACAAGGACACATCTACCTGCAAGAAAAGTGAATCCGGCAACACAAGTATGACATGGAGCAACTGAAGCTATACCAAGTTCAACATACCCAATCTTAATCTAGATGGTGTTGAATCTTGACTTCATCTAGTGGCATGATAATCATGTAAGCCGCGTGACAGAAAGGACAAACTCAGGATTGAGTTCTTCCTTATGCCCCCTAACTTATTGAAACTTAATCTACATATGCATAGTCCTGCTATGACAAACAGGATTCCTAGCAACTTAGATTAAACTAGTAGAATATCATTATATAAAAGAAATTCTACTTATCTGGAGGTTATGTTTCAGATGCCATAAAATTTCAGTATGGAAAGCTTGAGTTCGATGATTTGCTTAGCTTTAGTCGACCTCCTTTAGATGATTTCTTCAGCTTTCGTCCAGCTCCGTTCGATGAAATCTTATGATTTCGTCGAGCTCCATCCATGTTTATGCTTAGCAACTCCTAGCATATTGCACAGTTTCTTTTTAATACCACTTGAAAGACTTTGCTTTCCTCAGAGATGAGTACAACCTTCTTGTTCTTTTCCAGATTTTCTAGTGTGGTAGCAAGACTTTGTCCAATCAAACATTTATGCTGGATGGATCCAGCCAGCTCTCCCATGCCACTTGATACCACTTATACCCTTCTTCAGGAATGTATACAGCTTCCCTATCCTTGGTGTATAAACCACAGGATAACTTACTTATACCATTCCAAGTTCTGGAACATCTTCTGTCGAAGTGTCACACGGGGGAAGGGCACTAAGACAAACCTGCAAAACAGAATTACCTTACCTTACGACCCCAATATCTATTGGGTCTTAGGTTCACATTAGCCTGAAATAATTATGCCTTTCTGCAGAATTTCTGACAGGTTGGCTACCTTTGGACACTGAAGGATTGTGCCAGTAATTCATAGCATAGTGGTCCACTTTGCCACAACACCAGCACTCATAAATATTGTATCTCCTTTTCTGTTTGAGAGCAACATTAGACTATACTGTTCTCTGAACAGTGGGGAGATGTGCTTCTCTATTCTTTTGTCTTCTTTCAGCAGTAGTTTGACTGAAGGGCAGTCTTTTAGTTGGCTGATTTAGTCTCTTCTGAGAGGCACCAGCTGCATGTCTCTTTTCTGCTAACATGCATCTGATAACATCTGAGATTGCCATTCCAGCCCTGCCAGAAGACTCACCTTGAGTCATAACTTTTGCTGGATGATTTAGATTTTTAGCAGCACCAATATCCTTGAGTTTTGGGGTTGGGGCGCCAAAAATAAATGGTCTAGGTTGGGCCATTTGGATTTCCTCATGGGCAGCCTTATAGGCTTTCACATGGTTGTACCTTCCACCATGGCTGGGGCCACATTGATCCATACCAGTGGATCTGCCATTCTCCCAGTGACTATAACAACTTTCATGGTCATACTTGTTAGAAGGCAACAATATTCTTTGAAAAGAAATTTGAGGTAGTGAGGCAAGAAGCACAATAGGTGACTCCCCTTTTCTCTTTCCTCTTGGATTGGAAGGTCTAGCAGGTCCATTAAATCCCAACCCTTTCTTACCAGCTTGGGTAAGATGGGTATCATTTAAGGGTAGCACAGTGCTTGGCTTGAAAAATTTTGTCACCAACAATTTCTCATTTAAGAGATCATTTTCAAGTTTCTGGATAAGTTTCTCATTTTAGACTCTTGCCACAGACACACTGTCAATAATTTCCTTGAGCTGGCTTGCATGTGCAGCCATGTCAGTGAGGGCCATTTCTTGGACTTCACACTTGCTTTTAAGACTAAGAATCTCTTTTGCCTGCCTCTTTACAAGTAGCTTGCATTTCTTGAAGGCCTCAAGAAGTTCTCCATACTTGGTAATTATGGAGTTTACATCATCCTTAGAGTCTGAATCCCCTTCATCTCTTGATGATTGAGCTTCAAAGACTGAGTCAGCCTCATGACTAGAAATAAAAGAATGTGGTTTAGAATGTACCTAAGACAGACCAGGCTGATCCTGGCTGCTTTCTTCATCTGTCATTGTCATTAGTTCATGGCACAGAGCATCTCCTTCTTCATCTTCATCCATCTCTGAGACACTATCTTGGTGTGATAGAGGGGCCCTGATCCATATTCTAGCAGCAGGGAACTCTTCTTCAGCAACAGCAATGATCCCAATATAGGCTTCATCTTCTTCACTATCTGACTCGGAGGAAGAGTCAGACTAGGTTTTCTCTTTCTTAGCCACTAAGGACTTCTCTTTCTTCTTTCCCTTGTGGCACTTCTTCACTCTTTCTTCCTTCCTCTTTACTAGGCAGTCAGCAATTACATGCACAGGTTTGTTGCAGGAAAAATAAATAATGTTAGAGGAAGATTATTTATTAGAGTTAGGAGTATATCTGTCCTCCTTAGAGGATTTCCTTTTGTGCTGAGAGGAGGAAGAAGCCCTTTTGTTCTTCCAATACCCCCTTCTTCATGAATTTCTGAAACTGCCTGGAGAAGGCAACAAGGTCCTCATCAGATGTATGGCTGTCAGATGAGCTGGACCTGGAGCTCTCAGATTCTAACACATCAGTTCTTCTTACTGGAGAGATCTTCCTTCTGCTCCTGATTGAACCATCAGCTTTGAAAGCCACAGATTTCTCCTTGCTCTGTCACTTGCTGGTCTTCTTCTTCCTTCCTTGCAGTAAGCTGCATCTCATAGGACAGTAGCTTTCCAAACAGGGTTGGAGATGGTGTGTCTGCTAGTATGCCCATCTCCTTGATGGCACAGATCTTTGTGCCCCAATCCTCGGTGAGGGACCTGAGAAACTTGTCATTTAGCTCATAGGTGCTGAAGACTCTTCCATAAGTTCTCAATTCATTAACAGTTCTAAAAAATCTTTCAAAACTTTCAGCAATGCCCTTAGACTTTCCTTGTCTGAAGGCCTCATACTCCTGGTTAAGCATGGATTTCTTGTCATCCCTCACCTCTTCTGAACCCTCCATGAACACCACTAGGGTGTCCCACATCTCCTTGGAGGTCTTGCAGTGCACTAAATTCTAGAATGTAGGATCATCTACTGCACTAGCAATGATGTTTTGAGCTCTCTTGTCTATGGAGGCAAGGAGGAGCTCATCCTTGTTCATTTCTTCATATGATTTAGGAGTCTGGATTTTGGCATCTAGAACTGAGATCTTCATGGGGATGAAGGGTCCCTCTTTGACTGTGATGAATATCCTAGGGTTAGCAGCTTGGCAACTTCATGGCCCAAACCCTTCCTTTCTGCAGATTGGCAACTTCATGGCTCATAATTCCTTGTAATTTACACCTGACCGCATTTCTTATCTTTTAGCTAACCTTGGAGGTATACTCAGATTGTTAAATCCTTTTTAAGGAACCTCTCTATGATACCACTTTAAAGTTATTTAATTGAAGGTTAGTTAATCACCTAGAGGGGGCGTGAATAGGTCTTTGAAATTTATAGCTTCTCTTGCTATTTCCTTACTACTCTATCTAGAGCTTGTCCTTATATCCTGCGATAAGAAAGTAAAACAAACACACACAGCAAGCACGCAAGTATTTATAGTGGTTCCCCAATTGGGTACATCCACTATCCCTCCCACCTTTCCAACTTACTTGTTGGACAAGGCACAAACTCCGGCACTATGCTCTTTAGAGCTTACACCTCAGGCCCACAGCCTTACACTCAGATCCATACCTGGATCCTACCACAGAGAGATAAACTCTCCAGCCTCAGTCTATTAAGCATTCCAGCAACTCAAATCCACTTGGATCCTACCATAGAGAGATAAACTCTCCAACCTCAGGCTATTAAGCCTTCCAGCAACTCAGATCCACTTGGATACTACCACAGAGAGATAAACTCTCCGGCCTCAGGCTATCAAGCCTTCCAGCACCTCAGATCCAGTTGGATCCTACCACAGAGAGATAAACTCCCCAGCCTCAAGCTATTAAGCCTTCCTGTAAATCAGATCCAGTTGGGGCCTACCACAGAGAGATAAACTCTCTAGCCTCAGGCTATCAAGCCTTCCAGCAACTCAGATCCAGTTGGATCCTACCACAGAGAGATAAACTCTCCAGCCTCAGGCTATCAAGCCTTCCAGCAACTCAGATCTAGTTAGATCCTACCACAGAGAGATAAACTCTCCAGCCTCTGGCTATTAAGTGTTCCAGCAACCTAGATCTAGTTGGATCCTACCACAGAGAGATAAACTCTCCAGCCTCAGGCTATTAAGCCTTCCAGTAACTCAGATCCAGTTGGATCCTACCGCAGAGAGATAAACTATCTAGCCTCAAGCTATTAAACCTTCGAGCAACTCAGATCCAGGAAGCCTGAATCCTATAGTAATATAGTTACAAGTTTTAAGATGAAAGAGAAAACAAAAATAACTCAAAGATTAAATCTCAGAGTTTGCTCTGCTGGACTGAGTAGATATCAGTCCAGCTAACTTGCTGAAGAAGGGATAAGTCTTCTTCTACAGCTATCTTCTCTCTTGCTGCATAGGTGAGCAGCTATCTGCTGTTGAGTGGATCAACCAGCTTGCTTTATTCTTAAGAGAAGCAACTTGCTGAGCAGGAAGTGCTCCAGTTATCTTCTTCTTGCCCTTTGGCTAACTTGGCTGGAGTTTTAGCATTCAAGCTTGATCGAAATAAATGTCCAGCCACCTCTTGCTTTTTCTCTTTCTACTTTTTGCGTTTGATGCCCAAGTATTTGTTAACCCTAAACTTTTACTGTTTCCCCTTTTATACGCGTTGATTTGAATAAACAACATAGTATGTGGGCCCACCAAGGATTGGTGAGCGCCAACTCCATCAGAAAGGGACAAAATATCTTTTGGCATTATAGCAGCTTTCCCGCAACGGCTTCCTACATATTTCACTTTGATGACGTCAGCAGTGGTCATCAATATCTGGACTTAAAATATTTTCTGAATCCCATCAAGGGTTGAGTGATGTTGAGACACTCAATGCCATCAGTCTTGGCTCTCAGGGCTTCTAGACTTAGAAAATTTCATGACTTTGTCGCAGTGGTTTTGTCTCAGCGGTCTTAGCGGTCTCAGCGATTTTCCATTATTAGCTGAGACAAGCCTTTGTCTCAGTGTTTTCCTCTTATTTGTTGTCTTAGCGGTTTCTATTCTTTAACTGTCTCAGTGGATTAGTCTCAGCGGTCTCAGCGGTTTTTCATTTATCAGCTGAGACAATTCTTAGTTTCATCGTTTTCCTCTTCATTAGAAGCATTGAGGGAACCTGCTTCACTCAACGCTTCTGGACTTAGAAAAATTCTAGCTAATGTTGTGCTCAGTTGTTTACCTCTTGACTCTCTCAATGCTCCTGCTTTATTTAGAAGCGTTGAGTGAACTTGCTTCACTCAACGCTTCTGGACTTAGAAAATTTCCAACTCACTTTGTCTCTGTTGTCTCAGCTATCTCAACGCCATCTTCTTAGCTGTGTCGGCTGACTCAATGCCATCTTCCCAGCTGTCTCAGCAGTGTCAACGCCTTCTTCTCAGCAGACTCAGCATTTATGCCTTAGGCAGATTTTCTGGCTTTAACTTGACAAGCTTTTAGCACAGCTCGACGAACCGTAACCTGAGCTCGACGAACTTTGATCTTCTTAGCGCTCTCAGTGCTTTTTGCCTTAGACACTTTTTCTCTTGCTTCAGCTTGACAACCGTTGGGCTGAGCTCCATGAACTATAACCGAAGCTCGACGAACTTCGAGCTAAGTTCGACAACTTTTGTATCTTGAATTCTTAAGCTTATACTGAGTTGAGATCGACAATCAGCAAGCTGATTTCGGCGAACTCTGAGCTGAGTTCGACAAAATTTGAGTTTACTGCCCAACTCATTTTTCCTTACTTGTCTAATCATGGACTACCTGCATGCATGAACTAAAGCACACATCAAATACAACTTTGCTCTTACTGTTGATGGGGATGCCTCTTCAAATCCATACTAGGGAACATTGTGGGCAATGAACCCAATATATGGCACTAACAATAATATTTTGAGCCATTTTGTCCAGAGTTGCCAGAATGGCTTCCTTGGTCATTTCAGTATATTTTGTGGGTGTCTGGATATTAACATCTATAGCAGAGACCTTCATACGAATGAATGTCCCTCTTGAATTGTTATGAATATCCTAGGGTCTGAGGCTTCCATAAATAGTCTTAGTCTTTCCATCCAGATCCCAAAATTTTCCTTTCTACATATAAAAAGTTTCATAGAGCTCAATCCTTATGGTTCTCACCTAAACCCGTGGATATAATCTTCTGCTACCCTTGGAGATCTGTTCAGACTATTAAGTCTTTTTTGAACAACCTCCCTCTGATATCACTTGAAAGTCTTTGTTCAAGAGTAGCTACACACCTAGAAGGGGTGAATAGGTGTATTTTAATTCTTTTTGAATCTTTTGGGTTGTGTGTTAGATTTGGTTGTTTAGCATTCAAGAGTCATAATAACACACAAGAGTTTATAATGGTTCCTCTATCTAGGGTACATCCACTTTACCCCTTCATCTATCTAGCAGTGAGTTAGATTCGGCTAACTCCTTTTAACTCAGTGCCTTGAGCTTAAACCTCAGATCCCTCAGGATCATACACTTTAGAGTGAAACTCACTCCAACTCAGAGGATGACAACTCCTACCTCAGGCTTAGTATCCCTACACTCAGAGAGACACAGATCTCCTACCTTAGATCTACACAGAGATCTTACCTCAGGCACAAGCCTTATCTCAGATCCTAAACAGGATCCTACAACTCAGAAACTCAGCTCCTACATTTAGCCTTTATAACGCAGGCTTACAGCTCAGATCAAACAGTGATCTTATAGATAGAGTAATGATTGGGTTATTGTTTGACTTCAGAGAAGTTGTCCTCTGAGTCACCTTGCTGAACTGAGTAAATCCAGTCCTAACTCTTCACAACTACAAGATTATTAATCTTCAGAATAATTCTGCTTGTATTAAGAAGAACTGATGCAGAGCTCTGTTTCTTCAATATTTTCAGTATCAGTGTTGAAAGCAGTAGCCTTAAAGATTAACATCAACCTTTCTTTAAGTGCTCTACTACTCCACTTCTTATAGAAAATTAGATCTTTTGTTTTTGCTAAAGACGGCTAAGAAATTCTTATCACTTCTATCAGCAAGCCACTGCCTTCTGTAACTCTTCTGTAAAAATGAGAATGATCGATTAAGAAGAAGAAGAAGACAAAAAACCCTTTTTAAGTTATCTGTAAAGTCTTTTTATATCCCGTCGTCCAACGGCTCTTTGATTTGTATGGCCAAGCCAAAATAGCTGGTATAAAGTTACTTTAGCTTTAACTATTGTTCAGAAAGTGTTCAGTGACATTTGTCTTCTAGTGCGCACAACCCACTTAATTTGAATTTGAATGATGTCAGCATGACTCAGCACCTGTGGACTTAGCAATTTTCACAGTCAATCTGCATAGGCGTTGAGTGAAGCTATGTGATTCAACGTAAAAACACTTAGTAGAAAATCTGCTTCTTGATGCGTTGAGTGAGCCTTCATATCTCAACGCTTTTGTCTCAGACATCTAAACTAATAAATTGTTGAGTGAACCCTCATCACTCAATGTATTTATACTCGGTAGATTTCTTCAGGTTGAAGGCGTTGAGTGAAGCTTCTTTACTCAACGCTTCTAGACTTGGCGCCTATCCTAACTGGAGGCATCAAGTGAGCCTTCTACACTCAATGCTTCTGGACTTTGTTGAGTGAGCCTTCTTCATTCAACGCTTCTATACTTAGACAAATTTCCTTTTGAGTAGGCGTTGAGTGAACAGCCTTCACTCAATGCTTCTAGACTTAACTAGATTTGAGTCCAGCAACACTGAGGCTATGAATGCCTGATCTTTTGTCAATGCTTTTAGCCACCTGGTATTGAGTGAAGTGAACTCACTCAAAGCTTCTAGACATAGCCAGATTTTTGCTTTTCTAGCATCATGTCTTGAGTTCAAATGGTATTCTGACCCTGACAACCTGCCTAATCATGAAATAGTTGACAGCCTGCATATATTGAACTTGAACATATATCAAATACAATCATGTGAATACTATTGACTTGCAGGCCGTCTTCAAATCTGGGACATTGTGATCAATGAACCCGACAATCGCTGAGCTTGGGAGGTTAGTCGTTGTTGTGTGGTCGGAGGAGGTTAAAAAGAAGAGGGTAGACGTTTTTGTGAAATATGTCTTGTGCAAATTATTTTTTCCCCTCCAAATATTAAAAAATCTAGCTTCTATGAATAATTTTGGAGCGCTGGAATACTTTAGAAAGTACAATTGGCTAAAGGCGGTGCAAAATTTTTTGCACTCGCAATTTCGATCTTTAAGTCGTAAAGTTGCGACCAAAACTAAGAAGGAAAGTATCAGATATTTGAAGGGTTGTTCTATTCTATTGTTGGTAAGTATTAGCATATTTATTAGATTCTACGTTATAGAGCAATTAAAACTTAGCCCCATATTTACAAGTATTTTGTGTAGGTTTGGTTTTTTGAAGTAGCAAAACAACATGAATGTGTTGATGACTTAGCTTGACCCCGACTATATCGATAGTCTTCTAAGATCAGTCTCCCTGTTAAGATATGTTTAGCTTTAAGATCCAAGTTAAGAGGACGCGATCAAGTAAGAACTATTTTAGGAAGTATTCTAAATACAAACATATTTTTTTCCTTTTTTTGAAATTCTATTATATAATAAATTATCCACATGATGATTAGATTTGTAGTACGTTCGACAATATTCTTCCATCTGAGAAGCACCTCCTAGGAGTAGAAGATCAAGATTTTCTGATTTTGAAGAGATTTGAAAAGTAAAAAGGATGGGGCAGGAGAGGAGGAAATTTTTGAAAAAAAACATGAGATTTGTTAGGAGAAGATTTGGGAAGATGATAAGGAAAGAGAAGAGGAAGCAAATGGAAGATGAATGCATAAAAGAAGGAAGAGGAAAAAATTGGATGAGGTTTAGGAGGAGAGGAGGGATAATGAATTGGAGAGGGAGTCTAGGATGCTGGAATATGTTGATGAAGAAGTGACAAAGTTAAGACACTATTGCAACGAAAGGTTTGAAGCATTGGCCACTTATTTCTCTGTTGTTCGACCCCTAGCGTCATTGCCTCCATTGCACCCACCACATTCTCCCTCATTATTATCATCAGAGCATACATTAGTCACCCCCACACCGTTATCATCACTGCATTCAGCAGTGCTAATTCTTGCATTAACTGTTAGGGATAATGTACATGATTGCAGTTTGATAAATGTTATTAAGGGCATCCTGCAAGAAAGGAGAAAGTAGTATTTTGTCTAACTCTCGCGGGTTTTTAATTTCTAGGGAGAGCAATGTTATCATCCAATGAGCGAGCATTAATAGATAATATTTTATTACAATTCCCCAACATATATACAACAATACTAACGAACTCATCAAAAAACAAGCAATTCATACTTTGTTATATATTTGTTACTGTTGGGTCCATTAGCCCCAATGTTCCCTAGATTGGATTTGAAGAGGCATCTCCATCAACACTAAGAGCATAGTTGTATTTGATGTTGTTTAAGCTTATCATGTGCAGGATATTCCATGGAACAAGTGATGTGACAGGTGGTCACAAAGTGAAGATGCTGGAAAGGCAGGAAGTAGCCTAAGTGGCCAAGTTAGGTAAACTCTTACCTATGTTGTAGGCTGAAAGAATTCTGTCTATGTCCACAGGCGTTGAGTGATGAAGAAACACTCAACGTCATACAACAAAAGGTTGTGAGTAGAACTCAGTTCAGGAATTCGTCGAACTGAGTTCAGAGTTCGTGGAGCTGAGATCACCATTCGTCGAGCTAAGTTCAGAGTTTGAGACTCTGAGTTCGCCAAGCTCAATTCAGGAATTCGTCGAACTGAGTTCAGAGTTCGTCGAGCTGAGCTCACCATTCATCGAGCTAAGTTCATAGTTTGAGACTCTAAGTTCGTAGAACTCAGTTCAGGAATTCGTCGAACTGATTTCAGAGTTCGTCGATCTGAGCTCACCATTCATCGAGCTAAGTTCAGAGTTTTAGACTCCAAGTTCGTCGAACTCAGTTCAGAGAATTCGTCGAACTGAGTTCATAGTTCATCGAGCTAAACTCGCCATTCATCAAACTCAGTTCAGTTAGTTGATCTAAATTGTAGAAAGTTTTTTCTAAGACAAAAAGCATTAAGTGATAAAGACACACTCAACGATCTCAATGCCAAAGTCAAAAAAATGTTGGTCTCAGTAAAACCGCTGAGACAGGAGTTGGTTTCAGCAAAAACCACTGAGACAGGAGTTAGTCTCAAGGCAAAAGTGCTGAGATAAATGTTGGTCTCAGCAAAACTGCTGAGACATGAGTTGGTTTCAGCAAAAACTACAGAGACAAGAGTTAGTCTCAAGGCAAAAGCGCTGAGAGAAATGTTGGTCTCAGCAAAATCGTTGAGACATGAGTTGGTCTCAGCAAAAACATTGAGACAGGAGTTGGTCTCATCATAACCGCTGAGACAAGTGTTTGTCTCGGCTGAGAACAAGAAAGCGCTGAGACAAGTTAAGCAAAAAATGGTTAAGGCAAAAAGCATTGAGTGTAGGTGGCTAACTGAACGTTGTCGACTCCTAGTGAAGACAGAATCTTGTCTAAAGAGTTTGGCATTGAGTGATGCTCATACACTCAGCGCCAAGCAACAGATAGCTGAATAAGCAAGTTGGCGTTGAGTGAAGTTGATTCACTCAACGCCTAGAAATAGTTTTATATTCTAAGTAGTTTGGCGTTGAGTGAAGGTTACTCACTCAATGCCATGAGATAGTAAATCTGTCTAAGTGTTTTGGCGTTGAGTGATGCTTACTCACTCAACGCCTATGTTAATGGTGCTTGGTTTTTGGCTAAGTCCACAGCTGATGACGTCAGCAAGTCAACAAGTCAACAAAATTCAAATTAGTGGCAGGATGGATACAGTACGAGAAAAATGTTGTCGCAGACCTACTGTACGGCAGTTGGTGTTAAAGCAAGTTGTTGCAGGCCATTAATTATGTGGGGCCCGCTGCTCAAGAGTCGTTGGGTCAAAAATCAATAAAAGAAAAGAGGCGTAAAGAGGAAAAGATACTTTAGGAAAAACAAATCAAGTTAGTTCTTCTTCTCTGTCATTGTTGTGGAGCTAAAGAACAGGAAGCTCAAGTCTACAAGACAAGAGCAAGTAAGTTGTTGGATCAAGACCTTCAACAGCAAGATTGTTGGTGTCATTCTCACCTGCACCAGCAAGCTAGTTCACAGTATTTTCTCTAAGAGAAAAGGTAGCAGCCAAGGTTCGACCCTTGTTGTAGGTTCTTCACAGGTCCAGCAACACAAGCACCTGAATATCTTTATCTGGAAGCTATGAAGAGAATAAAGCTTGAAGAAGCTGAAGGAAGACTCGGGGGACTATTCCACAAGAGTCAAAGCTATGGCTGAATCATCTCAGCCCGGGAAAGGAGCAAGAGGCAGAGCTATTTCAATCTGCAAAGTTGAGCTGTGATTTTCTCAGCTCAGGAAGCAGTAGTTAGCTGCAGTAACTTCACTAAACAGAAGGAAAATCCCTGGTGTTATAAAGAAGTAGTTAGAGCGAGCTTCAGTCTTAGTTCAGGAAGTGGCAGAACATTGCTCTACAAGTAACTTTCATCATAAGTAATTACTTATTGCTATGGAAGTAGTTAGGACTAAGTATATCTTAGTTTAGTGAAGGTAGATTCAGGAAATAAATTCATATAGTTATTGTTGGGCTGAGTCTATCTCAGTCAAGATGCTTGACACAGAAATATCTCTTGTGTCAAGAATATCCATCAACCCACCTTCATCCTGTAGGATTTAGTTTGTCTGAATCTGATTTGTAGGTGACTAGAGAGTTATTGAGCTGTAGGTGATAAGTGGTATCAGAGAGAGGTTACTCGTAAAGTACCTAACAGTCTGAGTTGACCTCCAAGGATAGCTAAAAGATAAAACTTATGTGTTTAAGGATGAACCATAAGATGTGGAACTCTATGGAGTAGAAAATCTACAGAGAGGACAAGATCAGCATTGGGCTATTGGCTGCTCTTGGTGATGACAAAGTTCTTCTAGATGGAAGAGCAAGAATCAGGGCCCCTCTATCACACTCAGAGAGTGATACAGAGGTCGATGAAGCTGAAGAAGGGGAATACAGATGCCATGGACAAATAGCTAACCCAGAAGTAGAATCTTGTCAGGATCAGAGTGGTCAAAATAAGGTACATTCCCCATCTAGCTCATCCTCAGAGTCTGGATATGAATCCTGTATAGACTCAGATGTCTCCTCATCTAGTGATGATGAGGGTCCTTTGATAGATGATGATATCAATCAATTGATTGACAATTATGTTGCCCTTCTGAAAGCTTTCAAGGAAAGCAAGCTGCTTGTTAAGAAATAAGTTGAGGAAATAGCCTCCATATAGAAGACTGCTTCCCAGCTGGATGAAGCTTCATCCTTCCTATGTGTAAAAGAGAGGGAAGCAGCTCATCTGAAAATCATGGTAGATATCCATGTTGAGTCCTTAAAATACAAGGACTCTATTATCAAGAATCTTGAGGAGAAACTTGATAAGGAGAGGAGAATTGTGTCTAACTTCTCTAAGATAGATTCTATCAAGAGAAGATCTGAATCTGAGTGGATTTCTAAAGTAATCCAATCTCAGAAAAGAGGACAAGTTCCTGTCAGGCCTCAGGCTACCTTTCACAAGGTAATTCTACCTTCCAATAGGTATGGCCAAGACCCCAGTGATGGTCACTGAAGGAATGGGAATCATCCTTGTAAGGCTACAAATGTCTCTTACAATGGAAGAAGAAAGGACATGGGTCTGAAGGCTCAGAAGGCTCCCCATGAAGAAGTACAAAAGGCCCATCCTGGACCTTTTATTTTTAATGCACCAGCTCCATCTCTCTTGAGCAAGGCAGTGGCCTTTTCTCAAAATTTCCCTGCTCACACTGTGACCAAGGGTAAATCTGCCAGTATGCAAGACTTGGAATCTTCTGAGGGCACCAACAGCATGTTCTCTGCAAGGAGAACTGCTGCTGATAGACCTTGCGAAAAACCAAGCTCTTATCTTTTAAGACCCACTCTCAGTCAGACTGTGGCTAGGAGAATTTGGAACAAGGAAGCTGCTCTTCCTTCTGTTCAGCCTGCAGTCAACCTTGTTGCCAGACCTGCTCAAAAAATAAGACATAATATTCATGAGTGTTGGTGCCATGGTAAGGTGGGGCATTTTGCCCTAGATTGCTGGCACAATCCTTCTGTGTCTAGAGCAAGAGTTAGCCTACCTGTCAGAAATTTTATAGGTAGGCAAGTAAGATTTCAGGCTAACAGGAACCTAGGACCCAATACATATTGGGGTCCTAAGGTAAGATAATTCTGTTTTGCATGTTAGTCTAAGTGCCCATCCGCCATGTGGCCTTTGGACAGAAGATGTTCCAGAACTTGGACTGGAACAAGAAATTTATCCTAATAGAAGGATAAGGTGTCCAATTTAGTGGGCTTTAAGGACAGGATCTGTGCAAATGCTGATGGGGAGCATGTTCAGTTACGGTTGCTGGACAAGCTTGAATTATACCCAAAGCTTCCCCAGCTCAGAATAGATCAGCATTACTGCTGAGGATCAGCTTGTCACCGTGGACATTGCAGAAGCTAAGAGGGAAACCACCCAAGTGGTGGCACCTGCTGGAAGAAGGCAAGCCACATTCAGCCTCATGAGATGAGAAAGTTGGCAGCTGCACCAATGGTATCATCTGTAATCAGCTAGGGGGAGAAGAGAATCACAGCAGACCAGCTCTTCCCTATCTATTCAGAAACCAAGAAGGGATTGATCAAGTGGTGATTAAGAGTGGAGATCAATGTAATGATCAAGATAGTACTAAGTGGGCTGAACACGCTTGTACTACTAATCAGAAAGCTGAAGTTAAAGGTAAGTCAGATGCTAAAGAAGGGGAGAAGATCTGGCTCAGCAAAAAGAAACTGTGCAAAGTGCTAGGGAGTTGCTAAGCATCAACATGGATGGAGCTCGATGAAATAACCTTCTTTCGTCGAACGGGGCTCGTCAAAATCAGAAGAATTTGTCGAATGGAGTTTGACGAAATCTAAATAATTTGTCAAACTCAAGATTGTCAAACAGAAATTTTATGGCATCAGAACCATAACCTCCAGATAAGTAGAATTTCTTTTATATTGATATTCTACTAGTGTAATCTAAGTTGCTAGGAATCCTGACTGTCATAATAGGACTATGCATATATAGATTAAGTATCAATAAGTTTGGAAGCATATGGAAGAACTCAATCCTGAGTTTGCCCTAACTGACAAGTGACTGTCATGATTATCATGCCACTAGATGAAGTCAAGTTCAACACCCTCTTGGTTGAGTTGGGTATGTGGAACTTAGGAAAGCTTCAGCAACTCCAAACTCCAGTTTGTGTTGCAGGATTTACTTTTCTTGTAGGTAGATGAGTCCATGATAAGATATCAAGACTATAAAGACCATCAAGTGGCATCCAGACTGGCATAAATTAGAATGTCAACCATAAATCTGACAAAGGATGCCTCAGTTGAGGGGGAGCAAGCAGCTACTGCAGTAGATCAGCTGTCAATACAGCTGATCATATTGTCTTAAGGACAATGCACATACCAAGGGGGAGAATATGAGAAGAGAGACAGCCAGCAGCCATCTCAAGTGGACCCATAGCTCACTCAAGTAGAACTATGTTAGAAGCTAGTGAAAATATTGCAGTGTTGTGTTGTATTATTGTATCAACACAGAATGTATGACTCCTAATCTTGTAGACTGATCATTAGGACGATTTCCTTAGTAGTATCAACATAGGACTTTGTCTAGGATCATGAGATAATATCTCCCATGAAATTTTCTACTCAATCAATAGTGAAAGAAATAGTGCCTAACCACCTAAAGGGGGGTGAATAGGTGTACTTTATCTTTTTAAATTTAAGGCAGAAACACTGTAAAATTAAACCTGTATTTGCAATTTGCTACAACAATTCAGCACAGCTAGCTCAACAATCATAGAAATAAACAAACACAGAGTGCACATAGATTTTTATAGTGGTTCCCCAAGGTCTGGGTACATCCACTTTCCCCCTTCGCCTATCTAGTAGTGTACTACATTCAGCGTAACTTCTGCACTACTCCTCAGATCCTACAGCTCAGAACCCCAAACAGGTTCCTACAACTCAGAGTTTCCGCACTCCTACAATTCAGGCACAAAGCCCTACCACTCAGTCTTCAACAAGACCTACACTCAGGCTAAACAACCCTACCTCAGCCCTCAATAAGGCCTACACTCAGAGAATTGTTTCTCCTTCACTCAGGCTCAAGAGCCCTACCTCAGCCTTTATAGATTTAGGCTTACAACTCAGATCCCTTAGGATCCTACAAAAAGATAATAAAAATGTTTTTAGATCACCACTCAGTTTGAGAGAAAGAAGAGGACAATCTTCTTGATCAGTTCTTGATAGTACTGATTCCTGAGATCAAGTTTGTCTTTGCTTTCTTCAAGGCTTCTTGAGTCTGAACTCAGTAAAGATGATCTTCTTGAAGTAAACCGGCTGGCAACTTCCTTCTTAGGATGGAGAATTAAATCTGGATCCTACTTTGCAGCCTGGTTCAGAATTTGCTACTTAAGAGATTTGATTAACAAGTCTCTTTCTTGACTTCAATTACTGAAGTTCTCTATCTCCAAGTAATTCTGAAGTTTCTTCAAGATACTGATTGATAGTTTTCTCTGGATCTGTATTGATCTCCTTAATCTTCTGATTATTTTTTTTATTGATTTCAAAAGATACCTTCTGTTGAAGGAGAAAGGCCTTTATATAGTCTTCCTCCAAGGTAACCGGCTGATCCGGTTTCTAACAAACTTCTGACAGCTCTGACAGTTGCAGTAGACCGGCTGAAATGGCAACTGTAAAGTCATCCAGTCACTTCTTGAAAATACTGTCTGTCTGAAAGTGTTGAGACTGATCTTCATTATGTGTCGACAGAAATAGACCAAGTGTCGACACAAGTGAACTAAGTGTCGACACTAGCCTTGATGGTGTTGACACAACTCCTTATGTTGTTGTAAAAACTTCTCGACACTGCTTCTTTAGAATGTGTCGACACTGATTTTGTGTGTTGACACAAGCCTGCTGTTGAATGTGTCGACACTGATTGAGTGTGTCAACACAAGTATTTCTTCTTTAACACTAAGCTGAATTCTGCTGTGTGTCGACACATCTCCCTTGTGTCGACACATCTTCTTTTGTTGTTGATACTTGCTGAGTGTCGACACATCTCCTTTGTGTTGACACATGCCTTCATGTGTTGAAACTTGCTGAGTGTCGACACATCTCCTTTGTGTCGACACAAGTACCTTAACTTTGGTGAAGCTTGCTGAGTGTCGACACAACCTCCTGGTGTCGACACATTTGATGTCGACAAAGCTTCTCTGGGTGTCGACACTGCCTCTAAGTGTTGGAACATATTATGTTGACAATTCTTCGCAGTGTGTCGACACTGCCTGTATGTGTCGACACTTTTCTTCTGGTGTCGACTCTGCCTTTCCTGGTGTCGACACAATTACTCCAAGTGTCGACACAGCTTCTCTAGGTGTCGACACAAGCCTTCATAAGTGTCGACACTTCACCTTTAGGTGTCGACACATGGACTTAGAAACTTTTCTGCATTTCCTGCAATTACTTAACCTGTACATATAAACTCAAAGCACATCAAATACAGCTTGATGTATATCATTGAGTAGGGTGAGGCTTCTTCAAATCTGGTACACATTTTCCAATGTACCCAACAATCTCCCCCTATTGGGAGAAGTCATAACCCTTAGTCAATGATATACACCATACATAACAAATACTCAATATGATGTATAACAGTATTATATGACAGGGTAAATAATAAACAAAACATGTATAAACAATCATTACAGAATAAAAATATAACAGATTGAACATCAAACATTGTTTTGTTATAACTTCCAATAGTTTCATTAATCAAAAGTTTACATAGACTTTAATGCAAAAGATTACAGAGTAGTAAATTTAAGAAAATTCTATTCTATGGCTGCTCTGGCTCCTTGATGACAATGCCCTTTCCAGAT
Organism: Platanthera guangdongensis; assembly: GCA_039583875.1. NCBI lineage: Eukaryota > Viridiplantae > Streptophyta > Magnoliopsida > Asparagales > Orchidaceae > Platanthera > Platanthera guangdongensis. The sequence goes on along the minus strand of CM077147.1, from coordinate 80,185,902 downwards.
TGAATCTTGGCTTTAACTGGAGCATCAGTGTCATCAGCAGGCTTCTTTCCCTTAAGATCTTTCTTATTTTGTTCTTCAGCCCTAATCTTTTGTCTATCAAAATAATGATAAGGATTAGGGAAATACTTGCTAAGCTCCTGTGCATTAGGAGGTAGCTTCCCTAGTTTAGCCTTTATTCTGTATTGTACTATGGCTTCTTGCCTAGCTTCATGTTTTCTCCATTCCTGCTCAGAATACCATTTGCCCCTTTCTAGGATATTATCCTTTGTAGCCTTCCAAGCAGTTAGTATAATATTTCTGGAAGTTGGGCTCCATTGCGCAAAATCAGGCCTTAACTCTGCCTGTTCTCTGAACTTTTTCTTGGATAATTGAGCTTCTTGCTCTTTCAGTACTGCCTCTTGCTCTTTTAATACTGTTTCTGGCACAGGCTGTACTACTTTCTCAAAAATAATATTCTGATTACCCTTAGGAGGGCTATACATAGATTGTACCTCCTGATGTATCATCTCAAAATCAGGTGGAGGGTAGATCACCTGAGCTACTTCAGCTTGTTCTCCTCAAAAATATGTAGGATTTAGCACAGATTCTGCTATATTATCATCATCACACAAAGGTGGATATCCAAGGGTAGCTCTGATGCTGTTTGAAATCCATTTAGCATGGTCAGAGCCTGCTTTGACTAATACCCTCTCCCCCTTTATGACTTCTCTTTCTATATGATCCCGAAGATCATCCTTCTGAAACCTGATCTGAGCATTCAGATAGTTAACACCATCTTTATAAAAAGGTTTTAACCTTGGAAGCTTTTCAGTAATAGCCTTTTGAGAATCTTCAATGGCAGTTTTAACAGCAGTTAGGCTTTCTTGTAAATGCTTGTCAAACTCAGCCTTGGCAGTAGTCCTTGCTGTAGTCTGAGCAGCTGCAAGATTCTGCATTTCAGTTACTATCACATTATGTGATTCAGTTAAATTGTCATTCATTCTAATCTGGTTTTCCAGAACATATCCTTGTTTTACTTCCATATCATCTACCCGTTTCTTTATATTCTCTTGATGAGTAGCCAGATATACCACTACATTGCCTCCTTTATGAAAACAGTCAGTCATTTCCTTCTTATTTTGATTAACTTCAAATCTAATAGATTTTATATCTTGAGCCAGATCAAATTGAAGGGATTTATGTCCTTCATCCATATAAGTTTGTAGAGCCTTCCTTTGCTCATCCAGTTTGATCTGTAAAGCCACCAATAATGAACTATAATCAGCAGTTGGGGCTTGTTATGGAACAATGGTTTGCAGTGCTTTCTTGTAGGTCTGGCTTCTCCTTTTGAAAACCTGTAGCTTTCTTTTCTTGGCTCTAGCAGCCTCTTCATCCTCAGAGTCAGAAGTACTAGCAATGTCTACTCTATCCTGTGGAGTAGGGGGCAATTCCTTCTCTGCTCTTGGTAGCTCCTCAGTACTCCTTTGCTCCTCAGTTTCTTTTCTAGCAGTCTCCTCCTATGACCTCACATGATCCCCTTCAAGGTTAGCTGACTCCCCCTCAACAGCTGCTTTCTCTCCCTCAAAATTAGTCTGTAGTAAATCAGGGAACAGCTCTTCTAGTGTAAAGTCCTGTTGAGGATGGACTGGAGAATTTCTTATCTCAGGAGCATGATCTGCAACTGATGTGTCTTCCATGACAACATCTTGTTGACTATGTATCTGAGTTTGTTGATCAACATCAACTAATGATTCAGTCAATACTTCATCCTCAATATTGAAAATAAATTGATTAACTTCATTGATTACCTCAAGAATTGTTTGGGTTGCCCTTTCACTATCTAAGTGAGTTGGCTCATCCACATGTTGAGGCTCCCCCTGGAGTGGATCCAGGTGAATGAGGCTAGCAGATGGTAGATCCCTCTGCCTCTGTGCATCTTCAGGTCTTACTGGTGACTGTACAGCATTTCCTGCCTCTCCATCATCAGAACTAAAAACCACTTGCTCCTCTGAGCTACTTGAGGATTCTTGAGCCACCATGGCTTTCTTCTTCTTCTTCTGTTGAGGAACTTCCTTTTCTGGAGTTGGCATTTCCTTTGTCAACACTCTATCCCACCTTGAGATAATTCTAACATCCATTCTCCTCATATGGTTTATCTTAGAGCCAGCAGCTTGGTCCATGACTTCAGGAATACTTCCAGCTAAGAACAAACTTATAATCCTACCCAAATTGGGCTTCTTTAGACTTTCCTTTATCTTATCAAACATTACTGCTGACCAATCAGTTTTAAGTTGGAAAATTATCCTTGTCATTAAACTGAACATGTGAGCTGATATTCTATCATGCCCACCAGGCTTGCTCAGTATCACCTTCCCAACTACTTCAGATAAAAACTTTCCTTGTATGTTCATCCCTTTTCTGTTAAAACCTGATCCAATTTTCATGCTTGAATCTAAATCACACTATTGCAGTGCCTCCCTTGTCTTTGATGCAGGTACATCTTCCTCTTCTTTAGTTCTAGGGAGATGTAGAACTTTTCTTAGACTTTTCTGGGTGATCTTGACTTTTGCCCCATGGACTTTGGACTTAATATTGAGTCCAGTTTCATCAAGGGTAGCTGCATTAAAGAATTCGAGCACCTCCTTCTTCCAAATCTTGATTGGCTCTGAAACTAGATACTCTAACCCAGTTTCTTCAACTAGGGTTACAACGCCTTGGATTTCTGGTTCCGCGTCATCAAAGGCATGTCGCACGAGCTCATAACCTTCATTGATGTTCTCTTCTAGCTTGGGCGCCATTAGGGTTTGGAGAAATTTTGAATTTAGAGAAGAGAGATGTCGACACACAAGTTTGGTCTCGAAACTATGGTGAGCGTGTCGACAAACAATGGTGAAAACCTATTTATACCCTTCTAAAATCGAAGGTGAAAAGGCACGTCAAAATACTTGAAATGTGTCGACACTGTTGAAAAGTGTCGACACTTACTTCTAATGTCTCGACAACTATGTGTCGACACAAATATAGTCGACAGAATATATGTGTCGACACTTATACATCTCAGCTCGACGATTAGTCGATACTTCACTGGACGAATTCTGTGTTAATCCTAAGTGTCGACACCACTCTGGATGTGTCGACACCTACTCTGGATGTGTCGACACTACTTCTCTGAAGTGTCGACACAGACTGTCTAGATGTGTCGACACCATTTCTCTGAAATGTCGACACCACTTCTATGTGTCGACACAGACAACTTCATGTGTCGACACCCTTTTACTTAGCCAATTTTTAAACTATTCTAAGTTTAATATTCCTAATTCAATTTTAAACTTATTGAATTTGGTTTCATCTAGGGGCTTAGTAAATATATCAGCTATCTGATTATCTGTTTTAACATATTCTAGGGAAATGTCTTCTTTTTCTACATGTTCTCTAAGAAAATGGTATTTAATTTCTATGTGCTTAGTCCTACTATGTGAGACAGGATTATTAGCTATAGAAATTGCACTTATAGAATCACAAAGTAAAGGTGTTATACTTACTTGAATACCATAATCTTCTAGCTGGTGTTGTATCCACAAAAGTTGTGCACAGCAACTTCCTGCTGCCACATATTCTGACTCAGCTTTGGAGATGGCCACACTGGTCTGCTTCTTACTGCTCCAAGACACCAGCCTTCCACCTAGAAATTGACAGGTTCCTGTAGTACTCTTCCTATCTTCCTTGCAGCCTGCAAAATCTGCATCTAAATAACCTGTCAGTACAAAATCTCCATTCCTTGGCTACCAAAGGCCTAGATAAGGTGTACCCTTAAGATATCTCAAAATCCTTTTGACTGCAGTTAGATGAGATTCTTTAGGGCATGCTTGGTACCTAGCACAGACACATGTAGCATACATGATATATGGTCTACTAGCAGTCAAATACAGTAGGGAGCCAACTATCCCTCTATACAATGTTTCATCTATAGGTTTCCCCGCATCATCTTTGCTCAGAGACATGCTTGACCCCATAGGAGTTTTCATGGTAGTGGATGATTCCATACCATACTTCTTTATTAATTCTAGGGTGATCTTAGACTGGCATATGGACAAGCCATCTTCAGTCTGTCTAACTTGGAGACCCAAGAAGAACTTAAGTTCCCCCATACTGCTCATTTCAAATTATCCTTGCATAAGTTTTACAAACTTTCTGCAAAGACTACTTTTTGTAGACCCAAATATTATGTCATCTACATATATTTGGACTAAGATAATCTTGCCTTTAGATTCCCTAAGGAATAGAGTTTTGTCTATTTTCCCCCTTGAGAATTTGTTCTCAATGAGGAAACTAGACAGGGTTCCATACCAAGCCCTTGGGGCTTGTTTTAACCCATACAAAGCCTTCCTAAGTCTATATACATAATCAGGTTTAAAAGAATCAACAAAACCTGATGGCTGCTCTATATAGAATTCTTCCTTCAGATTTCCATTCAGAAAGGCTGACTTTACATCCATTTGATATACATTAAACCCTTGATATGTTGCATAGGCAAGGAACATCCTGATTTCCTCCAGTCTTGCTACTGGAGAAAAAGTTTGATCAAAATCAATACCTTCTTCCCGCCTATATCCTTTTGCAACAAGTCTAGCTTTATTCTTTATGATAATTCCATTCTCATCCAATTTGTTCCTAAAGATCCACTTTGTTCCAATTATATTGTGGTGTTTGGGTTTAGGAACAAGCTTCCAGACTTTGCACCTCCTGAACTAGTTCAGATCCTCTTGCATGGCCTCAATCCAATGAGGGTCTCGAACTGCTTCTTCAAACTTCTTTGGTTCTACTTGGGATAGGAAGCTGGAGTAAAGAACTGTACTCAGATTACTGCTTCTTATTTGCACTCCTTGTCTGGGATCTCCAATTATTTGATTGGCTGGATGATCCTTTAAGTGCCTATTTGCTGGAGGTTGTTTGTCTCAGGTTGTACATCTCCAGCCACTTCAATATGCTGCACCTCTTGGTCTTCTTCAGCATCAGGAGTATCTTGTAGTCCCCCTGGACAGCAGCCACCATTTTCCACTTGCTGACTTGCAGTAGAATCTTCTGCAATGGTAAGCTTGTCCATACTCTCAGCTATACATGTAGAACTGCAAACACTACTTGGCAATTCTCTGTTAATGAGCCTTGCTTCATCAAAAACTACATGTATAGACTCTTCTACAACCTAAGTAACCAAGTTGTAGACCTTATAAGTCTTACTATTGTTGTTGTACCCAACAAATATCCCCTCTTGGGATTTGGCAGCAAACTTGGTTAGATAAGACTTTCCATTGTTAAGTATATAGCACTTGCAACCAAAGATCCTGAAATAGGATAAATTTGGTTTTCTGCCCTTCACAATCTCATAGGGGGTCTTCTTGTGGCTCTTGGTGATAGTAGCCCTATTGAGCACATGACAAGCAGTATTTACTGCCTCAGCCTAGAAATATTCTGGGAGAGAAGTGTCACTCAATAGGGTTCTACCAGCCTCTATCAATATTCTATTTTTCCTTTCAGCAATACCATTTTGCTGAGGTGTTCTTGGTGAGGAAAATTCCTGAAAAATCCCAAATTCTTCACACAGTTTTGTCATACTTTCAGACTGAAATTCAGTGTCATGGTCACTTCTGATTTTGACCACTGTACTGTCTAACTCATTCTGAATTTATTTAACAAAACTATATAAGATACTTGGTGTTTCAGATTTTTGTCTTAGGAAGAACACCCAGGAATATCTTAAATAGTCATCAACTACCACAAATGTGTAGACCTTCCTACCTAGACTGTGAACTGGAATAGGATTAAAAAGATCCATATGCAAGAGGTATAGACACCTCACAGAATCCTTGTTCTCAAGGCTATAAAAGGTGGATTTGATCTGCTTGCCTTTTTGACAAGCTGAGCATATCTCATCCTTTATACACTTAACTTGAGTACCATTTCTCACTAACTCTTTGCTAAAGAGTTGGCCAATTGCCTTATAGTTAAGATGAGCCAGCCTCTTGTGCCATTTAACACAATGTGAGACTTTCTCATCAGCTACAAGACAAATAGGAGAAATATTGTTCTCACATACAAAGTCAAGACAATAGACATTTCTCTTCCTATATCCTGTTAGAATGATCTTTTGATCACTTGACCTTTTGATATGACAATCATTCTTGACAAATGAGATGTCATATCCTAAATCACTCCGCTGACTTATGCTAATGAGGTTGTGTTTCAAACCATTTACATAAGCCACTTGAGTAATTGTAATCAGGTTACTAGAAATGTTACCAAAGCCTTTGATGATTCCTTTTTCTGAACTACCAAAGGTAACTTTAGGGCCAGCCTTGATAGGTGTATAGTCCTTCAGCAACCCCCTAGTTCCAGTCATGTGCATGGAACATCCACTGTCCAAGTACCATATAGGGGCATGGCCACTTGGACTCACCTGCAAAACAGATTACTTAACCTTTTAACCCAAATAACTCTTGGGTCCTTGGTGCAGGTTAGTCTGACTTTTAACAAAACTACATGTATCTCTTCTAGCAGGCAGTTTGCTACTCTCCTTGAAACTTGAATTATGCCAACAATCTATGGCAGAGTGGCCTATCTTGCCACAACACCAGCACTCAAACTTGTTGTACCTTTGTTTAGGTACAACCCTGGCTGGATTATCTACTACAGGCTTCTTGTTTAGTGTTGGGGCTTTGCCCTTAGATTTGGACCTAGTAGTCCAGGCAGGTTTTTTAAACCCCAATCCAGTCTTACCCTTTTGAGGTACAAACTCATCTATCAAGGGTAAAACAGATTTAGGTTTAGAAAAACTTGCTACAATCTCTCTCTCCTTCTGAAGTCTAACCTCCAAATTTCTAATTTGATCATTCTTAAATGTAGTAGTACCCATCTGAATAACAGTAATGTTCTTCAGCCTGGCTATTTCATTTAGTTTCTGATCTAACAACTTGTCTGAATCAGCAACAGCCAATTTAAGACTAGCAATCTCCTTTGCTTGAGTTTTGGCCAAGGTTTTGCTTTTCTTCAAGGCCTGCAACAAGTCCCTATATTCATCAATTAACTGATTCAGATCCACCCACATCACTTGATGCAGATGTATCTGATTCTGACTCAGTACTATAAATTGAACTAGAAGAACAACTTTATACCTTACTTGGTCCAGGCTGATCCTAGTTCTTATCTCCTTCAGATAAAGCCATCAGTCCCTTGCACTGATGATCTTCATGCTCATAAATTGAGTTCATTAGCTGCATGAACTCATCTTCTTGCTCTTCAGCAAATAATCCAATGTAGGCTTCAGCTTCTGATTCTGTTTCTGAAGATGACCGATCAGTCAGACTCTTGTCTTTCTTAGTAACAAAGGACATTTCCTTTTTGCCCTTAAACTGAGTCTTCTTTTTGTCAGCTGACTCCTTCCTCTTTTCAGGACAGTCAGCCACTACATGTCCCTGTCTATTGCAGTAATAGCACACAATCTTTGAGGATGTAGCTTTGCTTGGCTTGGACCTGCTTCTGTCATTCCTTGATGACTTCCTTTTCTGATAGTAGTCATCTTTTGGCTGAGAAGTGGAAGGCTTGGAACTCCACTGCTTCTTCTTCAGAAACTTTTGAAAATGCCTAGTAAAAGCAACAAAGTCTTCATCACTTTAACTGCTATCTGAATTCTTGCTATCTGAATTATCTGTTACATCCTCAACAATTATTTGAGGTGGAGATGGAGACTTGCTTCTATACTTCTTAGTGGCTTCAGTCTTGAAGGCCACAGTCTTTTCCTTGTGCTCCACTCTAGTATTCTTCTCTTCCTCCTTTCTAGTCATTAATTGCATCTCATAAGTTAGCAGTTTTCCAAACAAAGTTGGAGGAGGTATATCAGCGAGTTTGGCCACTCCCTAATGGCACAAATCTTGGTGTCCCAGTCCTTAGTCCGGGATCTTAAGAACATGTCATTCAGCTCATAGTTACTGAATTCTCTTCCATAGTACATCAACTCATTAACAATCCTATAGAACTTCTTGTAACATTCTGTAATGCTATCAGACTTTCCTTGTCTGAAGCTTTCATATTCCTGATTTAACAGGGACTTCCTATCTTGTCTTACTTCCTCTGAGCCCTCCATATAGACTATTAATGTGTCCCACATTTCTTTAGAGGTTTTACAATGAATCAAGTTCTGAAATGTTGCATCATCAATGACACTAACAATTATATTTTGGGCTTTCTTGTCCATAGTGGCCAGAATAATTTCATCTTTAGTCATTTCAGAGAAGTCCTTGGGAGTTTTCTGATTTGCATCCAGAATGGATATCTTCATTGGCACATGTGGGCCTTCTTTGACTGTAATGTATATCCTTGGGTCAGAAGCTTCCATAAAGAGTCTAACCCTCTCTTTCCATATGCCAAAAATCTCTTTTCTACATATTGGCAATTTCATGGACCCCAGCTCTTTGTGATTCTCACTAGAACCCATTTTCTTGATTCTTGTTTGTTCTGAATCTGCCTACAGGATCTTACTCAGACTATTATGTCCCTTTTTGAGTAAACTCCCTCTGATACCACTTGAAAGAAATAGTGCCTAACCACCTAGAGGTGGGTGAATAGGTGTACTTTATCTTTTTAAATTTAAGGCAGAAACACTTCACAATTAAACCTGTATTTGTAATTTTCTACAACAATTCAGCACAGCTAGCTCAGCAATCACAGAAATAAACAAACACAGAGTGCACACAGATTTTTATAGTGGTTCCCCAAGGTCTGGGTACATCCACTTTCCCCCTTCGCCTGTCTAGTAGTGCACTAGATTTGGCCTAACTTCTGCACTACTGCTCAGATCCTCAGATCCTACAGCACAGAACCCCAAACAGGTTCCTACAACTCAGAGTGTCCCCACTCCTATAACTCAGGCACAAAGCCCTACCACTCAGTGTTCAACAAGACCTACACTCAGGCTAAACAGCCCTACCGCAGCCCTCAACAAGGCCTACACTCAGAGAATTGTTTCTCCTACACTCAGGCTCAAAAGCCCTACCTCAGCCTTTATAGATTTAGGCTTACAACTCAGATCCCTTAGGATCCTACAAAAAGATAATAAAAATGTTTTTAGATCACCACTCAGTTTGAGAGAATGAAGAGGGCAATCTTCTTGATCAGTTCTTGATAGCACTGATTCCTGAGATCAACTTTGTCTTTGCTTTCTTCAAGGCTTCTTGAGTCTGAACTCAGTAAAGATGATCTTCTTAAAGTAAACCGGCTGGCAACTTCCTTCTTAGGATGAAGAATTAAATCTGGATCCTACTTTGCAGCCTGGTTCAGAATCTGCTACTTAAGAGATTTGTTTAACAAGTCTCTTTCTTGACTTCAATTACTGGAGTTCTCTCTCTCCAAGTAATTCTGAAGTTTCTTCAAAATACTGATTTACAGTTTTCTCTGGATCTGTATTGATCTCCTTAATCTTCTGATTAATTATTTTTTATTGATTTCAAAAGATACCTTCTGTTGAAGGAGAAAGGCCTTTATATAGTCTTCCTCCAAGGTAACCGGCTGATCCGGTTTCTAACGAACTTCTGACAGCTCTGACAGTTGCAGTAGACCGGCTAAAATGACAGTCATCAAGTCATCCAGTCACTTCTTGAAAATACTGTTTGTCTGAAAGTGTCGAGACTGATCTTCATTATGTGTCGACAGAAATAGACCAAGTGTCGACACAAGTGAACTAAGTGTCAACACTAGCCTTGATGGTGTCGACACAACTCCTTGTGTTGTTGTAACAGCTTCTCGACACTACTTCTTCAGAATGTGTCGACACTGATTCTGTGTGTCGACACAAGCCTTCTGTTGAATGTGTCGACACAAGTACTTCTTCTTTAACACTTAGCTGAATTCTGCTGTGTGTCGACACATCTCCCTTGTGTCGACACATCTTCTTTTGTTGTTGATACTTGCTGAGTGTCGACACATCTCCTTTGTGTCGACACATGCCTTCATGTGTTGAAACTTGCCGAGTGTCGACACATCTCCTTTGTGTCGACACAAGTACTTTAACTTTGTTGAAGCTTGCTGAGTGTCGACACAACCTCTTGGTGTCGACATATTTGATGTCGACAAAGCTTCTCTGGGTGTCGACACTGCCTCTAAGTGTCGACACAGATTATGTTGACAATTCTTCACAGTGTGTCGACACTGCCTGTATGTGTCGACACTTTTCTTCTGGTGTCGACTCTGCCTTTCGTGGTGTCGACACAATTACTCCAAGTGTCGACACAACTTCTCTAGTTGTCAACACAAGCCTTCATAAGTGTCGACACTTCACCTCTAGGTGTCGACACATGTACTTAGAAACTTTTCTGCATTTCCTGCAATTACTTAACCTGCACATATAAACTCAAAACACATGAAATACACCTTGATGTATATCATTGAGTAGGGTGAGGCTTCTTCAAATCTGGTACACATTTTCCAATGTACCCAACAAATAGATATACCTATTGAAGAAGACAGAAAGGGGAAGATATGTGTGGCAATACATAAGGGTTAATGCTTCTAGTGGTGCTCCGCTTAAGTATTAAGTGGTATAAATGAGAGTTCATATTACTTGAGCAATTGCTCAAGTAGTATGAGGGTGAATTGACTTAACTTATTAAGTCAATACAATTAATTTGAGTACACTGTATTAATATAGCATAAGCTTGTAGTTGTAGCAGATTATAAACTACAACTACATGAATTTAGAAGCATATTATGTTAATGCCTCTTAGTGCTTGTTGGGTGTTCTGCCTTCTTCAAATAGGGGGAGATTGTTGGGTCAATTGCCCACAATGTTCCCTAGATTGGATTTGAAGAGGCATCTCCATCAACACTAAGAGCATAGTTGTATTTGATGTTATTTAAGCTCATCATGTGCAGGATGTTCCATGGAGCAAGTGATGTGACAAGTGGTCACAAAGTGAAGATGCTGGAAAGACAGGAAGTAGCCTGAGTGGCCAAGTCAGGTAAACTCTTACCTATGTTGTGGACTGACAGAAATCTGTCTATGTCCATAGGCGTTGAGTGATGAAGACACACTCAACGCCATATAGCAAAAGGCTGTAAGAAGAACTCAGTTCAGGAATTCGTCAAACTGAGTCCAGAGTTCGTCGAGCTGAGCTCACCATTTGTCGAGCTAAGTTCAGAGTTTGAGAATCTGAGTTCGTCGAACTCAGTTCAGGAATTCGTCGAACTGAGTTTAGAGTTCGTCGAGCTGAGCTCACCATTCGTCAAGCTAAGTTCAGAGTTTGAGACTCTGAGTTTGTATAACTCAGTTTAGGAATTCGTCGAACTGAGTTCAGAGTTCGTCGAGCTGAGCTCACCATTCGTCGAGCTAAATTCAGATTTTGAGACTCTGAGTTTGTCGAACTCAGTTCAGAGAATTCGTCGAACTGTGTTCAGAGTTCATTGAGCTGATCTCGCCACTCGTCGAGCTCAGTTCAGTTAGTGAAACTAAATTACAAAAAGTTTTTTCTAATGCAAAAGGCATTGAGTGATAAAGACACACTCAATGCTCTCAATGCCAGAGTCAGAAAAATGTTGGTCTCAACAAAACCGCTGAGACAGGAGTTCATTTCAGCAAAAATCGCTGAGACAGGAGTTAATCTCAAGGCAAAAGCACTGAGCTAAATGTTGGTCTCAGCAAAACTGCTGAGACAGGAGTTAATCTCAAGGCAAAAACACTGAGAGAAATGTTGGTCTCAGCAAAACTGTTGAGATAGGAGTTGGTCTCAGCAAAACCGCTGAGACAGGAGTTGGACTCAGCATAATCGCTGAGACAAGTGTTTGTCTCAGCTAAGAACAAGAAAGCGCTGAGACAAGTTAAGCAGAAAAATGGTTAAGGCAAAAAGCGTTGAGTGGAGGTTGCTCACTCAATGCTGTCGATGCCTAGTGAAGACAGAATCTTGTCTAAAGATTTTAGCTTTGAGTGATGCTCACAGACTCAACGGCAAGCACCAGTTAGCTGAATAAGCAAGTTGGCGTTGAGTGAAGCTGATTCATTCAATGCCTAGAAACAGTTTTATATTCTAAGTAGTTTGGCGGTGAGTGAAGGTTACTCACTCAACGCCATGAGATAGTAAATTTTTCTAAGTGTTTTGGCGTTGAGTGATGCTTACTCACTCAACGCCTATGCTAATGGTGCTTGATTTTTGGCTAAGTCCACACCTAATGATGTCAGCTGGTCAATAAGTCAACAAAATTCAAATTAGTGGCACGATGGATACAGTACGCGACAAATGTTATCGCAGACCTATTGTATGACAGTTGGTGTTAAAGCAAGTTGCTTCAGGCCATTAATTATGTGGGACTCACTGCTTAAGAGTCATTGGGTCAAAAATCAATAAAAGAAAATAGGCATAAAGAGGAAAAGATACTTCAGGAAAAAGAAACCAAAATAGTTCTTCTTCTCCGCCATTGTTGTGGAGCTAAAGAATAGAAATTTCAAGTCTTCAAGACAAGAGCAAGTTAGCAGTTGGATCAAGACCTTCAACAGCAAGATTGTTGGTGTCATTCTCACCTGCACCAGCAAGCTAGTTCAGAGTATTTTCTCTGAGGGAAAAGGTAGCAGCCAAGGGTCAACCCTTGTTGCAGGTTCTTCACAGTTCCAGCAACACAAGCACATATTTTTGACTTTAATTTAATTATTGCTAGTTAGACATTGGTACGAACAATAGTTGCTGCTAGATTACTATATTTATGGATAATATTTGCTTCAAGATAGATATTTTTTATGGATGCTAGTTTTATTTTATTATTAGTGTAGATTTGTTTTACCTACAAACGAGGATAATGGAAACTATACCTGCTGAAAGTCTTGTTTTTAAGGCTAGCTAAACACCTAGATGGAGGGGGTGAATAGGTTTTAGTCTCTATTTAAATTTTCTTGCTTGTTTGCAGATTTCTGTGGTTGGCGATTAGGTTAGTTTTCAGCTTTCAAGATTAATCACAAACGACACAGCAATTTATAGTGGTTCCCCAATCTTGGGTACATCCACTGTCCCTCTACGCCTATCTAACAGTGTGTTAGATTCGGCTCTCCCTCCAGAACTCAGCTCCTCAAGATCTTACAGCATAGATCCTGCAGGACCACACAGGTCACATAGACCTACAACTTAGGCACTAAGCCAAACTCAGGTCGCAAAGACCTTTCACCCGGCACAAAGCCAAACACAGGTCACAAATACCTCAGCCTTTATAATTGTAACATCCCTCAAACAACTAGACCGCCAGGAGTGGTTTTGTCATGACTAAGTCATGACAAAACCCTAGGAAGCCCAAGAAGACCAAGTGAACCTAGGAATGAAGGTGAGATCACCATGGTCTGCAAATAACACTTTCCAATTACCTAACCTAAGGTTTGACTATAGGGCCTCACCTTGACCCCTTAACCCCACCACAACATCCCTAGCCCTTTATAAGGTTCATTGGGTCACCAAGGACCCATTGGGGTCAATTGAAAAGGTCAAGTTGAACAAAGTCAACCCTAACTCTAAAATGGTCAAAGTGCCCTATCTAGGGCCAGAGGACCTTCCCTTAGCCAATTTGACCCCACCTAAACCTACCTAACCCTTTAGGAGGTTCATTGAGTCACTAAGGACCCATTTGGGTCAACCCACGTGGCCAAGTTGACCAAAGTCAACTTAAACACTAAAGTGGTCAAAGTGCCCTAAATAAGGGTCAAGTGGCCTACAAGGTGTCCAACCAACCCTACCCATGTAACATCCCATGTTACTTCTGGACCCCTCAACTTAGTTTGGGTTAGGCATGGGGTGAGATTTGAGGAGATCAACTAGGTTTGACCCTAGGTAGTGGGTGGTAGCCATGTGGGGCCCACTATAAGACCTTAGTCAAACTAGGTCAAACTAGCCTGAGTGGGGACCCTAGCCACACCATGACCCCACCACATTGCCCTAACCCTAAAAACAATCTAAGTGGACCCTAGGGTATGTCACTGGGTCAACATTTTGACCCCAGTTGACCAAGGTCAACCTTTGGCTTAATTTGGTCAAACCCACACTCATATGCCTAATTAACCTAAGTAGGGCACCCCCTTGACCCAAACCAAGTTGGGTGGTGCCACTAGACCCATTTCCACCAAGTGGGGTCAGTCCACCCACCATGGTTGACCAGTCAACCCTAAAAGTCAATTTGGTCAACAAATTGACCTAAAGAGTGAAATGAAGGCCAAGCCATTTCCCCTTGGACCAAGCCCACCAAAATTGGCCCATAGTCAGCCCAAGTGAACAAGACCAGTCCTACCCCTCTAAATCAGGAGAGAGAGTACATGCAAGGGGGTAAAATTGGAATTTTTAGGAAAAGAGGAGAGAGAAAGGGGAATAAAGGAAATGGTGGCCACATGGCCACCCCATCAGCTGGTTTTGGCTGCCCAAAACCAGGTGGCCGACCTCCCCTCTTCATTTCCAGCAGAATACCAGAGCTGAGAGCCACATGGCACCATGGGTGAAGCCTCCAAAGCTCAAACCGAGCTCACCTTGGAGTTAACTCCACTTATAGCCCACCTCAGTCCAAACAGACCTCACCATTAGCTTCAGAAGGCCGAAAGGAGTGGAATTTGATATCTGGATCAAAGCTTTTGGTGGAGAATCGGGTTCGGGAGCAAGCTCGCCGGAGAGGAAAACTTCCATGGCCAACCGCCGCCAAACCCGCCGCCAAGCCCCAATCGAGGTCCGTTTCACCTCACCTCTACCCGTACTAGTTTCCTAGATCTATTAGGCGAGACATCGGGCTCAAATAAGCCAGATCCAAGCTGAGCTTTTTCATGGATTTTGGAATTTTGATGGAGTGCAAGTTCGCCGGAAACCGCCGCCTCCGGCCACCATTTCGCCGCCAAACGTTGGCCACCACCTCAACGGAGGTGGTGGTGGTGGTAGCCGGCCGTGGAGGCTAAGGGGTGGCCGGGAAATGAGGTTTGAAGGTGCTCCAGGTCGGGACAATCTCGGCCCTTGGCTGGAGGAAGAAGATGAACAGATGCCATCCATCCTGCTTTAAGATTCGTGCTACATCAAAATTCAATTTTCTGTCCCTGTTTTTGCTGTCACTTGCAAGCTACTTTTAGGCCTCTTAGAGGCATTTCCAGAACTTAGCCCCTTAATAAAACATGTAGCCTAGGGTCTTACCTTTAAAATGCCACCCTAAACATACATTTTGGTGTCGTGTACAGTCCTGTAGGACATTTCGCCTAGGACTGGTCCTAGACTAGGGCAGAAATTAGATTGGATGCCCTGGTCTCAATATTAGTCACCATGGCCCCAACTTTTGGGCACATGCATGATTAGGACATACCTAGCTCGTGCCAAAATTTAGGAATTTTTAGAGAATATTTTCCTATAGTTTTTGGTAAAATATCAAAATATAAATAAATGACATATATGGAGTTCTACTCCTCCCCATGGCCCCATATTTTGCTGGTGGGTCAGCGGGGTCATCCTTGGTGCATGATAAAATTTTCAGCACCTTGGGTTCACTGCATGTTGGGGAAATCCACTTGCATGTGCTAGCCTATGTTTAGCCTTGGTGTGCAAATAGCAAAAATGCAAATTAGTGTATTTAGCCCAATGGTGACATGCAAGAGTCATGAAATTATTTACAGTGGTTCATTAGGGTAACTTTCATCCCTCAAACTAATGATGGAATTTTTGGAATCAAAATTCCATTTATTGGAATTTATTTTAAATATAGCTATTTTGGAGATAAAATTGGAAAATAGGATTTATTCAAGTACAAATCCAAACAACTTTGCCAAGGCATAGATAACATCACATTTAACTTAGGAAAAATATGATTTCTCTGTTTTGAAGAACTTTTGGAATAGATACCCTAAATTCCCCATTTTACCCTTATTTTGTAAATTCTTGAAATGATGGATTTATACCTCTGAAAACTTTGGAAATTTTTCTACTATCACAAAATGTTATTATTAGTCTTGCACAAATTTCTCAGAATTTAATGGATGCATTATTTGTGTTAAATTAGTATAATGACATTTTGGTAAATATCTTATAATGGAATCCTATAGGCCATCTCACATTAAATGTTGATGCTTCTCTGCCAATAGTCATAAATTAGTGTCCTAAAAGCTCTGTAATTTTTCTGGAATTTATGTGTAAATAATGCCTATACATCATTTGGAAAAATGGAATTTTGTGGAATTGATATTAAATTGAAAATGATAATAAATAATTTAAGGAAAATTATGAAATTCTGTAGGCAGTAATATTTTGTCAATTTACATCTCAGGAAAAATTTCCTAGGTCAGTGGATACTTAATCAAACTACTTCATGTGTAAAGTGACCTAGCATTTAAATTAAAAGAATTAATTAAAGGACTATTTGACCAAGGAAAATTATGAGAATTCTTAGGGTAGTTCCCTTAGTCCATAACACCTTAAGATAAATATTTAGAGGCAAGATGCCTTAAGGTTTGGAAGATCTCATTTTTAGGGTAATCATAGGTCATGGTCTGCATATAACACAAATAGGTCTTGCCTTAGGTGATTACCAGGGGATTGATTATTGGCAGAAATAAGAGAGAGTTTAACATATGTAACCCTGGTGGGTAGAGCTTTTCTTAGTGAGGGATCAAAAGTGCAAGTCTTAACTAGCAACTGGAGTGGGGATCGGCGGAAGACCGTCGGTTTTCCCGGTAACACCTTAAGCCACTAGGATTGTACTAGAGCAATAAGGAGAGCTGGGAAGATACATGGGTAGTCATCAACTAAAATAAGTATCCTTGCGAAAGGGAACGCTGGGCGTAATCCCAACACAGTTCCTAGTGCCCCTTGAGAGCCCTTCACAGGGAATACCGGGGGCAGTCCTGGGATTAACCTTAAATCTCTAAGTATAATAAAACGTAGACAAGAGTAGTTTAATAGGTTAGGACATTGTTGTACCTTCTCGCCCGTGTGGGGGCTGGAGAGATTCATGATATATGCTCACCTGTTTGGGGTTTGAGGAGTTGACACAAAGGCACTAATGTGCGTTCTCACCCGGGTTTGGGTTTGAGGGATTCAGGACGGGTTTTGGTCCTGCGAGCAGGAGGCTCGGTATGAATTACTTGCATGTGCATAAATATCGTGGCGGGGCATGCGGTACTGGCCGTTCGTCACACCGATGGCAGTACGGTGCACCAGGCGGTTGTGGGAGTTAGAGGGGCCAGTGGGTTGTTTTACACTGTGGTCTGGAGGACGATCCCCGATAACACACATCCGACCCAACAAGACTGACGGGTTTGTCAGCAAAGTACGTACGCGAGACTCTAGAGTGCACCTTGGACGTGTACAGAGGCGTATGAGAGGGGTCTAAGGCTTGGTAGTGTGCATACCGGTCTAGAAGCGGAGACGCCCGCTCCGCTGCTGCCGTAGCCACAGCGGTGGTACCCGAGAGTGATGCTAGCTCTCAAAAAGTGGGAACTAAAGGTCTGTGATCACAGAGTCGTTGTGTGTGAGTTGCACTTGCCTGCGCATAAAATTGCATCATATCATTCATTCATATTAGGTCATACGCTTCATACATCCTTATCATATAAATTAGTATGGGCTCTTTTATATGATAAGTTAAATTTCTTGGAAACCCTAACTTATATATTTGTATGGGCATTTATATAAGTTAGGGTACGTTTGTGATGATAGCTTAGTGGTAGCTTAGCTTATTTACTTGTTCATACTGCTGTTTCTTTACTTTTCTTTACTGCACTGCTCTTACTTACTACTTGTACCGTACATAGAATTGCTAGAGTAGAATTACAGTACTTATTACAGCATTAGTTAGATATTGTCACCTGCTTCCACTTTGCTACCCCTTGTTGTCCTCCGCTTCGTCCTCCCGCTCGGTGCCTAGGAGCTGCGGGGCGAGGTGCGGAGGAAACGACTTAGTCTTTTTGACTAATGGTCGGTGACCAACTATTTTTAGGAGCCCGTGGAGATGGAGCACCAGCACGTCGAGGAGGCAGGACATGAGGAGCAGATACCACTTCAGCAGGCTACTACCACTACTGTGCGTCTCAGGTGGGACGAGATCCGATGTTCTAGCATAGCTTCCGCATTTTTGATTTTTGTGAGAGAGAGATTTGATGTACTAGGCATAAGCCCTTTTTACTCTTTCATTTGTTTGTTGTGGACTATTATGATGTACTATTCATTTCTTTTCATGATTGTACTGTGGCTTGTGGACTGGTAGTTTTACATATATAGATTACTTCTTCTTCTCATATTGGCCTACAGGTTTATGATCGTACTAGCCGGCAGAATCGGCGTGTTGTGGTGTCGACTAACCCGTGAGTTAGTGCCACTGTAAGACGGCGGTTCTGGGCATAAGACCCGGTAGCCCTCCTTGGTAAGGGGGAGGGGGGTCTTACAAACTGGTATCACTTGAACAACGATCATATGAGAAAAAAGTCCACAACATGGGAGCACCCCCACCCGAGCATTAGTTTGCGGACAAACTATGCAGCGGAAGCAGTGGTGTGCCCATGTGTAAAGTCACATAAATGGTCCACAAAGTACAATTTGTTAGGCCAATTCTGCTTTAACCTTACCTTTATGCAACCTCCACAGGTCGCAGCGCCGCAAAATGTGGCTCCTCCCCCTCCAGCTGCCACTCCATTCCTACATACGGAGATGGGGCAGACCCTGACAGCAATTTTGGATGCCTTTAGAGCCCAGCAAGTCCCGGCTCCACAGCCAAATCCGGGGTCGAGCTGGCTGAGTGAATTCAAGAGCCTGTCCCCACCGACGTACCGCGGGACAGAGGATGCGGTGAAGACGGAAGAATGGCTGGAGGCCATACACGAGATCTTAGCGGGCATCAGCTGCCCAGTCGGCCAGGCAGTACCTCTAGCCACCTCTGTGCTAGAGGCCCACGCGAAGAGATGGTGGAAGTCAGTCCGGGAGTCTACTTATGCGGACTTTGAGCTGTCAGAGATATCTTGGGAAGAGTTTGGCGATGTGTTTCTGGAGCACTTCGTCTCTGCTACGGACAGAGATGCTTTGGAGGAGAGGTTTTTGAACCTCAAGCAGGGGACCGGATCAGTGATAGAGTACCAGAGAGAGTTCTCCCACTTGGCCAGGTTCGCGGGGATTCAGGACACCGACGATAGGAGGTATGCGAAGAGGTTCTACCGGGGCCTCAGGGATGATTTGAGGCAGGCTCTGTTATTCATTTCTCATGGCACATCCAGGCAGATCATCGAGATGGCGAAGAAGCTGGAGGCTGACCAGCTGATGGTGCGAGCCGGAGGGAAGAGACCATTTGATGGATCGACATCAGGTGAGTGCAGTAGGGGCTCTCAGAGAGGCAGGACCATCGGATACAGGAGGGGTGGGGGACGTCGTCGTCCCAACTTCAGGCAGGAGCAGGGGCCTCCTCCAGCATTGGCTCCCCCACCTCTACAGATGCATGATCCGAGGAGACAGGATGACCGAGGCCATCGACAAGTGGTTTGTTACGGATGTCGCCAGCCCGGGCACATCAGGTCGGAGTGCCCGCACCGATTCCATCCCCCTCCTCCTCCTCCACCTCCAGTGGCCCCAGTACAGCAGGGCCGAGGACGAGGCCGAGGGCGAGGCCGAGGTCGGGGATATCACGGCAGGAGGCGCGAGCAAGAGCAGATATACGCCTTGGACCTCACAGAGCCGAGGAATCCAGAGGAGGTTATCACAGGTACTTGAAGTTAATTATGAATTTTTCTTGGATTTCCAATGATATATATTTAGTACCTGGAACTATAGGATAACAATTAACTTTCACATAACCAAACCTCAGGCATAGTTATGATCAGCGGCAAGCCCGCTCATACTCTTTTCGACACGGGTGCTTCACACTCGTTTGTATCCGAGGCCTTCATCGACGGACTCGAAGGCGTGGAGAGGTTCCCTGGACTAGAGATGAGGGTACGTCTACCTGATGGATCGGAGCTGCGGACCACTGCACATTGCGATATGGAGGCCGAGATTGGCGGCAAGGCATTTGAGGAGCCGGCAACCATTCTGAAGCTGCAGGACTTTGATTTGATCTTGGGCATGGCCTGGTTGCATCGGAACCATGCCCAGATAGATTGCCCGTCCAGGAGGACCACGCTAAGACATGGCGACTCTCATGTTATCGTTGAAGGTATCCAGCCTATCTGCCACCTACTATTATCTTCTATACAGGCTGTGAAGGCCCATGAGCAGGGTGAAGAAGTGTATATTGTCTGCTTCGAGATGGTGGGAACAGAGGCGACTATCTCAGATATTCCGGTGGTCCGGGATTTCTCCGACGTGTTCCCGGAGAAATTGCCCGGGCTACCACCTGCTAGAGACTTGGATTTCAGGATTCAGCTAGTACCGGGAGCGAGACCGGTGTCCAGGGCACCCTACAGGATGGCTCCCAGGGAGTTAGCAGAGTTCAGAACTCAACTACAGGAGCTAGTCGAGTCAGGATTTGTGCGGCCCAGCTCATCGCCTTGGGGAGCGCCAGTTCTCTTTGTGAAGAAGAAGGACGGATCACTGCGATTATGTATAGATTACCGGGAGCTGAACCGGTTGACGGTCCGCAACACCTATCCTCTGCCTCGGATAGATGAGTTATTTGACCAGCTACAGGGAGCCTTCTGGTTCTCCAAGTTAGATCTGCGATCCGGCTACTATCAGCTCCGTATCAGGGAAGAGGACATACCGAAGACGGCATTCAGTTCGCGCTATGGACTATACGAGTTCACGGTGATGCCTTTTGGGCTCACGAATGCTCCTGCTGCATTCATGAGTCTAATGAACCGTGTATTCGAGCCTTTCTTAGACCGCTTCGTGATTGTGTTCATCGACGACATCCTTATATATTCTCGGACTCAGGAGGAGCATACGGAGCACTTGGCACAGGTCTTGCAGAGGCTGAGGGAGACCCAGATGTATGCAAAATTTTCAAAGTGCCAGTTCTGGTTGCAGGAGGTGGCATTCCTGGGGCACACGATCAGTGGGGCTGGGTTAGCAGTGGACCCGGCCAAGATAGAGACAGTGAGGGATTGGCCACGGCCGAAGACCGCGTCTGACATCCGCAGTTTCTTAGGACTAGCAGGCTATTACCGCAAGTTCGTGGAGGGGTTCTCGAGGATAGCACTCCCCTTCACGTCCTTGACGAAGAAGGATGCAGATTTTGTTTGGTCAGAGCGGTGTGAGACGGCTTTTCAGGAGCTGAAGGACCGACTCATCTCATCCCCCATCCTTGCGCTTCCATCCGGGAGCGAAGGATTCCAGATCTACACGGACGCCTCTTATCAGGGGATGGGTGCAGTCCTGATGCAGCATGGACACGTCATTGCTTATGCTTCGAGACAGTTGAAGAAGCATGAGCATAACTATCCAGTACATGATCTAGAGCTCGGGGCTGTGGTTTTCGCCCTAAAGATATGGAGACATTATTTATACAGGATTCATTGTGACATCTTTTCAGATCACAAGAATCTCAAGTATATTGATATGCAGAAGGACCTAAACTTGAGACAGAGGAGGTGGCTGGAGTTCCTCTGTGATTATGACTACAAGATCCACTATCACCCGGGGAAAGCGAACACGGTTGCGGATGCCTTGAGCAGGAGGGCCGGCACTTCTGGACCGGAGCCCCGATTGATGTCTATAGAGCTGCTACAGATGATGGAGGACATGCACATTACCATGGTGTCCGAGACTGAGCCAGTTGTTTATAGAGAGTATTTGAGCTCAGTGATCAGCGGAGATGATATACAGGAGCGCATCCGAGCACATCAGAGGCTGGATGCTGCGTTACAGCCGATTTTCAGTGCCCTAGAGAGGGGCAAGGTCGAGGATTACACGTTACAGGATTATCTTCTTCGGTTCCGGGGGTGCATCTACATACCAGCAGGGGGCAGTATCCGGGAGGACATACTCAGAGAGGCACATTGCTCGAGATATTCGGTGCACCCCGGCATCACAAAGATGTGGGCAGATTTGCGGAGATCTATGTATTGGCCCGGGATGAAGAGGGAGATCACGGATTTTGTGACCCATTGCGAGACCTGCCAGCGTGTGAAGGCGGAATGCAAGAGCCCGGGAGGTTTACTACAGCCACTGCCAGTTCCAGAGTGGAAGTTCGAGTACATTGCTATGGACTTTGTACACGGATTGCCTCGCTCCCACTCTGGGCATGATTCTATATGGGTTATAGTGGACAGATTGACCAAAGTAGCGCGGTTTATTCCAGTTCGGAAGGATGCCCCAGTTGCAGTTCTGGTGAGACTATTTGTGGAGCACTACGTCAGATATCATGGTATCCCCAAGACTATTGTTTCAGACCGTGATGGTCGGTTCACTTCGAGCGAGTGGAGGGCCGTGCATGCCTACTTGGGATCTCGGCTTACTTTTAGTACCGCCTTCCACCCGCAGACCGACGGACAGACCGAGCGGACCATCCCGACCATGGAAGACCTGCTCAGATTATGCATATTGGATACGGGGAGGCCTTGGGAGAGGCTGCTACCATTGATTGAGTTCTCGTATAATAACAGCCACCAGGCTAGCATCAGGATAGCTCCATATGAGGCGCTTTATGGGAGGAGATGCCGGACACCGCTGTCATGGGTTCAGGATGTGGATACCAGGGCTCTGGGATCTGATTATATAGAGGACACTGAGGCTCAGATTCGATTGATCAGGGATCGGCTACTGGAGGCCCAGAGCAGGCAGGCAAAGTATTATGATGCTCGGCACCGGAAGGTGGAGTTCCAGGTTGGAGACAGGGTATTCTTGAAGATACGTCCAGTACACGATGTTTCTCGGGTGCGGAGGCACAAGAAGCTCAGTCCACGATACATGGGGCCCTACCTGATCCTGGAGCGGATCGGCCCCTTGGCTTACCGACTGCAGCTGCCACCGGAGTCGGGTGCATTACATGACGTCTTTCATGTCTCTTCCTTACGGAGAGCTCTCCTTCGGCCGGAGCAGCACATCACTACTACAGCCGGACCGGTAGAGCCTGACAGATCAGTGAGATTGGAGCCGATCCGGATTGACGATACAGCCATCCGAGTGTTGCGGAAGAAGAAGGTCCCTCTTGTGAAGGTGCTGTGGTCCAACCATGGACGTGAGGAGCACACTTGGGAGCCGAGAGATCTGATGCTGGAGCAACACCCGGAGCTATTCGCATCAGGTACATTTAAGTTATGCTTTTAAATTTCTTGATGATTCTTGCAAATTGAACCCCGTAGACCCGAACTTAAATTTCGGGGACGAAATTATTTTCTTATCTATTGGAATTTGTAACATCCCATGTTACTTCTGGACCCCTCAACTTAGATTGGGTTAGACATGGGGTGAGATTTGAGGAGATCAACTAGGTTTGACCCTAGGTAGTGGGTGGTAGCCATGTGGGGCCCACTATAAGACCTTAGTCAAACTAGGTCAAACTAGCCTGAGTGGGGACCCTAGCCACACCATGACCCCACCACATTTCCCTAACCCTAAAAACAATCTAAGTGGACCCTAGGGTATGTCACTGAGTCAACATTTTGACCCCAGTTGACCAAGGTCAACCTTGGGCTTAATTTGGTCAAACCCACACTCATAGGCCTAATTAACCTAAGTAGGGCAACCCCTTGACCCAAACTAAGTTGAGTGGTGCCACTAGACCCATTTCCACCAAGTGGGGTCAGTCCACCCACCATGGTTGACCAGTCAACCCTAAAAGTCAATTTGGTCAACAAATTGACCTAAAGAGTGAAATGAAGGCCAAGCCATTTCCCCTTGGACCAAGCCCACCAAAATTGGCCCATAGTCAGCCCAAGTGAACAAGACCAGTCCTACCCCTCTAAATCAGGAGAGAGAGTACATGCAAGGGGGTAAAATTGGAATTTTTAGGAAAAGAGGAGAGAGAAAGGGGAATGAAGGAAATGGTGGCCACATGGCCACCCCATCAGCTGGTTTTGGCTGCCCAAAACCAGGTGGCCGACCTCCCCTCTTCATTTCCAGCAGAATACCAGAGCTGAGAGCCACATGGCACCATGGGTGAAGCCTCCAAAGCTCAAACCGAGCTCACCTTGGAGTTAACTCCACTTATAGCCCACCTCAGTCCAAACAGACCTCACCATTAGCTTCAAAAGGCCGAAAGGAGTGGAATTCGATATCTGGATCAAAGCTTTTGGTGGAGAATCGGGTTCGGGAGCAAGCTCGCCGGAGAGGAAAACTTCCATGGCCAACCGCCGCCAAACCCGCCGCCAAGCCCCAATCGAGGTCCGTTTCACCTCACCTCTACCCGTACTAGTTTCCTAGATCTATTAGGCGAGACATCGGGCTCAAATGAGCCAGATCCAAGGTGAGCTTTTTCATGGATTTTGGAATTTTGATGGAGTGCAAGTTCGCCGGAAACCGCCGCCTCCGGCCACCATTTCGCCGCCAAACGTTGGCCACCACCTCAACGGAGGTGGTGGTGGTGGTAGCCGGCCGTGGAGGCTAAGGGGTGGCCGGGAAATGAGGTTTGAAGGTGCTCCAGGTCGGGACAATCTCGGCCCTTGGCTGGAGGAAGAAGATGAACAGATGTCATCCATCCTGCTTTAAGATTCGTGCTACATCAAAATTCAATTTTCTGTCCCTGTTTTTGCTGTCACTTGCAAGCTAATTTTAGGCCTCTTAGAGGCATTTCCAGAACTTAGCCCCTTAATGAAACATGTAGCCTAGGGTCTTACCTTTAAAATGCCACCCTAAACATACATTTTGGTGTCGTGTACAGTCCTGTAGGACATTTCGCCTAGGACTGGTCCTAGACTAGGGCAGAAATTAGATTGGATGCCCTGGTCTCAATATTAGTCACCATGGCCCCAAATTTTGGGCACATGCATGATTAGGACATACCTAGCTCGTGCCAAAATTTAGGAAGTTTTAGAGAATATTTTCCTATAGTTTTTGGTAAAATATCAAAATATAAATAAATGACATATATGGAGTTCTACTCCTCCCCATGGCCCCATATTTTGGTGGTGGGTCAGTGGGGTCATCCTTGGTGCATGATAAAATTTTCAGCACCTTGGGTTCACTGCATGTTGGGGAAATCCACATGCATGTGCTAGCCTATGTTTAGCCTTGGTGTGCAAATAGCAAAAATGCAAATTGGTGTATTTAGCCCAATGGTGACATGCAAGAGTCATGAAATTATTTACAGTGGTTCATTAGGGTAAATTTCATCCCTCAAACTAATGATGGAAATTTTGGAATCAAAATTCCATTTATTGGAATTTATTTTAAATATAGCTATTTTGGAGATAAAATTGGAAAATAGGATTTATTCACGTACAAATCCAAACAACTTTTCCAAGGCATAGATAACATCACATTTGACTTAGGAAAAATATGATTTCTCTGTTTTGAAGAACTTTTGGAATAGATACCCTAAATTCCCCATTTTACCCTTATTTTGTAAATTCTTGAAATGATGGATTTATACCTCTGAAAAATTTGGAAATTTTTCTACTGTCATAAAATGTTATTATTAGTCTTGCACAAATTTCTCAGAATTTAATGGATGCATTATTTGTGTTAAATTAGTATAATGGCATTTTGGTAAATATCTTATAATGGAATCCTATAGGCCATCTCACATTAAATGTTGATGATTCTCTGCCAATAGTCATAAATTAGTGTCCTAAAAGCTCTGTAAGTTTTCTGGAATTTTTGTGTAAATAATGCCTATACATCATTTGGAAAAATGGAATTTTGTGGAATTGATATTAAATTGAAAATGATAATAAATAATTTAAGGAAAATTATGAAATTCTGTAGGCAGTAATATTTTGTCAATATACATCTCAGGAAAAATTTCCTAGGTCAGTGGATACTTAATCAAACTACTTCATGTGTAAAGTGACCTAGCATTTAAATTAAAAGAATTAATTAAAGGACTATTTGACCAAGGAAAATTATGAGAATTCTTAGGGTAGTTCCCTTAGTCCATAACACCTTAAGATAAATATTTAGAGGCAAGATGCCTTAAGGTTTGGAAGATCCCATTTTTAGGGTAATCATAGGTCATGGTCTACATATAACACAAATAGGTCTTGCCTTAGGTGATTACCAGGGGATTGATTATCGGCAGAAATAAGAGAGAGTTCAACATATGTAACCCTGGTGGGTAGAGCTTTTCTTAGTGAGGGATCAAAAGTGCAAGTCTTAACTAGCAACTGGAGTGGGGATCGGCGGAAGACCGTCGGTTTTCCCGGTAACACCTTAAGCCACTAGGATTGTACTAGAGCAATAAGGAGAGCTGGGAAGATACATGGGTAGTCATCAACTAAAATAAGTATCCTTGCGAAAGGGAACGCTGGGTGTAATCCCAACACAGTTCCTAGTGCCCCTTGAGAGCCCTTCACAGGGAATACCGGGGGCAGTACTGGGATTAACCTTAAATCTCTAAGTATAATAAACCGTAGACAAGAGTAGTTTAATAGGTTAGGACATTGTTGTACCTTCTCGCCCGTGTGGGGGCTGGAGAGATTCATGATATATGCTCACCCGTTTGGGGTTTGAGGAGTTGACACAAAGGCACTAATGTGCGTTCTCACCCGGGTTTGGGTTTGAGGGATTCAGGACGGGTTTTGGTCCTGCGAGCAGGAGGCTCGGTATGAATTACTTGCATGTGCATAAATATCGTGACGGGGCATGCGGTACTGGCCGTTCGTCACACCGATGGCAGTACGGTGCACCAGGCGTTTGTGGGAGTTAGAGGGGCCAGTGGGTTGTTTTACACTGTGGTCTGGAGGACGATCCCCGATAACACACATCCGACCCAACAAGACTGACGGGTTTGTCAGCAAAGTACATACGCGAGACTCTAGAGTGCACCTTGGACGTGTACAGAGGCGTATGAGAGGGGTCTAAGGCTTGGTAGTGTGCATACCGGTCTAGAAGCGGAGACGCCCGCTCTGCTGCTGCCGTAGCCACAGCGGTGGTACCCGAGAGTGATGCTAGCTCTCAAAAAGTGGGAACTAAAGGTCTGTGATCACAGAGTCGTTGTGTGTGAGTTGTACTTGCCTGCGCATAAAATTGCATCATATCATTCATTCATATTAGGTCATACGCTTCATAGATCCTTATCATATAAATTAGTATGGGCTCTTTTATATGATAAGTTAAATTTCTTGGAAACCCTAACTTATATATTTGTATGTGCATTTATATAAGTTAGGGTACGTTTGTGATGATAGCTTAGTGGTAGCTTAGCTTATTTACTTGTTCATACTGCTGTTTCTTTACTTTTCTTTACTGCACTGCTCTTACTTACTACTTGTACCGTACATAGAATTGCTAGAGTAGAATTACAGTACTTATTACAGCATTAGTTAGATATTGTCACCTGCTTCCACTTTGCTACCCCTTGTTGTCCTCCGCTTCGTCCTCCCGCTCGGTGCCTAGGAGCTGCGGGGCGAGGTGCGGAGGAAACGACTTAGTCTTTTTGACTAATGGTCGGTGACCAACTATTTTTAGGAGCCCGTGGAGATGGAGCACCAGCACGTCGAGGAGGCAGGACATGAGGAGCAGATACCACTTCAGTAGGCTACTACCACTACTGTGCGTCCTCAGGTGGGACGAGATCCGATGTTCTAGCATAGCTTCCGCATTTTTGATTTTTGTGAGAGAGAGATTTAATGTACTGGGCATAAGCCCTTTTTACTCTTTCATTTGTTTGTTGTGGACTATTATGATGTACTATTCATTTCTTTTCATGATTGTACTGTGGCTTGTGGACTGGTAGTTTTACATATATAGATTACTTCTTCTTCTCATATTGGCCTACAGGTTTATGATCGTACTAGCCGGCAGAATCGGCGTGTTGCGGTGTCGACTAACCCGTGGGTTAGTGCCACCGTAAGACGGCGGTTCTGGGCATAAGACCCGGTAGCCCTCCTTGGTAAGGGGGGGGGGTCTTACAACCCAAGTCCTCCTAGACCTTAGTGGAGGCCAATGGATCACCAAGGACCCATTGGGGTCAACCCAAAAGGTCATATTGACCAAACTCAACTCAACTATAGTTTAGGTCAAATTAGCTCAAGTTGACCCAACCTAGCCCAATCCACTTGGACTAAGCCAAATTGGAGTGGCCCACCAACCTTAGGGGTTGATATTTACATAAAATATACATTCATTTTTTTTGAAATGGTGACTAGGAGAGAGAAAGCCATCTTCTCCTTTAATGGAGGAGAGAGAGAGAGAAAGAGGGTCATTCATGGCATGGAAGGCCAAGGGGCCTCCTCTCTCCATTTCCAAAGGCTAGATTCTCTTTCCCCCCATCAGTTAGAGGAGATCAAGAGTCTTCCCCAGCCATATAGGGGCTGAATTCAGAAAATCCACAATGGCCGAATTTTCTCCATTAATGGCCATTAATTGCTTTGAAGCTATGGTCCTTCCCCTCCCCCATTTGGTTATTTTAAAAGCTTTCCCAAGGTTAGAGGAGCCATTTCCAGCCTTTACCTGAAGAAACCGAGCTAGTTGGTAGTGTTGTTGCAGAACAATGAGTGGCACCACCATCGTCCATGGCAACACGACGATCGGCAAGGCAACAACACTCCACTAAGGTCCTCCTCTACTCCTCTTTTCATGGGCTAGCATCTTATATCTTTTAGGAGAGAAATCGGGCTCAATTGTGCCCGATCGGGTGAGAGAAATTTCTGGATTTTCATGGTTTTTCTACCTGCGGGTTTGTCGGAAACCGCCCATCCGACGGCCGTGCCGCCGCCCGGCGATAGCCCCCGCCTCAATGAAGGTGGTGGCGGTGGCGGCCGGCCAGGGAGGTGGGCGGGTGGCCGGCAAATAGGTTTGAAAGTTGCTCCAGGTCGATGAAATCATAGCGATCGGCTGGAGGTTGAAGACGATCCGATCATCGTCGGATTGGATCTGCATAGTATAAATGTTATTAAGGTTTTACATTTTTAACACTTTATTGTGCCCCCTTTAAATTAGATAAATGAGACCCGTAGGGGCTAAATCTTAAAAAGTGGACAACATAAAAATTGTAGCCCTTGAAGTCTACTTTAATTTAAAAATAATTATAACTCATTGGGGTAAGTGGTTTGACCACAGCACTCAAAATAATGCAGCCTATACATAGGCTTGACTAGAGACTAAATTGAGTGCCCCCATCAATCCATCCATCCAAATGACTTGAAATTTTGGTTGGATCTCACTCTTACCTATTTCTATAATATATCCAAAAATGGTAATTTTTGGAAAATATTTTCCTAAAGTGTTTGTAGAAATTTAATAAATCTTGCATGAATTATTTAAGAGGTCTAATTACCTCTAAACCCACCAAAATTTTGGTTTCTGTCTCTTAGGGTCATGGCATGACTATAGATAAAATTTCACCTGAATTGGGTTTGATTTGGACAGGTTTTGGTGAGACCAAGTATGGCCCTTAAGTGGTTAATTTAGGGCAAAGAGTGTTTGGGGCATTGAAGGGCCAATTCTCACCCCAAAGGGGTTGGGACTTGGGCCATAGCTCCATGGTTAATTTAAACACCCTCCCATGGAGTTTGGTGTGGATTAGGGTGGATTTTCCTTATGACCCTAGTTCAAACCGTAAGGTTGAACTTTGGGGATTTGTGAATGACATGGGGTGATATGTCCTTATAGGTGACCTAAACACCTAGAGGGGGGGTTGAATAGGTGACCTAATCCTTTTTGAGTTTTGTTTGGCAGCACAACAGCTATTTCACAGAATTCTACAGCTAACAGCAATTACAGCATAAACACAGTAATTTCACAGCACAGCACAGAAGACACACTGATTTATAGTGGTTCCCCAATCTTTGGGTACATCCACTTTCCCCCTTCGCCTATCTAGCAGTGTACTAGATTCGGCCAAACTTCTCCACTAACTCAGAACCAAACTAGGTTCCTACCTCAGGCCCAAAGCCTTACACTCAGCCAAAAGGCCTACACTCAGCCACCTAGGCCTACACTCAGCCAATTAAGGCCTACACTCAGAGTTCTTCAACTCCTACACTCAGGCAACCAAGCCCTACCCTCAGCCTTTATAAAATAGGCTTACAATTCTCTCAGATCCAAAGGATCCTACAATTTAAAATAGAAAGTAAAATATATAACTCTACAACTCAGAAATAGGAGAGGAGTTGAGAGATTCTTGAATAGTTCTTGGAAGAACTCAGTTAGATCCAAACTGACTTAGCTTCCTTCAAAGCTTCTTGATTAGAACTGAATTAGTCTGAATCTTCTGCAGTTGTTCCTTGACCTCTGCTTCTTGAAATCCAGATGACTCTGAATTCTTCTTCTCAGCCTTAGTTCCAAAGACTGAATACTTAGTTGGAGCTCTCTCTCTCCAACTTCTTAGATCTGCTGATGCACAGCACGATCTTCTTGTGTTGATACTCAATATATCACTTTTACAAAGATCTGAACTCTCTCTGTAAAAACTTTGTCAACCACTTCTATATTACTTCAACAATCAATCTCTTAATCTCAATCATATCTTCTGTAGACTATGAGTGCCTATTTATAGGCTTCCTTCATGATAACCGGCTGGTCCGGTTCATAACAGACTTCTGATATCACTGACAGTTGATGTAGACCGGCTGGATCGGCAGCTGTCTTGTCAACCAGTCACTTCTTGAAATTCCTCTAACTGTCAGATAGTGTCGAGACTTTCTGTTCTTAAGTGTCGACACTTATAGGCCAAGTGTCGACACATGTTGTGTAAGTGTCGACACAAGTCTACAAGGTGTCGACACAATTCCTTGTGTGTCTCGACACAGTTTCTTCTGCATGTGTCGACACTGAAATTGAGTGTCGACACAAGTACTTGTACTTCATTCTTTAACTGTATTCTTCTAAGTGTCGACACATCTCCTTTGTGTCGACACATGTTCATGTGTAGAAACTGTCAAGTGTCGACACTGCTTCTTGGTGTCGACACAAGTCTTTACTTTTGTTTCTTCAGTTGAGTGTCGACACATTCCTTTAGTGTTGACACTTGTACTTAGAATATTTTGTAACTTTTCTGATCTTTGCTAAGTGTCGACACAGCTCCTTGTGTCGACACTTTCTTCAAGTCTAGAGTCTTCAACTAAGTGTCGTCACATTGTGCTGAGTGTCGACACTTTCTTCAAGTGTTGACTCCTCTGGTTGTGTGTCGACACATTGTGCTGAGTGTCGACACTTACTTCAAATACTGAGTCTTTAGCTAAGTGTTGACACATTGTGCTGGGTGTCGACACTTACTTCAAGTGCTGACTCTTCTGCATAGTGTCGACACATTGTGTTGAGTGTCGACACTTGTACTTAGATTCTTGCTGAGTGTCGACACTTACTTCAAGTGTTGACACTTCCTGGTGTTGACTCAGCTCTTCTAGGTGTCGACACTTCTGCTAAGTGTCGACACAACTTTTCTGCATTCTTCTTCACTGAGTGTCGACACAGCTCCAAGTGTCGACACTTTCTGACTGGTGTCGACTCTTCTTCCCAGGTGTCGACACAATGACTCCAAGTGTCGACACTGCTTGTCTGGGTGTCGACACAAGCTTTCTCAAGTGTCGACACTTTCCCTCTGGGTGTCGACACATGGACTTAGAATTTTTAGCTTCAGTCCAGTGTATTCCTAACCTGCACAAGTAACTCAAACACACATCAAATACACTATGATGCATATCATTGAGTTAGGTGAGGCTTCTTCAAATCAGGTACATTTGACCAATGTACCCAACAATCTCCCCCTATTTGGAGAAGTCATAACCCTTAGTCAATGATATACATCACTCATAATTAAAAATTATAAAATGAAGTAAAACAGATATATGACAACAGAGTTAAACTTAAACATGTAATAAAGCACACATGTATACTCATTCAGCATCACAGAACAAACAAGAATTAGACACATTCATCAGAACAATCATGAAATTTGTGTAACAAAAACTGTTTATACATTTAACACATTTTCAATGATTTACACAAAATGTTTGATGTAACAGATTACAACATTTTTCAGTTTAATCTTAGTCTAATTCTGCTCTGGTTCCTTAATGACTATGCCTTTTCCAGCTTGTACTTTAGCTTTCACAGCAGCAGCAGCAGCAGGCTCAGCTTCAGCAATCTTCTTCCCTTTGGAGTCCTTCTTCTTCTGTTCTTCAGCCTTGATCTTTTGTCTTTCAAAATAATGATAGGGCTTAGGAAAGTACTTGCTAGGCTCCGCAGCTGTAGGAGGTAGCTTTCCTAACTTAGCCTTTCTTCTATATTGGACAATTGCTTCCTGCCTACTCTCATGTTTCCTCCATTCTGCCTCTGAGAACCACTTGTTCCTCTCATGGGCATTGTCCTTGGCCGCTTTCCATGCAGTGAGAATGATGTTCCTAGAAGTAGGGCTCCACTGTTCAAAATCAGGTTTTTGTTCAGCAAGTTCCCTGAACTTCTTCTTTGATAGCCTAGTCTCTTCTTCTTTGTCCAAAGCCTCTTGCATAGCAGCTGTGATAGGTTGAACAACCTTTTCCAGAATAATATTAGGCTTACCAGCAGTTGGACTATACATTGTGCTTATATCTGCATGAATCATTTCAAAATCTGGAGGTGGATAGATTACATCAGCCACTGCCTGTTGCTCACCTCCAAGATATGTTCCTTGAATACCAGATTCAGCTACTTCATTGTCATCACACAGGGGAGGATATCCAAGTGTAGCCCTGATTGAATTTGAAATCCATTTGGCATGCTCAGAACTGGCCTTGACTAACACTCTCTCCCCCTTTATGACTTCTTGGGCTACATGATCTCTCACATCATCTTTCTGAAACCTGATTTGGCTATCCAAATACCTTATGCCCTCTTTAAAGAAAGGTCTTAGCTTGGTAAGCTGTTCAGAAATGACCTTTTGGGAATCCTTGATGGCAGTCTTGACAGCAGTTAGTTCAGCTTGAAAGAGTTTATCAAAATCAGCTTTGGCAGCAGCAGAGGAGGTTGATGGTTCATCAGACTTTTTCTTGAGTTCAGTGACTATGCCATTGTGAGATGCAGTCAAGTTATCATTCATCCTGAGTTGATTCTCCAGCACATAGCCTTGCTTTAGTGCTATATCTTCTACTTTCTCTTTGATTGTTTCTTGATGTTTAGCCAGATAGACCACTGCATGAGCACCCTTTGTAAAACAATCAGTCATTTCCTTTTTATTAAGGTTCATTTCAAACCTTATTGACTTGATTTCCTGTCCCAGATCAGATTGTAGTGCCTTGTGCCCTTCATCAACATAAGTTTCCAAAGCCTTCCTTTGTTCATCCATCTTGATTTGCATGGCAAGCAGTAGAGCACTGTAATCAGTGGATGGAGGTTGTTGAACTAAGGAGTGTTGTGCAACAGTTTGGAGAGCTTTCTTATAGCTTTGACTCCTTCTTTTGAAAACAAAGAACTTCTTTTTCTTAGCTTGCTCAGCTTCATCATCTTCAGATTCTGATGTACTGGCAATATCCACCCTATCCTTAGGGCTGGATGGTTTTTCAGTGTGCACATCTTGTGCCTTCTCAGTATCTAGCCTTATAGGCTCTACTTGAATATCCAAATTCTCCCCCTCAGCAGCAGCATCCTTCACTGCATCAGCAGCATTCTTTTCCATATCAAAATCATCCTGATCTAAATTCAAAAATAGGTCTTCCATTGTATATTCTGCTGGAGACTGTGCAGGAGATGTTCTGGTTTCATCAGCTACAACAGATGTGTCTTGGAGAACAACATCTGGTTCTTGAGTTGCTGGCTGATTTTGCTGATGGTCATCAGACAAATCAGAATTTATTATGGAAAAATTCAAAGTATTAAGGTCAACAAGTACCTCTTGAATGAGGAGGGTGGCTTGCTCACTCTCCAGTGTAGATGGTTCTGCTACACCTGGAAGCTCCCCCTGGATGTCAGCTGGCTCCTGAGGAGCAGGTGACTTTTCTGCAGCCTTATCCATTGGACTATCAGGAGTGAAGACCACATGTTCTTCACTGCCTGAGCTGCTGGAGGACTCTTGAGGCACAGCAGCAGTCTTCCTCTTCTTCCTGGGAGGAGAGTCTTTCTTAGAAGCTTGTTTTTCAGGGGTGGTCAATTCCTTTGACACCAGCACCCTTTCCCATCTAGAGAATATCCTTGAGTCCATTCTCCTCATGTGATTGATTTTTGTTCCTGCAGCAGAGCTCATTACCTCTGGAATTGATCCAGCCAGGTAGAGACTTAGTATCCTGCCCAGATTGGGCTTCTTCAGACTTTCTTTTACTTTCTCAAAGACAATCATAGACCAGTCTGTCTTAAGGTTGAAGATGATCCTGGTCATGATACTGAACATAGAGGCTGACACCCTGTCATGCCCTCCTGGTTTGCTTAGAATAACCTTGCCTACATCTTCAGACAGGAATTTGCCTTGAGTGTTCATGCCTTTTCTGTTGAAGACAGAACCTATTCTCATCTTAGAATCAAGACCACACCAAGTGAGTGCTTCTCTGGTCTTAGATGTAGTTACTTCCTCTTCTTCTTGAATCTTAGGTAGCTGAAGTACCTTTCTCAAGGCCTTGGGTGAAACCTTGACCTTGGTTCCATGCACTCTGGATTTGATTCTGTATCCAGAGTCGTCCACAGTTTCTCCAGTAAGAAATTCAATCACTTCTTTCTTCCATATCTTGGTTGGCTCTGAAACCAAGTATTCCAGTCCTGAATCGCTGACTAGGGTTATCACAGATGTGATTTCCTGATCACCGTCATCGAATGCGCCTCGCACGAGCTCATAGTCTTCGTTAACGTTCTCTTCCAGCTTGGGAGCCATTAGGGTTTTGAGAATTAGTCTTTAGAGAAGAGAAATGTCGACACAGGAGTTTAGTCTCGAAACTCTGAAAGCGTGTCGACAAACACAAACAGAACTCTATTTATACCTTTCTTGTTTGAAGACGAACAGGCGGGATGAATTTCTAAAGATGTGTCGACACTGTCAATAAGTGTCGACACTGACTTATATTGTCTCGACACAAATGTGTCGACACAAGTTTAGTTAACAGATTTTATGTGTCGACACTTGGTTAAGTGTCGACACCACTATACTCGACATGTAGTCGAGACTTTACTTAGAAAAATTCTGAGTAAAACTTAAGTGTCGACACTTTATTGGATGTGTCGACACCTACTCGACATGTGTCGACACTAACATTCTGAAGTGTCGACACTAACTTCCTAGATGTGTCGACACCATTTTCCTAAAGTGTCGACACTTATTATTCTGTGTCGACATAGACTTGTCTATGTGTCGACACCTTTTTACTTAGCCAATTTTTGTTCTGTATACTTAATCTAAGTTTATCATACCTAGTTCAATTTTGAACCTATTAAACTTAGCTTCATCTAAGGGCTTAGTGAACATATCAGCTATCTGATTATCAGTTCTAACATATTCAAGTGTAATATCATTTCTTTCTACATGCTCCCTAAGAAAGTGATATTTAATCTCAATATGTTTAGTTCTACTATGAGATACAGGGTTGTTAGCTATTGAAATAGCACTAGTAGAATCACAATAAAGTGGAGTTCTACTTACCTGACATCCATAGTCTTCTAGCTGATGTTGAATCCACAGAAGTTGAGCACAGCAACTTCCTGCAGCTACATATTCTGACTCAGCTGTGGAGATGGCCACACTGGTTTGCTTCTTACTACTCCATGAAATGAGTCTTCCACCTAGGAACTG
Organism: Platanthera guangdongensis; assembly: GCA_039583875.1. Classification (NCBI taxonomy): domain Eukaryota; kingdom Viridiplantae; phylum Streptophyta; class Magnoliopsida; order Asparagales; family Orchidaceae; genus Platanthera; species Platanthera guangdongensis. The sequence goes on along the minus strand of CM077147.1, from coordinate 80,150,181 downwards.
ACAGGATCCAGTTGTGCTCTTTCTATCTTCTTTGCATCCTGCAAAGTCTGCATCTGAATAGCCTGTTAGATCAAAATCTCCATTCCTAGGGTACCAGAGGCCTAGATAGGGTGTGCCCTTTAGATATCTTAAGATTCTCTTGACTGCAGTCAAGTGAGATTCTTTGGGGCAGGCTTGATACCTGGCACAAACACATGTAGCATACATAATGTCAGGCCTACTTGCAGTCAAGTATAGTAGAGAGCCAACTATCCCTCTATACAAGGTTTCATCTACAGGTTTCCCTGCATCATCCTTGCTTAGAGACATACTTGACCCCATAGGAGTCTTCATGGTACTGGATGAATCCATACCATATTTCCTTATGAGTTCCAGGGTGAACTTTGACTGACATATGGACAAGCCACTTTCAGTCTGTTTAACTTGGAGACCCAAGAAAAACTTCAGTTCTCCCATACTACTCATTTCAAATTGACTCTGCATAAGCTTTGCAAACTTTTTGCAAAGGCTACTTTCAGTAGACCCAAATATAATGTCATCTACATATATTTGGACAAGTATTACTTTGCCTCTAGATTCCCTAAGGAATAGAGTCTTATCTATTTTCCCCCTTGTGAACTTGTTCTCAATGAGGAAACTAGATAGGGTTTCATACCAAGCTCTAGGAGCTTGCTTTAACCCATACAATGCTTTCCTAAGTCTATAGACATAATGTGGAAGAGTAGGATCAACAAAACCTGAAGGCTGCTCCACATATACTTCTTCTTTTAAATTACCATTAAGGAATGCTGACTTCACATCCATTTGGTATACTTTGAATCCTTGGTAGGTTGCATAGGCCAAGAACATCCTTATGGCTTCCAGTCTGGCTACTGGAGCAAAGGTTTGATCAAAATCAATACCTTCTTCTTGCCTATATCCTTTTGCAACCAGTCTTGCCTTATTCTTAATGATGACACCTTGTTCATCTAACTTGTTCCTGTAGATCCACTTTGTTCCTATCACATTGTGATCTTTAGGCTTAGGAACCAGATCCCACACCTTGCATCTTTTGAACTGATTAAGCTCCTCCTGCATTGCTTCAGTCCACTGTGGATCTTGTATAGCTTCTTCAAATTTCTTTGGTTCTATTTGAGACAGAAAACTTGAATATACTACAGCATTCTGATTTCTGCTCCTTGTCTGAACACCTTGTCTTGGATCTCCAATGATCAGCTCTACTGGATGATCTCTTAGATGCCTGTTGGCTGGAGGCATCCTTACTTCTGGTTGAACTTCTTCAGCATCTTCATCAAGCTGAGTTCCTTGTACTTCAACAGCTCCTTGTACATGTAATTCTCCCCCTGGACATAAGCCATCTTCTTCTACTTGCTGTCTTGCAGCAGGTACATCTTCTATGGTTAGCTTGTCCATCTTCTTAGTAAGACCTGTGGGGCTGCACACACTACTAGACATCTCATTGTTAATTAGTTGTGACTCATCAAAAACTACATGCACAGATTCCTCTACAACTTGTGTAGTCAAGTTGTAGACTCTATAAGCCTTACTATTATTGCTGTACCCAACAAACACTCCCTCTTGGGACTTGGCAGCAAACTTAGTTAAGTAAGACTTCCCATTGTTAAGTATGAAGCATTTACAACCAAAGATCCTAAAATAGGACAGATTTGGTTTCCTGCCTTTCACTACTTCATAGGGGGTCTTGTTTAACCTTTTAGTGATGGTAGCCCTATTTATCACATGGCATGCAGTGTTAACTGCTTCAGCCCAGAAATATTCTGGCAGTGATGAATCACTTAATAGGGTTCTACCAGCCTCTATCAAGGTCCTATTTTTCCTTTCAGCAATGCCATTTTGCTGAGGTGTTCTAGGTGAAGAGAATTCTTGAAATATCCCATAGTCTTCACACAGCTTTGTCATGCTTTCAGACTGAAACTCAGTACCATGGTCACTTCTAATTTTGACCACTGTACAGTTCAATTCATTCTGAATTTGCTTAACAAAACTATAGAAGACACTAGGTGTTTCAGATTTCTGCTTTAAGAAGAACACCCAGGAAAACCTTGAGTAGTCATCAACAACTACAAAGGTGTAGACCTTCCTACCTAAGCTGTGAACTGGCATTGGACCAAATAGATCCATATGCAAGAGGTATAAACACCTCACAGCATCTTTGTTGTCTAAGCTTCTAAAGGTGGATTTAGTCTGCTTGCCCTTTTGACAAGCTGAGCAAATGCCATCTTTGACACACTTAACTTGAGGACCATTCCTCACTAACTCTTTACTAAAGAGTTTGCCAATAGTCTTGTAATTAAGATGAGCAAGCCTCTTGTGCCATTTGACACATTGAGAGACTGTCTCATCAGCTACAAGACAGACTGGAGAACAATTGTTCTCAACCATAATGTCTAAGCAGTAGACATTTCTCTTTCTATATCCAGTCAAAATGATCTCTTGATCACTTGACCTCTTGATATGACAACCATTTTGAACAAATGAGATGTCATACCCTACATCACTTAATTGACTTATACTAATGAGGTTGTGTTTCAAACCTTTAACATAAGCCACTTGAGTAATGGTAACAAGGTTAGAAGAAATGTTACCAAACCCTTTGATGATTCCTTTTTCAGAACCACCAAAGGTCACCTTTGGACCATTTTTGATTGGGATATAGTCCTTCAGTAGTCCCCTAGTTCCAGTCATGTGTCTGGAACAACCACTATCCAAGTACCATGTAGGGGTATGGTCACTTGGATTCACCTGCAAAACAAATTAATGAACCTTAGAACCCAAAGTAAACTTGGGTCCTTGGTGATTGTTAGTTTGCAATTTGACATAGCTACCTGCTGGCTTTCCAACAGGTAACTTGTTACTCAACTTGGAACTGGCATTGTGCCAACAATCCAAGGCAAAGTGGCCAACCTTGCCACAACACCAGCATTCAAACTTGTTGTACCTTTGCTTAGGTACAACCTTTGTTGTCTTGACCACAGCAGCCTTGTTGAATGTTGGGGCTTTGCCCTTGGACTTGGACTGATCCTGAACAGTCCTCACAGGCTTAACAAAACCCAATACAGCCTTTCCTTTATGATGAACAAATTCATCAATCAAGGGTAGCACTGATTTAGGTTTTGAAAACCTAGCAACTAGCTCTTTCTCCTTCTGGAGATTGATCTCCAGCAACTTAATTTGATCATTTTTAAATGTAATAGTACCCATCTGAATCACAGTAATGTGTTTCAGCCTGGCTACTTCATTCAGTTTTTGATCATACTCCTTCTCAAAATCTGTTGCAGCTGCCTTGAGATCAGCAATCTCCTTTGCCTGACTTTTGGCTAGGATCTTGCTTTTCTTATAGGCTTGCAACAGTACTTGGTATTCATCTAAGAGCTGATGAATATCTCCCTCAGATTCAGAATCACTTCCATCACTTGATGAAGATGATTCTGACTCTGAACTAGAACTGGAATCAGAACTTGGAGTTGGACTTTGTACCTGACTAGGTCCTGGCTGCTCCAGGATTTTGGTACTTTCAGTCAATGCCATTAGTCCTTGGCACTGAACCTCTTCTTGTTCATAGATTGATTCCATGATATGCATAAACTCTTCTTCTTCTTCAGCAAATAGCCCTATATAGGCTTCAGCATCTGTCTCAGTGTCTGAAGAAGAAATGTCTGAAAGAGTCTTCTCATTCTTTGCAACAAAGGACTTCTCCTTCTTTCCTTTGAAGTGAGTCTTCTTTTTGCCACTGGATTCTTTCCTTCTTTCAGGACAATCTGCAATTACATGACCCTGTCTGTTGCAGCAGTAACACACAATCTTAGACCCAGTTGCCTTGCTAGTCTTTGTCCTTTGCTTGTCCTTCTTTGAAGGCTTCTTCTCCTGATACTGAACTTCTTTCCCTTTGGAAAAAGAAGGTCTGGACTTCCACTGTTTGTTCTTCAGGAATTTCTGAAAATGTCTGGTAAATGCAGCAAAGTCTTCATCACTTTCACTGCTTGTAGATTTAGTGCTAACAGACTCATCAGAATCTGATTCAACTACCTCTGGAGGAGGAGTTGATGACTTAGTCCTGTTCTTTCTAGGTACTTCTGACTTAAAGGCAACAGTCCTTTCCCTGTGTTCAGTCCTTGTTGACTTTTCCTCCTCTTTTCTTACTGACAATTGCATCTCATAAGATAACAACTTGCCAAACAGTGTGGGAGGAGGAATTTCTCCCAACTTTGCCATTTCTCTGATGGCACAGATCTTAGTGTCCCAATCTTTGGTTAGGGACCTCAAGAACTTATCATTCAATTCATAGTTTGTGAACTCCCTTCCATAGGACATGAGTTCATTAACAATTCTGTAGAACTTTTTGTAGCATTCAGTGATGCTATCTCCTCTTCCTTGCCTAAAGCTCTCATATTCTTGATTAAGCAAGGATTTCCTATCTTGTCTTACTTCTTCAGAACCTTCCATGTAGACAATGAGGGTATCCCACATTTCTTTTGCTGTTTTACAGTGAATAAGGTTCTGGAAGGTGGCATCATCAATTGCACTAACTATGATGTTCTGTGCCCTTTTGTCCATTGTAGCTAGGACAATCTCATCCTTGGTCATCTCAGAAAAATCCTTTGGAGTTCTCTGTGTAGCATCCAAGACTGAAATCTTCATGGGCACATAAGGCCCTTCCTTGACTGTGATGTAGATCCTAGGGTCAGAGGCCTCCATGAACAGCCTTACCCTTTCTTTCCAGATTCCAAAAATCTCCTTTCTGCAAATGGGCAGTTTCATTGAACCCAGTTCCTTGTGATTCTCTGAAGACCCCATGTTTCTTGATTTTCTTGAAACTGTTTCCTGACTTATATTGAATCTGCCAAACTGGATCTCCTCAGACAGTTAGTCCTTTTTGAGGAACCTGGCTCTGGTACCACTTGAAAGATATGGTACCTAAACACCTAGAGGGGGGGGGGGGTGAATAGGTGACCTAATCCTTTTTGAGTTTTGTTTGGCAGCACAACAGCTATTTCACAGAATTCTACAGCTAACAGCAATTACAGCATAAACACAGTAATTTCACAGCACAGCACAGAAGACACACTGATTTATAGTGGTTCCCCAATCTTTGGGTACATCCACTTTCCCCCTTCGCCTATCTAGCAGTGTACTAGATTCGGCCAAACTTCTCCACTAACTCAGAACCAAACTAGGTTCCTACCTCAGGCCCAAAGCCTTACACTCAGCCAAAAGGCCTACACTCAGCCACCTAGGCCTACACTCAGCCAATTAAGGCCTACACTCAGAGTTCTTCAACTCCTACACTCAGGCAACCAAGCCCTACCCTCAGCCTTTATAAAATAGGCTTACAATTCTCTCAGATCCAAAGGATCCTACAATTTAAAATAGAAAGTAAAATATATAACTCTACAACTCAGAAATAGGAGAGGAGTTGAGAGATTCTTGAATAGTTCTTGGAAGAACTCAGTTAGATCCAAACTGACTTAGCTTCCTTCAAAGCTTCTTGATTAGAACTGAATTAGTCTGAATCTTCTGCAGTTGTTCCTTGACCTCTGCTTCTTGAAATCCAGATGACTCTGAATTCTTCTTCTCAGCCTTAGTTCCAAAGACTGAATACTTAGTTGGAGCTCTCTCTCTCCAACTTCTTAGATCTGCTGATGCACAGCACGATCTTCTTGTGTTGATACTCAATATATCACTTTTACAAAGATCTGAACTCTCTCTGTAAAAACTTTGTCAACCACTTCTATATTACTTCAACAATCAATCTCTTAATCTCAATCATATCTTCTGTAGACTATGAGTGCCTATTTATAGGCTTCCTTCATGATAACCGGCTGGTCCGGTTCATAACAGACTTCTGATATCACTGACAGTTGATGTAGACCGGCTGGATCGGCAGCTGTCTTGTCAACCAGTCACTTCTTGAAATTCCTCTAACTGTCAGATAGTGTCGAGACTTTCTGTTCTTAAGTGTCGACACTTATAGGCCAAGTGTCGACACATGTTGTGTAAGTGTCGACACAAGTCTACAAGGTGTCGACACAATTCCTTGTGTGTCTCGACACAGTTTCTTCTGCATGTGTCGACACTGAAATTGAGTGTCGACACAAGTACTTGTACTTCATTCTTTAACTGTATTCTTCTAAGTGTCGACACATCTCCTTTGTGTCGACACATGTTCATGTGTAGAAACTGTCAAGTGTCGACACTGCTTCTTGGTGTCGACACAAGTCTTTACTTTTGTTTCTTCAGTTGAGTGTCGACACATTCCTTTAGTGTTGACACTTGTACTTAGAATATTTTGTAACTTTTCTGATCTTTGCTAAGTGTCGACACAGCTCCTTGTGTCGACACTTTCTTCAAGTCTAGATTCTTCAACTAAGTGTCGACACATTGTGCTGAGTGTCGACACTTTCTTCAAGTGTTGACTCCTCTGGTTGTGTGTCGACACATTGTGCTGAGTGTCGACACTTACTTCAAATACTGAGTCTTTAGCTAAGTGTTGACACATTGTGCTGGGTGTCGACACTTACTTCAAGTGCTGACTCTTCTGCATAGTGTCGACACATTGTGTTGAGTGTCGACACTTGTACTTAGATTCTGCAGACTTTTGCTGAGTGTCGACACTTACTTCAAGTGTTGACACTTCCTGGTGTTGACTCAGCTCTTCTAGGTGTCGACACTTCTGCTAAGTGTCGACACAGCTTTTCTGCATTCTTCTTCACTGAGTGTCGACACAGCTCCAAGTGTCGACACTTTCTGACTGGTGTCGACTCTTCTTCCCAGGTGTCGACACAATGACTCCAAGTGTCGACACTGCTTGTCTGGGTGTCGACACAAGCTTTCTCAAGTGTCGACACTTTCCCTCTGGGTGTCGACACATGGACTTAGAATTTTTAGCTTCAGTCCAGTGTATTCCTAACCTGCACAAGTAACTCAAACACACATCAAATACACTATGATGCATATCATTGAGTTAGGTGAGGCTTCTTCAAATCAGGTACATTTGACCAATGTACCCAACAATGGGGTGATATGTCCTTATATGGACTTGGTGTTTAGTCCATATGACCTTAGGGTAGTGAAATGCCATAGGATGGAATTTGGGGACATTTAAACTTAGACACACAAGTTAAACCAATTAGGGATAGTTTAGTCCTATACCTTTTATGAAAATATTGAAGGGTCATATAACCTTAGATCCTTATGAAATTTTGGTAGAAGAGTTTTTATAATAATATGAGTCTCTGGAAGTTATTATAGGATGATTAGAAAACAGTAGATCATACTTGTCGTTATAATCTCCACCTTGCCCTTTTTCATGATATCGAAGTAACCATGGCTAGATTAACTTAGAATGATATGAAACTCTAGCAAGGTTAATTAAATATCATTTAGAGGAACTAGTAAATTATTTGGATCATTTGGTCTTTTTCTTTTAGTACTTCATGTGTAAAGTGAACTAGTGCACCATATATTGGAAAATAGATAATAAATACAATATCTTGCTGGAAAATTATGTTACATGGCCAGAGAATCTTTTAGGGCATAATAAAGTCTAGAAAAGTATTACATGTTATTTTGATGAGTTTATAAGAATGTTGCTTCACAAAGTGCACTTTAATGGAAATATTTGAAGTATTTATATACTAGTTCACTTACATTGGAATTGCATGAAACTTAGTCAGTAGTGTTTTATGATCCTTATAAGCCTCTGGTAATTTTTATATAATTTTTATACTATGATTTATGGTACTCCTTTCATTAACTCTAATTATTTGAATTACCTTGAATTACTTATTTAGAGGTCATTACGTCTATATAAATCTGTAAAATTTGGTGTATACTGATATATTGTTGTCATATAGTGTTCATAATTGTTTTGTGGCCATACCTTAAGGAAATCTAGTACTTCATGTTCAAAATTATTCATGACCTAACTTTTGGGAAAATCTAGTAAATATTAAATTAATTAAGAAAATTACAAGTCTGTGGATTTACTCTAATTGTGTCATGATAGACTCACAATAATTATCTTATGGCATTTGGATGAAAATTTGGAGTACCTCCTATCATGTATATCATATAACTTAGGTTGGTCTGCATTTAGTAAAACTGCGGAATTTGTGATAATATGTGGAATGGATATAGAGAGATGGGTTATTGGTTTACTGATCTTGGTAAAGTGAAAAAGAAAAAGAGTGCTTTGTTAGGAGTCATGATGAGGATAGGGTTGGGTTGACTAGTGTTAAGAGGTGCTCGGGATCGACAAAAGATCGTCTTTCCTGTGGAGAGAGAGAGAGAGTCAAAATACACTAGGGTTTGATCCAGAATAATGTTAAAATGGATCAGGAATTGGGTAATAAATAATAATAATAAGTACCGTGCGAAAGGAAGCTTTGGGCTTCAGCTCATCGTAGTTCCTAGTGCCCTCGAGAGCCCATCACAGGGAATGCCTTGGGCAATCCAAGGTTAACATAAGCCGTAGGAATAAATGGAATGGAAGAGTAATTAGAAATACTCTAGGTTTGCACTTACACTCACACTCCCCGGTGTTGTGGGAGTTAGGTTAGGTCTCACGAGTGGTAGGCTCGGTGGTTTTGGTGATGGGCAGGTTAGCCCGGCGAGCCGATGGCTCTGATGGTTTTGTGACGGATGGGTTAGTCTCGGGAGCTTTGGCTCGGTAGATATTTGTGACAGATGGGATTTTTCGGGGAGCTTTGGCTCGGTGGGAAATGCATTAATGTTGCATGTGCATAATATATAAGCTGGTGGGTCTTCGGTATTTCAGGGTCGTCGCACCAACACTAGTATGTTGACTCAGCAAGTGTGGTTTAACACTTGGCCAAATAAAGTCCGGTGCGGCAACTAGCAAGAGTACGCAGGAGCTCCGCTTAGTGCACCAGCGTTGAGGCGTAAGATAGGTCTGACTGGTAGTGCTGATACCTATTTAGAGGTGGGAGAGGCCCAACCCGCCGCTTCTATTTGCCACTACGGAGGTATCCTGGGAGTGTACAACCCTGTACCTGGCCGAGTGGGTTCCTCCCCAAGTGGCGTACTCGGGGATGCTATGGGCGGCGTTTTGGTGCAGTCCCATTCGAAGACGTGCGGGTCCTCGTGCGTGCGTGCGGAGGTTTTATGTGCATAGGCTTAGAATTTATATATATATATGTGTGTGTTTAATATTATAATATATATATTATATTATATATATATTATATGATATATATAAGTGGGGAGGGATTAAGAAAGAAAAAAGGGGGGAGCAGGAGAAAAAGGGGCAGCAGGGCATCGGGTTGGGGAAAATAAAGAAAAGAAGAAAAAAAAGGGAGCACGGGAGAAATCGGGAAGGGGGAGAGCAGGGCGTCGACTTGGAGCCCAGCCGCCGCCGCCCCCTTCCTCTCTCCCGTCGGCCTGGAGTAGCAACCCCCACCCCCGGCTCCCTCTCTCCCGTCGACCTGGAGCAGCAACCCTCACCCCCGACACTCTCTCTCTTCCGTCGGCCCGGAGCAACAACTGCCCGCCCCCCTCTCTCTCTCGGCCTGGAGCAGCACGACCCCCGCCCCTCTCTCCCTCAGCCTGGAGTTAAAGTTCTCTCCCATCGGCCGCCTGGAGCAGCACCCCGGCGCCGCTCCCTCTTTCTCCAGCCGCCTGGAGATCAGCCCGGCTCCTCCTATTTTCTCTGTCCAGGCTGCCGCTCGGAGGTGGTACCCGAGCCTCCTTTTTCCTGTCCCGGCCGCCGCTCGGAGGTGGTACCCGGGCCTCCTTTTTCCTGTCCCGGCCGCCGCTCGGAGGTGGTACATGAGCCTCCTTTTTCATGTCCCGGCCGCCGCCTGGAAGTGTAGCCCAAGCCCCACTTTTTCTTGTCCAGGCCGCCGCCTGGAAGTGCATCTCGATCCCCTCACGAAGAGGGCTATTATTTACCGAGATCCATAGTGAGAGGAAGAATCAGAGCTCATACGGCGATATCCAGATCCGTGCGTGTAGAGTCGCTACAGTCGTTAAGCATCGAGCCTCATGCAAGATACGCGGCTGCGCCAACATACGCGTCAAGGGTAACGATGTTTCTACTTGGGCAGGTGAAGCCCTCAGTTTACATATTTGCATGGAAGCCCCTCTCCACCAACGGGTGGGGGGAAGGGAGCTTTTAGGCGGGCTGACATGTACGTCCCTGCAATTAACTGCATTAGCACCCGGAAGCATGAGTACGGGTTTAGGCATGCTGTGTGAAGCCCATCCGGACGTATGAGACAGATTGGTGATGTTCTGGGGTTCTCGGAGAAGACTCTGAGGAAGTTGTATATCTTCTATTTGCATGGAATGCACGCCACAACCCCCAAAGAAGGGGTGTGTGAAATATATTTGGCCAGCATATGTTAGCCGATGGTTGTTCAGCTGGCAGTCGCTTGTCGAGACGTTGTCGTACAGGTGTTGCAGAACAAGGAGGGGAGTAGTGGGCTTAGGCCCAAGCTTGTGTCGGCCCTCGAAGGACTATTTTTGCTTATATTGTCGGTCTGCGTGCCGAAGTATGGAATTCATATTCCTGTGATTATTTATGATATCTGTGATGGTCTGTGCATATGTAGTTTACTTCTTCTGCCTTGGGCGAGTGGTGTGCTTGTGAACCGCTTGCCCCGTGGGGTCCCCGAGGTATAGTTGTCGGGAAGCCCCTGATGGCCTGTTGTCATCCTTTTAGAATAGCGGAGTTCCGTTGTTAGTGGCACAACTTGGGCAGCGCGCCATAGAATTGCTCGGCGAAATTGCGCCATTGGTAGGGAGGGTGAGGAACATTTTGTATAGACCCGAGGAGGCACCTCTAGTCAGGAGAGAGTTGGTCTTGAGATTCTCCTTAGAGGTTCCGGTCGGCCAAGAGAGCCCTCCGAAGGTGCCTTAGCTCAGCCTTTGGCTTGGGAGGGGAAGAGTTTGCTAGTCTTTCGGGTATGCGGCGGGACCTCCACGCTGAGACCTTGGGTATGTCCCTTGTGTTCCTAGTCTTGTGCCTAGATCGTTCTCTTGAGGGTAGTAGGTGCGCGGTCACCCCTTCCCCGTGGGTGAACTCCACAGGAGACTGAGATTACGGTTTCAACATTTTGTTGTGGTGAGCGTGGAGAGTGACCAACACAGAAGAACTCAGGCGAACATTATGGCTATAGAAGTGGAACCAGGTGACGACCAGGGTCGTGCGCTGACATTTTGTGTGTGAGGTCTTCATACCCGGAGTCGGCCCATCCTATAGATGTTGTTGGAATCCCGTAGCATTCAGGGTAGGATTTGCACCTACTTGAAACAATTTTTTCCTTAAAACGTGTAAGTGGTACTCTGATTTTTAATAAGAGTTTTTTAAACACGCCAATACTATTGCAATGAGCTCGCATGAAGAAGTGAAATGAATTTGGACCCCGATCAGATCCCGCTGTCAGGCTCTCACCTAGCTGGCAAGGCTGGAAGTCACTCGGTGTCATGCTCAGACCTCGAGCAAATCCCGCTGTCAGGCTCTCACCTAGCTGGCAGGGCTGGAAGTCACTCGATGGTGTTAGCCTTGGACCCCGAGCAGATCCCGCTGTCAGGCTCTCACCTAGCTGGCAGGGCTGGAAGTCACTCGATGGTGTTAGCCTTGGACCCCGAGCAGATCCCGTTGTCAGGCTCTGACCTAGCTGGCATGGCTGGAAGTCAATCGGTGTCATCCTCAGACATCGAGCAGATCCCGCTGTCAGGCTCTCACCTAGCTGGCAGGGCTGGAAGTCACTCTGTGTCATCCTCAGACCTCGAGCAGATCCTGCATTCAGGCTCTCACCTAGTTGGCAGGGCTGGAAGTCACTCGAGAGCATTAGCCTTGGACCCCGAGCAGATCCCGCTGTCAGGCTCTCAACAAGATGGCATGGCTGGAATTCACTCGGTGTCATCCTCAGACCTCGAGCAGATCCCACTGTCAGGCTCTCACTAGATAGCAGGGCTGGAAGTCACTCGGTGTCATCCTCAGACCTCGAGCAGATCCCGCTGTCAGGCTCTCACCTAGCTAGCAGCGCTGGAAGACACTCGATGGCGTTAGTCTTGGACTCCGAGTGCTGCTCGGCCCCGGGTAGACTTGCTGTTAGGCTCTCACTAGCTGGCAGGGCTGTAGGCACACCTAGGGGGTAAGGGAGAGAGTTTGCAGTTGGAGAGAGAGTTTGGATACTTTGTAGGACCCCGAGTGATGATCAGCCTCGGGTAGACCCACTGCCTGGCTCCTACTAGCTGGCAGGTCCGTTGGCTTGCCTGGGGGGTAAGGGACCCCGAGTGCTGCTCAGCCCCGGGTAGACTCGCTGTCAGGCACTCATTAGCTGGTAGGGCTGTAAGCACACTTGGGGGGAAAGGATTGGTTCTTGGAGGTTTTTGCAGGACCCTGAGTGATGCTCGGCCCCGGGTAGACCCGCTGTCTGGCTCCTACTAGCTGGCAGGTCCGTAGGCTCGCCTGGGAGGTAAGGGACCCCGAGTGCTGCTCGGTCCTAGGTAGACTCATTGTCAGGCTCTCATTAGCTGGCAGGGCTGCAGGCACACCTAGGGGGAAAGGATTGGTTCTTGGAGGTTTTTGTAGGACCCCGAGTGATGCTCGGCCCCGAGCAGACTCGCTGTCTAGCTCCTACTAGCTGGCAGGTCCGTAGGCTCGCCTTGGGGATAAGGGACCCCGAGTGCTGCTCGGCCTCGGGTAGACTTGCTGTCAGGCTCTCATTAGCTGGCAGGGCTGTAGGCACACTTTGGGGGAAAGGATTGGTTCTTGGAGGTTTTTACAGGACCCCCAGCCTGGCTCGGCCCCAGGTAGACCCGCTGCGCAGACTCTCATCTAGCTGGCAGGTCCGTAGGCTCGCCTGTGGGGGTAAGGGACCCCAAGTGCTGCTCGGCCCCGGGTATACTCGCAGCTCAGGCTCTCATTAGCTGGGTAGGGCGGTAGGCACACCTAGGGGAAAGGATTAGCTCCGCGTGTTCAACACATTACAAAATATATGGCTTTGTTATTTCACAATATCCTGAGAAATTATGTACTGATAGTAAGAAATGGTATATGGGCAATTGAATAACAAGGAGCATTACTAGTATCGAGTGGTTCAAAAAGATCAAAAGGGACATGGAGAGATTAGTGGGCATAAGTGCAATTTTCAGTTTCTCTCAATTTTGTTTTTTTTTTTCGGGACGGCTCCCACTCGCTGGATTGTGTACAACCCCGTACCCGGCCGAGTGGGATCCTCCCCAAGTGGCGAACTCGGGGATGCTATGGGCGGCGTTTTGAAGCAGTCCCGTTCGAAAACGTGTGGGTCCTCGTGCATGCGTGCGGAGGTTTTATGTGCATAGTCTTAGAATTTATATATATATGTGTTTAATATTATAATATATATATTATATGATATATATAAGTGGGGAGGGATTAAGAAAGAAAAAAGGGGGGAGCAGGAGAAAAAGGGGTAGCAGGGCATCGGGTTGGGGAGAATAAAGAAAAGAAGAAAAAAAAAGGTGGAGCATGGGAGAAATCGGGAAGGGGGAGAGCAGGGCGTCGACCTGGAGCACAGCCGCCGCCCCCTTCCTCTCTCCCGTCGGCCTGGAGTAGCAACCCCCACCCCCGGCTCCCTCTCTCTCGTTGGTCTGGAGCAGCAACCCTCACCCCGACCCTCTCTCTCTTCCATCAGCCTTTAGCAGAAACCGCCCGCCCCCCTCTCTCTCTCGGCCTGGAGCAGCACGACCCCCGCCCCACTCTCCCTCGGCCTGGAGTTAAAGTCCTCTCCCGTCGGCCGCCTGGAGCAGCACCCCCGCGCCGCTCCCTCTTTCTCCAGCCACCTGGAGATCAGCCCGGCCCCTCCATTTCTTCCAGTCCAAGCCGCCGCCTGGAGATCAGCCCGGCCCCTCCTATTTTCTCTGTCCAGGGCGCCGGTCGGAGGTGGTACCCGAGCCTCCTTTTTCCTGTCCCGACCGCCGCTCGGAGGTGGTACCCGAGCCTCCTTTTTCCTGTCCCGACCACCGCTCGGAGGTGGTACCCAAGCCTCCTTTTTCCTGTCCCGGCCGCCGCTCGGAGGTGGTACCCGAGCCTCCTTTTTCCTGTCCCGGCCGCCGCCTGGAAGTGTAGTCCGAGCCCCACTTTTTCTTGTCCAGGACGCCGCCTAGAATGCTGCCCGAGCCCCTCATGAAGAGGGCTATTATTTACCGAGATCCATAGCGAGAGGAAGAATCAGAGCTCATACGGCGACATCCGGATCCGTGCGTGCACAGTCGCTACAGTCGTTAGGCATCGAGCCTCATGCAAGATACGCGGCTGCGGCTCTGCCAACATACGCGTCAAGGGTAACGATGTTTCTACTTGGGCAGGTGAAGCTCTCAGTTTACATATTTGCATGGAATCCCCTCTCCACCAATGGGTGGTGGGAAGGTAGCTTTTAGGCGGGTTGACGTGTACGTCCCTGCAATTAACTGCATTAGCACCCGGAAGCGTGAGTACGGGTTTAGGCATGTTGTGTGAAGCCCATCCGGACGTGTGAGCCGGATTGGTGATGTTCTGGGGTTTTCGGAGAAGACTTTGAGGAAGTTGTATATCATCTACTTGCAGGGAATGCACGCCACAACCCCCAAAGAAGGGGTGTGTAAAATATATTTGGCCATCTTATGTTAGCCGATGGTTGTTCAGCTGGCAGTCGCTTGTCGAGACGTTGGCGTACAGGTGTTGCAGTACCAGGCGGGGAGTAGCGGGCTTAAGCCCAAGCTTGTGTCGGCCCTCGAAGGCCTATTTTTGCTTATATTGGCGGTCGACATGACGAAGTATGGAATTCATATTCCTGTAATTATTTATGATATCTGTGATGCTCTTTGCATGTGTAGTTTACTTTTTCTGTCTTGTGCGAGTGGTGTGCTCGAGAGCCGCTCGCCCCGTGGGGCCCCGAGGTATAGTTATCGAGAAGCCTCTGATGGCTTGTTGTCATTATTTTAGAATAGCGGAGTTCCGCTGTTATTGGCCCAACTTGGGCAGCGCGCCGTAGAATTGCTCGGCAAAATTGCGCCATTGGTAGGGCGGGTGAGGAACATTTTGTATAAACCCGAGGAGGCACCTCTAGTCAGGAGAGAGTTGGTATTAAGATTCTCCTTAGAGGTTCCGGTCGGCCAAGAGAGCCCTCCGAAGGTGCCTTAGCTCAGCCTTTGGCTTGGGAGGGGAAGAGTTTGCTAGTCTTCCGGGAAGAGGTTGCTGCTCCAGGCCGACGGAAGAGAGAGAGGGTCGGGGGTGAGGGTTGCTGCTCAAGGCCGACGGGAGAGAGGGAGCTGGGGGTGGGGGTTGCTGCTCCAGGCCGACGGGAGAGAGGAAGGGGGCGGCGGCGGCTGGGCTCCAGATCGACGCCCAGCTCTCCCCCTTCCCGATTTCTCCCCTGCTCCCCCTTTTTTCCTTCTTTTCTTTATCCTCCCCAACCTGATGCCCTGCTGCACCTTTTTCTCGTGCTCCCCCCTTTTTTCTTTCTTAATCCCTCTCCACTTATATATATCATATAATATATATAATATAATATATATATTATAATATTAAACACACATATATATAAATTCTAAGTCTATGGACATAAAACCTTCGCACGCACGCACGAGGACCCACATGTCTTCGAACGGGACTGCACCAAAACGCCGCCCATAGCATCCCCGAGTCCGCCACTTGTGGAGGATCCCACTCGGCCGGGTATGGGGTTGTACCACCTCCGAGCGGCAGCCGGCACAGGAAAAAGGAGGCTCGGGTACCACCTCCGAGCGGCGGCCGGGACAGGAAAAAGGAGGCTCGGGTACCACCTCCGAGCGGCGGCCTGGACAGAGAAAATAGGAGTGGCCGGGCTGATCTCCAGGCGGTGGCCTGGACTGGAAGAAATGGAGGGGTCGGGCTGATCTCTAGGCGGCTGGAGAATGAGGGAGCGGCGCGGGGGTGCTGCTCCAGGCGGCCGACGAGATAGGACTTTAACTCCAGGCCGAGGGAGAGAGGTCAGGGGTCGTGCTGCTCCAGGACGAGAGAGAGAGGGGTGGGCGGTTGCTGCTCCAGGCCGACGGAAGAGAGAGAGGGCTGGGGGTGAGGGTTGCTGCTCCAGGCCGACGGGAGAGAGGGTGCCGGGGGTGGGCGTTGCTGCTCCAGGCCGACGGGAGAGAGGAAGGGGCAGCAGCGGCTGGGCTCCAAGTCGACGCCCTGCTCTCCCCCTTCCCGATTTCTCCCGTGCTCCCCCTTGTTTTCTTCTTTTCTTTATTCTCCCCAACCTGATGCCCTGCTGCCCCTTTTTCTCCTGCTCCGCCCTTTTTTCTTTCTTAATCCCTCCCCACTTATATATATCATATAATATATATATATATATATATATATATATATATATATATATATATATATATATATATATCATATAATGTATATATATATAATATAATATATATATATATTATAATATTAAACACACATATATATATATAAATTCTAAGCCTATGCACATAAAACCTCCGCACGCATGCACGAGTACCCGCACGTGTTCAAACGGGACTGCACCAAAACGCCGCCCATAGCATCCCCGATTCCACCACTTGGGGAGGATCCCACTCGGTCGGGTACGGGGTTGTACACAATCCCCGCTCTTTTCGAGGTGGGCACAAGCTTGGAAAGAAACATCCAACCCCAAGTATCCGGCGAGTGGGAGCCGGCCCAAAAAAAAATTTGCGAGAAACTGAAAATTGCACTTATCCCCATTAATCTCTCCATGCCCCTTTTGATCTTTTTGAACCACTCGATACCAGTAATTCTCCTTGTTATTTAATTGCCCTTATACCATTTCTTACTATCAATACATAATTTCTCAAGATATTGTGAAACAATAAAGCCATATATTTTGTAATGTATTGAACATGAGGAGTTAATCCTTTCCCCTCAGGTGTGCCTACCGCCCTACCCAGCTAATAAGAGCCTGAGCAGCGAGTCAACCCGGGGCCGAGCAGCACTCGGGGTCCCATACCCCCACAGGCGATCCTACGGACCTGCCAGCTAGATGAGAGCCTGCGCAGCGGTTCTACCTAGTCCGAGCCAGGCTCGGGGTCCTGCAAAAACCTCCAAGAACCAATCCTTTCCCCCCATGTGTGCCTACAACCCTGCCAGCTAATGAGAGCCTGACAGCGAGTCTACCCGGAGCCGAGCAGGACTCGGGGTCCCTTACCCCCCCCCCCCTCAGGCGAGCCTACGTACCTGCCAGCTAGTAGGAGCCTGGCAGCGGGTCTGCCCGGGGCCGAGCATCACTCGGGGTCCTGCAAAAACCTCCAAGAACCAATCCTTTCCCCGCAGGTGTGCCTACAGCCCTGCCAGCTAATGAGAGCCTGACAGCGAGTCTACCCGGGGTCCAGCAGCACTCGGGGTCCCTTACCCCCCAGACGAGCCTACGGACCTACCAGCTAGTAGGAGCCAGGCAGCGGGTCTACCCAGGGCCGAGCATCACTCGGGGTCCTGCAAAAACCTCAAAGAACCAATCCTTTCCCCCAGGTGTGCCTAAAGCCCTGCCAGCTAATGAGAGTCTGACAGCGAGTCTACCCGGGGTCGAGCAGCACTCGGGGTCCCTTACCCCCCAGGCGAGCCAACGGACCTGCCAGCTAGTAGGAGCCGGGCAGCGGGTCTACCCGAGGACGAGCATCACTCGGGGTCCTGCAAAGTATCCAAACTCTCTCTCCAAACTCCAAACTCTCTCCCTTACCCCCCAGGTGTGCCTACAGCCCTGCCACCTAGTGATAGCCTGACAGCGAGTCTACCCGAGGTCGAGCAGTACTCGGGGTCCAAGGCTAACGCCATCGAGTGACTTCCAGCCCTTCCAGCTAGGTGAGAGCCTGACAGTGGGATCTGCTCGAGGTCTGAGGATGACACTGAGTGACTTCCATCCCTTCCAGCTAGGTGATAGCCTGACAGCGGGATCTGCTCGAGGTCTGAGGATGACACTGAGTTACTTCCAGCCCTGCCAGCTAGATGAGAGCCTAACAGCGGGATCTGCTCGGGGTCCAAGGCTAACGTCATCGAGTGACTTCTAGCCCTGCAAGCTAGGTGAGATCCTGATAGCGGGATCTGCTCGAGGTCTGAGGATGACACCGAGTGACTTCCAGCCCTGCCAGCTAGGTGAGAGCCTGACAGCGGGATCTGCTCGAGGTCTGAGGATGACACCGAGTGACTTCCAGCCCTACCAGCTAGGTGAGAGCCTGACAGCGGGATCTGCTCGGGGTCTAAGGCTAATGACATCGAGTGACTTCCAGCCCGGCCTGCTAGGTGAGAGTCGACAGCGGGATCTGCTCGAGGTTTGAGGATGACACCGAGTGACTTCCAGCCCTGCCAGCTAGGTGAGAGCCTGACAGCGGGATCTGCTCGAGATCCAAGGCTAACGTCATCAAGTGACTTCCAGCCCTGCCAGCTAGGTGAGAGCCTGACAGCAGGATCTGCTCGAGGTCTGAGGATGACACCGAGTGACTTCCAGCCCTGCCAGCTAGGTGAGAGCCTAACAGCGGGATCTGCTCGGGGTCCAAATTCATTTCCCTTCTTCATGCGAGCTCATTGCAATAGTATTGGCGTGTTTAAAGAACTCTTATTAAAAATCAGAGCACCACTTACACGTTTTAAGGAAAAAATCGTTTCAAGTAGGTGCAAATCCTACCCCGAGTGCTACGGGATTCCAACAACATCTATAGGATGGGCCGACTCCGGGTATGAAGACCTCACACACAAAGTGTCAGCGCACGACCCTGGTCGTCACCTGGTTCCACTTCTATAGCCATAACGTTCGCCTGAGTTCTTCTATGCTGGTCACTCTCCATGCTCACCGCACCAAAATGTTGAAACTGAAATCTCGGTCTCCTGTGGAGTTCACCCTTGGGGAAGGGGTGACCGCGCATCTACTACCATCAAGCAAACAATCTAGGCACAAGACTAGGAACACAAGGGACAGACCCAAGGACTCAGCGTGGAGGTCCCGCCGCATACCTGAAAGACTAGCAAACTCTTCGCCTCCGAAGCCAAAGGCTGAGCTAAGGCACTTCGGAGGGCTCTCTTGGCCGACCGGAACCTCTAAGGAGAATCTCAAGACCAACTCTCTCCTGACTAGAGGTGCCTCCTCGGGTCTATACAAAATGTTCCGCACCCGCCCTACCAATGGCGCAATTTCACCGAGCAATTCTACGGTGCGCTGCCCAAGTTGGGCCACTAACATCGGAACTCCGCTATTCTAAAAGGATGATAACAGACCATCAGGGGTTTCACGACAACTATACCTCGGGCCCCCCACGGGGCGAGCGGTTCACCAGCACACCACTGACCCAAGACAGAATAAGTAAACTACACATGCACAAAGCATCACAGATATCATAAATAATTACAGGAATATGAATTCCATACTTCGGCACGCAGGCCGGAAATATAAGCAAAAATAGGCCTTCAAGGGCCGACACAAGCTTGGGTTTATGCCCGCTACTCCCCGCCTGGCACTGCAACACTTGTATGCCAACGTCTCGACAAGCTAGTGCCAGTTGAACAACCATCGGCTAACATAAGCTGGCCAAATATATTTCACACACCCCTTCTTTGGGGGTTGTGGCGTGCATTTCCTACAAATAGATGATATACAACTTCCTCGGAGTCTTCTCCGGGAACCCCAGAACATCACCAGTCCGGCTCACACGTCCGGATGGGCTTCACACAGCTTTCCTAAACCCGTACTCACGATTCCGGGTGCTAATGCAGTTAATTGCAGGGACGTACACGTCAGCCCGCCTAAAAGCTCCCTTCCCCCCACCCGTTGGTGGAGATGGGCTTCCATGCAAATATGTAAACTGAGGGCTTCACCTGCACAAGTAGAAACATCGTTACCCTTGACGCGTATGTTGGCAGAGCCGCAGCTGCGTATCTTGCATGAGGCTCGATGCCTAACAATTGTAATGACTGTGCACGCATGGATCCGGATGTCGTCGTATGAGCTCTGATTCTTCCTCTCACTATGGATGTCGGTAAATAATAGCCCTCTTCATAAGGGGCTCGGACTGCACTTCCAGGCGGCGGCCTGGACAAGAAAAAGTGGGGCTCGGGCTACACTTCCAGGCGGCGGCCGGAACAGGAAAAAGGAGGCTTGGGTACCACCTCCGAGTAGCGGCCGGCACAGGAAAAAGGAGGCTCGGGTACCACCTCCGAGCGGCGGCCAGGACAGGAAAAAGGAGGCTCGGGTACCACCTCCGAGCGGCGGCCTGGACAGAGAAAATAGGAGGGGTCGGGCTGATCTCCAAGCGGCGGCCTGGACTAGAAGAAATGGAGGGGCGGGGCTGATCTCCAGGCGGCTGGAGAAAGAGGGAGCGGCGCGGGGGTGCTGCTCCAGGTGGCCGACGGGAGAGGACTTTCACTTCAGGCCAAGGGAGAGAGGGGCGGGGGTCGTGCTGCTCCAGGCCGAGAGAGAGAGAGGGGGGCGGGAGGTTGCTGCTCCAGGCTGACGGAAGAGTGAGAGGGCCGGGGTGAGGGTTGCTGCTCCAAGCCGACGGGAGAGAGGGAGCCGGGGTGGGGGTTGCTGATCCAGGCCGACGGGAGAGAGGAAGGGGGCGGCAGCGGCTGGGCTCCAGGTCGACGCCCTGCTTTCCCCCTTCCCGATTTCTCCCCTGCTCCCCCTTTGTTATCTTCTTTACTTTATTCTCCCCAACCTGATGCCCTGCTGCCCCTTTTTCACCTGCTCCCCCCTTTTTTCTTTCTTAATCGGTCCCCACTTATATATATCATATAATATATATAATATATATATATATATATATTATAATATTAAACACATATATATATATAAATTCTAAGCCTATGCACATAAAACCTCCGCACTCACGCATGAGGACCCGCACGTCTTCGAACGGTACTGCACCAAAACGCCGCCCATAGCATCCTCGAGTCTGCCACTTGGGGAGGATCCCACTCGCCCGGGTACGGGGTTGTACAGGGAGGTTAGGCTCCAGAAAGGTGGAACTAAAGGTCTGTGTGCGCAGAGTCGGGTGTGTGAGTTGTACTTGCATGTTCATACTATAACATACTTGCATGACATAGCATCATCATTGCATATAACCCTTGACACCTATTGTATAAATTGGTATGGGACTCTTTATACAATAGGCCTTGTAAAATGACCCCTTGGTCTATAGGTTTGTATGGGCATTCCTATAGGTCATGGTTACTTACTTAGTTTGTCTTCTTATACTTTTACTTGCTCACTATGTTCATGTGTATACTCGTACTGGTTACCTGCTATTTGCTTACTTATACTTGTTAAGGTTATATGCTCATGTTAGACTAGTTCCGTCGTCACCTGCTTACTTTGTTACTCTCCACCTTCATTACCTTCCCTTTCCTCCTCCCCGCTTGGTGCCTAGGAGCCATGGGGGAGGGGTGGGGGATGATAGGACTTAGTATTTTAGACGAACGGTCGTTAACCAAATCATTTTTTGGGATCGTGGAGCCCTACCAGGACATGCAGTTCCAAAGGTCAGTATGCTTGGAGACTGGACAGTTGATGTGCCCGCGAATAGACTCTTATTGTGGTTGGTTCGATGAGTCGATCGTCGCGGGCTTGCTAAGGTAGGCAAGTGCACCTATCGCAAGTAGTACTCGATATTCGGGAGAATACCGAGATCGTATTGTTCTCGGGGTCGGGTTGATTATTCTTACTCCTCCAGGAGGACTATTATTTTACTGAAAGTAAGGCGGAGATTTTAATTAACTAAAGAAAAGAGAAGTGCGAAAATGATTTATAAAAATTCGATGAAGGGTTAACGCTCGGCATCGAATCGGATTAAGACTAAAATGACTTTTAATAATAATTGAACTTAGTTTTCAAATCAATAAAAGAAACTTGGCCGTGGAGATTCCACAGATATGAGCTCACCTAGCTATAGGGATATCGCTCACCTGAACGCTAAGACTATTCGACCGAACGTTAGTCCGACGAAGGATTCCTCTTAACGCCCGCTTTACGCTAAGAACCCCGCTATTGGGTGGGGAACCCAATCCGGAAGAATTACGCTTGTCCTCTTTCGAGGGTATGTACGCAACTCTCTTTACCCAGGGGTGATCTGTGCATACGCACGGCCTCTAATTTACCTAGAGTATGGATAACGGAAATAGGGCCCACACATCGATTTGTGGTCCTACGCGTCGTTAACCCGGGGTAAACCTTAAGTCCTAAAATTAAAGTGAAAATTAAGAACTTTAATTATTTCAAATCATTTTTTAATGTCCCAATACTTTTCGATGCCGAGACTAATGGCGATTTGCCACACATCGGTATGGGGACGGCTTTATAATTTGATGAGGCGCGAGTTCGTAATTAAACGCTAAATGAGTATAAGAAGAATACATGAAAATAACAAATATTTAGAAAACAGAAAAGTTAGCTAAAAAGAGAACTCACACACACTTCAAATTATAAATAAACAAAAAAACTAAGTTACAAAAAAAGAGAACAATTACAAGTCCTACTCAAACGAGTAGGCGGGAAATAAGGGCGCGTCATTTAACTCTTAACGAGTAGGCGGAAAAGAAAAAAAAGGAAAATTGCAAGTCTTACTCAAACGAGTAGGCGGGAAATAAAAGCACGCCATTTAACTCTTAACGAGTGGGCGGAAATAAATGCGCACACATAACACACTCTACATAATTTGAAGAAAGTGATAAAAGAAAGCATTAAAATTTATCTCCTACACACACACTCTACATGATTTCAAGAAAGCAATAAAAGAAAGCATGATAATTTATCTCCTACACACAAACACTCTGCATGATTTGAAGAAAGCAATAAAGGAAGCATGAAAGTTACCTAAAAATTAAAACAACTACTTTTTTATACGTGGATTTTAACTAAAACTCATAAAAAGAACAAATAAAAATTAAAAGAACAAAAAGTTTTTCAAAACTAAGCAAAAACCAAAGTTCTTTAAAAATTAAAATTACAAGATTTTCATTCTTATGAGTTCATAAAAGTGATAAAAAGGTGAAATAAAATTTAAAATGACAAAAAGGTTTTACAACCCTTAAAAAAACTAAGTAAAAAAAACAGAATCACTTTTAAAATCTCTTTTACAAATACATAAGAATGAAAACATTAAGCTCTAAGAAAAGGACATGGTGAAAAAGAGAAAAGCTTAGCATACCACATTTAATTTTGAAATAAAAATCTACTACAAAAACTAACATGAAGACTAGTTAAAAATAAGAATAATGAACATGTTACACTCATATACACACACACACTTTTCATAAAAGAGAAGAACAAAGATGAACAAAGAGATAAAATGAGGAAGAAAGTGAGCACACAAGTTCATTCCACAGCCATTTAAGAAGAGAAAAACAAACATATTTTATTGATGAAAATAAACTATTACAAAGCTAATAAAAAAATAAAGAGAAAGGAGGAGAAAGTTCTCCTTATATGGCAAAGAAATCCACGGATGCACCCCACAAAACACACAAAATTTGGCTCAAAAAAGTGAACCCTTGGCCCGTACAGAAATGGGCTATTTATAGGAAAATAAAAATCCAAGTACACGCCCTCCGACACGGGCATGTCGGGGGGTGGGGGGGCGTGTCAGTACTGTTAGCGACGTGATCCGGCGATTTGATGGTATAGTTGACTTCGGGTTGGACACGTGTCGGTCACGCGACGGTCATGCCCCAGGTCACAGGCGTGACTCTAGGCGTTTCGGGGAGGTAGAACTGGGTGAGGGTTGCGTTGAAATGTCGTCGCGCGGGTCTTGTTGGCCAGGTGGCGGAGTACACATGTCGGTTACGCTCGTGTCTCTGTCTACACGGGGCGTGTCGGGGAGGTATATCCGACGCGGGTTGCGTAAAAGGTCGCCGGCAACATCTTGTCATCCAGGTGGTGGAGTACACGTGTCGGTCACGCCCGTGTCTCTGTCTACACGTGGCGTGTCGGGTTGCTCGACGATCGTCGAGTGCAAATCGTCAAGCTTGAGTGTCACGGCCACGGTCACGGGGCGTGTCAAATGACACGGGCGTGACCCCGGGCGTGACTAACTTTTCTCTTAAAAAACAGCGGCTTTCCACAGGTTTGACATGGCATGCCTTGGTCACGGGCGTGACCCAAAGTACACGGGCGTGACATGTCAAAATTTTGACTTTTTCCTGAAAATTTCAGAAATCAAAATTATGGTTATGTTAGGTAAATATTTACAAAAAGGAGCAATTTATTAAATGAAACTAACTAAAAAAAGCAAAACTAAACTAAAATAGCATAATAAAAACATAGAAAAAATGCGTATAATTATAACTTATCAAATACCCCCATACTAAAAGTTTTTGCTATTCTAGAGCAAAAGTTTGAGGTGAACTTATTAGGAATAGAAAAAATTCTAAGTTTAGCTACCACTTAATTAATTATAAGAGAGATCTAAATAAATATACGGGGTGTATGAGTTAAGTCCTAAAATTATGTAGATGATTTAAATAGGGCAAAAGTTTTGGCCAAAAGACGTCTTGATGTAATCAATTAGAAAGCAATAATTGTAATTGTTAGATTAACAAAAATAGTTTGGAATTATATGAACTTTAACTTATAAGAGTTTTACTGGAAATAATGCAATTTATAAATTATGCTCTCAAAAAGATTTTTGAATTAATTATAGAATCGTGAAATTGTCTAAGGTGGTTGACGTTGGTATATGAAGAGGGTTTGGATATTGAGGTGAGGTAATTTTTTCTCGAACCTCCATTTTTTTTTCTTTTGGATTATTAGGAAAATGAAATCTTATTTTTTTAATATTATTTTTTTAACTTCATATTAAAATTGACCCAATGTATATGTGCGGGAGTAATGAAATTTATCTTCTTACTCCGTAAAATATAATCTTTGTAAATTATTGGGTGCCTATGTTTACGGAACGAAATCTTATTCCCATTGACATAGGATCTTTTTATAATTTTTTTTTGTTGTGATAGAAATTTTATCATGTCAAGTAAGGCATGATAAAAGGAGGTAATTTTATCAATTAGAAAGCAATAATTGTACGTTCCAATTTTTCAGAAAGCTAAAAGTAAACATAATTGAATTCTATAGTCGTTAGTTTCTAACATAATACACGTGCTCCTATCAATGAAAATTAGAAGTAGTGCCTAAAACGAGTTCGCTATTTTTAACAAAGCATATTGAATTCTTTAAAACTTAACCCCGGCTATTTAAATATTTCAATCGATAATTAACAAACGAATAGCAAACAAAGAATTAATAAAATACACATATAAATAAACTCAAAACAAAATTTTTGAATTGCAGGAAATTTAAGAATGGTATATTTGATTTTCAAAACATTTTTGGAGTTTTATAGTTTTTATCATCATTTCATCATTTTTTTGTTTTTAATTTATTATCTTTTTTTGAATTTTTTTTTTGATTTACTCAAATTTTTTGAATTTTTGAACTATTATCTTTAATTAATTTTTTTTTGGTTTTTATGCTTATGTCTTTAATATATACATATACATACTAAAGATGCATAAAAATTATTTTATTTTTTTATTTTTTAGTTTTGAAATTTTTTTTGTATTTTTTAGATAAAATTTTCATTCTATTTACAAAGATTGAGAGAAAAAGAAAAGTTATTTATAAGAATGAGAGAGAAAAAGAAGGGGGAGAGAGAGAACAGTATTTACAAAATGAATATTTACAAAAAATATTTACAAAAATATTTATAAAATGAAACTAAATATTTTTTGAATTTTTGTTTTATAATTTTTTTGGGATTTTTATTATTTTTAATTTTTGTTTTCAAGGATATTTACAAAAATATTTACAAAATGAAACTAAAATTTTTTTGGGATTTTAGTTTTATAATTTTTTTTGGAATTTTTGTAATAAAAAGAAAGGAAAAGAAAAAAATTTGGATTTTTCATTTTTAAGTTTTTTGTTTGTTTTTTTCATTTTGAAATGCAGAAAAGTAGAAGTGCAGAAAGTAAAGCACGAAAATACCTCCATACTTAAGTCCAACATTGTCCCCAATATTGTAATGTAAGTATGCGGAACAAACAGGAAATGCATTAAGTACAAAAAAAATAAAGAGAGGGGGGTAGAAGCTTCCCTGAAACGCGTTTGGGGAGGCCGATCAGAAACCATGTGTTTATTAGAAAAAGCAGCAAACATAATAAGGAAAGAGCGAAAAAGATAAGCAAGTGATGCCTCCCAAGAGCGCTTTGTTTATAGTCGTGTAGCATGACTATTTTGGCGAGTTTATAATGTGGAGGAAAGTTATGGTTTCGTTAAAACCGATCACTGGATCGCCCGCTATATAAGACTTTAACCGATGACCGTTTATTTTAAACGAACCTTTTTTCGGGTGGGAGACGAGTACGGTCCCATATGGAAAAACGTTTTCAACTAGGAAGGGACCGGACCATCTAGATTTTAGTTTACCCGGAAAAAGCCTAAGACGTGAATTGTAAAGAAGGACAAGATCGCCCGGAGAAAATAATTTTGGGTACTTGATTTTCGATCGTGATATAACTTAGAACGCTCCTTATAGAACTTATTGCTCTCGTAATCGTTTGCACGTCATTCATCGAGCTCGTTTAGTTGCAGTTTTCTATTTTAAGCGGCTAAGTTGGCGTCGAGGTTTAAGAGTTTTAAAGCCCAAAGAGCGCAATGCTCTAGTTCTACGGGTAAATGACATGCTTTGCCATACACTAACCAGAATGGCGTACAACCAATTGCGGTTTTGTATGCCGTCCGATACGCCGACAACGCATCGTCGAGTTTAACGGACCAATCTTTCCTATTTAGTGAAACAGTTTTCTCTAATATTTGCTTAATCTCTCGATTAACTACCTCTACTTGGCCACTAGTTTGCGGGTGGTAGGGGGTGGCGAGTTTGTGCGTGACTCTGTATTTAGCTAACGTCTTAGCCATAAGAGCGTTACAGAAATGCGTTCCCCTATCACTAACAATTGCGCGAGGTGTGCCGAAGTGAGAAAATAGTTTTTTAAGAAATGTAACGACGACTCGTGCATCGTTGGTGGGGAGAGCTTGCGCTTCCGCCCACCTCGATACGTAGTCGACCGCCACTAAAATATACATATTTTTGAAAGAGGGAGGTAGGGGGCCAACAAAATCTCTGCCACATAAATCGAAGACTTTGCATTCTAAAAACATATTTTGGGGCATCTCGTAGCGACGAGAGATGTTACCCGACCGCTGACAGCTATCGCATGCGCGTCTTTGAAGAGAGTGGGCCAAAAGTAGCCCGCCTCTAGCGCCTTCCGAGCAGTCTGGTTGGCTTGATAATGCCCACCGGCTAGACCCTCGTGGCAGTGCTTAAGAATTTGCAAGCACTCCACACCCACAACGCATTTTCGGACCACTTGGTCCGCGCAGATACGAAAAAGAAATGGGTCCTCCCAAAAGAAATTTTTCAAGTCAGAAAAGAATTTCTTCTTTTGATGACTTGAAAATTCTTTTGGAAGCACCCGCTCTACTAAGTAATTTGCAAAATCTGCGAACTAAGGCGAAGATGACGAAGAAATTTGAACGACAAGGAGGCGTTCCTCGGGGAATCTATCATTTATTTCAGATTCGACAAGCGCTTCCGCACCCGGATTTTCTAAGCGGGAGAGGTGGTCTGTCGCTAGATTTTTCGCGCCCCTCTTATCTCGGATCTCCAAATAAAACTCTTGTAGGAGGAGAATCCATCGAAGAAGGCGGGGCTTCGCATAATTTTTAGCTAATAAATATTTAAGAGCGGAGTGATCGGTAAATACGATAACTTTAGATAGCATTATATACGAGCAAAACTTATCAAAAGCGAAGACGACGACTAAGAGTTCGTTTTTCATTGTCGTGTAATTTACTTGTGCGGAAGTGAGCATCTTGCTAGCGTAATAAATAGGATGAAAATGTTTTTTTACGTGTTGGCCAAGAACGGCACCTAAGACAATATCACTAGCGTTGCACATAATTTCGAACGGAAGGGACCAATTAGGGGCCACTAAAATTGGTGAGGTGACAAGTTTTTTGTTTTATTAAATTAAAGGCGGACTCGCATTCGCTACTAAAGATGAAACATGATTCCTTTTCCAAGAGGTGAGTTAGCGGCTTTGTTATTTTTGAAAAGTCTTGAATGAAACGTCGGTAAAAGCCCGCATGGCCTAAGAAACTCCTAATAGATTTTACGTTTGTTGGTTGCGGAAGTTTTTCTATGATTTCTATCTTGGCCTTATCCACCTCTATCCCCTTAGACGAAATCATATGGTCGAGGACCAAACCTCCTCGAACCATAAAGTTGCATTTTTCCCAATTTAAAACAAGGCTTGTATCCTCGCACCGTTGAAGGACATGATCTAGATTGTGAAGGCAATCGGCAAAAGAGCGTCCGAAACCAGAAAAGTCATCCATAAAGACTTCCATAATGTCTTCTACTAGCTCGCCAAAGATCGCTAGCATACATCTTTGGAATATAGCCGGTGCATTGCAGAGTCCAAATGGCATTCTTCGGTAAGCGAATGTGTCAAACGGGCAAGTAAAAGTTGTTTTTTCTTGATCATTGGGGGAAATGGGGATTTGGAAAAACCCCGATAAACCATCAAGAAAACAATAATATGGATGACCGGATAAACGATCTAAAATCTGGTCCAGAAACGGTAGTGGGAAATGGTCCTTGCGGGTGGCATCATTAAGTTTTCTATAATCGATGCACACTCGCCAACCCGTAACAGTACGAGTTGGGACGAGCTCGTTATGCTCATTCGCCATTACGGTTATATCGCCGTTCTTGGGCACGACATGCACGGGACTAACCCATGCACTGTCCGAAATAGGGTAGATAATCCTCGCATCTAATAACTTAATAATCTTGGCTTTAACGACGTCTTTCATGTTTGGGTTAAGACGACGTTGCGGCTGAATCGTTTTGCGGCAATTATCGTGAAGAAATATCTTATGGGTGCAAAAGGAGGGGCTAATCCCCTTTAAGTCAGAGATTTGCCACGCAATTGCGTGGCGATGTTTAAATAAAACTTCCAATAAATCGTAAGTCTCCGAATCACTCAAGTCCGAAGAAATAATAACAGGAATCGTATCGCCTTTTCCCAAAAAAGCGTATTTGAGTGATGCAGGTAAGTGTTTGAGGTCTAGGATGGGCGGTTCTTCTAGGGAGATTTTAATTTCTATGTCTTTCTTAACAATTGTTTCGAAAGGCAAGCCTATAGAGGTATCCTCATCGCATTTAAAATTTTCGTGCACATAAATATCGTCATTTAAAAATACGGACTTGAAAACGGGAGAAGAACAATCTCCAAAAAAGGTATCTAAAGAATAGCAGAAATCGTCGCTCGATGACAAATTGTCCATCGAGGGATTAATAGAGAAAGTAACTTGATCATCGCCTACGCGGAGGAGAAGACTACCATTACTAACATCTATTAGTGCGCGAGAGGTGGCGAGAAAAGGGCGACCGAGTATTATTGGTACCTCGACGTCCTCCTCGATGTCTAAGATGACGAGGTCTACCGGAAAGGTAAACTTATCAACTCGGACAAGGACGTCCTCCACTACCCCGATAGGGAACTTAACCGAGCGATCCGCTAATTGGATGCATATATTCGTAGGACTAGGAGTGCCCAAACCTAAATGTTGAAAGAGCGTGAACGACATCAAATTAATGCTAGCCCCTAAATCAGCTAAGGCGTATTTTACTAATATATCGCCAAAAAGGCACGGGATGGAAAATCATCCCGGGTCATTTTGTTTTGTGGGCAATTTATTAGTAAGAACCGCCGAGCAGACAGCGTTGAGAGATACATGCGAAATATCCCCTAATTTACGTTTATTAGAAAGTAATTCTTTTAAAAATTTCGCATATTTGGGCAATTGCGAGATAGCCTCGCAAAAAGGAACATTAATATGAATTTGTTTTAATAATAAAATAAATTTTTCGTATTGCGCGTCCTTACGCTCGTTATCTAATCTATGCGGATATGATAAGGCCTTGTTTAAAATAATTTTTTCGTTTAAATTTGGTAAAGGTAACGTAGACGAAGAAGAGGGAAGAGGGGACGGAGGTGAAATATGTACCTGAGGGTCGGTCCGTTTTGGATCGACCACCTCATTTCCGCTATGGAGGGTTATAGCGTTGGCATTCTCCCGCGGATTAGGCTTCGCGTATCCCGGCAGTGCCCCGAGCACCCGCTCGTACATCATCCTCGCCAGCTGTCCAACCTGTTGTTCAATTGTTTTAAGCGATCCGGTGATGTTCCGGATATTTGACTCGTTGGACGCAATATACTTCGAAAAATTTTCCTCCATCGGGGAGGGTTTTGGAAGAGGAGGAGGAGGCAAAAATCCGGGCGCATAAGAAATAAGGGGCACTGAGCATTGTTCGGGTTGCTCCAAGAGAAATTTGGGTGATTTCTCCAACCCGGATTATAGTTATTACTATAAGGGTTGTTGTTGGGGTTGAAGGAAGGACAACACGAATTTTCCATGAAATCCACGAACTCTTCAGCCACTAAAACGTTAGGGGGAATAAAACAAGGCGGAGTGGAGGAGGCAGCAGACATCTCTGCCACCTGCTTTGTTAACCTTTCAACTTGAAGGGTTAAAAGAGCAGTGACATCTACTTCAAAAAGGCCAGCGGCCGGCTTTGGGCATCCACGCGGGATGTTCCATTGATAGGCGTTCATAGCCATCTCTTCAAATAAAGCCTGGGCGGCCTCGGGGGTTTTGTTATTCAAGGTACCCCCGGCAGCCGCGTCAATCATTTGACGCGTCTGAAAATTAAGGCCGTTATAAAAAATTTGTACCTGCAACCATGTTGGCAGCGCGTGGTGCGGGCACCGGCAGAGGAACTCCTTAAACCGTTCCCAAGTCTCATAAAGAGACTCGGGTTCGTTTTGCATAAACGAAGAAATGTCCACCCGCAACTTTGCAGTTTTTGCGGGCGAAAAGTACTTCGTTAGGAACCGCTCTGTCAACTCAGCCCACGTGGTGATACATCCTAGCGGGAGGGAATTCAACCACGCCTTGGCTTTGGACTTAAGGTAAAAAGGAAATAAGCGCAAGCGAATGGCGTCATCAGTGATGCCATTAATTTTGAAGGTGTCGCAAATTTCCAAAAAGTTGGACAAGTGGACATTCGGGTCCTCATCCGGCAGTCCATCGAACTGCACGACGTTTTGGACCATTTGAATGACACTTGATTTTATTTCAAAATTATTATTCGCCACCGTAGGGCGAACAATACTAGACCCAATATCGTCCAAATTCGGTCGGGCGTAATAAGACATTGTTCGCTCGGCAGCCACGTTCGGATTAGGGTCGGCCATCACTACGACAGAGGGTTCGCCGATAGATTCTTCGAGGTCTAAAGAAGGAATTCAGCGTTGAGATCGAATACACGCAAGGGAGCATTCGATCTCAGGTTCGAAGTCAAAATCTTCAGACTCGGAGGGTTGTCCACGGGTCATACACCCTAAAAAAACGAAAGAAATGTTTTTTTGGTTTTTGTTTGTTTTTATTTAAAAAAAAATTGTTTTGGAAAATAAGTAAAATTAATAGACTAAGGAATTCGGAATAACAACTCAAGAGAACTCCCCGGCAACGGTACCAAAAACTTGATGTGGCCACGAACAGACACTTATTGTGGTTGGTTCGATGAGTCGATCGTCGCGGGCTTGCTAAGGTAGGCAAGTGCACCTATCGCAAGTAGTACTCGATATTCGGGAGAATACCGAGATCGTATTGTTCTCGGGGTCGGGTTGATTATTTTTACTCCTCCAGGAGGACTATTATTTTACTGAAAGTAAGGCGGAGATTTTAATTAACTAAAGAAAAGAGAAGTGCGAAAATGATTTATAAAAATTCGATGAAGGGTTAACGCTCGGCATCGAATCGGATTAAGACTAAAATGACTTTTAATAATAATTGAACTTAGTTTTCAAATCAATAAAAGAAACTTGGCCGTGGAGATTCCACAGATATGAGCTCACGTAGCTATAGGGATATCGCTCACCTGAACGCTAAGACTATTCGACCGAACGTTAGTTCGACGAAGGATTCCTCTTAACGCCCTCTTTACGCTAATAACCCCGCTATTGGGTGGGGAACCCAATCCGGAAGAATTACGCTTGTCCTCTTTCGAGGGTATGTACGCAACTCTCTTTACCCAGGGGTGATCTGTGCATACGCACGGCCTCTCAGTTAGCTAGAGTATGGATAACGGAAATAGGGCCCACACATCGATTTGTGATCCTACGCGTCGTTAACCCGGGGTAAACCTTAAGTCCTAAAATTAAAGTGAAAATTAAGAACTTTAATTATTTCAAATCATTTTTTAATGTCCCAATACTTTTCGATGCCGAGGCTAATGGCGATTAGCCACACATCGGTATGGGGACGGCTTTATAATTTGATGAGGCGCGGGTTCGTAATTAAACGCTAAATGAGTATAAGAAGAATACATGAAAATAACAAACATTTAGAAAACAGAAAAGTTAGCTAAAAAGAGAACTCACACACACTTCAAATTATAAATAAACAAAAAAACTAAGTTACAAAAAAAGAGAACAATTACAAGTCCTACTCAAACGAGTAGGCGGAAAATAAGGGCGCGTCATTTAACTCTTAACGAGTAGGCGGAAAAAAAAAAAAAAGGAAAATTGCAAGTCTTACTCAAACGAGTAGGCGGGAAATAAAAGCACGCCATTTAACTCTTAACGAGTGGGCGGAAATAAATGCGCACACATAACACACTCTACATAATTTGAAGAAAGTGATAAAAGAAAGCATTAAAATTTATCTCCTACACACACACTCTACATGATTTCAAGAAAGCAATAAAAGAAAGCATGAAAATTTATCTCCTACACACACACACACACTCTACATGATTTGAAGAAAGCAATAAAAGTAAGCATGAAAAATTAAGCTCATACACTCACACACACATCATGAAAATTAAAAAGAACAAAATGAAAACCTAACTCATACACTCACACACACAAACTAAAAACAAAATGAAAGTTACCTAAAAATTAAAACAACTACTTTTTTATACTTGGATTTTAACTAAAACTCATAAAAAGAACAAATAAAAATTAAAAGAACAAAAAGTTTTTCAAAACTAAGCAAAAACCAAAGTTCTTTAAAAATTAAAATTACAAGATTTTCATTTTTATGAGTTTATAAAAGTGATAACAAAGGTGAAATAAAATTTAAAAGGACAAAAAGATCTTACAATCCTAAAAAAACTAAGTAAAAAAAAGAACAAAATCACTTTTAAAATCTCTTTTACAAATACATAAGAATGAAAACATTAAGCTCTAAGAAAAGGACATGGTGAAAAAGAGAAAAGCTTAGCATACCACATTTAATTTGGAAATAAAAATCTACTACAAAAACTAACATGAAGACTAGTTAAAAACATGAATAATGAACATGTTACACTCATATACACACACACACTTTTCATAAAAGAGAAGAACAAAGATGAACAAAGAGATAAAATGAGGAAGAAAGTGAGCTCACAAGTTCATTCCACAGCCATTTAAGAAGAGAAAAACAAACATATTTTATTGATGAAAATGAACTATTACAAAGCTAATACAAAGCTAATACAAAAATAAAGAGAAAGGAGGAGAAAGTTCTCCTTACATGGCAAAGGAATCCACGGATGCACCCCACAAAACACACAAATTTTGGCTCAAAAAAGTGAACCCTTGGCCCTTACAGAAATGGACTATTTATAGAAAAACAAATCCAAGTACACGCCCTCCGATACGGGCGTGTCGGGGGGGGGGGGGGGGGGCGGGGGCGTGTCAGTACTGTTTGCGACGTGATCCGGCGATTTGACGGCATAGTTGACTTTGGGCTGGACACGTGTCGGTCACGCGACGGTCACGCCCTAGGTCACGGGCGTGACTCTGGGCGTGTCGAGGAGGTAGAACTGGGCGCGGGTTGCATTTAAATGTCGCCGCGCGGGTCTTGTCGGCCAGGTGGCGGAGTACAAGTGTCAGTCACGCCTATGTCTCTGTCTACACAGGGCGTGTCAGGGAGGTAGATCTGGTACGGGTTGTGTAAAAAGTCACCGGCAGCGTCTTGTCGGCCAGGTGGCGGAGTACACATGTCGGTCACTCCCGTGTCTCTGTCTACACGGGGCGTGTCGGGTTGCTCGACGATCGTCGAGTGCAAATCGTCGAGCTTGAGTGTCACGGCCACGGTCACGTGGCGTGTCAAATGACATGGGCGTGACCCCGGGCGTGACTAACTTTTCTCTTCAAAAACAGCGGCTTTCCACGGGTTTGACTTGGCACGCCTTGGTCACGGGCGTGACCCAAAGTACACGGGCGTGACATGTCAAAATTTTGACTTTTTGCTGAAAATTTCAGAAATCAAAATTATGGTTATGTTAGGTAAATATTTACAAAAAGGTGCAATTTATTAAATGAAACTAACTAAAAAAAGCAAAACTAAACTAAAATATCATAATAAAAACATAGAAAAAATGCGTATAATTACAACTTATCAACAGTCTAGCACGAGAGTTCAAGTAGCAGGTACAGTGAGTCCCGATCATTAGTACTTACTAGAGATTTGATTCCGCGTTGAGTGACTTGTAGTGAGGATTATGATATATCGGGCAGGAGCCACTTTTTATTAGTACTCTGGTTTTTCATTACTGTGGACTCTCCCTCCGTGGAGATTTATATTCATGTGACTCTTGTGGATAAGTATTTGAGTTTATTATTACTCTCTTATATTTTTTCTACTCTTCTGACATCGGTATGGTCGGCAGGATCTGCGATCGGTTGGTGTCACCTCAAAGCGGCGGTTCTGGGCATAAGTCCTTGTTGATTTTGCAAAAAAATAGGGTCTCACAACCTACAACTTAGGCATTAAACCAAACCCAGGTCACAAACACCTTTCACCCGGCACAAAGCCAAACACAGGTCACAAACACCTCAGCTTTTGTAATATAGGCTTACAACTACAGACTCACAAAGAATCTTTATAGAAGAATGAGAATGTGAAATAATTTGACACCAAAGCAAGATCTATGTAACGCCCCGAAACTCAAAATAGCGAAGGGGGACGTTTTGGGCCAGTTTTGGGTTCTGGCAGGAGGCACACGGCCTGGGACACGGTCGTTTCCCAGGGCGTGTCAAGCTTGTGTCGACACTTAGCCGGCGAAGTCGACATTTTGCTCTCGACATTGTGTCGAGACTGGGCACAGGGCCTGCGAAACGGGCGTGTCGCAGGGCGTGTCGACCCGTGTCGACACTCAGCCCGCGAAGTCAACACTCTACAATCGATGAAGTGTCGAGACATGGCATACGGCCTGCGACACGGGCGTGTCGCAGGGCGTGTTGACCCGTGTCGACACTCATCCCGGGAAGTCGACATTTTGCTCTCGGCATTGTGTCGAGACAAGGCACATGGCCTAGGACACGGGCTTGTCCATGGCCGTGTCGTTAGGTCGACGATCTTCGCTCGACGAAGTGTCGATTGTCGAGACCGTGTACACGGCCTGGAGGCCAAGCAATTTGAGGTAGATACGGGCAAGACACAGGCGTTTCGTATAACCCGTATAGTGCTCGGGTTGTTTTCGGGGTAAATCAATAGGGGTACACGGCCAGCCACACGGCCGTGTCAGGCGGAACACGGGCGTGTCAGGACGAACACGGGCGTGTTCGATGCCCGTGTGTTTTTCCAGGCGAGTCGATTTTGACGATGAATGAGGCACACGGCCCTGGACACAGGCGTGTGTCAGGCCGTGTGCGGTCCAGATTGGACATTTCAGTCCTGAATCAAAGCCGTTCGTTTCTTTAATTGATGATCCAACGGCTGGGGGTTGTTCCTGATGGGATATACCCGGGATTGGGCCTTAGAAACCCTCACTTTTCATGAGTTGTTATCTTTCTAAAGCTTAGAGAGAGAGGAGAGCCAAGGAAGGAAGAAGAAGCTAGATCCGGCCATTGGAGGAGCTTCGAAGCTCCAAATCGCGAGCCGACTCCGGATCCACGGAGGCAAAGCTAGTGCGGTGCTTTTCATCCGCTTACTTTTCCATGGCGCCAAAGAAGAACGCAATGGTAACGATTCTCTTCTTGAGCATGAGTAGCTCTCCTTCTTTGCATAGGAAGCCCGCTCTCGCGAGTTTGCGGTGAGTTGGATGCGTTCCTTCGGGTAG
Organism: Platanthera guangdongensis; assembly: GCA_039583875.1. Classification (NCBI taxonomy): domain Eukaryota; kingdom Viridiplantae; phylum Streptophyta; class Magnoliopsida; order Asparagales; family Orchidaceae; genus Platanthera; species Platanthera guangdongensis. The sequence continues at coordinate 80,113,986 of CM077147.1, read as the reverse complement.
ATATGTGAAGTCCCCGTTGTTTAGAGTCCGTAAGCGAGAACGGACATAGGCATGATGTGTGAAGCCTATCCGGACATGTTGGTCTTGATCGGTGATGTTGCATTGCATAATGCCGGAGAAGACTCCGTGCTATTGGTTGTTTTTCGGGTTTTCTACACGGTAGATTGCAACAGGGAGCCTTGGGGATTAACCCAAAGGTGCACCCGGAAAACTGGGCGGATGTGTGATCTTGCCAACTTGGAGGCCTGAGAGCCAACTTGGAGACCTAAGGTTACGTGGCACTTGCCGTTGGTATAGATGAGAGTCTTTGGCGGTCTATGGCTTAAATTGTCGTGACCCATGTCGGGAAGACAAATTGCTCATATTTTTGGCCGTCAAAGTGGCGGTGGTGGGTCCAGAATGTCTATGGCTTTAACTGACGTGACATCGACCGGTTCACCGAGAATGTGCCCTGAGTGCACGGGGTGTGTGTCCGTTTGAGCCTACGCCTGTGATGAAATGAATATTATTATATTGCTCGCTTGTGCTAATAAAATTGCAGGGAAGGAGCATCGCCGCCCCGAGTTGGGGGCGGGATCGTTATAATTTGGTCAGCATTGCTGACCGTTGCCTTTTTGTTTGCCACCGTGCGGTGGTTATGTTGCTTGCAGGTGCTGCTGGACCAAGCGGTCAATAGCAGGCTAAAGCCCAAATTGCGAAGCTGGCCCTTGAAGGCCTATTTGGAGTGTTTACTGTTTTATTCATGTATGACCGAAGTGCGTGCCGTGGTTTGTAAAACATGTAATAACAAGTGAACTATTTTGTAAGGCCTTAAGGCTTGTACTGGTGTATGTACAACATTCCTATTTTGGTACTAGTGGACATTCATGCTTTAGTGCTGGGTTCTTTATTTCAACATATATAAACTGCTTCCGCTAGAATGCTCTGTGTAGGACGTTATGATTAGTTGGATGGTTTCCATTGAGTAACCACCCAGTCTGTCCGTAGTATATGGCGTCGGGCCCCGGCCGGACCTACTGCTATATGCTATGCGATGGATAGGGGGGTATTACAATCTATGTGTCAACTTCTTCCTGGACTGAGCAGATATATGTCCAAGGTTTTGCTGTTGAAGACAATAAATTGGTAGGAGAGTCTTTTTTCAAATAACTTCCTTTTTCTATACAGAACTTGTAGATCTGCTTCCTCAGAATAACATCTGAACCCATTGTTGCAGATGGTGATTGCTTCAACTATCTCTTTCCTCAGCAAGGTTCTCTATGCAGAATAACTTCTTCAGGCTCGATGAAAATGGCGAGAAATAAGATGATGTTCGGCCCCACTTTTTGTTTTTTTTTGAAAACCTAGACAAGGAATCGATTAATTTTCTCTGGCCGATTTGCTTCTTTTTATTCTCTGAATGCCCATTGAGCAGTGGGCCCTACCACCAGGATTGATAGCTGAGTTTGAGCCATTCAGCGCATGCTTTCTATTTAATCTTGATTCAACAGCTCTTTGCTGTGTGTGGGCCCCAAAACTTAATGATGAAAATAATTCTTGGAAAGTGCAGAAGATGATAACAGCTGGCCGCCAACGTCTCTGGCAGAATTTCTACAACATTTGAATTTTGGTTGACTTTTTGACTTCGTTGACGTCAGCATGACTCAGCATCTGTGGACTTGGATAAAATTCAATCATTAGAACCAAAGGCGTTCAGTGAGTAGGTATCACTCAATGCCACAACACTTAGAAAAAATTTTGTCTGTCTAATTATTGAGCTCGACGAATGTTGAGCTCCATTCGACGAACGACAAGCTCAGCTCGACGAAGGAATTAATTTAGTTTAACGAACTTTAGACTTAGTTTGACGAAAGGCTAAACTTAGTTCGATGAAATTCATGCTCAGTTCGACAAGAGCTGAGCTCAGTTTGACGAAGCTGAGCTCGACAAAATCCAAGCTAAGCCCGCATTTGGACTTAGCCAAATTTTTTGTGTCAAGGCATTGAGAGCATCGAGAGCATTGAGAGAGCTTGCCTCACTCAATGCTATTTGCCTTGGCCAGATTTTTTGGGCCTTGGTGTTGAGAGAGTAAGCTCCACTCAACGCTAAACTGCTTAACATAATTTTTCTATTACCTGGCATTGAGTGAGTAAGCTACACTCAACGCCTGTGGACTTGGTGAAAATTTTGCCCAACGTTTATGTGGATCTGACAGCCACAGCAACACTCAGTGCTAAAAGTTGTATGGCATTGAGTGAGTAGACCACACTCAACGCCTGTGGACTTGGCCACATTTTTAGCCAATTTCTCTAGGCTTAGACTGACTCAGCCTGACTCATGACCTTTTTGATGTATGGCGTTGAGTGAGTAGACTACACTCAATGCTTTTGTACTTAGCCAAATTTTTGGCTATCTTTCAGTTAGGCTGAGATAGACTCAAAGCTATTTATTATATGGCATTGAGTGAGCAGTCCTCACTCAATGCCTGTTGACTTAGGCAAATTTCTACTAGACATTATTGAATCCATACCTCTGGCGTTGAGTGAGCTTGCTCCACTCAACGCCTGTGGACTTAGTCGATTTTTGTTATGTCCAGCAACCACTTATTGTGTCCACATGTCCAATTAATGTGATATGTACGAACCTGCACTCAAGACCTCAAATGAACATCAAATACAGTCGATGTGTGTGACATTGACCTGTTTGACTTCTCACAATTCAGGGACATTGGGAACAATAGACCCAACAATCTCCCTCCTATTTGAAGAAGTCAAAACCTTATTTCTTTCCTTTGTCAATGACACACACAACCTATATAGCAAAAAATGAATATTGAAATTCTGATAAGTTATAAGTAAGTGTATCTCATTTCCCGCCTTTATGGTGAGCATCACTTACTCCCCCTATTTTGCTGCAAGGTGTTTTTCCTTGCTTGAGTGTCACATGTCTTTCTTTCCCCTTTGCCATCTCTCCCACTTGCTATGTCTCCCCCTTGCTAGGACCTTCTCTCTTCTCTCCCCCTTTTTGACTTATGCAGAATAGGCAGATAGGGGCTGGCCGTTCCACTGGCTGACCTTCTTTCTTCTCTTCAGAGTAACTTACTCCCCCTTAGTAGAAGCATCAGTGAACTGATACTACTGAGAATTTTGTATGTCCAGTAAGAGGAGCAATACCTGCACCACACAAAAAGAGTGCAAAAGGGAGTGCCTGAAGCTATGCCAGGTTCAACATACCCAGCTCAATTTTGAGAGTATTGAACTTTGCTTCATCTAATGGCTTAGTGAAGATATCAGCCACTTGCTTGTCTGCGGGGACAAACTCAAGACTGATGTCTTCCTTCTACACATGCTCCGTAATAAAATGATATCTTATTTCTATATGCTTAGTCCTGCTATGTGAGACAGGATTCCTAGCAAAAAAAATATCACTTGTAGAATCACAGTAGAGAGGAGTTCTACTTACCTGAAGGCTGTAATCCTGGAGCTGATGTTGGATCCACAGCAGCTGAGCACAATAACTGTCTGCTGATATATACTCTGACTCAGTAGTGGATATAACCACACTAGTTTACTTCTTGCTGCTCTAAGATACCAGTCTTCTTCCTAAGAACTGACAGGTTCCAGTTGTGATTTTCCTGTCTTCTTTGCAGTCTGCAAAATCTGTATCTGAAAATCATGTTAGATCAAAATCTCTATTTCTAGGGTACCATAGGCCAAGATCTCGTGTGCCCTTAAGATAGCTCAAGATTCTCTTTGCAACAAAGTAATGAGATTTTTTAGGGCTGACCTGATACCTAGAGCAAACACATGTAGCATACATGATGTCAGATCTACTAGCAGCCAGGTATAGAAGAGAGCCAATTATCATTCTATACAAAGAATCATCAACAGGTTTCCCTGCCTCATCTTTGCGTATAGGCATACTTGATCTCATGGGAGTTCTTATGGTGGAGGCATTCTTCATACCATATTTTTTGATTACCTCGCTGGTGAACTTGGACTGGTATATGGACATGTCATCATCAGTCTGTTTTACTTAGAGTCCAAAGAAGAACTTGAGCTCATCCATGCTGCTCATTTCAAACCTCTCTTACATAAGTTTAGCAAACTTCCTGCAAAGGTTGTCATTAGTAGATCCAAAGATAATGTCATCGACATATATCTGGACTAGGATAAGCTTGCCTTTTGATTCCCTTAGGATTAGGGTCTTGTCAATCTTCCCCCTTGAGAATTTGTTCTCAATGAGGAAGCTGGACAAGGTTTCATACCAAGCCCTAGGGGCTTTCTTTAGCTCATATAGAGCTTTTCTAAGCTTATAAACAAAATTAGGAGAGTTAGGATCTACAAATCCTGGTGGTTGATCCACATATACTTCCTTATTTAGATCCTCATTCAGGAATGTTGACTTGACATCCATCTGGTAGACCTTGAATCCCTACTAGGCAGCAAATGCAAGAAAAATCCTTATGGCTTCCAATCTAGCTACTGGGGCAAAGGTCTGGTCAAAGTCTATGCCCTCTTCTTGTTTGTAGCCTTTAGCCACCAGTCTAGCCTTATTCTTAACAATGATGTCATCTTGATCCAACTTGTTCCTATAGATCCATTTAGTCCCTATGACATTTTGTCCTTGTGGTCTGGGGACCAACTTCCAGACCTTACATCTCTTAAATTAGTCCAATTCTTCTTGCATTGCTCCAATCCAGAACTGGCCCTTGATTGCTTCTTCAAACTTCTTTGGCTCTTCTTGAGACATGAAGCTTGAGTAGAGAGATGTATTCATGCTCCTACTTCTGGTCTAGACTCCATGATTTGCATCACCAATGATTTGGTGTACTGGATGGTCCCTTAGATGTCTGTTAGCTGGAGGCAATCTAGCTGCAGCTTGCTGATCTTCAGGGTTTTTAGCCAACTAGTCTTCAATTTCTTCAGGTATGTTTTCCCCTTCTCTTGGAATAAGTAGTCCATCATCATTATCTTGGACAATGGGGGTAGCTTCCTTGATGGTCAGCTTGTCCATCATCTGCATTGTACCTACAATACTATAAGAGGAGGAGATTGACATCTCACAGTTAACCATGTTGGACTCATCAAAAACAACATGCATTGACTCTTCTACAACTTGGGTAGTTAAGTTATAGATTCTATATGTCTTACTATGAGTGTTGTACCTAACAAAGATCCCTTCATGGGACTTGGCAACAAACTTAGTTAAATGGACTTTTCCACTGTTGAGCACATAACACTTGCAACCAAAGACCTAGAAATAGCTCAGGTTTGGTTTTCTACCCTTCAAGATCTCATAGGGAGTCTTCTTGTGGCTCTTGGTGATAGAAGCCCTATTAAGGACATAGCATGCAGTGTTAACTGCCTCAGCCCAGAAGTATTCTGGGAGGGAAGTGTCACTTAACCAGGTTCTACCAGCCTCTATGAGAGTCGTATTTTTCCTTTCAGCAATTCCATTTTGCTGGGGTGTTTTAGGAGAGGAAAATTCTTGATGAATCCTGTGCTCTTCACAGAACCTTATCATGCACTTAGACTGAAACTCAGTCCCATGGTCACTTTTAATTTTGACCACAGTGTTGTTGAATTCATTCTGAATTTGCTTGACAAATGTCCGGAAGACATCAGGGGTTTCAGATTTCTTCCTTAGAAAGAACACCCAGACAAATCTGGAAAAGTCATCAACAACCACAAGAGTGTAGACTTTCCTACCTAGACTTTGAATGGGCATAGGACCAAACAGATCCATATACAAGAGGTATAAGCACCTCACTGAGTCTTTGGTGCCAATGCTCTTAAAGGAGGTCATAGTCTGTTTGCCCTTTTGGCATGTAAAGCAGATACCCTCCTTAGTGCATATAGACTTAGGACCATTCTAACCAGCTCATTGTTGAATAGCTTGCCTATGGTCCTATAATTTAGATGGGCTAGCCTCTTGTGCCACTGGACACAGGAAGAGGCTTTCTCATCTATAACTAGGCATACATGTGAGTCTTTACTAGAGCATAGGAAATCTAAATAATACACATTTCCACTCCTAGTACCTATTAAGATGACCTTTTGGTCACTTAATCTCCTAATTTGGCACTCATCCTTATGGAATACTATGTCATAGCCAAGATCACACCATAACCTAGTGATAGTGACTATGTCATTAGAGATCTTACCATAACCTCTAGTCACCCCTTTTTTTGACCCACCAAAGATAACCTTTGGTCCAGTTGCAGAATAGAGACCGGGCGGTCTAGCGGTCTGTCTCTGGCAGGTTGTAGTCCGGGAGGTCTGTCGGTTTCTCTCCTGCAGTTTGGTTGCATACCTGTTGTTGTTGCTTCTCTGGCGGTTTGTCAAGCAGTCCCTGGCAACTTGTAGAACGGGCGACCTGACGATCTATTGTGGCGGCTTGGTTTCTCCATCTGGTGGTTGCCGAGCGGTTTGCCCATTCATCAAACTGCCCGGCTTGGTCGGCTTGTATTTATGTTAAAATGCTTGTACATGATAATTTTTTAGTCCCACATTATTTATTTGTAATCTCTCTCATCTCCTCCATTCTATAAAAGGGAGGATATACCATGTAATTGATACCTTTTTTGGAATACAAAAATTTTTGTTTGTCCAATTTCCGGACTCTCTTTTTTTGTTCGCACGTGGTATCAGAGCCCGCGATCTTGTCCACCTGATTTAGTGCCTTTCTCTGTCTGCGCGACTTGATCTCCTTCTTGCTTCTAGTTCGCACGGCCTCTCCTCCTTTGTCGATGCTCTTGTTTGTGCGGCCTTGATCTCCTTCTTGCTTCTTTTTCATGTGGCCTCTCCTCCTTTGTCACTGCTCTTATTTGCGCGGCCTTCTTCTTCTCGCTCTTTCTCCGCAGACTGCTTTCGCAGCTTCTCGGTCTTCTGTTCGCGCGGACTGATTTCTTCCCGCGCGACTTCTTTCCTTTTGTCTGCTGCGGGTTCTTGTTTTATCCCCTGCAGGACCTTTAATTGCGTCTGTTGCGGTCTTCTCTCTCTCGTGCGGCCTTTTATCTGCCTCGACCTCTTTCTTTCCACGTGACCTTTCTCTCTTCCCTCTACTCACGCAACTTCTTCCATGGCCCTTTCTAGCTCTTCTACCACCAACGCTACTCCTGTGATAACTCCGCCTCCTGCTCCCATTCCTTCCAGGAATCTTGGCACCGTCTCCAAGCTTGTTGGTTCCAACTACCCGGATTGGAGCGTCTCCTTCACCTTCTTCCTCCGCTCACAACACAAACGCCACCACCTTATCAATGACCCTCCTCCTACCATTTCCGCTAAATTTGACGACTGGGATGCTAGCGATGCGCCTATCCGCACTTGACTCGCTAACAGTCTTTTTGATGTGTGTCTTCCTGTCATCTGTCATGATGAGACAGTCAAGAAGGCATGGCTTCATCTTGCTGCTCTATATTCGAAGGGGTCTCAGACGTCCCACATTTATACTTTGTATGCGGACCTATTTGCCCGTCCTTTAATGTCTCCTAATGCCCCTTATCAACAGGTTCAAGCTCTTGGGACTGAGATTCTTCAACATCGCCCCTTCTTTACGGATCTCGCTGAACAACACAAGCACTTTCAAGAACTGCTTGTTGTGTGCTACCTCCTACGACTTCCTGGTTCCTACGACATGATCCGCCAACAAATTTTGGGTGAAGCAGACTCTCACAACTTGGATACAACTATTGCACGCATTGTCGCAGTTACATCTCTTCTTCAGCGTCCGCTTTTGTCTTCTCCTCCTCCAGATCAATATGCTCACCAGACTCAACGGAGCGGCTCTAGTAGTCGCAACCACCATTCTGGTGGTCGGAGTTCTTCCGCTTCCTCTGCTCTCACTGTGGCCGCACCGAGCATCTTGTGGATTGATGCTGGCTGAAACATCCACATTTTCACCCTTCTGGTGACTCTTCCACCTCCTCTTCCAAGCCGTCCGCTTCGGTGGTCACTTACTCAGGTAGTGCTCACGTGGTTACTCAAGGTAAATGGTTCATCGACACTGGTACAACTAATCACATAACGGACAATCCACAATACTTTTCTCTCCTTAAAACACATGATCGATTGCCCCCGGTCCTTATTGCAGACGGCTCTCCCTCCCCGGTTCATGGGACGGGAGTGGTTCATGTCACTCCGTCTCTTTTCATGGCCGACACTCTCTATGCGCCCAAGTTTCCCTGCAATTTTTTAACAGTTACATCTTTATGCAAGCAACTTCAATGCTCCATCACATTTACTCCCACTTCTTGCTCTTTTCAGGATCCGAGCTCCCAACGGACGATTGCTACTGAGACTGAGAGCGGCAGCCTCTACTTCCTCGACAAGGTTTTTGCTCTATCAGCCTTCTCCTCCTCTTTTACAGATCTCCTACAATGGCATCTCTGTCTTGTGCATCCTCCTCCATGAATTCTTCATCAGCTTCTGCCTCACCTCCCTCCGCACAGTTCTCCTCTCAACTGCGATGTCTGTCAGCTTGGCAAGCATCACCGTTCCTCCTTCCCGCCGAAGCAAGTTCGTGGTTCTACCTGTCCATTTGATCCTGTTCACTCCGACATATGGGGCCCTGCTCCTACCCTCACCGTTGGTCGGGGTAGCTCTTATTTTGTTACTTTCATTAATGATTTCTCTCAATGTACTTGGGTGTATCTCTTACGAGAATGATCTGAATATTTTGATGTATGGCAATCTTTTTATCATTTAATTAAAAATCAGTTTGATGTTTCTATTAAAGTTTTACGCTCTGATAATTCCAAAGAGTACGTTAGTCAAGCTTTTTCCTCCTTTTGTATGTAACATGGGATTATTCATCAAACAAGTTGTGTTTACACCTCCCAATAAAATGGGGTGGCGAAACGCAAAAACCGTCACCTACTTAATGTTGCTCGCACCTTACTAACGCAAATGCATGTCTCTCGCTCCTACTGGGGTTATGATGTTCTCATTTCTTGCTATCTTATCAATCGCATTCCCTCCACTGTTCTCCGCGGTCAAACCCCTTTCTCCATTCTCTATCCCGAAAAGGATCCCTTTCCTCTCCCTCTATGTATCTTTGGGTGCACAACCTTTGTGCATGCTCCCTCCGCCACCCGTGATAAACTCTCCCCTCGCTCCACCAAATGTGTCTTTCTAGGCTACTCTATCACTCATAAAGGCTACTATTTTTTTGACCCCATTCTTCGCAAGCAGTTCATCTCCGCAGACGTTACCTTCTTCGAGAATGCTCCATATTTCTCTAACGACTCCTCTCCTCTCCCTCTGGCATCCAGTCTTCCTCTTCCTCTTCCCTCCAGCCCATCCCCTCCTACCGAGGTATTTTCTCCTCCACTGTCTCCGTCCTCTTCTCCTCCCTCTCCACCTCCACAATCTCCCTCCTCTTTGTCGTCGTCGCTCTCTCCACTCGGGCCAACTCTCTCCACCATGGATGCTCCGGATACTGAGGAACCTGCTGACCTGGACCTCCTCATTGCCCTTCGCAAAGGGGTTTGGGCTTGTACGAGGCATGCTCTTGCTGCCATTGTTTCCTATGATCGTCTGACACCTGCTCGCAGGAACTTTGCGCTGGCTATCTCTTCCACTTCCACCCCCCATTCCTATCAAGAGGCCCTTACCATTCCACATTGGAAGGCTGCCATGGATGAAGAGATTGCTACTCTCACTGAACAGGGTACCCAGACCCTGGTTCCTCCTCCTTTCGGCATAGATGTTGTTGGCTGTCGCTGGGTCTTTGTGGTGAAATTTCTCCCCGATGGCAGTGTGGATCGTTACAAGGCTCAGCTTGTTGCCAAAGGCTTTACCCAAACTTATGTCGTTGATTACTTTTGTTAAAATTCAACAAACCGCAGACGCCCCCTTGGATACCCTGCTGAAAACTCAACAAACCGAAGGAGAATACGCCCACTTATAATGTTGAAAGTTTTCCCGGATCGTGGAGTTAGCAGGGGTTATCTCAATAAAGCAGTAACAACCAGCAACACATGCAGCACAAGCTTCTTTATTGATCAAGAGCAAACTTCTTTACAAGGCGAGACAAACATGGCGAGACATGCTTCACCAAAAACCAACACCGGGAGAGCAGAGACAGATACAAAGACAAGAACAAAAAAACAAGTTGCGCGGACTCAATCAACAAGCCGCCGATCTACTGCTGTGGAGTCCGCTCAGTCCGCCAGGTCGCCAGACCGCAACCCAAGCCGCGCAGACTCACCCTTATTCCAATGCTTAGCTCTTCACTGCCGGTCTGCACACCGCCAGACCGCACAAGCTGCGTCACCGAAAGGAACAGTCCGCCTGAAGCAGGCGACTTCCTGAACCCCGAACCAAGTCGCCAAAGAGAAGACCGCCTGGTCGCTATCCGCGACCTGCTGTTTACCGCCTGTTGCTTAACCGCAGAGTCCGCACTGTCCCTGACCGCAATCAGAGCCAAGTCCTGGCTTTCTAGTGCTATCCGCACAACCTGCACAGCACAACCGGGTCAACTCCAAACCGCGCGGACACAAAGTCCAGACCGCAGCAACTTACGCGAGCTCAAATACTGTTCACTTACTTCGGTCCAGGTTCCTCTAATTCCTGATGTGACATGGGTCCTATTTATAGGCACGACGATGAGAATGGTCACCGCCCTAGCCGATAGGATCCCCGCCACAACCCGCAGCTAGAACAAGTGTGTCCGCATATCCCGCGGACACACCTTCCAGTTCGCCGCTCCTGTGCAGATAACCAGTCCGCTCCAGCTTCTCCAAGGCCGGACTCCAATATCCAGCCCGCCTTGCCGCCAGAGACCAAGCCAGGACCACCACAGCCGGACTCCACAACAGCCATGTCCGCCATTCTGCGGACAAGGCATCAGCCCGCAAAACCCGAGCCCGCAGCCTCGCCATCAAGGCACCTGCCGGACTCAGCGGACACCCGGCTTCCGTCCGCATATCCCAAGTCCATTGCCCATCACCAAGGCATTGCCGGACTCAGCGGACACACCGATCCAGTCCGCGTACACATCGAACTCCTAGTCCGCTTCCCTGAGTCCATAACCTCATCACATTGCTCAACCGGACTCCGGCTCCAGTCCGCACGATCCTGCACAAGCAATCCTCCAGTCCGCATATCCCCAAGCTAGCACACAAGGCAACAACACTTCTACTAAGCTTGGCGGACTAAGAAACCAGCCCGCGCTCCACTGCGCGATCTCCCCGGACTGAGCCTCCTGGACTTGGTTCAATTCCCACCAAGTCCAGCCCACTGGCCGCAAGGGCCAGTCCGCACTTAGAGGCGGACACTGGATCTAGCCCGCCATACCGGGCGACCTCCAGTTCCTGTCCGCGCTGACCGGCGGTCTCCGCGGCTACCACTTGCCGCTTCACTAGAGCAAGACCAAAGCATCTGCCAAACCGGTCTGCCGAGCTCCAGTTCTTCAGTCCGCTTCAAGCCGGACTCCGCGGATAACATTCCTATCCGCCCGGTTACTTCCTGGGAGTAAACTGCCTGCTGAGCATACACTGGCCTGTCAGACCGCCGCTGCTGTCCGCGCAGTCCGCGCGAACAGACCGCCCAGGCCGCCACAGAGCAAACCGCCTGCAACATCCCTGCCGACCTAGCAGTCCGCCAACCCAGTCCGCGTAGTCCGCGCGGATAGGTTTCCCAAGCCTTCCATTCACCCACTTTCACTTCACAGAATTCAACACTCCCCCTTGAAGTGAGAAGTGGTGAATAACTCCAGCAGCTCCCGTAACCTTGCACCTGGTCCTTCCGATAGCATCTACGAAGAGATGTCCAAGACATAGTCCTCGCCCCGCATATCATGGACCATGAGGGAGCCCTCCAGCATCTCCCAAAAGGAGCCATGCTTCCCTCTGACTTCTTCAGCTTCAACCTCCACTCATGCATCACAGGAGTATCACCAACTTCCTTGGACCCAGAAGCCCAAGCCTCGTTGCCTCTGAGAGAAGTCACCTCTTCAGACTTGGTGTCAACCACCTCCTTGATTCTAGTGGGGTCATCACAGCTAGAAGTCCCTTGCTCGACTTGAGGGCTAACAAGGAAACACGGGACCAAGTCCGCCGTGCTCCCTTCACAATATCGAACTGGTGGCTTACTGATCCTCTTCGATCTCCGAAGAACCTGATCATGGCTAACCACCTCCGCTGCTTTTGAACCAGCTCCGTTCCCGGGCAAAGTCGGAACAATGCTCCCTTTGCTCCCTGAACAAGACGCCTCCTTACTGGAACCAAAAGCATCTGGAGCAATGCTCCCCCTGCTACCTGAACCAGAAGACTCTCCTCTTGAACAAGAACTGCCTGGAACATTGCTCCCCTTGCTTCCTGAACCGGAAGCCTCCTCCTTCGAGCCAGAAGGTCCTGGAGCATCGCTCCCCCTTCTTCCCGACTCTGACGCCTTTACCCCGGAGCTAGAACAACCTGGAACACCTGGTGACTCAGGTAACTCCACTTCCTTAGCAGCAGCCTCCTTCAGCCCACCATCTGACCTGCTTATCTCTAGCTCCACATAAGAGCTACCCCAATATTGCGTCAACTCATCAAAAACAATGTCTCTCGACACTATGAGTTTCTTCGTCGCAGGATCCATACACCTCCATCTTCTTCTCTGCTCATCATACCCAACAAAGACTAGCTTTGTTTTGAGAGCACCCGGAGTGTGTATATAGCAGGTAGATCCAAACACCCGAAGGTGCTTCACTGAGGGCTTCACTCCGAACATCAGCTCAAAAGGAGTCTTCATTATGATCGGACTAAGAGGCATCCGGTTGATGACGTGAGCAGCACAGGCTATTCCCTCCGCCCAAAGAGCCTTCGGAATGCCTTTACTCCGAAGCCAACACTTGCAGGTCTCCGTTAACCAACCGATCATCCGAGCTGCAATACTACCCTGTTGTGAAGTATGTCCACAAGAAAGCTCCATCCGGATCCCTTGCTTCCTGCAAAAACGTGAGAACTCGGTTGAGGCAAACTCACCACCGAAACTTGTTCTCAACACCTTGATCCTCCGGCCAAGCTGGCCTTCGACAAGCTTCTTGAACTCCACAAACAAGCGTACCATGCTGGACTTCGTCTTCATAAAGTATACCCAAGTATACCCAGAATAGTCATCAACCAAGATCAGCATGAACCTGCTGCCTCCAAGACTGGCCGTGACAGTCGGTCCCACCAGAGCACAATGGACAACCGCCAATGGTGCATTACTCCTGGATTGTGCTTTGTCGACCATGAAGCGATAGGCTCCACTTTCCTGACATCCCGCACACCCCCGACCATCGCCATAGGATGACAATCTAGGCAAGTCTCTTACGAGTCTTCTTTCCGCCATTGCTTTCAGCTTGTCCATCCCTACATGCCCCAGTCTTTCATGCCAGATAGCTGCACTATCACTGGCATCCACCCGATCAGCTCCAGAACTAGTTGAAGTCCCAACTACGTTCTTCTCCTTCCTCCCTACCTGAGCAACGTTCGCCGAGAGCAAGGTAACCTTGCACTCCTTCCGAAGATGACCTTGCTGCTTGCATTTATAGCACCTTGTTCCTTCCTTCCTCTTCCTATCGCGCCTAGGAGAACAACTCCTTTCTTCCTGATATGAAGTAGAGGGACCATCTTCCGCAGCAACCTCCACCTTCTTCCTGAACAACCCATCAAGGGAAGTCCAAACCTCCGCAGCTGACCGACATCCACTGAAGTGGTCCAAGAGCTCCGATGAGATCACCTGCTTGAGAATAGACTCCGCTTTCACATTTGCCTCCTTCCAAGCTCTCATCGACTCAGCATTGCCAGCAGTATCCTCTTGTCTTCCTGCTCCGCATACAACCTCCCAAAGGTCCTCGCCAAGAAGAAAGCTCTTCATACAGGACTTCCACCGTTCACAGTTCGGCTCTGTAAGAAGATCAATACCAAGACAGCTTGCATCCTCCACTGCCATGGTTCTACCACTGTTTTCCTCTACATACGAGCAACTACTTCCATTGAGCACTGCTTGACCACTCCAACAACCTCGCTCTGATACCATGTTAAAATTCAACAAACCGCAGACGCCCCCTTGGATACCCTGCTGAAAACTCAACAAAGCGAAGGAGAATACGCCCACTTATAATGTTGAAAGTTTTCCCGGATCGTGGAGTTAGCAGGGGTTATCTCAATAAAGCAGTAACAACCAGCAACACATGCAGCACAAGCTTCTTTATTGATCAAGAGCAAACTTCTTTACAAGGCGAGACAAACATGGCGAGACATGCTTCACCAAAAACCAACACCGGGAGAGCAGAGACAGATACAAAGACAAGAACAAAAAACAAGTTGCGCGGACTCAATCAACAAGCCGCTGATCTACTGCTGTGGAGTCCGCTCAGTCCGCCAGGTCGCCAGACCGCAACCCAAGCCGCGCGGACTCACCCTTATTCCAATGCTTAGCTCTTCACCGCCGGTCTGCACACCGCCAGACCGCACAAGCTGCGTCACCGAAAGGAACAGTCCGCCTGAAGCAGGCGACTTCCTGAACCCCGAACCAAGTCGCCAAAGAGAAGACCGCCTGGTCGCTATCCGCGACCTGCTGTTTACCGCCTGTTGCTTAACCGCAGAGTCCGCACTGTCCCTGACCGCAATCAGAGCCAAGTCCTGGCTTTCCAGCGCTATCCGCACAACCTGCACAGCACAACCGGGTCAACTCCAAACCGCGCGGACACAAAGTCCAGACCGCAGCAACTTACGCGAGCTCAAATACTGTTCACTTACTTCGGTCCAGGTTCCTCTAATTCCTGATGTGACATGGGTCCTATTTATAGGCACGACGATGAGAATGGTCACCGCCCTAGCCGATAGGATCACCGCCACAACCCGCAGCTAGAACAAGTGTGTCCGCATATCCCGCGGACACACCTTCCAGTTCGCCGCTCCTGTGCAGATAGCCAGTCCGCTCCAGCTTCTCCAAGGCCGGACTCCAATATCCAGCCCGCCTTGCCGCCAGAGACCAAGCCAGGACCACCACAGCCGGACTCCACAACAGCTGTGTCCGCCATTCTGCGGACAAGGCATCAGCCCGCAAAACCCGAGCCCGCAGCCTCGCCATCAAGGCACCTGCCGGACTCAGCGGACACCCGGCTTCCGTCCGCATATCCCAAGTCCATTGCCCATCACCAAGGCATTGTCGGACTCAGCGGACACACCGATCCAGTCCGCGTACACAGCGAACTCCTAGTACGCTTCCCTGAGTCCATAACCTCATCACAAGGCTCAACCGGACTCAGCGGACTCCGGCTCCAGTCCGCACGCTCCTGCACAAGCAATCCTCCAGTCCGCATATCCCCAAGCTAGCACACAAGGCAACATCACTTCTACTAAGCTTGGCGGACTGAGAAACCAGCCCGCGCTCCACTGCGCGATCTCCCCGGACTGAGCCTCCTGGACTTGGTTCAATTCCCACCAAGTCCAGCCCACTGGCCGCAAGGGCCAGTCCGCACTTAGAGGCGGACACTGGATCTAGCCCGCCATACCGGGCGACCTCCAGTTCCTGTCCGCGCTGACCGGCGGTCTCCGCGGCTACCACTTGCCGCTTCACTAGAGCAAGACCAAGACATCTGCCAAACCGGTCTGCCGAGCTCCAGTTCTTCAGTCCGCTTCAAGCCGGACTCCGCGGATAACATTCCTATCCGCCCGGTTACTTCCTGGGAGTAAACCGCCTGCTGAGCATACACTGGCCTGTCAGACCGCCGCTGCTGTCCGCGCAGTCCGCGCGAACAGACCGCCCAGGCCGCCACAGAGCAAACCGCCTGCAACATCCCTGCCGACCTAGCAGTCCGCCAACCCAGTCCGCATAGTCCGCGCGGATAGGTTTCCCAAGCCTTCCATTCACCCACTTTCACTTCACAGAATTCAACAACTTTGACACTTTCTCTCCAGTTGCATGTCTCAGTACTATTCGGGTCCTTCTCTCTGTTGTTATCAACAGAGATTGGCCCATTTCACATCTGGATGTGAAGAATGCCTTTATTTATGGGAATCTTCAGGAAGATGTCTACATGGAGCAACCTCCAGTGTATGTTACTCAGGGGGAGACATAGGTTTGTCGGCTCAAGAAGGTTATCTATGCCCTAAAATAAAGTCCTCGTGCTTGGTTTGACAAGTTTAGCGGGATTGTGGAGGCTGTAGGTTTTACGAGAAGTTCTGCTGATCACTCTCTATTTACTCATAAAACTTCTCTGGGTCTAGTAGTGCTTGCAGTATATATGGATGATATTCTTCTTACTGGAGATGACCAAGCTGGGATAATCTTGACAAAGAAGCACCTTCGGCAACACTTGGTTACAAAGGATATGGACTCTCCAAAATACTTTCTGGGGATAGAAATTTCTCGGAAGCCCGTTTCTCTTGTCATCTCCCAATGAAAGTATGCTCTTGACTTGTTAAAAGAGGCATGGTTGACTGGGACTAAACCTGCTCGATGTCCCATGACGACTGGAGAAGATAAAATGTGGACGGATGACTCTCCTCTTCTTTCTAATGTTACGAGGTACAGGTGTCTGGTTTGTAAACTCATATATCTCACAGTGACCAGACTCGACATTCCCTATGTTGTAGGCAAGGTTAGGCAATTGATGCAAGCTCCTAGGGAGTGCCATCTACAGTATGTCCTAAAGATATTAGAGTATATTAAACCAGCTCCTGGGAAAGGACTTCTCTTTCAGAAGAATGGACATTTAAGGGTTGAAGCGTACTCCGATTCAAGCTATGCTGTTGACAAAGGAGACCATAAGTCAACATCAGGTTTTTGCACCTTTGTCGGGGGGGACCTTGTGAGCTGGAAAAGCAAGAAACAGTCGGTCGTCTCCAGGTCTAGTGCAGAAGCAGAATATCGAAGTATGGCATCGACCACATGTGAGTTGAAGTATTTACGTGCTCTCATGCTTGACTTAGGAGAGGTCTACAACCATCCTCTACCTATGTTTTGTGACAACAAAGTCGTCATATACATCTCTAAAAATCTAGTCTTCCATGAGAGAACCAAGCACATTGAAGTTGACTGCCATTTTATTCGGGAGGAGATTCTGAAGGAATAAATTTGTACTTCGTTCGTCACCTCCGATAAAGAGTTGGCTGATATTTTCACCTAGCCGGTATCCGCCTCTTTTCATCACATTTGCGACAAGCTGGGCATGATCGATATATATGCTCCAGCTTGAGGGGGAGTGTTGCAGAACAGAGACCGAGCGGTCTGGCGCTCTGTCTCTAGCGGGTTGCAGTCTGGGTGGTCTGTCGGTTTCTCTCCTGCGGTTTGGTTGCAGACCTGTTGCTGTTGGTGCTCTGGCGGTTTGTCAATCAGTCTCTAGCGACTTGTAGACTGGGCAACCTGGCGGTCTATTGTGGCGGCTTGGTGTCTCCATCTGGTGGTTGCCGAGCGGTTTGCCCATTCATCAAACCGCCCGGCTTGGTCGGCCTGTATTTATGTTAAACCGCTTATACATGATATTTTTTAGTCTCACATTGTTTATTTATAATCACTCTCATCTCCTCCATTCTATAAAAGGGAGGCTATACCATGTAATTGATACTTTTTTTAGAATACAAAAATTTTTGTTTGTCCAATTTTCGGACTCTCTTTTTCTGTTCGCACAGGTCCATTCTTTACCGGAACATAATCCTTCAGCATGCTCCTTATTCCAGTCTTATGCCTGGAACATCCACTGTCCAAGTACCATATAGAGGTATGGGCACTTAGACTAACCTACAAAACACAAATCAGTTAATCTTAGGACCTCCAATTTTTATTGGGTCCTTGGTGCATGTTAGGCTGAAAATAATTTTGCCTGCCTGCAGCTTTTCTGATAGGCAAGCTGACATTTGCTCTCTACACACTATGATTGTGCCAGCAATCAACAACAAAGTGGTTTATCTTGCCACATCACCAACACTCATGGATGTTGTACTATCTTTTTTGAGCATGTCTAGTGGCTGTGGTAACAACAGCTCTTGGTCTAGAAGGAGTAGCAACAGTCCTGTTCCATGGTTTCCCAGCCCCAATCTGACAAGTGGTGGGTATGACAGTAGAAGTGCTTGGGATATCTTGAGCCCTTCTAGCATCAGCTTTCTTTTCAGAAAGCATACTCTTGATGTCCTCAGAGATGCCCAGGTCTGGTCTACTGACAGCCTTGCCCATTATCTTAGAGTGGGCTGGAGGAACTGGAGAACAGTCAGCAGCTTTACCCTTGACTGAGGGGGTTGTTGCACCAAACACAACTGGTTCAGGATAGGCCATTTGTATTTTCTCATAGGCACTTGCACCTTTGTTGTAACTACCACCAAATTGTGGAACATCTTTACTCACACAAGATGGCCTAGCATGATTTCAGTGACCACAAATACTCTCATGGTCATGGCTGTTAGATGTAAATTGCACTCTATTAAACTTAACAAGAGCCTTAGAGGCTAATGGCTCCCCTTGAGCTTTGCCCTTTCCCTTGGGATTAGCAGCTCTTGTTCTTCCCTTGAATCCCAACCCTTTCTTTCCCTTTTGGGAGGATAATGAGTCTATTAAGGGCAACACCGTGCTAGGCTTGAGTAGCTAGCCACTAGTTCCCGCTCTTTTTGGAGCTTTCATTCAAGATTCCTGATATGGTTATTCTTGAAGGTTATGGTGCTCATCTGAAAGATTGTTACATTTTTCAGTTTGCTAACTTCCTGAATCTTCAAATCCAGCAATTTTGCTAATTCTGAAGTAGCAAGCTTTAAAGAAAAATTTCCTGAGCCTGCTGTTTGGCCAAGAACTTGCTTTTCTTTAGAGCCTGTAGAAGTGCACCATAATTATTAATCAATTGATTGATGTCTCCCTCAGATTCTGAGCCATCATCACCACTTCATGCAGAGGCATAAGAATCTGGAGCGGATTCATAATCTGAACAAGAAGTGCTAGTAGTAGAAATTACCTTGCTTGGACCAAGCTGATCCTAGCCGAGTTCTTCATCTAACCTAGCAATCAGCCCAAGATAGCAGTTGTCTTCTTCATAATCCACCTCTGAATCACCATCTAATTGTGATAGAGGGGCTCTGTCTTCAATCCTGACAGCAGGATGAACCTTCTCAGCTTCTTCTTCTAAAGCAGCCAGCCTTTTGATGCAGTCTGCTTCAACAGCTCCTTCTTTAGTAGAGTACAACCCAATGTAGGCTTCTTCTTCTTCTTCTTCTGACTCTGATGAGAAGGAGTCAGTCCATCTTCTTTGCTTCTTGGCAATGAGGGATTTCTCCTTCTTGACTTTTGCCGGTGGCCCTTTTTATCACCGTGTTCCTTTCTTTTGACTGGGCAGTCGACTATCACATGCCCAGGTTTTCTGTAATGATAACAAGTCATGTTGGATGAAACATGTTTACTAGTTTTGGAACCATACTTGTCCTCCTTAGAGGATTTTCTCCTGCCCTTGTAGTAGTCATCCTTGGGATGAGAGGAGGAGGATGGTCTGCCTCTCCAGTGCTTCTTATTCAAAAACTTCTGGAATTGCCTGGTGAAGGCAGTAAAATCTTCATCAGACCATTGGTAATCTGATGTGCTTTTCTCTGATCTTTCGGAATCAGATTCAGCTTCTCTCCTTGGCAGAGAGGGAGACTTCCTTCTACTTTTGCTGGAGCCTTCAGCTTTGAAAGCTACAGTCTTGTCTTTTACCTGAGACTTGTTCTGGTTCTCCTCTTCTTTCCTTGCAGCCAGCTACATCTCATATGACAACAACTTCCCAAAGAGGGTGTGAGGAACTGTCTCACCCAGCTTTGCCACTTCGCTGATGGCACAGATTTTTATGACCCACTCTCTAGAGAGAGGCCAAAGGAACTTGTCATTCAGTTCATAGTGATTGAATACACTTCCATAAGTCTTCAGCTCATTCACAATCCTAAAGAACTTTTCATAACATATGGTTATGTTGTCCCCCTTGGATTGCTTGAAAGTCTCATACTCTTGGTTGAGCATGGACTTCCTATCATCACTAACCTCATCTGTCCCCTCCAGTAGATTACAAGTGTTTCCCACATTTCCTTTGTAGTTGAGCAATGGATCAGGTTCTAAAGAGTAAAGTCATCAACAACACTCATAATTATATTATGTGCTCTCTTGTCTATTGAGGCCAAGGCCAACTCATCCATGGTCATCTCATCATATGTCTTGGGGGTATTGACATTAGCATCCAGTGCTGACACCTTCATTAGGATGTATGGTCCTTCTTCAACTATAATATACATCATAGGATCAGCAACTTCCATAAACTGCCTCACCCTTGCTTTCTAGATGCCAAAATCTTCCTTCTTGCAGATTGGGAGTCTCACAGCACTTAGATCCCTATTGGTCATTCCTGAACCCATGGAGACAAACTTCTAGCTAACCTTGGAGATCTACTCAGACTGTTAAGGCTTTAAAGAGCAACCTCCCTCTGATACCACTTGAAAGTCTTGTTTTTAAGGCTAGCTAAACAACTAGAGGGGGGAGGGGGTGAATACGTTTTAATATCTATTTAAATCTTCTTGCTTGTTTGCAGATTTATGTGGTTGGTGATTAGATTAGTTTTCAGCTTTCAAGATCAATCACAGACGACACAACAATTTATAGTGGTTCCTCAATCTTGGGTACATCCACTGTCCCTCTACGACTATCTAATGGTGTGTTAGATTCAGCTCTCCCTCCAAAACTCAGCTCCTCAAGAGCTTACAACACAGATCCCACATGACCGCACATGTCATACAGACCCATAACTTAGGCACTAAGCCAAACCCATGTCACAAAGACCTTTCACCCGGCATAAAGCCAAACACATGTCACAAAGACCTCAGCCTTTATAATACAGGCTTATAACTACAGACTCAAAAAGAATCTTTACAAAAGAATGAGAAGGTGAAATGATTTGATACCAAAGCAAGATCTCTGTGTCAACTTCTTCTTGGACTGAGCAGATAGCAGTCCAAACTTTTGCTGTTAAAGACAATAGATTTGCAGTAGAGTCTTTCTTCAAACAACTTCCTTTTTCTCTACAGAACTGCTAGATCTGCTTCCTCAGAATAGCTTCTGAACCTGCTGTTGCAGTTGGTGATTGCTTCAGCTATCTCTTTCCTCAGCAAGGTTCTCTGTGCAGAACAACTTCTCCAGGCTCGACGAAAATGGCGAGGAATAAGATGTAGTTCAGACCCACTTTTTTTTTTGAAAACCTAGACAAGGAATCAATTAATTTGCTCTGGCCGATTTGCTTCTTTTTATTCCCTGAATGCCAATTGAGCAGTGAGCCACACCACAAGATTGATGGCTGAGATTGAGCCATTCAGCGCATGCTTTCCATTTAATCTTGATTCAACGGCTCTTTGCTGTGTGTGGGACTCAACACTTAATGATGAAAATATTTCTTGGAAAGTGCAGAAGATGATAACAGTTGGCCGCCAACGTCTCTAGCAGCATTTCCGCAACATTTGAATTTTGGTTGACTTTTGACTTTGCTGACGTCAACATGACTCAACATATGTGGGCTTGGACAAAATTCAATCATTAGAACCAAAGGCGTTGAGTGAGTAGGTATCACTTAACGCCACAACACTTAGATAAAATTCTGTCTGTCTAGGTATTGAGCTCGATGAATGCTGATCTCCGTTCGATGAACGACAAGCTCGGCTTGATGAAGACACCAATTTAGTTCGACGAACTTTAGACTTAGTTCGACAAAAGGCTAAACTCAGTTCGACGAACTTCATGCTCAGTTCGACGAAAGCTGAGCTCAGTTCAACGAAGCTGAGCTCGATGAAAGCCAAGCTAAGCCCGCATTTGGACTTAGCCAAATTTTCTGCATCAAGACTTTGAGATCGTCAAGAGCGTTGAGAGAGCTTGTCTCACTCAACGTTATTTGCCTTGGCCAGATTTTCTGGTCTTTGGCATTGAGAGAGTAAGCTTCAATCAACGTCAAACTACTTAACAGAATTTTTTGTTATCTTGCGTTGAGTAAGTAAGCTACACTCAACGCCTGTGGACTTGGTGAAAATTTTGCCCAACGTTTCTGTGGAGCTGACAGCCATAACAACACTCAACGCTAAATGTCGTAGGGCGTTGAGTGAGTAGACCACACTCAACGTCTGTGGACTTGGCCACATTTTCAGCCAATTTCTCTAGGCTTAGACTGACTCAGACCGACTCACGACCTTTTTGTTGTATGGCGTTGAGTGAATAGACTACACTCAACGCTTTTGTACTTAGCCAATGTTTTGGTTATCTTTCAATTAGGCTGAGATAGACTCAACGCTATTTGTTATATGGCGTTGAGTGAGTTGTCTTCACTCAATGCCTGTGGACTTAGGCAAATTTCTACTAGATATTATTGAATCCATACCTCTGGCGTTGAGTGAGCTTGCTCCACTCAACGCTTGTGGATTTAGTCGATTTTTGCTATGTCCAGCAACCACTTATTGTGTCCACATGTCCAATTAATGTGATATTGACTAACCTGCACTCAAGACCTCAAATGCACATCAAATACATTTGATGTGTGTGACATTGACCTATTTGACTTCTCACAAATCAGTGACATTGGGAACAATGAACCCAACACCTGATATGGATGATAAATATGACAGGAAGCTAATGAATAATGTCAAACTTGAACATAGAATACCATCAGATTTTCAAAATACGATCGTAAGCTAAACTCAGTATGGATTGCAAAATCGCAATGCTTTAGAAAACTAGAGTAACCGAATATGTAATTATAAATATAACTTAAGACAACTAATATTAGTATACAAAGATCGTGAGATAGATTTTCTACCTTCTATATATGACAAATACGATTGGAAGCTGAAGAATACTGTCAAACTTGAGCATAGAATACAATTGGATTTTCAAAATACAATCAAAAGCTGAACTCAATAGGGATTACAAAATCATAATGCTTTATCGTATTAAAGGTGGGCAAATCCCCAATTAAACACAATCAACAATGGTTGTACTTTAGTCAATATTGACTAGACCTCCAGTCAAAAACGACTGTGCTCTAGTCCATATTGACTGGAACTTTAGGCCCTATGGAGCTTTAGTCAATTTCAACTAAATTTCCAGTCAATATTGATTGGAGCTCTGATAGATATCAACTAGGGATGCCATTAATACTTTTTTTAGGTAGGATTCAATTTGTGACTTAGAGTTGTAAACATAAATTAAAACAATTAATGTTATTATTCATACATCATGAGCTAGGATTTAAATTATGGGCACAATCCTAATATAAAATTAAAAAGGTTCTTCTTAATTCACCACTAAAACACAACAAGAATACAAGAAAAATCAAGAGGAATATTTAAGATAAATCATCATTTATTGAAAAGTTGTCGTTTGGATTAACAGAAGTTGGAGTTGCTAATGAATCTGAGTCTTTCTCACAAGAAGAAGGTCCACGAAGTTGTGCTCCTTTGGTGGTTTAGGAACATCAACTATCAATGAACCTTTAACTTTCGTTGCTCAGGCCCTCTTTGTATGACATTAAAAATTTGGATTAACACACACACACACCCACACACACACACACTCACACATCATATACAAAAAAATTCATAAGGGTTGTTTACATTACTTGGTTTTTGCAGAGGTTTTCCAATAATTCTTCAAAAGTGCATGATAAACCCTTTTAGGTCGCATTGAAGGTGGATTTCTTACAACACCTTTATCTTTGTAATTATTGTCAAGTATTCCTTTCTTAATCATCTCATCTTAATCTACCATATCTTCAAAACTTTTGCCCACCCCGTTCATCACATTTACTAGATAGTCTTTTGCTATTTGACAATTTTCAATATAGTTATATAAGTCATAAGTATACCACATCAATTGGTTTCTATAAATTATGTTGGAGTTATAGCCATTCGAGATAGTGGGCTAGCATAAATAGATTCCCTTCTTAGCCAGCAAGGTGAATCACTTTTGTATATATTTATGTTGAATATGTTTCTCATTCCCAATACTGTAAACGCGCAAAATATGCTTGCAAAGTAAGTTTTTTATTTGAAACCCCCCTACAAGAACATTCAATATCACCACTCTTTGTACATGGATTCACAATCTGTTGCTTACCAGCATCAAATTCATTGCAATATCGTGTGATGTATACACAATGTTGTGGTATGTACCTTGTCTCTTCAACAATCATCAAACCAACTACACCTTCCATAAATGCTTGCTCAAAGAATGAATATATTTTTCTTATGCAGATTTTAGACATTTGCTTAAGTAATAAGTAGTTCTTGAATTTAAGTGTAATACTCCCTTGCATATATTTGAAGTTCTCATCATGTGAAATCAATTTTTCAATTCCGACAAAACAATCAACAAGTGAAATTGTGACTTTTGAGCATACATGCAAGTCATTATTAGCAGATTCACTCTGTTGGGTGGATAATATGCCCAAATTTAATATTTCCATATTAAATACAGTAGATTACTTCATTCTGATCTTATAAAGATCTTACAACAATTGATTTTCATGCAAGTTACCTATGGTTATCATCTCACTGCAATGTGTCTCAAATTTCACTTTAGAATCACATTTGCATACGCAATTAAAGAATAGTGCTCTAATTTGCTTACCTTGACTGCAATTTTGTAATTAGTATTTTTTTTGAAATGTGTCATTTGCACAAACGATACCGAGTATGTGCAAATACTCTCTCAATAGCTAATGTCATTGCTTGATCTTGGTCCGTAAAAATTGTGATTAGTTGTTTTTCGCCAACAAAACTAAAGAATGTTTGAAAAACCCAGCTAAAAAATGACATCGTCTCCTTAACAACAAATGCCTCACCTACAAAAAAATTCAGTCATTGGCGATTCATCGCAATGAAAGAGCACAAATCATATTGTACTTGTTCAATCTATAAGTTGTATAAAAATTGTTGACATCTCCAAAAAAATTATAATAAATTTTTTCATGTTCCTCGATCTAAAAGAAGCTACATAGTCTGTTCATCTCATCAGCATGCACATCAAAAGAGAACATGTTATCCTCCAACTGCCTCTCTTTAAACATTTCCAATATTCGCGACGAGTCAACATTTTCAATTTTGAACTCTTTTTTCTCGATGTACAAAGTTATAAGCAGTTGTCTTGAAAAACCCAACGTTTTATACACCCCCAACTTCTGCCACTAAGAATATGAATGCATCAAGGGTTCTAATTTCTACTCCCGTCATACATTTAATAAGATCTGCTTGTCCATCAGATATGTGAAGTTGCGATCTCAAAAGATGTGCGTCTTTCTGTAATGCTAACAAATGGTTGTGCTCATGGGTTCTAATTTAGAGACCTGCCAATTCTTCCCCTCTATATTAGCAGGGAAGTTTATGCATGCTAAACACCCAGTGCTGGACTCAAATTGTTTGCACTTCCTTGGCACATCAGTCGCCAACTTACATTTATTATGTCTGACCTTCGCACATGAGTATTTTCTTCCCTTTTATGATTTTTGTATGAGTTCAATGGTAAATCTATTGTTTTTGAACATCAAAACCACTATTACTTGCATATTTAGAGAACATTGCAGATGACTTTTCATCAGTAAGAAAAATGGTAGCATCCTTGCTTATCTATAATTAAGAGAAAGTGTAATTGCTCGTTAGTCACAACCTTTAAATTATGAAAATACAAGCAAATAACAAATATAGTCGCTTTTTTATCTTTGAATCCGATCGTATTTGTTTCAGATTCGATCAGATATACATCAAATACGGTGGGCAGTTAACAAATAAACTCGATAGAACACTCGTTCACTGGTTTTTCACGTTGATGAATGATATGAATATGCTTTGTGATCGATCACCTCCTCAGCATTGCTGGCTTGTAATTTTTTGTCGACATTAGCTTGTTTCTGATCAAGCTTAACCATTTACTGGTTTTTCTTGTGGTCAAAACTCCCTCAGGTAAGCTTCCTTTCGTCGGGGAATACTGAAGTAGTTCCTACTTTTGGGTAAGATGCGCTCCCGAAAAGATGAGCTTGGAGGAATGAAGGAGAACGAGATGAAGATGAGCGAACAAAAATGTCAAGTGGACGGTTGAAGGTGAGCTGCAGTTAGCTTACAAGTTGCTGAAATTTTTCGAGGTGGTATGACATCTGGATCGTCGAGGGGGAGGGAGAGGGGATAGCTCGTTTGTAATTTTCAAAAAAATGGACGGAAAGGAGCTCATGCATACAAAAATGCAGTGCTATTTTCACACGAGAGGCCAGGTGCGTGAAATGCACCAAAAAGGTAATTGTTATGGGCAAATCGATTTTTGATATGAGCAAACCAATTATGCGGGCAAAACAAGAAATTTTATATGCAAACCAATTATGCGGGCAAACCGCTTCCCTCGGCCTTTTGCCTGCCCGCCTCCGCTGCTCTTCTCCCTATCCTCATCCTTCACACCCGTTCCTCCAGTTTAAACACCAACAATCCATTCTCCTTTGACTGGTCCGATGACGATAATGTCACTGATGACAAGACATAGATTAAAGATGCCACTAAGGGAGGCAAGATCCTTCCCCCTCCCTATTATCCCTTCGGAAAGAAACCCGTCATCGAGGGCGCCATGCCGCCCGTCGTCGTCCACACCGCCGTCGTCGAGGCTTACGCAAACACCGGCGGACACTCCAAGGAAGCTGTCCGCACCTTCGCTCGCATGCTGGCCTCGGGCGTTTCCCCTAACGCCTACACCCATGCCGTCCTCGTCAAGGGCCTCGATAGGGACTCCAAAATTCCAGTGGTTCAGAAGTATCTACTTGAGATGATGAGCAAGGGAATCCGACCCAATGCTCCTCATTTCACTCTCTTGTTCCTGCATCTCCAACCGCCCAACTCTCTTGCTTCATTCCGCTCTCCTGGGGTTTAGGGTTTTGATTTGCCCCAATCCTTAATAGGATACATTAATTAATAGTTATTTAAAATTTGATTTGTCCATAGTCAAAATAGATTTGCCCATAACAATTACCAAAAATCCGTTTCCCTATGGCACTGGCACAAACAGGTCTTATCAATTCAGGACACGTTCCATACTTGTTAGTTGTTACTAATCCCAGCTAGTCGTGGTCAAAAAGCCTGATCGGGCCGGGCTAGGCCCGACCCGGGCTTTTTATCAACCGGGCTCGGTCCGGGCCCAGTTTGAATCGTGCCAGGCCGGGCTCCCTCTCAAAAGGGGTGCCCGGTTAGGCCCTTCAGGCAGGCCCGGGCCTGACCGACCTGAACACAAAAGGAGGGATTTAATCCCGCCTATTCATAGGCGGGATTAAATCCCGCTTAATCATAGGCGGTATTTAATCCCGCCTGGCGGGTTTTTGCTTACCCCGACGCCCGAGCTTTACCCTCCTCGACCCGAGCCGGGCAAACGGAAAAAACAGAGGCCCGATAAGAGCCCCAAACCCGGCCTTGACCCGGACCAGGCCTCGCCGGGCTTTGGCTGGGCCGGGCCCGGGCGGGCTTTCCGGGCCCGGACAATTTGCCCACAACTAAATTCCCAGCAGATCAAAGGGACAAAACCTCGACCAGATTGATCAAATGGCCCTTTACCTGCCACATGTGAAACCTTTCGCCGGGACAATGAGGACGTCGCATGGGAATGGCGTCGGGAATTTCTAGACCACTTACCACCGCGTGTATTAACCCCTCATCTTGGAGTAATTTTTGGGGACGGGTCTCGTTCCCAAAAGTAAAAACGGGTGTAAATAAATCCAACTGTATTTCAATATATATCTATCAAACTGTATTTCATCCAACTTATTTAATTTAGTTTATACAATTGGATACAGGTGGATTTATTTTCACCGGTTCCTACATTTGGGAAGGAGACCAGTTCTCAAAAATTTTTCATCATGTTGTAGGCCGAGATATCACCGCCTGTTCTTTCGCTCTTTCCTCTTTCGCCGTCGCCTGCCTCGTTCCCTAGGCACCTCTCCGAAGATCCATTCGCTCAAAGGTTGGGCGTATCTCCCTCCGAAGCCATGGCGTCCTCTTCCTCCCCTTCTACCGTATCCTATAGAGAAGAGCTTGCGGCTGCCAAGAAGGCTGCGTTGCTCGCTTCTCATCTCTGCGAGGTGCATATTTCATACCGCTATTTTATTCTCATTGGAAGCAGGTTCATTGACCTGTGAGATTTTGGTTTGAATATCACGAGTTTTCTGATAAAATTGCTCAGTAGACAAGTGCGTTTGTATAATTTAAAATACAAATTATAGTCACCTTACAGTGGTTTGAGGTTTATCTCCAGTTTGAGACTTATGTGAATGGTTACTAGATTTCACTCTTTTGTTTTGCCTCTGAGGTTTTCGAAGGTTTGGGTGTAAAGTGGAAAATAATAAATGTTTGAGGTATAACTTATAAGGCACGATGAGATGAGATCTTCCCAATCCTGAACTTGACATTCTTTAGGAAATTATACATGAATCTGAGAGTTGAATAATAATATTTGGTTGTTTAGAAAGTTAAAACGGTAATTTGTTTTTTGCAGAATTGGCAATGTTCATGCAAAAAATTGATATAGTAAGCATGCTGACCCATTAGTTAACATTATCTCTGGCTATTTTGTTGTAGGTTGGGTTTAGGGAATTCAAATCTGTTAAATTGTATAAAAGTTGGCTTTAGTAAATTCTAACAGGTGAATTCACGAAATTGTTTGCTTTCCAAATCTCAAATACCGTTAAATCTTTAGGTTGTTGGTTGCAACTCAAAGATTTAGATATTTAAAGAGATCTGAAAGAGTATGAATTATAATTGTTGGACCTTGAATTGTCCATGGAAATTATGACTCAAATATTATGAACAAAATGACGAAAAAACTTTGTGGAGGTCCCTCCTGTTATACAAGAGCTTGATATGCCCCTCCTCTCATATACAGTGTTGAAATTGCTTTGTTTTTTAGATTCTTTTGTCAATATGGAATTCCAGGAAGCACCTATACATGCACCTTGTACGATATGTATCTAGCTCGACAGTACATGCACCATGCTGAGATTTTCGGAGGCAGAAAAATTGCGTGGGGGGTAAGTGTGGTGGTAGCAGGAGTGGGATTGAGTGTTTCCTTTTTTTTAGACAAGCACACCACTCACAATAAATACTACGCCACTAGTGAATTCACAAACTCAGTGAAAAAGGAACTATCTCAGCGACAACACTCAGCAAGAAGAAAAAAGAGAAATAAGGAGTTAGTTAGACAAAAGGTGATCTAGTTGTGTGAGAATTTGATCATACATGAGAATTGAATCATGAGCTCTTTTTACAAATTTTGCGAGAGCAAGCCGCGAGTATTGCGAGAATTAAATGCATGCTTCAGTGCTCGAGAACTAGATGCGAGACTAAGAGAGTGCGAGACGTTCACACGGGATCCGAATGGCCCGAGATGGTCGAGGGAGAAGGGGTGAATTCTACGATGGTCTTGCTTGAAGGATGCACAAGTTTTGCAAGCCGTGAGAGATCCCCACTTCTGCGAGTTGCTCATAAGTAAGAAGACAACTACGAGACTAGGTGACACAAGTGAAACAACGTCGTCTATGGAATCCCAGAAACTTGAATCAACTGGTCTTCAGAAACAACAAACTTTATGTTACATGTCAATGAATGGGTTCCATGTGCCAACTCTGATCGAAGCTACGCAAGGAATGAGGGGCAGACACTCCTAGCATCAATTGTCTTTCTAATTATGTTTATCCAATTTCAACAATTTTGAACTTTTTTATTTAACTTACATATGTTGGCCTTGTGAGGGTCGTTTTGATTAATTGGATTTATAAGAGTTTCATCGTACTTAATGGTCTGAGAAATGGAGAGGAGACAATCAATTATTATCCAAAATTAAATCCTCTCAAATTTTCCCTCTATTTCTCATTCTATCTACCCGATCCACTAGGGTACTCACGTCTCTACCCATCACACACGCAGTCCTCCAGGGGAACGATAGCTGAACCTCCCTCGTCGGAGCTCCTCTCCGGTCGTTCCCCTCTCATCTTCTCTCCTTTGTAAACATTGGTTCTCGAGGCTCTAAGGAGAACTCTAACCTCTTCCATAAGTTATTTCTAGCTAGTCCGCATATTAGATCACAATTAGGTTCCCATATCAACTTGGTATCAGAGCTAGAAAGCCCCATGATGCCCCTCAGCATCATTCAATCTCCCACGATCCTCCATTGCTTCGCGCGACACCTTGTATTTATCTGGAAAAATTGAACAATTTGGCCTGCAATACCAAGGGCCTTCTTCTGCGCATAGTCCAAGGCCGATACACATTCACCTTTTTGGATCCTCACCCAACGCCACCCTTCTCTCAGACAACTTTGGGCTCTTTCCATTGTCTGACCTTGCCTTCAACCACTATCAGCTCTTTCCATCGAAGAAGGAAGAGTTGTATTGGCCTAAGTTATGGAGATGTTAATGAAAATGATGAATAGAATACTAATGCCCTCTAAGCCCTTACCATGGATCTTGACCGCACACCATTGCCTCCACCACAATGAGTTGCCTCTGGCTCCTCCCACAACGTTCACTGGACCATCCCCACCTGGACTTCTATAGCAACTGTTCGGAAGGGAGCGGCGTACCTCTTAAGGTGTAGATGAATTTATCTCTTCTTGTTGGATGCAAAGGCCTTTTAACCTTATGCGATGCAAACAGTTCTTTGCAAATTGGTGCACGCAACGAAAAGATTGGATCATCGCATCATCCTTTCAATTTATGGGCCACCTAATTATGGTTCTCGCAGTTATAGTAGAAAAAATCACACTTGTCATGGGACGACTTTAAGGTTAATTGCAACCTCTAGTTTGGGATGACTCTTCACCACAATCCTATTGTCGACCTCGTCTCCCTTAAACATCCGAGGTCTATTGACAAATAATTGTAGTGGTTTCAGGTTTTGTTCACACGAGCTCCATCCATTCTCACAAAGCACCAGATGTCCATTTTTACAGCCGATCTCCATGAGCATCTCCACGTGGATGTAAAGTTTTAGACATCCGCGGATGTTACTACCACCATGAATTGCACATGGGCATGTGAAAAAATGCTTGTTGATGGATCTAGCCTATGTCAGCTGTTAGATCTTGACGCGCCCTTTGAGGGGGGGGGGGGGGGGGGTGAGTAAGGACAAATTATAATTTTTTCGTCTAACAATTTACTTAGCCCAATTATCATAGAAAACAAGTAAACTTTTTCACAATCAAATATTCATAACAAATACTTAGAAATTAATGAGAAATTTGAAATGCATATTTATTTCATAAGTGATGAATATCATAAACAAAAGATTTCAATAAAACTTGAAATCGAGACTGTGATGAAAAAGTCTCCTTTTTGAATTCACCGGTCCTTCTCCCAAGGACTGGCCGGCTAAAGCCTATCTCTCCCTAGATAAAACAGCTAGTCTCCCTTAAATCTCTCAATGACCTAGTCACATCACACAAGACGGCGATTTCCCCCTAAACCTCACACTTGCCTAGTCGCCACTCACAAGGCGGCGAATTCTCGACCGATTACAAAGTGAATGAAAAAGAAAAAGAAATCTGAGAATAAAAACTTTCTCTGGCCTTGAGCGCTAAAGAGTCCGGAAAGTCCTTGCGAAGATCACCAAAGATGAAAAGCACGAACGGTCCCTTGTTCGCTCTTGAACGTTTACGAATACTTCAAAGTTTTTTTGGTTCCACAGAGTTATCTTGCTCGAGATGCACGAGATCAAGGCTTCTGGAGGTGTGTAACATCAAATTCCCGAATTCCAACCCTTTTATAGCTTTTTCACTATCACGCGATATCTCCAATGGCTGCCAATTGTCCCACTCTGTAATAAACGCATCGAGATGCTGGAGATCGTGTACGGTCGTGGGCCCATCGTGCCACGATAACACGATATCGCCTGGCGGTATCTCCGATAATGCGCGTTGTGGTAACCATTTGGAATTGTGGCCTACGTCATGGCTGACGTCATCACGGTAATGCGAGACGGTAGTAATTGTCGCCCGCGATATCACAACTTTGTAAATATTGCTGGACGTCGCCTATCCAAAATTATTAGAGTATTGTACCTGTTATATCTGCACATCACAAACAAACTATGATCAAATACATTCAGGATTTATTATTTTCAAAGCAAAGAGTGCAGAACGCATGCTCCAACAATCTCCTCTTTTTGATAATAACAAATCCTCTTAGAAAGAAATCCTCTATGATATATAATATGTACAATATATGATAAACAACATAAGTACTTGAAGTGCACATACTCCCCCTAAATGGATGACCTTAAAGTTTTATTAATTCCAAAGGTAAATTGAATAGTAAGGTCATGCCTTATTAATATGTTCATGTACGATGCAAATAAAGAGTTATTCATCAATCATACACGAGTTGCATGATCATGCAATTGATAAGCGTTGTCTACCTAAATAACCACGTTTTGCGTGTTCAGCCAAAGCTGACTTATGGTGTTGGTGAAATACAGATCTTGTCCCTTAGAAAGAAGCTCGCATAAAATCTCCGAATTGATATTGAGAGTTATCAATTTAATTAAAATAGTGAGAGTCTTAATTAAAGTTCATATTAAAATATAATGTATTTTGAAATATAGTTCTAAAATTTCCTTTGCAAATTTTGTAGAATTACCATGGCAAGTGGATCGCACTTCACCCTGTCCCTGAGAGTTATCCTTGAGAAGGATAAGTTGAACGAGACAAATTTCCTGGACTGGTACAGGAACCTGAGAATTGTTCTCATGCAAAAGCGCACGCTCTATGTCTTGGAAGAAGACCCCCCTACTGAGCCAACCGCTACCGTCCATCAGGTAGATAAAGATGCTTATAAGAAGTATCATGATGATTCCCTGGATGTTGAATGTCTCATGCCTGTCACTATGAACTCTGAGCTTTAGAAGCAACATGAGACCATGACATATTATGAGATGTTTCAGCACCTAAAAAAATATTTCAATGGCAGGCTCAACAAGAGATGTTTGACATCTCCGGGGCGTTGTTTCAGTGCAAGATGAGAGTTCGAGGCCCAGTAGGGACTCACGTACTCAAGATAATTGGTTATATAGAGAACCTTAAAAGACTGGACTTTCCTTTGGGCCAAGAGTTGACCACTGATCTGATCCTGCAATCATTGCCGGACAGTTATTTGCAGTTTGTCTTGATCTGCAACATGAATGAAATTGACAAGACACTACCCGAGCTCCTAGGCATGTTGAGAACTGCCGAAATCAACATGAAGAAGGACAAGTCGTTGAGAACTGGCGAAATCAACACGAAAAAGGCCAAGCCTACTAGCCTCATACAGATGGTACATAAAGGCAAGGGCAAGGCCAAGGGATTGAAGAAGACTATGGTAGAACCTAAGTCGTATCTTGATCATAATTCTTCAGCATTGAAGAAGAAGGGCTTGGCGAAGAAAGGAAAATGTCACTACTGTGCCAAGGCTGGACATTGGAGGATGAATTGTCCTCTTTACATTGAGCATCTGCAAAAGAAGAAGGGAAGCGCGACTTCCGCTTCCGGTATATTTGTTATAGAAATAAACTTTTCTGTTCTTTTATCTTGGGTATTGGATACCAGATGTGGTTATCATATTTGTACAAATGTGCAGAAACTGGGAAGGTGAAGACTGTTGGGTAAAGGAGTGGTGGACCTGTGCGTTTGAAATGGGGCAAGGGTTGATGTTGTTGCCGTAAGAGTTTACTGTCTTTCCTTGCCCACTGTGCTTGTAATAGAATTGAATAATTGTTATTTTGTTCTAGTCATAAGTAGAAACATTTTATCTGTCTCATGTCCTGACATGAAAAGATTTTTTTTATTATTAAGAACAATTGTTGTTTTATATTTATGAATAATGTTTGTTGTGGTGAAACCCAACTGTTTAATGATTTTTATATTTTGAAATTATACTATCCGATTTATAACATAGAGAATACTAAAATACTAAAAATTAATGACTCTAATCCTACATACGTTTGACATTGTCGTTTGGGCTATATAAACGAGAAACACATATCCAAGTTCCATAAAGATGAATTGTTTGACTCATTTGATTATAAGTCATTTGAGAGATGCGAATCATGTTTATTGAGCAAGATGACTAAAGCCCCTTTTAGTGGTCTTACCGAGAGGGCTGATGATCTCTTGGGTGTAATACATAATGATGTATACGGACCCATGACTTCTATGGCTAGAGGTGAGTACTACTACTTCGTTACATTTACTGATGATTTCAGTAGATACGGATATGTATATCTTATGAAGTGTAAATCAAAAACTTTTGAAAATTTCAAAGAGTTTAAGAATAAGGTAGATAACTAACTGAAAAAGAGGATAAAAACACTTCGATCTGATCGAGCTGGCGAATATCTGAGTCATGAGTTTCGTGATCATCTGATAGAGTGGTATTGTATCACAACTCACTCCACCTAGAATACCACAACATAATAGTGTGTCTGAGAGGATGAATCATACTTTGTTAAACATGATACGATCCATGATGAGTCATGAAGATTTACCTGTTTCTTTTTGGGGTTTTACTTTAGAGACTGCTGCTTTTACTTTAAATCGTGCTTCAAATAAACGGTTATAAAGAAACCATATGAAATATGAACTGAGAAGCGTTTTAGTATGTCTTTTATGAAGATTTGGGGCTGGGAGACATAAGTGCGACGTCAAATGCTTGACAAGCTGAAACTCAATTAAGATAAATGTTATCATGTGGGGGCATCCTAAGGAAACCAACTGGTACTAATTTTACCTACCATATAAGGGCAAAGTGTTTGTCGCAAAAACTGGTGTCTTCTTGGAGACCAAGTTCTTGTAAAGAAAGACAACCAAGGTAGAGCTTGAAGAAGTTCAAGAACCACAAGTTGTAAATGAACTTGAATTGGAGCCTGAGCAAGACCTACAAGTTGTTGTAGGTAGAGAGGCTGCTCAGGAAACATAAGTACTATGTAGATCTGGTAGACCTAGATTTGAGACTGAGAGATATGAATTTCTCGTGTCTCAAATATGTAATGTATTGCTTATGGATTATGGCGATGAGCCTGCAACCTACCAATAAGCTATGAATGGACCAGACTTCAAAAGTTGCTTGAGGCTATGAAATCTGAAGTGGATTCCATGTATGCAAACCAAGATTGGACTTTGGTGGAACCACCTGAAGGGTACGACCTATATGGTACAAGTGGGTCTTCAAGAAGAAGATCGATATGTGAAAGAGCAGCTAGATCTGATATACTCTAGAGGGGGGTGAATAGAGTATATGGTGCTTGAAAACTTTTTACAACAATTGTTGCAATGTGAGTAAGCAGGGAAGCAATTAATAAATCTAATCACAGAACTAAACTAATCATAAGATAATCACAGAACAATCACAGACAGAAACAAAAATAAAGACAAGCAAAACCAGATGACACAAGGAAATATAGTGGTTCCCCTAAACTTGGGTACATCCACTCTTCTACCACCATAGGTAGGAATCCACTGCAGGATGAGTTGATCAGGTGTCCTGGGCACCAATGAGCTTTTGATAAGGTGCTCAAAAACTAAATCAGATTTTTTGATCAGGTGTCTTGCCACCAATGAGCTTTTGACAAGGTGCTCAAAAACCAAACTCAAACTTTTGAAGGGAGTTTGAGAAACCTTTTACAGAGATGGGGGTGAGAGAGTGATGGAAGTCTTCTCTTTCTCAAACAACTGAGAAGACTATGTGGATTGATGATGTCAAAGCTCCCTCTGAGTCCTTGAGATCTTCAGGAAAAGAAGCTTTGCTGTAGGGTGATAGACCTTCACAAGTTGAGCTCTAGCAAAAGATGATTTCAGCAACAACTGAAATGTTTGGTGTCTGGAGTCTTGAAAAATGTTGGCCTTGAACACTTGAGACAAGAGAGATCTGAGGATTTGAGAAAGTTTGATCTCCTTGGATGTGTGTTCTTCAGAGAATTCTTTGAGACAGAGAGTATTTTGTGTTTGTTATGAAGATTACTGATGTCTGTCTTTCTGTCTATGTGTGTATTTATGTTAGAGATTCAAAAATTCTTTTCTTTTGTTCTCTGGTACTGAATAGAAAAACATTCTCTGTCAAGAATAGCCGTTAGCCTGCATTAATTGCATCCTTAATTGCAAAATGTCTTCTGGAGGAAAGTCCACAGAAATATTCCTAGAAAATCCCTTGAAACTTGGTCCAAAAATGAACAAAAACGGCTAGCAAATCTTCTGAATTAATTGCAAAATAACTCCTTAACTGATTTGAATTTGAATCTTGAAACATCCTTGAAGTTATCTGAAAACGTCGAACTGAGCTCTGCTATCGTCGAACTGAGCTCAGCGATATGGACTTATACTGCAACAAAATATCGTCGATCTGAGCTCAAAGATCGTCGAACTGAGCTCAGAGATAGAGATCCAAAGCTGAGTCAAAGATCGTCGAACTGAGCTCGCAGATCGTCGAATGGAGTTCGACGATTTGATGAAGTTGAGCTCAGCGATCGTCGAATGGAGTTCGACGATCTGTCTAAGTTGAGCTAGACGATCGTCGATCGGAGTTCGACGAATCGTCGTGCTGAGCTCGACGATATGACTTATTCTCAAACTGAAAAAGTCTTGGTCTTGAGGGCAGCTTCCAAACTTAGACTTCTAACCCTTAGACTCAATTCTAATTGACCTTTTGAGCTATACAGGAGGTCAAGCATTTGTTTCCTAGAGACATAGTGATCCTGGCCCAAATTAGTAATAGGGTGTTCCAACAATCTCCCCCTATTTGGGTTAGGATTACTATTTACAGGGTTTGGAAAAATTAAATAACATACAAGCAGCAATACAGAGAAACAAAAAGAAAAGCTGGACAAGCAGAACCACAGATGTATATATATATCATCACAGATAATAACCAGAAGTCAGAGAGATTGTCACCTTACATAATCATTTCTTTTCCTTGCCCTTAATAAGTTTGATTTCTCTGTTGGGGTTGAGGGCTTCCTTCTTTGATCTAGTATCATTTGCTGCACCTAAAGTGGTTTGCTGTTTGGGCCTGGGAACTACAGCTTCAGGATACAGTTTCATGTACCTTTCAGAATCAAAAAATTTGCTTGATGCATATCTTTCCAACTCTTTCTTTCTCTGTTCAGACATTGTAGAGATGTTAGAGGAATCTCTTCCTTGCTCTTTAGCTTTCTTGATCTGATCCAGTGCAGCAAGTTCTTTCATCCTTGCAGTCCAAGCAGCTGGATTGTTCTCAGGGTCTTCAAAAGGTACTGGTGGCTCATATCTATTAGAAGGATTCTCCTGAGGAGGCCTGGATGAAACAGTTTCCTTTAACTTATAGGGAAAAGGGCCAGAGGTGGTGTCAGATGAAATTTGTCCATCCCTGGAATATGGATGTTGCCTTGAGTATCCCTTAGAGTAAACCTGAACTTCTCTTTGATTGCCTCTGTATCCTCCTCTCCTGTATTGAGAACCCCTGGACTGGCTTCCCCTATGATAGGATCTAGCATGAGGCTGATAGGGTGCTTGGCTTCTAGCAGGGGGTTGAGCAGTAGAACTCCCACCTGCACCTGCATCAGGAGGAGGTGGTGGAGGAGGATGAGAATGTTGGAATTGAGAAGTGCCCTTTTCATATTTTCTTTTCTTCTTCATTGCTTTCAGTTGATTCTTAGAGTACTGCATCCAGTGCTCAGTGATGGGGCAATCATGAAGAATATAATATGGTATATCATTGTTATCCTTGACCTTGGCAGGAGGTACTCTCTTCTTGGCTTTGCTCCTTGCCTTTCTTTTCCTGGCAATGGTAGCAGAAGAATCATCAGAGTCTGTTCTGAACTCATCACTTTCAGAACTCTGATCATCATACAGGGCATCAATCTTCTTCATCAAATTTTGCTTGAGCTAGATTGAAGCAGATATAGAACTGGTAGCAGGAGTTGAGGCAGTAGCAGTGGTGACAACAGCAGATACAGAAGTTGTTGCAGCAGATAGTGAAGGTGTGGTAGTTGAAGTTGAAACAGTAACAACATCAGCAGATACTACAGGTTCTGGAGAAGTAACAACAGCAGCAGCAACAATTTCACTAACAGCAATATCAGCAGTAGAAATATCAGCAGAAAATTCAGAAGGCTCAAACTCATGTGCCTCTGTCATAAGAATCTCCTTAGAGATTGGCTCATCAGCAGTAACAGAAGTATCAGCAGTAGTATCAAAACGTTCAGCAGCAGGAGGGGCAGCAACATCAGAAACAACAGCAATGCTTTCAGCAGAAGTAGCAACAGCATAAACTGAGTTGACAAATGAGGTGATGATGCTGGGGTCACAGCAAGAGAATGACACAAGGGCCTTGGACAGATCCTCTGGGGGCTGTATAGCAATTGTCTCTGCCAGACATCTGAAGTATGTAGAGTCAAATTCTGAGAGCAAAGACCTGAGGTCTATTGCAAATACTGCAGCAGGAGGAACTTGATCTTGAGACACAGCAGCAGGAGCAGTAGTAGTAAGAACTGAAGAAACAGCAGCAGTCAGGCTCACTGAAATAGCAACAACAGCAGCAGCAGCAGTGGGCAGACTCACTTTATAGGGCATCTCCCCCTGCCTAGATTCAGACATGGCTGGATCAAGGCACACTGCAGAAGGGGCTGCCTGAGGGAAGAGAGAGGAGGGCCTGGCAGAAAGGGCTGCCATTGACAGGAGTAATGAAGCCAAGGAGGTCTCCAAAAGAATAGATAGCCTGGGGGCTAGCAATTTATACAGCCTGTCAGCAAGGGCTGGAATATCTACTTGCTCAGTAGTGACTGGAGCAGAGGTAGAGGATGGAGGTGTAGCTGTTGGTGATGGTAGTGGAGAGCTGGTGTATGGAGGAAGAGATGGTTGAGGTGTGGGTAAAGTGGATATGGAGGACAGTGGGATGGAGATAGATGGGGTGAAGGTGGGTTGGTCAATGATTTGTTACAGAAGATCTTGATAGGATGTTGAGGATGAGGGTAGCTCAGGAGGAGAGGATGGTGAGTCATCCATGAAGGAATCATCAATGAGGTGGAAGGATGGATTGGAGGGTGATGAAGTGGCAATGTCTGTTGGAGGGTAGGTGAATAATGGATGGAATTGATCTTCTGGGATTGGAAGAGTAGGGACTGGAGATGGTGTAGATGTTGGAGAGGGGCTGGAGATGATGATGGTGGATGGAGTCTAAATGGTAGATGGAATGGGAAGAGATGGAATTGGAGGAGGAGGAGAACCATCAGCAGGCAGGTCATCTACAGGGTCAGAGACCTGTGGGGAAGTGACTCTGAGAGTCCTGGTGCCTGAAGGAGTGCTGGAGGAGGGCCTGCTGGGCTTGATGATCTGTCTGTCCCATTTACCAAAAAGGGCACAGGACAGTCTCTTGGATGCATTAATGTGGATTCCAGAGGAGACCAGCAATGCAGGACACCTATTCTGCAGAAACACCCCTAGAATTCTTCCAAATTTTACAAAGCTTTTGTTGATCTTCTTCTTAATGAGGTCAAAGAATACCTCTCCCCAATTCAGGTTCTTCCTGTCTACCAGGGCTCCCATTAGGCAGAGCTGATACCTGGAAATCGTATCATGAGCAGAGTGCTTAGCCAGGAGGACTTTCCCAACTACATCAGCCAGGAATCTGTATTCCACAGAAAGATTCTTTTTCAATAGCTTACTAGGGTTAGTCTCAGAGTGACCCATTCTGGCAAGCTAGTCAGCAAATTCTTCTCCAGACAAATCAGCAGTATCTCCACCAGTTCTCAACTCAAAAACCTTTGTTAGAATTGCTGAGTCAAAGGTACCTGAGTGCCAGAAATTGATCCAACAAGGGTGTTGTTGTCTTGATTGTGGGCAGTGTAGACCCATTCCTTAATCTCATCAGAAGCAAGTTTAATCCTTGTAGTCATGATTGCAGCCAGTTTTTGCTCTTTGAATAACTCTAAGATATCCTGAAAAACTTGGTCTGTTGTGCTGAAGGAGTCCATGTCGATGTCGAAGCCAGCATCAAACTTCATGGCGGCGAGAACAGCAACAGACACAACCATCGTTACCTACAAAGATTCAACAAACAAAACGACCAAGTGCAGAATTGTTTGGAGGGAAAGAAAGTTTTTGCAGAGAAATCGAAAGCGCATAGGAGAACGACGACGAAAAATGAATTTTATATTAGGGTTCGACGCAGAAAAGGAAAGATCGTTGAACTCAGTTCGACGATCGAGGCTTCTAAAGGAATCTGAAGAGTCTTCAACATCGTCGATCTCCGTTCGACGATATTGGAGAGCGTCGAGCTTTGTTCGACGATCGTTCAGAGAACAAAATCGTCGAGCGCCGTTCGACGATCGTTGAACAGAAGAGATAGTTCATACTATCTGAGAAATGCTGAACTCAGGTCGACGATTTCAGAAATCGTCGATCTCCGTTCGACGATCTGGGGGAAAATCGTCGAGCACAGTTCAGAGATCAGAAAAACTCTAGACACTAAGAAAAATCAAGATGTTTGCCTAGTCTTGGTCAATTTTTAAGCTTTCAAAATCTTGGATATTATTTAAGACTTCCTACATCTAACATTCCTAACTGATTTAGGAAGAAGGTGTGTTTCTTTTCATCCAAGGGCTTGGTGAAAATATCTCCCCTTTGTAAATCAGTTGGGATATATTGTAGTTCAATTTTATTCTTTTCAACATTATCCCTTAAGAAATGATGCCTAATCTCTATGTGTTTTCTCCTACTATGGAGGACTGGATTTTGAGCTATAGAAATAGCACTGGTGTTGTCACAAAAGATTTTAGAGTTCTCTAAGTTGTAGCCATAGTCTAGGAGTTGGTTTTTAATCCACAATATTTGTGAACAACAACTTCCTACAGCCATATATTCAGCTTCAGCAGTTGAAGTTGACACAGAAGTTTGTTTCTTACAAAACCAAGAGACAAGTCTGTCACCAAGGAACTGACAAGTTTCACTGGTGCTTTTCCTGTCAATTTTGCATCCAGCATAATCAGCATCAGAAAATCCAGTTAAATCAAATGCTGAATCTTTTAGATACCAGAGACCTAGATTTGGACAACTTTTAACATACCTGAGAATCCTCTTTACTAATGTTAGGTGTGACTCTCTAGGGCTTACTTGGAACCTAGCACATATACATGTAGCAAACATTATATCTGGTCTACTAGCTGTAAGGTACAGTAAAGAGCCAATCATTGCTCTATATGTTGTCTGATCAACAGGTTTCCCATGTTCATCAGCATCCAATACAACATTAGTAGGCATAGGTGTTTTCATACAAGATGCTTCAGACATGTCAAATTTCTTAACCAATTCATTTGCATACTTGGTTTGAGAAATGAAGATGCCTTCAGCATGCTGTTTGACTTGCAATCCTAGGAAGAAGGATAACTCACCCATGCTACTCATCTCAAATTTAGAATGCATTAGGTTGGAAAACCTTCTGCACAATTTTGAGTCAGTAGAACCAAAAATAATATCATCTACATAAATCTGCACTAGTAGGGTATGTGACTTATGAGTTCTAATGAAAATAGTTTGCTCTACTCTACCCCTTATA
Organism: Platanthera guangdongensis; assembly: GCA_039583875.1. Lineage (NCBI taxonomy): Eukaryota > Viridiplantae > Streptophyta > Magnoliopsida > Asparagales > Orchidaceae > Platanthera > Platanthera guangdongensis. The sequence continues at coordinate 80,072,475 of CM077147.1, read as the reverse complement.
AATCCATTTTCCAAAAGAAAGCATGCTAGGGTCTCATACCATGCTCTAGGAGCTTCCTTGAGACCATATAATGCTTTGTTCAATCTAAAAACATAATCAGGATAAGTTGGAGAGATAAAACCTGTAGGTTGTCTGACATATACTTCCTCTTTGATGTCTCCATTTAGGAATGCACTTTTGACATCCATCTGATATACCTTGAAGCCTTTATGTGCTGCATAAGCTAAAAAGATTCTGATGGCTTCCAATCTTGCAACTGGTGCAAAAGTTTGGTCGTAGTCTATTCTTTCTTCTTGAGAATATCCCTGATCAACTAGCCTTGCCTTGTTCCTTACAATTATTCCTTGATCATCCAGTTTGTTTCTGAACACCCACTTTGTTCCAACAATGGAGTGATCCTTAGGCTTTGACACTAGTTCCCATACTTTGTTCCTTTCAAATTGATAAAACTCCTCTTGCATTGCAATGATCCAGTGTGGATCTTGCTCTGCATCTTGAATGGACTGAGGTTCAATTTGAGATAGGAAGCAGTTGTGCAACAGGTTTTGGTTGACCTGATTTCTGGTTTGCACACCAGCTGAGATGTCTCCAATTATTTGGGAAATTGGATGGTCTCTTGATGTTACTAAATCAATAGGGAGTGTTGATTATTCACCAACCTGTTTTGTTGTTTCCTCTTGTGGTACAACAACTGACTCTTCAGGTTGTTCTTCAATATGTTGAGCACTTTCTTCATCTTCACTGCTTTCATCCTTTTGAGTAACCTGTAGCTTGTTCAAGTCTTCAACAAGAGAATGTTCCTGCAAGGGTTCTATGGTAGAAGAGATCTTCTCCTTGAAAGACATGTTAGATTCATCAAAAGATATATGAACAGATTCCTCAATTTTTAGAGATGATTTATTATAAATCCTATAAGCCTTACTGATCATGGAGTATCCCAGAAACACTCCTTCATCAGCTTTAGCTTGAAATTTTGCTAAATATTTCTTGTCATTATTATGTATGTAGCAAATACAACCAAAAACTCTAAAATAATCAACTTTAGGTTTCTTCCCTTTGAGTAATTCATAGGGAGTCTTTCCCTTTAGTTTATGTATCAAACTTCTATTCAGCACATAGTTGGAGGTGTTCACTGCCTCTGCCCAAAAGGATAGAGGAAGGTGAGCATCTGACAACAATGTAGTGGCAGATTCAATAAGGGTTCTATTTTTCCTTTCAGCTACCCCATTTTGTTGAGGAGTTCTAGGAGCTGAGAAAGTGTGCCTGATCCCTTCACTCTGACAGAACTCTTGCATAAGAAGAGAATCAAACTCTGTCCCATGATCACTTCTGATCAGGGCAATGTGAGTATTGAACTCAATCTGTATACATTTGAGAAACTCTGTCAGACACTTAAAGTTATCAGACTTTTTCCTTAGAAAGAACACCCAAGTGAATCTAGAGAAGTCATCTACAACTACTAAAGTGTAAGATTTCCCTCCTAGGCTTTGTACTGTGATGGATCCAAAAAGATCCATGTGTAACAGATAAAATATCCTAGGTGAATCACTTTTATTAAGTGACTTAAAGCTGTTTTTAGTTTGCTTGCCTAATTGACAAGCCCTGCAGAGTCCTTCCTTCTTGTAGGGGCCAGAAGGTAGTCCTCTAACAAGGTTGTCCTTGGATAGCTTAACAATAGTTCTAAGGTTTAGGTGTCCTAGTCTCTTATGCCATAAAATATTTGGTCTACAAACAGAATTAAACAGGCAAATATCTACATCTGTTGAAAGAAAATCTACTAGATAGATGTTATCTTTTCTTTTACCTGTCAACACAGTTGTGTTGTCCTCTGACTTGATTTTGCATAAAGCTTTGCTGAAGGTCACCTGGTAGCCTTCATCACACAGCTGACTGATGCTTATTAGGTTGTGCTTCAGTCCTTCCACATAAGTTACCTTCTTGAATGTTACTAATCCAATCTGGACTGCACCATATACTTTAGTCTGTCCAAAGTTTGAATCACCAAAGATAACTTTGGGTCCAAACTTGGCTCTAAAGGAAGTGAGGTTGTCCTTGTTCCCTGTCATGTGCTTAGAGCACCCACTATCCAAGTACCATTGCTGGTTAGATGTTGGATAGGTCTTCAACTGCACATAAGACAATTCATTTGTTTTTGACCCAGTTTACCTTGGGCCTAGGTTGATAACCTCTGAATTCTGAAATAAAAGACATCCCAGGTTGACTCTTATAACCTTCAGGATGATATCTCCTTGGAGGTATAATCCATTCAGTGTAAGGGTTAAAGATTTGGGATGAAGGACCCTTAAGATTGAATTTTGATTTGCCTTTGAAAGAATTTCCAGAGCTCTGACCTCTGTTCGACGATCGTGGAGCTGCGTTCGACGATCTTGTGTCAGATCGTCGAGCTCCGTTCGACGGTCGACTATGGCTGAGTTCAGGAACTTGAGATCGTCGACCTGAGTTCGACGATCTTGCATGAGATCGTCGATCTGCGTTCGGCGATCGTCGATCTGAATTCGACGATCGTCGATCTCCGTTCGACGATTTCTGCTGGGACTTAGTTTTCTTAGGCAGATCAGAATTTTTCCTAGCTACCTCTACAACTCCCTTTCCTTTATCAGAAATGAATTTGATTGGAGTTGTTAGAACTATAGGTTGGCTGGATGAAGCACCCAAGGCCAGTGTACTATTAAATCTGGAGTTCACTGTGCTTGTGATGTCCATCAGCTTGATGCTTCTCCCATTAAGGGATTCTTCAAGCTTCTTGGCCTCAGACAGCTCACTTTTCAGTGAAGCTATCTGCTCCCTACAGCTCTCCAACTCCTGAGAGAGTTTGAGGTTTTCTGACTTTAAAGTATTATGTTCAGATAAATGATTTCTGAGAGAGATAATTTCTTTCTCAGATTTTAGCAGGTCTAAACACAATGCTTTAAATTCAGATTTAAAGTCCTCTGAATTAAAATCAAAAGAACTAATTACCTGATCTTCTTCAGGTTGAGTCTCTGAGTCTGACTCTGACTCCTCTTCTTATGAATTATGTTGTGAGGCATTGATTGCCATCATGCAGAACTCTTTCTCTTCTGCATCATCTTCATCATCACTGGAGCTGGATGAGGCTTCTGACTCCTCTTCAGTCTCACTCCAGGATTCAGCAACAAATCCCTTTCTTGTATGTTTGTTTTTGCTTGATGAGGGTTTGCCATTGCCATTCCTCTTGGAGTCTTTCTCCTTTCTTCTTTCTTTCTTGCCCCTTCTGTCCTTGTTTTTGTTTTCTGGACAGTCAGGAACTATGTGCCCTGGTTTCCTGCAACCAAAGCAAACAATTTTTTTATTATTATTAATGGACTTGTCATATCTTGGCTTATCATGCTCCTTGTATGATCTCCTTCTGAAGTCCTTTCTGGCCATCTTGTAAAATCTTTTGGCTAACAGACTGAGCAGTTCATTATTGCCTGTGACTTTGTCTTCAGGCAGATCTTCAGTTGCCTTGAAGGCTATTGTTTTCTCTTTTCTTGTGGCTGGTGAGGCAGCCTTCTGTTCTTCTTCTCTATTCTTGATGAGTAGCTCATAAGATTTGAGCTTACCCAATAGAGCTTCAGTGGTGATCTCATTCAAACTTCTGGCATCCTTAATTGGCCAGATTCTTGAATCCCAAGTGCTAGGGAAGCACATTAGAATTTTGTCATTGAGTTCAGTTAGTGAGATCTCTTTATCCAATGTCCTGAGTTCACTGACAATTAGACTGAGCCTGTTGTACATATCTCCCACTGACTCAGTTTCTCCCTTCTTGAAATTCTCATATTGAGATATGAGGTGAGATCTCCTATCCTTTCTCTCATCAGCTGAGCCTGAGACTATTTTAGAGAGTTTGTCCCAAATTTCCTTTGCTGAATTGCATTCAACCAACTTTTGAAATATGTCATCAGACATTGTCTGGGCTAAGATGTTCATAGCCTTGGTATCAGTTACCTTCCATTTCTTGATGTCAGCATCTGTTCCTGATGGAGGTGGAACAGCATTTGTACTCGAGTTCTCTGGAGGTCTTGGACACACTGTCAAAACAGAGTTGAAAATATCCTTGTCAATAGAATTCATGTATAATCTGATCCTTGCTTTCCAAAGTGCAAACTTGGATAGATTGCACACTGGAGGTCTGGTGCTAGCATAATCTTTGTTTTGGGCCATGATTTGTGAAAACAAAATCTAATAATAAACTTCAAAAGAAAACAGATCTAACTAGGGATCTTTGGGTTCATGTATTAGCCTGTGCAACCACCAAGGTGTGGTATGTTTAACCAACCTCGCTTTGATAGAAATTGAAAGAGCAGCTAGATCTGATATACTCTAGAGGGGGGGGGGGGTGAATAGAGTATATAGTGCTTGAAAACTTTTTACAATAATTGTTGCAATGTGAGTAAGCAGGGAAGCAATGAATAAATCTAATCACAGAACTAAACTAATCATAAGCTAATCACAGAACAATCACAGCCAGAAACAAAAATAAGACAAGCAAAACACATAAGAAAATATAGTGGTTCCCCTAAACTTGGGTACATCCACTCTTCTACCACCCTAGGTAGGAATCCATTGCAGGATGAGTTGATCAGGTGTCCTGGGCACCAATGAGCTTTTGATAAGGTGCTCAAAAACCAAATCAGATTTTTTGATCAGGTGTCTTGCCACCAATGAGCTTTTGACAAGGTGCTCAAAAACCAAACTCAAACTTTTGAAGGGAGTTTGAGAAACCCTTTACAGGGATGGGGGTGAGAGAGTGATGAAAGTCTTCTCTTTCTCAAACAACTGAGAAAACTATGTGGATTGATGGTGTCAAAGCTCCCCCTGAGTCCTTGAGATCTTCAGGAAAAGAAGCTTTGCTGTAGGGTGATAGGTCTTCACAAGTTGAGCTCCAGCAAAAGATGATTTCAGCAACAACTGAAATGTTTGGTGTCTGGAGTCTTGAAAGATGTTGGCCTTGAACACTTGAGACAAGAGAGATTTGAGGATTTGAGAAAGTTTGATCTCCTTGGATGTGTGTTCTTCAGAGAATTCTTTGAGACAGAGAGTATTTTGTGTTTGTTCTGAAGATTACTGATGTCTGTCTTTCTGTCAGTGTGTGTATTTATGTTAGAGATTCAAAAATTCTTTTCTTTTATTCTCTGGTACTGAATAAAAAAACATTCTCTGTCAAGAATAGCCGTTGGCCTACATTAATTGCATCCTTAATTGCAAAATATCTTCTGGAGGAAAGTCCACAAAAATATTCCTAGAAAATCCCTTGAAACTTGATCCAGAAATGAATAAAAACGGCTAGCAAATCTTCTGAATTAATTGCAGAATAACTTCTTAACTGATTTGAATTTGAATCTTGAAACATCCTTGAAGTTATCTGAAAACGTCGAACTGAGCTCTGCTATCGTCGAACTGAGCTCAGCGATATGGACTTATACTGCAACAAAATATCGTCGATCTGAGCTCAAAGATCGTCGAACTGAGCTCAGAGATAGAGATCCAAAGCTGAGTCAAAGATCGTCGAACTGAGCTCGCAGATCGTCGAATGGAGTTCGACGATTTGATGAAGTTGAGCTCAGCGATCGTTGAATGGAGTTCGACGATCTGTCGAAGTTGAGCTAGACGATCGTCGATCGGAGTTCGACGAATCGTCGTGCTGAGCTCGACGATATGACTTAGTCTCAAACTGAAAAAGTCTTGGTCTTGAGGGCAGCTTCCAAACTTAGACTTCTAACCCTTAGACTCAATTTTAATTGACCTTTTGAGCTATACAGGAGGTCAAGCATTTATTTCCTAGAGACATAGTGATCCTGACCCAAATTAGTAATAGGGTGTTCCAACAATATGGATGAGAATGTACAGACATTCAAAGTGGCGACTAGTGGTTAAAGGTTTCAAACAATTTCATGGTGTTGACTATGATGAGGTCTTTTCCCCCGTTGCTATGGTAAAGTCCATCAGAATTTTGCTTGCTATTGCTGCGCATTATGACTACGAGATCTGACAAATGGATGTCAAAATGACTTTTTTTAATGGAAACCTCCTTGAGGTAGTGTATATGACACAACCCGGAGGTTTTGTATCTCCAGGTGAAGCCACTAAAATATGCAAGCTACAAAGATTCATTTATGGATTAAAACAAGTTTCTCGAAATTGGAATCTTCGTTTTGATGAAAAAATCAAAGAGTTTGGTTTTATCAAGAATGAATATGAACCTTGTGTTTGCAAAAGATTTAGTGGGGGCATTGTTGTCTTCATGATATTGTATGTAGTTGACATACTGCTGATCGGGAATGATATTCCGACCTTACAAGTTGTTTAGAACAACCTAGAGAACTGTTTTTCTATGAAAGACTTGAGCGAAACGACTTATATACTTAGTATTAAGATCTATAGAGGTCGATCGAAAAAGTTGTTGGATTTGACCGAAAGTAAATACATTGAGAAGGTGTTGAAACGATTCAGCTTACTTGAGTACAAGAAGAGATTCTTTCTCATATCTCATGATGTGAGTCTGTCTAAAGACCAGTGTCCTAAATCTTTGGAAGATAAGGACCGCATGAAGTTGGTTCCATATACTTCGATAATTAGATCAATCATATATGCAATGTTATGTACTCGACCCGATGTCTCATATGCTTTGAGCATGACTAACAAATATCAGTCTGATCCCGATGATAGTCACTAGACAACTGTTAAGAACATCCTAAAGTACTTGAGAAGGACTAAAGATATGTTCTTGGTATTTAGTGAAGAGGAAGAGCTCGTTGTAAAGGGTTACCCGGATGCTAGCTTTCAGACTGATAGAGACAACTCAACATCTCAATCAGGTTTTGTCTTTTGCATGAATGGAGGAGCTGTGAGTTGGAAGAGTTCCAAGCAGGAGACAGTTGATTGTACGACTGAGGCCGAGTATATCGCTGCTGTAAATGCGGCCAAGGAGGCTGTATAGATTAGAAAATTCATCAGCAAGTTTGATTTAGTTCCTAGCATAGTTGATCACGTAGTTCTCTACTCTGACAACAATGGTGCTATTGCATAGGCTAAGGAACCTTGATCTCATCAGCGCTCTAAGTACATACTTCGGCAGTTCCATCTTATTCGAGAGATTGTCGATCAAGAATATGTGAGCATATGCAGAGTAACGACTAAAGAGAATATTGCGGATCCACTGATGAAGCCTCTTGCATAGAGAAAACATGATGGTCATACTAGATCAATGAGTATTAGATACCTGAATGATCATCTCTAGTGGGAAACTTGTGGATTGTATATGTGTCAGTTGTTATTCATGTGATGAATAGAGTACTTTATATTTCTTTTTTGCATTTATGACAGGTTCTTTTGTTATGTCAACTATTTTTATATGATAGATTAATTAGCATAATAAATGCCCTTATAATATTCGCTTTCATATGAATTCAAGTGCGTGACTTGAATGTGAGGGCCTATGTTATCTATGAATCTTCATTCTTAAATGTTCCCTGATCGGAGTATCATTTTAGAAGCTAAGGGCGATGATGATTCATTATGACTAGCATGTGCGTTGACTGATAACCGGTTCTCACATGTCATGATATTGTGATATCAAGTCATCACATGAGTATTTGTTAGTGAACAAGTTATACTAGACTGACCCACCATGAGACTTTTTTTTCGAATGTTATGGGAACGTGTCACAAGTAGGTCTCAAGTGACAATGATGTTTATGGTTCTTTGACCTGAAGTCACAATATTCATCAAGTGAGGAAAATCGTACTTTGATGCCATCAAAAGTCTTCCTTGAAGAAGGTTGATGATAACAGTGGTCATTGAGCATGTTACGAGTCATTTTGGTGTTTGTGTGTGAACATAAATGTGATTTGTACTTTTATATGACAGAAGTTGCATCCATTGGTCCCTTGATGGAATGAGACTGAGAAATGCATGACTATGCATGGTTGAGTCAATATTTGATATTGAGCTCAACAATTTCTGGAAGTACATTCTAGATCAAGAAACTTGGATTGAACAATTATTAGGGTGACATGGTCTATTCCTCTAATTCTATCCGAATGTGAGGGACAAAGAGACATGACAACACTGATACATATATCATAAAAGGCTTGTTGAGTTATGAACTCTTATTGCTTGGGTAACAATGATGTATTGCTAGATGTCGCTCATTATTTGTGAGATTTCTGTTGATATTTTGTGATCAACTGAGAGACTGTTGCTGTTTTCATGGTGATCGCAAAGAAATCAAACAGTTGGTCTCACTGCCAACGCGATATGAGTCTATAGGGTCGCACATAAGAGTTTGGAGAAATTGGAGGCAAGATTGTGTTGGCCCCACTCATATGAGATATGATAAAGGGACCAAATCTATGATGTTGGGTATTGTATCCACAATTACCTGGATTTGAGGAAGCCACCTGTCAAGCTAAGATGAATTCACAATGTATTTGATGAAACCTCTCAAGTTGTGCTTGCAGTTATTCCACGCTAAGTGCACACCAATGTCAGGGTGCAGTAGGTCAATATACACGGGTCTGCACGACGTAATCCCTCGTTGAGCAGATCAGTGTGTTGGCCTACGTGTACTCTCTCTATTGGAGTGCACTTACTTTCAAGTACAGGGCCGTGTTTATGCAAGAGAAGACAAGAAGCAAGGATGGGTCAAGAAGCAGCTCTTGGGTGGAAAGACGAAAATTCGTCTAAGTATAATTCGACGAGAATCACTAGTGATTCTCGCCGAATCGTCGAGAATCATTAGTGATTCTCGCCGACTCTTTCCGGCTACCTCAAAACGGTGCCAAGTAAGATTCGGCGAGAATCACTAGTGATTCTCGCCGAACCCATCGTTGAGCAGATCATGAATACCAAGTTATATTCGTTGAGAATCAACAAGTGATTCGCCGAGAATCACTAGTGATTCTCGACGAATCGTCGAGAATCACTAACTGATTCTCGCCGATTCGTCAAGAATCACCTGCGATTCTCGCCGATTTTTACTTGGCGTTTTCTCTGGAAGCTGCTGGACCGGATTCTGCCGCTGGACTATTTTGAACCGGATTTCGGGTTTCTACGTGTGGGACCCACAACGGTCATATTGTAAGTGTCTACAGTGTATAAATACACGGGTATTTTTGAACAGTATGAGTAGCGAAAAAGAAAAGAAATACGCGAGCCGCGACGTGACCTAGATCGCCGTTTCCGCTCCGCCGCCGCCGCCGCCACTCGCGCCAAGTTGTTCGCCGGTTGATCGTGGTTTCGCCCAGATCCTCCTGCGACAGAAGCCTAGCTAAGCTCAGCGTCTCACGTGTCTAACCAGAGATCTCTTGTCTCTCGATTTGTAGATCGGGAAAATCTTCGCCATCCGAATCGATCGAGACGATTGATCCTAGTGTGACCGTTGGTAGACCTAGCTAGCTTCGCTACGAAGTTTGGATCTCCAAAGTACAGCAGCCGCACATCGTCGTCGCCGCCGATCCCGTGAACCTAGCCACTGCCCTTCTTGCCGCCGCCGGTTCCGGGGAGATCCTCTCCAAGAGAGATCTAGGGTTGTGAACTCTTTGTGGACTTCTAGAACACGTCATCAACAAAGAATGACACCCTTGTCTCCAAACGTAGTTTGTATCTTTTGTACATTCTATTTTATTTTTGTTGTAAAGGAACGGTGGTTCCGTGTTGTAAGGGTTGTGTGCAACCCGTTTTGTGGGAGTGTTGACTCCCACGTGTGGAAGGGTTCCTTACGATAGTGCAGGGATTGGATTTCAATCCTGTTGGAGAAGTGACCGAGTCGTCCCTGGTTGGGAGATAGGTCGAAGGGGGAAAGTGGATGTACCCAAGTCGGGGAACCACTATAAATAGCTTGTGTACTCTGTTGTGCCGTGTTGTTTTATTTTCGTGTGCAGGTACAATTTAAATTCCGCAAAAATGCTGCAGGTCACCTATTCCCCCCCCCATAGGTGAAGATAGTTGACACTAAGTGGACTTTCAAGTGGTATCAGAGCGAGGTTGCTCATCAAAAAGGTTTACACCTTGAGTAGTATCCTGTCACCGGTGTCAGAAGCATGGAGCTGGATTATGAGATATCGCCACTAAGACTTCCCGCATGTACAAAGGAGTATTATCCCGCTGGAGGATGAGGGTGTCATATCACTTGGAGGCCATTGATCCTCGAGCATCTTTCATCCTGGAAGAGGGTCCTTTTATTCCTATGAAGACCTCCTGCTCTGGAAAGAATATCGAAGTGCCCAAGTGCATTGCAGAGATGTCAGAGACGGAACTGTCACTATTTAACTTGGACAAGAGGATTCGTCAAATTATCTTGGATATCTGGTCTGGAGCTTCTCGCTCTAGATTGGAAAAATGTAGGACGGCTAAATCTATGTGGGTGATGATCTCTGAGCTGATGGGGGGGGGGTCCGAGAAAGCTGGAATCTGCTGTCAACCAGAGGATGAAGCCTATGTGGCGGTCTTCACCTCTGAAGATGAAGGCAAGGATCTCTCGGACAGCATCAGAGCTCTAGTGTCCGTGTTAGAGACTGAAGAGGCCAGTGAGGAAAGCAGCTCTGATGAGGATGACACAATGGTCACTGGCTCTAATGACAATAACACAGAAGAGCAGGTAACTTCTTCATCCTGCCCCGTCTCTCTTGAAGTTTCTGAAGACAGGAACTGCCTTCCTTCAGAAAATGCTGATTCCCTGAAGAGAGCCCTTCAGACAAGCAACCTACTTGCTGAGGAGCAAGCTCAAGAGATTGCTCGACTGAAGATCTTGTTGGTTCTCCAATTGGCATCCAACAAGGTCAAGGACTCTAAAATCTCAGCTCTAGAAAGTAGTCTAGAGAATGAGAAAAGAATAGTATCAAACTTTTCCAAGGTTGATGCCATAAAGAGAAAACAAGAAAATGGGTGGATCTCCCAGATTATCAATTCGTGGAGAAATGAGGAAACGGTATTCCGACCCCCCACTCCAAGCAGGAAGGCAACTCATCATGCCTTCAGGTATGACCACAGGAACAATCGTGGTCACTGCAAGGGTGATCTGTCCTCATGTGGAGACACCCGTAGTGCAAGGGCCGTCGTGGCCACCCATGAGAAAATACCTAAGGCTCATTCTGAGCCCTTTGTATTCACTGCCACTGCCTCAACTCGGTGTGAATCAGCATGTACCAGCTCACAGAACACTTCTCACCACCCGAGGACACAGGACAGGGAAGTTAGAAGTCATGGTGTAAGTTTTCATGGGGCCTCAGGAAGGGGGATGCCTGAAAGGAAGGCACCACCTCCCCGGCCTCATGACGCTCGCAACATGCATTCCTTCCACCCTTCCACGTGTCACGGTGGAAGAGGAAATTTTGTTAGGAGATCATGCCCTATCCCGTTGAGACCTAGGACCGTGACTACCTCAGTCACTAGATCAGGTCAGAAACGGCGATACAACATTCACCCGTGTTGGTGCTGTGGCAAAGTGGGACACTTTGCCATCGACTGTTGGCACAACCCCTCTGTGTCAAGGGCAAAGGCATATCCACATTTTCTGAGCAGAGGTAGCCTTCCTGACAGGTTTTCTGAAGGAAGGCAGTCGAGTGCTTATGCTAACAGGAATCTAGGACCCAATATGATTTGGGTTCCTAAGGTAAAGTAATTCTTTCTTGCAGGGCAGTCTAGGTTCCCGTGAATATGATGGGAACTAGACAGTAGGTGGCTCAAGACTAAATTGGAACAAACGTCTGGAATAACAGATGTGATATCTACTTGAGCATATTCACATTGAGCTCCTAAAATGTTTTACCTGAGGGACTAAATGATAACTCTCATAATCCCAGGTACGGTTGATCAATTCCAGGACTTGAGTCATATTGTATCCACATTTACATATATATATATATATATATATATATATATATATATATATATATATATATATATATATATATGTATATATAGTTATACCTATATTTACACCATTGTGTGAGTACATCTAATGATATGTTAACATGGTAAACATAAATCATAGATACAATATTGAAGACTTATCGGAAATTCCCCTGGTAGACTCGAGATCTAACGTCTACAGGCTTAAATTAGTTCACTGAAAACCAGCGTAGAATGACCTTACGAAGTATTTACATACTTAGAGGATGCTTAAATTAATTTATATGGAAAAGCCGGCTCAAACCCTAATAGCTTGGCTTTAAAGAGTATCTATATAGTTAGAAGACTTTCAAATTAACTTAGACAAACGAAACCGTGAGAATCCCATTTAACTCGTCGAGCTTGGCTTTAAGGAGTATCTCATTTAAGGAGAAACCCATTCCCGCAGACCCTTCACCTCCCGCAGGAATCCCGCCTAAGAACGCTCTCCGCAGGAAAATTTGTCGATTCTAGCCGCAAGGGAAGCTCGCCGAATCGACTCCTTCTCCGCAGGAAACTCGCCGACTCCCGCAAGACTCTCGCCGAATCGGTCTCCATCGAAGGTCTCCCGCCGAATCCCGCAGGAAACTCGCCGAATCGTGCAGGAAACTCACCGAATCCGCAAGTTTCTCATCGAAGGTTTCCCGCAAGAATCCCACCGAAGTTTCTCACCAAAGGTCTCCATCGTCTTCCCGCAAGTATCTCGCCGAACCGTGCCGGTTTCCGTCGACATCCCGCAGGAAGCTCACCGACGATCTCTCCCGTCCGGTGCCCCTCATCTTCAACCATCTAACTCCCGTCTACGCTTTTAGGTAACCACCCCCTCACCCTTACTTGGACTTGATTACTAGTGTCGCATCCTTTTTGATTTTTGATTAAGCGTAGAGTAGGACTTTTCTCCCTAGATTTACGATGGCTCCAAGGACAACTGTTGGGCTGGTCACCGGATGCGAGCTGGTTCGCACAGGGTTCTCTCAAGCCTCAGATGAATTCAGGAACATCATCCTTATGCTAGAGGAGGCTGGACTCTCATTCGTCCTAGAGCATCCCTGTAAAATCATGGACAAGGAGGTGCTGGAGTTCTTTGCAACCGCAAAACTCCGGAATGACGATTCTCTTATCAAAAGCAAGGTAGCCGGGGCAAAGATCAAGATGTCTGCCAGCAAGCTGACCCGCTTCCTGCAGCTCTCTAGCTCGGAGCATGAGGACTATCTTGACGAAGAAGACAAAACCCGGACTCTATTATTCTGTGGACTCCCTCGAGGAACACGGTCAATAAAGCGCAAGGATATGAATGAAGAAGGGAAGCTTCTGTCAGACATAATCGGAAAAGTACTTATCTGCAAGCCAGGATCTCATGACCATATCTCTGGGGACATGTTCAAGATCCTGGTGGCAATTGTCTGCCGGAAAAGTTTCAACTGGGGGGCTTTGCTGTTTGAGAAGATAAAGGACACCCTGAGATCTCCGAGCTTTGGCCGAATCATAAGTCTGTATCTCAATCAGCTGAATGGAGACAAGTATGACATGAGCAATGGTGTTCCTCTACACTACTTGAAGAAAATGGACTCAAGTGTTTTTGATAGATGGGAGAGGCGAATTGGGCAGGCTGTCATGGAAGAACAACAGGAAGTATCTCCAGCAGTAATCCCCAGTGAAATTCCTGACGCTTTGACTGCAGGAATTGAGGGAGAGTCTCTACCCACTGATGCTCACATCGTATCTGACATCTCCCAGATAGCCAGAGATGCGGTGGCAGATATACAAGAAGACAGTGAAGCTGTGCCGGAGAATGAGGAGGCCTTGAACCGGAACGATCAAGGAGCCGAAGCTGATGTACATGGGACTGCTGACCAAGAGTTGGAAGAGGATGCTGATGAAGATGATTTCATGGATGATGAAGGAGAGGATGATGGCAATGAGGGACAAGAAGCACTGGAGACTCAGGATCTCATTGAACCTCCATCTGACAAGCACGCACCTGAAATCATTCCTGAAAACATTGGTGCACGAGTGGAGGGGGAGTCCGAGAAATCTGCAGATGCTGCAAGTATTCCTCCCTTAGAGGCTGTGCTCCTGTCCAACTCTACAGGTGCATCTGATGAAGTGCAAGGCCAAGAAGTGCCTCCGGATCTTCCACTACGAGATAATCTAGCCACTCATACCGTGAATATCATTCAGGGCATAGTGAATGAGCTTAAAGCCTCCTTTGATAAAGCTCAGAATAAAATGCTGCAAAGGATTAAGAAGTCTGAAAATCTCATGCTCAAGAACATGGTGGAGATCAATCATAAACTTGACATGATGGACAAGAAATTTGAAGAAAAGTATACAGTGGCCGGCCAAGCGGTCACTCTTCTTATGGCCGGATTGAAAAAGAACACCGATACTCTTGCTGTAGTGAATCAGAATGCTCATGTTGTAGCAAACAACATTCAAAAGTTTGACGGTAATATGGTAACCCTCAACGCCAATCAGCAGGCCTTGGTCACTGAATTCTCCAAGACTACCAAGCATATTGATGACTCACTGCACTCCTATGCAAACTCCATCGCAGTCGAAGCCAAAAAGGGGGAGAAGGAATACATAGCTAAGATGGCTGAGCTTCAAGAAATCATGATCACAAACTTCGAACAGTCAAACAAATATGTCTATGACAACTGCTGGTGGATGCTCCAACAGGCGTTAGGCGTCGATTTGAATCCTGCAGGTATTCATGCTCCTGAGACTACTACGGCTGCTGCGGGAGTAAGTGCTGCTGAGGGAGTAAGTGCTGCAGATGTTCCCATGTGTGAAGCTGATGCTAGGGCTATTTCTAAAGTAAAACTGATGAGCATGTTTGACCAAGAGGCCCTAGCAAAAGCCAGGGGAAAGAGAAAAGCTCAAGAAGGGACCTCCAAGGAGACACAAGCTGAAAAGAGAATTCGACTGAGTGAGGAGGACGTAAGAAATGAAAAGTGGAGTCCAGTTTCAAAGAATATCATCTTGGACACCTTCTGGCTACAGGAAAAAGGAGAAATCAATCGAAACGAAGTATACAGCCAGTATGAGTGGGAAATGCACAAGACGTATGAAGCAAAACGAAACATCTTCTTCAGGACCAACATGGCGACAGATAAAGCTCCTCCTCCCAGATATTATCCGAAGCCCAAAGAGTATATGGAGAGGCAAAGAAAGAAGTATTTGGCGCAAAAACTTAAGTATGACTTAGCCAAAGAAAAATAGTCAAAACTTTATAGCTTGTCATTCTCTATTAAGAACGATTAATGGTTATTGTTATTATTTGAACAATCTTGAGATTATGTATATATACATATATATATATATGCATTTGAAATTGTGAATGACTCAAGTCTTGATTTGTCTGCCTATAATATCTTGTGCTGCATATTTAAATTCTGAATGCTGTTTATATTATTTGATTGATGTTATTCATCTTAGCTAGTAGGGTTTTGGCTTCGTAAAATAGGGGGAGATTATTGGGTATTGTATCCACAATTACCTGGATTTGAGGAAGCCACCTGTCAAGCTAAGATGAATTCACAATGTATTTGATGAAACCTCTCAAGTTGTGCTTGCAGTTATTCCACGCTAAGTGCACACCAATGTCAGGGTGCAGTAGGTCAATATACACGGGTCTGCACGACGTAATCCCTCGTTGAGCAGATCAGTGTGTTGGCCTACGTGTACTCTCTCTATTGGAGTGCACTTACTTTCAAGTACAGGGCCGTGTTTATGCAAGAGAAGACAAGAAGCAAGGATGAGTCAAGTAGTATCTCTTGGGTGGAAAGACGAAAATTCGTCTAAGTATAATTCGACGAGAATCACCAAGTGATTCTCGCCGATTCGGCGAGAATCACTAGTGATTCTCGCCGAATCGTCGAGAATCATTAGTGATTCTCGCCGACTCTTTCCGGCTACCTCAAAACGGTGCCAAGTTAGATTCGGCGAGAATCACTAGTGATTCTCGCCGAACCCATCGTTGAGCAGATCATGAATACCAAGTTATATTCGTTGAGAATCAACAAGTGATTCGCCGAGAATCACTAGTGATTCTCGACGAATCGTCGAGAATCACTAACTGATTCTCGCCGATTCGTCGAGAATCACCTGCGATTCTCGCCGATTTTTACTTGGCGTTTTCTCTGGAAGCTGCTGGACCGGATTCTGCCGCTGGACTATTTTGAACCGGATTTCAGGTTTCTACGTGTGGGACCCACAACGGTCATATTGTAAGTGTCTACAGTGTATAAATACACGGGTATTTTTGAACAGTATGAGTAGCGAAAAAGAAAAGAAATACGCGAGCCGCGACGTGACCTAGATCGCCGTTTCCGCTCCGCCGCCGCCGCCGCCGCTCGCGCCAAGTTGTTCGCCGGTTGATCGTGGTTTCGCCCAGATCCTCCTGCGACAGAAGCCTAGCTAAGCTCAGCGTCTCACGTGTCTAAGCGGAGATCTCTTGTCTCTCGATTTGTAGATCGGGAAAATCTTCCCCATCTGAATCGATCGAGACGATTGATCCTAGTGTGACCGTTGGTAGACCTAGCTAGCTTCGCTACGAAGTTTGGATCTCCAAAGTACAGCAGCCGCACATCGTCGTCGTCGCCGATCCCGTGAACCTAGCCGCCGCCCTTCTTGCCGCCGCCGGTTCCGGGGAGATCCTCTCCAAGAGATATCTAGGGTTGTGAACTCTTTGTGGACTTCTAGAACACGTCGTCAACAAATCATGATGGCTGAGCTTCAAGAAATCATGATCACAAACTTCGAACAGTCAAACAAATATGTCTATGACAGCTGCTGGTGGATGCTCCAACAGGCGTTAGGCGTCGATTTGAATCCTGCAGGTATTCATGCTCCTGAGACTACTACGGGTGCTGCGGGAGTAAGTGCTGCTGAGGCAGTAAGTGCTGCAGATGTTCCCATGTGTGAAGCTGATGCTAGGGCTATTTCTAAAGCAAAAATGATGAGCATGTTTGACCAAGAGGCCCTCGCAAAGCCAGGGGAAAGAGAAAAGCTCAAGAAGGGACCTCCAAGGAGACACAAGATGAAAAGAGAATTCGACTGTGTGAGGAGGACGTAAGAAATGAAAAGTGGAGTCCAGTTTCAAAGAATATCATCTTGGACACCTTCTGGCTACAGGAAAAATGAGAAATCAATCGAAACGAAGTATACAGCCAGTATGAGTGGAAAATGCACAAGACGTATGAAGCAAAACGAAATATCTTCTTCAGGACCAACACGGCGGCAGATAAAGCTCCTCCTCCCAGATATTATCCGAAGCCCAAAGAGTATATGGAGAGGCAAAGAAAGAAGTATTTGGCGCAAAAACTCAAGAATGACTTAGCCAAAGAAAAATAGTCAAAACTTTATAGCTTGTCATTCTCTATTAAGAACGATTAATGGTTATTGTTATTATTTGAACAATCTTGAGATTATGTATATATATATATATATATATATATATATATATATATATATATATATATATATATATATATATATGCATTTGAAATTATGAATGACTCAAGTCTTGATTTGTCTGCCTATAATATCTTGTGCTTCATATTTAAATTCTGAATGCTGTTTATATTATTTGATTGGTGTTATTCATCTTAGATAGTAGGGTTTTGGATTCGTCAAATAGGGGGAGATTGTTGGGTATTGTATCCATAATTACTTGGATTTGAGGAAGCCACATGTCAAGGTAAGATGAATTCACAATGTATTTGATGAAACCTCTCAAGTTGTGCTTGCAGTTATTCAACGCTAAGTGCACACCAATGTCAGGGTGCAGTAGGTCAATATACACGGGTCTGCACGACGTAATCCCTCGTTGAGCAGATCAGTGTGTTGGCCTACGTGTACTCTCTCTATTGGAGTACACTTACTTTCAAGTACAGGGCCGTGTTTATGCAAGAGAAGACAAGAAGCAAGGATGGGTCAAGGAGCAGCTCTTGGGTGGAAAGACGAAAATTCGTCTAAGTATAATTCAACGAGAATCACTAGTGATTCTCGCCGAATCGTCGAGAATCATTAGTGATTCTCGCCGACTCTTTCCGGCTACCTCAAAACGGTGCCAAGTAAGATTCGGCGAGAATCACTAGTGATTCTCGCCGAACCCATCGTTGAGCAGATCATGAATACCAAGTTATATTCGTTGAGAATCAACAAGTGATTCGGCGAGAATCACTAGTGATTCTCGACGAATCGTCGAGAATCACTAACTGATTCTCGCCGATTCGTCGAGAATCACCTGCGATTCTCGCCGATTTTTACTTGGCCTTTTCTCTGGAAGCTGCTGGACCGGATTCTGCCGCTGGACTATTTTGAACCGGATTTCGGGTTTCTACGTGTGGGACCCACAACAGTCATATTGTAAGTGTCTACAGTGTATAAATACACGGGTATTTTTGAACAGTATGAGTAGCGAAAAAGAAAAGAAATACGCGAGCCGCGACGTGACCTAGATCGCCGTTTCCGCTCTGCCGCCGCCGCCGCCGCTCGCGCCAAGTTGTTCGCCGGTTGATCGTGGTTTCGCCCAGATCCTCCTGCGACAGAAGCCTAGCTAAGCTCAGCGTCTCACATATCTAACCGGAGATCTCTTGTCTCTCGATTTGTAGATCGGGAAAATCTTCCCCATCCGAATCAATCGAGACGATTGATCCTAGTGTGACCGTTGGTAGACCTAGCTAGCTTTGCTACGAAGTTTGGATCTCCAAAGTACAGCAGCCGCACATCGTCGTTGCCGCCGATCCCGTGAACCTTGCCGCCGCCCTTCTTGCCGCCGCCGGTTCCGGGGAGATCCTCTCCAAGAGAGATCTAGGGTTGTGAACTCTTTGTGGACTTCTAGAACACGTCGTCAACAAAGAAGGACACCCTTGTCTCCAAACGTAGTTTGTATCTTTTGTACATTCTATTTTATTTTTGTTGTAAAGGAACGGTGGTTCCATGTTGTAAGGGTTGGGTGCAACCCGTTTTGTGGGAGTGTTGACTCACACGTGTGGAAGGGTTCCTTCCGATAGTGCAGGGATTGGATTTCAATCCTGTTGGAGAAGTGACCGAGTCGTCCCTGGTTGGGAGATAGGTCAAAGGGGGAAAGTGGATGTACCCAAGTCGGGGAACCACTATAAATAGCTTGTGTACTCTGTTGTGCTGTGTTATTTTATTTTCGTGTGCAAGTACAATTTAAATTCCGCAAAAATGCTGCACGTCACCTATTCCCCCCCATAGGTGAAGATAGTTGACACTAGGTGGACTTTCATATGACATGAAGAATACTGATGGGTTGCGTCGAGAGCGTATCGATGCACGTCGAGTGCGTATCGACGCACGTCGACTTGATGTCGACGCAGCCAATATCAATGTTAAAGTAGTTGCTTTATCGACGCTACGTCGTGTAGAAATCGACGCAGTTGCGTCGAATGCCGTCGAGTGTATATCGACGTTGCGTCGAGTTCTTATCGACGTACGTCGAGTGCAAGTCGACGCATGTCGACGCATGTTGAGTTTTTACGGCTTTTTAAGGAGGCTTTTGTCTGTTTGATATCTTGGATATAAATAGCCTTCAAAAAGAGTTTTTCATGTAACTGTCTGTGTGTGCTTTTGAAGCCGTCACTAACCCTAAATCCCGTCGTGACTTTATCTTGTTGCCGCCTCTCCTGTAACAGACCTAGCAGTTTGTGGAGACGCAGAGGTCATTCTTTTCTCCATTCCAAATCTTGGTGCACAAGATTTTGGTGTTCTCCTCCGCTCATGTGCATGCCTATAGAGCCGTAGATCTATTTCTGCGTGGACTCATCCTTCTGGAGCATCTTGGTTGAGTACAGACTCAATCCCTCTAAGGTATATTGCAATCCCTTTTCAGTTTTACTTCTTGATCAATGTTTTATCGCAAGATCCTGTTCCTCTTTAGGGTTTTCTGGTACTCTATTCCGCTCCGCACATATGATCTGTTTTCCACTCTTGTATAAAAAATCCAACAGTTTCCACTCGCAATAATCACAGACAACGGGCTGCAGTTCGCGAGCGCATAACTCATCAAGTTCTGCGGAGAGCTAGACCTCGATCTTCGCTTCACATCTGTTCACCACCCCCAAAGCAACATATAGGTCGATGCCGCCAACATGGTGGTCGTCAATTTACTGAGAAAGAAAATAAGAGAACTTGAAGGGCAATTGGGTCGAGCAACTCCCCTCCGTCCTCTGAGCCCTCAGGACCACCCCGAACACCGCCACGGGAGAGACTCCGTCCAAACTATCTCATGGCTCAGAGGCGGTGATCCCGGTAGAATTCGACGTTAGTAGCCCGAGGGTGGTGGCCACAAAAGAATGGGAGGAAGCGTGGAAAGAAGAGAGTGATGAAGAGCAGAGGCTCTCACTCGACCTGGTAGAAGAGATTCAGGACCTTCCGTCGCTTCGACTGGAGGAAGTCAAGCGCGGGATGGCTAGGTATTTTGACAAGCACATAAGGATCAAACAATTTGTTCTCAAAAATGTGGATGCCGTGGGCAGAGGCGCGGTGGTAGGAAATCTCCAGCCCAGCTGGGAGGGGCCTTTCGTGGTGGCAGAAGCACTGATGTACGGAGGGTACTAGCTTCAGGATTGTGAGGGGGAACTGCTCAGCAACACATGAAGCGGCGACGACTTGAAGCGTTTTTTTCCTTAACCGCTCCCCCCCCCCATTTTTTCTCTTTTGGACTGGCAAGTGTCTTGTATTAAGCTGTACTTCTCACCTTAATGCAATAAAATTTCGACTCTGTTTCTGTACAACGTTTTTTTGCGATGGGACAGGTCCCACAAAGCGTGTGCCCAAAAAATATCTCTGAACGAAAGTGTGTTCGAGTGAGTTCAAGACCTCGAGCTGTGATGTTGCCGTATTCCAGGTCCCCGCGCGAGCTCCTCTCCCGCATACCCGCTACTTGCCCCCTCGAGTGAATTCAAGATCTCGAGCTGTGATGTTGTCGTAGTGCAGGTCCTTGCTCGAGCTTCTCTCACGCATACCGGCTACCTGCCCCCTCGATTGAGATTGAAAACCTCGAGCTATGATGTTGTCGTAGACCGGGTCTCTGTGCGAGCTCCTCTCCCGCATACTGACTACTTGCACGCTTGAGTGAGATTGAAGTCCTCTAGCTGTGATGTTGCCGTAGAACGGGTCCCTGCGCAAGCTCCTCTTCCGCATACCGGCTACTTGCCCCCTCTAGTGAGATTGAAGACCTCTAGTTGTGATGTTGCTGTAGAGCGGGTCCCTGCGCGAGCTCCTCTCCCGCATACCGGCTGCTCGCCCCCTCGAGTGAGTTCAAGATCTCGTGCTGTGATGTTGCCGTAGTCCAGGTCCCTGTGCGAGCTCCTCTCACGCATACCAGCTACTTGCTTGATCGAGTGAGATTGAAGACCTCGAGCTGTGATGTTGCTGTAGATCGGGTCCCTGCGCGAGCACATCTCCTGCATACCGGCTACTTTCCCCCTCGAGTGAGATTGAAGACCTCAAGCTTTGATGTTGCTGTAGACCGGATCCCTTTGCGAGCTCCTCTCTTGCATACCGGCTACTTGCCCCCTCGAGTGAGTTCAAGTCCTCGAGTTGTGATGTTACCATAGACCGGGTTCCTATTCGAGCTCCTCTCCCGCATACTGGCTACTCGCCACCTCGAGTTAGTTCAAGACCTCGAGCGAGTTCTGTTGGGTTTCTCTATGAGGATGACACAACGCTTGTGCACGCAGCGGAAAAATAAACATCAAGAAAAACCCAAAGAGATGTGGATCGGGCCATGAACGTTGAATTAAGAAGTTAGTAAAAACTAGGCAAAAATTACCTCGGTGGCGTTGAGTCACAACTCAACGGAGATGCTATAAACTTTATCTGCTTGCTAGTGACGAGTTCTACGTGGAATAGTGTCCACGTTTTAGCAGAAGTCCACACGAGCGGGAGAACGCCGAGCTTTCCGTCGCACGGAAGATCGGGAAGGAGAAGACCGCACCTCGGCTATTCCACGGACTGCTAGGTCCGCGCCAGGAAGAGCAGCACCAGCGACAGTCGCTGGAGAAGAGGCGGTCGACGGAGCAAACACGGCGGCGGCGGAACTCTTCCGTCGGCGGCGGGGATCGGGATCGGCGGATCGAAAGGCGGAACGGCTTCCGTCGGGTTCGATTCGCTACAGGAGAAAATCGCGAGAGCAAGATCCCGAAAACCCTAAGTGTCCTATTTATACCAAAGGTATAAATAAACCCAGGAAAATCGCTATCCGCAGACCACCCGAAAATAGGGTTCAGAATCAGCGAGTATCAATCGGTGAGAATCGGCGACAATCAGCGAGAATCACTGAGCAGGTTCGGCGAGAATCAGTCGACGAGTATCATACAGGATCGGCGAGAATCAGAGTACAATACTCGACGATTCTCGCCGATCGTCGAGCCGCGCTCGACGATACACAACGATACTCGACGATCGTCGTGCCGCGGTCGACGACAATTGTCGAAGTAGTCGATCGTCGAGAATCAACAATTGATTCTCGACGATTCTCGTCGATCGGCGAGAATCAGAGAGACGATTCTCGCCGATCGGCGGGAATCAGAAGACGATTCTCGACTAATGTCATCGACACTCGGACGACAATCCCAACCAGCCCTTCAAGGCAACATTTGCCCAACCCGATGATCCTATAAGGCAACACTTTTGCCCATAACCCTATTCAAGTCGGTGATTGGTAACCTTTACCAACACAGTCAGTCATCCAACTTCTCCACATCTCTTATGTGCGACCCTGCAGGCTCATATCGCGTTGGCAGTGAGATTACATGCTTGATCACTTCCAGATCACAATGGTAACTCCAACAAGTTCAAGTCCTCGAGTTGTGATGTTACCGTAGGCCGGGTCCCTATGCGAGCTCCTCTCCCGCATACTGGCTACTCGCCCCCTCGAGTGAGTTCAAGACCTCGAGCTGTGATGCTGTCGTAGTCCAGGTCCCTGTGCGAGCTCCTCTCACGCATACCAGCTACTTGCCCTCTCGAGTGAGATTGAAGACCTCGAGCTGTGATGTTGCCTTAGACCAGATCCTTGCACGAGCTCCTCTCCCGCATACCGGCTACTTACCCCTTTGAGTGAGTTCAAGTCCTCGAGTTGTGATGTTGTTGTAGACCCGGTCCCAGCGCAAGCTCCTCTCCGGCACACCGACTACTTTCCCCCTCGAGTGAAATCAGGTCCCCGAAGTTATGATAATGATGTAGTCCGGAACCCTGCGTAAGTTCTCTTACATGATGACTGTTGACCCCCTCAAATAGAGCTTCCTACCTCTTTGGATCATAAGGAATGAGGACAGGGTAAGGCAAAGGGTATAATACCGAAGGTTCAGCTGAACTCGCCTCGCCGAGCGAGATGAAAGTGATGGACCACGTCGAGCGAGAAAGAGACGAATCTACGCGGCGAGGCGAGATGACACAATCCAGGACTTAGCCGCGTAGAAAGGAACGAAGCTCCGTGGGAAAGCCGATGACGCGAGTTCAGCATAAGGGTTAGAATATCCCTAACTACCGACGTGCAAGAAGGAAAGAACAGAAACTAAGAATGAAAGAAGCGATGAAAGAAAAACCAAACACATGATAATATATATACACACACGCGTACACACACATACATAAAGGCGCAGGCCAGAAGGTTCAGATTAACAAATGAAAAACAAAAAAAAGCACAATGCTGGAATCATTCCCTTGCCTCGTCATCATGCGAACTCCCGGACGGTGAATTCTCCGGGGGAGGAAAGAGTTCCGGGATCAACAACTCCAGAGTGAGTGCAAGGCCCGCCGCGTTCAAGTCGCCTCGCAACCAAAAACGCTTTACATCTAGTCGTGTAGCGCCCACGGCTAGGCGCTCCAACAGGTTCGACTCCGCCTCGGCGAGGCGGTTGGCGAAGTAGTCGCTTTGAGAACGGGCCTCCCTCAGCTCCTCTTCCAACTTGGAATTCCGCTCCGCCCACGCGAGCTTGGTAGACTGCAAAGAAGTACCAGTTTGAGTAAAAAATTGACTCGCAAGATCAGAAGTGGAAGACGTACCTCACTTGGGGCCTGCGAGGCAAAAGCATCGAGCAGTTGCGAGCTCAGCCCTGGCTCTGGCCAGTTCCTGTTGTGTGGTGTCCAGCGTGGTCCTCGCCTCTCCCAACTCGGTCTTTGTCCGGGCAAGCTCCTGGCAAGTGGCGTCCAAGGTAGTCAACGTATACCCCAGCTTGCAGCCGTGCTGAGAGCGCTCCTCGCCGTCTGGTAGAATAGCTCGGCAACACACAGGACAGAGTGACTTCCGCGATTTGCCAGCTCGCGGATGGGGGTTCTCGCCAGCACCGCTGCGTCCTCCCGACCGTAGAGACCGAATAGGAGGTTGAACATGTCGTCGTCCGAGTCCTCATCCTCCATGCGGGAGGGAAGTCGCGAGTTCAGGCTGACCCTGTGCTCGCCTTCATACCACTCCAAGAGGGTGGCACCCTCCAAATCTCTGGCGCGTATCCCCAACCCGAAGTTAGCATGGGCTCGTGGGGCTTCCTCCTGCGCCTTACCTCTGGCCGAAACCTTTGGGTCTTCCTCGCGACGCGGCTTGGGAACAGTGGTTGGCCGCTTCTCGGTAGGGGTGGAACCCGCCTCGCCAATCTTGAGCTTTTTCGTCTTAGGCTCGGTAGAGGAGGCTTCAGTTACGGGCGCCTTGACCTTGTCTCTCGAGGCCGCCGAGGTGACGATGAGCGGTCTTGGGGTCGTCTCGGCGTCAAGCGAGGCGAGCTCCTGGCCGGGTTACCTCTTGCCGACCGCACATGGCAGGTTTAGAGTAAGTGTTCATATACCTGAGAAAAGCGTGTCAACTAAACACAAGCGAGCCGAGACCATACAACAGAGTTGTAGGCGGAGGCATACCTGTCGCAGGCATTACATGGGCGAGCTGGTCCTGACGGCGCCTCAGGTACAGAACGTTGAAGTCGTTGCCCTTCAGCATCTCGTAGAGTGCGAGTGCATCACCTGTCACCTTAGGAGGTTTATACGCGTTCTCGCTTCCCTAAACGGGCGCCATGGGTTGCTACCAGAACGTGTCGCGCACAAATACGAATTTGTCGGTGCAGTGATGAGCCTTGTTCAACGTCTCCACCAATCTGACACAGGCGCTGGAGACGAAGACGACGCCGTCGCCGGTC
This sequence comes from Platanthera guangdongensis, assembly GCA_039583875.1. NCBI lineage: Eukaryota > Viridiplantae > Streptophyta > Magnoliopsida > Asparagales > Orchidaceae > Platanthera > Platanthera guangdongensis. Next base: position 80,047,402 of record CM077147.1, on the reverse strand, counting down.
GCTTTCAGGTTGAGGATCTTTCGGAAGGATGTGAGATCGAACTCCATTCCCTCCTCGCGCATGTAACACGCGAAATCGACGAAGGCCCTAATTGTAACGCCCCGAATTTTGTGTGTGAGTCGGTCGCGGAAAAAGAGTTTTTGGTGCGTGTAGGGGTACACGGCCTAGGACACGGGCGTGTCCAAGGCCGTGTCTGGCTGGTGATTTTTTGGCCGTTTCCAACCCGAGAAGGACACGGCCAGGAACACGGCCGGATGACACGGGCGTGTCATCCGACACGGGCGTGTGCCAACCCGTGTCCCTACCCGTGTCCTGATGGGTCGTGTCCGTTGCCGTGGCGGTTATGCGTGACACGCCCACGAACACGGGCGTGTCGAGGAACCCGACACGGGCGTGTCAGGTCAGACACGGGCGTGTCTTGACCCGTGTGCGTTTCTCAGTTCGACGATCGTGCCTGGATCGAGGCACACGGCCTTGGACACAGCCGTGTGCCAAGCCGTGTGCGGCACAGGTCTGGGGAATTTTGTGCAGATCCGAGCCATTCGTTTCCTTTAATTTAGATCCGACGGCCCAGATGAAATCCTGCTCTGTTAAGGCCGGGAATAGGGAGTTATTCCCTCATTTTCTCTCCAAAGTTCTCCCCTTCCAAAGTGAGAGAGGAGAGGAAGAAGAAGGAGGTTTCCGGCCGCCGGCGGAGCATCGGAGCACCGTTTCAAAATCGGAGAGCGGATCCGTGGAGGGAAGGTCATTGCGAAGAGTTCTAACCGCGTAGTTTTTCCATGGCGCCAAAGCGGACTACAAGGGTAACGATTCTCAACTTGAGCGCTTGAAGCTCTTTCTTTCTGCATAGGGAATCCCGCTCCCGCGAGTATGCGGTGAGTGCGTGGTGTTCCTTGGGGTTGACGGGAATAGTCCCCCTTGTGTTGCATGTAGAGCCCGAATCGTAAGTACGGGCATAGGCATTGTGTGTGAAGCCTACCCGGACGTTTTTTTGTCTGGATCGGTGATGTTGCATTTGATATGGTTTTGCCGGAGAAGACTCCGTGCTTTGGGTTTTTTTTCGGGTTTCTACGCGGTAGATTGCAGTAGGGATCCTTGGAGGTTAGCTTCAAGGCGCACCCGGAAAACTGAGCGGAAACGTGTTCTGCTAACTTGGCGGTCTGGGAACCGGCCTTGATCATAACTGGGTTATGAGATTGTTTTGGAAAATTTGGGATCCAAGAGAAGCTTGGCCCGCGTAAAGTTCCTTAAATTGGACATGCGGCGTGAGCAACGGGCAAGTGGAATTGGACCTAGGCTATGTGGTTCGGTGCGAGAGACCCGAAGACGGGGACTGGCCGTTGGCATAGTCGGAGCCTTAGACGGTGGTCAGAAAGGCTAAATGCTCACATGTTGTTGCCATCCTAGGGATGGCGGTGAATGCACTGATTTGTCAGGGTTCACCATGAATGTGCACTGAGTGCACGGGGTGTTTGGCCGTGCGAGCCTACACCTGTGGCGAATTATAATTGCGATATATATATATTGTTGGGCTAATGTTGTGCAGGGAAAGAGCACCGCCGTCCCGAGTAAGGGGCGGGGTCGTTATAATTTGGTCGGCTTTTAGCTGACCGTTGCTTTATTTGCCACCGTGCGGTGGTATGTGCTTGCAGATGCTGCGGAGCCGAGCGCCAAATAGCGGGCTGGAGCCAATATTGCTGTGCTGGCCCTAGAAGGCCGTAGAATAGTTGTTTTTACATTTCTCATGTGTGGCCGGCCTGCGAGCCGATGTATGTAAGACATGTTATATTTATGAACATTTGTAAGGTCATAAGGCCATGTACCTGTTTCAGTGTATTTGGGGTTCGTTCTTGTAGTTGTAAATGTGGACATTCATATTTGATGGATTTAAGTTTGGGTTCTTCAACTTTAAAAACTTCCGCTAGAATGCTCTGTGGTTAGGACGAGTAGTCTTAATTGGTTGGTTTGATTATTCATTTGGTAACCCTTCCGACTGTCTGTGGTATATGGCGTCGGGTTCCAGCTGGACCTTCTGTTATATGCCATGCGACAGATGGGGGTGTTACAATTTGGTATCAGACTTCTGGTTACGGTCAAGCTTAAATGAATTCGTGGGCGAATTCTTTTAAGGGGTGGTGAGCACATGTGTGCGTCATCGTTATAACATTAAAAAGAACCCATGAATGTCCACTTAGGAATGAAAAATACTCGTGGTTGAGGAACCTGCGCGTTCCTATAATTGCTTTTTGCAATTTTTTTTGGTCACTTATTGGTGTTTTGTATGACTATAGGTGACCGGGAGTGGCGTAGAGCCGACAGAACATCTGGTTTCTGAGGATTATAGTGCACCCAGTGGCGCGCTTGAGACCCCTCTTTCGTTAGAAACCATAAGAAGGATCGTTGAAGTGGTGCTCGCTATGACTAGTGCACAGCAGGGAAGCAATGTGCAACCTTTTGTCCCCGAGATGACTTCAATGCCGGGTGGTGTGTTGAATCAAATGACATTTAGGAGGCCATCATGTCAGCCGTTGAATATGTGCTTGGTGCAGGGTACGCACTCAGTTGATGAGTATTTGCAGGCATTCCTTTTGATTAGCCGCTACCCATGCTTTGAGTTGGAGAACGAGAGGTCTATAGTCGATAGATTCTATAGTGGTATACGTGACGAACTGCGAATTCTACTTCTAGGACCAAAAATAATGGGATTCCGAGCCTTGGTAGACTCGGCCAGATCTTTGGAAGTGGAAATGAGAAAAATTCACCAGATACCAGTGAGTAGGGTATCGAACTCTGCAATTCCTATGAGGGGTGCATCTTGCAAAATGCTGAAGAAGAAGGTTAGATCATCGACTAGCAAGGTTGCTTACAACTGTCATACTTGTGGAAAGAAAGGACACTTTGCCCGAGAATGTTGGGATGGTGCTCAGAAGATTAAGGAAGCTATGTCAGGAGCAGGTGAGGACTCTGGTACTAAGAAACCACAGTTCAAAGGGCCAAGTTCAAAGTCCGATGTCCGCAGTTGGAATAAGAAGCTGAAGACTTCGAACTCAGCCCCTTCTTCTGGTGCGTCGGGAGCAACTACAAGTCGAGTCCCAAGAGCTTGCTATATCTGCGAAAAACTGGGACATTTTGCACGTGAGTGTTGGAGTGGACGTGCAAAGTCCGAAAGGAAGTCTGAAGAGTACAAGCTTGGTCAGCAAGAGGACAGAAAGCAAGCAGACGTGGTGACAGGTAAGGTTTAAAATTCTAGCATTTAGCTTTAGACAGTTGTAGTCTTTGTGCATGTTAACCTAGAACCGCTTGTGCTAAGCGTTGTTCTGAATTTCGTTTATCCGGCGGGAGCACCGTTCGTTAAAGGGGGCTTTGTGTCTCCGTTTGCCCAAAGGAATTGTATTACGCGTCGGAATATATCTTCCGATGGCAAAAGTCTTAATGGATGTGTTGTTGACTAGTAGTGCTCGATGCGCGCAGATAGAATCTGTTGCGTTTAGGTATGGATTGTGAGTCAAAAGTTTGATTTGCAGGCGTTGTTTCTACCGCTAGGAGAGTTCAACGTGATCTTTAGTATGGTCAGGATCTCGGAGCAGCAGACATACGTTGATCGAAGTTGCTAGTGGGTCAGTTGAGAGCTAGTCATGAGGTGACTTTCGCGGGCATGAAGGGGTCGGGTAAGATTTTGATGTCAGCCCTTCAGGTGTTCCCGACAGTTCGGTCTGGGGCAGAACTGTATGTCACTCTAGTGTAGACTTCGACGCCTAAACCTAGTTTGGGCAACACCCCAGTTGTGTCCGAGTATCCTGATGTGTTTCCAGATGATCTCCCAGGAGCCCCTCCTCAGTGGGAGATAGACTTTACTATAGAGCTGGTACCGGGTGCCAAACCGGTGTCACGCTCCCCCTATCGGATAGCCCCAAGAGAAATGGCAGAGTTGAAGGTGCAACTGCAGGAGTTGCTAGAGCAAGGTTATGTGCGTCCAAGTTCGTCGCCTTGGAGCGCACCAGTTCTCTTTGTTAAGAAGAAAGATGGGAGCTTGCGGCTTTGTATCGATTATCGGGAATTGAACAAACTTACGGAGAAGAACAAACATCCAATCCCGAGGATTGACGATCTATTCGATCAGTTGGTTGGGTCGACCGTATATTCGAAGTTAGATTTGAAGTCCGGTTACTATCAGTTGAGGATAAGGGAGAGCGACATTCCAAAGACAGCATTCAGTACGCGGTTTGGGCATTACGAGTTCACGGTCATGCCGTTTGGGTTGACGAATGTGTCATCCGTGTTTATGGATTTGATGAATAGGACGTTCAGAGAATACCTGGATCAGTTTGTGATAGTATTTATCGATGATATTCTGGTGTATTCGCGGTGCGAGGAGGATCACTACAAGCATTTACACTTGGTGTTGGAGACATTAAGGAAAAGTCAGTGTATGCAAAATTCTCCAAGTGTGAATTCTGGTTATCCTCAATAGCGTTCCTTGGTCATGTTGTCAGTGGAGAAGGAATAGTTGTGGATCCGGCGAAGATAGTGGCGATACGGGAGTGGCCTACTTTGACTACAATGGCAGAGGTCCGGAGTTTTCTAGGGCTTGCTGGCTACTACAGGTGCTTCGTAGAGAACTTCTCGCAGATAGCACTACCACTCACAACGTTGACAAGAAAGGATCAGAAGTTTGTGTGGTCTTCGGAGTGCGAACAGGCGTTTGTAGAATTGAAGAGGCGGTTAACCACGGCGCCTATTTTATGTTCGCCAAGTGGAACCGAAGGGTTCGAGATCTATAGTGATGCTTCGGGCAGTGGTTTGGGCTGTGTCCTGCTACAGCATGGGAGAGTGATAGCTTATGGTTCACGACAACTGAAGGTTCACGAGAGGAATTATCCGGTCCACGACTTAGAGTTGGCGGCCGTGATTTTTGCTCTAAAGCTTTGGAGGCACTATCTGTACGGTGTGAAGGTCGATATTTACACCGATCATAAGAGTTTGAAGTACCTATTGGACCAAAAGGATCTGAACATGAGGTAGAGGAGGTGGATGGAGTTCTTAGGGGACTACACCTTCAAGATACACTATGTGCCTGAGAAGGGAAATGCAGTGGTGGATGCGTTGAGTCGTAAGATTCCCGCACAAGCCAATTGGTTATCAGTGCATGATAAGAGATTGGTCCAAGAGCTGGAGGCATTGGAGATATCTTGCGTTGACAAGCAGTCTAGTGTCGAGGCAAAACTGTTTTGGACAGAGGTGCAGTGTGACCTAGCGGATAGAGTTCAGAGGGCTTTGGTTCAGGATAGCAGCATGAAGCAAATCTTGGATGAATCTTTGGATGGGTCACATTCCCAGTTTGTGGTTAAAGACGGGTTGCTAAGAAAGGACGGCCGTCTATGCGTTCCTAGTGCGGATAATATTCGGGAGGAGTTAATGTATGAGGCTCATCATACCAAGTACTCAATCCACCCGGGAAGCACGAAAATGTATAGAGACATGAAGAAATTATTCTGGTGGCCGGGTTTGAAGAAGGATGTGGCACTTTATGTGGCCAAGTGTCGTACTTGTGCATTAGTGAAGGCGGAATGTCAGAAGCCCGGAGGTTTCTTGAAATCCCTTCCTATCCCAGAATGGAAGTTTGACGATATATCTATGGATTTTGTGCACGGTTTGCCGAAGTCGCAGAAAGGAAATGACGCCATTTGGGTGGTCGTAGATAGATTGACAAAGGTGTCGCACTTTATCCCAATGAGAAAGGAAGATCCAGTAGAAAAGTTAGCCAAACTCTACGTGGATAATATTGTACGACTGCATGGTGTGCCTCGCAGTATTGTTGGTGATCGTGATGGACGCTTCACGTCAAATGACTGGAGGTTGATGCATGGTCTGTTGGGTACTAAGCTAAAGTTCAGCACAGCCTTTCACCCGCAGACAGATGGCCAAACCGAGAGAGTCAACAGGACTATGGAGGACATGCTTCGCATGTGCGTCCTAGATTTTGGGAAGAATTGGGAGGATCACTTGTACATGGTGGAGTTTGCTTACAACAATAGTTTTCAGGCAAGCATTGGAATGGCGCCTTTCGAAGCTTTGTACGGGAGGAAGTGTCGTACGCCGTTGTCTTGGTTGGAGGCAGGCGAATCAAAGTTGTATAAACGTCAAGCGGTGGAAGATGCCACTTCAATGATACGGACAATTCAAGAAAGGCTGAAGATTGCTCAGGATAGACAGTCAAAGTATTACAATGCCAAACATAGAAATGTGGAGTTCAATGTTGGCGACATGGTATATTTAAAGATCAAGCCGTTCAAGGGTGTATCGCGGGTTCGACGCTTGAAGAAGCTGAGTCCGAGATACCTTGGACCATTTGAAATCCTGGAGCGTGTTGGCGAGGCGGCGTATAGGTTGAAGCTGTCGACGGAGTTGAGTGGGCTGCATGACGTATTCCACGTATCGGTGTTGCGTAAGGCAGTGCAAGAGCCTTCGCAGATCGTTGCAGAGAATCAGGTACCGGTTGATTATGAGTTAACAACAAGGGTCAGACCAGTACGAATTGAAGACGTTGCGGTCAAACGACTCCGCAACAAGGAGGTCAGAATGGTTAGAGTCCGTAGGGATAATTGCGGACGTGAGGAGCTTTCTTGGGAGCGAGAGCAAGCTATGTTGGAGGAATACCCCGAGTTATTCCACTCAGGTATCATTTAGCTTTCGTGTACCTTTGCTTAATTTCGGGACGAAATTCCTTAAGTGGGGGAGATTTGTAACGCCCCGAATTTTGTGTGTGAGTCGGTCGCGGAAAAAGAGTTTTTGGTGCGTGTAGGGGTACACGGCCTAGGACACGGGCGTGTCCAAGGCCGTGTCTGGCTGGTGATTTTTTGGCCGTTTCCAACCCGAGAAGGACACGGCCAGGAACACGGCCGGATGACACGGGCGTGTCATCCGACACGGGCGTGTGCCAACCCGTGTCCCTACCCGTGTCCTGATGGGTCGTGTCCGTTGCCGTGGCGGTTATGCGTGACACGCCCACGAACACGGGCGTGTCGAGGAACCCGACACGGGCGTGTCAGGTCAGGCACGGGCGTGTCTTGACCCGTGTGCGTTTCTCAGTTCGACGATCGTGCCTGGATCGAGGCACACGGCCTTGGACACGGCCGTGTGCCAAGCCGTGTGCGGCCCAGGTCTGGGGAATTTTGTGCAGATCCGAGCCATTCGTTTCCTTTAATTTAGATCCGACGGCCCAGATGAAATCCTGCTCTGTTAAGGCCGGGAATAGGGAGTTATTCCCTCATTTTCTCTCCAAAGTTCTCCCCTTCCAAAGTGAGAGAGGAGAGGAAGAAGAAGGAGGTTTCCGGCCGCCGGCGGAGCATCGGAGCACCGTTTCGAAATCGGAGAGCGGATCCGTGGAGGGAAGGTCATTGCGAAGAGTTCTAACCGCGTAGTTTTTCCATGGCGCCAAAGCGGACTACAAGGGTAACGATTCTCAACTTGAGCGCTTGAAGCTCTTTCTTTCTGCATAGGGAATCCCGCTCCTGCGAGTATGCGGTGAGTGCGTGGTGTTCCTTGGGGTTGACGGGAATAGTCCCCCTTGTGTTGCATGTAGAGCCCGAAATCATAAGTACGGGCATAGGCATTGTGTGTGAAGCCTACCCGGACGTTTTTTTGTCTGGATCGGTGATGTTGCATTTGATATGGTTTTGCCGGAGAAGACTCCGTGCTTTGGGTTTTTTTTCGGGTTTCTACGCGGTAGATTGCAGCAGGGATCCTTGGAGGTTAGCTTCAAGGCGCACCCGGAAAACTGAGCGGAAACGTGTTCTGCTAACTTGGCGGTCTGGGAACCGACCTTGATCATAACTGGGTTATGAGATTGTTTTGGAAAATTTGGGATCCGAGAGAAGCTTGGCCCGCGCAAAGTTCCTTAAATTGGACATGCGGCGTGAGCAACGGGCAAGTGGAATTGGACCTAGGCTATGTGGTTCGGTGCGAGAGACCCGAAGACGGGGACTGGCCGTTGGCATAGTCGGAGCCTTAGACGGTGGTCAGAAAGGCTAAATGCTCACATGTTGTTGCCATCCTAGGGATGGCGGTGAATGCACTGATTTGTCAGGGTTCACCATGAATGTGCCCTGAGTGCACGGGGTGTTTGGCCGTGCGAGCCTACACCTGTGGCGAATTATAATTGTGATATATATATATTGTTGGGCTAATGTTGTGCAGGGAAAGAGCACCGCCGTCCCGAGTAAGGGGCGGGGTCGTTATAATTTGGTCGGCTTTTAGCTGACCGTTGCTTTATTTGCCACCGTGCGGTGGTATGTGCTTGCAGGTGCTGCGGAGCCGAGCGCCAAATAGCGGGCTGGAGCCCATGTTGCTGTGCTGGCCCTAGAAGGCCGTAGAATAGTTGTTTTTACATTTCTCATGTGTGGCCGGCCTGCGAGCCGATGTATGTAAGACATGTTATATTTATGAACATTTGTAAGGCCATAAGGCCATGTACCTGTTTCAGTGTATTTGGGGTTCGTTCTTGTAGTTGTAAATGTGGACATTCATATTTGATGGATTTAAGTTTGGGTTCTTCAACTTTAAAAACTTCCGCTAGAATGCTCTGTGGTTAGGACGAGTAGTCTTAATTGGTTGGTTTGATTATTCATTTGGTAACCCTTCCGACTGTCTGTGGTATATGGCGTCGGGTTCCAGCTGGACCTTCTGTTATATGCCATGCGACAGATGGGGGTGTTACACTAATGCCGTTGGAGTTGACCTGTGCGGGAACCAACCCGAAGTACTTGAAGACCTGAACCACATGGATATAGAGGGGAAGTCGTAATCCCGCCTCGAAGTGGACCGGGGGGGGGGGGGGGAAGTCGAGCTCGTCATCAAAAAAAACAGTTGATACCCTCGTTTGGTAGAGGTCGCCTCGCTAAGAAACCCGCGGGGAGATACTTCGCCTTGAAGGTCTCGAGCTCGTCCGACGTTGTTTTGGGCTTGGGGAAATAATGGTCGGCGAAGTTGGCAACACACTGCGCACGAATCTACTCGCCCTTCATGCGAACCATTTCGAGAAGCGAGAGGTGCAGGGGCTTTGAGAAAATGTTAAAATTGGGGAGCTAGAAGGGAAACAACCGTGTCACCAGCCCTGATCCCCTCCCCTTATTTATAATTTTTCCTAGACGAACAAGACAACCCCCGACTCGCAATCTCCCAGCACCCCTCGCAAGTCGCATGCTCACCAGCCTTAGACTCGCGTCGGGCATGACACCGACAAAGTAAGCATACAAAAAACAATGACAAAACACGCCAACAAAATGATTTATATTATACTCGTCGTGTACAAAAAGTATCCTTTACTCGGCAAACGTGCGCGAGCACAAAATTCTAAGCGACACAAAAAGTAATCCACACATCTCTATGCTAGTACAAAATGACAAGACACTTGGCCCCTAAGGGGAATAAGCTTGCCTCAACCCCTCATGCGCGGACTGGCGGGATGACACGCCATCCAGGTGATGCCGTGAGCTTCGTGGAAGTGTTTTTGAACTCGCTGAAGGTGATTTGTCCCCCTGCGTATGTGCTCCTCCAGCCTGTTCGCCTCGCCAACTGTGCCCGCGACCTCACCAAATTTATACAGATGATCCTCGGTGGCGTTTTGGCGAGTCTCCAGCTCGTAGGTCCTCTCTCAGCGTCCAACATTTGTAAGAAGTGGTCGTCGTTGCCTTCCAGCTGCGCGGTGAAATTCTCTAGCGATTCTACGCGGCCCCGGACCTCGCCTAGCCGCTGCTTGACCTCTCGATGGGCTGCGGTAGCGAGGGACAAGTCATGTGCGACCAACACCTTATGCAAACGCGCGTTGAAGTCGCTGCTGTCCACTTATGGGTCGACCATCAGTTCACGAAGCGGGCTAGATACCATCGGTGGAGTCGGCTCGAGGGGAATGCCCAACGATGAAAGATCACGAGAAGAGGGAATCGAACAGGGGTATCTGGGGGTTACCGTGAGGTGAGGCAGCTTTGCCCTCCTCGAGGTGGGGCAGCCTCATCAACAAAGATTTGCCACCTATGTGAGGCCGACTCGACTCGCCCGCCTCCAGGTGGCGAGGCGTGCCAACGATTTCGGTGCCGACCACTAAGGGAGGGGTCGCCTGACCTCCAAGGTGCACGTGGTTGGCATGGTGCTCCACGATGGCGTCGCCAACCGAATGCCGGAGCGAGTGCACAGTTGAGGATGGGGGGTTACTCGCGGGCTCCCCCAGTCATCGGATGGGGGAATGGTCGTCGCCTGGCGCAGGTGGGCGAGTTCACTTTTTCCCTTTGGATAATTTTATCTTCTTCGTCCCTGAGCCACCACCATTCGTCAAGGTCGCCAGGGCCACCAAAACGGTGACATCGTACCAACCTAGGGAATTACAGAACAACATAATTAAAGGAAGGGATAACGCGACAAGTGGCAACAGATTCACTTACCATGACAGTAGCAAAACGATTTTCCAGAGGAAGCCGACCCGCCTCGCCAGTCAGCACTACCACTCCCCGGGATGGCGCGTGCTGCTGAGAAGGCGCAAAAGAGGTCAGGTCGATCAGGGTCGTCAGTTTCTCACTTGCTTGTTGAGTTCGAACTCGCCCAGGGTCATCCACCCGAGGACCCCGCCGAGTTCCAGGGGGTCCACCGATCAGACCGAACAAGGTAGCAGCCTCGACGTTGTCCCGGTTAGGCGAGTCCATGATGATCAAGGGGGCAGTAGGTCGGCCAGAAAGGCTTATTATGGAAAGCCCTACCCTCACTACCTTGTTTATAGAGTCAGGAGAAGAAGCCGATGCGGCTTAACAGACAACATTTCGGGCTCGCCAAATCGGGGTTGGATGGTTTCTTTCTGACCTCTGGCGAGCTCGCAAAGAAGCGGAAATTGTGTACAAACCCAATTTAGCGACCACAATCCAAACCGCGTTCAACCAGGGCAGGGTGAGCCCATCAGGAGAAATTGGGCTAGACGATGCAACTTTGATGATCGCGAGGCAGACTTAACAGACGGTTGCCAACTCGCTGGGCGAGCCCCTTGCACAAGAACGACCGTGAGGCGGACAAGTGGGCAAGGAGACCCCGCTCTCTTCATGTACTTGCCTCGGCAAGGAGAGCCGACTCGCCCTTCCGTTTGTTCGCATCTCGGTCTTGTCTGCCCGTAGCCATCTCAAACCGTGGAATTCCGCTGTCCGCAGACCAATCAGGGGTGCCGATAGTAAAAACTAAAAGGCGAAGGCCGCTATCTGCTGGCCATAAAAGACGGATTTGCCCCTGGTTTGGGGTTTGTCTATAAATAGACCCTTAAAGCACTTTGAAGAGGCAGACCCAGCCTCCCAGAGCTCCTGAATTTCAAAGAGTTCTTGCTTCGTTCCATCCAAGGTGCCGAGCTTAGCTTTTATCTTGGGGGGGGGGGGGGAGACGCGACACGCGCAGCGGAGGGACCTCCACGCTGCAGCTCACCGGGTCTGTGAGTAGGCAACCACTTCTAATTAGTGAAGGCTAAATTCTGGCTCGAATTGACCTACCTTGAGCACTCGACGACGGGCCAAGTAACATAGACTGTCCCTCCAGTCCGAACTCTGTTGAACCGATATCTGGGTTTCAACAGTCGGAGTGTGCCCTCCCGCTAGTAGTGATATGTCCGTTGGTGGACATCCATAGTGGTGCCCAGAGCGCCGTCTGACAGTACGTCCGTGATCATAAGAGCATCAAAATCTGCCGTGGTGATCTCGTTCACGTCCCCCCATGAGGAACCGAAACTCCTTCACCAAACAATCATGAGTAGACGAGTATGGTTGTTTGCAATAGAAGCACAAACCCTTACTCCGTAAGTCATTATACTCTTGGTTGGACAGACGATGAGTAGGGACATGATGGTTGTTGCGTGGGCCCATAATGGGTGGGCGAGGTATAGGAGGTGGCGCTGGTAGATGTTTAGACGGGGGAGGGAAATATGATTGGTAGGGAGGTTTGGAATGAGGAAGGAGGGTCCCCGGAGAACGCCATGAATTCGGCCTCATCTTGTGAGGAGAGGTCCATGGCTTGGTTAACAGTTAACGGTTGAAGGGTGCAGAGGCCGGCGCGAATATGGGGTTGAAGGAAGTGCATGAAGTAGGCCAAGTAATGGTTGGGTGGAAGGCCGGGAACATGGGTGACCAGCTCGATAAATGCATCCACGTACGAATCAATGGATCCAGTCTGACGGACTCCTCAACGACGCTCGATCATAGATCCAGTGTAGCGGTGATCATACCGCTGAATGAGTGCCTCCGTGAGAGCTGTCTAGGTGAGGCCGAGGGAGGATTGGCGGAGCCAGTGGACCCTTCTATGCCAATAACTGCAATGGAGACCTACTGCGTCAGAGGGGTCTAGTGAATGTCAAAATACTGTTCGACACGTGCAAACCACCCAAGTGGGTTAGTCCCGTTGAATGTGGGGATGTCCGGGCGTGGGGGCTGGGGAGGCAAGCTCGTCAATGCGGGATTATCAGGGGCCAATGTGCTTGGGGATCCCAAGGCAGATGCTGCAATATGCCCGAAGGTCTGGCCGGATTGCAGGTTGTGGAGCATGGTCATAATCAATGTGAATTGCAGCTTGGGCCTCAAGACAAGAGGTGAGGGCGGTGATGGTGTGTTCGAGGGCTTCCACACGGGCTTCCATTCGGCCTCGTGGCATATGAATCAATTGGCGCCGCTGAGACGGAAGTAGACTGCGACAGATGGACGGAGCTGAGGGCTGCTGGACGACATCCGGCCTGGAACAGGCGGAGGACTGTACTGGAGCGAAGATGGCTACAGGATCAAACGAATCCAGCCTGGAGTAGGCGGAGCCAATAGAGGTACGACGGATCAGGGCAGATCGAGGCCTGGAATGGGCTGAAGAACGACGGAGCAGGCAGACTGGGGCCTAGAGCAAACGTAGCATTTATCAACGATCAGGGCGCAGGTCGCGACTAGGCGGTAGATAAAAAGATGAATAAATACAAGGATATGTCCCCCTATTTATAGAAAACATGGGATAAAGAGAGAATATAAAAAGAGAATATACAATGCATGTCACATGCGACTAGGCGGTAGATAAAAAGCAGTCTGCGCAGGCTGTGCGGTTAGACAAGCTAACCGCACGGTTACACAGCTTGAGATATCATCATGTTCGTTCTGGTCTCTATCCGTCTGGATGCATCAAACTATTTCAGGGAGCAATGACTGTTGTTTGACTGATTCTAACCGCCCGACCTCAAATGTGATAGCACCTGGAAATCACAAAACCTCAATAGCGGTCAAGCCTTTATTGATCACCAAAATGGACAGTTGCAGTTATCATACTCGGCTACCGGGGGCGGTTAGGCAGGTACTAATTGCCAGACCGCAACTGTGACTATCCTCAGCTATCCGCCAAACTCAGCTCTAACCGAATATCAGGAAGACCTTGATAGCGATCAGACCGCACCGCCTCTGACCATCAGACCGCACTGCAGTTAACCCTTGCTGATCGTCATACCGCACTGTAGTAATCCGGTGCGGTTACAGAGGATAATTGCCAATCTGCCAGACAAGGTCGCCAGACCGCCAGAACCACAGTTCTATCATCCAAGCGATAACGCAACCAAACTACCATAGAGGCAGTCCTCCATAACTAGACCACCTGACCGCCGAACCTGTTTGCCACTCCTGTCCGCTAGATCGCCAGTCCACCATACCTGTCAGCCATTCTTAACCGCCAAACCGCCAAACCGCCAGGACTACACAGGTTCTGACACTCCCCTCAAGATGGAGCGTATATGTCAATCATGTCTAGCTTGACACAGATATCCAAAAAGGACACCATTTTGGTAAAAACATCGGCTGACACTTTGTTAGAGTTGACAAATGAAGTGCAAATTTGATTGTTCATTACTTCTTCTCTGATAGCGTGACAGTCTACTTCAATATGATTCGTCCTTTCATGAAATAACGGATTACTTGAAAATGTATATAGCTGCCTTGTTGTCACAGAACATCGGCATGGGATAATCATAGATTTCTCTCAAATCAAACATCAGTGCTCGTAACCTCTTCAGCTCACAGGTAGTCAAAGACATCTTCTGTATTCAACTTCAACACTTGACATGGAAACAACCGACTGTTTCGTGCTCTTCCAGCTGACCATATTTACTCGTACAAAAGTACAAAAATCAGACGTAGACTTTTTATCTTTCTTATCATCAACATAGCTGATATCAGAATATGCTTCAATCCTCAAATGATTATTTTTTTGAAACAGAAGTCCCTTTCCTGGAGATTTTTTGACATATTTCAAGATCTTTAGAGCTGATTGTAGATGACACTCCTTGAGTGCTTGCATAAACTGGCTCACCCTTTCTACCGCATAACAGTTATCCGGTCTCGTGACTATCATATAAATGAGTTTTTCCATAAGCCGTCTGTACCTGATGACATCTAAAAGAAGAGGTGATTTCTCATTCCAACGCTTGTCATCACCAACGACCATTGGACACCGAGCAGGTTTAGCGCCAAGAAGATCCGTCTCTTTTAAAAGATCCAAGACACACTTCTGCTGTGAGAACACTACAGAATTGGGCTTCCGAGAGATCTCAATTCCTAAGAAGTACTTGAGAGACCCAATATCTTTTGTAACAAAATATTGAAGAAGATGTTTTTTGTTAGGTCCATTCCCTTCTTATCATCCCTTATAAGAAGAATGCCATCCACATAAACAACAAGAACAACTAGCGTTGTAGAAGTCTTGCGTATAAATAGAGAGTGATCTGCAGCACTTCTAGCAAACCTAACAACAGAGATGACTTCGCTGAACTTCTCAAAACAGGCCCGCAGGCTTTGCTTAAGTCCATAGATTGCCTTCCTCAACCTATACACTTGAGACTCCTCCTAAGCAACATATTTAGGAGGTTGCTTCATGTATATTATCTCCTGTAGATCCTCATAAAGGAAAATATTCTTGACATCTAACTGAGACATCTCCCAGTTTCTGTTAACGACCACAGAAAAGTGAACACAAATCTTTGTAATCCGAGCAACTGAAGAGAAGATGTCAAAAAAATCCACACCATAGGTCTGAGTAAAACCTTTGGCAACTAACCGAGCATTATAACGATCGATAGTACCATTAGGAAGAAACTTGATCACAAAGACCCAGTGGTAACTAACTATATCAGCACCCGGAGGGGGTAGGGACAAGAGTCCAAGTACCCCGTTCAGTCAGTGTTTTAAGTTCTTCATCCATAGCGTCTTTCCAATAAGGAACAACAAAAGCTTCTTGATTGGTCGCCAAAATGATATTGGCCGAGAGAGCGAGAGCAAAACTCTTGCAGGAAGAAGACATCCAAGCATAAGAAACATCATGAATCAGTTGTTGAGTGCATGTCCAAACTCTCTTTCGAAGGAAAATCAGAAGATTAATGTCCGACTTGTCTGTAGTATTAGATTCATCCGTCGGAGAGACTGCTTGCCCGGGAACTGTTAGCAACGGCTCAGATAGAGAAGCAGTATCAGGAGAAAAAGAAGTAGAATCAAAAACTGGTGTATAAGAATCAAAAATTGGTGTATGAGAAGGAACCACAGTTTCAGGTAGAGGTGCATAGATAATAGTTAGAGAAGAAGAATCATTAGACGGTGAGAGGGTAGAGGTGCGCGGAAAATAAGGAGCTTCTTAAAAAAAGTGACATCCGCAAAAACATACTGTTTTCGGAGAAGAGGATCATGACACCGATACCCTTTTTGTGTCGGACAGTAACCAAGAACGACATACTTAACGGTGTGAGCAGAGAGTTTGTCACAATCAGGAGAAGCAGATTGAATAAACGTCGTGCACCTAAAAACACTTGGAGGTAAAGGAAATGGTGTGACATCAGGATACAGAATGAAGAAAGGAGTTTTGCCATTAATAACCGAAGACGGAATTTAGTTGATGAGGTAATAAGAAAGAAGAACGGTATTACCCCAATAGGACTGAAGAACACTCATCTGAGTGAGAAGAGTGCGAGACACATCAAAGAGATGACGGTTTTTGTGTTCAACAATCTCATTCTGTTGAGAGCTGTAAGGACAACTAGTTTGATGTATAATGTCACGATGCATACAAAAAATTGAGAATTGATGACTGAGATACTCTTTGACATTATCAGTGCGAAACGCTTTAATAAGGACATCAAATTGAATACGTAATTCATTATAGAACATATTGAAAATAAAAAAAATTTCAGAACATTCTTTCAACAAGTACAACCAAGTACATCTAGAAAAATCATCAGTAAACATGACAAAATACAAACTATCCCTACAAACAAATTTAGTAAGAGCAGGACCCCAAATGTCAAAATGAACAAGTTCAAAAGGACGAAATGAACTACGTCATTGTTTTGCTGGAGAAGACGAACTGTGTTGTTTGTCGAGTTGGCAAGCTTCACAATGGATAGAAGAGCCTCCGTGAGGTAGATCAGGGAAGAGCTAGTAAAGAAGAAAAGGAGGATGATGCATAAAGAGAAGATGTCACTGTAGAAGAAAAGTAGAAGCAGAAAAAACAAGCACATTATCAAGGTAGAATAAACAATCACGTTCAGTCCCAGTAACAATCGTCCTTGGAGTGAGGATTCTGAAGAGAACAAATAGTCGAGGTAAAAGCAACCGTGCAATTTAGTTGTTTACATAGAGTGGTAACAGAAAGTAAGTTGCACGGAAAAATTGGGACATAGAATGTGTCAAGTTGGAGAGATGAAGTGACATGCACTGTTACAGATCCGCACAAGGGGATGAAGAACCATCCACAATAAAAATTAGAGGTGACTGGTTGTGTTTGTCCAGACGAGAGAAAAGATGAGAATTGCACGTCATTTGATTAGTAGCACCAGAGTCAATGAGCCACCTACCCGTAGTGGCCATATGAGCACTACCCGAAGAGGTAGCAAGAGAAGTGGACTTATTCGAGGTATTGTCACCTGCAGCAGGTCGAAGATGAGGATGCTTGACTCAACAACAATCAACAAGGTGACCGGTCTTGCCACAGTGAGTAGAGATATCTAGAGGGACCATGTCCACCAGAGCGGCCTCCATAGTCGCTAGGAATGTCATGACGAGCTGGATGAGCAACAATGTCAGTATGAGGCAGAAAGACAAACAAATGACGCTGAAGTAGAGTAGTAACAGTCGAAATGCGCGCAACAGTGACATCCAGAGTAGGAGTATCATCCTCTCCTCGAATTTGTTGTCGAATAAGATCATAAGAGTATAATAAACGAAGAAAATATCACACCACCAAAAGTTCATGAAAGTGTTATGTTGCTCAGCGAGATCAGCAGAAAAAGGCGATGCTGAAGAAGTTCAGCACCAAGAGCTCGCACTTCCTGATAAGCAACAACAAGAGTCATGACAGGTCGGGCAAAAAGATCCGCATACAACGTATATATGCTCGAATTTTGAGCTCCCTTGGAGTACAAAGCAACAAAATGTGTCCAAAAAGTCGTAACTGTCTCATCATGTCGAATGACTGGACGACATTCATAGAAAGGTTATTTGCAAGCCATGTACGAACTAGAGCATCATTTGTGTCCCAGTCATCAAAAACAATAGATCCACATGGATGAGGCTCATCAGTAAGATGATGACATTTGCGTTCAGACCGTATCAAAAAAGTGAAGGAAACACTACAGTCCACATAATTGAGACCAGTTAGCTTGGACGCAGTGCCAAGATTGCCAGAAGAAGTGAAAATAGAAGCAATGGTAGGAATAGGTTGCACAGATAGAGTGGAGGAAGAGGTCGGAGTCTCCATAAACAACCCACATGAACAGAGCGAAACCGGTCAAAGAAAGCGAGGCCGCACGAACAGAGCAAGAGCGCACAAACAGGGCGAGACTGCACGTTCAGAGCGAGCAGAGCAGTTGTCGCGAACTGGACGAGACCGTGCGAAAAAGGCGAGACCGCGCGAACAGAGCAAAAACGCGCGAACAAAGCAGAAGCCGCAAGAAGGAGGCAACTTGCAGGAAGAGCGGGGAGTAAAGGGAGGTCGGGAGGGCGGCAAGAACAGCGAAAAAGAGAGACCACAAAAAGTAGAAAGAAGAAAACACGAAAAGGGAGAAGACCGCAGTTAAGGGAGAAAAATCGCGAAAAGATAAAAGTAGGCGGTTAAAAAACTGAAGACCGCTTGCACTACACCACGCCCAAGAAAGCAGAAATCGGAGCAAATTGATCGATAAACCCTGATACCATATGAAAAAGTGTGAATAAAGATATTTTTTATTTCTCCAAAAGATGAATAATACAAGGGTATGCCTCCCTATTTATAGAAAACGAGGGATAGAGAGAATACACTCTGTCACATGTGACTAGGCGGATAGATAAAAAAAAGTCCGCGCGGGCTATGCGGTTAGGCAAGCTAACCGCACGATTACATAAGCTTACTGCACGGTTACAAAACTTGACATATCAACATGTTCGCTCTGGTCTCTATCCGTCTGGATGCAACTGACTACTTCAGGAAGCAACTGCGGTTAGACTGATTCTAACTGCCTGACCGCAAATCTGATAGCACACGGAAATCGCCAAACCTCAACGGATGTCAAGCCTTTACTGATCGCCAAAAGGCACAGTTGCGGTTATCATAATGGGCTACTAGGGGCTCTTAGGAAGGTACTAACCCTAGACAACAACTGTTACTATCCTCAGCTATCCGCCAAACTCGGCTCTAACAGAACAATAGGAAGACCTTGACAACCATCAGACCGCACCACCACTGACCACCAGACCGCACTGCGGTTAACCCTTGCTGATCGCTAGACCGCACTATAGTAATCCAGCGCGGTTACATAGGACAACTGCCAAACGGTCAGAACCACAGTTCTATAATCCAAGCGGTACCACAGCCAAACTACCTGAGAGGCAGCACACCAGAACTAGACCGCCAGACCGCCAGATTGCCAAACCTGTCCTCCACTCCTGTCCGCCATACCGCCAGTCTACCAAACCTATCGTCATTCTTAACTGCCAAACCACCAGGACTACACAGGTTCTGACACTTTTCTTACTTTTTTTAATTGTTTTCTCCCTCCCACTTGTAAATATTGAGGACAATGTTTATTTTTAAGTATGAGAGTGAGATATCTTATTGTTATTTTCATAAAAATAAAAAAAAATTAAAAACCTTTCAAAAATATAAAAGAATGTTTTACTTTTCTTTATTTTCAATTTTGTTTTGAAAAAATTCACAAAAAACAAAAAAATTATAAAACTTAAAAAAATAAAATCTCTTGCGAAAAGACCGTGTTGGATTTTCATCCCACAAAACCCTTTAGTATCTTGCGAGCCCGTCACTGGGCAGCCTTTAGGAAATCCGAGAATTAAAAAAACTATGTTTTTAAAAAAAAATTCAAAAAATAAAAATGGAATGATATATAAAAAACTTTTAAAATAGAGTTTTTAATAAAATTAATTTTGTAATATTGAATTCCTCCAAATATTATTTTTACCTATGATGGTTAGTTTTATTTATGAGTTTTATTTATAGGCTTTTTATAAAGTTTTCTTTTTATGTATTTCATTATTTTATGTCTCTTCAAAATTTATTAGTTTTAATTTTTAGATTAGTTTGACTTAATGAAATTTTCATTAATTTGATTAGTTTAGAATATGTTTTGTTTTTATTTTCTCTGTCTAAAATATCATAATTCAATTTTGTTGAAATTGGGCTTAAAAATCTTTAGATTTTATTTATATTAATTTTAGCTCATGGGTTAAGATTGTTCAAAATTATTTTTTATGCGCTCAAAATATTCTTTTTTTTTGGAACTTTATAGCCTTTAAACATGTAACAACCCAGTTCTTATATAGTTATAATAATAATAAAAAAATAACCTAATCTACTCCCCTCCATAAAACCTGAGAACCCGCCTTCCCCGATAAAAAACGATCCTGTCTCTGTTCTTCTCCCTGCCGCAACCCGCAAGACCTATCGGCCTAGGGTTTTTCTCTCGATCCGGCTCGATGCCGACTCCCATTTCCGCCGCTGATCCAACGCTCGACTCCGGCTCCCGTCTCGTTCCCCGCTCCTGTAGCCCTTAGTGTCTCTTCCTCTTGCTTTCCCGCCGTCTCCTGCTCTCCCTTTGGCTGGTGGCTTCCCTCTCCTTCCAGGAAGCCGTCAACTCCTCCGCCTCTCTTTCCTCCAGAGGCCAGCTAGGAGTTTTTCCTCCTCTCTTAGGGCCGACAACCCTGTTGCACCCTCCTCTTCCGCTTCTTTTGACGGTGGATTTCAAGAGGATCGTCTAAGTTTTTTCTTGGATCCGCCTCTCCTTGGCTTTTTGAGTCCGATCTCGGTCTCTTTGGGTAAGAACCTCCTTTTCCCCTCTATTTGAATTTTATTGATTTTATTTGGTGGTTTCTATGCCCCAAATTGCTTGTTTGTTGCGTTTCATATTTTTTTGCCCCTATCGTAATTGTCTAACTGTGATATGTTCGTGTTTTCCAGCACCCCTCCTCGATTCAGTTGGTGGGAATCATGTGAAGACCCTCTCCGATTTAGGATTTCCCCTATCCAAGCGCTGCCAAATCTTCGTCTCTGCGTGGTGTCTCTTCTCCCCTCACTCTTGAGGGAGGTACTCTCTTAGCCGCTCTTGATTTAGTTATGTATCGTATAATTGCTTGTGCTAGCATTTTGGATTCCTGTCATGTCTATTTATCAAAAATTGTCTGCGATTGTTCCTGAACAAGTCCAGTAGAGTTCTTGTTTTTGCTAGCGCCGCTTAGCCGCCGCCGGCAGTTTCAGCTTTCTTAAGGCAAGTAGAGATCTCTCTCTTGCAATTATTGAACTTCAATTATTTGATCTGTTCTTATGATTATACGAATTCACCTTTGATTATTTGTGTTGTCAAATGAATTAATATATCGAATATCTAATCTGACAAGTAATATCTTAGGGTTAATATATATTTGGAATGTCATGAGATTGTGATCACGGATCTTTTTATTTGAATATTCACTTAGATGAATGGATTTCTTGTTGATGTATAATTCGAAGTATGTTGGTTTTTGGGGATGATTAACAAATATCATAATGAGATTTATTAAGAATTGTATGAATTGTATCATTTGGATTCACACTTAAATGAATGATCTCATTTGATGGATGATTGAAAGACCCATAGTTCTTGTGAACATGAGCATTAATTATTTTGAATGTTAACTATTAAGATTCCTTGCTTGCGATTAAATGATTGGTGGTTTATGTCATGCTCGTATCCATACACACATTTTTACTTGAAAGATATTTATGTCTGAAAATAATTTAATCTAAATGAATATTTGGTGTTCAGGAAAAATAACGTATTGTAATCGTATCACTCGTGAATGCTTGAACCCGCAAAATATAAAGTCCACTATCTACTTTTCTTTGTCATCGAATCTTATTCCTTATGCCTGTCTGGTTGTAAATCTTGAGCAAAGTCAGTCCTTAGCTGATCTTTCACTTTTAAGTGAATTCGTTTCTGCTAAAATCATTAAAAATATAAATCATGTAACGCATAATATCATAAACAAACATTGAAATGTGTTGGAGTCACTTGGGTTGCATCCTTCACGGTGCAAGTTGAGACCCACTAAGCCTCCTTGAGCCGGGTTTGGGCCGTGACAACGACCACGATAAATATGAAATTTTTTTGATAAGACTTGTCTCTGGACTGAGTGTGAATCATACGCACCCACAATAAATCACTACACTCTTCAATGATTACAACTTATGATATTATATGATTAAATATGTATTATTCCCCGGAATAGTCTCTTGATTCTAGTTATTTCTGTTGACTCATTTATTTGTCTGTTTTGATAGCATCACTTCATAAAAACTGCTACTTGTGTATTTCTGTTTCTCCTGTTTTGTTCTTTACTTTGCTCACCTAATCATTTTCAATGTTCTGAGACTTTTTCTTTTTGTTTTGGAATTGCCTTAGCGTTCATGTTCTGCCGCCAAGTCATCGAGCCCGATCTGCTTAAAGTTTTAGGTTTTATGTTTACATTTTATTTACTGTCAAATGCTTCTTTTATGTAATAATTGCAATCAGATATTTTCTCTGGTATCATGAACAACTGATAGGCTATTGAAATACTTTATGAATTAGAATTTGATATTAATGCATGCGCATTCTCTTGTGAATCATAATTGCATGAAATCTGTAGCAGTACCTGTAAAACATGAATTTTTACAAAAATGCATGTGTGCTTAAAATTGTTAATGTTTTAGACTCTAACAGCTTCTGCCGTAAAATCAAACTTTTTTCACCAAATTAACTATTTTAAAATTATTTTCATTAATCTCTGCATCCGCCTTAGCAGATATGATTTTCTTTCCGCCCATGCTTGTGGCATCACGGCCTGCCCGAAGCACACTCGGACTTTCTATCCTGAGCAATCTTCAGCCTTTCCTGAATTGTCCGTATCATTGAAGTGGCGTCTTCCACCGCTTGACGTTTATACAACTTCGATTCGCCTTCCTCCAACCAAGACAATGACGTACGACACTTCCTCCCGTACAAGGCTTCGAAAGGCGTCATTCCAATACTTGCATGAAAGCTGTTGTTGTATGCAAACTCCACCATGTATAAGTGATCCTCCCAATTCTTCCCGAAATCTAGGACGCACATGCGAAGCATGTCCTCCATAGTCCTGTTGACTCTCTCGGTTTGGCCATCTGTCTACGGGTGAAAGGCTGTGCTGAACTTTACCTTAGTACCCAACAGACCATGCACCAACCTCCAGTCATTCGACGTGAAGCATCCATCACGATCACTAACAATACTGCGAGGCACACCATGCAATCGTACAATATTATCCACGTAGAGTTTGGCTAACTTTTCCACCGAATCTTCCTTCCTGACTGGGATAAAGTGCGACACCTTTGTCAACCTATCTACGACCACCCAAATGGCGTCGTTTCCCTTCTACGACTTCGACATACCGTGCACAAAATCCATAGATATGTCGTCAAACTTCTATTCTGGGATAAAAAGGGATTTCAAGTAACCTCCGGGCTTCTGACATTCCGCTTTCACCAATGCACAAGTACGACACTTGCCCACATAAAGTGCCACATCCTTCTTCAAACCCGACCACCAGAATAATTTCTTCATGTCTCTATACATTTTCGTGCTTCCCGGGTGGATTGAGTATTTGGTATGATGAGCCTCATACATCAATTCCTCTCGAAGATTATCCGCACTAGGAACGCATAGACGACCGTCCTTCCTTAGCAACCCATCTTCAACCACAAACTGGGAATTTGACCCATCCAAAGATTCATCCAAGATCTGCTTCATGCTGCTATCCTGAACCAAAGCCCGCCGAACTCTATCTGCTAGGTCACACTACACCTCTGTCCAAAACAGTTTCGCCTCGACACTAGACTTCTTATCGACACAAGATATCTCCAATGCCTCCAACTCTTGGACCAATCTCTCATCATGTACCGATAACTAGTTAGCTTGTGCGGGAATCTTACGACTCAACGCATCCGCCACTGCATTTTCCTTCCCATGCACATAATGTATCTTGAAGGTGTAGTCCCCTAAGAACTCCATCCACCTCCGCTGCCTCATGTTCAGATCCTTTTGGTCCAACAGGTACTTCAAACTCTTATGATCGGTGTAAATATCGACCTTCACACCGTACAGATAGTGCCTCCAAAGCTTTAGAGCAAATATCACGGCCGCTAACTCTAAGTCATGGACCGGATAATTTCTCTCGTAAACCTTCAGTTGTCATGAACCATGAGCTATCACTCTCCCATGCAGTATCAGAACACAACCCAAACCACTGCCCGAAACATCACTATAGATCTCGAACCCTTCGGTTCCACTTGGCGAACATAAAATAGGCGCCGTGGTCAACCGCCACTTCAACTCTTCAAAAGCCTGTTCGCACTCCGGAGACCACACAAACTTCTGATCCTTTCTTGTCAACGTTGTGAGTGGTAGTGCTATTCGCGAGAAGTTCTTTACGAAGCGCCTGTAGTAGCCAGCAAGTGTTGGAGTTACCATTGTGATCTGGAAGTGATCAAACATATGATCTCACTGCCAACGCGATATGAGTCTGCAGGGTCGCACATAAGAGATGTGGAGAAGTTGGTTGATTGACTGTGTTGGTAAAGGTTACCAATCACCGCCTTGAATGGGATTGTGGGCAAAGTGTTGCCTTAAAGGATCGTCGGGTTGGGCAAATGTTGCCTTGGAGGGCTGGTAAGATTGTCGTCCGAGGGTCGATAGCATTCGTCGAGAATTGTCTTTGTGATTCCCGCCGATCGACGAGAATCATCTCTTTGATTCTCGCCGATCGACGAGAATCGTCGAGAATCAATATGTTGATTCTCGACGATCGACGACTTCGACATGTATCGTCGACCGCAGCTCGACGGTCGACAAGATTCGACGTGTATCGTCAAGTGAAGCTCGACGATCGGCGGGAATCGTCGAGTATTGTACTCTGATTCTCGCCGATCAATGGTGATGCTCGCCGATCGATTCTCGCCGATTCTCGCCGATTCCCACCGATTGTTTCTCGCCGATTCTGGAACCCCATTTCTGGGTGGTCTGCGGATAGCGAAGTTTCTAAGTCTTTTATGCTTTTGGTATAAAAGGGATACTTAGGGTTTTATCGGAACTTAAGCTTTTGGCTGCTGTGCGAATCGAACCCGACGGAAACCGTTCCGCGATCGTTCCGCCGATCCCGAATCCCGCCGCCGACGGAAGGGTTCCGCCGCCGCCGTGTTCGCTCCGCTGACCTCCTCTTCTCCGGCGACCGTCGCTGGTGCTACTCTTCCTGGCGCGGACCTAACAGTCCGTGGGATAGCAGAGGTGCGGTCTTCTCCTTCCCGATCTTCCGTGTGACAGAAAGCCCGGTGTTCTCCCGCTCGTGTGGACTTCTACAGAAACGTGGACATTATTCCACGTAGAACTCGCCGCTAGCAGGGAGCAGAAATTTGGAGCATCTCCGTTGAGTCGTGACTCAACGCCACCGAGGTAATTTTTGCCTTGTTTTGCTAACTTCTTGATTCAACGTTCATGGCCCGATCCACATCTCTTTGGGTACATGATTGATCCAATTGCCGAAGCATATGGAATCAACTTCATGCGGTCCTTATCTTCACAAGATTTTGGACACTGGTCCTTAGAGAGATTCACACCATGAGACATGGGCAAAAATCCTTTCTTGGACTCAAGCATGTTGAACCGTTTTAACACCTTTTCGATGTACGTACTCTGGGTCAAACCCAGCAACTTCTTCGATCTATCTCTATAGATCTTAATACCGAGTATATAAGTCGCTTCACCCAAATCCTTCATTAAAAAGCAGTTCCCTAGGTTGTTCTTAACAACTTTCAGGATAGGAATGTCATTCCCAATCAACAGTATGTCATCCACATACAATATCAGGAAGACAACAATGCTCCCACTGATTCTCTTGTAAACACAAGGCTCATCTTCATTCTTGATGAAACCAAACTCTTTGATTTTCTCATCAAAACGAAGATTCCAACTTCGAGAGGCCTGTTTCAGTCCATAAATGGACTTATTCAGCTTGCATATTTTAGTGGCTTCATCTAGTGATACAAAACCCTCAGGTTGTGTCATATACACTTCCTCAAGGAGGTTTCCATTAAGGAAAGCCGTTTTGACATCCATCTGCCAGATCTCGTAGTCATAATACACAGCAATAGCAAGCAATATCCTAATGGACTTTACCATGACAACAGGGGAAAAGGTCTCATCATAGTCAATATCATGAATTTGCTTGAAACCCTTAGCCACTAGTCGCCCTTTGAATGTCTGTACATTCCCATCCATGTCGGTCTTCTTCTTGACGACCCACTTGCACCCTATGGGTCGTACCCCTTCAGGTGGTTCCACCAAGTTCCAAACTTGGTTTGCATACATGGAGTCCATTTCGGATTTCATAGCCTCAAGCCATTTGTCGGAGTCCGATCCATCCATAGCCTCTTGGTAGGTTGCTGGTTCATCATCATGATCCATAAGCAACACATTACCTATTTGAGACACGAGAAATCCATATCTCTCAGGCTCAAACCTCGGTCTACCAGATCTACGTAGGACTTGTGTTCCCTGAGCAGGTTCTCTAGCTACAACGTCTTGTAGTCCTGTCTCAGAATCCAATTCCGGTTCATTCACTACATGTGGTTCTTGAACTTCTTCAAGCTCTACCTTTTCAGTCTTTCTTGATAAGAACTCTTTCTCCAAGAAGACATCAGTCCTTGCGACAAACACTTTGCCCTCAGACGGTAGGTAAAAGTAATACCATTTCGTTTCCTTAGGATATCCCACCAGATAACATTTATCCGATTTGGGTTCCAGCTTGTCAGGCATTTGACGTCTCACGTATGCCTCACAGCCCCAAATTTTAATGAACGACATACTAGGACGCTTCCCAGTCCATATCTCATATGGTGTCTTCAGAACCGTTTTAGTTGGAGCGCGATTCAATGTCATTGGAGCAGTCTCTAAAGCAAAACCCCAAAAGGAAACAGACAAGTCTGCATGACTCATCATCGAACGTACCATGTCTAACAGAGTACAATTTCTCCTCTCAGACACACCATTATGTTGTGGTGTTCTAGGTGGAGTGAGCTGTGATACAATACCACACTCTTTCAGATGATCACGGAACTCATGACTCAGGTATTCACCACCTCAATCAGATCGGAGTGCTTTAACCCTTTTACCCAACTGGTTTTCTACTTCATTCTTGAACTCTTTGAACTTTTCAAAGGTCTCGGATTTGCAATTCATAAGATACACATATCCGTATCTACTGAAATCATCAGTAAATGTAACAAAGTAGAAATACCCTCCTCTAGCCATGAAACTCATGGGTCCGCATACATCACTATGTACAACACCCAAGAGATCCTCAGCCCTCTCAGTATTACCAGTGAAAGGAGATTTAGTCATCTTGCCTAACAAACAAGATTCGCATCGCTCAAATGATTCATAATCAAATGAGTCCAAAAGTCCATCTCTATAGAGCTTGGATATGCGCTTCTCGTTGATATGGCCCAAACGACAATGCCAGAGAAAAGTAGGGTTCGAATCATTTGTTCTTAGTCTTTTATTGTTTTCTACATTACAGATCAGATGGTCCAAGTTCAAAACGTAAAGACCATTAAACAATTGGGCTACAGCATAACAAACATCATTCTTAAATATAGAACAACAATTATTCTTAATTATAAAAGAAAATCCAATCATGTCCAAACATGAAATAGATATAATGTTTCTAGTTATCGCCGGAACAAAATAACAGTTATCTAGTTCTATTACAAGCCCACTGGGCAAAGAAAGACGGTAAACTCCTACGGCTACAACAACAACTCTTGCTCCATTGCCGACGCGGAGGTCCACCTCCCCTTTACTCAGCAATCTTCTCCTTCCCAGTTCCTGCACATTTGTACAAATGTGAGAACCACATCCGGTATCCAATACCCAAGATGAAGGAGCAGAAAGGTTTATCTCTATAACGTAGATATTAGAGGCGGAAGTCATACCTCCCCTCAATTTCTGCAGACCCTCAATATACGAAGGACAGTTCCTCCGCCAATGACCAGCCTTGCCACAGTGGTGGCATTTCCCATCCTTCACCGTGCTCTTCTTTTTCATCAGTGCTGAAGACTTGGGCTCAAGATATAATTTAGGTCCTACCTTCGTCTTCTTGGAGCCCTTGGCTTTGCCCTTGCCCTTATGCACCATCAGTATGGGGCTGGCAGGCTTGGCCTTCTTCATATTGATTTCGGCAGTTCTCAACATGCCTAGGAGTTCGGGCAGCGTCTTGTCTATCTCGTTCATGTTGTAGTTCAAGACGAACTGCTCATAACTGTCCGACAACGATTGCAGGATCAGATCCGTGGCCAACTCTTGACCAAGAGGAAAACCCAGCCTTTCATGGTTCTCTATATACCCAATCATCTTGAGTACGTGAGTCCCTACTGAGTCTCGAACTCCCATCTTGCACTGAAACAACGCTTTCGTGATGTCGAACCTCTCTTGACGAGCCTGCCCTTGAAACATTTTCTTGAGATGCTCGTCAATCTCCTTGCACCCCATGTTCTCATGTTGCTTCTGAAGCTCAGAGTTTATGGTGGCAAGCATTAGGCACTCGACATCCAAAGCATCGTCAGTATACTTCTTATAAGTATCTTTCTCAGCACGGGAAGAGTTCCCGGTCGGCACCTCGGGGGCTTCTTCTTCCAAGACATAGAGCTTTCGCTCTTGCCTGAGAACAATTCTCAGGTTCATATACCAGTCCATGTAATTTGTCCCACTGAGCTTATCCTTCTCAAGGATGGCTCTCAGAGACAACGTGGAGTGCGCAACGCTTGCCATGGAATTCTACAAGAATTTATGTAGAATAAAATCAGTACCTAAATTTCAATTACAATTTATTCTAATTAGGACTTCAATTAAAATACTCCCACTATTTTATTCGAAATGATAGCCCTCACTAACAATTCGGAGAGTTCATGCGAGCTACTCTCTAAGTGGACAAGATCCGTATTTCACCAACACTATGAGTCTGCTTTGGCGTTCCTCTCACGATGCGGTTATTTAGGTAGGCAACGCTTGCCAATTGCATCTTCATGCAATTCTTGTATGGTTGGTGAATAACTCCTTATTCGCATCCATCATATGATGCATGCCAACCCTATGCCTCTAGGCACTCAACCTTTGAGGTCACCTAGTTAAGCTGGACCCGATGTCGACAGTGGGATATCACAATTATCCGCTCGCACCCTTACCAAGATAGATTAATGCACCTTGCTTTGGCAAGCCCACACTTCATCGATCGAGGCAGGAAGAGTGTCATCCATCGGAAGGCATCCGAACACTTAATATTTGATGAAGGGATTTCAAATATAGGTTAACAATTAACCATGATCAACATTTGATCGACGTGCACATCCAAAGAAAAACAATTCTTCTAAAACCACATGCATCCCTTATGTGCACATCCTGACACCATCAACATTTGATAGAAGGAAGGGCTAAATCTGAACATCCGGAAATTTCCAAATCCTCAGATTTACATGCATTGGACAAAGGCACAGACAGCTCAACTTAAAGCAGTAGACAAGCTCATCTCTCTTTGTTGGATTCAAAATCCAAAACAAAATCGAGGGATGGTTACTGCTAAGAAGATCACAATTTCTAACACTTAGAAATCCACCAAAATTCCAATCGTTCTTGGCGAGGAGACCAAGACTAAATCTAGACATTTAGAACACTTCTAAATCCCTAGGTTTACACGCACTGGAATAACAAACTTCCAAAACAACGATCATGGCCGCAACCTGCCTCTGATACCACTGTTGGGTTTCTCTATGAGGATGGCACAATGCTTGTGCACGCAGCGGAAAAATAAACATAAAAAAACCCAAAGAGATGTGGATCGGGCCATGAACGTTGAATTAAGAAGTTAGTAAAAACTAGACAAAAATTACCTCGGTGGCGTTGAGTCACAACTCAACGGAGATGCTCCAAATTTTATCTGCTTGGTAGTGGCGAGTTCTACGTGGAATAGTGTCCACGTTTCAGCAGAAGTCCACACGAGCGGGAGAACGCCGAGCTTTCCGTCGCACGGAAGATCGGGAAGGAGAAGACCGCACCTCGGCTATTCCACGGACTGCTAGGTCCGCGCCAGGAAGAGCAGCACCAGCGACAGTCGCTGGAGAAGAGGCGGTCGATGGAGCAAACACGGCGGCGGCGGAACTCTTCCGTCGGCGGCGGGGATCGGGATCGGCGGATCGAAAGGCGGAACGGCTTCCGTCGGGTTCGATTCGCTACAGGAGAAAATCGTGAGAGCAAGATCCCGAAAACCCTAAGTGTCCTATTTATACCAAAGGTATAAATAAACCCAGGAAAATCGCTATCCGCAGACCACCCGAAAATAGGGTTCAGAATCGGCGAGTATCAATCGGTGAGAATCGGCGACAATCGGCGAGAATCACTGAGCAGGTTCAGCGAGAATCAGTCGACGAGTATCATACAGGATCGGCGAGAATCAGTGTACAATACTCGACGATTCTCGCCGATCATCGAGCCGCGCTCGACGATACACAACGATACTCGACGATCGTCGAGCCGCGGTCGACGACAATTGTCGAAGTAGTCGATCGTCGAGAATCAACAATTGATTCTCGATGATTCTCGTCGATCGGCGAGAATCAGAGAGACGATTCTCGCCGATCGGCGGGAATCAGAAGACGATTCTCGACTAATGTCATCGACCCTCGGACGACAATCCCAACCAGCCCTTCAAGGCAACATTTGCCCAACCCGATGATCCTATAAGACAACACTTTTGCCCATAACCCTATTCAGGTCGGTGATTGGTAACCTTTACCAACACAGTCAGTCATCCAACTTCTCCACATCTTTTATGTGCGACCCTGCAGGCTCATATCGCGTTGGCAGTGAGATTACATGCTTGATCACTTCCAGATCACAATGGTAACTCCAACAAGTTCAAGTCCTCGAGTTGTGATGTTACCGTAGACCGGGTCCCTATGCGAGCTCCTCTCCCGCATACTGGCTACTCGCCCCCTCGAGTGAGTTCAAGACCTCGAGCTGTGATGCTGTCGTAGTCCAGGTCCCTGTGCGAGCTCCTCTCACGCATACCAGCTACTTGCCCTCTCGAGTGAGATTGAAGACCTCGAGCTGTGATGTTGCCTTAGACCAGATCCTTGCACGAGCTCCTCTCCCGCATACCGGCTACTTACCCCTTTGAGTGAGTTCAAGTCCTCGAGTTGTGATGTTGTTGTAGACCAGGTCCCAGCGCAAGCTCCTCTCCGGCACACCGACTACTTTCCCCCTCGAGTGAAATCAGGTCCCCGAAGTTATGATAATGATGTAGTCCGGAACCCTGCGTAAGTTCTCTTACATGATGACTGCTGACCCCCTCAAATAGAGCTTCCTACCTCTTTGGATCATAAGGAATGAGGACAGGGTAAGGCAAATGGTATAATACCGAAGGTTCAGCTGAACTCGCCTCGCCGAGCGAGATGAAAGTGATGGACCACGTCGAGCGAGAAAGAGACGAATCTACGCGGCGAGGCGAGATGACACAATCCAGGACTTAGCCGCGTAGAAAGGAACGAAGCTCCGTGGGAAAAGCCGATGACGCGAGTTCAGCATAAGGGTTAGAATATCCCTAACTACCGACGTGCAAGAAGGAAAGAACAGAAACTAAGAATGAAAGAAGCGATGAAAGAAAAACCAAACACATGATAATATATATACACACACGCGTACACACACATACATAAAGGCGCAGGCCAGAAGGTTCAGATTAACAAATGAAAAACAAAAAAAAGTACAATGCTGGAATCATTCCCTCGCCTCGTCATCATGCGAACTCCCGGACGGTGAATTCTCCGGGGGAGGAAAGAGTTCCGGGATCAACAACTCCGGAGTGAGTGCAAGGCCCGCCGCGTTCAAGTCGCCTCGCAACCAAAAACGCTTTACATCTAGTCATGTAGCGCCCACGGCTAGGCGCTCCAACAGGTTCGACTCCGCCTCGGCGAGGCGGTTGGCGAAGTAGTCGCTTTGAGAACGGGCCTCCCTCAGCTCCTCTTCCAACTTGGAATTCCGCTCCGCCCACGCGAGCTTGGTAGACTGCAAAGAAGTACCAGTTTGAGTAAAATATTGACTCGCAAGATCAGAAGTGGAAGACGTACCTCACTTGGGGCCTGCGAGGCAAAAGCATCGAGCAGTTGCGAGCTCAGCCCTGGCTCTGGCCAGTTCCTGTTGCGTGGTGTCCAGCGTGGTCCTCGCCTCTCCCAACTCGGTCTTTGTCCGGGCAAGCTCCTGGCAAGTGGCGTCCAAGGTAGTCAACGTATACCCCAGCTTGCAGCCGTGCTGAGAGCGCGCCTTGCCGTCTGGTAGAATAGCTCGGCAGCACACAGGACAGAGTGACTTCCGCGATTTGCCAGCTCGGGGATGGGGTTTCTCGCCAGCACTGCTGCGTCCTCCCGACCGTAGAGACCGAATAGGAGGTTGAACATGTCGTCGTCCGAGTCCTCATCCTCCATGCGGGAGGGAAGTCGCGAGTTCAGGCTGACCCTGTGCTCGCCTTCATACCACTCCAAGAGGGTGGCACCCTCCAAATCTCTGGCGCGTATCCCCAACCCGAAGTTAGCATGGGCTCGTGGGGCTTCCTCCTGCGCCTTACCTCTGGCCGAAACCTTTGGGTCTTCCTCGCGACGCGGCTTGGGAACAGTGGTTGGCCGCTTCTCGGTAGGGGTGGAACCCGCCTCGCTAATCTTGAGCTTTTTCGTCTTAGGCTCGGTAGAGGAGGCTTCAGTTACGGGCGCCTTGACCTTGTCTCTCGAGGCCGCCGAGGTGACGATGAGCGGTCTTGGGGTCGTCTCGGCGTCAAGCGAGGCGAGCTCCTGGCCGGGTTACCTCTTGCCGACCGCACATGACAGGTTTAGAGTAAGTGTTCATATACCTGAGAAAAGCGTGTCAACTAAACACAAGCGAGCCGAGACCATACAACAGAGTTGTAGGCGGAGGCATACTTGTCGCAGGCATGACATGGGCGAGCTGGTCCTGACGGCGCCTCAAGTACAGAACGTTGAAGTCGTTGCCCTTCAGCATCTCGTAGAGTGCGAGTGCATCACCTGTCACCTTAGGAGGTTTGTACGCGTTCTCGCTTCCCTAAACGGGCGCCATGGGTTGCTACCAGAACGTGTCGCGCACAAATACGAATTTGTCGGTGCAGTGATGAGCCTTGTTCAACGTCTCCACCAATCTGACACAGGCGCTAGAGACGAAGACGACGCCGTCGCCGGTCGCTTTCAGGTTGAGGATCTTTCGAAAGGATGTGAGATCGAACTCCATTCCCTCCTCGCGCATGTAACACGCGAAATCGACGAAGGCCCTAATGCCGTTGGAGTTGACCTGTGCGGGAACCAACCCGAAGTACTTGAAGACCTGAACCACCTGGATATAGAGGGGAAGTCGTAATCCCGCCTCGAAGTGGACCGGGGGGGGGGAAACGAGCTCGTCATCAAAAAAACAGTTGATACCCTCGTTTGGTAGAGGTCGCCTCGCTAAGAAACCCGCGGGGAGATACTTCGCCTTGAAGGTCTCGAGCTCGTCCGACGTTGTTTTGGGCTTGGGGAAATAATGGTCGGCGAAGTTGGCAACACACTGCGCACGAATCTCCTCGCCCTTCATGCGAACCATTTCGAGAAGCGAGAGGTGCAGGGGCTTTGAGAAAATGTTAAAATTGGGGAGCTAGAAGGGAAACAACCGTGTCACCAGCCCTGATCCCCTCCCCTTATTTATAATTTTTCCTAGCCGAACAAGACAACCCCCGACTCGCAATCTCCCAGCACCCCTCCAAGTCGCATGCTCACCAGCCTTAGACTCGCGTCGTGCACGACACCAACAAAGTAAGCATACAAAAAACAATGACAAAACACGCCAACAAAATGATTTATATTATACTCGTCGTGTACAAAAAGTATCCTTTACTCAGCAAACGTGCGCGAGCACAAAATTCTAAGTGACACAAAAAGTAATCCACACATCTCTATGCTAGTACAAAATGACAAGACACTTGGCCCCTAAGGGGAATAAGCTTGCCTCAACCCCTCATGCGCGGACTTGCGGGATGACACGCCGTCCAGGTGATGCCGTGAGCTTCGTGGAAGTGTTTTTGAACTCGCTGAAGGTGATTTGTCCCCCTGCGTATGTGCTCCTCCAGCCTGTTCGCCTCGCCAACTGTGCCCGCGACCTCACCAAATTTATACAGATGATCCTCGGTGGCGTTTTGGCGAGTCTCCAGCTCGTAGGTCCTCTCTCAGCGTCCAACATTTGTAAGAAGTGGTCGTCGTTGCCTTCCAGCTGCGCGGTGAAATTCTCTAGCGATTCTACGCGGCCCCGGACCTCGCCTAGCCCCTGCTTGACCTCTCGATGGGCTGCGGTAGCGAGGGCCAAGTCATGTGCGACCAACACCTTATGCAAACGTGCGTTGAAGTCGCTGTTGTTCACTTATGGGTCGACCATCAGTTCACGAAGCGGGCTAGATACCATCGGTGGAGTCGGCTCGAGGGGAATGCCCAACGATGAAAGATCACGAGAAGAGGGAATCGAACAGGGGTATCTGGGGGTTACCGTGAGGTGAGGCAGCTTTGCCCTCCTCGAGGTGGGGCAGCCTCATCAACAAAGATTTGCCACCTATGTGAGGCCGACTCGACTCGCCCGCCTCCAGGTGGCGAGGCGTGCCAACGATTTCGGTGCCGACCACTAAGGGAGGGGTCGCCTGACCTCCAAGGTGCACGTGGTTGGCATGGTGCTCCACGATGGCGTCGCCAACCGAATGCCGGAGCGAGTGCACAGTTGAGGATGGGGGGTTACTCGCGGGCTCCCCCAGTCATCGGATGGGGGAATGGTCGTCTCCTGGCGCAGGTGGGCGAGTTCACTTTTTCCTTTTGGATAATTTTATCTTCTTCGTCCCTGAGCCACCACCATTCGTCAAGGTCGCCAGGGCCACCAAAACGGTGACATCGTACCAACCTAGGGAATTACAGAACAACATAATTAAAGGAAGGGATAACGCGACAAGTGGCAACAGATTCACTTACCATGACAGTAGCAAAACGATTTTCCAGAGGAAGCCGACCCTCCTCGCCAGTCAGCACTACCACTCCCCGAGATGCCGCGTGCTGCTGAGAAGGCGCAAAAGAGGTCAGGTTGATCAGGGTCGTCAGTTTCTCACTTGCTTGTTGAGTTCGAACTCGCCCAGGGTCATCCACCCGAGGACCCCGCCGAGTTCCAGGGGGTCCACCGATCAGACCGAACAAGGTAGCAGCCTCGACGTTGTCCCGGTTAGGCGAGTCCATGATGATCAAGGGGGCAGTAGGTCGGCCAGAAAGGCTTGTTATGGAAAGCCCTACCCTCACTACCTTGTTTATAGAGTCAGGAGAAGAAGCTGATGCGGCTTAACAGACTACATTTCGGGCTCGCCAAATCGGGGTTGGATGGTTTCTTTCTGACCTCTGGCGAGCTCGCAAAGAAGCGAAAATTGTGTACAAACCCAATTTAGCGACCACAATCCAAACCGCGTTCAACCAGGGCAGGGTGAGCCCATCAGGAGAAATTGGGCTAGACGATGCAACTTTGATGATTGCGAGGCAGACTTAACAGACGGTTGCCAACTCGCTGGGCGAGCCCCTTGCACAAGAACGACCGTGAGCCGGACAAGTGGGCAAGGCGACCCCGCTCTCTTCATGTACTTGCCTCGGCAAGGAGAGCCGACTCGCCCTTCCGTCTGTTCGCATCTCGGTTTTGTCTGCCCATAGCCATCTCAAACCGTGGAATTCCGCTGTCCGCAGACCAATCAGGGGTGCCGATAGTAAAAACTAAAAGGCGAAGGCCGCTATCTGCTGGCCATAAAAGACGGATTTGCCCCTGGTTTGGGGTTTGTCTATAAATAGACCCTTAAAGCACTTTGAAGAGGCAGACCCAGCCTCCCAGAGCTCCTGAATTTCAAAGAGTTCTTGCTTCGTTCCATCCAAGGTGCCGAGCTTAGCTTTTGTCTTGGGGGGGGGGGAGACGCGACACCCGCAGCGGAGGGACCTCCACGCTGCAGCTCACCGGGTCTGTGAGTAGGCAACCACTTCTAATTAGTAAAGGCTAAATTCTGGCTCGAATTGACCTACCTTGAGCACTCGACGACGGGCCAAGTAACATAGACTGTCCCTCCAGTCCGAACTCTGTTGAACCGATATCTGGGTTTCAACAGTCGGAGTGTGCCCTCCCGAAAGTAGTGATATGTCCGTTGGTGGACATCCATAGTGGTGCCCAGAGCGCCGGCTGACAGTACGTCCGTGATCATAAGAGCATCAAAATCTGCCGTGGTGATCTCGTTCACGTCCCCCCATGAGGAACCGAAACTCCTTCACCAAACAATCATGAGTAGACGAGTATGGTTGTTTGCAATAGAAGCACAAACCCTTACTCCGTAAGTCATTGTACTCTTGGTTGGACAGACGATGAGTAGGGACATGATGGTTGTTGCGTGGGCCCATAATGGGTGGGCGAGGTATAGGAGGTGGCGCTGGTAGATGTTTAGACGGGGGAGGGAAATATGATTGGTAGGGAGGTTTGGAATGAGGAAGGAGGGTCCCCGGAGAACGCCATGAATTCGGCCTCATCTTGTGAGGAGAGGTCCATGGCTTGGTTAACAGTTAACGGTTGAAGGGTGCAGAGGCCGGCGCGAATATGGGGTTGAAGGAAGTGCATGAAGTAGGCCAAGTAATGGTTGGGTGGAAGGCCGGGAACATGGGTGACCAGCTCGATAAATGCATCCACGTACGAATCAATGGATCCAGTCTGACGGACTCCTCAACGACGCTCGATCATAGATCCAGTGTAGCGGTGATCATACCGCTGAATGAGTGCCTCCGTGAGAGCTGTCTAGGTGAGGCCGAGGGAGGATTGGCGGAGCCAGTGGACCCTTCTATGCCAATAACTGCAATGGAGACCTACTGCGTCAGAGGGGTCTAGTGAATGTCAAAATACTGTTCGACACGTGCAAACCACCCAAGTGGGTTAGTCCCGTTGAATGTGGGGATGTCCGGGCGTGGGGGATGGGGAGGCAAGCTCGTCAATGCGGGATTATCAGGGGCCAATGTGCTTGGGGATCCCAAGGCAGATGCTGCAATATGCCCGAAGGTCTGGCCGGATTGCAGGTTGTGGAGCATGGTCATAATCAATGTGAATTGCGGCTTGGGCCTCAAGACAAGAGGTGAGGGCGGTGATGGTGTGTTCGAGGGCTTCCACACGGGCTTCCATTCGGCCTCGTGGCATATGAATCAATTGGCGCCGCTGAGACGGAAGTAGTCTGCGATAGATGGACGGAGCCGAGGGCTGCTGGACGACATCCAGCCTGGAACAGGCGGAGGACTGTACTGGAGCGAAGATGGCTACAGGATCAAACGAATCCAGCCTGGAGTAGGCGGAGCCAATAGAGGTACGACGGATCAGGGCAGATCGAGGCCTGGAATGGGCTGAAGAACGACGGAGCAGGCAGACTGGGGCCTAGAGCAAACGTAGCATTTATCAACGATCGGGGCGCAGGTCGCGACTTGCGCGACATGCCTAATCAGAACGACAAATTCGCATTGTATCGGGGCGGAACCGACGAACAAATCAACTCCAGCTGCTGCCTAGGAGTCCATCATCTAGTCCATTCTTTGATTGGATCATTTCTAGCATAGTTTTCCTTCAATTTTATTGTATTTTTTTAACACAATTTTACTTTTATGTTTTGCTATTTCAATTCCTAGTGTAGCTTTTACATTGCTTGCACTTGTACTTTCAATTTGTAATAATAAAACTGTCTTTCTTCTCATTATGAGTAGCTAAGTTTATAGTATTCGATCAGATGAATTCGTAAGTATTTTATTTCGTAATTCCCTTTTCATGATCTTTGATTGTAAAAATTATGATTCACCTTTCATTTACATTTATCAATTTAATATTTCCGGTGTATGATGATTGATTCTTGATCCGTTTTCTAGTTTATCAAGAGATCTGTAATTACGAGTAGATCACTTATTGGGGAATGGAGTTGCATGCACTTTTCGAGAGAGGATGTCATAAAATTTTCGGATTGAAGTCAAATCCAATGGTGAGGTTCACCGCCTAAAGCAAACTTAGAAGTTTCAACTGACCGAAAGGTCTTAATCGATCAACTTAAGGTTAGTTAGCGTATTCTCGAGAGAGACGCTTTTATATTTTGAGAACCTACACGATCAAATTATTCTCAATCTTTTCTTATGAAGTTTGGATTTACGAATTATTTTACTTAAAGAGAATTTTTGATCGAATGCTCTCTTCTTCCTTAGTTTTAATTATTTCTTAATTTTTCTGTCGATAAAATAAAATTAATTTGCGTAAGCAGAAGTTGTCAACAGACCCGAAAGAATACGACACTTGATATTCTAAAATATTCTATACTATGAACGATAGGTGCTCTTGTCCATATTTCGTAGAATTTGGATAATGATATTTATCTGAAATTTTACGCATCAAGTTTTTGGCACCGTTGCCGAGTAGTTATTATTGTTGATATTTTGAAAGCGTAATTCTTATTAACTTCAACATTCTTTCTCTCGAATTCCATTTTATTAAGTGACGGTTGTTTTATTTTCTTTCTCAAAAATGTTATCTCATTTTGTCGCTAAAGTTGTCGAGCTTTAAAACAAAGTTAATCTTTTGGAAGTCGCACGAAAGCGTCAAATTATTTGCGATTTTTGTGGTGCTTTTCATCGAAGTGAGCAATGTTATTCTAATTTTTATTCTCAAAAATTTTCTTATGAAAATACTTTTGATAATATTTATGAAAATAATTATTCCAACTTTGATGAAAGTAATTTTTCTAGTGTCATGAGGTTTTTGTTTTTAATATTTTTTCTTCTAACACCGCTGCAGATTATTCTTGGTGGCAAGATCACCCGAACAGCTTTCAAAGCGATGGAGATAATTCTTTAGATCAGAATTTTTATTATTATTCTTTTGCCCCGCAAACTTCTTTCTCTAATTTTGGGGAATTTTCACAATTTTAATTTGATTTTTCTCCCCAAAATTTAGAAGTGCAATTTTTCTTCTAGTGTTATTTCTCAATCTTCGGATAATTTAATTATGGAGGAACATGATTTTTCATGATATCCCGTAGTTTCTTATTTCAAAAATCAAGAAATTTTGTTTTACCAAGAATATATTAGAATTGTGGGCACACCGGACAAAATAGAGGAAGAACAACTTTTTTCTCCTACTCCGCCCAAAATTATTTCTGTCATGAATTTTCACAAAATTCTTGTATTTTTGTTGAAAAAGAAATTCATGAAAATTTTGCGTCCAATGATTTTATTTCTCTTGGCAATTCACTAGAATTTTATAATGAAATTTTTTTTTTAGAGAATAAACAATCGTTATTTAATCATTTTCTTTCTCACGAAACTCCTCCCTGTGAAATTATTTCTGACATGCTAAATTTTGATTCTTTTTATTCTAATGAGTTTCATGTAGAAGATGAGACGTTGCAATCAACCCTCGTCGACAATCCATTTGCCGCTCATCTCTAAGAATCCAAATCACCTCAATTATGTATATGTTATTTGGATTTGCATTTTCAAGCTAACGGACAACGAAAGAATCAACAAATAAGCGGAGTAGCCGGGATACCGACTTCGACACATTCATATAAGCGTGAATCAAGGGAGTTGCACGTGCACTTATAATTTTTATTTTTCTTTTAGCTAACAATAATCGTCTAGCTTAAAGATGGGAAAAAGAACGCGCTTTTGGGAGGCACCCCTTGTATATCTTTACTTTTCTTATCATTTTATTTTTGTGAAAGTGTAAATAAATGGATTTTTTGCTCCAAAAGATGAATAATACAAGGATATGTCCCCCTATTTATAGAAAACATGGGATAAAGAGAGAATATAAAAAGAGAATATACAATGCCTGTCACATGCGACTAGGCGGTAGATAAAAAGCAGTCTGCGCAGGCTGTGCGGTTAGACAAGCTAACCGCACGGTTACACAGCTTGAGATATCATCATGTTCGTTCTGGTCTCTATCCGTCTGGATGCATCAAACTATTTCAGGGAGCAATGACTGTTGTTAGACTGATTCTAACCGCCCGACCGCAAATGTGATAGCACCTGGAAATCACAAAACCTCAATAGCGGTCAAGCCTTTATTGATCACCAAAATGGACAGTTGCAGTTATCATACTCGGCTACCGGGGGCGGTTAGGCAGGTACTAATTGCCAGACCGCAACTGTGACTATCCTCAGCTATCCGCCAAACTCAGCTCTAACTGAATATCAGGAAGACCTTGATAGCCATCAGACCGCACCGCCTCTGACCATCAGACCGCACTGCAGTTAACCCTTGCTGATCGCCATACCGCACTGTAGTAATCCGGTGCGGTTACAGAGGATAATTGCCAATCTGCCAGACAAGGTCGCCAGACCGCCAGAACCACAGTTCTTTCATCCAAGCGATAACGCAACCAAACTACCATAGAGGCAGTCCTCCAAAACTAGACCACCAGACCGCCGAACCTGTCTGCCACTCCTGTCCGCTAGATCGCCAGTCCACCATACCTGTCAGCCATTCTTAACCGCCAAACCGCCAGGACTACACAGGTTCTGACACTCCCCTCAAGATGGAGCATATATGTCAATCATGTCTAGCTTGACACAGATATCCAAAAAGGACACCATTTTGGTAAAAACATCGGCTGACACTTTGTTAGAGTTGACAAATGAAGTGCAAATTGGATTGTTCATTACTTCTTCTCTGATAGCGTGACGGTCTACTTCAATATGATTCGTCCTTTCATGAAATAACGGATTACTTGAAAATGTATATAGCTGCCTTGTTGTCACAGAACATCGGCATGGGATAATCATAGATTTCTCTCAAATCAAACATCAGTGCCCGTAACCTCTTCAGCTCACAGGTAGTCAAAGACATCTTCTGTATTCAACTTCAACACTTGACATGGAAACAACCGACTGTTTCGTGCTCTTCCAGTTGACCATATTTACTCGTACAAAAGTACAAAAATCAGACGTAGACTTTTTATCTTTCTTATCATCAACATAGCTGATATCAGAATATGCTTCAATCCTCAAATGATTATTTTTTTGAAACAGAAGTCCCTTTCCTGGAGATTTTTTGACATATTTCAAGATCTTTAGAGCTGATTGTAGATGACACTCCTTGAGTGCTTGCATAAACTGGCTCACCCTTTCTACCGCATAACAGTTATCCGGTCTCGTGACTATCATATAAATGAGTTTTTCCATAAGCCGTCTGTACCTGATGACATCTAAAAGAAGAGGTGATTTCTCATTCCAACGCTTGTCATCACCAACGACCATTAGACACCGAGCAGGTTTAGCGCCAAGAAGATCCGTCTCTTTTAAAAGATCCAAGACATACTTCTGCTGTGAGAACACTACAGAATTGGGCTTCCGAGAGATCTCAATTCCTAAGAAGTACTTGAGAGACCCAATATCTTTTGTAACAAAATATTGAAGAAGATGTTTTTTGTTAGGTCCATTCCCTTCTTATCATCCCTTGTAAGAAGAATGCCATCCACATAAACAACAAGAACAACTAGCGTTGTAGAAGTCTTGCGTATAAATAGAGAGTGATCTGCAGCACTTCTAGCAAACCTAACAACAGAGATGACTTCGCTGAACTTCTCAAAACAGGCCCGCAGGCTTCGCTTAAGTCCATAGATTGCCTTCCTCAACCTATACACTTGAGACTCCTCCTAAGCAACATATTTAGGAGGTTGCTTCATGTATATTATCTCCTGTAGATCCTCATAAAGGAAAATATTCTTGACATCTAACTGAGACATCTCCCAGTTTCTGTTAACGACCACAAAAAAGTGAACACAAATCTTTGTAATCCGAGCAACTGAAGAGAAGATGTCAAAAAAATCCACACCATAGGTCTGAGTAAAACCTTTGGCAACTAACCGAGCATTATAACGATCGATAGTACCATTAGGAAGAAACTTGATCACAAAGACCCAGTGGTAACTAACTATATCAGCACCCGGAGGGGGTAGGGACAAGAGTCCAAGTACCCCGTTCAGTCAGTGTTTTAAGTTCTTCATCCATAGCGTCTTTCCAATAAGGAACAACAAAAGCTTCTTGATTGGTCGCCAAAATGATATTGGCCGAGAGAGCGAGAGCAAAACTCTTGCAGGAAGAAGACATCCAAGCATAAGAAACATCATGAATCAGTTGTTGAGTGCATGTCCGAACTCTCTTTCGAAGGAAAATCAGAAGATTAATGTCCGACTTGTCTGTAGTATTAGATTCATCCGTCGGAGAGACTGCTTGCCCGGGAACTGTTAGCAACGGCTCAGATAGAGAAGCAGTATCAGGAGAAAAAGAAGTAGAATCAAAAACTGGTGTATAAGAATCAAAAATTGG
The DNA here is from genome assembly GCA_039583875.1 of Platanthera guangdongensis. Lineage (NCBI taxonomy): Eukaryota > Viridiplantae > Streptophyta > Magnoliopsida > Asparagales > Orchidaceae > Platanthera > Platanthera guangdongensis. Next base: position 80,005,363 of record CM077147.1, on the reverse strand, counting down.
TGTATGAGAAGGAACCACAGTTTCAGGTAGAGGTGCATAGATAATAGTTAGAGAAGAAGAATCATTAGACGGTGAGAGGGTAGAGGTGCGCGAAAAATAAGGAGCTTCTTAAAAAAAGTGACATACGCAGAAACATACTGTTTTCGGAGAAGAGGATCATGACACTGATACCCTTTTTGTGTCGGACAGTAACCAAGAACGACATACTTAACGGTGTGAGCAGAGAGTTTGTCACAATCAGGAGAAGCAGATTGAATAAACGTCGTGCACCTAAAAACACTTGGAGGTAAAGGAAATGGTGCGACATCAGGATACAGAATGAAGAAAGGAGTTTTGCCATTAATAACCGAAGACGGAATTTAGTTGATGAGGTAATAAGAAAGAAGAACGGTATTACCCCAATAGGACTGAAGAACACTCATCTGAGTGAGAAGAGTGCGAGACACATCAAAGAGATGACGGTTTTTGTGTTCAACAATCTCATTCTGTTGAGAGCTGTAAGGACAACTAGTTTGATGTATAATGTCACGATGCATACAAAAAATTGAGAATTGATGACTGAGATACTCTTTGACATTATCAGTGCGAAACGCTTTAATAAGGACATCAAATTGAATACGTAATTCATTATAGAACATATTGAAAATAAAAAAAATTTCAGAACGTTCTTTCAACAAGTACAACCAAGTACATCTAGAAAAATCATCAGTAAACATGACAAAATACAAACTATCCCTACCAACAAATTTAGTAAGAGCATGACCCCAAATGTCAAAATGAACAAGTTCAAAAGGACGAAATGAACTACGTCATTGTTTTGCTGGAGAAGACGAACTGTGTTGTTTGTCGAGTTGGCAAGCTTCACAATGGATAGAAGAGCCTCCGTGAGGTAGATCAGGGAAGAACTAGTAAAGAAGAAAAGGAGGAGGATGCACAAAGAGAAGATGTCACTGTAGAAGAAAAGTAGAAGCAGAAAAAACAAGCACATTATCAAGGTAGAATAAACAATCACGTTCAGTCCCAGTAACAATCGTCCTTGGAGTGAGGATTCTGAAGAGAACAAATAGTCGAGGTAAAAGCAACCGTGCAATTTAGTTGTTTACATAGAGTGGTAACAGAAAGTAAGTTGCACGGAAAAATTGGGACATAGAATGTGTCAAGTTGGAGAGATGAAGTTACATGCACTGTTACAGATCCGCACACAGGGGATGAAGAACCATCCACAATAAAAATTAGAGGTGACTGGTTGTGTTTGTCTAGACGAGAGAAAAGATGAGAATTGCACGTCATTTGATTAGTAGCACCAGAGTCAATGAGCCACCTACCCGTAGTGGCCATATGAGCACTACCCGAAGAGGTAGCAAGAGAAGTGGACTTCTTCGAGGTATTGTCACCTGCAGCAGGTCGAAGATGAGGATGCTTGACTCAACAACAATCAACAAGGTGACCGGTCTTGCCACAGTGAGTAGAGATATCTAGAGGGACCATGTCCACCAGAGCGGCCTCCATAGTCGCTAGGAATGTCATGACGAGCTGGATGAGCAACAATGTCAGTATGAGGCAGAAAGACAAACAAATGACGCTGAAGTAGAGTAGTAATAGTCGAAATGCGCGCAACAGTGACATCCAGAGTAGGAGTATCATCCTCTCCTCGAATTTGTTGTCGAATAAGATCATAAGAGTATAATAAACGAAGAAAATATCACACCACCAAAAGTTCATGAAAGTGTTATGTTGCTCAGCGAGATCAGCAGAAAAAGGCGATGCTGAAGAAGTTCAGCACCAAGAGCTCGCACTTCCTGATAAGCAACAACAAGAGTCATGACAGGTCAGGCAAAAAGATCCGCATACAACGTATATATGCTCGAATTTTGAGCTCCCTTGGAGTACAAAGCAACAAAATGTGTCCAAAAAGTCGTAACTGTCTCATCATGTCGAATGACTGGACGACATTCATAGAAAGGTTATTTGCAAGCCATGTACGAACTAGAGCATCATTTGTGTCCCAGTCATCAAAAACAATAGATCCACATGGATGAGGCTCATCAGTAAGATGATGACATTTGCGTTCAGACCGTATCAAAAAAGTGAAGGAAACACTACAGTCCACATAATTGAGACCAGTTAGCTTGGACGCAGTGCCAAGATTGCCAGAAGAAGTGAAAATAGAAGCAATGGTAGGAATAGGTTGCACAGATAGAGTGGAGGAAGAGGTCGGAGTCTCCATAAACAACCCACATGAACAGAGCGAAACCGGTCAAAGAAAGCGAGGCCGCACGAACAGAGCAAGAGCGCACAAACAGGGCGAGACTGCACGTTCAGAGCGAGCAGAGCAGTTGTCGCGAACTGGGCGAGACCGTGCGAAAAAGGCGAGACCGCGCGAACAGAGCAAAACGCGCGAACAAAGCAGAAGCCGCAAGAAGGAGGCAACTTGCAGGAAGAGCGGGGAGTAAAGGGAGGTCGGGAGGGCGGCAAGAACAGCGAAAAAGAGAGACCACAAAAAGTAGAAAGAAGAAAACACGAAAAGGGAGAAGACCGCAGTTAAGGGAGAAAAACCGCGAAAAGATAAAAGTAGGCGGTTAAAAAACTGAAGACCGCTTGCACTGCACCACGCCCAAGAAAGCAGAAATCGGAGCAAATTGATCGATAAACCCTGATACCATATGAAAAAGTGTGAATAAAGATATTTTTTATTGCTCCAAAAGATGAATAATACAAGGGTATGCCTCCCTATTTATAGAAAACGAGGGATAGAGAGAATACACTCTGTCACATGTGACTAGGCGGATAGATAAAAAAAGTCCGCGCGGGCTATGCGGTTAGGCAAGCTAACCGCACGATTACATAAGCTTACTGCACGGTTACAAAACTTGACATATCAACATGTTCGCTCTGGTCTCTATCCGTCTGGATGCAACTGACTACTTCAGGAAGCAACTGCGGTTAGACTGATTCTAACTGCCTGACCGCAAATCTGATAGCACATGGAAATCGCCAAACCTCAATGGATGTCAAGCCTTTACTGATCGCCAAAAGGCACAGTTGCGGTTATCATAATGGGCTACTAGGGGCTCTTAGGCAGGTACTAACCCTAGACAACAACTGTTACTATCCTCAGCTATCCGCCAAACTCGGCTCTAACAGAACAATAGGAAGACCTTGACAACCATCAGACCGCACCACCACTGACCACCAGACCGCACTGCGGTTAACCCTTGCTGATCGCTAGACCGCACTATAGTAATCCAGCGCGGTTACATAGGACAACTGCCAAACGGTCAGAACCACAGTTCTATAATCCAAGCGGTACCACAGCCAAACTACCTGAGAGGCAGCACACCAGAACTAGACCGCCAGACCGCCAGATTGCCAAACCTGTCCTCCACTCCTGTCCGCCATAACGCCAGTCTACCAAACCTATCGTCATTCTTAACTGCCAAACCACCAGGACTACACAGGTTCTGACACTTTTCTTACTTTTTTTTAATTGTTTTCTCCCTCCCACTTATAAATATTGAGGACAATATTTATTTTTAAGTATGAGAGTGAGATATCTTATTGTTATTTTCATAAAAATAAAAAAAAATTAAAAACCTTTCAAAAATATAAAAGAATGTTTTACTTTTCTTTATTTTCAATTTTGTTTTGAAAAAATTCACAAAAAACAAAAAAATTATAAAACTTAAAAAAATAAAATCTCTTGCGAAAAGACCGTGTTGGATTTTCATCCCACAAAACCCTTTAGTATCTTGCGAGCCCGTCACTGGGCAGCCTTTAGGAAATCCGAGAATTAAAAAAACTATGTTTTTTAAAAAAAAATTCAAAAAATAAAAATGGAATGATATATAAAAAACTTTTAAAAATAGAGTTTTTAATAAAATTAATTTTGTAATATTGAATTCCTCCAAATATTATTTTTACCTATGATGGTTTGTTTTATTTATGAGTTTTTTTATAGGCTTTTTAAAAAGTTTTCTTTTTATGTATTTAATTATTTTATGTCTCTTCAAAATTTATTAGTTTTAATTTTTAGATTAGTTTGACTTAATGAAATTTTCATTAATTTGATTTGTTTAGAATATGTTTTGTTTTTATTTTCTCTGTCTAAAATATCATAATTCAATTTTGTAGAAATTGGGCTTAAAAAATCTTTAGATTTTATTTATATTAATTTTAGCTCATGGGTTAAGATTGTTCAAAATTATTTTTTATGCGCTCAAAATATTCTTTTTTTTGGAACTTTATAGCCTTTAAACATGTAACAACCCGGTTCTTATATAGTTATAATAATAATAAAAAAATAACCTAATCTACTCCCCTCCATAAAACCTGAGAACCCGCCTTCCCCGATAAAAAACGATCATGTCTCTGTTCTTTTCCCTGCCGCAACCCGCAAGACCTATCGGCCTAGGGTTTTTCTCTCGATCCCGCTCGATGCCGACTCCCATTTCCGCCGCTGATCCAATGCTCGACTCCGGCTCCCGTCTCCTTCCCCGCACCTGTAGCCCTTAGTGTCTCTTCCTCTTGCTTCCCCGCCGTCTCCTGCTCTCCCTTTGGCTGGTGGCTTCCCCCTCCTTCCAGGAAGCCGTCAACTCCTCCGCCTCTCTTTCCTCCAGAGGCCAGCTAGGAGTTTTTCCTCCTCTCTTAGGGCCGACAACCCTGTTGCACCCTCCTCTTCCGCTTCTTTTGACGGTGGATTTCAAGAGGATCGTCTAAGTTTTTTCTTGGATCCGCCTCTCCTTGGCTTTTTGAGTCCGATCTCGGTCTCTTTGGGTAAGAACCTCCTTTTCCCCTCTATTTGAATTTTATTGATTTTATTTGGTGGTTTTTATGCCCCAAATTGCTTGTTTGTTGCGTTTCATATTTTTTTGCCCCTATCGTAATTGTCTAACTGTGATATGTTCGTGTTTTCCAGCACCCCTCCTCGATTCAGTTGGTGGGAATCATGTGAAGACCCTCTCCGATTTAGGATTTCCCCTATCCAAGCGCTGCCAAATCTTCGTCTCTGCGTGGTGTCTCTTCTCCCCTCACTCTTGAGGGAGGTACTCTCTTAGCCGCTCTTGATTTAGTTATGTATCGTATAATTGCTTGTGCTAGCATTTTGGATTCCTGTCATGTCTATTTATCAAATACTGTCTGCGATTGTTCCTGAACAAGTCCAGTAGAGTTCTTGTTTTTGCTAGCGCCGCTTAGCCGCCGCCGGCAGTTTCAGCTTTCTTAAGGCAAGTAGAGATCTCTCTCTTGCAATTATTGAACTTCAATTATTTGATCTGTTCTTATGATTATACGAATTCACCTTTGATTATTTGTGTTGTCAAATGAATTAATATATCGAATATCTAATCTGACAAGTAATATCTTAGGGTTAATATATATTTGGAATGTCATGAGATTGTGATCACGGATCTTTTTATTTGAATATTCACTTAGATGAATGGATTTCTTGTTGATGTATAATTCGAAGTATGTTGGTTTTTGGGGATGATTAACAAATATCATAATGAGATTTATTAAGAATTGTATGAATTGTATCATTTGGATTCACACTTAAATGAATGATCTCATTTGATGGATGATTGAAAGACCCATAGTTCTTGTGAACATGAGCATTAATTATTTTGAATGTTAACTATTAAGATTCCTTGCTTGCGATTAAATGATTGGTGGTTTATGTCATGCTCGTATCCATACACATATTTTTACTTGAAAGATATTTATGTCTGAAAATAATTTAATCTAAATGAATATTTGGTGTTCAGGAAAAATAACGTATTGTAATCGTATCACTCGTGAATGCTTGAACCCGCAAAATATAAAGTCCACTATCTACTTTTCTTTGTCATCGAATCTTATTCCTTATGCCTGTCTGGTTGTAAATCTTGAGCAAAGTCAGTCCTTAGCTGATCTTTCACTTTTAAGTGAATTCGTTTCTGCTAAAATCATTAAAAATATAAATCATGTAACGCATAATATCATAAACAAACATTGAAATGTGTTGGAGTCACTTGGGTTGCATCCTTCACGGTGCAAGTTGAGACCCACTAAGCCTCCTTGAGCCGGGTTTGGGCCGTGACAACGACCACGATAAATATGAAATTTTTTTGATAAGACTTGTCTCTGGACTGAGTGTGAATCATACGCACCCACAATAAATCACTACACTCTTCAATGATTACAACTTATGATATTATATGATTAAATATGTATTATTCCCCGGAATAGTCTCTTGATTCTAGTTATTTCTGTTGACTCATTTATTTGTCTGTTTTGATAGCATCACTTCATAAAAACTGCTACTTGTGTATTTCTGTTTCTCCTGTTTTGTTCTTTACTTTGCTCACCTAATCATTTTCAATGTTCTGAGACTTTTCCTTTTTGTTTTGGAATTGCCTTAGCGTTCATGTTCTGCCGCCAAGTCATCGAGCCCGATCTGCTTAAAGTTTCAGGTTTTAAGTTTACATTTTATTTACTGTCAAATGCTTCTTTTATGTAATAATTGCAATCAGATATTTTCTCTGGTATCATGAACAACTGATAGGCTATTGAAATACTTTATGAATTAGAATTTGATATTAATGCATGCACATTCTCTTGTGAATCATAATTGCATGAAATCTGTAGCAGTACCTGTAAAACATGAATTTTTACAAAAATGCATGTGTGCTTAAAATTGTTAATGTTTTAGACTCTAACAGCTTCTGCCGTAAAATCAAACTTTTTTCACCAAATTAACTATTTTAAAATTATTTTCATTAATCTCTGCATCCGCCTTAGCAGATATGATTTTCTTTCCGCCCATGCTTGTGGCATCACGGCCTGCCCGAAGCACACTCGGACTTTCTATCCTGAGCAATCTTCAGCCTTTCCTGAATTGTCCGTATCATTGAAGTGGCGTCTTCCACCGCTTGACGTTTATACAACTTCGATTCGCCTTCCTCCAACCAAGACAATGACGTACGACACTTCCTCCCGTACAAGGCTTCGAAAGGCGTCATTCCAATACTTGCATGAAAGCTGTTGTTGTATGCAAACTCCACCATGTATAAGTGATCCTCCCAATTCTTCCCGAAATCTAGGACGCACATGCGAAGCATGTCCTCTATAGTCCTGTTGACTCTCTCGGTTTGGCCATCTGTCTACGGGTGAAAGGCTGTGCTGAACTTTACCTTAGTACCCAACAGACCATGCACCAACCTCCAGTCATTCGACGTGAAGCATCCATCACGATCACTAACAATACTGCGAGGCACACCATGCAATCGTACAATATTATCCACGTAGAGTTTGGCTAACTTTTCCACCGAATCTTCCTTCCTGACTGGGATAAAGTGCGACACCTTTGTCAACCTATCTACGACCACCCAAATGGCGTCGTTTCCCTTCTACGACTTCGACATACCGTGCACAAAATCCATAGATATGTCGTCAAACTTCCATTCTGGGATAAAAAGGGATTTCAAGTAACCTCCGGGCTTCTGACATTCCGCTTTCACCAATGCACAAGTACGACACTTGCCCACATAAAGTGCCACATCCTTCTTCAAACCCGACCACCAGAATAATTTCTTCATGTCTCTATACATTTTCGTGCTTCCCGGGTGGATTGAGTATTTGGTATGATGAGCCTCATACATCAATTCCTCTCGAAGATTATCCGCACTAGGAACGCATAGACGACCGTCCTTCCTTAGCAACCCATCTTCAACCACAAACTGGGAATTTGACCCATCCAAAGATTCATCCAAGATCTGCTTCATGCTGCTATCCTGAACCAAAGCCCGCCGAACTCTATCTGCTAGGTCACACTACACCTCTGTCCAAAACAGTTTCGCCTCGGCACTAGACTGCTTATCGACACAAGATATCTCCAATGCCTCCAACTCTTGGACCAATCTCTCATCATGTACCGATAACTAGTTGGCTTGTGCGGGAATCTTACGACTCAACGCATCCGCCACTGCATTTTCCTTCACATGCACATAATGTATCTTGAAGGTGTAGTCACCTAAGAACTCCATCCACCTCCGCTGCCTCATGTTCAGATCCTTTTGGTCCAACAGGTACTTCAAACTCTTATGATCGGTGTAAATATCGACCTTCACACCATACAGATAGTGCCTCCAAAGCTTTAGAGCAAATATCACGGCCGCTAACTCTAAGTCATGGACCTGATAATTTCTCTCGTAAACCTTCAGTTGTCATGAACCATGAGCTATCACTCTCCCATGCAGTATCAGAACACAACCCAAACCACTGCCCGAAACATCACTATAGATCTCGAACCCTTCGGTTCCACTTGGCGAACATAAAATAGGCGCCGTGGTCAACCGCCACTTCAACTCTTCAAAAGCCTGTTCGCACTCCGGAGACCACACAAACTTCTGATCCTTTCTTGTCAACGTTGTGAGTGGTAGTGCTATTCGCGAGAAGTTCTCTACGAAGCGCCTGTAATAGCCAGCAAGTGTTGGAGTTACCATTGTGATCTGGAAGTGATCAAACATATGATCTCACTGCCAACGCGATATGAGTCTGCAGGGTCGCACATAAGAGATGTGGAGAAGTTGGTTGATTGACTGTGTTGGTAAAGGTTACCAATCACCGCCTTGAATGGGATTGTGGGCAAAGTGTTGCCTTAAAGGATCGTCGGGTTGGGCAAATGTTGCCTTGGAGGGCTGGTAAGATTGTCGTCCGAGGGTCGATAGCATTCGTCGAGAATCGTCTTTGTGATTCCCTCCGATCGACGAGAATCATCTCTTTGATTCTCGCCGATCGACGAGAATCGTCGAGAATCAATATGTTGATTCTCGACGATCGACGACTTCGACATGTATCGTCGACCGCGGCTCGACGATCGATAAGATTCGACGTGTATCGTCAAGTGAAGCTCGACGATCGGCGGGAATCGTCGAGTATTGTACTCTGATTCTCGCCGATCCATGGTGATGCTCGCCGATCGATTCTCGCCGCCGATTCCCACCGATTGTTTCTCGCCGATTCTGGAACCCCATTTCTGGGTGGTCTGCGGATAGCGAAGTTTCTAAGTCTTTTATGCTTTTGGTATAAAAGGGATACTTAGGGTTTTATCGGAACTTAAGCTTTTGGCTGCTGTGCGAATCGAACCCGACGGAAACCGTTCCGCTATCGTTCCGCCGATCCCGAATCCCGCCGCCGACGGAAGGGTTCCGCCGCCGCCGTGTTCGCTCCGCTGACCTCCTCTTCTCCGGCGACCGTCGCTGGTGCTGCTCTTCCTGGCGCGGACCTAACAGTCTATGGGATAGCAGAGGTGCGGTCTTCTCCTTCCCGATCTTCCGTGTGACAGAAAGCCCGGTGTTCTCCCGCTCGTGTGGACTTCTGCAGAAACGTGGACATTATTCCACGTAGAACTCGCCGCTAGCAGGGAGCAGAAATTTGGAGCATCTCCGTTGAGTCGTGACTCAACGCCACCGAGGTAATTTTTGCCTTGTTTTGCTAACTTCTTGATTCAACGTTCATGGCCCGATCCACATCTCTTTGGGTTTTTCTTGATGTTTTTCCTTCCGCTGCGTGCACAAGTGTTGTGTCATCCTCATAGAGAAACCCAACAGTGGTATCAGAGGGAGGTTGCGGCCATGATCGTTGTTTTGGAAGTTTGTTATTCCAGTGCGTGTAAACCTAGGGATTTAGAAGTGTTCTAAATGCCTAGATTTAGTCTTGGTTCCCCGCCAAGAACGTCTGGAATTGCGTGGGAATTTCTAATTGTTAGAAATTGTGATCTCCTTAGCAGTAACCATCCCTCGATTTTGTTTTGGATTTTGAATCCAACAAAGAGAGATGAGCTTGTCTACTGCTTTAAGTTGAGCTGTCTTCGCCTTTGTCCAATGCATGTAAATCTGAGGATTTGGAAATTTCCGGATGTTCAGATTTAGCCCTTCCTTCTGTCAAATGTTGATGGTGTGAGGATGTGCACATAAGGGATGCATGTGGTTTAGAATTGTTTTTTTTGGATGTGCACATTGATCAAATGTTGATCATGGTTAATTGTTAACCTATAATTGGAAATCCCTTCATCTAATATTAAGTGTTCGGATGCCTTCCGATGGATGACACTCTTCCTGCCTCGATCGATGAAGTGTGGGCTTTCCAAAGCAAGGTGCATTAATCTATCTTGGTAAGGGTGCGAGCGGATAATTGTGATATCCCACTGTCGACATCGGGTCATACTTAACTAGGTGACCTCAAAGGTTGAGTGCCTAGAGGCATAGGGTTGGCATGCACCATATGATGGATGCGAATAAGGAGTTATTCACCAACCATACAAGAATTGCATGAGGATGCAATTGGCAAGCGTTGCCTACCTAAAAAACCGCATCGTGAAAGGAACGCCAAAGCGGACTCATAGTGTTGGTGAAATACGGATCTTGTCCACTAAGAGAGTAGCTCGCATGAACTCTCCGAATTGTTAGTGAGGGCTATCATTTCGAATAAAATAGTGGGAGTTTTTTAATTGAAGTCCAAATTAAAATAAATTATATTTGAAATTTTGGTACTGATTTTATTCTGCATAAATTCTTGTAGAATTCCATGGCAAGTGTTTCACACTCCACGTTGTCTCTGAGAGCCATCCTTGAGAAGGATAAGCTCAGTGGGACAAATTACATGGACTGGTATAGGAACGTGAGAATTGTTCTCAGGCAAGAGCGAAAGCTCTATGTCTTGGAAGAAGAAGCCCCCGAGGTGCCGACCGGGAACTCTTCCCGTGCTGAGAAAGATACTTATAAGAAGTATACTGACGATGCTTTAGATGTCGAATGCCTTATGCTTGCCACTATGAACTCTGAGCTTCAGAAGCAACATGAGAACATGGGGTGCAAGGAGATTGACGAGCATCTCAAGAGAATGTTTCAAGGTCAGGCTCGTCAAGAGAGGTTCAACATCACAAAAGCATTGTTTCAGTGCAAGATGGGAGTTCGAGACTCAGTAGGGACTCACGTACTCAAGATGATTGGGTATATAGAGAACCTTGAAAGGCTGAGTTTTTCTCTTAGTCAAGAGTTGGCCACGGATCTGATCCTGCAATCGTTGCCGGATAGTTATGAGCAGTTCATCTTGAACTACAATATGAATGAGATAGACAAGACACTGCCCGAACTCCTAGGCATGTTGAGAACTGCCGAAATCAATATGAAGAAGGCCAAGCCTGCCAGCCCCATACTGATGGTGCATAAGGGCAAGGGCAAAGCCAAGGGCTCTAAGAAGACGAAGGTGGGACCTAAGTCATACCTTGAGCCCAAGTCTTCAGCACTGATGAAGAAGAAAAGCACGGTGAAGGAAGGGAAATGCCACCACTGTGGCAAGGCTGGTCATTGGAGGAGGAACTGTCCTTCGTACATTGAGGGTCTGCAGAAATTGAGGGGAGGTATGACTTCCGCTTCAAATGTTTACGTTATAGAGATAAACCTTTCTGCTCCTTCATCTTGGGTATTGGATGCCGGATGTGGTTCTCACATTTGTACAAATGTGCAGGAACTGGGAAGGAGAAGATTGCTGAGTAAAGGGGAGGTGGACCTCCGCGTCGGCAATGGAGCAAGAGTTGCTGCTGTAGCCATAGGGGTTTATCGTCTTTCTTTGCCCAGTGGGCTTGTAATAGAACTAGATAACTGTTATTTTGTTCCGGCCATAACTAGAAATATTATATCTATTTCATGTTTGGACATGATTGGATTTTCTTTTATAATTAAGAACAATTGTTGTTCTATATTTAAGAATGATGTTTGTTATGTTGTAGCCCAATTGTTTAATGGTCTTTATGTTTTGAACTTGGACCATCTGATCTATAATGTAGAAAACAATAAAAGACTAAGAACAAATGACTCAAACCCTACGTATCTCTGGCATTATCGTTTGGGTCATATCAACGAGAAGCGCATATCCAAGCTCCATAGAGATGGACTTTTGGACTCATTTGATTATGAATCATTTGAGCGATGCGAGTCTTGTTTGTTAGGCAAGATGACTAAAGCTCCTTTCACTGGTTATATTGAGAGGGCTGAGGATCTCTTGGGTGTTGTACATAGTGATGTATGCGGACCCATGAGTTCCATGGCTAGAGGTGGGTATTTCTACTTTGTTACATTTACTGATGATTTCAGTAGATACAGATATGTGTATCTTATGAAGTACAAATCCGAGACCTTTGAAAAGTTCAAAGAGTTCAAGAATGAAGTAGAAAACCAGTTGGGTAAAAGGGTTAAAGCACTCGATCTGATCGAGGTGGCGAATACCTGAGTCATGAGTTCCGTGATCATCTGAAAGAGTGTGGTATTATATCACAGCTCACTCCACCTAAAACACCACAACATAATGGTGTGTCTGAGAGGAGAAATCGTACTCTGTTAGACATGGTACGTTCGATGATGAGTCATGCAGACTTGCATGTTTCCTTTTGGGGTTTTGCTTTAGAGACTGCTGCAATGACATTGAATCGCGCTCCAACTAAAACGGTTCTGAAGACACCATATGAGATATGGACTGGGAAGCGTCCTAGTATGTCGTTCATTAAAATTTGGGGCTGTGAGGCATACGTGAGACGTCAAATGCCTGACAAGCTGGAACCCAAATCGGATAAATGTTATCTGGTGGGATATCCTAAGGAAACGAAATGGTATTACTTTTACCTACCGTCTGAGGGCAAAGTGTTTGTCGCAAGAACTGGTGCCATCTTGGAGAAAGAGTTCTTATCAAGAAAGACTGAAAAGGTAGAGCTTGAAGAAGTTCAAGAACCACATGTAGTGAATGAACCGGAATTGGATTCTGAGACAGGACTACAAGATGTTGTAGCTAGAGAACCTGCTCAAGGAACACAAGTCCTTCGTAGGTCTGGTAGACCGAGGTTTGAGCCTGAGAGATATGGATTTCTCGTGTCTCAAATAGGTAATGTGTTGCTTATGGATCATGATGATGAGCCAGCAACCTACCAAGAGGCTATGAATGGACCGGACTCCGACAAATGGCTTGAGGCTATGAAATCCGAAATGGACTCCATGTATGCAAACCAAGTTTGGAACTTGGTGGAACCACCTGAAGGGGTACGACCCATAGGGTGCAAGTCGGTCTTCAAGAAGAAGACCGACATGGATGGGAATGTACAGACATTCAAAGGGCGACTGGTGGCTACGGGTTTCAAGCAAATTCATGGTATTGACTATGATGAGACCTTTTCCCCTGTTGCCATGGTAAAGTCCATAAGGATATTGCTTGCTATTGCTGCGTATTATGACTACGAGATCTGGCAGATGGATGTCAAAACGGCTTTCCTTAATGGAAACCTCCTTGAGGAAGTGTATATGACACAACCCGAGGGTTTTGTATCCCCAGATGAAGCCACTAAAATATGCAAGCTGAATAAGTTCATTTATGGACTGAAACAGGCCTCTCGAAGTTGGAATCTTCGTTTTGATGAGAAAATCAAAGAGTTTGGTTTCATCAAGAATGAAGATGAGCCTTGTGTTTACAAGCGAATCAGTGGGAGCATTGTTGTCTTCCTGATATTGTATGTGGATGACATACTGTTGATTGGGAATGACATTCCTACCCTGAAAGTTGTTAAGAACAACCTAGGGAACTGCTTTTCAATGAAGGATTTGGGTGAAGCGACTTATATACTCGGTATTAAGATCTATAGAGATAGATCGAAGAAGTTGCTGGGTTTGACCCAGAGTACGTACATCAAAAAGGTGTTAAAACGGTTCAACATGCTTGAGTCCAAGAAAGGATTTTTGCCCATGTCTCATGGTGTGAATCTCTCTAAGGACCAGTGTCCAAAATCTTGTGAAGATAAGGACCGCATGAAGTTGATTCCATATGCTTCGGCAATTGGATCAATCATGTACGCGATTTTATGTACTCGACCCGATGTCTCCTTTGCTTTGAGCATGAGTAGCAGGTATCAGTCAGACCCCGGTGAGTGTCACTGGATTGCAGTCAAGAATATCCTGAAGTACTTGAGAAGAACTAAGGATGTGTTCTTGGTGTATGGTGGAGAGGAAGAGCTCGTTGTAAGTGGTTACACGGATGCTAGCTTCCAAACTAATCGAGACGACTCCAAGTCTCAGTCAGGTTTTGTGTTTTGCCTGAATGGAGGAGCTGTGAGCTGGAAGAGTTCCAAGCAAGAGAAAGTTGTTGATTCTACAACAGAGGCCGAGTATATCGCAGCAGCTAATGCGGCGAAGGAGGCTGTATGGATTAGGAAATTCATTGGCGAGCTTGATGTAGTTCCTAGCATTGTTGGTCCCGTAGTTCTCTACTGTGATAACAATGGTGCAATTGCACAATCTAAGGAACCTAGATATCATCAACGCTCCAAGCACATACTTCGGCGGTTTCATCTTATTCGTGAGATTGTCGAACGAGGAGATGTAAACATTTGCAGAGTGCCGACTGAGGAGAATATTGCGGATCCACTGACAAAGCCTCTCGCGCAGAGAAAGCATGATGGTCATACTAGATCGATGGGTATACGATACCTAAATGATCAACTCTAGCGAGAATCTTGTGGGTTGCATGTAATCTTATATTTTGTTGGCTGTTTGTTCATATGATGAACTGTGTACCTAAATTTTTCTCTTATAATTAATGTCATGTTCTTTTATTATGTCTTTTTCTATATGATAGTTAATTGTTAACATAATAGATACCCTTAGAATGTTCGCTTCCATGGGACATCAAGTACGTGACTTGAATGTGAGAGCCCATGATTTATTTGAAGCTTCATTCTTAAAGGTCCCTGGTCGAGTATCATCATAGAAGCTAAGGGTGATGATGGTACATGGAGACTAGCACGTGTGTTGACTGATGACCGGTTCTCACAGGTCATGATATTGTGATATCAAGTCATCACGTGGGTACTTGTTAGTGAACAAGTTGTACTGGACAGACCCAACCTGAGACTACTCTGTGGATTGTCATCCAATCGTGTCACGAGTAGATCTCAATTGACAATGGTGTTGTGATCCTTTGACCTGAAGTCACAGCATTCATCAAGTGAGGAAGAGCGTGCTTTGATGCCATCTAAAGTCTTCCTTGAGAATGGTTGATGATAAGGGTGGTTGTTGGGCATGTTACGAATCATTTGGGTGTTTGTGTGTGAGCAGATATGTGATTTGTCCTCCTGTATGACAGGAGTTGCATCCATGGGCCCCTTGATGGAACTGGACTGAGAAATGCATGACCATGCTTGGTTGAGTCAATATGTGATATTGGACTCACCATTCTCTGGAAGTCCGTCCTGGATCAAGAAACTTGGATTGAGCTATTACGAGGGTGACACGATCCATGCCTCTAGTTCTTTCCGGATGTAAGGGACAAAGGGACAAAGACAGTGCAGATACATTGGTCATAAAGGCTTATGAGTTATGAACTCTTATTGCTTGGGGAGCAATGATGCATTGCTAGATGCCGCTCATTGTTTGTGAGGTTTTTGCTTTGATACTTTCGATATCAAGTGGGAGTCTGTTGGAGTTACCATTGTGATCTAGAAGTGATCAAACATATGATCTCACTGCCAACGCGATATGAGCCTGCAGGGTCGCACATAAGAGATGTGGAGAAGTTGGTTGATTGACTGTATTGGTAAAGGTTACCAATCACCGTTTATGCTTTTGGTATAAAAGGGATACTTAGGGTTTTATCGGAACTTAAGCTTTTGGCTGCTGTGCGAATCGAACCCGACGGAAACCGTTCCGCGATCGTTCCGCCGATCCCGAATCCCGCCGCCGACGGAAGGGTTCCGCCGCCGCCGTGTTCGCTCCGCTGACCTCCTCTTCTCCGGCGACCGTCGCTGGTGCTGCTCTTCCTAGCGCGGACCTAGCAGTCCGTGGGATAGCAGAGGTGCGGTCTTCTCCTTCCCGATCTTCCGTGTGACGGAAAGCCCGGTGTTCTCCCGCTCGTGTGGACTTCTGCAGAAACGTGGACATTATTCCACGTAGAACTCGCCGCTAGCAGGGAGCAGAAATTTGGAGCATCTCCGTTGAGTCGTGACTCAACGCCACCGAGGTAATTTTTGCCTTGTTTTGCTAACTTCTTGATTCAATGTTCATGGCCCGATCCACATCTCTTTGGGTTTTTCTTGATGTTTTTCCTTCCGCTGCGTGCACAAGTGTTGTGCCATCCTCATAGAGAAACCCAACAACAAGCCCCAGAAAACTCCGGACCTCTGCCACCGTAGTCAAAGTAGGCCACTCTCGTATCGCCAGTATCTTCGCCGGATCCACAACTATTCCTTCTCCACTGACAACATGACCAAGGAACGCTATCGAGGATAACCAGAATTCACACTTGGAGAACTTTGCATACAACTGACTTTTCCTCAATGTCTCCAACACCATGTGTAAATGCTTGTAGTGATCCTCCTCGCACCGCGAATACAGCAGGATATCATCGATAAATACTATCACGAAATGATCCAGGTATTCTCTGAACGTCCTATTCATCAGATCCATAAACACGGATGGCGCATTCGTCAATCCAAACGGCATGACCGTGAACTCGTAATGCCCAAACCGCGTACTGAATGCTGTCTTTGGGATGTCGCTCTCCCTTATCCTCAACTGATAGTAACCGGACTTCAAATCTAACTTCGAATATACTGTTGATCCAACCAACTGATCAAACAAATCATCAATCCTCGGGATTGGATATTTGTTCTTCTCCGTAAGTTTGTTCAATTCCCGATAATCGATACAAAGCCGCAAGCTCCCATCTTTCTTATTGACAAAGAGAACTGGTGCGCTCCAAGGCGACGAACTTGGACGCACATAACCTTGCTCTAGCCACTCTTGCAGTTGTACCTTCAACTCTGCCATTTCTCTTGGAGCTATCCGATAGGGGGAGCGTGACACCAGTTTGGCACCCGGTACCAACTCTATAGTAAAGTCTATCTCCCGCTGAGGAGGGGCTCCTGGGAGATCATCTGGAAACACATCAGGATACTCGGACACAACTGGGATGCTGTCCAAACTAGGCTTAGGCGTCGAAGTCTGCACTAGAGTGACATACAGTTCTGCCCCAGACCAAACTGCCATGAGCATCTGAAGGGCTGATATCAAAACTTTTACTGACCCCTTCATGCCCGCAAAAGTAGTCTCCCGATCAGTGTCCAGACCCAACTTGACTTCTTTACGGTTGCAATCAATGCATGCACTCTGCTCCGAGAGCCAATCCATACCGAAGATTACGTCGAACTCCACTAATGGTAGAATCAACGCCCGCAAATCAAACTCCCGGTCTCCAATCCGAATCTTCACAACGCAAATCTTTTCCGCACGCATTGAGCACCCATTAGGCAACAACACATCCAACTTATTTTTTGCCATCGAGAACGGAACTCCGATGCGTGATATGAATTTTTCGGACAAGAAGAAATGTGATGCTCCCGTATCAAAAAGGGCTCTCGCCGGAAACCCAAAGATTAACACAAAGCCTAGAACTAACAAACGTAAGCTAACAAATACGAAGGTAACAACTATAAAAGTTAAACCACTGTAATTTAACTCATACCTGTCACCACGTCCGCTTGCTTTATGGCCTCTTGCAGACCAAGGTTGTAGACTCTAGGCTGGACTGGAGCATGATGGGACGTGGTTGACTCCACCGCCTTCCCTTTCTCCTCATAAGTCGCTCCAGGTCTCCTCTCGGACTTTGAACGTCCGCTCCAACACTCCCGAGCAAAATGCCCCGTCTTCCCGCAGTTGTAGCAAGCTCTGGGGACTCAACTTGTAGTTTCCCCCGATGCATCAGCCGAAGGGACTGAGTTTGAAGTCCTCCGCTTCTTGTTCCACGTGCGGAAACTTGACTTATTATTTGACACCTTGAACTCAGACATCTTTTCTCCTGGGTCCTTCTTCTCTTGAACTTTCTTCGCAACCTTTTCCAACGATTGGGCTGAATTGACCAAGGCTAGGAAGCCCTGCGCCTTAGGCCCAGCAATGAGTAACTGTAAATCGCCGCGAAGGCCCTCATAGAATTGGTTGGTCTTCCTCTCTTCTTCTGTAAACATAGCACTAGCTTAACGACCCAACCGTGTGAACTCATGCAGATATTCGTCCACGCTTCAGGATCGCCTAAATCAACTCAAGAAATTGATTCTCCATCTCTAACTTCTGAGCAGAGGGTACAAATCTGGCTAGGAACAATCGTGAAAATTCCTCCATCGGTACATCCGCAAGTTGCCTTCCCACTAGAAGATGAAACTCCATCTCGTCCCACCACAGCCTCGCTTCACCTTCCAAAAGAAAAGTCGCTATGGTGGTCTTCTGCCACTCCTCAGTTATTGTGGCCGTCAAGACCCTCTTTATGGAAGAGAGCCAGTCCTCAGCTTGAGTTGGCGTTCCAACCCCATTAAACCTCGGAGGATTAAAGCCCATCACATGCTTTAGCTGCCTCTCCGTAGTTCTTCTCGACTCTAGCAACTCTACTGCTGCGCGTTCCACCCCTCTCGGCTCTGCTGCCCTAACCGGTTCTTGCTCATTCACAGGAGGTGCGCGATGCATTTGCCCTGCAATTTGGGCATTTATCATTGCGAATACGACCTCAGCCACCATCCTGATGGTTTCCGCTGAAGGAGGTGTGGTAGGCACGTCCCTTGGTGCACTACTTTCCGCTAATTGCGGACGCTCTGACCGACCAGCACCGCTCCTAGCTGCCCATAGTAGCAAAGACACACGATTAGACGACAAACAAATTGCTAAAAGCAATCATTGGAACACTCAGGTTCCATAAAACAAGTGTATTTTCCATTCCTAAGTGGACATTCATGGATTCTTTTGATGTTATAACGATGACGCACACATGTGCTCACCTCCCCTTAAAAGAATTCGCCCACGAATTCATTTAAGCCTGACCGTAACCAGAAGTCTGATACCAAATTGTAACACCCCCATCCGTCACATGACATATAACAGAAGGTCCAGCTGGAACCCGACGCCATATACCACAAACAGTCGGAAGGGTTACCAAATGAATATTCAAACCATCCAATTAAGACTACTCGTCCTACACAGAGCATTCTAGCGGAAGTTTTTAAAGTTGAAAGAACCCAAACTTAAAACCAACAAATATGAATGTCCACAGCTACAACTACAGGAATGAAACCCCAAATACACTGAAACGAGTACATGGCCTTATGGCCTTACAAATGGTCACTTAATATAACATGTCTTACATACATCGGCTCGCAGGCCGGCCACACATGATAAATGTAAAAACAACTATTCTACGACCTTCTAGGGCCTGCACAGCAACATGGGCTCCAGCCCGCTATTTGGTGCTCGGCTCCGCAGCACCTGCAAGCACATACCACCGCACAGTGGCAAACAAGACAACGGTAAGCTAAAAGTCGACCAAATTATAACGACTCCGCCCCTTACTCGGGACGGCGTGCTCTTTCCCTGCATAGCATTAGTCCAATAAAACAATACAACGCAATTATATTTCGCCACAGGTGTAGGCTCGCACGGCCAAACACCCTGTGCACTATTTATTAATAAGACATATTTATTGAGCCATGTTTATTACGGTAAATTTGTTGAGATATATTTTTTGCGTCATATTTATAATCTAGTACTTATTATAACATATATATTGAGTGTTGAATGACCACGAATGAGTTAACATAATTGTCAATGGATAAATCATTTAGAACTATATTTATTGTTCTATAATTATTGTGTTATATTTATTATGCCATATTTATTTTGTCATATTTATATGCCATATTTATTGTGCCATATTTATTAAGTGTCAAACAAGCCCAATTAATTCATAACATAGAAATGTGGAGTTCAACGTTGGCGATATGGTATATCTAAAAATCAAGCCGTTCAAGGGTGTATCGCGGGTCGACACTTGAAGAAGCTGAGTCCGAGATACCTAGGACCATTTGAAATCCTGGAGCGTGTTGGAGAGGCGGCGTATAGGTTGACGTTGTCGACGGAGTTGAGTGGGCTGCATGACGTGTTCCACGTATCGGTTTTGCGTAAGGCAGTGCAAGAGCCTTCGCAGATCGTTGCGGACAATCAGGTACCGGTTGATTATGAGTTAACAACAAGGGTCAGGCAAGTACGAATTGATGATCTTGCAGTCAAACGACTCCGCAACAAGGAGATCCGAATGGTTAAAGTCCGTTGGGATAATTGCGGACGTGAGGAGCTTTCTTGGGAGCGAGAGCAAGCTATGTTGGAGGAATACCCCGAGTTGTTCCACTAAGGTATCAGTTAGATTTTGTGTACCTTTGTTTAATTTCGGGACGAAATTCCTTAAGTGGGGGAGATTTGTAACCCCCCGAATACTGTGTGCGAGTCGGTCGCGAAAAAGGGTTTTTGGTGCCTGTATAGGGGTACACGGCATAGGACACGGGCGTGTCCAAGGCCGTGTCTGGCTGGTGATTTTTGGCCGTTTTCATCCCGAGAAGGACACGGCCCAGAACACGGCCGGATGACACGGGCGTGTCATCCGACACGGGCGTGTGCCAACCCATGTCCCTACCCGTGTGCAGTTGGGTCGTGTCCGTTGCCATGGCAGTTATGCGTGATACGCCCCCGAACATGGGCGTGTCGAGGAACCAGACACGGGCGTGTCAGGTGAGGCACGAACGTGTCAGGTGAGACATGGGCGTGTCTTGGCCCGTGTGCGTCTCTCAGTTCGACGATCTTGCCTGGATCGAGGCACACGGCCTGGGACACGGCCGTGTGCCAAGCCGTGTTCGGCCCAGGTCTGGAGAATTTTGTGCAGATCTGAGCCGTTTGTT
This sequence comes from Platanthera guangdongensis, assembly GCA_039583875.1. Taxonomy (NCBI): domain Eukaryota; kingdom Viridiplantae; phylum Streptophyta; class Magnoliopsida; order Asparagales; family Orchidaceae; genus Platanthera; species Platanthera guangdongensis. Next base: position 79,984,584 of record CM077147.1, on the reverse strand, counting down.
TTCTTTAATTAAGATCCGACGACCCAGATGAGGTCCTGCTCTGTTAAGGCTAGGAATAGGAGGTTAATCCCTCATTTTCTCTCCAAAGCTTTCTCCTTCCAAGGTGAGAGAGAAGAGGAAGAAGAAGGAGGTTTCCGGCCGCCGGCGGTGCACCGGAGCACCGTTTCGAAGTCTGTGAGCGGATCCGTGGAGGGAATGTCGTTGCAAAGAGTTCTGTCCGCGTAGTTTTTCCATGACGCCAAAACGGACTACAAGGGTAACGATTCTCAACTTGAGCGTTTGAAGCTCTTTCTTTCTGCATAGGGAATCCCGTTCCCGCGAGTGTGCGTTGAGTGCGTGGTGTTCCTTAGGGTTGATGTGAATAGTCCCCCTTGTGTTGCATATAATGTCCGGAATCGTAAGTACGGCCATAGGCATTGTGTGTGAAACCTACCCGGACGAGTACCGTCTGGATCGGTGAAGTTGCATTTGCTATGATTTGCCGGAGAAAACTCTGTGCTTTGGGTTTTTCGAGTTTCTACGCGGTAGATTGCAGCAGGGATCCTTGGAGGTTAGCTTCAAGGCGCCCCCTGAAAATTGAGCGGAAACGTGTTCTGCTAACTTGGCGGTCTGGGAACTGGCCTTGATCATAACTGGGTTATGAGATTGTTTTGGAAAATTTTGGGATCCGAGTGAAGCTTGGCCCGCGCGTAGGACTTAAATTGTATATACGACGTGAGCAACGGGCAAGTGGAATTGGACTTAGGCTATGTGGTATGGTGCGAGAAATCCGAAAATGGGCACTGGCCGTAGGCATAGTCGGAGCCTTAGACGGTGGTCAGATAGGCTAAATGCTAACATGTTGTTGTCATCCTAGGGGTGGTGGTAAATGCACTGATTGGTCAGGGTTCACCATGAATGTGCCCTGAGTGCACGGGGTGTTTGGCTGTGCGAGCCTACACCTGTGGCGAAATATAATTGCACTGTATTGTTTTATTGGACTAATGCTATGCAGGGAAAGAGCACCGCCGTCCCGAGTAAGGGGCGGGGTCGTTATAATTTGGTCGGCTTTTAGCTGACCGTTGCCTTGTTTGCCACTGTGCGGTGGTATGTGCTTGCAGGTGCTGCGGAGCCGAGAGCCAAATAGCGGGCCGGAGCCCATGTTGCTGTGCTGACCCTAGAAGGCCGTAGAATAGTTGTTTTTACATTTATCATGAATGGCCGACCTGCGAGCCGATGTATGTAAGACATGTTATATTAAGTGAACATTTGTAAGGCCATAAGGCCATGTACCCGTTTCAGTGTATTTGGGGTTTCATTCCTGTAGTTGTAGCTGTGGACATTCATTTTTGTTGGTTTTAAGTTTGGGTTCTTTCAACTTTAAAAACTTCCGCTAGAATGCTCTGTGTAGGACGAGTAGTCTTAATTGGATGGTTTGAATATTCATTTGGTAACCCTTCGGACTGTCTGTGGTATATGACGTCGGGTTCCAGCCAGACCTTCTGTTATATGCCATGTGACGGATGGGCGTGTTACACACTTTCTCCTGAAGTCTTTCCTTGCCATTTTGTAGAATCTTTTGGAAAAAAGACTCATCTGCTCTTCATTTGTAGTTGAGGTCTCAGTCTCCTCAGCAGCTTGGAATGCAATGCTTTGTTCTTTTCTTGTTGGAGAAGGTGTTCTTTGCTCAGCTGCCTCTCCGGACATGATCAGCTGTTTATAGGACTTAAGCTTGCCTAAGAGAGATTCAGTGGAAATCTCATTTAGGCTTTTGGCCTCCTTGATGGGCCAGATCCTTGAATCCAATGAGCTTGGGAAGCACATAAGGATCTTATCATTCAACTCTATGAGGGTGATGTCCTTGTCCAAGGTTTTTAGCTCATTGATGATTGAGCTTAACCTAATGTACATATCAGCTACTGTCTCAGCTTCCTCTTTCTTGAAATTCTCATACACGGATATGAGATTGGTCTCCTGTCCTTCCTCTCATCTGCTGATCCAGCCACCATTTGGTTAAGGGAATCCCAAATGGCTTTGGCTGAGGTGCATTCAGCCACTTTTTGAAAGATATCATCTGACATTGTTTGTGCTAGTATATTCATTGCCTTGGCATCAACAATCTTTGCCTTCTTCTGGTCTTCAGTCCACTCAGGTGGTGGAACTGCAGTTGTGCTTGAAGATGTTTCAGACGTAGATGCTTGAGGGGGACCTGTCAAAATGGAGTTGTAGATATCTTCATCAATAGAGTTCATGTACAACTTAAGTGGAAATGATTTTAGCAAATAGCTCCCCCTGTGATGTGGAATGGTTCAGGGAAATTTAGAGCTTTGCTTCAGGGTGATAGGCCTTCAATCTTTAAGCCTTGACCAGAAAGCTCTTCAGGGACTTCTTGACTGATGGAATAGTTGTTGTCCTTCGAAGTGTCCTGGAGAGTTGAAGAATGAAGACTCTTGATTTTTGATTTATTGTCCTTCTTCTTCAGATAGCAGATGTTCTTCTGGTCTAGGGCTTCTTGAGTTGCTGTATCAGAGTTCTAAGAGATAGAGCAGAGAAAATTCTTGATTCAGACTCACTGTATTTCTGACTGTCCGTGTGTATTTCTATGTTCTCTGTATTCTCGTTTTTCAGGAAAGGAGAGAAAATTTCTTTTATATTTCCTGACAATAATTCTCTTTCTAAATTTGAAATCCTCTGCAATTAATGCTGACGGTCTTGAAAATAAACTGCATTGAATTATTTCCCCAACTGTCCCATGGAAAAATGGCAAGCAATAATCTTAGAGAAGACCATAATCAATGCACCTTTTAACGGCTATATTCAGAGAATGTTTGAGCATTAATTACATAGGAATTAGTGCAGTAGGAAAGGGACAGAAGAATGGAAATGACTAAGTCTGGATTCGTCGAACAGATAACAAAAATCGTTGAGCTGAGTCCACAGTTCGTCGAGCTGAGTTGGTGTGTTCGTCGATCAGAGGACTTTTGTTCGTCGAGATGAGTTCCAAGATCATCGAGCTAAATCAGAACTGTATTCTCTAGAAACTTTGACAATTATATGCATGGAGTTCGTCGAGCTGATAACTGATAACTGATTTAGTCGAGCTGAGAACTGAATTCGTCGAGTGAAGATGATTCTGGAATTACAAAGATTTGAGAAACTTCTGGAATCAAGAAGTTGAAGTATCCAGAAATCGTCGACCAGAGAACTAAGTTCGTCGACTGGTCTAGAAAATAAAGTCTGGACTTAGAATGTTGAAGGTAGAATCCAAAGATCGTCAACCTGAGAATCAAGTTCGTCGAGCTCAGCTCAGAGAATTTTCTTTGAGATCGTCGAGCTGAGCACGACTATCATCAACCTGGTGAAGGGCTCTCAGGGGCACTAGGAACTACGATGTTATTACGCTCAAAGCTCCCTTACTCAAGGATATTTACTTTAGTTGATGGCTACCCAAAATTCACCCCCAGCTCTCATTATTACCCTTGAGTGATCCTAATGACTTAAGATATTCTCAGAAGCGCGACAGTCTTCCGCCGTCCTCCATTACAGTTGCTATCCAAGTGCTTGCACTTTACTCTCATCACTAAGACAACTCTATCCACCAGGTTCATATTCCAATTGAAGTCTCTAGCTCATTTATTGATCTATCCCCCGGTGGTACTTATAACATGACCTACTTACACTATGCGCAACCCATGACCTAATACCACTCCGAAATGGAACTTCCAATTCCTTGGGCCACCACCCCCTAATTTTTTAACCTAGGATGGTATGGACAAATGAAGTGAGTCTATTGATTTTCATAATTTTCTTAAGTAATTAAGGCCTCTAATTAAATCATTTAATTAATCCCCTAAGTCATTTAATACATGAAGTATCACAATTTATAATCCACTGACCTAAGGAATTTTTTCCTGAGTTATATCTTGGTAAAATATTGCTGTCTACCAAAATTTATAATTTTCCTTTAAATATTTCTATTTATTCCTTAATTAATACAAAATTCACACAATTGTCATTTTCCAAATGAAGTATAAGGAATACATTACTAAAAATTCTAGTAAACTTACAAAGCATATATATCATTATTTTAAGACTAATGGCAGAGTTTCATCAACTTTTATAAGGTAATGACCAACCAAATTCAATTCTTAACAATTTACAAAATGTCATTATAAGTTTTTAAAAATTTTTGATTCATCCAAAAATGCTGAGAATATTATACAAGTTTATTCATACTCTGATATATCATCAAGAAATTTTCCAAAATTTTCTACTAAGTATTTTAACCAATTTGCTAATTAAGCAAAATGAGGGTAAAAAGGTAATTTCCACATAACTCATATCAACATTATTCAAACAGAGACATAAATATTTTTAGGAGTTAAATCTAACATAATATTTACCTTGACGAAAATTGGGGATTTTATCTCAATGATAAGCCTATTTTTACATTTATTTTTCAAAAATTCTATTATTCCAAAAATTCCAAATAATGGGATTTTTGCTTCCAAAAATCCCATTTTTACAATGTGGTGTATAATTCTACATAATGAGCCTCTGAAATCAATATCATGATTTTTGGATGTTCCAAATAGGGTTAATACACAATATTTCAAAATTGGCTATTTGCACCCCAAACCTATATATAATCAACACATGCAAGTCAGTTTACCCAAGATACATTTGTCCAAATGTGCTAAAATTGTTACCATGCACATGTATAGTCCCCAAGGACATGTCACCAAAATTTGGGGCCATTTGGAGCTATAGCACTCCAAATATTTCATTTATTTAATTTTGTGTATTATGAATAAAACTATAGAAAACATTTTCCCAAAAATTATCAATTTTTGGCAGGGGCTAAATATACCCTGTTAAATTTTCTCAACGTGGTCAGCAAGATATCCCAAACGCCAAATTAGTATCTTCGGAACTACCCAGTTCGCACGTTGAACCAGCGGAAACCAAGGACTAGAGGTACAAAGGTAAATCCCAACAAACAATGGAAGCACAAGCAGGTCTATTATTCATTCACTTCTTTACAATGCGAGGCATACATAGCGAGACATGATTTCGCTAGTATCACAGCTGTAAACAGAAAGCACCAAAAAACATGCCGGGCGGAGAGCACCCGAGTCCGCCGAGACCGCGAGGTCGCCGAGGTCGCCGAGTCCGCTGAGCTCGCCCAAGCTATGCTGCAATCCGCCGAATAGACACGGAGTCCGCCGAAGCCGCGAGGTCGCGCGGACACACCGTTATTCGCCTCCTGCTTAACTTGAACTTAGGAACACCCCTACCCGCCTGAAGCCGGCGGACAGGTTATTGATGACTAGTTTTAGTCATCCTTTTTGGGGGTAATTTAGTTTTCAAAATGCCTAATTTTATTTATATTTTATGTTTGTTATTTCATGTTTTAATGTTTCTTTAAAATATTTTAATTCCTAGTGTTATTAGAGTTTTGATATAAAATTCTATATAGTCTTACTATATGTGTTATGTTATTATATATTATGTTATGTTATGATACGTTTTAATTTTAAGGTTGTAATATTTTTATTGTGTTTAAAATCTTGTTTTAACTTTAACTTTGTTATGTTATGTTTTAAAATCTATATAGTGTTATGTTATGTTATGTTTTAACTTTGTTTTAATTTTGTTATGACTAATTCATGTCTTGTTTTGTTTTATTTATAGGTCTAAAGTCCAAGCATGGAGCAGCCCACAATTGGCATGGCCGGCCTCTTCCCAACTTCAAGGTGCAACCCACATTGGTGCAGCCCGGCCACATATGGTGCAGCCCAAGCAGCTCTCCTAGCCTCTACCCGAGCCCCCTATGCAGCCCAAAGCAGCCCCATGCAGCCCCTCCCTCAAGAGCAGCCCACCTAGCCTCTACCCGAGCCCCCTATGCAGCCCAAGCAGCCCACCTAGCCTCTACTCGAGCCCATGTAGCCCCTCCCCTCTTTCATATTTTACCATGCATGAATTTTCATCCTACATGGCCGGCCACCTTTTAATGAATACATGCATGTTCTCTCTCTCTCTCCCTTCCATTTATTACCATGCATGCATTCATTTTCTTCATGCTTGGCCGGCCCCTCCCCTCTCTCCCCCTTTTATTATTTTATCTTCCATTTATTCCTCATGCATCCCCCTCTCTTTCCTTTATTCTCTTGCCACCTTTCAATCCATGCATGCATCATAATATTTTCTCTCCCTTTCTTTAATTCTTATTCATTCCCCCTTTGCTATTTTACATTTTCCAACTCATTCCCTTTAAATCCATGCATTGAACCACCTCTTTCTTCACACCTCATTTAATACAATGCATGCATCTTCTCCATCCTACATGGCCGGCCACCCCCCTTGCCCCCTCTTCTTCTTTCCATTCTAGAATCTTCCCTCCTCATCTATAAAAAGGCATCATGGTCTCATGCTTTGGGGAGTTGGATTTTGGAGAGCAAGTGAAGTTCTAGTTCAAGAGAGTGCTTTCTTTTTGCTTACATGTTGTTAAGTCTTTATTAGTGTAATCTTTTCTTTTCAATTAGTGCAAGTTTTCCTTATAGCCTAATCTAGTCTTTTTAATATTTTGTACACTCTTTTTATTTGCAAGTAATGAAATTCTCTTCTATTTGTTTCGTTGTTTCTTTTTGCAATATGCGTAGCTAATCTTCTTTTAGCATTTGATCATGAGGATCCATGATTTGAAATGAGAATTATTTTTATTTCATAGTTTTATTTTTGCGTAATTCTACTCGATCCTTCTTTGATTTATTTTGCGTCGACTCCGTATTTCCGGTATACGGTAGTAGGCTTATGATCTCATATTCAAGTAGCCGAGAGGCTCGTGGATGTGAAAGATCACTCAAAGAAGGAAGGAGTTGAACGCAACCCTAGAGATAGGACGACGTAAATCCTCCGGATTGGAGTCAAATCCAATAGTGCGGATCACCTCGATAATGCAACTTTAGGCTTTTTTCGGTTTGTAAAGAGATTTCGATCGACGAGTCTATAAGTTAGGAGACTTAATGCTCTAGCGAGATTTTGTCTTATTTTCGGATCCGTCACGGCCAAGTTGGATTTGCAAATTTAAAACTATGCCTTTTATTTTCTCGTTTCATTTCATGGTGAATCAATGATCGAATGCTAGCCTTTTTTATATAAGTTTTCGTCTCGCAATTTATCGTTCCTTTTGCTTCTTAAAAAATTCTCAAATCCCTTTAATTTTCCGGTAGGATAATAGTTAGAGCGCGAGTAGAAGTACTTGACAACCCCGTGTTTAAATACGACCTTGGTACTACAATTCGACAGGTACGCTTGCCTGTTCGGGTTTTGGCCCACCAAGTTTTTGGCGCCGTTGCCGGGGAGCTTTCTTCGTCAATATTTTGAAAACGCTTGCGCTATTACTTCTCCAAAAAAATCAAAAAATTATAATTTATATATTTAAATTTTTTATAATCAACCCACCTCATTTTAATTTCTACCCCACCTAAAATCTCTCGAAAAGGGTAAGGGGCTTTAAGCGCCACCATTTTACCTAGTACCGGGCGAACCCTTCACCGGGTAGTCCTCGGGAAGTTCGAGAGCCAAGCCGTAAAAAAGTCTATTTTCAAAAAAAAACAAAACAAAAAAATTTTTCTTTCTTTTCCTCTTTTTCTTTCTTTTCCAAGCTTTCATTCTCATCTTCCCTCATTTTCTTTACTAGTGCATGACCCGAGCGAATCCGTCGCTACTTGTTGATTTGGACCCAGAAATCGAACGCTCCTTTCGGAGACAACTACGATTCGGGGCTTCCACTTCTCAAACAGCGGTTGAGGATTCCTTTGGGATTGTAATTATTCTGAAATGGGAGATCCCAACCCAGGAATGGCTCAGCAAAGGACTATGTCCGATTATGCTCGACCCAACCTGGAGGGGACTGAAACAAGTATTGTTCGACCTGCCATTGCGAACAATAACTTCGAGCTTAAGCCTAGCATCATACAAATGGTGCAGCAATATGTACAGTTCGACGGATTACAAGATGAAGATCCGAACTTGCATATTGCTAATTTTCTTGAAATCTGTGACACCTTTAAAATTAATGGTGTCTCAGATGATGCTATAAGGCTAAGACTCTTCCCCTTCTCCTTAAGAACTAAAGCCAAACAGTGGTTGAGTTGTAACAGCCCAAAGTTCTAAAACGGGAAAATTTGGGTGACACGGCCTGGGACACGGGCGTGTCCCAGGGCGTGTCAGGTGGACACGGCCTGCGACACGGGCGTGTCGCAGGGCGTGTCAAGGCAGTGTCGACAGTCGACTTAGGTGTCGACGATTTTCGCTCGACGATCGTCGAGAGGAGGCACACGGCCTAGGACACGGGCGTGTCCATGGCCGTGTCGTTGAGTGTCGAGTGTCGAGATCGTCGAGTGTCGAGATCGTCGAGTGTCGAGTGTCGAGATAGGGGACACGGCCTGTGACACGGGCGTGTCACAGGGCGTGTCAAATCGGAACGACGAGCTCAGTCCGCCGAATACTTTTGACAGGGCGTGTCTGGGTGCCGTGTCTGGGCACACGGCCGGGGACACGGGCGTGTCCCAGGCCGTGTGAAGTCTCGGGATGATTTGGGATTTTTTTCACCCAGGTACACGGCCACAGACACGGGCGTGTCTGAAGGCGTGTTGGTGACACGGCCCATGACACGGGCGTGTCCCATGGGCGTGTCACTGGTTTGGATAGGTCGGTTGACCACCGCTTGAGGCACACGGCCAGGCACACGGCCGTGTTCGAGGCCGTGTCGGGTCAAAATTGGTGTTTTGACAGAATCGTGGCCGTCCATTCCTTCAGTCTGGATCCAAGGGCTGAAAGCTCTTATTCTTTTTCCTTAAGGGCCGAAGTCAGAGATTGATTTCTCATTTACTTTGGCCTTAACCTTTCTTCAAGAGAGAGAAAGAGAGAAGGAAAGGAGGAGGAAGAAGGAAAGGGGGCTGCTGCTGGTGGTGCTGCGGTTTACCGACGAGAGATCCGAAGCCAGCGTTGCGGAGGAGACGATCTTGCGAGTCTTGCAAGCTAGCTTTCAAGCCATGGCACCGAAGCGATCGTCAAGGGTAACGACTTTTCTTCCTAGCCATGTGAAGGCTTCTGTTTTGGCATATCGTTTGATTCCCCCACCAAGAGGTGGCTGCTTTTGGGAGTCATTTGGGTGATTCTTGAAATCCCCTTTTGTTGTGCATATAGATCCGGAAATAGAGTACGGAATAGGCATGCTGTGTGAAGCCCATCTGGACAGGTTGGTCTGGATTGGTGATGTTGCATACGAACCAGAGAAGACTCCGTGATAACGTGTAGTGTTAAGGAGTCTACGGGTTATACCTGCGAAAAGGAGTAGCAGGAAGTACTGGGGTGGTAGCCCAGGAAAATAGCCTTGTGATGGTTTTGGGTCCAACCTGTGAATGAGGCACAGGTAGTACTGGTGAGACCAGGAAAGGCCCTTTTTGTGATGCTTGATGTCATAGGGTGTCCACCTGTGAAGCGAGTCACAGGAAGTACTGGTATGCCCAGGAAAGACCCCTGACATTTGTGCTTGTGCGGTGTCCACCTGTGAAGAGAGTAACAGGAAGTACTGGTGTGCCCAGGAAAGACCCGCTGTTGTTGTGAGAAAATGGGTGTAAGGCTTATGCCCAGGCTTAACTGCCAGGAACAGGATTGGTGAGACCGACCCGCGCCTTTGATATAGCCATGAGTACGCTGTACTCGGAGAAGGCAAGGCGATTTGAGCAACGGGGGGTGGAGGATCCGACCTGCGCTATGTCCGTCCGATGTGAGACCAAAGGTCCGGTCTGTTGGAGCGCATAGCAAGAGTCTTCGGCCTGCGCGCCATGACACAATGGGGGGCTACGGGCCATCCCGGTGTCCGAGGACTAACTCCGGCTGCACGCCATGGAGTAAATGCTCAAGAGATTTACCGTTGGGTGATAACCCTGATACGGTGGTGGGCAAGAGGTTGCCAGAACACCAAGAATGTGCCCTGAGTGCACGGACCGTTGGGCCGGGTGGCGAACGGTTGTGATGGCTTGTGTGCGTGAAAGCACATTTTGATATATTGCCATACTTGTGATATGATATGCCTGCAGGGAAAAATACCGCTGCCCCGAGAGAAGGGGTAGGGTCGTTATAATTTGGTCAGCTGAACGCTGACCGTTGCTTTTGTTTGCCACCGGTGGGTGGATTGTCCCTTGCACAGGTGCTGGAGAGCCGAGCGGGACGCATAGAGGTTGATGCTCCTGCTGGTGTTGCTGCTGCTGCTGTTTAGCCCTCGAAGGCTATGTTTGAGTTGTGTGTTTTCTTTTGTTGTGGCCGGCCTGCGCGCCCATAGTTGTAGCCACTGTATGAAAGCTATGTAAGGCCATAAGGCCAACACTTGTGCTTATTGTAAGACATTCCTATATGTATATAAAATGTGGAGTTTTATGTTTGGGCATTCATGAGGGGTTCAAGTAGTTTAGGCTTCCGCTAGAATGCATGTGATAGGTGCGATGCGCTACTCTGGTATCATCCTGTACCTTCACCGACTGTTTTGTGGTATATCCTGTGGGGCCCCGGCCGGACCTTCTAGAATATATCATATGAACGGATGGGGTTGTTACATTTTTGGTATCGGTTGTTTTGGTCTTTCCCTCTCGAAGTCGTGGTCGACTTCTTTTGTGGGGTGGCGAGCACGTGTTTGTGCAAACCAAAGTCTACGAATGAACTCCTGAATGTCCATGATAGGAATGCAAATTTGTTTGTTTGGGGAACCTGTGTGTTCCTATTTTGTGTTGTTTGCTTGGGTACGAACGCTAATGTATGTGTCTTGTCCACCTTTAGGTGACACGAAGTGGAGCTGGGCCGTCTGAGCCCCAGCGTTCTGATGAGAGTAGGGCACCAGCTGAGGTGCCTACACCTCCACCGTCTGCAGAGCATGTGCGGTTAGTTGCGGAGGCATTATTTACCATGATCCAAGGCCAGCCACTTAGGCAGGAACAAGTGGATGTTAGGCCAGAACAGGTGGAGGCAAGGCCGGAACCTGTAGTGGATGTGGCTCCTCGAGCAGCTGAGAAGCAACTAACACGGTTCATGAGTTTCCATCCGCCTACATTTTCGGGAGCGGGTACTCCAACGCAGGCAGAGGATTGGTTATCGCGCGTCAAGAGAGTTATGACGGCGATTGGCACGGCGGAGCGTCAGAAGGTTACCTTAGCTACATTCTTGCTTGAAGGAGAAGCTCGCTTGTGGTGGGATGAGATAGAGTTACATCATTTGGCGGGTCGTCCGTTAGCTCAAGTCTCCATGGATGAATTCTCTCGATTGTTCCTAGCAAAGCACCTTCCTGTGGCTCAGCGGATAGCCATGGAAAATGAATTCCAACGGTTGACTCAAGGTGAGGGCAGTGTTGACGCGTACCTGCATGAATTTACTCGCTTGGGGCGGTATGCGGGTTCGATTTTTGCTGATGAGCAGAGGAAAACCAATAGGTTCTATGAAGGCCTGAGGGACGAGTTGAGGTTCCTTGTGTCAAGTTCTGTGAACCAAGGTTTCCAAGCGTTGGTTGACACTGCAACCGCGTTGGAAAAGGATATGAAAAGGGTGCAAGGAAAGAGAGCTTTGACTGTGACACAACCGGAGTGGAAGGCGCCCCGATCTGGGAAACCATTCTATAAGAAGAAATGGGGTAAGAAGTCCAAGCCGAGTGGACAAGCTCCTTCATCAGTTGCAACGGGAGCAACGTCAGGGGCTACTTCCAAGCCAGATACTCGGGTCTGCTACAATTGTGGCCGCATGGGGCATATTGCGCGAGATTGTCGGATGCCGCCGAAGAGTGAAAAGAAGGCGGGAGCATCGTATGCGGAGAAAGGAAAGGCGGTGGTGGATTCCTCTGCCTCGCAAGCGCAACCCCGGGTCTACAATCTTGGCCTGCAGGAGGCCATCAAGCAGAGTGACGTGGTCACAGGTATGAGTTTCGTTTTGCTTATGCTAATGTTTGTATGCTTCGCTTAGTACCCCTATGTTTGCAATTTGTATGTGTGACATGATTGTCATAGGTTTTGTGATGATTCGGGACACGCTGGCGCGAGCACTATTTGATACAGGTGCATCGCATTCTTTTCTGTCTTGTGATTTTATAACGCGGCTTGGGATACCCAGTCGTGCAAAGACAGATAATGTCAGAGTGGTGTTGCCGAATGGCTGTTGGATGCTTGCGGATCAAGCTTGCGATGTGGCGGTTCAGCTAGGAAGTCGGGATTTTTGTTTAACCGCATTTGTTTTGCCAATATCGGAATTCGATGTGATTTTTGGGATGGATTGGCTTGCGGAACAGCATGCTATGATTGATTGTCAGTCCAAAGAAATCACGTTGGGCCAGAATACCGAACAGGAGACAAAGTTCGCGGGTATGCGAGGAGTGGGCGGGACGTTGATGTCTGCACTCCAGGTTCTCAAAGCTGTCCGGAAGGGTGCGGAGTGTTACTTTGCACTAATTCAGGCTGTTGAGCCTAAGGCCCATGTGAGCGAGGTTCCGATTGTGGCAGAATTTACAGATGTGTTTCCCACGGATCTCCCTGGGCTACCACCCCAGCGGGAGATTGACTTCACGATCGAGTTGGTGCCAGGTACGAAACCTGTGGCCCGCTCGCCATATCGCGTCGCGCCAAAAGAGATGGCGGAATTGAAGGTTCAACTGCAAGAAATGCTAGAGCAAGGGTATATACGCCCAAGTATGTCACCTTGGAGCGCGCCTGTGCTTTTTGTAAAGAAGAAAGACGGTGGATTGCGATTGTGCATCGACTACCGTGAACTAAATAAGCTGACCGAGAAGAATAAATATCCGATCCCCCGGATTGATGAGTTATTTGATCAGCTGGTAGGTTCTACTGTCTATTCGAAGTTGGACCTGAAGTCTGGTTATTACCAGTAAAGATTCGGGAAGGTGATATTCCCAAAACTGCATTCGGAACACGCTATGGGCACTATGAGTTCACAGTCATGCCCTTTGGACTGTGCAATGCGCCCTCTGTGTTTATGGATTTGATGCACCGCATTTTCCGTGAGTACCTGGATCTGTTTGTGATAGTGTTCATTGATGATATCCTGGTGTACTCAAAGTCGAAAGCTGAACATGAGATTCACTTGCGGTTGGTGTTGAACACGTTGAGGCAAAATCAGCTCTATGCCAAGTTCTCGAAGTGCGAGTTTTGGCTATCGTCAGTGGCATTTTTGGCCATGTGGTGAGTGGAGCGGGCATTGCAGTGGATCCAGCGAAGATAAGGGCCATACAGGAGTGGCCAATGTTGTCTTCCGTGGCCGAAGTCAGGAGTTTCCTTGGACTTGCGGGCTACTATAGAAGATTTGTGGAGAACTTCTCGCGGATCGCTTTGCCGCTAACCACACTGACGCGGAAGGATCAGAAGTTCGTTTGGACGCCAGAGTGTGCACGAGCTTTTGAAGAGCTGAAGATTCGGTTGACCACGGCGCCGGTGTTGTCTTCGCCATGTGGGACCGATGGTTTTGTTATTTATAGTGATGCCTCAGGGAGCGGCTTAGGCTGCGTTCTTCTGCAGAATGGAAAGGTTATTGCTTATGGCTCACGCCAACTGAAGGTGCACGAGCGAAATTATCCGTCCATGATTTGGAACTAGCGGCGGTGATTTTTGCACTGAAGTTGTGGCGACACTACCTTTATGGCGTGAAGGTGGAGATCTATACGGATCATAAGAGCCTCAAGTATCTTTTGGAGCAGAAAGAGTTGAACATGCGACAACGAAGGTGGTTGGAGTTCCTTGGGGACTACACTTTCGAGATTCACTATACACCCGGGAAGGGAAATGTTGTCGCAGATGCGTTGAGTCGGCGAGTTCCGGCTAGAGCAAATTGGTTACAAAGGCATGATGAACGTCTGATCCAGGAGTTGGAAGCATTGGAGATCTATTGTGTTGACAAGAATTCCACTACCACTGCATGTTTGAACTGGACCGAGGTGCAATGTGACCTTGCGGACCGAGTTCGACGGGCAACGGAGTTGGATGAAGATCTCTTACGCTATGTGAATGAAGGGCCAGAGGGCAAATTCACCTGGAACGACGGTCTTGTACGAAAAGATGGCCGTTTGTGCGTCCCAAATGTGGGGAAACTGAGGGAAGAACTGATGTATGAAGCACATTATACGAAGTATTCCATTCACCCCGGGAGCACAAAGATGTTCAACGATATGAAGAAACTGTTCTGGTGGCCAGGGCTCAAGAAAGATGTTGCCCTATACGTGGCCAAATGCCAAACATGTGCGATGGTGAAGGCGGAATGCCAAAAGCCGGGCGGATATTTGAAGTCACTGCCGATCCCAGTGTGGAAATTTGATGATATTTCCATGGATTTTGTGCATGGGTTGCCAAGATCGCAGCGAGGAAATGATTCCATTTGGGTGATAGTTGACCGGCTAACCAAAGTAGCACATTTTCTCCCGAACAGACGGGATGATTCAGTTGAATATTTGGCCAAGTTATATGTTGATCAAATTGTGCGGCTTCACGGTGTTCCTCGGAGCATCGTAAGTGATCGAGATGGGCGGTTTACGTCAAATGATTGGAGGCTAGTTCACCGACTGTTGGGCACGAAATTGACTTTCAGTACGGCCTTTCATCCCCAAACGGATGGCCAAACTGAACGTACCAACAGAACAATGGAGGACATGCTCCGAATGTGCGCCCTTGATTTCGGAAAGAAATGGGAAGATCATCTTTATATGGTCGAGTTTGCATATAATAATAGCTACCAAGCAAGCATTGGGATGGCACCATATGAAGCTCTATATGGCAGGAAGTGTCGTACTCCCTTGGCTTGGGTAGAAGCGGGTGAAGCTCGGATTGTTAAACCAAATGAGGTGGATGAAGCAAACTCAACCATTCGGACTATTCGAGAGAGATTGCTGATTGCTCAAGATCGACAAGCGAAGTACTACAACGCCAAGCACCGGAATGTCGAATTTGCGGTTGGCGATTGGGTCTACTTGAAGATCAAGCCATTCAAAGGTGTCTCCAGGATTCGACGATTGAAAAAGTTGAGTCCAAGATATTTAGGTCCTTTTGAAGTGGTTGAGCGAATTGGCGAAGCGGCTTATCGGCTAGCTCTGTCGGCGGACTTGGGTGGATTACATGATGTTTTTCACATCTCGGTACTGCGGAAAGCCGTGAAAGATCCAGCTCAAGTGGTCGCGGATGATCGTGTGCCGGTGGAGTATGGGCTAACAACGAGAGTTAGACCCATTCAGATCGAAGATCGAGCCGAGAAACAGTTGCGGAACAAGACGGTCGATATGGTAAAAGTCCGGTGGGACAACTGCGGCCGTGAAGAACTGACATGGGAGCGTGAGCAGACCATGCGAGAAGAATTCCCTGAGCTGTTTGTGTAATTTGGAGCGAGAATATTGTAACATAAATAAGTGATATGTTGGTACATGTTTCTTGCTGCTTTTTGTTACTTCTCTGTCTCTGAATTTCGAGGACGAAATTTCCTGTAGGAGGGGAGGATTGTAACAGCCCAAAGTTCTAAAACGGGAAAATTTGGGTGACACGGCCTGGGACACGGGCGTGTCCCAGGGCGTGTCAGGTGGACACGGCCTGCGACACGGGCGTGTCGCAGGGCGTGTCAAGGCAGTGTCGACAGTCGACTTAGGTGTCGACGATTTTCGCTCGACGATCGTCGAGAGGAGGCACACGGCCTAGGACACGGGCGTGTCCATGGCCGTGTCGTTGAGTGTCGAGTGTCGAGATCGTCGAGTGTCGAGATCGTCGAGTGTCGAGATCGTCGAGTGTCGAGTGTCGAGATAGGGGACACGGCCTGTGACACGGGCGTGTCACAGGGCGTGTCAAATCGGAACGACGAGCTCAGCCCGCCGAATACTTTTGACAGGGCGTGTCTGGGTGCCGTGTCTGGGCACACGGCCGGGGACACGGGCGTGTCCCAGGCCGTGTGAAGTCTCGGGATGATTTGGGATTTTTTTCACCCAGGTACACGGCCACAGACACGGGCGTGTCTGAAGGCGTGTTGGTGACACGGCCCATGACACGGGCGTGTCCCATGGGCGTGTCACTGGTTTGGATAGGTCGGTTGACCACCGCTTGAGGCACACGGCCAGGCACACGGCCGTGTTCGAGGCCGTGTCGGGTCAAAATTGGTGTTTTTGACAGAATCGTGGCCGTCCATTCCTTCAGTCTGGATCCAAGGGCTGAAAGCTCTTATTCTTTTTCCTTAAGGGCCGAAGTCAGAGATTGATTTCTCATTTACTTTGGCCTTAACCTTTCTTCAAGAGAGAGAAAGAGAGAAGGAAAGGAGGAGGAAGAAGGAAAGGGGGCTGCTGCTGGTGGTGCTGCGGTTTACCGACGAGAGATCCGAAGCCAGCGTTGCGGAGGAGACGATCTTGCGAGTCTTGCAAGCTAGCTTTCAAGCCATGGCACCGAAGCGATCGTCAAGGGTAACGACTTTTCTTCCTAGCCATGTGAAGGCTTCTGTTTTGGCATATCGTTTGATTCCCCCACCAAGAGGTGGCTGCTTTTGGGAGTCATTTGGGTGATTCTTGAAATCCCCTTTTGTTGTGCATATAGATCCGGAAATAGAGTACGGAATAGGCATGCTGTGTGAAGCCCATCTGGACAGGTTGGTCTGGATTGGTGATGTTGCATACGAACCGGAGAAGACTCCGTGATAACGTGTAGTGTTAAGGAGTCTACGGGTTATACCTGCGAAAAGGAGTAGCAGGAAGTACTGGGGTGGTAGCCCAGGAAAATAGCCTTGTGATGGTTTTGGGTCCAACCTGTGAATGAGGCACAGGTAGTACTGGTGAGACCAGGAAAGGCCCTTTTTGTGATGCTTGATGTCATAGGGTGTCCACCTGTGAAGCGAGTCACAGGAAGTACTGGTATGCCCAGGAAAGACCCCTGACATTTGTGCTTGTGCGGTGTCCACCTGTGAAGAGAGTAACAGGAAGTACTGGTGTGCCCAGGAAAGACCGCTGTTGTTGTGAGAAAATGGGTGTAAGGCTTATGCCCAGGCTTAACTGCCAGGAACAGGATTGGTGAGACCGACCCGCGCCTTTGATATAGCCATGAGTACGCTGTACTCGGAGAAGGCAAGGCGATTTGAGCAACGGGGGGTGGAGGATCCGACCTGCGCTATGTCCGTCCGATGTGAGACCAAAGGTCCGGTCTGTTGGAGCGCATAGCAAGAGTCTTCGGCCTGCGCGCCATGACACAATGGGGGGCTACGGGCCATCCCGGTGTCCGAGGACTAACTCCGGCTGCACGCCATGGAGTAAATGCTCAAGAGATTTACCGTTGGGTGATAACCCTGATACGGTGGTGGGCAAGAGGTTGCCAGAACACCAAGAATGTGCCCTGAGTGCACGGACCGTTGGGCCGGGTGGCGAACGGTTGTGATGGCTTGTGTGCGTGAAAGCACATTTTGATATATTGCCATACTTGTGATATGATATGCCTGCAGGGAAAAATACCGCTGCCCGAGAGAAGGGGTAGGGTCGTTATAATTTGGTCAGCTGAACGCTGACCGTTGCTTTTGTTTGCCACCGGTGGGTGGATTGTCCCTTGCACAGGTGCTGGAGAGCCGAGCGGACGCATAGAGGTTGATGCTCCTGCTGGTGTTGCTGCTGCTGCTGTTTAGCCCTCGAAGGCTATGTTTGAGTTGTGTGTTTTCTTTTGTTGTGGCCGGCCTGCGCGCCATAGTTGTAGCCACTGTATGAAAGCTATGTAAGGCCATAAGGCCAACACTTGTGCTTATTGTAAGACATTCCTATATGTATATAAAATGTGGAGTTTTATGTTTGGGCATTCATGAGGGGTTCAAGTAGTTTAGGCTTCCGCTAGAATGCATGTGATAGGTGCGATGCGCTACTCTGGTATCATCCTGTACCTTCACCGACTGTTTTGTGGTATATCCTGTGGGGCCCCGGCCGGACCTTCTAGAATATATCATATGAACGGATGGGGTTGTTACATGAGTTCTCTTCCAAGAGGCTCAATCACTACTTGGAACATTTTAATTGAAAAATTTCTTGCTAGATACTTCCCTCCCGCCAAAACTGCTAAGTTAAGAAATGATATCACTTCTTATTCTCAAATTGCTTCTGAGACCCTCTATGACACTTGGAGAGGTTCAAAGAACTTTTGAGAAGATGCCCTCATCATGCTCTGCCTGTATGGTTACAGGTTCAGACATTTTACAATGGGCTAAATCAAGAAACAAAGCAAATGATAGATGCCGCTTCCGCTGGTTCTTTAGACCGCAAAACTCCGGAAGCCGCTCTTGAGCTTATCGAGGAAATGGCGATGAACACTTATCAGTGGAATTCGTCCAGGTCTCGCCCATCTAAACCTGCAGGTATCTATGAAGTGGATTCGGTTTCGCAGCTGGCGCTACAAGTGGAAATGTTAAACAAGAAGATTTCGGAGATGACTGCTTCCTCCGCTGCTAAGGTATATGAAAATGTGAATGCTGCTGCTGCCGAGCAGGTGGATTATCTGGGGAACATACCCAGGCCTGCTCAAAATAATTCTGCAAACAATTTTTCTGCTTTTCCGAATTTTTCTTCTCCGCCTGGTTTTTCTTCTTCTTCTAATTCTTATCACCCCGGATGGCGTAACCATCCAAATTTCTCGTGGAGTAATAACGCTAACGCCATACGCCCACCGCACGATTTTACACCACCACCACCTCCGCAACAAAATTTTCAAAAACCTTCCCCTTTGGAAGAGATCCTCGCTAAATATATAAGCTCGAACGATGCCACTATTAGAAGTTTAACAGGATCAATGAAAAACTTAGAAAATCAAGTCGGCCAACTCGCTAAGGCCTTTTCCGAGAGACCACCTGGAACTCTTCCCTCGAACACTGAGCCTAACCCAAGGGAACACGCAAATGCAATTTCCCTTCGGAGCGGTAAAGTTGTTAACGAGCCCACCACAAGGGAAGAGCCAAAGGTGATTGTCCCTCCTGTTGTGGAAGAAATTACCCCTACGGAAAATGATAAAACAAATTTTGAAAATGAAAAATCTACTTTAGATAAAGAAAAAGATATTTCTATTTTTTCTAATGATGACGTTCAAAATGATGCTCCGCTTATCATAAAGGAATTTCCGCCACCCCCTTATCCGGCCCGACTTAGGCAAGAAAAATTAGATAATCAATATCAACGCTTTCTTGAAATATTTAAACAAATTCATATTAATTTACCATTTCATGAAGCGATTAGTCAAATGCCTAAGTACGCCAAATATCTCAAAGATTTATAACGAACAAAACGAAATTAGAAAATTTATCGCATGTAACGTTAAATGAAGAATGCTCGGCGGTCGTTAAAAACTCTAATCTACCTAAAAAGATAAACGATCCGGGTAGTTTTTCAATTCCTTGCGTCTTTGGTGATTTATTCGTTAAACATGCGTTAGCGGATCTAGGAGCGAGCATCAACTTGATGCCTTTTTCTTTATTTAAAAAGCTAGGTTTGGGCACTCTAAACCCTACGCGCATGAGTATTCAGTTAGCCGATCGTTCGATTAAGTATCCGCTAGGTATCGTTGAGGACGTGCTAGTAAAGGTCGACAAATTCATCTTCCCGGTGGATTTTGTCATTCTTGATATTGAAGAGGACGTCGAGGTCCCTCTTATCCTTGGACGACCATTTCTAGCCACCTCTCGAGCGGTTATAGACGTTAGTAACGGGAAGTTGTTTTTACGTGTGGGAGATGATGAGGTCACATTTTCAATTAATCAATCAATGAAAATTCCTTACAAAATGATGACTCATGCTTCTTTATTGATGTTTTAAATGAAGATTCTTCCCTTTCCCTTTCCAACATCTCTTCAAATGAATTTTCCTCTTCTTTTTCTGAAATTTCTCCACATGATTTTGAAAACACGATTATGTCCGCAAAAATAAATTTTGAAAATGATTCTGTCTTTGGTAGAAGTAAGTATGAAAGTCTTGTTTTTGAAAAAGAAAAGAATTTGAAAACTCTTATAATGAGCCACCCCATCTTGATTTAAAACCACTCCCTGATCATCTCAAATATGCCTTTCTTGAAAAAAAATCTAAGTTGCCCGTTATAATCTCGGCCTATTTATCTCAATCCGAAAACGATCAGTTGATCGAGGTACTACAAAAGCATCGCCGAGCTATAGCGTGGCAAATCTGTGATATTCCTGGCATAAGCCCCTCCTTCTGCACACACAAAATATTTTTTGACAATAATCCTAAGGGTGTAGTTCAACCACAACGTCGTCTTAATCCAAATATGAAAGAGGTGTGAAGGAAGAGGTGCTTAAGTTATTAGATGCGGGGATAATTTATCCGATTTCCGATAGTCAGTGGGTGAGTCCGGTACAGGTTGTTCCTAAGAAGGGAGGGATTACAGTAGTACCAAATGAAAATAACGACTTAATTCCAACTAGGACGATAACGGGATGGAGGATGTGCATCGATTACCATAAGCTAAACGATGCCACTCGAAAAGATCACTTCCCCCTCCCCTTTATCGATCAAATTCTAGAACGGTTGTCCGGGCACAATTTTTATTGCTTCCTCGATGGTCTCTCGGGATACTTTCAAATCCCTATCGCACCCGAGGACCAAGAGAAGACGACATTCACCTGCCCTTTCGGAACTTTTGCTTATCGTAGAATGCCTTTCGGACTATGCAACGCACCCGCCACCTTTCAGCGGTGTATGCTTGCCATTTTTGATAAATATGTAGAGAATATTATGGAAATCATTATGGACGATTTTCTGTTTTGGCGACTCCTTTAATTTATGTTTAGAAAATTTGGAAAAAGTTTTACAACGCTGCGAAGAAACGAATCTAGTTTTAAATTGGGAGAAGTGCCACTTTATGGTACGTGAAGGTTTAGTCCTTGGCCACAACATTTCCGCTAGGGGAATTGAAGTGGACAAGGCAAAAATTGAAGTAATTGAAAAGTTACCGCCGCCTACAAATATTAAAGCAATTAGAAGTTTTTTAGGGCATGCGGGTTTTTATCGACGATTCATTAAAAACTTTTCAATAATTACTAAGCCTCTCACCCACCTTCTCGAAAAAGACACTCCTTTCGTTTTTGATGAATCATGTCTCACGGCATTTGAATTAATTAAATCTAAACTTATAAATGCCCCCATTTTGATCGCCCCAGTTTGGGATTTACCTTTCGAAATCATGTGTGATGCGAGTAATCATGCGGTAGGTGCGGTTTTAGGTCAACGAATCGCTAAGAACTTTCATCCGATTTTCTACGCTAGTAAAACTCTCACTTCTGCGCAAGAAAACTACACCACGACGGAGAAAGAGCTCTTAGCGGTTATTTTTGCTTTTGATAAATTCCGACTGTATGTTACTCTTTCCAAGGTTATTGTTTTCACGGATCATTCCGCTCTGAAGTACCTCCTTTCTAAACCAGATGCCAAGCCGCGTCTTATCCGTTGGATCCTCTTACTTCAAGAATTCGACTTAGAGATTCGGGATAAGAAAGGAGCGGAAAACTTAGCAGCTGATCATCTCTCTCGTCTTGAAAATCCCAATCTAGATCTTTTAAATGAAACTTTTATTAATAATTCTTTTCCGGATGAGCGTCTTTTTACTATTTCTTCATCTCCTACCCCCTGGTTTGCCGATCTGGCCAATTATCTTGTGGCCCGGGTCCTCCCAAAAGAATACTCCACTCACCAAAAGAAGAAATTCTTTTCGGAGTTGAAGTATTATTTTTGGGAAGATCCATTTCTATTTCGCATTTGTGCGGACCAGGTGGTTAGGAGATGTGTTTCACGGGAAGAGGGTCACCTAATTTTAAAACATGTTCATGAAGGTCGACTGGCGGGCACTATCAAGCTAACCGCACCGCACACAAAGTACTTAGTGCTGGCTTCTATTGGCCAAGCATATTTAAAGATGCACAAATCTTTGTGGGCGGGTGCGATCGATGCCAGCGGACTGGAAATCTCTCAAATAAAAATGAAATGGAACAAAACTACTTTCTCGAATGCGAAGTTTTTGATCTATGGGGCATAGACTTTGTCGGCCCATTTCCCTCCAGCTTAGGAAATAAATATATTCTAGTCGCAGTCGATTATGTTTCTAGGTGGGCAGAGGCCCAAGCTCTACCAAATAATGATGCTCGCGTTGTTGTCAAATTTTTAAAAAAATTATTTTCTCGCTTTGGTTTTCCTCGAGCGATCGTTAGTGATAGGGGAAGTCATTTTTGCAACGCTCAACTCACTAAGGCTTTAGCCAAATATGGCGTTACGCATAAATTATCCACTGCTTATCACCCCCAAACTAACGGTCAGGTCGAGGTAGTCAATCACGAACTTAAACGAATTTTGGAAAAAAACGTTTCTACTTCTCGTAAGGATTGGTCTTTAAAATTGGACGATGCTCTGTGGGCCTATCGGACAGCGCACAAGACCGCCATCGGTTGTACTCCTTTCCGATTAGTCTATGGAAAATCGTGTCATCTTCCGGTAGAAGTAGAACACCGTGCGTACTGGGCGTTAAAGTTTTTCAATTTCGATCCGCACTCGGTCGGCGAGCATAGAAAAAACCAACTAAATGAGCTTGACGAGTGGCGAGCGTACGCATATGAAAATAATAAAATTTATAAAGAACGAACGAAATTATATCACGATAAGAACCTCCGCCACCCTAAAATTTTTAAACCAGGCGATCACGTTCTTCTTTTTAATTCACGTTTACGACTCTTCCCGGGAAAGCTTAAATCTAGATGGTCCGGACCGTTCACGGTCAAGGATGTTTTTCCTTACGGCACTGTGCTACTTTCACACCCCGATAAGGGGGACTTTAAAGTTAATGGTCATAGTCTTAAACTCTATTTCTCTAATGATTCTGTGACTCCTGCAAAGGAGAATCTTCTTTTTGATTCTTAGTTTTTATTTTGGACATTTTATTTTTGGACTTATTATTATTCTGAGACTCTTTTTCGGACTTTAAATGTTGTAATAAAAAAAACATTATCGGGCATCTGCCCATGGACTCTCTCTCTATTTTTCTTTTATTTTGCTCTTTCTACCGGAGGCCAATCAAGTCCATGATCGTGGTCACCGCTCCGCCGTTGCTGATATCAGATGGATCAAGTCATACCTGCTGACGATCAAGTACGCTAAAAAGCAAGCATGGGGGAGCGACATCCGCCTTCATCTCACGAACCCGGGGAAGTCCTGTTCTTATTTATTTACTTTCCTGCATTTTCTTTTTCTCTTCTTCTCGGTCCCCTTCTCTTTTCTTTATGTTTTCTTCATTGAGGGCAATGAAGAATTTAAGCATGGGGGGGTCTAGTTTCTTTTGTCTTTTCTTTTCTGTTCTTCTTCTCTCAAAAAGAAAAAAAATATTATGTTTTATATTAGTATAGTATTGTATGTTATGTCATCAAAATCCAAAAAATTTATAAAATATAAAACCCAAAAAAATTTAGAAAAACAAAAATCAAAAAAAATTTGTGCTAAAATCTATTTGAAAAACAAAACCTAAAATTATTTTTATCTTTATTTTTATGTTTCTTCTAGTGATGTGTAGGCCCGTGCGGTTTCTTAGTTCTATTTAGATTTCTTTGAATTGGTTTTCTAAATTCATCAGTTTAACATAGCTTAGTTTACTAGTTTCTTTTTCTTAAATATAGGCATCCAATTTTTACGTTTTAAGTTAGCAATTTGTAGTTATGTCTTTTTATTCGGTTAGTTGCTTACGAATGGTTGCTAGGTAATGATAGCTCTTTTTCATTTGCGAGGTAGTCTTTCTTGGTGTCTAGAACTTGTACCAAGCTACTCTCGAAGCATTTGCGCCGTTTTTACGTTCTTTAGAAATGATTTAGGCCACCATTTGAATAGTTTGAGCTTTTCTTGCCCACCATAAACAAAACCCTTGCAAAACAATTTTGGGCCTTTTCCTTATTTTCTTTGTTTTTAGCTCCACCTTTCATTTCATTATGTTCACCAAAGCCAAATATCTTTCCTATTTTTGCACTATAAATTTGAGCTTAAAAATTATTTTTGTGGGAAGGATATTATTTTTGAAATGATTAGGAAATTCTCAAGCTCATTTTTTGGAGCTTTCTTATCAAATGTTATTCAAAAGGACAAAATTGAGAAAGAGAAAAAAATATATCATTACAGAATCAAAAAAAAAAAAAATGATGAATGCAAAAAGTTTATGTTTGGCCAAGTTTATAAAGAAAAATTTTCATGGCCTTGTTTTTGTAGTTTCATATTGGAAAAATGATATACTTGTTATTTCTCATTTTTCATTATGCTTTATTTATTTTTGAGCTCACCTTGGTTTAGTGCCTAAAACCTTCATGTTTATCTTTGATTCCACTTCCTAATCATTTACCTAAGCCAAGTTTTAATGCCTAGTAGAAGTCCTAATGATCTTAGAACTTAATTTCGCGTAGTGGAGAAAGTGTGAACGTACAAGCCTATGGCCACCATCATTGATGGATTTCTTTGGAGGTTATCTTGGAATGTCTTAGGGTTAATGTTTATCTAGCAACCTAGTAGTTTGTTAATGCGCCGTTTATTTAGAACCTCTACTTTTTGTTGTCCTTATTTTCATTTATTTTGGATGCCTTGTTTTTAAGATTTAGAAATGTGTAGACTTTTCTTATGTTCTAATGATATTTTTAGGTCTCCACTTTCAAGTTTTCTACTGTGCACTTCTCACCCCACTAGTTGTTAACATAGGAATTAGGATAGTTTAATTTTTCATGTTTTGTTTTTCTTAATTATGAAACCTAAATTAGCTTTGTTGATTTTCTATTTCCTACCCTAGTTTTTATTTCTATTTGCTTGAGGGCAAGCAAATGTCTAAGCATGGGGGAATTTGATGACTAGTTTTAGTCATCCTTTTTGGGGTAATTTAGTTTTCAAAATGCCTAATTTTATTTATATTTTATGTTTGTTATTTCATGTTTTAATGTTTCTTTAAAATATTTTAATTCCTAGTGTTATTAGAGTTTTGATATAAAATTCTATATAGTCTTACTATATGTGTTATGTTATTATATATTATGTTATGTTATGATACATTTTAATTTAAGGTTGTAATATTTTTATTGTGTTTAAAATCTTGTTTTAACTTTAACTTTGTTATGTTATGTTTTAAAATCTATATAGTGTTATGTTAGTTATGTTTTAACTTTGTTTTAATTTTGTTATGACTAATTCATGTCTTGTTTTGTTTTATTTATAGGTCTAAAGTCCAAGCATGGAGCAGCCCACAATTGGCATGGCCGGCCTCTTCCAACTTCAAGGTGCAACCCACATTGGTGCAGCCCGGCCACATATGGTGCAGCCCAAGCAGCTCTCCTAGCCTCTACCGAGCCCCCTATGCAGCCCAAAGCAGCCCCATGCAGCCCCTCCCTCAAGAGCAGCCACCTAGCCTCTACCCGAGCCCCCTATGCAGCCCAAGCAGCCCACCTAGCCTCTACCCGAGCCCATGTAGCCCCTCCCCTCTTTCATATTTTACCATGCATGAATTTTCATCCTACATGGCCGGCCACCTTTTAATGAATACATGCATGTTCTCTCTCTCTTCCCCTTCCATTTATTACCATGCATGCATTCATTTTCTTCATGCTTGGCCGGCCCTCCCCTCTCTCCCCCTTTTATTATTTTATCTTCCATTTATTCCTCATGCATCCCCCTCTCTTTCCTTTATTCTCTTGCCACCTTTCAATCCATGCATGCATCATAATATTTTCTCTCCTTTCTTTAATTCTTATTCATTCCCCCTTTGCTATTTTACATTTTCCAACTCATTCCCTTTAAATCCATGCATTGAACCACCTCTTTCTTCACACCTCATTTAATACAATGCATGCATCTTCTCCATCCTACATGGCCGGCCACCCCCTTGCCCCCTCTTCTTCTTCCATTCTAGAATCTTCCCTCCTCATCTATAAAAAGGCATCATGGTCTCATGCTTTGGGGAGTTGGATTTTGGAGAGCAAGTGAAGTTCTAGTTCAAGAGAGTGCTTTCTTTTTGCTTACATGTTGTTAAGTCTTTATTAGTGTAATCTTTTCTTTTCAATTAGTGCAAGTTTTCCTTATAGCCTAATCTAGTCTTTTTAATATTTTGTACACTCTTTTTATTTGCAAGTAATGAAATTCTCTTCTATTTGTTTCGTTGTTTCTTTTTGCAATATGCGTAGCTAATCTTCTTTTAGCATTTGATCATGAGGATCCATGATTTGAAATGAGAATTATTTTTATTTCATAGTTTTATTTTTGCGTAATTCTACTCGATCCTTCTTTGATTTATTTTGCGTCGACTCCGTATTTCGGTATACGGTAGTAGGCTTATGATCTCATATTCAAGTAGCCGAGAGGCTCGTGGATGTGAAAGATCACTCAAAGAAGGAAGGAGTTGAACGCAACCCTAGAGATAGGACGACGTAAATCCTCCGGATTGGAGTCAAATCCAATAGTGCGGATCACCTCGATAATGCAACTTTAGGCTTTTTTCGGTTTGTAAAGAGATTTCGATCGAAGAGTCTATAAGTTAGGAGACTTAATGCTCTAGCGAGATTTTGTCTTATTTTCGGATCCGTCACGGCCAAGTTGGATTTGCAAATTTAAAACTATGCCTTTTATTTTCTCGTTTCATTTCATGGTGAATCAATGATCGAATGCTAGCCTTTTTTATATAAGTTTTCGTCTCGCAATATATCGTTCCTTTTGCTTCTTAAAAAATTCTCAAATCCCTTTTAATTTTCCGGTAGGATAATAGTTAGAGCGCGAGTAGAAGTACTTGACAACCCCGTGTTTAAATACGACCTTGGTACTACAATTCGACAGGTACGCTTGCCTGTTCGGGTTTTGGCCCACCAGTTATTGAAGCTGGCAAAGTTGAAACAGAGCTGACAAGCCGCAGAGCGACCTCCTGCTGAGTCCGCAGAGACCGCACACTTCCAAGCACTTGACCGAGGTCACAGCCAAACTCCTGGCTCCTTGAAGCTATCCGCGCGACCTGCACACAACAAACCGTCAGCCTGAAACAATCCGCGCGGACTGGAAAACACAGACCGCAGATCCTTGCACACCCCAACTTACTGTTCACTCAAGTTACTGTAGATGTGCCAGGGGGGTCCTATTTATAGGCAAAGTGAGGAGTGTGGTCACCGCCCAAGAGATAGCGACAGCACCCCAGCCCGCGCGATAGCAAAAACACCGTCCTCCGAGTCCGCATGGACTTAGCCGGATACCAAGGAAAATCACCAGGAGCAAGGCAACCATTGGCGGACCTTCTCCAGTCCGCCCAAGCTTATGCGGACAAGGCATCAGCCCACAAAGCTTCAACCACTGCAAGACAACAACCCCCTTCAATGGCAGTCCACACCAACCCGAGGCAGTCCGCAAGACTCACACCTCAATCCGCCACAAGTCCACGACCAAAGGAAGACATCAACAGTCCGCCCGTCACAGCGGACTTGGCGGATACTGCGGACACCATGGCCTTGGCACAAAGTGTGACCAAGTCCAAAACCATCAAGGGCTAATGCGAGCATGGCGGACACAAACTCTCGTCCGCCAGACACCCAAGCACAGACCGCCAAGAGTCCGCGAGCTCCTCGCACTTCTGTCCAACGCAACAGCCAACCCCGGACTCCAAAACACAATCCGCCAACCGACCTCCACAGCAAATCTCCTGCTGTGCGACCAGAGCTCGACAAGGCCTCAGCCAAGCTCTAGCTCAGTCTGCAACAGCCCACACCGCGGACACTCCAGTCCGCAAGCTACCGCGGACACCAGCCAAATCGCCTATCAGCACAAACTTGCACCCGCGGCCACTGAGCAATGCACCAGTCCGCAAGCCTTTATCCGCTCAGCCGCTCCTTGGCAAAGCCAATCAGCAACCACCCTATCCGCAGAAACCAGGCCGCATATCCGCGGACTTAACCCGTGCAAACCGCCCAGAAGAACAACTGGCTTCCCACTAGACCTTCCACCAGGCCGCACATCTCAGTCCGCCCAGTCCGCCTAGTCCGCCAAAGCTGTCCGCCCAGGCCGCCCGGCCTGTCCCGTCACCCACTTCCACTTCACAAATTTCAACACTTCCCCTTGAAGTGGGAAGTGGTGACCAAACCCAGCAAGCTGCGCAAGCGTTCAAAGGGCCCCTTCGACAGTGGCTTCGTGAAGATGTCAGCAAGATTATCTTCACTCCGAACATGCCCGACCAGCAGAGACCCCTCCAACACCTTCTCCCTGATGAAGTGGTGATCAATCTCAATATGCTTGGTCCTGGCGTGACACACTGGAATGTTAACCAGTTTGAGAGCACTCTCATTATCACCCCGGAGTAAATTAGGCCCTTGCACTTCTTCATGAACATCCTCTATAAGCCTCCTCAACCAAACGGCTTCCCGAGCAGCCAAGGCCGAAGCCTTATACTCCGCCTCCGTGGTTGAAACCGACACCGAGTCCTGCTTCTTTCTACACCACGAGATGCTAGCTGAACCGCAAGTGAACACATAACCTGAAGTAGACCTTTGATCATCCGAATCACCGCCATAGTCAGCATACGTGTACTCGAGCAACGCAACCTCCGCGTCCCTTCTATAAAGGAGTCCCATGTCAGAAGAAGCCTTGACATACTTCAGAATTTCCTTTGCCGCCACAAGATGAGATTGCCTTGGTTCAGCCATATACCGACTTACTCGGCCAACAGCATAAGCGATATCCGGCCTTGTAATCGTCAGATAAATCAAGCTCCCAACAAGAGCCCTGAACACCAAGGGATCATGAAGAACCCTTCCCTCATCTCGTCGAAGCTTCAGCCCAGATTCCAGTGGAGTAGAGCACTTCTTCCCTTCGCCCATGCCAAACCGCTTCACAATGCGATCAGCATACCCTTTCTGGCTAATGAGAACCCCGCACTCCTTCCTCTCCACTTCCAGACAAGAAAGTGATGCAACTCTCCCAAGTCTTTCATCTCGAAGCGTATAGCAAGCTCAGCCCGAGCCTTGCTACTTCCCCTCCGAGTTCCCTGTGATGATCATGTCATCCACATACAGCAGGACCAAGACTCGTAACTCTCCCTTCTTCTTGACGAACAAGCTTGAATCCGAGCTAGAAGCAAGGTATCCACAGAATTTCAAGTACTCTACAATCTTCCCATACCACGCTCTAGGAGCTTGCTTCAACCCATAGAGAGCCTTCCTGAGTTTGCAAACATAGTCCGGATGCTTCTCAGAGACAAAACCAAGCGGTTGATCCATGAAGATGTCCTTGTCAATCTCTCCGTAAAGAAAGGCATTCTTCACATCGAGTTGCCACAACCTCCATCCCTTGCTAGCAGCCAAGGCGATCACCACTCTTACAGAAGTCATCTTCGCAACTGGACTGAATGTCTCCTCATAGTCTTCTCCATACTGCTGTGAGAATCCTCAAGCGACCAGGAGAGCCTTGAACCGATCAATGCTCCCATCAGCCTTCTTCTTCAACTTATACACCCACTTGCAAGTAACCGGAGTAACGCCATCAACCTTGGGCACAAGGTCCCAGGTTTCATTCTTCTTCAGAGCATCAATCTCTTCCTTCATGGCATCATTCACTCCTTTACTCCAGTGGCCTCGTTGAAGTTTGCAGGCTCTCGCTCATCCAGAGGACCTGCAAAGAAGCAGGAGACAAAGCTCACTGCATTCCCATCACAGTACCGAGCCGGTGGCTTAACCACCCTCTTCGATCTCCGAAGAACCGGCTCCTTGCTCACGACTTCCGTTGCTTCTTCGGGCTCCACTCCTACCTGGGGCAAGCATTGAGCAGTGCTCCCCCTGCTTCCTGAGCCTGAAGGCTCAGCCTCGGAGTTCGAAGCAACAGGAGATGCTGGTGAAACAGCAAGCTCCTCTTCCAAGCCTTCAGCAGCCTCCACCGGTGCTTCATCAACCTTGCTACTTCCGGTTAGCTCTACCGAGCCACCTCCATATGACGTCAGCTCGTCAAAGACAACGTCTCTTGACACCACGAACTTCTTCGTCACAGGGTCCATGCACTTCCATCCCTTCTTCCGCTCATCATAGCCAACAAAGACAAGTTTCCTTGCCTTCGCATCCAGCTTTGTTCGTGAAGCATCCGAGACATGCACGTAGCAAGTTGAACCGAACACCCTAAGGTGTCCAACACTCGGCTTCTCCTTCAGCAACAGCTCAATGGGAGTCTTCATGTTGATAGGGCTGAGTGGCATCCGGTTGATAACATAAGCAGCACAAGACATTCCGTCCGCCCAAAAGGACCTTGGGATATCTTTCGCATGAAGCCAGCATTTGCAGGTTTCCGTCAAATGACGGATCTTTCGCTCCGCTACCCCATTTTGTTGTGGAGTGTGAGCACAAGTAAGCTCCCGTTGGATCCCGTGCTTCCTGCAGAAGTTAGAAAACTCGGAGGAGACAAACTCCCCCCCGTTATCAGTTCTAAGCTTCTTAATCCGCAAGCCAAGACGGCCTTCTACCAACTCCTTGAACTCCACGAACAAACGGAAGGCTTCAGACTTCTCCTTTAAGAAGTACACCCAAGTATACCTTGAGTAATCATCAACCAAGACAAGCATGTATCTGCTTCCGCCAAGGCTGGCAGTAACCGTTGGTCCCATCAGGTCGCCATGAATACACTCCAGTGGTTTCTTGCTCCTTGTTTGTGATTTATCAAACGGAAGGCGATGTGCCTTACTGTATTGACAACCCGCACAAACATGCCCATCACCAAAGGAGGACAACTTCGGCAACCCCCTCACCAAACTTCTACTCGCCATTGCCTTCAGCTTGTCCATGCCAACATGCCCCAGCCTCTCATGCCAGATAGCCGCACTATCATTGGCCCTCATCTTATCAACATAAGCATTGGTGGAAAGAACAAATAAGTTCTTCACCCTCCTCCCAACATGAGCAACATCAGCCTTTACCGCTGATACGTTGCGAAGGAACCTCACGTCTGTTGGCCCAAACAGAACGTGATACCCAGCGTCCAC
Source organism: Platanthera guangdongensis (assembly GCA_039583875.1). NCBI lineage: Eukaryota > Viridiplantae > Streptophyta > Magnoliopsida > Asparagales > Orchidaceae > Platanthera > Platanthera guangdongensis. Next base: position 79,953,565 of record CM077147.1, on the reverse strand, counting down.
CGCATTGGTCACCGAGAAGAGGTTCTTCTTCATGCCCGACACGTGATACACACTCCTTAACGTGAGTGGCCCCTGATCACTACCCAATGACACGACCCCCTCTTTCTCTACTGCATAAACAGTATTATCAGCAGTGATAATAGCTTCATTACCTGAGTAAGCCTGCATGGAGGTGAACTTCGATTTGTCTCCGGTGAGGTGATGACCACACCCGGAGTCCACGATCCACTCGCTGTTGAAGTCCTCAGCAGACAGGGCCCGGACAGAAGTGGCCGTCATAAAAGCTCCGCCCCATTCTGCTTCTTCACTTCTTGAGCAAGCTTCCTCCTTTCCCGCAGCATGCCCAGGCTGCAGTTTGACCTTGCAGTCCCGCTTGAAGTGCCCTCGCTGATGACACCGGTAGCACTTCAGATTCTTCTTCCAGTCCTTAGGAGCATTGCTCCTCTCCGGCGGATATGAAGTTGAAGTTTCCTTCTCAACAGCGGCCTGCACCTTCTTCTTCATCTTCCCTTCCCATCCTTTCTTCTTGCCTGAGAAGAGAGCTTCGCTGCCTTCCTGATTCAGGTTCACTCCAGCCATCTGCCTTGCTAAGCTCTCCTGCGAGGCAAGCAGATTCTCCAGCTCCAGCAACGACATCTGAGTAGCCCACCCTTGAACAGATGTAACAAAGGCCACATACTCCTTCCGCAAGCCGCGGATAATGTGCCTTTTCATCTTTGCCTCAGAGATAGGCTCATCAGGATCCAATGCCGACAGCTCAGCACACAAGCTCTTCATCTTTAAGAAGTACTTGGAGATGGAAAGGTCTCCCTGAGTTGCTCTGGCCAACTCATTCTCCAGGAACTGAAGCCGCGCCACATTCTTCCTATTGAACAACTCATCAATGGTTGTCCAAATATCAGCAGCCAACTCACATCCAATGATGTGATCAAACAGTTCCGGAGACACGGCTCTCTTCAGAATGAACTCCGCCTTAGCATTTGTTCTTCTCCAGAGCCTAACCTGCTCAGCAGTACCGAAAGCAGCAGTGACTTCCTGCCTGTCGTCTCCACCGACGACTTCCCACAGCTCCTCGCCAAGAAGATAACTCTTCATGCACGACTTCCACTTCTTGAAGTTAGTCGGCGTTAAGAGTTCAATGCCCAGACCTTTTGCAAAGCTCCCTTCCATTGCAACACCTGTTGGCAACCTTTCAGCAGCTCCGAGCAACAACACAGGTTGATCACCACTCAATCACTGAGTAACAACACTGGCTGACTCCTGCTCACGCAGCTGAACCTCAAAAACCTTGCTTTGATACCATGTTAAATTTTCTCAACGTGGTCAGCAAGATAGCCCAAACGCCAAATTAATATCTTCGGAACTACCCAGTTCGCACGTTGAACCAGCGGAAACCAAGGACTAGAGGTACAAAGATAAATCCCAACAAACAATGGAAGCACAAGCAGGTCTATTATTCATTCACTTCTTTACAATGCGAGGCATACATAGCGAGACATGATTTCGCTAGTATCACAGCTGTAAACAGAAAGCACCAAAAAACAAGCTGGGCGGACAGCACCCGAGTCCGCCGAGACCGCGAGGTCGCCGAGGTCGCCGAGTCCGATGAGCTTGCCCAAGCTATGCTACAATCCGCCGAATAGACACGGAGTCCGCCGAAGCCGCGAGGCCGCGCGGACACACTGTTATTCGCCTCCTGCTGAACTTGAACTGAGGAACACCCCTACCCGCCTGAAGCCGGCGGACAGGTTATTGAAGCTGGCAAAGTTGAAACAGAGTTGACAAGCCGCAGAGCGACCTCCTGCTGAGTCCGCAGAGACCGCACACTTCCAAGCACTTGACCGAGGTCACAACCAAACTCCTGGCTCTTTGAAGCTATCCGCGCGACCTGCACACAGCAAACCGTCAGCCTGAAACAATTCGCGCGGACTGGAAAACACAGACCGCAGATCCTTGCACACCCCAACTTACTGTTCACTCAAGTTACTGTAGATGTGCCAGGGGGGGTCCTATTTATAGGCAAAGTGAGGAGTGTGGTCACCGCCCAAGAGATAGCGACACCACCCCAGCCCGCGCGATACCAAAAACACCGTCCGTCGAGTCCGCATGGACTTAGCCGGATACCAAGGAAAACCGCCAGGAGCAAGGCAACCATTGGCGGACCTTCTCCAGTCCGCCCAAGCTTATGCGGACAAGGCATCAGCCCGCAAAGCTTCAACCACTACAAGACAGCAACCCCCTTCAATGGCAGTCCGCACCAACCCGAGGCAGTCCGCAAGACTCACACCTCAATCCGCCACAAGTCCACGACCAAAGGAAGACATCAACAGTCCGCCCGGTCACAGCGGACTTGGCGGATACTGCGGACACCATGGCCTTGGCACAAAGTGTGACCAAGTCCAAAACCATCAAGGGCTAATGCGAGCATGGCGGACACAAACTCCCGTCCGCCAAACACCCAAGCACAGACCGCCAAGAGTCCGCGAGCTCCTCGCACTTCTGTCCAACGCAGCAGCCAACCCCGGACTCCAAAACACAGTCCGCCAACCGACCTCCACACCAAATCGCCTGCTGTGCAACCAGAGCTCGACAAGGCCTCAGCCAAGCTCTAAGCTCAGTCCGCAACAGCCCACACCACGGACACTCCAGTTTGCAAGCTACCCGCGGACACCAGCCAAATCGCCTATCAGCACAAACTTGCACCCGCGGCCACTGAGCAATGCACCAGTCCGCAAGCCTTTATCCGCTCAGGCCGCTCCTTGGCAAAGCCAATCAACAACCACCCTATCCGCAGAAACCATGCCACATAGTCCGGGGACTCAACCCGTGCAAACCGCCTAGAAGAACAACTGGCTTCCCACTAGACCTTCCACCAGGCCGCACATCTCAGTCCGCCCAGTCCGCCTAGTCCGCCAAAGCTGTCCGCCCCAGGCCGCCCGGCCTGTCCCGTCACCCACTTCCACTTCACAAATTTCAACATACCCTAAACATGCATGCACCCAAAATTTAGGGTCATGTTGATTACTGGTTTGGATTGGGCATCAAATTGAAGTTCTACCCTTGCTTAGGACCAGTCCTAGGAAAACTGACATACAGAGCAGTATACTGCTCCAAATTAGAAGATTATGGTGCCAAATTAAAGTTAAGAGTTAAGTTAAAACTTTCATTCAATGTTCAGGTCCTAGAAATGCCTCTAAGAGGCATAAAATAGCCATGCAATGTTACTGAAATAGTGTGATATATATATAAAATACTATAGTTTTTATTTTGATTTAATTTATCTGATGTGCACGAATCCTAAAACATAATAGACGGGATCGGTTCATCATCCCCAAACAACCAACGACCCAGATTGATTCTAGCTGGGCCACCTTACCCGACTATTTCCGGCCAGTTGAGCCACCACCACTGCTGGCGGATGGCGCCACCACCTTCACTGAGGTGGTGGCTAGCGATTCCCGGCGATGAGGCCACCGGAGTTGGCTCCTCTGGCGAATCCGAGCAAGAAGTAAAACTCGGAAAAATTGCCATTTCCTCACATGGTATCGGGCTCAATTGAGCCCGATGTCTCTCCCTAAAGATCTAGAAAGCTAGTACGAGTAGAGGGGAGGCGTAACAGACCCGAATGGCGACACGACGGCGAGGTTGGCTGCAGTTGGCCATGGTTGAGCTGCTCTGATGATCTCCTGCTCAAAATCCCGATTCTTCACCAAAAGCTTTGCTCCAGGACTTGTTCTCCACTCGATTCCACTCACTGAAGATGATGGTGTGGTCGGTTTGAGCTGGAAGTGGCTGTATAGGGAGATACAACCAAGGTGAGCTCGGTTTGGGGCTTTGTAGGCTTCACCCTTGGTTCCAATTGGCCCCCATGCTGCCAAATTCTCTGAAAATCCTTGGGTGGCCGGCCAGCAAGCTTTTGGGATGATGGAGCCAAGGTCAAGTGGCCTCTACCTCTTTAAACTCATATTCTCTCTCCTCTTTTGGGTAATTTCTCCCAAATGCCCCTTTGCATTTGTCCTCTCTCCAAAACCAGAGTGGTAGGGCTGGTCTTTGTCCACTTGGGCTGGCCATGGACCATGTTTGGTGGGCTTGGCCAAGGGGAGTGGGCTTAGCCCTCATTTTCTCCTTTAGGTCAATTAGGTTGACTAGGTTGACTTGAGTTGACTTGGTCAACCATGATGAGTGGGCTGACCCCACTTGGTGGTCATGGGTCTAATAGCACCACCCAACTTGGGTTAGGTCAATGTGGTGCCCTACTTGGGCTAATTGGGCCTATAGGTATAGGTTTGACCAAATTAGAGCCATGGTTGACTTTGATCAACTAGGGTCAAAGGGTTGACCTAATGACATGCCCTAGGGTCCACTTAGATTATTTTAGGGTTAGAGCAATGTGGTGGGGTCATGGTGTGGCTAGGGTTCCTATTTAGGCTAGTTTGACCTAGTTTGACTTTGGCCCCTTAGTGGGCCCCACATGGCTACAACCTATTACCTAGGGTCAAACCTAGCTAAATTCCCTATCACCCACCCCATGCCTAACACAATCTAAGTTGAGGGGGTCTAGAAGTAACATGAGATGTTAGACAGGTTTACCCATTCAGGCTCGTTTAACACAATATAAATATGACATAATAAATATGACACAAATAAATATAGCTCTGTAAATATGGCTCAATAAATATGACCAACAAAATATGGCGCAATAAATATGACTCAATAAATATGAACATAACTTTTGTTCCAGTTGTCCGTTTTCCGCTAGAAAAAACCCATTTAAAAGAGCTCGAAATTATTTATAAATATGACACAGTAAATATGACGTTACCAGCCCGAAAAAGCCCGAAAAAGCCCGAAAAAGACAATGATACGATTGTTAGGTATCAACATGAAAAAGTTAATTAAAATGAGAACATAAATGTATATCCATTGGCGAACAGGTTTACCCATTCGGGCTCGTTTATCGCTCAATAAATATGGCAAAATATCAGATGCAATAAATATGGCGCAATAAAAAGTGACACAAAAAATAAGGTGTAATAAATATGCGTTAATATATTTGCTAAAAAATATTGCTCAATAAATATGACACAAGAAATATGACTCAATAACAAAGTCTCAATAAATATGACTTCGTAAATATGGTTTAGTAAATATGATAAAATAAAAATGACGCATTAAATATGAATCAATAAATATGATCATATCTTTGGATTCAGTTGTCTATTTTTATCCACGAAAAGACCATTAAAAAGTGCTCCAAATGGAATCATATTTATTGAGCCATATTTATTGAGCTATATTTATTTGTGTTATATTTATTGCGACATATTTATATAGTGTTAAATGAGCCCGAACGTGTGAACCTGTTTGCCAAAGATAGATTTATCCGAGCTTTTTTTAAATGTCTTTTTCAGGATGAAAATGGACTAGCAGATCAAAAATATGATTTTATTTATTGGGCTATATTTATTGCGCCATAATGTTTGAGCCATATCTCAAGAGTCATATTTATTGAGATGTAATTATTGAATCATATTTCTTGAAGCATTTTCATCGAGAGATATTTAATAAGCCATAATTATTGAGCCATATTTTTTGCTCCAAATTTTTTCAGATATATTTATTGCCCCATATTTATTGTGTAGTAATTTTTATAACATATTTATTGAGTGTTGAACGAGCGCGAGTGAGTAAACCTGTTTACCAATGGATAAATCTTTCAAAGCACTTTTTAATGCGCTTTTCGAGGATAAAAATAGACAACTAAATTCAAAGATATGATCACATTTATTGAGTCATATTTAATGCGTCATGTTGATGCGCGGAAACGTCGCGGGGCACCAGCCAGCTAACACGGAGGGGGTGTTCGGTCTCACAAGCTAGGAGAGGAGGAGAGGAGGGAAGGAAGGAAGCCTCTGAGTGCTCGAGAGTGGAGCAAACAGCTTGTCAAAGAGGGTTGCGGGGATAGAGGAGAGAAGCTTGATCAACAGAGCGGGTTGATCAAGAGAGGAGAAGGAGGTTGATCAGGAGCTGTCGAGCAGACGGCTAATGTGACAGTTGTGCTTGCAGGTTGGTTGTCGAGAAGAGCTGAGCTGAGCAGAGAAGAATCTTGCTGAGCAGAGGAGCAAGACTTGCTGAGCAGAGGAGCAAGGCTTGCTGAGCAGAGGAGCAAGAAGAGGGGGCCGCTAGCAGCGGCAACAACACACTTCGCCCGCCGCGGCCTAAATGCCACTCTTGCGACGAGCTTTCCTTTGATTAATAGCGAGAGGTTACAAGCTTACAAGTACACCTTTACAACAAATCAATAAAAGGGGTACAAGGAGAAGCTGGCGGCTAAGAGAGAAGAAGTTGCCAGAAACTAGAGGAGAGAAGCTGTCAGAGACTAAGTAAAAGAGTCTGCCAGCTGCTGGAGGACTGAGAAACTAAGTCTGCAGAGTCTGCTGGCAAGCTGCTGAAGAGCTGTGGAGGACTGCGCGGACAGGAAATCTGAGTCCGCAGAGCTTGCTGGAAGGGTGATGACGGACTGCGCAGACTAGAAAACGGAGTCCGCAGGATCTGCTTGAAAGCTGATGACGGACTGCGCGGACTGGAAAACTGAGTCCGCAGGGATTGCTGGCAAGACTTGTCTCCACCTCCTGGCCTCTAGAGCGATGCAGAATGAGAGGCACCATGGGCTATTTATAGGCCCAGGGGAGTTCTTCTAGAAGCGGGGCCCGGTGACGTCAGCATGACGACCTGCGCGGACTCCGCGGACTGAGATTTTGCGTCCGCCACTGTTGAGTGAAGCAGCTGGTTGTCGTAGGCCCTGGAGAGAACTGGAGGCCACCCCTGGAGGGCGACCTGGGCGGACTCCAGGAGGAGTCCGCCCGGCAGGCCGGAGGCCGCCCCCTAGCGGGCGGCCTAGGCGGACTCCAGGGTGGAGTCCGCCCGGCAGGGTGCCGGGGCCGCCCCCTAGCGGGCGGCCTGGGCGGACTCCAGGGGGAGTCCGCCCGGCGGGCCCGGCCGCCCCTTGCGGGCGGCCTGGGCGGACTCCAGAGGGAGTCTGCCCGGCTGGGTGCCGGGGCCGCCCCCTAGCGGGCGGCCTAGGCGGACTCCAGGGGGAGTCCGCCCGGCAGGGCCTGGCCGCCCCCTTGCGGGCGGCCTGGGCGGACTCCAGGGGGAGTCCGCCCGGCTGGGCCTGGCCGCCCCCTTGCGGGCGGCCTAGGCGGACTCCAGGGGGAGTCCGCCCGGCTGGGTGCCGGGGCCGCCCCCTAGCGGGCGGCCTGGGCGGACTCCAGGGGGAGTCCGCCCGGCAGGGCCTGGCCGCCCCCTTGCGGGCGGCCTGGGCGGACTCCAGGGGGAGTCCGCCCGGCTGGGGGGCATAGGCCGCCCCGGGTGGGCGGCCTCGGCGGACGGCGGCAGGAGGCCGCCGCCCCTCGGGCAGCATGGAGGCCGCCCCTGGTGGGCGGCCTCGGCGGACGGCGGCTGGAGACCACCGCCCCTTGGGCGAAATAGGAGGCCGCTCCTGGCAATGCTATTGGCGGACTCCTGCAAGGAAAAGTACTGCATGATTAGCGGACCCAACCGCATGTCCCGCGAGGGTGAGCCATGAGATTAGCCCGTCGTCCCGTAGGGCACGCGATTGCTAGGAAACCTAGGCGGATATGGAAAACTGTCCGCCTACGCTGGGGCTCATCGCGATCAAAAAGGGAGAATCTAAGTGTCGCGATTAGCCAGCTGTCCACCTTGGGAAGGATCGCCGATTTCTGGGTTAACATAATCCCCGCACTTTTTCAAGTTCTGAAAAGAACTTCGAAAAAGTTGGAGACCCACGAAAATCGTGATCCACCCCAACGGAAGAAGAGGAGCAAGGAGAGACAGAACCTGAAGACTCTCCTTACAAGCTTGGTGCTTCCTGTCTATTTTCCTGCAAGAGGAAAGTTAGGGTAAGCACGCATGGGTGGCACATCGGGTGTGTACCTGAATTTGCTTTTGTAAAACGAAGAAGGCGTGTCTTCTGTAAATGTTCTGCAAAACAAAAGTGAGGAAAACAGAAAGACATAACAACTCGCAAGTACCTGGAAGGGACCTGCAAGTGTCTGCTATTCACTGCAGAAAGAAAAGAGTGAGCGACAGATACAAAATACTGATTTAGACTGCAAGTACCTAGATGAGGGTTGCAGGTGTTTGCTAATCTCTGCAAGAAGAGGAGTTAGAAGCAAATAAGATATGAAGATAACTTGCAAGTACCTGTGAAGAGAAGGCTTGCAAGTGTTAACTGTTGACTGTTAACTGTCGACAAGATAAGGCCGATATGACCAATTAGCAAGAAGAATGCCTGATGAATACTATTATGAAGCCCAAATCAATAAACTGTGTTAACTGCTGACAGATATGACTGGATTGCGATAGTATGGCTTGTAGTGCTTGAGCAAACAATGTATAGAAGACGAGAGCAATAAAGCTTATATAGGTAGAGTGCGAGTCATCATCCGATAGAGCTTTGAATAAGCAATTCATATAGGATGAGCATGAGCAAAGTGATTGCTGGAAATCCTTTTGGTAGGTCGGATTAACCTGTTCACCTGTGAAAGAAGGCAATAGAGGAAAAGGGGGAGGTCTATACTCGGAATGACTGAAGGAGGTTGAATGCTGCCACAGGTGTTTCCCGTGGGCCTTATGCATCACTTGCCTGAAAAATCATCCCGAGTATAGTCCTACTCAAAGCGGGCTGGCCGCGCATCCTGAAGGAGGGAAAAAGAAAGGGTCCATATTCGAAATGACTAAAGAAGGTTGAATGCTGCCACAGGTGTTCCCCGTGGGCCTTATGCATCACTGGCCTGAGAAAATCATCCCGAGTATGGTCCTACTCAAAGCGGGCTGGCCGCGCATCCTCAAGGAGGGCACATAAGAGAAAAGCAAGGGAAGGTCCTGAGAAGGACCGCTGGAAGCAAGGAAGATCCTGAGAAGGATCGCTAGAAACAAGGAAGATCCTGAGAAGGATCGCTAGAAACTCTGCTCTCTTGCCCTGGGCACAAGCATCACTGATCAACGAGACAGGTTGCGCCAAGAGGCCTATATTGTCTGTGTATTGATCAGTGGAGTTGTGAGAACCCGAGAGGCACGGATCGAGGGTACCGGAGAGTGCTCGGCCACCACAGTTGAAGGATGATCAAAAAGACAAGGCTACGCTTGATCGCCATTGCTTGTCCAGCGAAGATCATCCTAACCGTAGTGTTTCCTATAAGACGCACAGCAGAGCTAACACATGTGGCTCCCCTAGCACACACTCTGTGTCAGATGCCGGCTAGGATCCTAAGTCTGAAGCCCATAATCGTAGAATGAACTGCTCCCACTACACACATGGGTATACTCCCGCCATATGTGGTCGAAGCGGTAGTGCGAGAACAAACTACGGAGGGAACGTTTCAGACTCGGCGAAATCTCATTGGCGTACTGATCCCAGACAGAGAGAGAAAGAGGAAGGGGCAACAAAAAGGGAACTGTGTCAGTACGGGATCCCTGAATAAAAGCTTTGCAAAAAAGCAAGAAAAGAACACTAAGAAGTGTTGTAATAAAAATGTTTGAAAGAGGGAGAGAGCAAGGGTTGAGATAACCCCTGAAGGTTGCAAGGAGCTCCGGAGGACTGTGGAGTCCATCGCTTTGGAGGACTGTGAAGTCCTTGTTAGTTTAGAATAGCCTTCCCAGCACGCCCTCGTCATCGGCATCGAAACATTCGACGGTTGGGTTAACAACGAGGAGAGGAGGCTCTTCGATGTGGTTCACTCCCCTTGAGGAGCAAGGAACATCTGAAATTTCTTTGCCCTTTGAAGTTGACGGGTCAGGGCGATCTTCTTTAGGAAGCAAGTCATGCATCTTGCCTTGCCGGAGCATCCTTTCCACAAGCTGGCGGAATGCTCGGCAGTCTTCTGTTCGATGGCCTGACTCTTTGTGGAATTCACAATAAGGCTCTGAGTTTCTAGACCTCTGATCGGTCGGCCGGTAGGGCTTCTTGTAGTTGGCCCTGTCTTTCAAGATTTGGCTTACTTCTTGCACGACGTCGTCGAGATCAGACTCATGCAAGTCATCGTCCTGCTGCTGTTGAACAGTTGCTGTTTGAGAAGGAGCTAGTGGTAGCAATGGATCTTGAGCATCGCGGATCGGGAAGGAGTATCGCTGGCGATGAAGCCTTCTCTCCTTCCTTGAATGAGCTGGGAAACAATTGCAAGGAGACCTTGGAGGTTGCTTGCGAAACGGATCTTTCTCTGATACGAGCTTGGAGACGAAGCCTGGATTGCTCTTCTCGCCTCGGATGTACGAGTTGGCTAGAGCGATCAGCTCTTGGTATGTCCTTGGAGCGCGGACATTAGCTTCAAATTTGAGAGGCCCTTCGCGAAGACTGTGGATAAGAGCCACTCGATACATTTCTTGATCAACGATTTCAATGTCCAGAATCTCTCTCTGGAATCGATCAACAAATTGAGACCAAGTTTCATCACTGCGCTGCCTGATCTCAAAGAGGGCTTCAGGACCGCCCTTTCTCTTGGAGGAGGTAGAGAATCTGAGAAGGAACTCTCTACGAAGATCAAGGAAGGAAGTGATGGAGTGAGGACGGAGGCCATAGAACCAGTCCCTCACTTGCCCATCAAAGGTTGTCACAAGGAGCTTGCACTTGGTTGCATCTGACAGAGTCTTGAGAGCAACGGCTGATTCAAAAGCTTGAAGATGCTTTACTGGATCAGTCTCTACGGTATAGATTGGCAGTCGGGGCTCTCTGAAGTTTGCTGGAGTAGGTTCAAGGCGAACGCTCTCGATAAAGGGCAATGGCTCTTCCTGCTCTCCCACAGCATAGGGATTAAAGGGAGCATAGGCTGCAGCTGCAAAAGAAGCAGGGGGGTAGAAAGGAAAAGTTGCTGCAGGAGGAGCAGAGGCAGGTGCTGGGGGGCAAGGATGATTTCCTTGAAAGTTAAGAAATCTTGCAGGACTTCCCCGGGCTGCTTGCCGGAAGAAGTTTTGGCGAGCGGCAAACTCTTCATCTTGAGTTCGCAAAGGAGCAGCAGGACCTTGCGGGAAGGTTGGGGTGTAAGGCGGATAGAACGACGGACAAGCTTGAGAATAAGCTTGCTTATGCTACGATGTTGGTGTTAGATTGATTGGAGCAGCTGGAGCAGCCGGAGCTGCTGCTGGATGAGAGTCTAACCGCTGCATGATTGCAGCAAGGACTTGGTTGATTGCTTGGAACTGTTGAGCATTCTCACGGCGCGACTGCTCAAAGGCTTCCCAGAGAGGATCTTCACTGGGACTTGGAGCAAAGTTCTCGGCTGATTGATCTGACATGGCTAACTGTCGCTGTTCACCGTCTGACCGGATCTGAAGGCCGCGTGTTAACTGTTGATGCGCGAAAACGTCGCGGGGCACCAGCCAGCTAACACGGAGGGGGTGTTCGGTCTCACAAGCTAGGAGAGGAGGAGAGGAGGGAAGGAAGGAAGCCTCTGAGTGCTCAAGAGTGGAGCAAACGACTTGTCAAAGAGGGTTGCGGGGATAGAGGAGAGAAGCTTGATCAATAGAGCGGGTTGATCAAGAGAGGAGAAGGAGGTTGATCAGGAGCTGTCGAGCAGACGGCTAATGTGACGGTTGTGCTTGCAGGTTGGTTGTCGAGAAGAGTTGAGCTGAGCAGAGAAGAATATTGCTGAGCAGAGGAGCAAGACTTGCTGAGCAGAGGAGCAAGGCTTGCTGAGCAGAGGAGCAAGAAGAGGGGGCCGCTAGCAGCGGCAACAACACACTTCGCCCGTCGCGGCCTAAATGCCACTCTTGCGACAGACTTTCCTTTGATTAATAGCGAGAGGTTACAAGCTTACAAGTACACCTTTACACCAAATCAATAAAAGGGGTACAAGGAGAAGCTGGCGGCTAAGAGCGAAGAAGTTGCCAGAAACTAGAGGAGAGAAGTTGTCAGAGACTAAGTAAAAGAGTCTGCCAGCTGCTGGAGGACTGAGAAACTGAGTCTGCAGAGTCTGCTGGCAAGCTGCTGAAGAGCTGTGGAGGACTGCGCGGACAGGAAATCTGAGTCCGCAGAGCTTGCTGGAAGGGTGATGACGGACTGCGCGGACTGGAAAACGGAGTCCACAGGATCTGCTGGAAAGCTGATGACGGACTGCACGGACTGGAAAACTGAGTCCGCAGGGATTGCTGGCAAGACTTGTCTCCACCTCCTGGCCTCTGGAGCGATGCAGAATGAGAGGCACCATGGGCTATTTATAGGCCCAGGGGAGTTCTTCTAGAAGCGGGGCCCGGTGACGTCAGCATGACGACCTGCGCGGACTCCGCGGACTGAGATTTTGCGTCCGCCACTGTTGAGTGAAGCAGCTGGTTGCCGGAGGCCCTGGAGAGAACTGGAGGCCACCCCTGGCAGGCGACCTGGGCGGACTCCGGGAGGAGTCCGCCTGGCAGGCCGGAGGCCGCCCCCTAGCGGGCGGCCTGGGCGGACTCCAGGGTGGAGTCCGCCCGGCAGGGTGCCGGGGCCGCCCCCTAGCGGGCGGCCTGGGCGGACTCCAGGGGGAGTCCGCCCGGCGGGCCTGGCCGCCCCCTTGCGGGAGGCCTGGGCGGACTCCAGGGGGAGTCCGCCCGGCTGGGTGCCGGGGCCGTCCCCTAGCGGGCGGCCTGGGCGGACTCCAGGGGGAGTCCGCCCGGCAGGGCCTGGCCGCCCCCTTGCGGGAGGCCTGGGCGGACTCCAGGGGGACTCCGCCCGGCTAGGCCTGGCCGCCCCCTTGCGGGCGGCCTGGGCGGACTCCAGGGGGAGTCCGCCCGGCTAGGTGCCGGGGCCGCCTCCTAGCGTGCGGCCTGGGCGGACTCCAGGGGGAGTCCGCCCGGCAGGGCTTGGCCGCCCCCTTGCGGGCGGCCTGGGCGGACTCCAGGGGGAGTCTGCCCGGCTGGGGGGCAGAGGCCGCCCCGGGTGGGCGGCCTCGGCGGACGGCGACAGGAGGCCGCCGCCCCTCGGGCAGCATGGAGTCCGCCCCTAGTGGGCGGCCTCGGCGGACGGCGGCTGGAGACCACCGCCCCTTGGGCGAAATAGGAGGCCGCTCCTGGCAATACTGTTGGCGGACTCCTGCAAGGAAAAGTACTGCATGATTAGCGGACCCAACCGCATGTCCCGCGAGGGTGAGCCATGGGATTAGCCCGCCGTCCCGTAGTGCACGCGATTGCTAGGAAACCTAGGCAGATATGGAAAACTGTCCGCCTACGCTGGGGCTCATCGCGATCAAAAAGGGAGAATCTAAGGGTCGCGATTAGCCAGCTGTCCACCTTGGGAAGGATCGCCGATTTCTGGGTTAACACGTCATGTTTATTTTATCATATTTACTAAACCATATTTACTAAGACATATTTATTGAGACATAGTTATTGAGTCATATTTCTTATGCCATATTTATTGAGCAATATTTTTGAGCCATATTTATTAACGCATATTTAATACACCATATTTATTGTGTCAATTTTTATTGCGCCATATTTATTGTGCCTGAATTTTTTGCCATATTTACTGAGCGAAAAATGAGCCTGAATGGGTAAACCTGTTCGGCAATGTATCGACCTTTATGTGCTCTTTTTAATTGGCTTTTTCGAGCTGATATCCGACAACTGAATCATTATCTTTTTCGGTCTTTTTCGGGCTTTTTTGGGCTGGTAACGCCATATTTACTCTGTCATATTTATATAGTAATAAACAATCCCAAACAGGTAATCCTGTTCACCAATGGAAAAATAATTTCGAGATCTTTTAAATGGGCTTTTTTGGGTGAAAAACAGACAACCGGAACAAAAGTTATGGTGATATTTATTGAGCCATATTTATTATGCCATATTTCGTTGGCCATATTTATTGAGTCATATTTACAGAGCTATATTTATTTGTGTCATATTTATTACGCCATATTTATATAGTGTTAAAAGAGCCCGAACGGGTATACCTGTTTACCAAAGATAGATTTATCAGAGTATTTTTGAAATGTCTTTTTCAGGATGAATATGGACAACGAGATCAAAAATTATTGCTTTATTTATTGGGCAATATTTATTGTGACATATTTATTGAGTCATTATGATTGAGTCATATTTTATGAGTCATCTTTATTGAGACATAATTATTGAAACACATTTCTTGAAGTATTTTCATTAGAGATATTTAATAAGACATTTTTATTGATCAATATTTATTACGCCAATTTTATTGAGAAATATTTACTGCACCATTTTTCTTTTGAAGCATTTATTATAACATATTTATTGAGTATTGAATGAGCCCGAGCAGGTAAACCTATTCCCCAATTGATAAATCATTTAGAGGTCTTTTCAATGAGTTTTTTGGGCTGAAAACGGACAACCAGAACAAAAGTTATGGTCATATTTATTGAATCATATTAATTGCGCCATATTTTCTTGGCCATATTTATTAAGTCATATTTACTGAGCCATATTTATTTGTGTCATATTAATTGCACCATATTTATATACCATTAAATGAGCACGAACTGGAAAATTTGTTCGATAAACGAAAGATTTATCCGAGCACATTTCAATAGGCTTTCCGGTGCTGAAAATGGACAACTGGACCAAAATTTATGACTATATTTATTGTTCTATATTTATTGGGCTATATTTATTATGCCATAGTTTTTGAGTCATATTTATTGATTCATATTTTTTGAGCCATATTTATTGAGACATAATTATTGAACCATGTTTCTTGTGACATTTTCATTAAAAGATATTCAATAAGCTATATTTATTGAGCCATGTTTATTACGCAAAAATTGTTGAGATATATTAATTGCGTCATATTTATTATGTAGTATTTATTATAATATATGTTTTGAGTGTTGAATGAGCCCGAACGGGTAAACATGATTGTCAATGGATAAATCATTTAGAGCTATGTTTATTGTTCTTTATTTATTGGGCTATATTTATTATGCCATATTTATTTTGTCATATTTATTACACCACATTTATTGTGCTATATTTATTCAGAGTCAAACAAGCCCAAACATGTAATCATGTTTACCAATAGATAAATTATTTCGAGCACTTTTAAATGGGCTTTTCCGGGTTGAAAATGGATAACAAGAATAAAAATTATGGCCATATTTATTTAGTCATATTTATTGCGTCATATTTCTTTTGCCTTATTTATTTTGCCCGATTTATTGAGCTATATTTATTTGTGTTATATTTATTGCGCCATATTTATATATAGCGTTAAACGAGCCCGAACGGGTAAACCTGTTTGCGAAAGATATATTTATCCGACCTTTTTTTCAAATGCCTTTTTCTGGAAGAAAATGGACTACCTGATCAAAAATTATGATATTATTTATTGGGCTATATTTATTACGCCATATTTATTGAGCCATTATGATTAAGCAATATTTCAAGAGTCATATTTATTGAGATGTAATTATTGAATCGTATTTCTTGATGCATTTTCATCGAGAGATATTTAATAAACCATATTTATTGAGCTATATTGTTTGTGCCAAATTTATTGAGATATATTTATTGTCCCATATTTATTGCGTAGTATTTATTATAACATATTTATTGAGCGTTGAACGAGCTCGAGTGGGTAAACCTGTTTGCCAATGGATAAATCATTCAGAGCACTTTTTAATGAGGTTTTCGAGGATAAAAATAGATAACATAATCCAAAGTTATGATCACATTTATTGAGACATATTTAATGTGCCATATTTAATCTATCATATTTACTAAACAATATTTACTAAGCCATATTTATTGAGACTTATTTATTGAGTCATATTTCTCGTGTCATATTTATTGAGCAATATGTTTGAGCCATATTAATTAACGCATATTTATTACACCATATTTATTGTGTCACTTTTTATTGCGCTTGATTTTTTTGCGATATTTACTGAGCGATATACGAGCCCGAATGGGTAAACCTGTTCGACAATGGATAGACCTTTATGTGCTCTTTTTAATTGGCTTTTTTGGGCTGATAACTGACAACCGGATCATTGGCTTTTTCTGGCTATTTCGGGCTTTTTCTGGCTGATAACGCCATATTTACTGTGTCCATTTATATAATAATAAACAAGCCCAAACGGGAAAACATGTTCCCCAATGAATAGATAATTTCGAGCTCTATTAAATGAGCTTTTTCGCGCGTAAAACGACAACCGAAACAAAAGTTATGGTCATATTTATTGAGACATATTTATTACTCCATATTTTGTTGGATATATTTATTGAGTCATATTTACAGAGCTATATTTATTTGTGTCATATTTATTTCGCCATATTTATATAGTGTTAAATGAGCCCGAACGGGTAAACCTGTTTGCCAACGATAGATTTATCCGAGTTTTTTTTGAAATGTCTTTTTCGGGATGAATATGGACAACGAGATCAAAAATTATGACTTTATTTATTGGGCAATATTTATTGTGTCATATTTATTAAGCCATTATGATTGAAGCATATTTCATGAGTCATCTTTATTGAGACATTGATATTGAAGCATATTTTTTTGAAGCATTTTCATTAGAGATATTTAATAAGACATTTTTATTGAGCCACATTTATTATGCCAATTTTATTGAGAAATATTTTTTGCGCCATTTTTATTTCGAAGTATTTATTATAACATATTTATTGAGTGTTGAATGAGCCCGAGCGGGTAAACCTGCACCCCAACGGATAAATCATTCAAAGGTTTTTCAATGAGTTTTTTGGTGCTGAAAACGGACGACCGGAACAAAAGTTATGGTCATATTTATCGAATCATATTTATTGCGTCATATTTCCTTGGCCATATATATTGAGCCATATTTACTGAACCATATTTATTTGTGTCATTTTAATTACGCCATATTTATATAGCGATAAATTAACCTAAACGGGAAAATCTATTTGCTAAATGATAGATTTATCCGAGCACTTTTCAATAGACTTTCCGGGGCTGAAAATGGACAACCAGATAAAAAAATATGACTATATTTATTGCTCTATATATATTGGGCTATATTTATTATTTCATATTTATTGAGTCATATTTATTGAGCCATATTTTCTGAGCTATATTTATTGTAACATAATTATTGAGCCATGTTTCTTGTGTCATTTTCATTAAAATATATTAAATAAGCCATATTTATTGAGCCATGTTTATTTCGCCAAATTTATTGAGATATATTTATTGCGTCATATTTATTATGTAGTATTTATTATAACATATTTATTGAGTGTTAAATGAGCCCGAACGGATAAACATAATTGTCATTGGATAAATCATTTAAAGCTATATTTATTGGGCTATATTTATTATGTCATATTTATTTTGTCATATTTATTAGCCACATTTAATGTGTCATATTTATTGAGTGCCAAACAAGCACAAACAAGTAATCATGTTCACCAATAGATAAATCATTTCGAGCACTTTTCAGTGGGCCTTTCCGGTCTGAAAATGGATAAGCAGAAGAAAAATTATGGTCATATTAATTGAGTCATATTTATTGCGCCATATTTCTATGGCCTTATTTATTGAGCCATATTTATTGAGCTATATTTATTTGTGTCATATTTATTGCGCCATATTTATATAGCGTTAAACGAGCACGAACGGGTAAACCTGTTTGCTACAGATAAATTTATCCGAGCTTTTTTCAAATGTCTTAGGGTTGGATGGCGAGTCTAGCATGGCTCGGTTGAACTGGATTGAAGTGCAAAACGACTTGTCCAATCGTATTCGGGAAGCGACTCGATTGGATGTGGAGTTTCAACCTTTTGTGTTGGAGGCTCAAAATGGCGAGAGCAGCGCCTGGGAGATGAGTGGGGGACTCTTGAGAAGAGATGGAAGGGTTTGTGTACCGCAGTTTGGCAATCTCCGTGAGGAGTTGATGTTTGAGGCTCACTTCTCAAAGTACTCCATTCACCCGGGCAGTACAAAGATGCACTTGGATATGAAGAAATCCTTTTGGTGGCCAGGGTTGAAGCGAGATGTAGCTTTGTATGTGAGTCGTTGCCAAACATGTGCCTTGGTGAAGGCCGAATGTCAGAAACCGGGCGGGTTCCTGAAGCCCCTTCCAATTCCTGAGTGGAAATTTGAGGACATCTCCATGGACTTTGTGCATGGTTTGCCTAGATCGCAGCATGGTAACGATGCTATTTGGGTAATCGTGGATCGCCTAACTAAGGTGGCTCACTTCATCCCAAATCGGAAAGAGGACAACGTGGAGAAGCTGGTGGAGTTGTATGTTCGCAACATTGTGCGACTGCACGGAATTCCTAAGAGCATAGTCAGTGATCGAGATGGACGGTTTACGTCTAAGGACTGGAGATTGGTTCAGAAGAGCTTGGGCACGAAGCTAACGTTCAGTACGGCGTTCCACCCTCAAACTGATTGGCAAACGGAGAGAACGAATCGTACTATGGAGGATATGTTGAGAATGTGCGTTCTTGATTTTGGCAAGAGGTGGGACGATCACCTCTTCATGGTAGAATTTGCGTACAACAATAGTTTTCAAGCAAGCATAAAGATGGCGCCATACGAAGCTTTGTATGGGAGGCGGTGTCGAACGCCAATGTCTTGGGCAGAGGCGGGAGACACCAAACTTTTGGGAAAAGATGCGGTAGATGACGCTTGTGAGTTGGTACGGACCATCCAAGAGCGTATGAAGGTGGCGCAAGACAGGCAAGCAAAATATTTTAATGCTCGTCACCGGAAGTTGGAATTTGCAATTGGTGATTGGGTTTATCTGAAGGTCAAGCCGTTCAAAGGCGTCTCACGGATTCGCCGACTCAAGAAGTTGAGTCCAAGGTTTTTGGGGCCTTTTGAAATTGTTGAGCGGGTAGGAGAAGCAGCTTATCGGTTGGCGCTGTCCGCAGATTTGAGTGGATTACATGACGTCTTCCACGTCTCCGTTTTGAGAAAAGCCTTGGTGGAGGCTAGCGTGGTGATTGAGCCGGCATCGGTGCCGATTGAGGAAGACTTGAGGACGTGAGTCCTTCCAATTGCTATAGAGGATTCGGAGACTCGGCAGTTGCGGAATAAAGAAGTCAAACTCGTGAAAGTTCGATGGGACAACTGCGGTCGTGAGGAGTTCTCTTGGGAACGAGAACAGGCCATGCTAGAAGATTATCCAGAACTCTTCATGTCAGGTACAATTTAAGTTTTGTACCCTTTTGTTTTGAAATTTCGGGACGAAATTCTGTTAAGTGGGGGAGAGTTGTAACACCCCAGTTTTTGCAAGAGGTTCAGTCTGCAGTTCTGAAATTTTTTGGGTTCTGGTAGGAGGCACACGGCCTGCGACACGGGCGTGTCGCAGGGCGTGTCGAGGCCGTGTCGACACTCGGCCCAAGTGTCGACACTTTCGCTCGACAAAGTGTCGAGAGTGAGGCACACGGCCTGCGACACGGGCGTGTCGCAGGGCGTGTCGAGGCCGTGTCGACACTCGGCCCAAGTGTCGACACTTTCGCTCGACAAAGTGTCGAGAGTAAGGCACACGGCCTGCGACACGGGCGTGTCGCAGGCCGTGTCCCGCTTGATCGACGATCTTCGCTCGACGTTTTTCCGTGGTGTCGACACAAAGCCTGTCGACGGGTGTCGAGACTTGGCACACGGCTTGGGACACGGGCGTGTCCCAGGCCGTGTCATCTCTCGGGTTGGTTTCGGGGCCGTGTTGTTGGAGGCACACGGCCGGCCACACGGCCGTGTCACTGGAGACACGGGCGTGTCGGATTGAACACGGGCGTGTCGGATGCCCGTGTGCGGTTCCAGGCGTGTCGATTTGAGACGGCGAATGAGGCGCACGGCCCTGGACACGGGCGTGTGCCAGGCCGTGTTCGGCCCATGTTTTTTTTTTCAGGCGAATCGTGGCCATTCTTTCCCAGATTTTGGGATCTGACGGCTCAGGGCTGTTCTTGGGGAGTTAAGTCCGATTTTTAGGGTGGGAAACCCTCATTATTTTCCAAGTCTTCTCTTTCTAAGTTCTTGAGAAAAGTTAGAGCAAGGAGGAAGAAGAAGAAGGTCTTGGGCTGTAGGAAGGGTTTCGGAGCTCCAAATCGCGAGCCGAGTCCGGATCCGTGAAGCTTGGAGCGTTGCGAAGTTTTCCATCCGGCTATTTTGCCATGGCAAGGAAGAGGAATCGGAAGGTAACGACATCTCTCCTCTCGGTCCTTAGGATGCATGTATTAGCATCATTTAGTTTTCTTTCTCTCTAATTTTTGGGCACCAAACTCTCAAATGAGAGGGGTTTTGCTTTGCCAAGTTTCAAGAGGAACTTCCGGGTTGATTGAGTCCGTCCCCGGCATTTTTGCATTAGAGATCCGCTTCGCTAGTGGATTAGGCATGGTGGGTGAAGCCGTAGTCGCGACCGTTAGTCCGACTCGGTGATGTTGCATACGAACTTAGGGATTCGTAGAGATTTCCGTTGCGGCAAGATGTCGTTTGTGTTGTGGTGGTGATTGTCCCGTTTGCTTGAAAAGGGTACGTGTAGTCTAACCCGGACAAGGTTATCTCCTCGTGGCGGTAGATGGTTTCCTTGAGGGACAAGGTTAGCTCCGTATGAGAACGAAGATGGTTTCCTTGATGGACAAGGTTAGCTCCGCACGAGTTGGAGATGTTTTCCTTGGTGCGCGGGAACGCTGCGGTACAAAGAGGGATTACGATGTATTTAGTCTTGGTTTGTGTTGTGCCAAGGCGTGGCTATGTCTCCGTGGTCGGCTGGCTATCACGTGACATGTGCGTCATGTGTGGAGAGTGTCCCGGCGAGACTAGTCCACTTCTGTGAGACTGACGAGAATGCCAAGCTTGGGGCAAGCCCGGGCAAAGAGGCCATGAGCGGGTGGGGTCCAGCAAGGCTACTTAGAATCGGTCGGTCTGTGTTTGTTGGAATCCTGACATGAGACGTCAGAGCTTGCAGGCAAGCCCGGGGCTAAGCCCACGAGCGGGTGGGGCCTTGGCAAGAATTCCTTGTGGCGGAAAGTGCGTCGTTTAAGGGAGAGGTGACTCCCTTAGTGTTTGCGGCTTTATGCCAATTGGGGAAATGTGAGTACCCAAATGATGTGATGTTGTGCTAGATGCATACGCAGTAGGGTACCTTGGGTGAAGCCCGGGTGTTGCATTCATGTTGCATAGTAGGCCCTTTCTTTATATGCTCAACCAATAGAGAACCTGTTTGATGATTGAGACATCCAAGCCTGTTTTAATGCTTTTCTATTTACAGATGTTTATTTGCATATGAAGTGCTGACTTGCAGGTTGGCGGGTTCCCCGGGGTCCGTTAGGGGCGGCCGGGAGGAGATGTGTTGTTACATAGTTTGAGGTCAGCCTTTGCTGACCCACGTTACTAATAATTTTTACAGGGCAAGGATCGCATGCAGGAGCTAGCACGCCGGCCAAAAAGGCCTAAGCCCATGAAGTGTTTTCTCTCTTTTGTAGCACTGCATTTATGATGATGTTTGTTTGAGACTCTTTTGTCCGGCTTGCATGCCGAGGTAGACTAGGAGTGCTATGCACATTCATGATTGTACTTTTACTTAAGTATGGACTTTTGTGGTAGGCCTTAAGGCCTTAGTTGTAACTCTTTTGGTTAGTGGATAACTTCTAGTTGTGCTTGATTTTCCGCTGTGTTGTGCAAGTGTTTTGCGTTTGGGTAGCTATATCAACTTATAATACTAAAGCTGTGGCGTTCGTATGTTGTGGGGCCCCGGCCGGACCCATATTATACGTCCACTACAGGGGAGGTGTTACAAAAGCAATGAAAAGGGTACCTCCTGCTAAAGTTAAAGTTAACAATGATATCCCATATTACATCCTACATAACTGCCCAATCACTGAACACTGGATGCAATACTCTAAAAATCAGCTGAAAGCAATGAAGAAAAAGAGAAAATATGAGAAGGGTTCATCCCAATTCCAGCACTTTCATCCTCCTCCACCACCTCCTCCTGATGCAGGTGCAGGTGGAAGCTCTGCAAGTCAACCCCCAGCCAGAAGTCCGGCTCCCTATCAACCTCATGCCAGATCTTACCACAGGGAAAGCCAATCCAGAGGTTCACATTCTAGGAGAGGAGGATATAGAGGAAGTCAAAGAGATATTCAAGTATATTCCAAAGGGTATTCCAGGCAACACCCATATTCTAGGGGAGCACAAATTTCTTCTGATATAACATCAGGTCCTTTCCCTTACAAGCTAAAAGAGACTGTGTCTGCCAGGCCTCCTCAAGACAATCCCTCCAACAGGTATGAACCACCTGTACCTTTTGAGGATCCAAAAAATAATCCAGCTGCTTGGACTGCAAGGTTAAAGGAATTAGCTGCACTGGACCAAATTAAAAATGCCAGAGAACAAGGATTAGACTCTTCCAACATATCTACTATGTCTGAACAAAGACAGAAAGAACTAGAGAGATATGCTTCAAGTAAATTCTTTGATGCTGACAGATACATGGAATTACATCCTGAAGCTGTGGTTCCCAGGCCTAAAAAGCAAACATATTTGGGTGCAGCAGATGATACCAGGTCAAACAAGGAAGCCCTCAATCCTAACAGAGAAATTAAACTTGTTAAAGGCAAAGAGAAGAAATGATATTGTAAGGTGACCGTTTCTGTGATTTCTGATTGCTCTCTGGATGATATATATATCTCTGTGATTCTGCTATGTCTAGCTGTTGTTTTTCTAGTTTTGCTGATTGTATGTTGTTATTTAAATTTTTCAAAAGTCTGTAAATAGTAATCCTAACCCAAATAGGGGGAGATTGTTGGAACACCCTATTACTAATTTGGGTCAGGATCACTATGTCTCTAGGAATCTCTGCTTGACCTCCTGTATAGCTCAATAGGTCAATTAGAATTGAGTCTAATGGTTAGAAGTCTAGGTTTGGAAGCTGCCCTGAAGGCCAAGATTTTGTGTTTGGAGACCAAGTCATATCGTCGAGCTCAGCACGACGATTCGTCGAACTCCAGTCGACGATCGTCTAGCTCAACTTCGACAAGATCGTCGAACTCCAATCGACGATCGCTGAGCTCAACTTCTTCATATCATCGAACTCCATTCGACGATCGGTGAGCTCAGGTCGACGATTTTGACTCTGCTTTGGATCTTTATCTCTGAGCTCAGTTCGACGATCTTTGAGCTCAGATCGACGATGTTCTGCTGCTGTATATTTCCAAATTGCTGAGCTCGGCTCGACGATAGCAGAGCTCAGTTCGACGATTTCAGATAACTTCCAGGATGTTTCCCCATTCAAATTCAAATCAGTTAGGAGTTATTCTGCAATTAATTCAGAGATTTCCTAGCCGTTTTCATGCATTTCTGGACCAAGTTTCAAGTGATTTTTCAAGGAATAATTCTGTGGACTTTCCTCCAGAAGAGTTTATGCAATTAAGGATGCAATTAATGCAGGCCAACGGCTATTCTTCTCAGAGAGAATGTTTTATTCAGTACCAGAGAATAAAAGACAGAATTTTTGAATCTCTCATAACACACACACAATACAGAGAGAGAATACAGATTACAGAGACACATTCAAAAATCTTCTGTCACAAAGAATTCTGAAGAACACACATCCAAGGAGATCAAGCTTTCTCAAATCTTCAGATCTCTTTAGTTTTCAAAGTGTTCAAGGCCAACATATTTTCAAGACTCCAGACATTCAACATTTCAGCTATTGCTGAAATCATCTATTGCTGGAGTTCAATCTTTGAAGGCCTATCACCCTCAGCAAAGATTTTCTTCCTGAAGATCTCAAGGATTCAGGGGGAGCTTTGACATCAATCCACATAGTCTTCTCAGTTGTTTGAGAAAGAGAAGACTGCCATCACTCTCTCACCCCCTCTCTGTAAAGGGTTTCTCAAACTCCCTTCAAAAGTTTGAGCCTTGTTTTTGAGCACCTTGTCAAAAGCTCATTGGTGGCAAGACACCTGATCAAAAACTCTGCTCTGGTTTTTGAGCACCTTATCAAAAGCTCATTGGTGCCCAGGACACCTGATCAACTCATCCTGCAGTGGATTCCTACCTAGGGTGGTAGAAGAGTGGATGTACCCAAGTTTAGGGGAACCACTATATTTCCTTGTGTCTTCTGGTTTTGCTTGCTTTCATTTTTGTTTCTGGCCTTGATTTTTATGTGGTTAGCTTTTGTTTAACTTAGTGCTGTCATTAGATTTATTATTGCTTCCCTGCTCACACATATTACAACAATTATTGTAAAAAGTTTCAAAGCACCATATACTCTATTCACCCCCCTCTAAAGTATATCAGATCTAGCTACACTTTCAATATATCTTTATTATATAATACAATAGTCATATTTGGATCACACCATGAAATGCATCTGCACCGTCCGATCAAATTTCATCAAATACGGGCCGTTGGATTCAAAGCAAAGGCCTGCCAATAACCAATTCAATTTCCAAAACACTGTTCATAGTGGAAAAAATCCCGATACTCATTTCTACCTCCCGCCCCCTCACTCGCTCACCCCCGCCGCCGCCGGCAGAGCCGCCGGCGACCTGCCCGGCGCCCCCCGGGGGGTTCGCCGGCCTCCGGCGAACCCGCCGGTGGGCGCCGGGCAGGCCGCCGGCGGCTCCGCCGGCGGCCGCGGGCGGAAGCGGCGCTGCCCCTGCGCGGCGTTAATTTCTTTTTTCCGGTTTTTTATTTTTTATATATTTAAAAAATTTATATTATTAATAAATAATTATTAAATATTTTTAAAAAAAATCTGAAAATTAAAATTTTAAATTAATAAATCATTAAATAATTATTAAATATTATAAAAAATCTGAAAATTAATATTTTAAATTAATAAATATTTTAAAATTTTAAAATTGTATGTCGTACGAGCGAAGCCCGCCAGGGGGCGGGCGAAGCCCGCCGGAATGCCAAGCGGGCGAAGCCCGCATGGTTGCGGGCATAGCCGGGCGGGCGAAGCCCGCCGGAATGCCAAGTGGGCGAAGCCCGCATGGTTGCGGGCGAAGCCCGCATGATTGCGGGCGAAGCCCGCAGCGACGCATCGAGAACGGGCGGAGCCCGTTCGAAGATGCAGGGGGCGGGCGAGGCCCTCTCCGGAATGCCAAGCGGGCGAAGCCCGCATGGTTGCGGGCGAAGCCCGCCGGCGGCGGCGGGCGGAAGAGGCGCTGCCCCTGCGCGGCGTTTATTTTTTTTTTCCCGTTTTTTATTTTTTATATATTTAAATAATTTATATTATTAATAAATCATTAAATAATTATTAAATATTATAAAAAAATCTGAAAATTAATATTTTAAATTAATAAATATTTTAAAATTTTAAAATTGTATGTCGTACGAGCGAAGCCCGCCAGGGGGCGGGCGAAGCCCGTCGGAATGCCAAGCGGGCGAAGCCCGCATGATTGCGGGCAAAGCTGGGCGGGCGAAGCCCGCCGGAATGCCAAGCGGGCGAAGCCCGCATGGTTGCGGGAGAAGCCCGCAGCCACGCATCGAGAACGGGCGGAGCCCGTTCAAAGATGCAGGGGGGCGGGCGAGGCCCTCTGGGGGCAGGCGAAGCCCGCCGAGGGGTCAAGCGGGCGAAGACCACTTGATTGCGGGCGAAGCCCGCAGCGACGCATCGAGAACGGGCGGAGCCCGTTCGAAGATGCAGGGGGGCGGGCGAGGCCCTCCGGGGGCGGGCGAAGCCCGCCGAGGGGTCAAGCGGGCGAAGCCCGCTTGATTGCGGGCGAAGCCCGCAGCAACGCATCGAGAACGGGCGGAGCCCGTTCGAAGATGCTAGTATATATATATTTATATATATATATATCTGCCTATGAATTGCTATGCCTGCAGGGAAGGAATACCAGTGCCCCGGGAAAGGGGTAGGGTCGTTATAAATTGGTCAGCTGAATGCTGACCGTTGCTTTGTTTGCCACCGTTTGGTGGGCTGTCCTTGTGCAGGTGCTGAAGAGCCGAGCGGGACACATAAGGGCTGAAGTCCTTACTGCTGCTGCTGCTAGCCCTTGAAGGCTAAAAAAAAATGCAGTGTTTTGTTCATGTTTGGTCGTCCTGCGCGCCGATGTTTGGAATGCACACTCGTAAAGAGCAACTATAAGGCCATAAGGCCAAACACTATTATATTTGGTGTACATTGCTATATAAATGTGGGTATTTATATCAGTGGACATTCATGGTTGGAGTTCAGTATTTATGTTAAAAGCTTCCGCTAGAATGCTATGAGTTAGGATGCGCAACTCTGATGTCAACCCGTGACTTCGCCGCCTGTTTTGTGGCATATGGTGTGGGGCCCCGGCCGGACCATCTATTATATGCTATATGAACGGATGGAGATGTTACATTTTTGCAGCTCAATTGGTGATGAGAAGTGAAGGAACTCCATAGTTAAGCGTGCTTGGGCGAGAGTAGTACTGGGATGGGTGACCTCCTAGGAAGTCCCCGTACGGCCGAACTTAACTGTCGAGTTCGCTCATCAAAGGGAGGTTGTGGCCACCAAAAACCCGCTAGTGGCTAGAGAGGGGTTAGGGTGCTTGGGCTGCAGCCCGGTAGCGTCGCCTAGAGCGGAGCCGTGACATCGTCACGTTGTATCGGCTAGGGGTGTTACAAAAGTTCTGTTATTTACATGTTTTCTTACATGGTATCAGAGCATTCTGTCCATTTGCTTCTATTTCTATTTTTTAGGAAAGCGGCAGTGCAAGCTGTTACTTTTTCTTTAACTGCATCCTCTTATTCTTCTCTCTTGTCACAATTTCCTTAATCACGGTCTCCTCTTCTTTTTCACGGTTTCTTTTTGTAACCACGGTCTCCTCTTCTTCTCTCTTACTGTGGTTTCCTTAATCGTGGTTTCCCTCTCACCCCCCTTTGCTCGTCCCTTTTCTTGCGACTTGCTTTCTTCTTGCCCTCTCGCTTGGTTCGCGCATTCTCTCTCTATTGTTCGTGTAGTCTTGCTTAACCATGGTTTCTTCCCTTAACCACAGTCTCCTAATCTTTTTCGGTCTCTTCCTCTAACCGGGTGGTTAGAATCTCTTTATCGGTCCTCTTTTTTCGTGTGGCTTGTCATTTGTGTCTGCGCAGCTTCTCTTCTTTAACCATGTTACTTGCCTCTTCTTCTCGGCTTCTCTTCTTTAACTACGTGACTTATCTTCTTTATGTTAGTGTTACCATCATGATCTAGAAGTGGTCAAACAGGTTGTCTCACTGCCAATGAAATATGAGCGCTCCTATGGGATTGCACATAAGAGTATTGGATAAGTTATAAAGGTTTATGTTGGCATTGCTCATATGTGATATGACTGAAAGGCCAAGCCAATTCCATTCTGTATTTGGATGTATTTTCAGCCTGGGACCTATATTTTGAATATAAATGACCAGGTAAGTTGTCGAAAGATTCAAGGGTAATTCGTCAAAAGGTATCTTGATGTTTCGAGGAATCTGTCTGAATTCGTCGAGAGGTCTCTTGACATCTCAACGAATTGTATTTGGATTCATTGAACATTCTCTTGATGTTTCGACGAATTGGACTTGAATTCATCAAGTATTCTTTTGATGTTTCGACGAATTGGACTTGGATTCGTCGAGTATTCTCTTGATGTTTAGATGAATTGATCTGTCTGAATTCGCCGAGTATTCTCGTGTTATCTCAACGAATTAATCCTTGATTTGTCGTATATACATATGTCATCTCGACGAATGATGTTAACTATGGTTTGATTCCTTAAGTTTAATTTTGGTCTGGTCTGCGGGTAATGCCTGTTTTGGTCTTCGAGTATAAATAGATGAGATAAATATTATCTCAGTGTGCTTGAAATAATCGATCTAAATCGAGAGTGTGGCGGTTTCTTCTTCCCGACAACACTATTCCGCAACCTAGAAGTTGCAGCCACTGCTCCATGTTGCCGACTATTATGATCCATTGCCATCTTCGAGAAAGTGTATCCTAAGCTTCTCCTTTGTCATCGCCGCCTCTCCTTTAACGGATCTAGCAATCCGTGGAGACGTTGAGGGCATTTCTTCTTCCAACGTGGATCTTGTGTGACAAGACTTTAAGGATTCTTCTTGCTCATGTGGATACCCATAGTGGCATTGATATACTTCTACGCTCGGAGCTCTAGCTATAAGTGTTTGTCAGATTTCCTTGGAGCACTTTGGTTGAGTAGTGACTCAATCCTACTAAGGTATAATTTTATAAAGTTGTTTTCACTTCTTGATCAATGATCATCACAAGATCCATTTCTCTTTGGGTTTTATTGATTCCTTATTAATCTGTGAACTTGTGATATGCATCTCATCGAAACCCAACACTTTAACCGCGTGGCTTGTCCCTTCTTCTCCTCTTCTCTTCTTCTATGGAGAAATCAGACTCCTCATCCTCTACTCTATCCGCTCCTTTAGTTCTACCTGCTCCTGTCTTTGCCTCCAGCAATCTAGGTACTTCCTCCATGCTCACTGGACTAAATTGCCCCGATTGGAGTATTTAATTTGTCTTTTTATTACGCTCTCAGCGTAAGCGTCATCATCTCATTGATGACCCTCCTGCCTATGGGTCTGCTGCTTTTGACGACTGAGATATTAGTGATGCTCTAGGTAGAACGTGGCTTGCCAACAGCCAGTTCAATGAGTGCTTTCCCGTCATTCAACATGATGCGATAGTTAAGGATGTCTGGAATCATCTTGCTTCCATGTACTCCAAATGAGCTCAAAAGTCCCGCATATATATGTTGTATGCAGATCATTTTGCCCGACCTGTCATGATCCCTACTGCTGACTATCACAACGTGCAAGATCTTGACACTGAGCTTCTTCAACATTACCCCTTTTGTGGTGATCTTACTGAGCAACATAAGAACTTTCAAGAGCTTATGGTTGTATGATATTTGCTTCGCTTGCCCGACTCTTACGATATAATTTGTTAGAAGATTCTTGGAGAAGCTGATACTCCTACTCTGGATGCTATTACTATGAGTATTTTAGCTATTACTACTCTACTCCAATGACCTTTGCTTGCCTCTCCACGTCATTCTGACACTATTTCTCATCAGTACCGTCTTGATATTCCCAGTGCTCGTGGAGGCCGCTCTGGTGGCTGTAGTTTCTCTAGATATATGTGTTCTCACTGTGGTAAGACCGGTCACCTTGTTGATCGTTATTGGGTCAAGCATCCTCGTCTTTGCCCTACTCTAGGTGACACTACTTTAAAGAAGTCTACTTCTCTTGTTACCTCCAGTTTTTATTGCGGATGGTTCTCCATCCTCTTTGTGTGACTTTGGAATAGTGCATGTTACTCCTCTTCAACTTGTGGACACTCTCTATGTCCAAACTTTTTAAAGCAATCTTCTTTCTGTTACCTATCTATGTAAACATCTGAGTTGCACGACTATTTTTACCTCATCGACTTGCTCTTTTTAGGATCATAAGTCCAAGAAGATGATTGCTACTAGGACTAAAAGTGGTGGCTTGTTGTACTGATGCGTTTAAATCGGCAAGCGCACCGGTTGCACAAGTAATAAAATTTGGGAATAAATTCCCGCGTACTCCCCGATCGCAGAAATGATGAGTATTGACCTAAATCGTGGAGCAGGCCCTTAAATACAGAGGCAGCGAAAGCAGTGCACACGATCAGTGGCACACGACCAGTGGTCGTGCGCATTGTCGGTCGATGATCGTGCGCAATTTCCAATTAAACCTGCAACTTGGAAAGAAACATCAACAGATATGCGCACGATCAGTGGCGCACGACCGGTGGTCGTGCACACTGAATCCGCTGATCGTGCGATTGGTTAGGGCAGATTTGTAGAAAGCAAGGGGTAAACGCGCACGAGCAGTGGCGCACGACCAGTGGTCGTGCGCACTATGACCAGTGCTCGTGCGATTACACAGGCAGAATTAGGAAAAGGTGAATGTAATGCGCACGATCAGTGGCGCACGACCAGTGGTCGTGCGCAGTAAGTCCAGTGATCGTGCGCAGTGTTCCTGTATCGTTGGGGTCTCCCGAGCGGTTCCAGAGCATGCACACGATCCCTACACCAGCAGAAGAGGCAGATAGGCCACCAAAAGTGCACACCACATTCTCAAGACACGGCTAAACAACAACAAAAACACAAAAACATCTAAAGCACATAGAAATGGGCCAAAAGTGCACTTAATCATGAAATAGACAAGTAAGCAAATATGAGCAGTTATAGCTCTCAAGTGAAGTGCTAAAACGATAAAACTGGCCCAGATGAGTCCAAAAATCAGTCTAATATTTGGGCTCATCACACCCCCAAACTTAACCATTTTCTCGTCCCGCGCAAATTATTACTCTATGGAATGTAAAAACAGCTAGCTGTCTTAGAAACTTCAAAATAAGGTAGGACGAGAAATCAAATACATCATCTGCATAGAAAATAGAATAGAAAAACTTTTTAATTATACTACAGAGCTTAAATTATTCGACAGAGGTAAATAAATATTGTGTCTACTTAAAATTAGAATTCTGGAGGATCGTTCGGTCATGTGTATGGAGAAAGTAGACTGACCACTAAGATGAGCATTGCCCAAGACCGGGGCTCGTGATCACCTCCTAAGAAATCCATCAATGTCGAGAACCATAAGCTTGCCATTTCGCTCTCTCTCCACGATGCTAAGTAGACTCAAATGTGAATCAGCAGGACTTGTAGGTATGAATGGGGCTAAGGCTAAGGTGTGGTAGTCAAGAATAAACAAGGAGGCTACACGCAACCAAAGTGAGCAAACAAGAGCTTAACCCAAACAGCCACTAATAAATGCATGTGTGACACACCCCCAGACTTGGCTGGAAAACCAGGTATGCACATGGCCTATCCCGACCAAAAACGAACACAAAAATGGGGATTGCAATTCTCCGTGTAATAATTTTAATTTTTTTTCTTTTTATTCATTTTGTTTTTCCTTTTTCATTTTTTCTTCTTTTTCATTCAGCAATCCCCAAACATGAATTCATCTCCACATCCCAAGAATCCTAATTATCAAAACATATCAAATTTTTCAAATTGATCAAGCCCAAGGTTTTGGTTGCGACAAAAGGGTTGGCTTTTAGGCTTTGGTGAATATAGGTGGAGCTGAAACAAAAGGAGGGTAGGCGCAAATTTGACTTGTAAGGGTCAGCTGCTAGGACTAGGTACAAAAGGCTCAAAATAGCCAAAATGATTGTCTACCTCACGCTCACACTCGACTAATTGGGCACCAATGCTTCGAGAGTAGCTTTGGGCAAGTTCTCAGTCCCCGAGAAAGATGATCCTTCCCCCCGACTCGAGAAATACAAGTCTAATGACGGCTACACTCATCCCTACACTACCATTCGATTACTCCAGATTCTACAGTTTTAGGTAGCACAAACAAAATTTACTTTTGCAGAATAAATTTAAGTCTACAAGCATGAAGAAAGAGTAATCCTATACTATTTCTATGCAAATCATGAGTACGAGATTAGGAGCACTGCATGAGTTTCGAACTACTATATTCCAAAATCCTAAGTCAGCACCACTTTTTTAGAGTTTACACAAAAGTAAAACATTTGCCTCGAGCCGCGTGCATGTTTAAGTGCACACTCATTTGGGTGATTCAGTGTGTGCAATCAGTGATCATGAAATAAATAAATGCAGACTAGTATGCAAGAAACTGTGCTTTGTAGAGATCACAGGCAACTCCACCCCCAGACTAGAATATGACAATAAAAAAAAGTAAAACATTGAAATAACAATAAAAGACTAGGGGAAGAAGTACCCATGCTCAAAATTGAGTATACCGGTCGTGCAACTAGATATCCAAGTGCGGCCAAGTTTCCGCGCCTCAAAGATTCCTGAACCTGCGATTTAAATACATACGCAAAACAAAATATGGACACATATAAATATATAAAAAAAGGGCTCAAAACACAGTACAGGACGAAATGGTCCAACATGGGTTGTCTCCTAGAAGCCACTTTTGTTTACCATCCTTAAGGTGGACCAAATACCTGTATTAGCAGTTATAATAAAGAGCTCTTTGCAGTTTACAAAAAAAGGAAGACATAATATAGAGCAAAGTAGAGTTCCATATGTAGCGAGAAAACGAAAAGAGGAGGGTAAGTGGAATGATGGTATTGCAATCAACTATAGGCGGATTTGTGGTAAGTCTCGCCGATGAGGTGCGAGAGGACGACAGATTGTATTTTTGCATTGGGGGAAGGGGGTTTCCACTTACTCCGATTGCGCACTTCCTCGCGCCAGAAGGCAGCATAGTGCTCGTCGCGTAAACACTTTGCCTCTTTCAGTTTCTCCACCGTGTGAGACTTCAAATGGATGTAGTCTGCGGGTTTTCCTGTTTGTATGGTTGGTGTCGTCCTGTCCGGTACCGTGATGGAGACCATACCGGCCCAAGATATAGATCGGTTAACAGAGTTATCAACAGTGTTATACAAATAAGTGTCTTGGGAATTCTCCCGGATAAAACTCGGTTCGCCATGCTCAAAAACAGAGTTGGCGGGAAGTAGAACGGCAGTCGTGGCTGTGATGCACTCAATCTCTTCTTTAACCAATAGCTCTTCATTCTCATTTATCTCCTGGGAAAGTCCTTTCTTTGTCTTCTCTTCCGGATGTGCTTCTTCCAATGTTGGGAGTCCTGAATCTATCTTGGTATCTGTGACACGCAGAAAATTATTATTTTGGATTGGAGAGGGATGTATAGATATGTTATCTTGGGTGGAATCTTCGGCAGGCCAAGTGACGCGTCATTTGGAAAAGTCAAGGGATGCTCCACTGGCCTTCAGGAATGGGACTCCTAATATAGGAATAGAGTTATTTTCCCTTGGTCCCAAAACCTGGAAGTCAGTGGTTATACTTTTTCTGTTGACCTGGATTTAGACTTCCCGAACACCTCCATCGGTGTCAACCAAATTGCCATTCCCTAAGATAAGCGACTTCCGGTTTTCAGTGTCGACTTGTAGGTGCATCTCCGTAACATCTTGCAGGGTGAGGATGTTGCTGGATGCCCCAGAGTCGCATAATGCTGGGGTTTCGAAGTTGTTTATTTTACAATTGATGACGAGTTTGTTGCTTCTTCCCAAATTTTCCTCCACAAGGCTTTTACCTTATTCATGGGGGTTCTTTTTGGTGTTACTAGGTAAGGTGCCTTGGGTGTGCTCGGAGACCACTTGGGCCAATTGGCTCAATTGTGCCTCCAGTTTGCGCATTGAGGTGGCTTGATTTGTCATATTGGTTTGGGAAATTTCAACGAATTTCTCGAACATCTCTTCCAAAGAACATTTTTTAACGACGGGGGGCCTTGGGAATAATTTAGTTGAGGCGGCCGCGGTTGGCCTCCGGAGGCATACGCATCGTTTTGATGCTGCCACGGTTGCCATCTTTGGCCAGATGCATTTGGATTCCAAGAAAAGTTGGGGTGGTTTCTCACCCCCGGATTGTATGTGTTTCCGTAAGGCACTCCCCTGTTTTGATTTGCTACAAACTTAACTGACTCATTCAGAAAAGAAGATTCGTCTGGTAACTTGACTCCAAGGCATTCGAAGCTGTGGTGGTCGGTGCTTCCGCATCCTTGGCATGAGATTGCCATAACTGGGGCGGCGACGGCAGGCTTGGGGATATCCACAGCGAATACTCCGCTTGTGCTTCATGGGATGTTTCTTCCAGCGGTCCAGTAAGCGCTGTGGGTGACATTGTCTTGTAAGATTCTCAGAGCATCATCTGGTGCAAGGTTCATGATTGTTCCTCCGGAGGCGGCATCAATCATGGCTCAGTGGTGAGGATCAATTGCGAAGTAGAAACTTTCGACGAGGTTCCATGTTTGGAATCCATGGTTAGGACACTTCCTCAGCAGCTCGTTGAAACACTCCCAAACTTCGGCTAAACTTTCTTGATCGGCTTGCCAGAAGTTGGCTATTGCCCGCCTCATGCTCGCGATACGATCTACCGGGTGGAACTTAGCTAGTAATTTTGTGGTCAAAGCCTCCCAGGTGGTGGTTGTTCCAGGACGGAGGGAGTGAAGCCATGTCTTGGCTTTGTCCCTTAGTGAAAAAGGGAAGAGGCGGAGCTTGACTGTGTCGTCCGGGATTCTAGCATAGCGGAACATGGCGCAAATTTCGGAGAATTCCGCCAGGTGAAGATGAGCATCTTCAGAAGCCCTTCCTAAGAACTGAGCGTTGTTCCGAATGATATTCAGGATAGCTGGTTTAATCTCGAACTGTTGGTTGGTGATAGCAGGTCCAAAACTGGGGCATATGCTCCCGACGGTAGGTGTAGTGTAATCCCTCATGGTGCGGACCTGAGGAGGGTTCATCTCATTTTCATCGCCATTTCGGTCGCCAGGAGGTATCCCTCCAACTCGGTTGCCGACATCGATATTCAGCTGGCCTCCCATTGGGGCTAAAGTGATAGCTGCAGCGCGTCTTCACGCTAGTATAGTACGTTCGATCTCTGGGTCGTAAGCTACAAGATCTCTTGTGGCTCGACGCTACATTCACTGCGGTAAACACACTAGACAAGGAAACAGCAGTCAAAAACACTAACTCTTATAACAATATTTTCAGTCATCCTAAGTCACTCTATAGTTGCATTCCCCGGCAACGACGCCAAAAACTTGATGTGTGTAAATCGGCAAGTGCACCGGTCGTACAAGTAATATAATTTGGGAATAAATCCCCGAGTGTTGGTCTCTTGAGGAATGCAATTAGCATAGAGTGGCAACAGTTCAGAAAATATTATTATGAGGGTTATACTTAGAAAAGAGTAAAAAAGGGGGGCTTGAGAGATTGTGGTTTCTTGATCTACTAAACTAATTAAAGCTATGCAGGTCGAAGGCACCGCTTCGCAAGGTGAGGTGAGTGTATCGGCCGAGATGCCGAACTTCGGTTGGGCGAGTGGACTGAAAGCTAATGGGTTATACTTTTTCTTGTGCGGAGTGCAATCGGGTGAAACAAGGGTATGGAGTGGATGTGAAGTGGGCGAGGCGCATTCATACACACAACTCACAAGAAAATGCAAACCACAAACATCCACTTAGACATATAGTAGAAAATGTAGTTCATTACAATAACAAATTATTCCATACAACAGAAGAAGAGGAAGAAGAGTAAACCACTAGAGGATGAAGGTCCACCGCAGGTTGTGGCCGGAATAGCGAGTTGTCAATCCGCTTCCGGGCTCATTCCGAGGAGGCTTCCGGTACCCACGAGCTGTCACCTCGAAGGCTTTTGAGTCCGTTCTCTAGGTTGTCTTCTTCTCCAACTCCGGTGGAAAGCTTGGAGTTGAGGTCATTAATGGCCGGGAGCTTCACCGGACGGTTTGGAAAGCTTCAGAATCACTGGATATGGACTCCCGATGAAGGTGGAGGTGGATGGAGTAGCTGGAGAAGTAGAATGGCACTTCTCGCGTACTCCCCGATCGCAAAAATGATGTGTGTTGACCTAAATCGCGGAGTAGGCCATTAAATACAGAGCAAACAAAAGCAGTGCACACGATTAGTGGCGCACGACTAGTTGTCGTGCGCACTGTCGGTCGATGATCGTGCGCAATCTCCAATTAAACCTGCAAATTGGAAAGAAACATCAGCAGATATGCACACGATCAGTGGAGCACGACCGGTGGTCGTGCACACTGAATCCGCTGATCGTGCGATTGGCTAGGACAGATTTGCAGAAAGCAAGAGGTAAACGCACACGAGCAGTGGTGCAGGACCAGTGGTCGTGCGCACTATGACAAGTGCTCGTGCGATTACCCTGGCAGAATTAGGAAAAGTAGAATGTAATGCGCATGATCAGTGGCGCACGACCATTGGTCGTGCGCAGTAAGTCCAGTGATCGTGCGCAGTGTTCCTGTATCGTTGGGGTCTCCCGAGCGGTTCCGGAGCATGCACACGATCACTGCACCAGCAGAAGAGGCAGATAGGCCACCAAAGGTGCACACCACATTCCCAAGACACGGCTAAAGAACAACAAAAACACAAAAACATCTTAAGCACACAGAAACGAGTCTAAAGTGCACTTAATCATGAAATAGGAAAGTAAGCAAATATAAGCAGTTATAGCTCTCAAGTGCAGTGCTAAAACGATAAAACTGGCCCAGATGAGTCCAAAACTCAGTGTAATATTTGGACTCATCATGTACCTCGACAATGTGTTTACTTTTTCTGCATCCACTACTCTTCTACAATGGCATCTTCTCCTTGGGCATCCTTCTGCTCGTCTTCTTTACCAACTCTTCCCTGATTTACCTTTGGGAGACTCTTCTCTTTGTTGTGAAGCCTGCCAACTCAACAAACACCATCATATTTCTTTTCCAGCAAAACAAGGATGTCGCTCTTCTTGTCCTTTTGAGATTGTCCATTCTGACATTTGGGGTCCTGCTCCGACTAAGTTTGTTGGGCGGGGTAGTCTGTATTTTTTTACTTTTATTGATGATTTTTCTTGATGTACTTGATTGTACCTATTGAAAAAATATTCTGAACTGTTTTTTGCTTTCAATACATTTTATAATGAGTTGTGTAATCAGTTTGATACTACTATATAAATTTTATGCACAGATAATGCCAAAGAATACCTTAGTAATCAATTCTCTGTGTTTTGTAAGAATTGTAGCACTATACATCAAACTAGGTTTCCTTATGCTTCTCAACAGAATGACGTTGCTGAACAAAAAAACCGTCATCTTATTGACATGGCTCGTTCCCTTCTCACTCATATGAGTGTTCCCGGTCCTATTGGGGACATGTTGTTCTTCTTTCTTGTCACCTCTTCAACTGAATACCTTCTTTGGTTCTAAACAACAAAACTCCTCTCTTTGTTTTGTATCCTGATGTGACACTGTTTCCTTTACCCCTACGTATCTTCAGATGCACATCGTTTGTTCACTCTCCTTCTCCAGGGCATGACAAACTCTCTCCTTGCTTAGTAAAGTGCATTTTTCTGGGCTACTGTCCGACACAAAAAGGATATCGGTACCATTCAGAGAAGTGAAAATCTCATCATCCAAAATCCTGTTAGGCATAAAAGAGGTTTTGGTAAACCTTGGAAAAATGTTAGCAGCAAGTGGAGAAGCCATCATACCAATATCCAGTATAAGAATGGAAGGATTCGATGTGGAGAGAGACACGTGAAGTAGCTCACCACCCACCCTAAGTGAAGATGTGCACGGTGAGTGGAAAGAGATACGCTGAACTATGTTTCTCTGATCGGTATTGTTGTAAAAGATAAGCATCCATGCGCTCTAACTCCCCGGCCAAGACACAATTGTTCTCTAACTCTTGTCTGCCATGCCAATGAACCAAGTATCTCTGAAAACCACCACCAGTAGTGGTCAATGTCTCATCATCCAATATTTGCTCGAGAACTAAGATCTGTCGCGGAAGTATGCCAGAACTCTGAGAACTGGTATGGAAGAATCTCCTGATGTCTTATGCTCAGCCTGAAAACTGTTAGTGAAAAATGGAAAAACTATAGGTTACGTGTCAACAACCGAATGAGTGTGGGTGTTTCTTGAATATGGTTCCTGACTCTCATTCACCATCCCAGAAGAATCAAATAGAGGAGAAGGCAAGGGGAAATCTAAAAACTCACGGGGATAGTCGTGGAATAAAGTAAGATCAGATACACTAAAAACAAGATTTGCCCCCCAAACAGAAGGTATCTCAAGTTCACACGTATTTTGCCCAATCCGATTTACTACTCGAAAGGGTCCAGTTATACAGTCAGCTAACTTCTTTACGGTTCCCAAAGATATACATTAAGGATTTAGCTGAGCAATTACCGAGTCATCCACTTTGAAACTAGTAGTTCTTTTTATGTTTGTTAGCTTATATTGTGTGCAAGTCATAAGTATTGTAAAATTTCCGCTCAATATCTTTATGTAAATCATGCAAATGGAATGTATAGTCATGTGCAAACTGGCTAGTCCTAAAAGTGGGTGGTAGTCGTACTAAATCTAGAGACAGTCATGCAGTGTGACATGGACAACCTCATTGGGAGTGAAATCTGTAGATCTATTCTTTGGATTATTGTATGCCAATTGAGTGTGCAGAAGCATTAGATTTCAATTACCTGGGTGATCTCCTACCAAACAAAACAGTAAATTTCCTAAACTTCTATTTACTAATTCAGTTTGACCGTCGGTCTGTGGATGATAAGCGGTCAAGATAAAAGCATAGTCCCTGATGGTCACCAAAGTGAATTCCAAAAGTAGCTGGTGAACTTAACGTCTTGATCAATAACTATAGTCTTAGGTGTCCCTAGATGTGAAACAACCTCTTTATAATACATGTGGGCTATATGAGAGGTGTCATCAATTTTGTTACAGGGGATGAAATATGACATTTTAGAAAAACGATCTACCATCATGAGAATGAAATTGTGTTTCCTAAAAGTGTGTGGCAACCCAAGCACAAAAACCATGCTAACATCATCACAAGAAATATTAGGCAACAATAAAAATGTATACAATCTCGCAGGTTGTTTATTTCCGTTCGCTACCTGACAAGTGAGACAGCTACTAGCAATCTGTGTGATAACCCGCTTCATCCTAGGCCCATAAAATCACTATTCTACTAAGGTTATCGTGTTATCACGTCCAAAGTGTCTATCTAAGCCTCCACCATGTAATTCCCATACAATAAAGTTTCATAATAAGGTGCAGGGAATACACAAATGGGTACCATGAAAAAAATATCCGTCTTGAATATGATAATCGGTCTCATCATGAAAGGGATCCTAATGTATCGCACCGTAAATGCCACTAAAATCCGGACAACTGGAATAGTCATCTTTGATATGCTCAAATTATATCATCCGAGTACCCATCTGGGATAATACGAGGGTGACTTGACTAAGGGCGACTAATAACCCGATTCTTCGTTACCTTACAATGCTTGAGAATGAATGTGTACTCCTGTAAATATGATACCCACTTAGCCTGTCGAGGGTTTAACTTCCATTTTTAATTGATATAACGTAATGCCTGATGTTCAGAGTGGAGGACAAACTCCTTGGGCAACAAATAATGCCTGCAGTGATGCAGCATCGGTATAATCATATAGAATTCTTATTCATAATTGGAATAATTCAGCTTCGGGACGGAGAGCTTTTCACCGAAAAATCCAATCCCGGTGTGAAAGAATTAGTGCCTAACCACCTAGAGAAGGGGGGGGGGGAATAGGTGTAATTTCTTTTTCTTTTTAAGGCAGCAAATCTATTCAATTATTTACTTAACAATAGATAATTCTATAGTTAACACAGCACAGATGCACAGAATTACCACAACACAGATTGCACACAGATTTTTATAGTGGTTCCCCAAGGTCTGGGTACATTCACTTTCCCCCTTCGCCTATCTAAAAGTGTGCTAGATTCGTCCTAACTTCTTCTCTTCACCTCAGATCCTCAGATCTTACAGTAGCTCAGAACCCCAACAGGGCTCCTATAACTCAGAGTGAGTCCACACTCCTACAGCTCAGGCACATAGCCCTACCTCAGCCGACAAAAGGCCTACAACTTAGAGATAATATTCTCCTACACTCAGCCTTTATAAACACAAGCTTACAGCTCAGATCTATAAAGATCCTACAGAAATTAGATTTTAAGTTTGTAATTAACCACCACCCAGATAGAGAGAGAAGGGATGGATGGTTTCTTGATCAGTTCTTGGAAGAATCTGATGGCAGAGAACAATCTCTCTTATCTTTCTTCAAAGCTTCTTGAATCTAAACTCAGTAGGGTTGAACTCTTGAGAAGTTGATCTTCAATCAGCTTCTGACTTGAGATTCAGATCTCAATCTGAATCTTTCTTGGCAGCCTGGTTCACCAACTGCACTTCAGTAGATGGAGCTCTCTCTCTCCAACTTTTTCTTTTTCTCTTTCTTTAGAATTCTGTATATGTTTCTGTTGTGTCTTATTCATCTCATCTGTTGAAGGAGAAAGCCTTTATATAGTCTTCCTCCATGGTAACCGGCTGATCCGGTTTATAACAAACTTTTGACAGTTTTAACCGTTGCATTAGACCGATTAGAAATGGCAGCTGTCAAGTCATCCAGTCACTTCTTGAAATACTGTCTCTGTCTCAAAGTGTCGCGACTGAACTTCATCATGTGTCGACATAAGTAGACTAAGTGTCGACACAAGTGAACTAAGTGTCGACACAAGCCTTAGTGGTGTCGACACATCTCCTTTGTTGTTGTTATTGCTTCTCGACACAGCCTTCTGTAGAATGTGTCGACACTGATTCTGTGTGTCGACACAATCACTTCTCTTCTTTAACATAGTTGAAACTTTGTTGTGTGTCGACACAAGTCCTATGTGTCGACACAGTTGATGTCGACAAGGTCTTCTGTGTGTCGACACTGCCTCTTGATGTCGACACAGTTGATGTCGATTAGCTATTTCTGTGTGTCGACACTGCCTCTTGGTGTCGATACAGTTGATGTCGATAATGCTTCACTGTGTGTCGACACTGCCTCTGCATGTCGACACAGCTGATGTCGACTAAACTTCTCTGTGAGTCGACACTGTCTCTGTATGTCGACTTAGTTTCTTCAGGTGTCGACACAGCCTTTCCAAGTGTCGACACAATTAGCTCCAAGTGTCGACACAACTTTTCTCCAGTGTCGACACAAGCCTTCATAAGTGTCGACACAGCTTCTCCTGGTGTCGATACATGGACTTAGAAATTTTTCTGCATTCCTGCATTTACTTAACCTGCACATATAAACTAAAAACAACATCAAATACACCTTGATGCATATCATTGAGTAAGGTGAGACTTCTTCAAATCTGGTACACATTTTCCAATGTACCCAACAATCTCCCCCTATTTGGAGAAGTCATAACCCTTAGTC
This sequence comes from Platanthera guangdongensis, assembly GCA_039583875.1. NCBI lineage: Eukaryota > Viridiplantae > Streptophyta > Magnoliopsida > Asparagales > Orchidaceae > Platanthera > Platanthera guangdongensis. The sequence goes on along the minus strand of CM077147.1, from coordinate 79,912,770 downwards.
AATGATATACACCATTCATAATAAATACACATTATGATGTATAAAAATATTATATGACAGAGTAACTTCTAAACAAAATATATATAATATATCATCACAGAATAATAATGCTAACACAATGAGCATTTATCAATGTTTTGTTCAAACTACAAAAGTTTCTTTATCAAAAGTTTACATTGATTTAAAGATTACAAAATTGTAAACTCAAGTAAATCTAATCTATGGCTGCTCAGGCTGCTTGATGACTATGTCTTTGCCTGTTTGGATCTTGGCTTGTACAGGAGCATCAGTATCATCAGCTGGCTTCTTGCCCTTAAGATCTTTCTTCTTTTGCTCTTCAGCCCTTATTCTTTGTCTTTCAAAATAATGAAAAGGCTTAGGGAAATATTTGCTAGGCTCCTGAGCATTAGGAGGTAGCTTCCCAAGTTTTACCTTTCTTCTATATTGAACAATGGATTCTTACCTGGCTTCATGCTTTTGCCATTCTTGTGCAGAGTACCATTTGCCCCTATCATTTGTCTTATCCTTTACAACTTTCCAAGAAGTCAGTATAATGTTCCTAGAAGTAGGACTCCACTGCTCAAAATCAGGCTTCAACTCAGCCTGTTCTCTGAATCTTTTCTTAGACAATAGAGCTTCTTGCTCTTGCAAAACTGCCTCTGACACTGGCTTGTCTACTTTCTCAAGGAGAATATTTTGAGCACCTTCTGGAGGACTGTACATAGACTGTACTTCTTAGTGAATCATTTCAAAATCAGCTGGAGGATAGATAACTTGAGCAACTTCAGCTTGAACCCCTTCTAAGTAAGAAGGTTGTATACCAGACTCAACCATATTATCATCATCACAGAGGGGTAGATATCCAAGTGTGCCTCTGATGCTATTAGATATCCATTTAGCATGGTCAGATCCAGCTTTGACTAATACTCTCTCCCCCTTTATGACTTCTCTAGCAATATGATCCCTGAGCTCATCTTTTTGAAATCTAACCTGTTCATCCAGAAAATTAACACCATCATTATAGAATGCCTTTAACTTCAGCAGCTGTCCAGAAATGGTCTTTTGAGATTGCTCAATAGCAGTTTTGACAGCAACTAGACCTTCCTGTAATTGCTTGTCAAAAGCTGCCTTGACATTAGTCTTTTCCTCAATTGGAGCTGTTGCAATATTCTTTAGTTCTGTAACAATCACATTATGTGATTCTGTTAGATTTTCATTCATTCTAATTTGATTCTCTAAGACATAGCCTTGTTTAAGAGCTATATCATCAACCTGAGTCTTGATTTTCTCTTGATGTGTGGCTAGGAAAACCACAATATTTCCTCCTTTGTGAAAACAATCAGTCATCTCCTTCTTATGCTGATTAACTTCAAATCTTATTGATTTAATATCTGTAGCCAAGGAGAGTTGTAGATCTTTGTGAGGCTCATCCATGTATTTCTCCATGGCTATCCTCTGTTCATTTAGCTTTACTTGCAATGAGACTAATAAGGAGCTATAATCAGCTGTTGGGGTAGATTGTGGAGCAACAGTTTGTAGTGCCTTCTTGTAGCTTTGGCTTCTCCTTTTGAAGACCATTGGCTTCCTCTTCTTAGCTCTTGTAGCTTCTTCATCCTCAGATGCTGTGGAACTAGCTATATCAACTCTATCTTTAGGACTAGGAGGCAATACCTATTCAGTCCTAGGTTGCTCCCCCTGAGTCCCTTGCTGCTTCTCAGTTCTTGCATTCTCCCCCCTGAAATCCTACTTGCTCCCCCTCAAGGTTAGATTGCTCCTCCTCAAGGCTAACTTGCTCCCCATCAAAATCTGCTTTCTCCCTTTCAAATTCAGTTTGTAATATATCTGGAAACAACTCTTCAAGGGTGAATTCTTGTTGAGTAGGGACTGGAGATTCTCTTATCTCTGGAGCATCAGCAACTGCTGATGTATCCTCCAAGATTACATCTTGAGCTTGACTGTGTAGTTGTGTTGGCTGGTCAACATCAATCAAAAATTCAGTTAGTGTCTCATCCTTATAATTAAGTATTAATTGATTCACTTCTTGAATTACCTCAAGGATTGTTTGTGTAGCCATTTCATTGTCCAAGTGAGTTGGCACTTTCTCATGGTGAGGCTCCCCCTAGAGTGGATCCAGGTGGATGGGGCTAGCAGATGGTTGATCCCCCTGCCCCTGTGCTTCTTCATTTCTTACTTTTATTACTGGTGAATGTCCAGCATTTTCAGCCTCTTCCTCATTAGAACTGGAAGCTGCCTGCTCATCTGAACTACTGGAAGGTTCAGGAGCCATTTTGGCTTTCTTCTGCTTCCTCTGTGGTGGAGCTTCCTTCTCTGGAGTAGACATGTCCTTAGTTAATACCCTCTCCCACCTGGAGATGATCCTGATGTCCATCCTTCTCATGTGATTTATCTTAGTCCCAGCTGACTGTTCCATCACTTAAGGTATTGTTCCAGCTAAATACAAGCTCACAATTCATCCCAGATTTGGCTTCTTTATACTTTCCTTAATCTTTTCAAAAATGACTACTGACCAATCAGTGTTTAGTCTATAGATGATTCTGGTCATAAGGGTGAACATATATGTAGAAATCCTATCATGCCCCCCTGGCTTACATAGAATCACTTTTCCTACAACTTCAGACAAGAACTTCCCTTGTATATTCATGCCTTTCCTGTTCAAAGCTGAGCCAATCTTCATGGTGGAATTCAGTCCACACCATTAAAGTGCTTCCCTTAGCTTAGATGCGGGTACATCTTCTTCTTCTTGTGTTCTTGGAAGGTGAAGAACTTTCCTTAAACTCTTCTGGGTGATTTTCACCTTTACTCCATGGACTGTGGATCTAATTTTGAGTCCAGTTTGATCTAGGGTAGCAGCACCAAAGAATTCTAGTGTTTCTTTCTTCCAAATCTTAGTTGGTTTAGAAACTAAGAATTCCAGACCGTTTTCAGCTATTAGGGTTATTACTCCTGTAATTTCTGATTTCGCTCCATAAAATGCGTTGCAAACCAGTTCGTATCCTTCATTGACATTATACTCGATCTTTGACGCCATAGTAGTTGAGAGAAATCTGGTGTGAGGGAAGAGAGTTTGTCGACACTAGATTCTGATCTCAAGAATCTGGAGAGCGTGTCGACAGGGTTTGGTGTTGACTTATTTATACCTTTTAGAACAAAGAAGGTCAAAAGGCAAGTCAACAATCACTGAATGTGTCAACACTGTTGAAAAGTGTCGACCCTGACTACTTAAGTCTCGACAACGGTGTTGACTTCTATGTGTCGACACCAATTATGATGTGTCGACACCAATATCCTTAACTGACGAAACAGTGTTTGAGTGTCGACACAGACATCTGCATATGTCGACACCAATATAGTCGACAGAACTTATGTGTCGACACTTATTCCCTGTGTCGACACAACTCCTGGATATGTTGACACAACTTCCTGAAGTATCGACACCACTTCTCTAGATGTGTCGACATCACTTTCCTGAAGTGTCGACAACTCTTCGCTGTGTCGACACCATTTAGCTGGATATGTCGACACAGTTTTACTTAGCCAATTTTGTTAAACTAATCTATGTTCAACATTCCTAATTCAATTTTAAACTTATTGAATTTAGTTTCATCCAGAGGCTTAGTAAACATATCTATAATTTGATAATCTGTTTTGACAAATTCTAGTGAGATGTCCTCTTTCTCTACATGTTCTCTAAGAAAATGATATCTAATTTCTATATGCTTAGTCCTACTATGTGAAACAGGATTATTAGCAATAGAAATAGCACTTGTAGAATCACAAAGCAAAGGTGTTCTACTTACCTGAATACCATAGTCTTCTAGATGGTGCTGAATCCACAATAGCTGTGCACATCAACTTCCTGCTGCCACATATTCAGACTCAGCTGTGGAAATTGCCACACTAGTCTGCTTCTTACTGCTCCAAGACACCAATCTTCCTCCTAGAAATTGACAGGTGCCTGTAGATCTTTTTTTATCTTCTTTGCAACCTGCAAAGTCTGCATCTGAATAGCCTGTCAGTAGAAAATCTCCATTCATAGGGTACCAAAGGCCTAGATTAGATGTGCCCTTAAGATATCTCAAAATCCTTTTGACTGCAGTAAGATGAGATTCTTTAGGGCATGATTGGTACCTAGCACAAACACATGTAGCATACATGATATCTGGTCTACTAACAGTCAGATATAGGAGGAAGTCAACTATCCCTCTATACAAAGTTTCATCTACAGGTTTCCCTGCATCATCTTTGCTTAGAGACACACTTGTCCCCATTGGAGTTCTCATGGTAGTGGATGATTTCATACCATACTTTTTAATTAACTCCTGGGTGAACTTAGAATGAGATATGGACACGCCATCTTCAGTCTATCTTACTTTGGACACCCAAGAAGAACTTAAGTTCTCCCATACTGCTCATTTCAAATTTCCCTTGCATAAGTTTTGCAAACTTCCTTCAAAGGTTACTTTCAGTAGAACCAAATATTATTTCATCAACATATATTTGGACTAGAATTATCTTTCCATTGGATTCCCTTAGGAATAGAGTCTTGTCTATTTCCCCCTTGAGAATTTGTTCTTAATGAGGAAATTAGACAGGGTTTCATACCAAGCCCTTGGGGCTTGTTTCAACCCATACAAAGCTTTCCTAAGTCTATAAACATAATCAGGTTTGAGGGATCAACAAAATCTGAGGGCTGCTCTACATAGACTTCTTCTTTTAGATTTTCATTTAGGAATGCTGATTTTACATCCATTTGGAATAGCTTGAAGCCTTGATATGTTGCATAAGCAAGGAACATCCTAATTGCTTCCAGTCTTGCTACTGGGGCAAAGGTTTGATCAAAGTCAATACCCTCTTCCTGCCTGTATCCTTTTGCAACAAGTCTTGTTTTGTTTTTCACAATGATCCCACTCTCATCCAGTTTGTTCCTAAAGATCCACTTTGTTCCAATGATGTTGTGGTCTTTTGGTTTAGGAACTAACTTCCAGACCTTGCACCTTCTGAACTGATTCAGCTCCTCTTGCATAACATCAATCCAATGTGGGTCTAGAACAGCTTCTTCAAATTTTTTGGGTTCCACTTGAGATAAAAATCTAGAGCAAAGGACTGTGTTCAGATTCCTGCTCCTTGTCTGTACTCCTTGTCTTGGATCACCAATTATCTGATTTAGTGGATGATCCTTTAAGTGTCTAATAGCTGGAGGTAGTCTATCTTCAGGTTGAAAACCTCCAGTCTCTTCATTATGCTGCATCTCTTGGTTTTCATCAGCATCTGGAGAGTCTTGAACTCCCCCTGGACAGCAGCCACCATTTTCCACTCCCTGATTTGCAGCTGAATCTTCTGTAATGGTAAGCTTGTCCATTCTCTCATTTATACCTGTAGAATTGCAAGAACTACTTGGCAACTCACTGTTAATAAGTCTTGTTTCATCAAAGACAACATGTACAGACTCTTCTACAACTTGAGTAATCAAGTTGTAGACCCTATAAGCCTTACTATTGTTGATGTACCCAACAAATATCCCATCTTGGGATTTGGCAACAAACTTAGTTAGATAAGACTTGCCATTGTTAAGGACATAACACTTGCAACTAAAGATCCTAAAATAGGACAAGTTTGGTTTTCTACCCTTCATAATCTCATAGGGAGTCTTTTTGTGGCTTTTGGTGATAGAAGCCCTATTGATCACATGACATGCAGTGTTTACTGCCTCAGCCAAGAAATATTCTGGGAGAGAAGTGTCACTCAATAAAGTTCTACCAGCCTCAATCATTGTTCTATTCTTCCTTTCAGCAATACCATTTTGCTGTGGTGTTCTAGGTGAGGAGAATTCTTGAAAAATCCCAAATTCTTCACACAGTCTTGTCATACTCTCAGATTGAAATTCAGTGCCGTGGTCACTTCTGATTTTGACCACTGTACTGTCCAGCTCATTCTGAATTTGTTTGACAAAACTATATAAAACACTTGGGGTTTCAGATTTTTGTCTCAGAAAGAGCACCCATGAATATCTAGAGTAGTCATCTACCACCACAAAATTGTAGACCTTGCTACCTAGACTATGAACTGGCATAGGACCAAATAGATCCAAATGTAAGAGGTATAGACATCTCACTGAATCCTTGTTTTCAAGGCTATGAAAGGAGGATTTGGTCTTCTTGCCATTTTGACAAGCTAAGCATATCCCATCATTTATACACTTAACTTGAGGACCATTCCTCACTAACTCTTTGCTAAAGAGTTGGCCAATAGTCTTGTAGTTAAGATGAGCTAGCCTCTTGTGCCATTTAACACAATGAGAGGCTCTCTCATCAGCTACAAGATAAATAGGAGAAACATTGTTCTCACACTCAAAGTTAAGACAATACACATTTCTTTTTCTATATCCTATCAAAATGACCTTTTGATCACTTGACCTTTTGATATGACAACCATTCTTGACAAATGAAATGTCATAACCTAAATCACTCAGCTGACTTATGCTAATTTGGTTGTGTTTCAAACCCTTTACATAAGCCACTTGAGTGATTGTAACTGAGTTATTAGAAATGTTACCAAAACCTTTGATGACTCCCTTTTCAGAACCACCAAAGATTACTTTAGGGCCATTCAACATAGGTGAGTAGTCCTTCAGCATTCCCCTTGTTCCAGTCTTGTGCCTGGAACATCCACTGTCCAAGTACCATATAGGGGCATGGCAACTTGGACTCACCTGCAACACAGATTACCTAACCTTAGAACCCAAATAACTTTTGGGTCCTTGGTGCAAGTTAGTCTGAACTTTAACAAATCTGCCTGCAGCTTTTCTGACAGGCAGACTGCTACTCTCCTTGACACTGATATTGTGCCAACAATCTAAGGCAAAGTGGCCTATCTTGCCACAACACCAGCACTCAGACTTATTATATCTTTATTTAGGTACAACTTTAGCTGAATTATTTGCAGCAGGTCTGTTGTTTTGTGCTGGGGCTTTGCCTCTAGAATTAAACTTAGCAGTCCATGCAGTTTTCTTAAACCCTAACCCAGCCTTACCCTTTTGAGACACAAACTCATCAATCAAGGGTAATACAGATTTTGGTTTAGAAAAACTAGCTACAATCTCCTTTTCTTTCTGAAGTCTATTCTCCAAACATTTAATCTGATCATTTTTAAATGTGATAGTACCCATCTGAATAACAGTAATGTTTTTCAGTCTGGCTATCTCATTCAACTTTTGATCATGCATCTTCTCTGAGTCAGATGCAGCCATCTTAAGATCTGCAATTTCCTTAGCCTGAGTTTTGGCCAGGTTTTTGTTTTTCTTTAATGCCTGCAACAAGTCCCCATATTCATCTATCACCAGATGAATATCACCTTCAGACTCAGACCCATCCACATCACTTGATGCAGATGTTGCTGACTCTGACCCAGTACTACAATCTGAATTTCTAGAAAAACATTGTACCTTACTAGGACCAGGCTGATCCTGACACTTGTCTTCTTCTGATAAAGCCATCAGTACCTTGCACTGATGGTCTTCTTGTTCATAGATAGAGTTCAGCACTTGCAGAAACTCATCTTCTTCATCTGCTGCATATAGACCAATGTATGCCTCAGCTTCAGATTCTGACTCTGAAGATGATTGGTCTGTCAAGCTCTTCTCCTTCTTAGCAACAAAGGATTTCTCCTTCTTGCTCTGGTTTTGAGTCTTCTTTTTATCAGCAGACTCTTTTCTTTTATCTGGACACTCAGCCACAACATGTCCAGGCCTATTACAACAGTAGCAAACTATCTTTGATGTTATAGATTTGCTTGGCTTAGACCTGCTCCGGAACTCCCTGGATGACTTCCTCTTTTGATAATAGTCACCCTTAGGCTGAGATGTGGAGGGCTTAGACTTCCACTGCTTCTTCTTCAGGAATCTCTGAAACTGCCTTGTGAAGGCAGCAAAGTCTTCATCTGAGTCACTGATGTCTGAACTTTGGTTGTCTGAATTATCTGAAGTAATTTCAGCAACTATCTTAGGAGGTGATGGAGACATCCTCCTATTCTTCCTAGTGGCTTCAACCATGAAGGCCACAGCCTTTTCTCTATGCTCCCCTTTTTGCACTTTTCTCTTCCTCTTTCCTAGTCATCAACTGCATCTCATATGACAGTAATTTTCCAAACAAAGTTGGAGGTGAGATATCTGCAAGTTTGGCCACTTCCCTAATGACACAAATCTTAGTGTCCTAATCCTTTGTCAAGGATCTTAGGAATTTATCATTCAGTTCATATGTACTGAAGATTCTTCCATAGGACATCAGCTCATTTACTATTCTATAGAACTTTTTATAACACTCAATTATAGTGTCAGACTTTACTTGTCTGAAACTCTCATATTTCTGGTTTAGCATAGACTTTCTATCTTGTTTGACTTCTTCAGAACCCTCCATGTAGACTATCAAAGTATCCCACATTTCCTTGGTGGTCTTGCAGTGAATCAAATTTTGAAAAGCTGCATCATCTATGGCACTTACTATGATATTCTGGGCTCTTTTATCCATAGTTTCCAGGATGATCTCATCCTTAGTCATCTCTGAAAAATCCTTGGGAATTCTTTGGTTTGCATCTAGAACTAAAATCTTCATATAAGGACCTTCCTTTACTGTAATGTAGATCCTTGGATCAGAAGCCTCCATAAACAGCCTGACCCTTTCTTTCCATATTCCAAATATCTCCTTCCTGCATATGGGTAATTTCATAGAACCTAGTTTCTTATGATTTTCTCCTGAACCCATTTTCTTGATCTTGAATCTGCCTTAAGGATCTAACTCAGACTGTTAAGTCCTTCTTTGAGTAACCTCCCTATGATACCACTTGAAAGAATTAGTGCCTAACTACCTAGAGGGGGGGGGGGGTGAATAGGTGTAATTCCTTTTTCTTTTTAAGGCAGCAAATCTATTCAATTATTTACTTAACAACAGATAATTCTATAGCTAACACATCACATATTCACAGAATTAACACAACACAGATTGCACATAGATTTTTATAGTGGTTCCCCAAGGTCTGGGTACATCCACTTTCCCCCTTCGCCTATCTAGTAGTGTGGTGGATTCGGCCTAACTTCTTCTCTTCACCTCAGATCCTCAGATCTTACAGTAGCTCAGAACCCCAACAAGGATCCTACAACTCAGAGTGAGTCCACACTCCTACAGCTCAGGTACACAGCCCTACCTCAGCCTACACAAGGCCTACAACTCAGAGATAATATTCTCCTACACTCAACCTTTATAAACACAGGCTTACAGCTCAGATCTATAAAGATCCTACAGAAATTAGATTTTAAGTTTGTAATTAACCACCACCTAGATAGAGAGAGAAGGGATGGATAGTTTTTTGATCAGTTCTTGGAAGAATCTGATGGCAGAGAACAACCTCTCTTAGCTTTCTTCAAAGCTTCTTGAATCTGAACTCAGTAGGGTAGAACTCTTGAGAAGTTGATCTTCAATCAGCTTCTGACTTGACATTCAAATCTCAATCTGAATCTTTCTTGGCAGCCTGGTTCAGCAAATGCACTTCAGTAGATGGAGCTCTCTCTCTCCAACTTCTTCTTTTTCTCTTTCTTTAGAATTCTGTATACGTTTCTGTTGTGTCTTATTCATCTCATCGGTTGAAGGAGAAACCCTTTATATATTCTTTCTCCATGGTAACTGGCTGATCCGGTTTCTAACAAACTTTTGACAGCCTTGACAGTTGCAGTAGACCGGTTAGAAATGGCAGCTTTCAAGTTATCCAGTCACTTCTTGAAATACTGTCTCTGTCTGAAAGTGTCGAGACTGAACTTCATCATGTGTCGACACAAGTAGACTAAGTGTCGACACAAGTGAACTAAGTGTCGACACAAGCCTTGGTGGTGTCGACACATCTCCTTTGTTGTTGTTAATGCTTCTCGACATAATCTTCTGTAGAATGTGTCGACACTGATTCTGTGTGTCGACACAATCACTTCTCTTCTTTAACATAGTTGAAACTTTGCTGTGTGTCGACACAAGTCCTGTGTGTCGACACAGTTGATGTCGACAAGGTCTTCTGTGTGTCGACACTGCCTCTTGATGTCGACACAGTTGATGTCGACTAGCTATTTCTGTGTGTCGACACTGCCTCTTGGTGTCGACACAGTTGATGTCGACAATGCTTCACTGTGTGTCGACATTCCCTCTACATGTCGACACAGCTGATGTCGACTAAACTTCTCTATGAGTCGACACTGTCTATGTATGTCGACTTAGTTTCTTCAGGTGTCGATACAGCCTTTCCAAGTGTCGACACAATTAGCTCCAAGTGTCGACATAGCTTTTCTCCATTGTCGACACAAGCCTTCATAAATGTCGTCACAGCTTCTCCTGGTGTCGACACATGGACTTAGAAATTTTTCTGCATTCCTGCATTTACTTAACCTGCACATATAAACTCAAAACAACATCAAATACACCTTGATGCATATCATTGAGTAAGGTGAGGCTTCTTCAAAGCTGGTACAATTTTCCAATGTACCTAACACTGCGGGATTGTAGGATACCTTGAATACTTGATTAAAATTAGGGAGTCTCAAAACAGGTGTAGTGGACATCTTATCCTTGATAATCTCAAAGACTATAGCTGCTGATGACGTCCACTAGAAATTTCCCTTTTTCATACACTCAGCAACTGACGTCATAATCGTACTGAAGTTCTTAATAAATTGAAAATAAAAGGTGGCTAATCCATGAAAACTACAGACATCGTGAATGTTTTGGGGTGTAAGACACTCACAGACCACTCAAACTTTCTCGGGATTCTTAGTGATGTTAGTAGAGCTCATTATATAACCAAGAAAGATGACAGACAACCATAAAAATGCATTTTTTTCAAATTGATGTATTGTCACTTGGCTCGCAGGAGCTCAAAAATAGTACGCATGTGAGTCAAGTGCTCACTCTCAGTCTGACTATAGATTACGATGTTGTCAAAATAAACTACTATGAACTTCCTAATATAAGGTCTGAAGACCTGGGTCATAATCCAAGTGAATGTACTAGCAGCATTGGATAACCCAAAGGGCATCACAAGCCACTCATAAAGTCCGTCCTTTGACTTGAAGGAAGTCCTCCACTCATTTCCTTCATGTATATGGATCTGATGATATCCACTACGAAAGTAGATTTTAGAAAAGATCGTGGCTCCAGTCAATATGTCTAACATGTCATCTAGTCTGGGTATCGAGAATCAGTATTTTATAGTGATTTTATTGACAACACGGCTGTCAATACATATATGCCAAGTACCATCCTTTTTTGGACCAAGGAGGGTAGACACTGCACATGGACAAAGACTATGTCGAATAAAGCCTCTATCTAGTAACTCTTTGATCTGCCTCTATAACTCCTCGTCAGCTGCAAGATTCCATTGGTAATGTGATAAATGAGTGAGGGAGGCTCCAAAAACAAGATATATCGCATGTTGAATAAACCTCATGGGATGTAACTCAACCGAAAGCTCATCAGGGTGTATATCATGGAACTCCTATAAGAGTCTTTTAGAAGGTATAGGAGTAGACTCATACCTCTCTAATAACCCATATGCATGTAAGATAACTAAGGCATAATAAAATCCACCATCAAAATTCTCTTGATGGAACTCAATGTCTTGTATAATGTTGAGTTTTCTTCCTTTTTGTGGGAGAAGTACACTCTTTCGCACTATGGCTCGCACGAGATGTTGATGTTATGAGTAGAACAGGGGTTAACACTACTCTCTTTCCATCTAGGAGAAAGGAGCAAGTGTTGGACCTACTATGCATAGTGAGATCTCGATCATATAACCAATGTTGCCCAAGTAATACGTGGCACACATCAATATGCATAACGTCACACCGGATGTTATCAGAGTTGGTACTGATAGTGATGGGCACCAAACATCTCATAGTCACTAACATTGTAGTCTTGGTGACCCAACCTACCTGGAATGAGAATGGGTGCGGCTTAGTAGTGAGTTCCATACGGAGTAACATAATCTCAGTTATCATGTTCATACAACTCCCACTATCCGCTACTAATCGACACACTTTCTCCCCACCCTTAAAGTAGGTTTGGAAAATGTTCGTCCACCAATAATTGGAGGATTCATATGGCGTAGATAACATGCCTATCACTACTAGAATGCCCGGATCTTTCTCCTCATCACTAGACGCACTGTACACTTCGTCGTTCAAGACACGTGAATCCTTCTTATCTATAGCTTCTTCTACAGGATTGTCCTCATCAGTCACCTCATAAATAACCAGTGTGCCTTTCATCTTAGTTCAATCTCTTGAAATATGGCCCATTTACTGGCACACATAGCATCATATCTGTAAACGGGTCACAGTTCCCCTAGGGGACTTCCCTTTTTGATCTTTCATATAGGTAGAGGTAGGCTTTGATCCATTATCCTTACCTTTCGTTTCTTCTTTTTTATATGGAGTATTCATTTTTGGTTGAGATTTGAACCGAGAGGTACTCTTCTAGTGCTCCTCGATATTGATGGCGATAGATATGGTCTCTGCCGGGGTATTGACCATATCAAATCAACTCATTGTGGATTTCGGGTCGTAGTCCACACTTAAATTTAAATAAGGTGTCACGTGGGTGTTCTACTATGTTGGACCTAATCATACGATCCTTCATCTCTATAATATAGTCAGATACTGGTTTGGACCCTTGTCGTAGAGATGTCAACTCATTTCTTAGACGGGTCTGATAGTAATGGAGAAAGTACCGCTCCTCTATTATGTCTTTCATGTGGGGCCAATGTGTAATGGGAGGGCATCCATTCCTCTATAGACTTCGCTCTTCACCTATCCAAAATATTTTCACTTGCTTAGATAATCTCACATTGGCGAACTAAACATTTTGGGCCTCCGTCATACGACACAACTCAAAGTAGGTATCTATGTCAATAACCCAGTCAAAAAAGATGAAAGGTTATTGGAAGTTTAAATCACCTAGAGGCATTGAATAAGTGCTTTTGCTAATTTTAATCTCTTTTGATTTTATGCTAAATTAACACTGATCACATATCACAAAACAGAACACACATAAGCAAACAATAATTATAGTGGTTCCTCAGAATACGGTACTTCCACTTTCTCTCACCACCTATCTAGCAGTATGCTAGACTCATCAACCTCCTTCAAGACTTCTCAGTTCCAAGAACTTACAACACAGATTTTGCAGAATTTCAGCTTAGTTCTACACAAAACCCTACCTCAGGCTCTCAACAGCCTATCTTAGAGTTCACAAACTCCTATCTCAGAGTTCACTAACTCCTATAACTAAGAGACCCAGCTAGTTTCCTACCTCAGACTTTCTCAAAGTCCTACCTCAGGCTTTCCCTTAAGCCCTATCTCAAATCTATAAAAGTTCCTACGATGAACTATTTTAAATTTATGTTACAATGGTAGACTCAATAAAAGATGAACCTAGAATTTCTAAGTCTTCTTTAGCTTTTCAAAGATAGATTTCTTCTTGAAGTAGCACCTGAACATAGAGTATCTCTTCTTTCAGAGCAGGTCTAGTGTTGTTCTAGCTTGATTGAAGAGGAGAACTGATTTCATCTTTGCTTCAACAGGAATAAGATATTTATTCTAATTTTGTTGCTAGAAGACCTCTTGCTCACTGATGTTTTCTTCAGAGAGAGCTAACACTGGCAGCTACGATTCCACGCTTTCACCAATTTGAATTCCCGCCAACCAAGCACTCAATAGTAATAATGTTGTCAAGGCAATACCGTTTTGAGAATGTTCCTACAAAATGATACCGTCTTGATACAACCAACATACACGGCGATATTGTCGAGTACAATTCACTTATCACAGTGATTCGTCTTAAACTTTAGTAACTTTTTACTTATACTAAATTAGAGACATAAGTGAGTTTACTAATGCTCTTAACTAATCTCAGGACCTATTGAGATTGACTATCAATGTGAGAAAGTTTACATGCACAAATTCAAATAGATTTATCATCAAAGACATTATGTACTTATCATTGTAAGAGGTACTTCTTCAAATCCTGGAATATTGAGGGCAATATTCCTAGCAATCTTCCACTATTTGAAGAAGTCAGAACTCTTGACCAAAGATAAGATACATAACCAATAAACCAGATCAACATTGAAATGAGCAGTTAAGTATATAATTGAAAACAAGACTGCTTGCAATAAGCAAACACAAATGTATGAATATATATATAGCCAGAGGGTTTACGTTAATTAAAACATAAACAATAGTTCATTTAAAGATCATCTTAAATATCAACATTGCTCTGCCTCTCGAGATACTGGAAATTTGTCAATCAATTGATTGAAATCATCATCTGAATCTGAACTCTTCCCTATATGGATAGGTGCATAAGATGCTTCACCAGTTTCAACAGTCCTCTTTCCAGCTCCTTTTCATTTGGCTTCATGCCATTCAAAATACTTGTGAGGTTTAGGAATGTATCTAGATGAACACTGATAGGATTCTGCCTATTCAAATTCTCCTTGACAGTGTTTTCTCTTCGGGTCTTCCTTTCTAAGTGCTTGACCTATTCTTCAGATGGATAGATTCTATCAATATCAAATTTGAGCTATCAATTACTTATCCATGTATCCATGCTGATGGTCTTGGAGTAATGATAGTCACTATCCTTAGAATTTTTCTTTCTCTACTTTGCCATAAATTATTATGGGTGCATAGTACCATCTCTTTCTATTTTATTGGCCCTTTGCTCATTCAGAGGATCATGTCTTCCTTTTTTCTTGATGAATTCATCAAAAGGTTCACATAAGTCCAATAAAGGAAGGTTGAGTGCCAGCCTTGTCCCTTGGAGATTCTATAGAGATTGGTCAGCATGTACACTCTCCCCTTTTCTGGCTTCTTCAAATATCCTATTATTGAGGTGAATGGTGTTTGCCTCAAACCTACTTGATAAGGTTTGAAAGATATTTTCATTATCACTAAGAATTGTTGAAATTTGTGAAGTGGAGGTGGATGACGGGACAGGTCGGGCAGCCTGGGTGGACAGCATTGGCGGACTAGGCGGACTGGGCGGACTGCGGCCTAGTGGTAAGTCTAGTGAAAGCCAGCTGTTCTAAGCGGGTTGTTTGCATATAGTTCGCGGACTGTGCGACCTGGTATCTGCGGATAAGGCGTTGGTTGATAGGTTTAGCCAAGAAGCGGCCTGAGCGGATAGGGGCTTGCGGACTGGTGCTTTGCTCAGTGGCCGCATTGCAAGCTTGTGCATTGGCGGTTTGGCTCATGTTCGCTGGAAGCTTGCGGACTGGCGTGTCTGCGGTATGGGCTGTTGCGGACTGGGCTTAGAGCTTGGCTGAGGCCTTGTCGAGCTCTGGTGTTACAGCAGGTGCTTTGCTGTGGAGGTCTTTGGCGGACTGGTGTTTGGAGTCCGGGAGGAGGCTGCTGCGTTGGGGCAGGTGTGCGAGTAGCTTGCGGACTGCTGGCGGTCAGTGTGCTTGGATGTTTGGCGGACGGAGTTTGTGTTCCCCATGCTCGCATTAGCCTTTGATGGTTTTGGACTTGGTCACACTCTGTGCCAAGACCATGGTGTCCGCAGTATCCGCCAAGTCCGTTGTTGACCGGTCGGACTGTTGCTCTCTGCCTTTGGTCGTGGACTTGTGGCGGATTGAGGTTTGAGTCTTGCGGACTGCCTCGGCTTGTGCGGGCAGCCATTGAAGGGGGTTGCTGTCCTGCAGTGGTTGGAGGCTTTACGGGCTGATGCCTTGTCTGCATAATCTTGGGCGGACTGATGAGGGTTCACCAATGTTGCCTTGCTCCTGGCGGTTTTCCTTGGTATCCGGCTAAGTCCTTGCGGACTCGGCGGACGGTGTTTTGCTATCGCGCGGGCTAGGGCGGTGTCGCTATATCTAGGGCGGTGACCACACTCCTCACCTCGCCTATAAATAGGACTCCCTGACACATCTACTGTAATTGAGTGAACAGTAAGTTGGGTTGGGCAAGGAGCTGCGGTCTCAGTTTTTCTGTCCGCGCGATTTGATTCAGGGCTGACGGTTTGATGTGTGCAGGTCGTGCGGGTACCTTCAAGGATCCAGGAGTTTGGCTGTGACTTCGGTCAAGTACTTGGAAGTTGTGTGGTCTCTGCGGATTCAGCAGGAGGTCGCTCTGCGGCTTGTCAGTTCTCTGTTTCAACTTTGCCAGCTTCAATAACCTGTCCGCCGGCTTCAGGCGGGTAGGGGGTTTGTTCCTCTGTTCAGCTTCAGCAGGAGACGAATAACGGTGTGTCCGCGCGGCCTCACGGCTTCGGCGTACTCCGTGGCTATTCGGCGGATTCCAGCTTAAGTTCGGGAGATCTCAGCGGACTCGGCGACCTCGGCGACCTCGGTAGTCTCGGCGGACTCCGGTGCTGTACGCCTGGCTTGGTCATTGGTGCTTTCTGTTTACAGCTATTTATGCTAGCGAAATCATGTCTCGCTATGTATACCTCACTTTGTAAAGAAGATTAATGGATATTAGATCTGCTTGTGCTTGCATTGTTTGTTGGGATTAGCCTTGTTCCTTGGTTTTCCGCAGGTTCAACGTGAGAACTGGGTAGTGCCGAAGATATTAATTTGGCATTTGGGCTACCTTGCTGACCACGCTGAGAAAATTTAACATGGTATTAGAGGTAGGTTCAGTTGCGTGAGCGGTAGTCAACCAGTGTTGTTACTCAGGGATTGAGTGGTGTTCAACCTATGTTGTTGCTCGGAGCTTCTGAAATGTTGCCAACAGGTGTTGCAATGGAAGGGAGCTTTGCAAGGGGTCTTGACATTGAACTCTTAACGCCGACTAACTTCAAGAACTGGAAGTTGTGCATGAAGAGTTATCTTCTTGGCGAGGAGCTGTGGGAAGTCGTAGGTGGTGACGAAAGACAGGAAGTAACTGCTGTGTTTGGTACTGCTGAGCAGGTTAGGCTCTGGAGGAAAACAAATGCTAAGGCGGAGTTTATCCTCAAGAGGGCCGTGTCTCCGGTACTGTTTGATCACATCGTTGGATGTGAGTCAGCTGCTGATATTTGGACAACCATTGATGAGTTGTTCAATAGGAAGAATGTGGCGCAGCTTCAGTTTCTGGAGAATGAGTTGGCCAGGGCAACTCAGGGAGACCTTTCCATCTCGAAGTACTTCTTAAAGATGAAGAGCTTGTGTGCTGAGCTGTCGGCACTGGATCCTGATGAGACTATCTCTGAGGCTAAGATGAAAAGGCACATTATCCGCGGCTTACGGAAGGAGTATGTGGCCTTTGTGACATCTGTTCAAGGATGGGCTACTCAGCCGTCTTTACTGGAGCTGGAGAATCTGCTTGCATCGCAGGAGAGCTTGGCAAGGCAGATGGCTGGAGTGAATCTTAATCCGGAAGGCAGCGAAGCTCTCTTCTCAGGCAAGAAGAAAGGATGGGAAGGGAAGAAGAAGAAGAAGGTGCAGGTCGCTGGTGAGAAGGAGACTTCAACTTCATATCAGCCGGAGAGGAGCACTGCTCCTAAAGACTGGAAGAAGAATTTGAAGTTCTACCGGTGTCATCAGCGAGGGCACTTCAAGCGGGACTGCAAGGTCAAACTGCAGCCTGGGCATGCTGCTTGAAAGGAGGAAGCTTGCTCGAGAAGTGAAGAAGCAGAATGGGGCAGAGCTTTCATGACGGGCACTTGTGTCCGTGCCTTGTCTACTGAGGACTTCAACGGCGAGTGGATCGTGGACTCTGGGTGTGGTCATCACCTCACTAGAGACAAGTCGAAGTTCACCTCCATTCAGGCATACTCAGGTAATGAAGCTATTATCACTGCTGATAATACTGTTTATGCAGTAGAGAAAGAGGGGGTCGTGTCTTTGGGTAGTGATCAGGGGCCATTCACATTAAGGAGTGTGTATCACGTGCCGGGCATGAAGAAGAACCTCTTCTCGGTGACCAATGCGGTGGACGCTGGTTATCACATTCTGTTTGGGCGAACAGACGTGAGGTTCCTTCGCAATGTATCAGCGGTTAAGGCTGACGTTGCTCATGTAAGGAGGAGGGTGAAGAACTTGTTTCTTCTTACCACCAATTCTTATGTTGATCATATGATGGCCAATGATAGCGCTGCTATCTGGCATGAGAGGCTGGGGCATGTTGGCATGGACAAGCTGAAGTCGATGGCTAATAGAAGTTTGGTGAAGGGGTTGCCTAAGTTGTCCTCCTTTGGTGACGGGCATGTTTGCGCGGGCTGTCAATACGGTAAGGCACATCGCCTTCCATTTTATAAATCACAAACAAGGAGCAAGAAACCATTGAAGTGCATTCATGGCGACTTGATGGGACTGACGGTTACTGCCAGCCTTGGTGGAAGTAGATACATGCTTGTCTTGGTTGATGGCTACGCAGGGTATACTTGGGTGTACTTCTTAAAGGAGAAGTCAGAAGCCTTCCGTTTGTTTGTGGAGTTTAAGGAGTTGGTAGAAGGCCGGCTTGGCTTGCAGATTAAGAAGCTTAGAACTGATAACGGGGGTGAGTTTGTCTCCTCCGAGTTTTCTAACTTCTGCAGGAAGCACAGGATCCAACAAGAGCTTACTTGTGCTCACACTCCACAACAAAATGGGGTAGCGGAGCGGAAGATCCGTCATCTGACGGAGACCTGCAAATGCTGGCTTCATGCGAAAGATATCCCAAGGTCATTTTGGGTGGAGGGGATGTCTTGTGCTGCTTACGTCATCAACAGGATGCCACTCAGCCCTATCAACATGAAGACTCCTTTTGAGATGTTGCTGAAGGAGAAGCCGAGTGTGGGACACCTTCGGGTGTTTGGTTCAACTTGCTATGTGCATGTCCCGGATGCTTCATGGACTAAGCTGGATGCGAAGGCAAGGAAGCTTGTCTTTGTTGGCTACGATGAGCGGAAGAAGGGATGAAAATGCATGGATCCTGCGACGAAGAAGTTCGTGGTGTCAAGAGACGTTGTCTTTGACGAGCTGACGTCGTATGGAGGTGGCTCGGTTGAGCTAACCGGAAGTAGCAAGGTTGATGAAGCACTGGTGGTGGCTGCTGAAGGCTTGGAAGAGGAGCTTGTTGTTTCACCAGCAGCTCCTGTTGCTTCTAACTCCGAGGCTGAGCCTTCTGGCTCAGGAAGCAGGGGGAGCACTGCTCAAAGCTTGCCCCAGGTAGGAGTTGAGCCCGAAGAAGCAACAGAAGCAGTGAGCAAGGAGTCGACCCTTCAGAGATCGAAGAGGGTTGTTAAGCCACCGGCTCTGTACTATGATGGGAATGCAGTGAGCTTTGTCTCCTGCTTCTTTGCAGGTCCTCTGGATGAGCGAGAGCCTGCAACCTTCAACGAGGCCACTGGAGTTAGGAGTGGGAAGGTGCCATGAAAGAAGAGATTGATGCTCTGAAGAAGAATGAAACCTGGGACCTTGTGCCCAAGGTTGATGACATTACTCCGGTTACTTGCAAGTGGGTGTATAAGTTGAAGAATAAGGCTAATGAGAGCATTGATAGGTTCAAAGCTCGCCTGGTCGCTAGAGGATTCTCACAACAGTATGGAGATGACTATGAGGAGATATTCAGTCCAGTTGCGAAGATGACTTCAGTTAGAGTGGTGATCGCCTTGGCTGCTAGCAAGGGATGGAGGTTGTGGCAACTCGATGTGAAGAATTCCTTTCTTTACGGAGAGATTGACAAGGACATCTTCATGGATCAGCCGCTTGGTTTTGTCTCTGAAAAGCATCCGAACTATGTTTGCAAACTCAGGAAGGCTCTCTATGGGTTGAAGCAAGCTCCTAGAGCTTGGTATGGGAAGATTGCAGAGTACTTGCAATTCTGTGGATACCTTGCTTCCAACTCGGATTCAAGCTTGTTCGTCAAGAAGAAGGGGGAGCTACTAGTCTTGGTCCTGTTGTATGTGCATGACATGATCATCACAGGGAATTCGGAGGGGGAAGTAGCAAGGCTCAGGGCAGAGCTTGCTATACGCTTCGAGATGAAAGACTTGGGAGAGCTTCATCACTTTCTCGGTCTTGAGGTGGAGAGGAAGGAGTGTGGGATTCTCATTAGCCAAAAAGGGTATGCAGATCGTATTTTAAAGCTGTTCGGCATGGGCGAAGGGAAGAAGTGTTCTACTCCACTGGAACCTGGGTTGAAGCTTCGACGAGATGAGGGAAGGGTTCTTCATGATCCCTTGATGTTCAGGGCTCTTGTTGGGAGCTTGATTTACCGGATGATTACAAGTCCGGATATTGCTTATGCTGTTGGCCGAGTAAGTCGGTATATGGCTGAACCAATGCAATCTCATCTAGTGGCGGCGAAGGATATTCTGAACTATGTCAAGGTGACTTCTGACATGGGACTCCTCTATGGAAGGGACTCGGAGTTTGTATTGCTTGGGTTCACAGATGCTGACTATGGCGGTGATTCGGATGATCAGAGGTCTACTTCAGGTTATGTGTTCACTTGCGGTTCAACTAGCATCTCGTGGTGTAGCAAGAAGTAGGACTCGGTGTCAGTCTCAACTATGGAGGCAGAGTATAAGGCTTCGGCCTTGGCTGCTCGGGAAGCCATCTGGTTGAGGAGGCTTATAGAGGATGTTCATGAAGAAGTGCAAGGGCCGACTTTACTCCGGGGTGACAATGAGAGTGCTCTCAAACTGGTTAACAATCCAGTGTATCACGCCAGGACCAAGCATATAGAGATTGATCACCATTTCATCAGGGAGAAGGTGTTGGAAGGATCTCTGTTGGTCGGGCATGTACGAAGTGAAGATAATATTGCTGACATCTTCACGAAGCCACTGTCAAAGGGGCCTTTTGAGCGCTTGCGCAGCTTGTTGGGCTTGGTCACCACTTTCCACTTCAAGGGGGAGTGTTGAAATTTGTGAAGTGGAAGTGGAAGACGGGACAGGCCGGGCGGCCTGGGAGGACAGCATTGCCGGACTGGGCGGATTGGGCGGACTGCGGCCTAGTGGTAAGTCTAGTGAAAGCCAGCTGTTCTGAGTGGGTTGTTTGCATATAGTTCGCGGACTATGCGGCCTGGTATCTACGGATAAGGCATTGGCTGATTGGTTTAGCCAAGAAGCGGCCTGAGCGGATAGGGGCTTGCGGACTGGTGCTTTGCTCAGTGGCCGCGTTGCAAGATTGTGCATTGGCGGTTTGGCTCATGTTCGCGGGAAGCTTGCGGACTAGCGTGTCCGCGGTATGGGCTATTGCGGACTGGGCTTAGAGCTTGGCTGAGGCCTTATCGAGCTCTGGTGTTACAGTAGTGCTTTGCTGTGGAGGTCTTTGGCAGACTGGTGTTTGGAGTCCGGGAGGAGGCTGCTGCGTTGGGGCAGGTGTGCGAGTAGCTTGCGGACTGCTGGCGGTCTATGTGCTTGGATGTTTGGCAGATGGAGTTTGTGTCCGCCATGGTCGCATTGGCCTTTGATGGTTTTGGACTTGGTCACACTCTGTGCCAATACCATAGTGTCCGCAGTATCCGCCAAGTCCGCTGTTGACCGGGCGGACTGTTGATGTCTGCCTTTGGTCGTGGACTTGTGGCGGATTGAGGTTTGAGTCTTGCGGACTGCCTCGGGTTGTGAGGACAGCCATTGAAGGGAGTTGCTGTGCTGCAGTGGTTGGAGGCTTTGCGGGCTGATGCCTTGTCCGCATAAGCTTGGGCGGACTGATGAGGGTTCGCCAATGTTGCCTTGCTCCTGGCAGTTTTCCTTGGTATCCGGCTAAGTCCTTGCGGACTCGGCGGACGGTGTTTTGCTATCGCGCGGGCTAGGGCGGTGTCACTATCTCTAGGGCGGTGACCACACTCCTCACCTTGCCTATAAATAGGACCCCCCTGGCACATCTACAGTAACTGAGTGAACAGTAAGTTGGGCTGGGCAAGGAGCTGCGGTCTCAGTTTTTCTGTCCGCACGGTTTGATTCAGGGCTGATGGTTTGCTGTGTGCAGGTCGCGCGGGTAGCTTCACGGAGCCAGGAGTTTGGCTGTGACTTCAGTCAAGTACTTGGAAGTTGTGCGGTCTCTGCGGATTCAGCAGGAGGTCACTCTGCGGCTTGTCAGTTCTCTGTTTCAACTTTTCCAGCTTCAATAACCTGTCAGCCGGCTTCAGGCGGGTAGGGGGTTTGTTCCTCAGTTCAGCTTCAGCAGGAGATGAATAACGGTGTGTCCGCGCGGCCTCGCAACTTTGGCGGACTCCGTGGCTATTTGGTGGATTGCAGCTTAAGTTCGGGCGATCTCAGCGGACTCGGCGACCTCGGCGACCTCGACGGTCTCGGCGGACTCCGGTGTTGTCCGCCCAGCTTGGTCGTTGGTGCTTTCTGTTTACAGCTGTTTATGCTAGCGAAATCATGTCTCGCTATGTATACCTCGCTTTGTAAAGAAGATTAATGGATATTAGATCTGCTTGTGTTTCCATTGTTTGTTAGGATTAGCCTTGTTCCTTGGTTTTCCGCTGGTTCAACATGAGAACTGGGTAGTGCCGAAGATATTAATTTGGCGTTTGGGCTACCTTGCTGACCACGCTGAGAAAATTTAACAAGAATTGCATATCTTGTCTCTTCAGCTAGCTGCATGGATTATGGTTGAGTAGAATATGCATATTTCTCTATGTGATCAACTCCTTGTCTAATAGTTTCTTCAGACTGGATTACATATTATTTGACACTAGTGATGTCCTGGGTGCTCAGCCTTAGACTTTCATCCATGGATCTTAGGATTTTTATATTTTCATATACTGAGTGCTTGATACTTTGTCAAACCATTTTGTAATTTCAGCATTAATGTGAGCAGTGTCACCTTTTAGAACATTTTGCTCTCCCATTATTTCAACTTTGTATTTTTGCACTTCTTTTAAAATATTAGCTTTTACACCTTTCACAGACACATCATTTTAAGCTTTCAGAGAGGATGTCTGTTCATATAACATTGCCTTTATATTATTGAGAATGAAGCTTGTCGATTCAACAATGCCAACAATATGAGGTGTGCCTTCATCAAAAATTTGAGGCTGGACCAATGTTGTTCTCATGTTCTCTTGGACTGCCAACTCAGGATGAGTAGCATCCTCAGCCTCTTAATATATGGGCAGACCACCACATAAAGTAGAGAGCACAGGTTGAGACCCCCCTCACCAACATCATCATCACCTGAGAATTTATCCAGAGAGTCAACTATTTCGTTTTATGCACACTCCCCGTTAGTTGGGGTACCTGTCTTTACTAAACCAGCCGTCTTCCCTCAGTTGATGCCTATATTTCCTTAGGAGTGATGACATTCTCAACATGGTTATCTGAATCAAACTAAACTTGGACACTTGAATCCTAGTTACATTCTTATTTCTCACTTGAGGAAGACAAGTTGGGCTCATATATAGGTTTACTGACACCCCTTTTCACCAGCATCCTCTAAATCTAAACAATCTGCAACAACTGTCTTCTTCCCTTTCTTCTTTTTCTAACACCGCTTCTCAACTGGAGCCTTTGTAAGACCCCATTTTTTAGTTTTGTTCATATGCCTAGAACCACCGCTTTGTGGTGACACCAACTCCCGAGAAGGTCGTCGCCACAAATCGCTGATTATACCGGCAAGTACTCAACCATGTACCATAAAAGAAAAGAAGTATTAACAAAACTAAACAAGTACAAAGTCACAGTACAATATATGAAGTCCACATAAAATAAAAGCTGAGCAACATGAAATAGTAAGTCTGGAAGGAAAGATAAGAGGGCTCTTGCCCAGTACATATGATCCACACTACATAACACCCATGAAAGAAAAACTACTAAACACTCATGGATCCCATGGCTGCTGCTGCCACTCCTGGATTAGACTAGTTCACCTCCTCCTGCATTATGCCCTGGATGTGCTGGTTCCCCTGGTGCTGCACCCTCTCTCCCAGCTGGAGTCCCTGGTGTTATGCCCATCGGGATGTTAGTTTAAACTAAGTCTTGGTCCCCCTCCCCCCTCTGTGACATCTAGGCACCATGCGGGGAGGATGATGAGGATGGTATTGAAAGTGGAGAGTAAACAAGAGCAGGTGATAGTGGCCCTAGCTACCAAATGTTAAAAATGTCTATCATATTATTATCAGTTACATAAATGAAGCTGAAAGTAAAGGAACAACATAATGAAAACAATAATGAGAAGTAAAGGTAAATAGCTAACAATCATCACAGAGAAGGTAACCTCAATTTAAAGAATGCCCATACAAACATATAAATTAAGGGGTTGTTGGGTACAATGGACACAATGTACTTAATTTGAAGAAGTCCTTTCAACTTAATGATATACACATATTTGTATTTGATGTATATTTAAGTTTATGTTTGCAGGTTATCTATTTCATATTGATTGGATAGGTGGACACAAGATCCTGACTAGATTTTGAAGGAAAATTGTCCAAGTACCAAAAGCGTTGAGTGGAGTCAGCAAAGTGCTGAGTGAAGTCAACACAATCTACATTTAGCAACTTGCAGTGCAGAAAAATGGCTTAGTACAAAAGTGTTGACACACTTTAACTGTGTCGACACCTTTGCAGAAGTTGTACCGAGACATGTCAGTTAACTCGACACATAGAAGAGTCAAGACAGCTGTGTCAAGACAAGTCAGTTGTCTCGACACCTTGAAGACTAAGTCAGCTTACTTGACACTATAAAGTTTAAAGCAGTAGTGTCGAGACAATACAACTGTTTCGACTCAAAGAAGACAGAAAATTTTACTAAGTAAAATTGCGTCGAGAGAAATCAACTGACTCGACACAAAGAAGAATTAAAGCATACACTTTCCTACATCAGACAAATAGTTGTGTCGAGACAAACCAATAGTCTCGACACATGGCAGAATTAAAATATGTCGACAAAGACAACACTTGTGTCAAGACAAGTCAACTGTCTCGACACTTTCGAGTTACAGACGAAAATTCTTCCAAGAATTGTGTCGAGACTGCTAAGATGTCTCGAAACAAGTGTCAAGACACTTTGGACATTTCGACACTTATGTTTCAGAAAATGTACAGAGTCAACACATAAGTGTCAAGATAAGTTTGAACTGTCACCTCAGCAACAGGAATAAGATATTTCAAGAGAAAATGTCTGAGGGTTAATTTGAAATATGATGTCAGATGATGATGTCATCATTCAGTAACCAGCCATCCATGAAGGATATAAATAGAGGGGTTTCTATGCTAACAGAAGAGAGACAGAATTGATCAAACAAACAAAAATTCTCATTCTTACAACAATCCCGAGGTGGAGGAAGAAGATCGAGGTCTTCAAAAAAATCTCCAGATCCTTTCACCAAGTTGATCTGAAGATTAAGGTGGATCTGATCTACATTCTCTTCAAGAAAATCAAGCTTATCAACATCAAGAAGATTACAGATCCAGAGAAGTAACATTTTTGTAACACCCCCTATCCGTCGCATAGTATATAGCAGTAGGTCCGGCCGGGGCCCGACGCCATATACCACAGACAGACCGGGTGGTTACGTATGGAAACCATCCAACCAATCTCAACGTCCTACACAGAGCATTCTAGCGGAAGCAGTTTATATAAGTTGTAAACAAGAACCCAGCATTAGAGCACGAATGTCCACTATTACATAATTAGGAATGTTATACAAAATACCCAAAATCGGCCTTAAGGCCTTACAAAGTGTTTCACTTGAATAATACATGATTTACAAACCTCGGCACGCAGGCCGGTTATACATGAATAAAACAGAAACATTTCTACTTGGGCCTTCGAGGGCCAGCTTCGCAAAAAGGGCTTTAGCCCGCTATTGACCGCTTGGTCCAGCTGCACCTGCAAGCAACAAACCACCGCACGGTGGCAAAACAAGGCAACGGTCAGCAATGCTGACCAAATTATAACGATCCCGCCCCCAACTCGGGGCGGCGATGCTCCTTCCCTGCATTTCATTAGCATAAGCGAGCAATATATATAACCATAGCCATTTCATCACAGACGTTGGCTCGCACGGCCACACGCCCCGTGCACTCAGGGCATATTCTCGGTGAACCGGTCGATGTTACGTCAATTAAAGCCATTAACATTCCAGACTCACCACCGCCACTTAGACGGCCAAACCTATGAGCAATTCGTCTTCCTGGCCTGGGTCACGACAATTTAAGCCATTGATCGCCGAAGACTCCCATCTATGCCAACGGCGAGTGCCACGTAACCTTAGGTCTCTCTAATCAAACGACATAAAGCGGGTACGGTTCCATCTAACCCGTGCTCACATCGCAACGACAATTTAAGCTATTTGCGCGGGTCAAACTTCCACCGAGTCCCATTCTACCGCAAGACACATAACCCCGTTATGTTCAAGTTGGCTCTCAGGCCACCAAGTTGGCAAGATCTCGTATCCGCCCAGTTTTCCGGGTGCACCTTTGGGTTAGTCCCCAAGGCTCCCTGTTGCAATCTACCGCGTAGAAAACCCGAAAAACAAACCATAGCACGGAGTCTTCTCCGGCCTTATGCAATGCAACATCACCGATCCAGGCTAACATGTCCGGGTAGGCTTCACACATCATGCCTACGTTCGTTCTCGCATACGGACTCTAAATAACGGGGACTTTATATATCTACCCGAAGGAACGCCTCCAACTCTCCGCAAACTCGCGAGAGCGGGCTTCCTATGCTAAGAAAGAGAGCGACTCATGCTCAAGATGAGGATCGTTACCCTTGAGTTCCTCTTTGGCGCCATCGAAAAGTAATCGGATAGAAATCACCGCACTTGCGTTGCCTCCGTGGATCCGGAGTCGGCTTGCGATTCGGAGCTCCGAAGCTCCTCCAATGGCGGATCTAGCTCTTCTTCTTCCCTTAGCTCTCCTCTCTCTCCAAGAACTTAGAAAGAGAACAAGTGAAGAAAAGTGAAGGTTTTCCAAGTCAACTCACGGGTATATCCCTTCAGGAACATCCCCCAGCCGTCGGATCTCAACCTAAGGAAACGAACGGCTTTGATTCGGGGCTGAAATGCAAAATCTGGGCCGAACACGGCCTGGCACACGCCCGTGTCCAGGGCCGTGTGCCGCATTCACCGTCAAAATCGAATCTCCTGGAACCTCACACGGGTATCGAACACGCCCGTGTTCGAGCTGACACGCCCGTGTTCCAGCTGACACGGCCGTGAGGCCGGCCGTGTACCCCATGATTTTTCCCCCGTTTTCAACCCTAGCACTGCACGGGTTCTAGGACACGCCCGTGTCCTTGCCCGTGTCACCTTGACACGCCTGGGCCCCAGGCCGTGTACACGGGACATTTCGTCGAGTGAAGATCGACGACTTGATGACACGGCCTTGGACACGCCCGTGTCCTAGGCCGTGTGCCTTGTCTCGACGATCGTCGAGTGAATCTCGACGACTCCCAGGGACGATCATCGACACGGGTCGACACGCCCTGCGACACGCCCGTGTCGCAGGCCGTGTGCCCATTCTCGACGAATCGTCGAGTATAACTCGACGACTTCACGGCTAAGTGTCGACACGGGTCGACACGCCCTGCGACACGCCCGTGTCGCAGGCCGTGTGCCCATTCTCGACGAATCATCGAGTATAACTCGACGACTTCGCGGCTAAGTGTCGACACACGCTTGACACGCCCTGGGACACACCCGTGTCCCAGGCCGTGTGCCTTCTGCCAGAACCCAAACTGACCCAAAACGTCCCCCTTTGCTCCTTTGAGTTTCGGGGCATTACAACTCTCCCCCTCTTAAAAGAATTTCGCCCACGAAATTACATAAAGGAAAGACATACAAAACCAAAATTTGTACCTGAGCGGAACAACTCCAGATATTCGTCAAGCATAGTCTGCTCTCTCTCCCAGGAGAGCTCCTCACGACCGCAATTGTCCCACCGGACCTTGACCATCCTGATCTCTTTATTGCGTAGCCGCTTGACCTCCGAGTCCTCAATCCGCACGGGCTTGACGTTTGTCGTTAGCCCACTTTCCACCGGCACTTGATCGACCGCGATCACTTGCGTAGGCTCTTGCACCGCCTTCCGAAGCACCGAAATGTGGAATACATCGTGTAAACCACTAAGCTCCACTGAGAGCTTCAACCTATAGGCCGCTTCACCAACTCGCTCCAGAACCTCAAACGGTCCAAGGTACCTCGGGCTTATCTTTTTCAATCGTCGCACCCGCGAGACAACCTTGAACGGCTTGATCTTTAAGTATACATAATCGCCCACAGTGAACTCCACGTTCCTGTGCTTGGCATTATAGTACTTTGCTTGCCGGTCCTGAGCGATGAGCAACCTCTCTCGAATCGTTCTCACCAAAGAAGTAGCATCCTCCACTTCCGATCGCTTATACAACTTCGACTCACCCGTTTCTATCCAAGACAACGGCGTGCGACATCTTCTACCATATAGGGCCTCGAAAGGCGCCATCTGAATACTTGCTTGGTAGCTGTTGTTGTATGCGAACTCCACCAAATAGAGGTGGTCTTCCCATTGCTTTCCAAAATCTAAGACACACATGCGAAGCATGTCTTCCATGGTTCTATTCACCCTCTCGGTCTGCCCATCCGTTTGCGGGTGGAAGGCTGTGCTGAATTTCAACTTTGTTCCCAACATTTGCTGCACCAGCCTCCAATCATTGGACGTGAACCGCCCATCTCGGTCACTCACGATGCTGCGGGGCACACCATGAAGCCGTACTATTTTATCCACATAAAGCTTTGCCAGCTTCTCCACCGGATCGTCCTTCCTATGCGGAATAAAATGCGACACCTTCGTTAATCGATCAACAACCACCCAAATGGCGTCGTTCCCCTTTTGCGACCTTGGCAAACCGTGCACAAAGTCCATAGAGATGTCATCAAATTTCCACTCCGGAATAGGCAAGGACTTAAGAAATCCTCCCGGCTTTTGGCACTCCGCCTTTACCAAGGCGCAGGTTTGACACTTCGCTACGTATAGCGCCACATCCTTTTTCAAACCCGGCCACCAAAATAGTTTCTTCACATCGCGGTACATCTTCGTGCTCCCCGGGTGAATCGAGTACTTGGTATGATGTGCCTCGTACAACAACTCCACCCGTAAATTGCCCACGCTTGGGACGCACAGACGACCGTCTTTCCAAAACAATCCGTCCTCCACGACGAATTGGGAATTTGACCCATCTAGAGCCTCTATCATGGACTGCTTCATATGAGCATCCATATCCAAAGCCTGCCGAATCCGATCAGCCAGGTCATATTGGACTTCAGTCCAATTCAGAACTGCTTCAGCACTTGATTGTCTGTCCACACAAACAATCTCCAACGCCTCCAACTCCCGCACCAACCGCTCATCATGCACCGATAGCCAATTGGCTTGAGCTGGGGCTCGGCGACTCAACGCGTCCGCGACCGCATTCCCTTTGCCAGGCACATAGTGGATCTTGAATGTATAGTCCCCCAGGAACTCCATCCACCTACGCTGCCGCATATTCAGATCCTTCTGATCAATAAGATACTTTAGGCTCTTGTGATCGGTGTAGATATCAATCTTCACACCGTACAAATAGTATCTCCACAGCTTCAAGGCAAAAATCACGGCCGCTAACTCCAAGTCATGGACCGGATAATTCCTCTCGTGCACTTTTAGCTGTCTCGAGCCATAAGCTATCACGCTTCCGTACTGCAGTAGCACGCAACCCAAACCGCTGCCTGAAGCATCGTTATATAACTCATAGCCTTCGGTTCCACATGGCGAACTCAGCACAGGCGCCGTGGTCAACCGACACTTCAGTTCCTCAAAAGCTCGCGCGCACTCCGGCGTCCAAACGAACTTATGCTCCTTCCTCGTCAAAGTAGTGAGAGGTAACGCTATCTGCGAGAAGTTCTCTACGAAGCACCTATAATAACCGGCAAGCCCCAAAAAGCTCCGGACTTCTGCTACAGTAGCGAGCTCAGGCCACTCCCGTATCGCAACAATCTTCGCCGGATCCACAGCAATACCCTCTCCACTCACTATATGCCCGAGGAACGCCACTTAGGATAGCCAAAACTCGCACTTCGAGAACTTGGCATACAACTGATTTCTCCTTAGCATCTCCAACACCAAATGAAGATGCTTGAAGTGATCTTCCTCACTTTGCGAGTACACCAAAATATCGTCGATGAAGACGATCACGAAATGGTCCAAGTACTCCCTGAACGTCCTGTTCATCAAATCCATGAATACTGACGGCGCATTAGTCAGCCCAAATGGCATGACCGTAAACTCATAATGCCCGTATCTCGTACTAAACGCTGTCTTCGGGATATCACTCTCCCTTATCCGCAGCTGATAGTACCCAGACTTGAGATCTAACTTCGAGTACACCGTCGACCCGACTAACTGATCAAAGAGATCATCAATCCGAGGGATCGGGTACTTGTTCTTCTCAGTTAGCTTGTTTAGCTCCCGATAATCAATACAAATCCTCAAGCTTCCGTCCTTCTTCTTAACAAAGAGGACCGGTGCGCTCCAAGGCGAAGAACTCGGGCGCACATACCCTTGCTCCAACAACTCTTGCAGTTGAACTTTCAGCTCCGCCATTTCCTTAGGCGCTAGCCGATACGGAGATCGTGACACAGGCTTTGCACCTGGCACTAGCTCGATCGTAAAATCTATCTCCCGCTGAGGCGGGGCTCTAGGAAGATCTGCGGGGAATACATCAGGGTATTCCGATACCACTGAAATACAATCCAACGCGGGCTTCGACTTTGCAACCTCCACTAGTGTAAAGAACAGTTCTGCACCAGCACGAACCGCCTTCACCACCTGAAGAGCAGACATCAATGTCTTGCTCGACCCCTTTAATCCCGTAAAAGTCGTCTCACGACTTGCTTCCAGCTTGACTTCCTTGCTACCGCAATCTATATGGGCCTGCTACTCCGAGAGCCAGTCCATGCCAAATATGACGTCGAACTCCACTAATGGAAGTAAAAACGCCCGCAGGTCGAACTCCTGCTCCCCAATACGAATCTTAACATCGCAGATCCTATCCGCTCGCATCGAACACCCATTGGGCAACAACACATCCAACTTATCATTCGCCATCAAGGAAGGGACTCTGATGCATGATATAAATCCTCCGGACAAGAAGGAGTGTGAAGCTCCCGTATCGAAGAGTGCTCGTGCCGAATTTTCACAAATCAATACGAATCCTAAACAAGTAGTGGTAAGGTAACATGTGCATAACAAGTATTTAAAGAAATTGACTTGCTATAGATTAAACCGTAC
The DNA here is from genome assembly GCA_039583875.1 of Platanthera guangdongensis. Taxonomy (NCBI): domain Eukaryota; kingdom Viridiplantae; phylum Streptophyta; class Magnoliopsida; order Asparagales; family Orchidaceae; genus Platanthera; species Platanthera guangdongensis. The sequence continues at coordinate 79,881,551 of CM077147.1, read as the reverse complement.
CTGTCACCACATCAGCTTGTTTAATGGCCTCCTGTTGGCCAAGATTATAGATCCTTGGTTGGGCCGGAGCATAGTGGGATGCGGTCGACTCCACCGCCTTTCCCTTCTCTTCATAAGTGGCTCCCGGCCTCCTCTCGGACTTAGGACATCCGCTCCAACAATCACGGGCAAAGTGCCCCGTCTTTCCGCATGTAAAACACGCGCCCGGGGTCCGACTCGTAGTCGCCCCAGAAGCACAAGAAGGAGCTGGACCCGAAGTCCTATGCTTCTTGAAAGCCCTCCGATAGCCGGACTTTGAAGTAGTCGGCACTCTGAACTCAGATTTCTTTTCACCCAAGCTTTTCTTCGCTTGCACGCTCTTCATGTCCTTCTCCAAGGACCGGGCAGTATTGACCAAGGTTAAGAAACCCTGCGTCATCGGCCCCGACAGTAACAGTCTCAACTCATCTCTCAAGCCTTCGTAGAATCGATTAGTCTTGCGCTCCTCATCCATGATGGTGGAGCTAGCATAACGACTCAACCGCGTAAACTCGTGGAGATATTCATCCACGCTCCTCTCACCCTGCACCAACTTCAGGAACTCATTCTCCATTGAAATCCTCTGAGTAGAAGGGAGGTATCTTGCTAAGAACAATCCCGAGAACTCTTCCATCGGAACGTCTATCAATTGTCTACCTCTCAGATGATGCAACTCCAAGCCTTCCCACCACATCCTCGCTTCCCCGTCCATAAGGAACGTTGCGATGGTGGTCATTTGCCACTCCTCCGTCTCCGTCGCTGTCATGACTCTCTTCACCCTGGAGAGCCAGTCTTCAGCCTGAGATGGGGTTCCCAACCCCGAGAATAGCGGAGGGTTAAAGCTCATTACATGCTTTAGCTGCCTCTCAGTTGCCCTCCTTGGCACTATCGGTTCTACAACCACTTGCTCCACCCTCCTCGGCTCAGCCTCTTGCAGAGGTTCTTGCTCCATCACAGGAGCGGGCTGCTGCGTTTGCCTTCCAGGCTGCGCATTAATCACGGCCAACACTGCTTCAGCCACCAAACGTTTTTTTTCAGCCGACAGAGGTGTTGCAGGAGCAACATCCGGTGCACTACTAGCCTCAGAAACTCGGCGTTCTGACGGCCCAACACCACTTCTGGTCACCTATAGTGGTACAAAACACCGTTAAGCGACCAAATTGTATTGCAAACAGCAATTATAGGAACACGCAGGTTCCTCAAACACGAGTATTTTCATTCCTAAGTGGACATTCATGGGTTCTTTTACCATTATAACGATGACGCACGCAATGTGCTCACCACCCCTTAAAAAGAATTCTTCCACGAATTCAGTTTAAGCCCGACCAAAACCAGGAGTCTGATACCAAATTGTAACACCCCCTATCCGTCGCATAGTATATAGCAGTAGGTCCGGTCGGGGCCCGACGCCATATACCACAGACAGACCGGGTGGTTACGTATGGAAACCATCCAACCAATCTCAACCTCCTACACAGAGCATTCTAGCGGAAGCAGTTTATATAAGTTGTAAACAAAAACCCAGCATTAGAGCACGAATGTCCACTATTACATAATTAGGAATGTTATACAAAATACCCAAAATCGGCCTTAAGGCCTTACAGAGTGTTTCACTTGAATAATACATGATTTACAAACCTCGGCACGCAGGCCGGTCATACATAAATAAAACAGAAACATTTCTACTTGGGCCTTCGAGGGCCAGCTTCGCAAAAAGGGCTTTAGCCCGCTATTGACCGCTTGGTCCAGCTGCACCTGCAAGCAACAAACCACCGCACGGTGGCAAAACAATTCAACGGTCAGCAATGCTGACCAAATTATAACGATCCCGCCCCCAACTCGGGGCGGCGATGCTCCTTCCCTGCATTTCATTAGCATAAGCGAGCAATATATATAACCATAGCCATTTCATCACAGACGTTGGCTCGCACGGCCACACGTCCCGTGCACTCAGGGCACATTCTCGGTGAACCGGTCGATGTTACGTCAATTAAAGCCATTAACATTCCAGACTCACCACCGCCACTTAGACGGCCAAACCTATGAGCAATTCGTCTTCCTGGCCTGGGTCACGATAATTTAAGCCATTGACCGCCGAAGACTCCCATCTATGCCAACGGCGAGTGCCACGTAACCTTAGGTCTCTCTAACCGAACGACATAAAGCGGGTACGGTTCCATTTAACCCGTGCTCACATCGCAACGACAATTTAAGCCATTTACGCGGGTCAAACTTCCACCGAGTCCCATTCTACCGCAACACACATAACCCCGTTATGTTCAAGTTGGCTCTCAGGCCACCAAGTTGGCAAGATCTCGTATCCGCCCAGTTTTCCGGGTGCACCTTTGGGTTAGTCCCCAAGGCTCCCTGCTGCAATCTACCGCGTAGAAAACCCGAAAAACAAACCATAGCACGGAGTCTTCTCCAGCCTTATGCAATGCAACATCACCGATCCAGGCAACATGTCCGGGTAGGCTTCACACATCATGTCTACGTCCGTTCTCGCATACGGACTCTAAACAACGGGGACTTTACATATCTACCCGAAGGAACGCCTCCAACTCTCCGCAAACTCGCGAGAGCGGGCTTCCTATGCTAAGAAAAAGAGCGACTCATGCTCAAGATGAGGATCGTTACCCTTGAGTTCCTCTTTGGCGCCATCGAAAAGTAATCGGATAGAAATCATCGCACTTGCGTTGCCTCCGTGGATCTGGAGTCGGCTTGCGATTCGGAGCTCCGAAGCTCCTCCAATGGCGGATCTAGCTCTTCTTCTTCCCTTAGCTCTCCTCTCTCTCCAAGAACTTAGAAAGAGAACAAGTGAAGAAAAGTGAAGGTTTTCCAAGTCAACTCACGGGTATATCCCTTCAGGAACATCCCCCAGCCGTCGGATCTCAACCTAAGGAAACGAACCGCTTTGATTCGGGGCTGAAAAGCCCAAACTGGGCCGAACACGGCCTGGCACACGCCCGTGTCCAGGGTCGTGTGCCGCATTCGCCGTCAAAATCGAATCTCCTGGAACCTCACACGGGTATCGAACAAGCCCGTGTTCGAGCTGACACGCCCGTGTTCCAGCTGACACGGCCGTGAGGCCGGCCGTGTACCCCATGATTTTTCCCCCGTTTTCAACCCGAGCACTGCACGAGTTCTAGGACACGCCCGTGTCCTTGCCCGTGTCACCTTGACACGCCTGGGCCCCAGGCCGTGTACACGGGACATTTCGTCGAGTGAAGATCGACGACTTGATGACACGGCCTTTGACACGCCCGTGTCCTAGGCCGTGTGCCTTGTCTCGACGATCGTCGAGTGAATCTCGACGACTCCCCGGGACGATCGTCGACATGGGTCGACACTCCCTGCGACACGCCCGTGTCGCAGGCCGTGTGCCCATTCTCGACGAATCGTCGAGTATAACTCGACGACTTCACGGCTAAGTGTCGACACGGGTCGACACGCCCTGCGACACGCCCGTGTCGCAGGCCGTGTGCCCATTCTCGACGAATCGTCGAGTATAACTCGACGACTTCGCGGCTAAGTGTCGACAAACGCTTGACACGCCCTGGGACACGCCTGTGTCCCAGGCCGTGTGCCTTCTGCCAGAACCCAAATTGGCCCAAAACGTCCCCCTTTGCTCCTTTGAGTTTCGGGGCGTTACAATTTCAGTAAGTCATTTTATCATGAAGAAATCCATTGCTGCTGATTTGAAGAATCTGTGCTAACAGATAAGTCAGATTTCATAATTCCAGTTTTATGAAGATTATTGTTTATACTTTTACCTTTTAATTTTGTAAGATCTCCTTGAGATATGAGTGGGTAGGAGATCTTATGTCTGAGTTGTAAGCTTAATTTATAAAGGCTGAGGTAGGGTTCTTGAGGGACCAGAGGTAGGTGGTTTTCGGTGAATCCCTGAGTTGTAAGCCTGATTTATAAAGTCTGAGGTAGGATTCTTGAGGGACCTGAGGTAGGAGATTAGGAGAATCTCTGAGATAGGACTTGTCAGTCTGAGTGTAGGTTTCTTAACAGAAACTGAGACTGTAAGATCCTTGGATCTGAGTTATAGTGGAGGAGCTATAACCTCACCTAGCACATTGCTAATGAGGAAGAAGGGGAAAAGTGGATGTACCCTAGATGTGAGAACCACTATAAATTCTTTGTGTGTAGTGTGTTGTGGATTGCTTTTGCTTATGCTGTGATCTGAGTTTTGTAATTACTGAATTAGTTAAGTGATAAAGTATTGATAAAGTATGTTTTATAAAAAGGTCACCTATTCACCCCCTCTAGGTGATTATCTACCCATAGGATTATCTTTGAAGTGGTATCAGATGGAGGTTGTTCAAGAAAGACCTAACAGTCTGAAAAAGATCTAAAGGGTATTAGAAAAATTTCAGATCTATGGCTTCTGCATCTCACAGAGAACTCAGTTATATGAAACTGCCTATATGTAGTAAGGATAACTTTTCTATATAGAAACAAAGAGCGAGACTATTCATGGATCCCTCAGATCCAAGAATCTTTGTCACTATACAAGAATGACCATATATACCAATGAAGATATCTGTCTTACATGCAAGTATTCAAACCTCTAAGAAACTGTCAGAAATGACAAAGGATGAGGTGGTACTTGCCACCATGGAAAAAAGAGCACAAAATATTATAGTTAGTGCAATAGACAATTCAACCGTTTAGAATCTTGTGCACTGTAATACATCCAAGGAGATGTGGGATACTCTCATAATATACATAAAAGGTACAGAAGAAGAAAGAGATGACAAAAAAATCTCTCCTCAACCAGCAGTATGAGGCTTTCAGACAAGGAAAGACTGATTAATTCTATAGAACAATGCTATGAAAAGTTTTTTAGAATAGTAAATGACTTAAGAAACTATGGCAGAAATTTCTCAAATTATAAGCTGAATGACAAATTTTTGAGATCCCTAAATAAAGAAAGGGACATCAAGATTTGTGGTGTAAGAGAAATGGTGAATCTAAGAAATATGTTACCCTAAGACTTATATGGGAAGCTAATATCACATGAGCTTCAACTAAACTCTAGAAAAGCTGAAGCAGAATCTGCCAGAAGTTCAACTCGGACTAAATCTATGGCCTTTAAAGCAGATACATCTAAGAAAGCTAGAAGAGAAATCCCATCATCGCCCAGAAGGGATGAAGATCCATATAGCACTGGAGTCTATTCTTCATCATAAGAACTATCAGATGATGAATTGTCACTGTTTACCAGGCAATTCAAGAAAATGCTGAGAAGAAGGAAGCAGTGGAAAAAAAAGAAACCATCTGGATCAAGCTCCTGTAAATGCAATGTCAATCACAGAGACAAATCTGTGGCCAGGTATGATTCTCATCAGAATAAATAATTTAAGACTGACATTATTTGTTTTTGTTGTAACATGCCTGGGCATGTCATAGCTAACTATCCAGTAAAAGAAAGGAGAACAAAAAGTCAAAAGAAAAGAAGTTCTATAAAAATAAGAAATCAGAGAAGGGTCTGATTGCAAAGACATCAAAAACCTTATCTGATATTGATACTGATTCAACTGAATCAAAAGAACTTGCTGGACTCTTTTCCTACGAAGAAGAATTTATCAGAAAGGCTATATACAAAGGGAAAAGCTCAAGAACTTCATCACACAATGGTGATTCTGAAGAAGATATGGAGATCAATTTAATGACACCATCTGATGATCCAAAAACAGAAGCTCTTGACTGTCAGGATACTCAGGTAATCTATGATAATTCAACATGTTCTAAAACTTCTGTATATGAGACTAGGGATGAGCTAGACTCATGTGACTCAAAGTTTGATTCACATAAGACCGACTCTATGACTGAACTACAACAGCTCACAGTCAAATTTGGAAAGCTGTTGGAAGTCCTAGTAAATTACAAGAAGCTTGTAAAAGAACAAGTTGTAGAGATAACATCACTAAAAAGTTTTGTGTATCATCATAAGATAGATTCTCAGAAAATTGGTCTTCTAAGTTATAAGTTTGCAATGCGGACTAAGATCACTGATGATGAAATATTATTACCAAAGCAGAAGGATGCAGCTATTCAGGAGCTGGAACTCAAACTCCTGAATGAGAAAAGATTAGTACAATAATTTTCTAAACCTATAACTGTATTGCCCATTATAGATACCTTCTCAGGAACACCTGGAAGTGGTCTTGGGTATGTTAAACCCAAGAAGAAAAGAGGCAAAAACTGGCAGGACAAAAGGATCCAGTCATTCCACATCCTGTGTTTCAGACTAAGGGAAAAGAAACCCATAAGTCTGGACTAGTTGGACCAAGTTCATATGTGAATAGGAAAACTATTCCTAATGTGCCTGCTCCAAGGAGGATATTTGTTATTGAGAGATAAAATAACTTGCTTGATCCCAGTCAAAATACAATTGTAAAGTGTGCAGATTCCTATCCTAAGGAATGTCAGCATAAAGATCCATCTATACCTACAAAGAGGAGGTATAACAGGTATGAATGCTGGTGTTGTGGAAAGGTAGGACACTTTGCCTTGGAACGTTGTTTCAAGTACAATGTGTCTTATATTCAGAAAAGATATCTAGTTAAGAAGCACACTGGTTGTTTCAATAGAGCCACAACTAATAAGAACCTAGGACCCAAAACAATTTGGGTTCCTAAGGAAAAATAAATTCTTATTTTGCAGAAATGTCCAAGCACTAGAGATAGCCCAATCTGGTACTTGGATAGTGGGTGTTCCAGACAGATGATTAGAATAAGTGGCAATTTAAGGGAATTTATCCCCATGGAGAATGGACCAAAGGTGATCTTTGGTGGAGCTAACAAAGGAATAACCAAAGGTTATGGTAAGATCACAAATGGCTTAGTCACTCTCACCAAAGTAGTTTATGTGGAAGGGTTACAAATCAACCTTATAAGAATATGCCAACTTTATGATCTTGGCTATGACATTTCATTCCACAAAGATGAGTGCCTAATAAAAAAGTCAAGTGACCAAGAGGTCATATTGACAGGCACAAGATGTGGAATGTGTATTATTTGAATTTTCTTTATTTAAAGTCAGACTCACCCTTATGTCTAGTTGCAAATGTGAAAGCCTCACACTGTGTCAAATGGCACAAGTGGATAGCTCATTTGAACTACAAGGCCATAGGCAAACTTTTCAGTAAAGAGTTTGTTAGGAATGACCCTAACATTAAATGCTCTAAGGAGAGCATATGCTCAGCATGCCAAAAAGGCAAGCAAACCAAAGCTTCATTCAAAAGTCTTGAATGCAAAGAATCAGTGAGGTGTTTATACCTCTTGTATATGAACTAGTTTAATCCTGTGCCAGTTCATAGTTTAGGAAGGGCAGTCTACACCTTTGTAATTGTTGATGACTATTCCAGATTCACTTGAGTTTTCTTCTTAAGGAAAAAGTCTGAAATCCTTGATGTCTTCAAGACTTTTATCAAACAAATACATAATGAATTGAACAGCTCTGTGGTCAGAATTAGAAGTGATCATGGAACTGAGTTTCAATCTGATTATATGATAAAGTTTTGTGAAAAACTGGGGATTCAGCAAGAGTTTTCCTCACCAAGAACACCCTAGTAGAATGAGATTGCTGAGAGGAAGAATATGACTCTTATTGAAGCTGGAAGAACCATGCTGAGTGATTCTTTGTAGCACCCCCTGTTGAAACCGAAATCTCGGTCTCCTATGGAGTTCGACCCTTGGGGAAGAGGTGGTCTCGCGCCTACTTCACTCCTGCAAGCAAAAAAACAAAGAAGACAAGGAGAAACCGACCCAAGGGCTCGGCGGGGAGGTCCCACCACAAACTCGGAAGATCTCATAGCGCTTCCCCTCCTTAGCCAGAAGCCGAGCTAAGGTACCCTCAGAAAGCACTTGAGAACTGGAGCAGGGAGGCACAGGAAGCATGCTTTCTGGGGTACCCCTCGGGTCCTATTTATAGTTTTCAGAATCTGGACTGCCAATAACCAAAAGAACTGACCTGAAATTACCAGAAAACCCATGGTTGGGTCTGCCAACAGCCAAAGTCCGCTGTTTTGAAGGACTATGGGCAGACCAACAGGGGCAAAACAGTAAAAAGTACATCATTCATCCAGGCGAGCTGGGGAGCTTTGACCACCTCGGCAGGTCCTGCTCGCCTACTGTTGCCGAGTTCCACTGCGAGGGTGCGAGCTGGGACTAGCTCGGCGAATGCCGAGATCGGGGTCGTCGAATACCGATCTCCGGTCGACGATCGCCGATCTCTGGTCGACGAATGCCGAGCTCGGGCTCGGCTCCCCTGCTGCCAAGCTCGCCAACTGCCTCCAGCCCGATCTGTCAGGTTCCTGACAGCCTTGCTCGCCGAACATGGGGTTGTACAGAATCCCCGCTCTTTTTGAGCTTGCCAAAGCTCAGAAAGAAACATCCAACCCCAGGTGTGCGACGAGCGCGGGTTGGCGAGTTGGAGGGAATCTTCGGGTGGGGTCCACCTGCGGCTATATATATGTGCACCTGCTCACCTGCCTGACTCTTGCCATTCCCTCTGATCTAACCCTGCCAAGATGCCTCTTCCCAATGAGATCTAAGAGCACATAGACCGAGCTCGCCAAGCTTCCGCAGCTCGCGTAGCCGCCCTGACGACGGTCAGTGCCAAGGCTCCTCAAATTGATTCTGCCGAGCCCGGCTCCAAGAGGTCAAAGCCATTCCTTTAGGCGGCCCAGTCTATTTACCACGACCTGAGGGCCACCCTGGAGCGCGAGACCGGCTCTTCCACCCAGACAATTCTTGAGAAGGATAGAGGGGTTGTCGTAGTCGGCGACGACCCGGACGGTCAACCAGATGGCAGGGTCATCGCGACGCGAGAGCCCACACCGTGAGACGAGACGACTCTCGCGGACTCACGGTTCATGGCACTGGACAACCATCCCTAGGACCCGCCTATTCTCTTTGGGATCCTGCCTGTGAGCTCGCAGAGGTCGAACTCGCCAGTGCGCGCCTCCCCTCCTCGCCAAACAGACGTGGCCACGGGGGCGGGTCTGGGAACCATCCCCACCCCGGGATTCGAGCTCCTCTCGCCGGGGGCTTGCGGCCCAGGTCGCGGGAAGGATCTGAGGTTTATCCCTCCCCACATCTCCTTTGAGCTGCCGAGCTCGTCAGGTCAATCTTGCTTAACCTCTTGCCCCATGAGTTTTTTCTGCGTCTCTTCTCGCTGACACTTGTCTTCACAGCTATTCCCATCCAATCCGCCGCCGAGGAATCCTCGCGGGCAGCCCACTACTCTCCCCTCCCTTCCCTAAGCTCGCTAGACTCTTACCTGGGTCCTGAGGTGGATCAAGGCGAGCTGACGAGGAGGGAGGTCAAACTCCTCAAGAAGCTGGTGTGCGGGCTGCGCGAGGTGCAAGGGGTCAACGAGACGCTCCAACGCGACTACGCACGTCTCGCCGACGAGGTGCGAAGTATCTAGGTTGGTGAGCTGATGTCCCCCTCCCGACTCCTGGACGAGATAGATGACGGTCTCTTGTTGGCGCAGAGGAATTCGGGAAGGATCCGCGAGCTGCTCCGCACGCGGCAGTCTGGGGGGCGGGAGTCGCGAGGCCGGGGGAGGTAAGTGAGCGGCTCCTTTGCCGAGACGACCGGTACTTGCATCCCGATGCTCCCCCTGTTCGCGCGCTTCGTCCTTTGGTTCCTGAACTTTGTTTCTGTAATAAGTAGCATTTTTAGAATATTCTTGGACATGTTATTCAAATAATGTACTGCAATGTTTGACTTAGCCTTGGATGGGATATGCCGGAAGTCGGTGAGCTGGGGTGGCGAGCTGGGGTGGCGAGCTGGGGTGGGGAGCTGAACCGATTGGACAGCCTGCCCCAGATTTCTTTTCCTATAAATAGCCCCCCCTCACCTACCCCCGTACTGTGCCTTTATTGCTTTCTTCCCCTTTACCTGTGCTTCTTTCTCTTCCTGCTCGCACTTCGCTCGATCCTCCGCGATCATGGGCAAGACCAATCCAGATGCCGACGGCCGCTCCAAGTGCGCGCAACACTTCACAGATTATTGCTTCTTCGATGGGCACACCAGCGAGGAGGAGCTCGCAGAATTCAAGGCCGCGTATGTGCCGCCGGGTTTCGAGGTGCGCGGGCCGGGGGAGGGGGAGGCTATCAACACGTTCTATGTGGACGAGCTCGCCTTCCCCATCTCGTATTTCGAGGTGGGGTTGCGCCTCCCCTTCTGGCGGAGATCCGTCAAATCTTGAAATACTAGGGCGCGGTACCCGCCCAGCTGAACTCCAACGCCGTCGCAATGATGCTGGCATTCGCGAGCTATCTCCGGCGGGAGAAGATCGAGTTCAACCTGACAGTGTTCAGGAAGCTGTTCTCCTACAAGGCAACGCCGGATGGGGTCGCCTACTTCGGCAGCTCGTTGATCAAGGTTCGCGAGATCGCGAACAAGCATCACACCTGGATGACCAAGATCTCCTTCATCAATGGCGATCTCGGCAACATCCCCTACTCGCCCGAGCAAAAAGGCGAGAAGGTCTACCGCCCCCCTGCCGTGTCCGGCAACGACGCCGAGCTCCACAAGTACTTCCTCCACAAAGACTTCGAGGTCGCCTTCCTGCGGAGCGGCCTCGACGCGCATCTCCCTGTTCTACACGGCGATGGTGCTATTCTCTCCTCATCTCGCCGAGCTCGCCGGATCGCCGAGCTCGCCATATTGTTGGTGAACCAATTCTGATTTTTCTTCAAGTATTTTCCTTACAGGGGAGCGGATTATTCCTGCGAACCCGCCGTTCGCGGATCCGGGGTCGCACCCGGACCCCTTTGTCCGCGAGAAGGCGGCAGCGGCGGCCTGCCGAGATGAGGCGGCCCTCTCTCCTCTTCCAGCAAGAGGCGACCTGAGGATGCGGGTCGAACCCGCCACACCGCCAGCGACCTCTAAAGAAGATGCGGAGGGCAATGTTGGCTCCACGGGGGCAACAACAACAACAACATCAGCGGCCCTGCCCCAAATACATCAGCTCGTCGGAGACCCCTCCCGACCCGTCGACGAAGAGCCCGCTGAAGGAGATTACCAACAAGGGCCGGAAAAGTGGTGTTGGGTATTGTATCCACAATCACCTGTATTTGAGGAAGCCACCTGTCAAGCTAAGATGAATTCACAATGTATTTGATGAAACATCTTAAGTTGTGCTTGCAGCTCTTCCACACTAAGTGCACACCAATGTCAGGGTGCAGTAGGTCAATATACACGGGTCTGCACGACGTAATCCCTCGTTGAGCAGATCAGTGTGTTGGCCTACGTGTACTCTCTCTATTGGAGTGCACTTACTTTCAAGTACAGGGCCATGTTTATGCAAGAGAAGACAAGGAGCAAGGATGGGTCAAGGAGCAACACTTGGGTGGAAAGACGAAAATCCGTCTAAGTATAATTCGACGAGAATCACCAAGTGATTCTCGCCGATTCGGCGAGAATCACTAGTGATTCTCGCCGAATCGTCGAGAATCACTAGTGATTCTCGCCGACTCCTTCCGGCTACCCCAAAACCGTGCCAAGTAAGATTCGGCGAGAATCACTAATGATTCTCGCCGAACCCGTCGCTGAGTAGGTCATTAATACCAAGGGAAAATCGTTGAGAATCAATAAGTGATCCGTCGAGAATCAACGAATCGTCGAGAATCGTTAACTGATTCTCGCCGATTCGTCGAGAATCACCAATGATTCTCGACGAAATTTACTTGGCGTTTTCTCGGGATGTTGCTGGACCGGATTCTGCCGCTGGACTATTTTGAACCGGATTTCGGGATTCTACTGGTGGGTCCCACAACGGTCAAATTGAATCTATCTACAGTATATATATATACGGGTATTTTGAACAGTAGGAATATCGAGAAAAGAAACACGCGAGCACGGAAAAACCCTAAGTCACCGCTTCCGCTCCGCTCCGCCGCCGCCGCTCGCGTCAAGTGGTCGCCGCTGTTGATCGCGTTTCTTCCCGATCTCCGGCGACAGAAGCTTAGCCAAGCTTAGAGTCTCACGAGTCTATCCAGAGATCTCTTGTCTCTCGATTTGTAGATCGGGAAAGTGTTCCCCATCCGAATCGATCGAGACGACCGATCCTCGAGTGACCGTTGGTAGACCTAGCTAGCTTCGCTACGAAGTTTGGATCTCAAAGTACTGCTGCCGCGCACCTTCGTTGCCGCCGATCCCGAACCAAGCCGCCGCTCGGATTGCCGCCGCCGGTTCCGGGGAGATCCTCTCCAAGAGAGACCAAGGTTGTAGACTCTTCGTTGACTTCACGAACACGTCGTCGAACGAAGAGGAACACCGTAGTTTCCAAACGAAGTTTGTATCTCGTGTACATTCTATATTTACTTTTGTTGTAAAGGAACGTTTGTTCCGTATTGTAAGGATTGGGTGCAACCCGGTGTGTGGGAGTGTTGACTCCTACGTGTGGAAGGGTTCCTTCCGTTAGTGCAGGGATTGGATTTCAATCCTGTTGGAGAAGAGACCGAGTCGTCCCTTGTTGGGAGATAGGTCGAAGGGGGAAAGTGGATGTACCCAAGTCGGGGAACCACTATAAATTGCCTGTGTATTCTGTGTGCTGTGCCTTTTATTTTTATTGTGCAGGTACATTCGTAAATTCCGCAAAAGCGCTACACGTCACCTGTTCCCCCCCCCATAGGTGCACATAGCTGACACTAGGTGGACTTTCAAGTGGTATCAGAGCGAGGTTACTCATCAAAAAGGCTAACACCTTGAGTAGATTCCTGCCACCAGTGTCAGAGGCATGGAGCTGGATTATGAGATACCGCCACTCAAACTCCCCGCATGCACAAAGGATTATTATCCCATCTGGAGGATGAGAGTGTCATTTCACCTTGATGCTATCGATCCTCTAGCATCCTTCATCCTGGAAGAGGGTCCGTTCATTCCCATGAAGACCTCCGACTCTGGGATCCAAGTGCCCATGTGCATTGCTAAGATGTCAGAGACGGAACTGTCCCTATTTAACTTGGACGAGAGGATTCGTCAAATTATCTTGGATATCTGGTCTGGAGCTTCTCGCTCTAGATTAGCAAAATGTAGGACTGCTAAATCCATGTGGGTGATGATATCAGAGTGGATGGGGGAGTCAGAGAAAGCTGGAATATGCTGTCAACCTGAGGAGGAAGCCTATGTGGGGGTCCTCACCTCTGAAGATGAAGGCAAGCATCACTCGGACAGCATCAGAGCTCCAGTGTCCGTGTCAGAGACTGACGAGGCCAGTGAGGAAAGCATCTCTGATGAGGATGAAACAATGGTCACTGGCTCTAATGACTATAACACAGATGAGCAGGTAACATCTTCATCCTGCCCCATATCTTTTGAACTTTCTGAAGACAGAAACTGCTCTCCTCCAGAAAATTCTGATTCCCTGAAGAGAGCCCTTCAGGAAAGCAACCTACTTGCTGAGGAGCAAGCTCAAGAGATTGCTCGACTGAAGATCTTGTTGGTTCTCCAATTGGCGTCCAATAAGGTCAAAGACTCTAAGATCTCAGCTCTAGAGAGTAGTCTAGAAAATGAGAAAAGAATAGTATCAAACTTTTCCAAGGTTGATGCTATAAAGAGAAAGCAAGAAAACGGGTGGATCTCCCGGATTATTAATTCGTGGAGAAATGGGGAAACGGTATTCCGACCCCCCACTCCAAGCAGGAAGGCAACTCATCATGCCTTCAGGTATGACCACAGGAATAGTCGTGGTCACTGCAAGGGTGATCCGTCCGCATGTGGAGACACCCGGAGTGCAAGGGCCGTCGTGGCCACCCATGAGAGAATACCTAAGGCTCAGGCTGAGCCCTTTCTATTCACTGCCTCTGCATCAACCCGGTATGAATCTGCATGTCACAGCTCACAGAAGACTTCTCACCACCCGAGGACACAGGATAGGGAGGATAGAGGTCATGGTGTAAGTTTTCATGGGGCCTCAGGAAGGGGGATGCCTGAAAGAAAGGCACCACCTTCCCGGCCTCATGACGCTCACAACATGCATTCCTTCCACCCTTCCACGTGTCACGATGGAAGAGGAAATTGTGTGAGGCAATCATGCTCTATCCCGTTTAGTCCTAAGATCGTGACTACCTCAGTCACTAGATCAGGTAGGAAACGGCGATACAACATTCACCCATGTTGGTGCTGCGGCAAAGTGGGACACTTTGCCATCGACTGTTGGCACAACCCCTCTGTGCCAAGGGCAGGGGCTCATCCACACTCACAGAACAGAGGTAGTCTTCCTGACAGGTTTTCTGGAGGAAGTCAGTTGCGTGCTTATGCTAACAGGAACCTAGGACCCAATATGATTTTGATTCCTAAGGTAAAGTAATTCTTTCTTGCAGGGTAGTCTAGGTTCCCATGAATATGATGGGAACTAGATAGTAGGTGGCTCAAGACTAAATTGGAACAAGCGTCTGCAATAACAGATGTGATATCTATTTGAGCATACTCACATTGAGCCTCTAATATATTCTACCTGTGGGACTAAAACGATGACTCTCAAAATCCCAGGTACTCATGATCAGTTCCAAGACTTGAGTCGTTTTCAATTGACAATTACATATATATATATATATATATCTTTATATATAGATACATCTTTGTATATACGTGTATGTATGCACATCCAAGGATGGGTTTACTCGATACATGCAAACCTTGTTACATCAATAAAGAGTTATCAAAGCAATGTCATTGTGAATCTCGACAACTCACAATTGACATCAAAAAGTTTTTGGAAAAGCCTCGTTCAAACCCAAATAGATTGGCTTTAAAATATGTCGGGCTCTCACGACCATATCTCAGCGGATATGTTCAAGATCCTGATAGCTGTCGTCTGCCGTAAAAGATTCAACTGGGAGGAGTTGCTGTTCGAGAAGATCAAGGACACCTTGGGCTCTCCGAGTTTCGGCCGCATCATAAGTCTATATCTAAACCAGCTAAATGGAGACAAGTTTGACATGAGTAAAGGTGTCCCGCTCCACTACTTGAAGAAGATGGACTCAAGTGTGTTTGACCGATGGGAGAGACGTATTGGGCAGACTGCAGTGGAAGAGCAACAGGGAGTATCTTCAGCAGTCACCCCCAATGAAGTTCCTGATACCTTGACTGCAGGAATCGAGGGGGAGCCTCTACCCCCTCATACTGAGGTAGTATCTGACATCTCCCAGGTGGCCAGGGATGCGGTGGCCGAAATTCAAGAAGAAAGTGACACTGTATTGGAGACTGCTGACAAAGAATTGGAAGAGGCTGCTGATGAAGATGAGTTCATGGATGATGACGAAGAGGATGAAGGATAAGCGGGACATGAAGTATTTGAGGCTCCGGATCCTGTTGAACCTCCATCTGACAAGCATGCACCAGTGGAGGGGGAGTCAGATAAATCTACCGAGGCCGCCAGCATTCCTCCATTAGAGACTGTGATTGTATCCAGCTCTACAGATGCGTCTGCTGAAGGGCAAGGCTCACAAGTGCCTCCGGCTCTTCCATTACGAGATGAGCTAGCTACTCACACTGTAAATGTCATTCAGGGGATTGTGAATGAACTCAAAGTCTCCTTTGATGAAGCTCAGAATAAAGTGCTGAAAAGGATTAAGACATCTGAAAAGCTCATGCTCAAGAATATGGTGGAAATCAACCATAAACTGGACGTGATGGAGAAGAAATTTGAAGAGAAGTATACCGCGGCCGGCGAAGCTGTCACACTTCTTATGGCCGGATTGAAGAAGAACACCGACACTCTTGCCATCGTCAATCAGAATGCACATGTTGTAGCCAACAACATTCAAAAGTTTGACGGTAATATGGTAACTCTTAACGCCAATCAGCAAGCCTTAGTCAATGAATTCTCCCGAACCACCAAGCACATTGATGACTCCTTGCACTCCTATGCAAACTGCGTCGCTGTTGAAGCCAAAAAGGGGGAGGAGGACTACATAGCTAAGATGGTTGAGCTACGAGAAGTCATGATCACAAACTTCGAACAGTCAAACAAGTACGTCTATGACAGCAACTGGTGGATGCTCCACCAGGCGTTAGGCATCCCCTTTGCTGAAAATCCTGCAGATATTCATCCTCCTGAGACTTCTACGGCCGCTGAGGGAGTAGGTGCTGCTGAAGGAATAAGTGCAAGTGCTGCAGATGTTCCCACAAATGAAGCTGATGCTAGGGCTCTCTCCAAAGCTAAACTGAGGAGCATGTTTGACCAAGAGGCTTTAGCAAAAGCCAGGGGAAAGAGAAAAGCTCAAGAAGGGACCTACAAAGAGACACAGGCTGAAAAGAGAACTCGAATGAGTGAGGAGGAAGTTCGAAACGAAAAGTGGAGTCCAGTTTCAAAGAACATCATCTTGGACACCTTCTGGCTACAAGAACAGGGAGAACTCAATCGGAACGAAGTTTACAGCCAGTTTGAGTGGGAAAGGCACAAGACGTATGAAGCAAAACGAAACATCTTCTTCAGAAACAACACGGATGCAGATAAAGTTCCTCCTCCCAGATACTATCCGAAGCCTAAAGAGTACATGGAGAGACAAAGGAAGAAGTTCTTGGCGCAAAAACACAAGGATGACTTAGCTAAGGAAAGATAGTCAACAACGTGTAGCTTGTCATTCTCTCCTAAAAACATTTAATGCTTATTGTTATGATATGAACAATTCTGAGATTATATATATATATATACATTGGTATTTAAATTTGTGAATGACTCAAGTCCTGATCTGGTTGCATATATTCTCTTGTGCTGCATGTTTAATTTCTGAATGCTATGTTTATTATTTGATTGGTGTTATTCATCTTAGCTAGTAGGGTTTTGGCTTCGTCAAATAGGGGGAGATTGTTGGGTATTGTATCCACAATCACCTGGATTTGAGGAAGCCACCTGTCAAGCTAAGATGAATTCACAATGTATTTGATGAAACATCTTAAGTTGTGCTTGCAGCTCTTCCACGCTAAGTGCACACCAATGTCAGGGTGCCCTCAGAAAGTACTTGAGAACTGGAGCAGTGAGGCACAGGAAGCATGCTTTCTGGGGTACCCCTTGGGTCCTATTTATAGTTTTCAAAATCTAGACTGCCAATAACCAAAAGAACTGACCTGAAATTACCAGAAAACCCTTGGTTGGGTCTTCCAATAGCCAAACTCCGCTGTTTTGAAGGGCTATGGGCAGACCAGCAGGGGCAAAACAGTAAAAAGAACCTCATTCATCCAGGCGAGCTGGGGAGCTTTGACCACCTCGGCAGGTCCTGCTCGCCTACTGTTGCCGATTTACACTGCGAGGGTGCGAGCTGGTACTAGCTCGGTGGATGCCGAGATTGGGGTCGGCGAATACCGATCTCCGGTCGACGATCGCCGATCTCTGGTCGACGACTGCCGAGCTCGGGCTCGGCTCCCCTGCTGCCGAGCTCGCCTACTGCCTCCAGCCCGATCTATTAGGTTCCTGACAGCCTTGCTCGCCGAACACGGGGTTGTACACAATCCCGCTCTTTTTGAGCTTGCCAAAGCTCGGAAAGAAACGTCCAACCCCAGGTGTGCGGCGAGCGCGGGTTGGCGAGTTGGAGGGAATCTTTGGGTGGGGTCCACCTGCGGCTATATATATGTGCACCTGCTCACCTGCCTGACTCTTGCCATTCCCTCTGCTCTAACCCTGCCAAGATGCCTCTTCCCAAGGAGATCCAAGAGCGCATAGACCAAGCTCTCCAAGCTTCCGCAGCTCGCGTAGCCGCCCTGCCGGCGGTCAGTGCCAAGGCTCCTCAAATTGATTCTGCCGAGCCCGGCTCCAAGAGGTCAAAGCCATTCCCTCATGCAGCCGAGCCTATTTACCACGACCTGAGGGCTATCATGGAGCGCGAGACCGACTCTTCCACCCGGACAATTCTTGAGAAGGATAGAGGGGTTGTCATAGTCGGCGACAACTCGGACGGTCAACCAGATGGCGAGGGCGTCGCGCCGCGTGAGCCCACACCGCGAGACGAGACGACTCTCGCGGAATCACCGTTCACGGCACCGGACAACCATCCCCAGGACCCGCCTCTTCTCTTTGGGATCCTGCTTGTGAGCTCGCAGAGGCCGAACTCGCCAGTGCGCGCCTCCCCTCCTCGCCAATCTGACGTGGCCGCGGGGGCGGGTCTGGGAACCATCCCCACCCCGGGAATCGAGCTCCTCTCGCCGGGGGCTCGAGCCCCAGGTCGCGGGAAGGATCTGAGGTTCATCCCTCCCCACATCTCCTTTGAGCTGCCGAGCTCGTCAGGTCAATCTTACTTGACTTCTTGCCCCATGAGTTTTTTCTGCGTCTCTTCTCGTTGACACTTGTCTTCACAGCTCTTCCCAGCCAATCCGTCGCCGAGGAGTCCTCGCGGGCAGTCCACTACTCTCCCCTCCCTTCCCCAAGCTCGCTAGACTCTTACCTGGGTCCTGAGGTGGATTAAGGCGAGCTGACGAGGAGGGAAGTCAAACTCCTCAAGAAGCTAGTGTGCGGGTTGCGCGAGGTGCAAGGGGTCAACGAGACGCTCCAACGCGACTACGCAAGTCTCGTCGACGAGGTGCGAAGTGGCCAGGCTGGCGAGCTGATGTCCCCCTCCCGGCTCTTGGACGAGATAGATGACAGTCTCTCGGTGGTGCAGAGGAATTCGGGAAGGATCCGCGAGCTGCTCCGCGCGCGGTAGTCTGGGGGGAGGGGGTCGTGAGGCTGGGTTAGGTAAGTGAGCGGCTCCTTTGCCGAGCCGACTGGTACTCGCATCCCGATGCTCCCCATATTCGCGCGCTCCGTCATTTGGTTCCTGAACTTTGTTTCTGTAATAAGTAGACTTTTTAGAATATTCTTGGACATGTTATTTAAATAATGTACTGCAATGTTTGACTTATCCTTGGCTGGGATATGCCCGAAGTCGGCGCGCTGGGGTGGCGAGCTGGGGTGGCGAGCTGAACTGATTGGACGGCCTGCCCCAGATTTCTTTTCCTATAAATAGCCCCCCCAACTACCCCCGTACTGTGCCTTTATTGCTTTCTTCCCCTTTCCATGTGCTTCTTTATCTTCCTGCTCGCACTTCGCTCGATCCTCCGCGATCATGTACAAGACCAATCCAGATGCCGACGGTCGCAGCAAGTGCGCGCAGCACTTCACGGATTATTGCTTCTTTGATGGGCACACCAGCGAGGAGGAGCTCGCGGAATTCAAGGCCGCGTATGTGCCGCCGGGTTTCGAGGCACGCGGGCCGGTGTAGGGGAGGCTATCAACACGTTCTACGTGGACGAGCTCGCCTTCCCCATCTCGCATTTCGAGTTGGGGTTGCGCCTACCCCTCTAGCCGGAGATCCGGCAAATCTTGAAATACTACGGCGCGGTACCCGCCCAGCTGAACTCCAACGCCTTCGCAATGATGGTGGCGTTCGCGAGCTATCTCCTGCGGGAGAAGATCGAGTTCAACCTGACAGTGTTCAGGAAGCTGTTCTCCTATAAGGCGACTCCGTATGGGGTCGCCTACTTCGGCGGCTCGCTGATCAAGGTTCGCGAGATCGCGAACAAGCATCATACCTGGATGACCAAGATCGCCTTCATCAAGGGCAATCTCAGCAACATCCCCTACTCTCCCCAACAAAAAGGCCAGGAGGTCTACCGCCCCCCTGCCGTGTCCGGCAACGACGCCGAGCTCCACAAGTACTTCCTCCACAATGACTTCGAGGTCGCCTTCCTGCGGAGGGGCCTCGACGCACTTCCCCCTGTTCTACCCGGCGAAGGTACTGTTCTCTCCTCATCTCGCCGAGCTCGCCCGATCGCCTAGCTCACCATATTGTTGCTGAACCACTTCTAATTTTTCTCCAAGTATTTTCCTTGCAGGGAGCGGATTATTCCTGCGAACCCGCCGTTTGCGGATCCGGGGGCGCACCCGGAACCCTTTGCCCGCGAGAGGGCGGCAGCGGCGGCCTGCCGAGATGAGGCGGCCCTCTCTCAACCCTATTCCAGCAAGAGGCGACCTGAGGACGCGGGGTCGAACCCGCCACACCGCTAGCGACCTCTAAAGAATATGCGGAGGGCCCTGTTGGCTACGCGGGGGCAACAACAACAACAACATCAGCGGCCCAACCCCAAATACATCAGCTCGTCGGAGACCCCTCCCGATGCGTCACCGAAGAGCCCGCTGAAGGAGATTACCAGCAAGGGCCAAAAAAGTTGCGAGGGCCCCTCCTCTACGGCGGCGATCTCCCCTCCTCCATCGGCGAAGAGGGCAGCCCGCGAGCACGCGGCGCAGAAGCAACACCCCCTCTTCAACTTCGCCGGGCGGTGGAAGGACTCGGCGGGCGAGCCCATGCTGCAGTGGGATGAGCTCGCTCAACGAGTCTCCATCTCCACCCTGCACCCCTCCTGGGATGACCGCGAGCCTACCACCGGCCATGCCTATGCCCTCAGCTTCAGCCTTTATGGCCGCAAGGATGCCGAGGCCTACAAGCACATGACCCTCCGGCAGCTCGGCCACGAGGGTCTGCAGGCCCATCTGCGGACCCTGGAGCTCCACTATATGCTGGCATGCCGCAGCTTTGCCCTCAGCCACCAACTCCAAAAGGCTGAGCAGGCTCGCGACCTCGCCAAGGATAAGGTCGATGACCTGGCGAGGCAGCTCAGCATAGCGGAGGGTCTACTCGCCCCAGCCGCCGATGGGCTGGTAAGTGTCAAGCACTGCTCTTCTCTTTTACTTGGAACATTTTGCGCTGATACCAGACTGAATTTTCTCTTTACCAGGACGCCAAGGCTGCGGGGGAGCTTCAGGCTCGCAATGCCGAGCAGGGGGAGGAGATCAGCCAGCTTCTCACACGCCTCGCCAAGCTGGAGGGCGCGAACACGAAGCTGAAGCAGGAGAAACAGCACCTCCTCAGGGAGATCCGCCGCCAGGCGGAGTTCTTCTTCCCGCCCCACGACATCGACCCTACCCTCCCCTACAAGAGCCCGCGGATCTTTGGCAAGGCCGACCTCGCCGAGAGACTGCGGATCAACTCCATCCAAGCCGCCGAGTGCACCCTCCAAATGATGAAGGACTCGGGGGTGCTGGTGGAGGGATACGATGGGATCTCGGACCGGGACCTGATGCCGAGCCTGTTCCCGGCAACGCCGCCCAGCGAGAAGGAAGACAGCTTGGATGCGATGTTCGGGAAGAGCTTCCAGGATCTGTCAGGTGAAGGTGAGGACCAGTCCGGCAGGGGGGGGGGGCGAGGCCTGAGGATAGCTTGCACTTTCTTCTTCTCCTTTTTGTTTACTCGCTGAGGCGAGCCCCCTGTAATTATTTTTGTAAACACTTGCTGAATGAAAGAAAGTTTTTGATCATACCCATGAACTTTTCTTTTCCCTTTTCCTTTGTACTTTGTTTGTTATGCTCTAAATACACGCGAGTGCTTCCCCACATGACCTCGCCGAGACAGGTTCCGCGAGTGGGGTAGTCATGAGTGCGCGCCCCCGATTGGGTAGGTTTTGAGTGCTCATCGGACCCCAAGCGATTCGGGAGCGGGCTGCTCTCCGTCCTTGTCGCGCCACCTTAACTCGCCCGCGAGCCATCCGGGTTGAACTCAAAAAGAAGGTAAAATCTTCCAAGGAAAACAGGCAAAGGGGTGAAGTGCCCCGGCCTTGCTCGCCTTCCTTCAGCGAGGCCCGGGGTTGCGTCCTCTTTGCTGATGCCGAGCTGGGGTCGGCGAGTCCAGACTCGCCTAAACATAATCCTCTTGCTGATACCGAGCTGGGTTGGGCGAATCCCAACTCGCCTGTGCAGAGTCCTCTTGCTGATACCGAGCTGGGTTGGGCGAATCCCAACTCGCCTATACAGAATCTCTCCCCCTTTTCCTTGGCATTTGGAACTTCTTGATCTTTATCTAGCGATTTCGATGTCGACACCATCGAGTGACCTCCTGTCCTGCCAGCGAGGTGAGAGCCTGACAGCGGGATCTGCTTGAGGCCAGGGATGACACCGAGTGACTTCCTGCCCTGCCAGCTAGGTGAGAGCCTGGCAGCGGGATCTGCTCGGGGTCGAAACACATTCCATCGAGTGACTTTCGGCCCTGTCAGCAAGGTGAGAGCCTGATTGCGGGATCTGCTCGAGGCCAGGGATGACACCGAGTGACTTCCGGCCCTGCCAGCTAGGTGAGAGCCTGGCAGCGGAATCTGCTCGGGGTGCAAACACATTCCATCGAGTGACTTCCGGCCCTGTCAGCTAGGTGAGAGCCTGACAACGGGATCTTCTCGAGGACAAGGATGACACCGAGTGACTTCCGGCCCTGCCAGCTAGGTGACAGCCTGACAACGGGATCTGCTCGGGGTCCAAACACATTCCATCGAGTGCTTTCCGGCCATGGCAGCTAGGTGAGAGCCTGACAGAGGGATCTGCTCGAGGCCAAGGATGACACCGAGTGACTTCCGGCGCTGCCAGCTAGGTGAGAGCCAGGCAGCGGGATCTGCTCGGGGTCCAAACACATTCCATCGAGTGACTTCCGGCCCTGTCAGCTAGGTGAGAGCCTGACAGCGGTGTTGGGTACATTGGTTAAATGTACCTGATTTGAAGAAGCCTCACCCAACTCAATGATATACATCATAATGTATTTGATGTATGTTGAGTTTACTTGTGCAGGTTAAGTAATTACTGGACTGAAGCAAAAAGGTTCTAAGTACATGTGTCGACACCCAGAGGGAAAGTGTCGACACTCAAGAAAGCTTGTGTCGACACCCAGACAAGCAGTGTCGACACTTGGAGTCATTGTATCGACACCTGGGATGCAGAGTCGACACCAGACAGAAAGTGTCGACACTTGGAGCTGTGTCGACACTCAGTGAAGAAAAGTGCAGACAGAAAGTGTCGACACAAGGAGCTGTGTCGACACCCAGTGAAGCTGAGTCTACACCAGATAGTGTCGACACTTGGAGCTGTGTCGACACTCATCAAAAGACTGCAGAAACTAAGTTAAAGTTTCGACACCAAGAACAATATGTCGACACACAACAAGAAGAGTCAGCACTTGAAGAAAGTGTCGACACCAAGAACAAAGTGTCGACACTCATCAGAAGAGTCAACATTTGAAGTAAGTGTCGACACCCAGAATAATGTGTCGACACTCAGCTAAAGACTCTACACTTGAAGTAAGTGTCGATACATGGAGCTGTGTCGACACTTAGCAAAGAACAGAATTATCAACAAAATATTCTAAGTACAAGTGTCGACACTAAGGGAATGTGTCGACACTCAGCTGAAGTCTCAACAGAAGAATCAAGTGTCGACACAAGGAGCTGTGTCGACACTCAGCAAGTATCAACATAGAAGACTATGTGTCGACACCAAGAAGCAGTGTCGACACTTAACAGATTCAACACAAGAAGTTGTGTCGACACAAAGGTGATGTGTCGACACTTAGAAGAATTCAGCTAAAGATAGAAGATCAAGTACTTGTGTCGACACTCAATTTCAGTGTCGACACCTGAAGAAGAATCTGTGTCGAGACATACAAGGAGTTGTGTCGACACCTTGTAGACTTGTGTCGACACTTACACAACATGTGTCGACACTTGAACTATAAGTGTCGACACTTAAAGACAGAAAGTCTCGACACTTTCAGACAGTTAGAGATTTTCAAGAAATGACTGGATGACTTGACAGCTGCCGTTCCAGCCGGTCTACAGCACCTGTCAGAGATGTCAGAAGACAGTTATGAACCGGACCAGCCGGTTACCATGAAGAAGGCCTATAAATAGGCACATACAGTTTACAGAAACTGTTGTTCATATTGTTGAAAAACAAGTTATTAAAGTGGTACACAGAGTATCAACACAAGATCTTGCAGTCCAAGTGCAGATCTAAGAAGTTGGAGAGAGAGGGCTCCATCCAAGAAATCAGCCTCTGGAACTAGGCTGAGAAGAAGGGTTCAGATTCATTCCGAATTCTAAGTGGGAGAGGTCAAGGATCAACTGCCGAAGGAGACAATCTTATTCAGTTCTATTTTCAAGAAGCTTTGAAGAAAGCTAAGTCAGATTGTATCCAGCCGAGTTCTTCCAAGAACTCATCAAGAAACTCTCAACTCCCCTCTCTTGTTTCAGAGTTGTTGAGTTATTATTTCTATAATCATTTTTATCTTGTAGGATCCTTTGGATCTGAGTGAATTGTAAGACTATAATTATAAAGGCTGAGGGTAGGGCCTTTGGCCTGAGTGTAGGAGATTGTTATCTCTGAGTGTAGGCCTTGATTGGCTGAGTGTAGGCCTGGGTGGCTGAGTGTAGGCCTTTGTGGTTGAGTGTAGGCTTTGGGATAAAGCTGAGTTGTAAGGCTTTAGGCCTGAGGTGTAGGAACCAATTTGGGTTCTGAGATAGTGGAGGAGTTTGGCCGAATCTAGTACACTACTAGATAGGCGAAGGGGGGAAGTGGATGTACCCATATCTTGGGGAACCACTATAAACCACTGTGTCTGCTGTGCTGTGTTGTGATTTGATGTGTATGCTTTGTGTTTTGCTGTGATAAAATAGTTAGTAATCTGTGATATAACTGATTGCTGCCATTAAAGCTCAAAAAGGATTAGGTCACCTATTCACCCCCCCCCCCCTCTAGGTGTTTAGGTACCATATCTTTCAAGTGGTATCAGAGGGAGGTTCCTCAAAAAGGACTAACAGTCTGAGGAGATCCTGTTTGGCAGATTCAGTGTAAGGCAAAATACAGATTCAAGAAATTCAAGAAAATCAAGAAACATGGGTTCCTCTGAAAATCACAAGGAATTGGGTTCCATGAAATTGCCCATATGCAGAAAGGAAATCTTTGGGATCTGGAAGGAAAGGGTAAGGCTGTTTATGGAGGCCTCAGACCCTAGAATCTACATCACAGTAAAGGAAGGGCCTTATGTGCCCATGAAGATATCTGTTCTAGATGCAAATCAGAGAACTCCAAAGGATTTCTCTGAAATGACTAAGGATGAGATTGTCCTAGCCACCATGGACAAGAGGGCACAAAACATAATAGTGAGTGTCATTGATGATGCAACTTTTCAGAATCTTATACACTGCAAGACAGCCAAAGAGATGTGGGACACTCTTATTGTGTATATGGAGGGATCTGAAGAAGTTAGACAAGATAGAAAATCCTTGCTAAATCAGGAGTATGAGAGTTTTAGATAAGGAAAAGGTGATAGCATAACTGAGTGCTATAAGAAGTTCTACAGAATAGTGAATGAACTCATGTCTTATGGAAGAGAGTTTAGTAACTATGAACTAAATGACAAGTTCCTAAGGTCCCTAACCAAAGATTGGGACACCAAGATCTGTGGCATAAGAGAAATGGCTAAGTTGGGGGGAAATTCCTCCTCCTACACTGTTTGGCAAGTTATTGTCATATGAGATGCAGTTGACAGTGAGAAAAGAGGAGGAGAAATCAACAAGAATTGAACACAAGGAAAGAACAGTAGCCTTCAAGACAGAAGCTTCCAGGAAGTGCAGGAATAAGTCATCAACTCCACCTCCAGAGGTAGCTGAATCAGAGTCAGATGAGTCAGTCAGCACCAAGTCTGAAAGTAGTGAAAGTGATGAAGACTTTGCTGCCTTCACCAGACACTTTCAGAAATTCTTGAAGAAGAAACAGTGGAGGTCAAGACCTTCTACTTCAAAGGGAAAGGAAGTCTTGTATCAGGAGAAAAAGCCTTCAAAGAGAGACAGGAAGAGGACAAAGTCAAGCAAGGCAACTGGTTCAAAGATAGTGTGTTATTGCTGCAATAGACAGGGCCATGTTATTGCAGATTGTCCAGAGAAGAGAAAGGAATCTGGTGACAGGAAAAAGCCTCACTTCAAAGGCAAGAAAGAGAAGTCTTTTGTTGCCAAGAAGGAGAAGACTCTATCAGATATCTCTTCTTCAGAAACTGAGTCTGAGGCTGAGGCCTACATAGGGCTGTTTGCTGAAGAAGAAGAAGAATTCATGCAGATCATGGAGTCTATTTATGAACAAGAAGACAGTCATTGCCAAGGGCTAATGGCTTTGACAGAGAGTGCCAAAATCCTGGAGCAGCCAGGACCCAGTAAGGTACAAGGTTCAAGTTCAAGTTCAGTTTCTTGTTCTAGTTCAGATTCAGATTCTTCTTCATCAAGTGATGAGAATGTATCTGAGTCTGAGGATGATATTCATCAGCTTATAGATGAATATAAAGTGCTGTTGCAAGCTTACAAGAAAAGCAAGTCCCTTGCCAAAAGTCAGGCAAATGAAATTGCTGATCTTAAAGCTGCTGCAACAGATTCTGAGAAGCAATTTGATCAAAAGCTTAATGAAATAGCCAGGCTGAAACACATAACAGTGATTCAGATGGGCACTATCACCTTTAAGAATGATCAAATCAAGAGTCTGGAGATAAATCTTCAGAAAGAGAGAGATCTTGTTGCTAGGTTTTCTAAATCTAAGTCAGTGCTACCTTTAATTGATGAATTTGTTCATCATAAAGACAAGGCTGGACTGGGCTTTATTAGACCTGTAGGGACTGAGCAGTCCAAGTCTAAGTCCAAGGGCAAAGCCCCAACATTCAACAAGCCTGCTGTAGACAAGACAGCCAAGGCAGTACCTAAGCAAAGGTACAATAAGTTTGAATGTTGGTGCTGTGGCAAAGTTGGCCATTTTGCAGTGGACTGTTGGCACAATGCTAGTGCCAAAGTGAGTACCAAACTACCTGTTGGAAAGCTAGTGGGTAGCTTTGTCAGATTGCAGACTAACAAGTACCAAGGACCCAAGAATTCTTTGGGTTCTAAGGTTCATTAATCTGTTTTGCAGGTGAGTCCAAGTGGCCATACCCCAACATGGTACTTGGACAGTGGATGTTCCAGACATATGACTGGAACTAGAGGACTACTAAAGGACTACATTCCAATAAAAGATGGTCCAAAAGTCACCTTTGGTGGTTCTGAAAAAGGAATCATCAAAGGGTTTGGTAACATTTCTAGCAACTTAGTTACCATTACTCAAGTGGCTTATGTTAAAGGGTTGAAACACAACCTAATAAGTATAAGTCAACTAAGTGATGTAGGGTATGACATCTCATTTGTTAAAAATGGTTGTCATATCAAGAGGTCAAGTGATCAAGAGATCATTATGACTGGTTATAGGAAGAGGAATGTCTACTGCCTAGACATTATGGTTGAGAACAATGGTTCTCCAGTTTGTCTTGTAGCTGATGAGACAGTCTCTCATTGTGTCAAATGGCACAAGAGGCTTGCCCATCTTAACTACAAGACTATTAGCAAACTCTTTAGCAAAGAGTTAGTGAGGAATGGTCCTCAAGTTAAGTGTGTTAAAGATGGTATTTGCTCAGCTTGTCAAAAGGGCAAGCAGACTAAATCCACCTTTAGAAGCATAGAAAATAAAGATGCTGTGAGGTGTTTATACCTCTTGCATATGGATCTTTTTGGTCTAATGCCAGTTCACAGCTTAGGTAGGAAGGTCTATACCTTTGTAGTTGTAGATGACTACTCAAGGTTTTCCTGGGTGTTCTTCTTAAGACAGAAATCTGAAACACCTAGTGTCTTCCATAACTTTGTCAAACAAATTCAGAATGAACTAAACAGTACAGTGGTCAAGATTAGAAGTGACCATGGTACTGAATTTCAGTCTGATAGCATGACAAAACTATGTGAAGACTTTGGGATATTTCAAGAATTCTCTTCACCTAGAACACCTCAGCAAAATGACATTGCTGAGAGGAAAAATAGGACCTTGATAGAGGCTGGTAGGACCCTATTAAGTGATACATCACTGCCAGAGTATTTCTGGGCTGAAGTAGTTAACACTGCATGCCATGTTATAAATAGGGCTACCATCACTAAAGGGCTAAACAAGACCCCCTATGAAGTTGTGAAAGGCAGGAAACCAAACCTATCATACTTCAGGATCTTTGGTTGCAAATGCTTCATACTTAACAATGGGAAGTCTTACTTAACTAAGTTTGCTGCCAAGTCCCAAGAGGGAATTTTTGTTGGGTACAGCAATAATAGTAAGGCTTATAGAGTCTACAACTTGACTACACAAGTTGTAGAAGAATCTGTGCATGTAGTTTTTGATGAGACTAAACTTATTAACAATGAGTTGTCTAGTAGTGTATGCAGCCCCACAGGTATAACAAAGGAAATGGACAAGCTAACTATAGAAGAAGTACCTGCTGCAAGACAGCAAGTAGAAGACAATAGCTGTTGTCCAGGGGGAGAACTACATGTGTCAATTACTGAAGAAATACAAGGAGTACAGCATGATGGAGATGCTGAAGAGGTTCATCCAGAAGTTAGGATGCCTCCAGCCAACAGGCATCTAAGAGATCATCCAGTAGAGCAGATTATTGGAGATCCAAGACAAGGAGTACAAACCAGGAGCAGATACATAAATGCAGCAATCTACTCCAGCTTTCTGTCTCAAGTTGAACCTAAGAAATTTGAAGAAGCAATACTGGATCCACAATGGACTGAAGCAATGCAAGAAGAGCTTAATCAGTTCAAGAGGTGCAAGGTCTGGGATTTAGTTCCTAAACCTAAAGACCACAATGTAATAGGAACTAAGTGGATCTACAGGAATAAGATGGATGAACAAGGGGTCATCATTAAGAATAAAGCTAGACTGGTTGCTAAAGGATATAGGCAAGAAGAAGGTATTGATTTTGATCAAACCTTTGCTCCAGTAGCTAGACTGGAAGCCATAAGAATGTTCTTGGCCTATGCAACCTATCAAGGTGATGTAGGCCACTCCGCGGACACTAGACGGATTAAGGGAAAGAAACGAACACCACGCTCAATCCACAATCTCTCACGCACTAGATTCAATCGCAGCGCACTCGCAAGCGTGTTTTCACAGTTCATCAACGTACGGTAGCCACCCCGCGGGAAGGTCGAGCGAACGGCGATAGGCCGACGTTCTCCCAAGCTAAAAGGACCAATATTGGGTCCGGCCGAGCGAAGGTTGTACCAAAAGAGATCTACCAAAAGTGGGATCGAAAAATGGTAGATCTCTCCCATCAAAAATACGAGGTTCGCCAAACCCTTTTCGGAAATAACGCGGTTAAGATCGATGCAAAATCCAAAGGAAAACCCACGAAGAATCTAACGATTCAAATCCAACGCAAAAATTATTCCGTCCACTAGAACATCAAGAGGGAAGCACACGTGAGTGGAGAGGATCGTTACCCAAGTCGGAATAGATGATTCCAACTACCTTTGAAGGGCCGCTCTTCCGCGGATCCACCGGAGTCGCGCCGGATGGAGAGATAGATCGTCCGCCTTGGCCGCGTCACGCCAAAGTTCAGATTTTCGCCGTAGGATGAAGCCTTTCCGGTCAAGCTTCACGTGGAGGGGCTGCCGGTTCTCTTCAGAGGGGCTGCTCGGTGGAGGAGGTAGTGGGCTGGCCGGCTATGGAAGGAGGAGGCCGGGTTGATTTGGGTGTGTGGTGGTGGTGGCTTGGATGAGGGATATGAGGGTGCTGGCCGAAATGTTTAGAGAGAGAGAGAGGGGAAGTGGGGGTGGCGGCTAGGAGTTGTAGAGAGAGAGGGAGAGGGACTTAGATAGGAAAGATTTAGGGTTTTCTTTTCTCATTCAACTTAAGTTAAAACAAAGCATACATGCCTATATATAGGCTTACCAACAAGTCTTGGCTATATGTAGCCCAAAATAAAATAAAAATAACACACAATATGGCTACATGCAGCCCACAATAAAATATCCCAAATAGCATACTAATAATAAGATAAAGTTAACTATATATTTGTCTTGCGCCGAGGGCGGAAAATGTAGCGCCGCTCCATACGAACACCACGGCGACGCGAGTCCTTTGTTGGAGATGAAGGAGGGTCTTCCATTAGCGTGTCGTCATCCACAACTTGGGGGCCGCCGTCCACATGGGGGCCGTCGTCGCCACCAATCCTCCCCCGCTTGAAAGGACTCATCGCCGATGAGTTGTCTTGAAGATACCGTCGGAGAAGAACACCATCCAAGAGAGCCACTTCCGCTTCCGGGAGCCACGAGTCATCAGAGGCGGGGCGATCACACCAGCGGATCAAGTAGCGGCGCACATCGCCATCAGCAGTGGGAAACACGTCATCCTGGAGAATCCTGTCTGGCAAAAAGGCGGTCTTGGCAAACCTGGGAAAAGCATTAGGCAGCAAAGGGTGAAAATCTATATCATCAACATGTAGCGTACCTCCGTTGGAGACCGATGGAGAGAGCGAACCCTTACCCCCCTCAACCACATACCCATGAGAATCTGTAGTGGAACTAAACGGACAGGAAGATAGTTCTAGTGGCGGTGCAATATATGGCGTTAAATCCGAAACATTAAAAACAGGGGAAATACCCCAATCAGTTGGCAGTTCCAAAAGAAAAGCATTGTCTCCTAACCGTTTTAAAATCCGAAAAGGTCCAGCTCGCCGATCCGCTAACTTTTTTAAGGTGCCCGTAGGCAACCGTTCAGGGATGAGACGTACCATGACTAAATCGCCCACTTTCAAGGGAGACACTCTCTTATGTGCATTGGCATGAACTTGATAAGACGCGTATTGAGTGGTAAGCGTTTCATTTATGCGTTTGTGAAGATCATGGATGTGAGAGGCAAAGTCCTGTGCAAATTGACTTGACTTAAATGATGGCGGTAACGGAAGCAAGTCAAGGGGCACGAGAGCTTTATAACCGTGCACGATCTCATTTGGGGACAAACCCGTGGACCTATTTTTGGAATTATTATATGCCAACTGAGCATGAGGGAGGATAAGGTCCCATGTACCCTTGTGGTCTCCCACAAGGCATCGAAGCAAACTACCTAAACTTCTGTTCACAACTTCTGTTTGCCCATCCGTCTGCGGATGGTACGCGGAAGAGAATAGAAGTTTGGTGCCCATAATTCTCCACAGGGTCTTCCAAAAATAACTAGTAAATTTCACATCCCTATCAGTAACTATAGACTTCGGAACTCCTCGATGGCCTACCACCTCTTTAAAATATAATTGTGCGACGTGTGACGCGTCATTGGTTTTATTGCACGCGATAAAATAAGTCATTTTAGAGAATCGATCTACAACAACTAAGATAGAGTCGTGACGTCGAAATGTGATTGGGAGGCCGAGAATGAAGTCCATGCTAACGTCTTCCCAAGGAATAGACGAAATCGGAAGAGGGGTATAAAGCCCCGCGTTAGTTTTGTTCCCCTTAGCCAGTTGGCACGCTCGGCAACTACCCACGATCTTACTAACCATGGCCTTAAGACCGGGCCAATAAAACTTGTCTTCAACTAACGTGATCGTCTTGTCACGACCAAAGTGTCCCCCTAACCCTCCCCCATGCAATTCCCACACTATGAAGTGGCGTAGGGAGGAACGGGGGATGCAAAGCTTCGAATGGTTAAATAAGTAGCCGTCCCGAATGTAAAAAGAAGTAATGGTTGTCGGCGAGTCATCTTGGGTGGCGAAATAGATATCCTTAAAATCTGGGCAGTGGACGTACTCGTCCTTAATCCTATCGAAGCCAATCACCTTTACTTCTAGCGTGGAGAGCAATAACGAAACACGACTAAGGGCGTCGGCTACGCGGTTGAGAGTCCCCTTGAGGTGTTTGATAATGAAAGTATACTCCTGTAGATAGGAGACCCATTTGGCATGTCTAGGACTAACCTTAGTTTGAGAGTTAAGAAACCTTAGCGCTTCATGATCGGATAAGATGACAAACTCCTTAGGAAGTAAATAATACCACCAATGTTGGAGGCAACGAATAACCGCGTAAAACTCCCGATCATAATTGGAATAATTTAATTTTGGACCTGCTAGTTTCTCACTGAAATACCCCACAGGGTGGCCTTCCTTACTCAACACTCCACCAATTCCCACTCCAGACGCATCACATGACAACTCGAAAACCTTGGTAAAATCCGGTAGTCGCAAAAGGGGGGCTTCCGACATGCGCGATTTAATTAATTGGAACGCCGCAGCGGCTGAGTTCGTCCATGTAAATGCACCTTTTTTCATGCACTCGGTAATAGGGCCATAATGCTACTAAAATCCTTAATAAATCGCCGATAAAATGTAGCGAGCCCGTGAAAACTCCTAACATCCCGAATGTTGGCGGGCTCGGGCCAATCTCTAATGGCTTGCACTTTCCTGGGGTCTACGTGGATCCCCTCCGAACTCACAATATAACCGAGGAACTCAACCGATGTCACATGGAAGGTACACTTCTTAATGTTCACGAATAATTTTTCCGATCTTAGCATGGTAAGGATGGTTCTTAAATGTGACTCATGATCAATCGTGGAGGTGCTAAATACCAAGATATCGTCAAAATATACCACGATGAATTTTCCCATATAGGGTTGGAAGACGTGGGTCATCATCCTCGAAAACGTGCTCGGCACATTGGAAAGTCCAAACGGCATAACTAACCACTCGTAGAGCCCTTCCTTAGACTTAAAGGCGGTTTTCCACTCGTCACCTTCCCTAATTCGGATCTGATGGTAGCCACTCCTAAGATCCAATTTCGAAAAAATCGTGGCACCGGCTAACATGTCCAATAAATCATCCAAGCGAGGGATGGGAAAGCGATATTTAATAGAGATTTTATTAATAGCTCTACTATCCACACACATCCTCCAAGAGCCGTCCTTCTTGGGGGCAAGTAAGGCGGGCACGACACACGGGCACTTGCTGTGGCGGATAAAACCCTTTTGCAATAAATCCGAGATCTGGGTTTGCAACTCTAAGTGCGCGGAGGGGTTTAGCCGATAATGCGGGAGGTTGGGCAATGAAGATCCCGGAATGAAATCAATGACATGTTGGATTTCCCACAACGGGGGTAATTTAGCCGGTAGCTCTTCCGGGTACACATCCACAAACTCTTCTAGGAGTTTTCTCAACGCCGACGACAAGTTCTCAAAAGGGGCTGCGTCTTCCTTAACTTGTAGGCACACTAAGGCATAGAGGACCCCATCAACAAGGGTAGTACGCTTCAATTCTTTCCTCCCTATCAGACTCAACGTCTTCTTCTCGACCGGGACGACCGTATCCTTCGAGGGGGCCGAAGGATCTTTCAGCGGGGCGGGTTTTAAGAGGATGGTTCTGCCATTAAATTTAAACTCGTATGTGTTGGCCCGACCAAAGTGGGTGACGTCATGATCGTACAACCAAGGGCGACCCAACAAGACGTGGCACGCATCCATAGGGATGACATCACACCAAATCTGCTCAGAATAAGCTTTGATGGTAAGGGGTACCAAGCATCGCTTTGTCACAGGGAGGGACGACTTGTCTACCCAGGCCACTTTATAAGGGTGAGGGTGTGGCTCGGCAACAAGAGACATTCGTCTCACCGCGGCTTCAGAAATTACGTTCATGAAACTACCGCTATCGATGATCAACCTACACCATTTTTCACCACTCTTAAAATTCAACGTGAAAATGTTCGTCGTATTCCAATCGTCTATCGCTCGAGGGGTCGCCAGGATACACCTCATAACCATCATACGGGGGTCATCCTCCATATCACTAGGCACTCCGTCTGACTCGCTCTCTTCGCCCGCCTCGTAAGTTATGTCGTCGGCCCCACCGGCGGAATCTAACAAGGCTAATGGTCTGGGTGTAGTAGGACAATCACTAGCATAGTGCCCTTGGACCCCGCAAGCGTAACAGGTGACATTCGTTCTGTTGACCCGACCCACCGGGACTCTCTCACCAGAGGGGTTTCTATCATTCCTAGCCGTTACGACTATGGAGGTTGAGTCGGGGGACTGATACTTTCCTTTAGCCTTATAGGTGGCGGTGGGAGGCGGCCCTAAAATGGACTTCCCCTTTTGGAACGAGTGCGACTTGCCCTTAAGCGCGTTGTGTTGCTCAATATCTAAGGCTGCGTTGAAAGTGGTGTGCAAATCGGTGTGACCATGACGCAGAAGCTTTCCTTGGATGTCGGGGTTTAGCCCCTTACGGAACCTGGAGAGGGTGACCTCGGGCATCTCTCTCACGTCACACCTAACCATCATGTCCTTCAGCAAGCTCATATACTCAGACACCGACCTAGTCCCTTGCTTAAGGGTGGCTAAATCATCGAACATTTGTGTCCGATGGTACGTAGGGACGTACTGTTCCGTTAGCCTAGCCTTCATTGCATCCCAGCCTATGGGCAACGCTCCGTTCTCGACCCTCATACGCCGCTCCTCATTCAGCCAAAATATCTTAGCGCGCCCTAGCAACTTCATTCTCGCTACTCGCACCTTATCCGCGTCGTTCAGGGTATACCACTCAAAATAACATTCGATCTCCATGATCCAGTCCTGGAAGACTTGGGGATCTCCTAAACCATCGTAGGATGGTGGCTTGACTCGGACAGCCCGAGTAAGGTCAAACTCGTACGGTGCTCGTGGGGCGTTCTCATTAGGAGGGTGGGGGTAAGGGTTGTGATGCTCTCCCACCCATGGGTGATCGGGTTGATTACGGGGTGCCCCGTGTGGTAACCCCAATCCGTGAAGTGCTTCCCTAATGGCCGTCAACTGCTCCGTGAAATCCTGACGGAGCTCCTCAATCTCTGTGAGGGGACGACCCTCACCCCGGTCATCATCCATATTAGACGACGAAGGAGGATATTCCGTACCGAGCCTAGTACGCATGCAAATGGAAGACAACAGGTTCAGACAGACCAAAGAAGGAATTAATCCCACTTAATGCCTATAGGAAAATAAATTTTTTTTTGATTTTCTTGCAGAAAATAAAAAGAGGATTATTAAAAAATTTATTTTGATTTTTTGGCTGAAAATTAAGAAAACTACGCCGCTATTGGCAGACCAAAGATAATTTTTTTTTGAGATTTTTTTGTGACAACTAACGCGCAAACACAAGTGCAGGTTAACGTGCTAAAAGAGGGGAGGGTGCCAATTAAAAAACTGACAAGAACCTCCCTCTGATACCAAAATTTGATGTAGGCCACTACCGCGGACACTAGACGGATTAAGGGAAAGAAACGAACGCCACGCTCAATCCACAATCTCTCACGCACTAGATTCAATCGCAGCGCACTCGCAAGCGTGTTTTCACAGTTCATCAACGTACGGTAGCCACCCCGCGGGAAGGTCGAGCGAACGGCGATAGGCCGACGTTCTCCCAAGCTAAAAGGACCAATATTGGGTCCGGCCGAGCGAAGGTTGTACCAAAAGAGATCTACCCAAAGTGCGATCGAAAAATGGTAGATCTCTCCCAACAAAAATACGGGGTTCGCCAAACCCTTTTCAGAAATAACGCGGTTAAGATCGATGCAAAATCCAAAGGAAAACCCACGAAGAATCTAACGATTCAAATCCAACGCAAAAATTATTCCGTCCACTAGAACATCAAGAGGGAAGCACACGTGAGTGGAGAGGATCGTTACCCAAGTCGGAATAGATGATTCCAACTACCTTTGAAGGGCCGCTCTTCCGCAGATCCACCGGAGTCGTGCCGGATGGAGAGATAGATCGTCCGCCTTGGCCGCGTCACGCCAAAGTTCAGATTTTCGCCGTAGGATGAAGCCTTTCCGGTCAAGCTTCATGTGGAGGGGCTGCCGGTTCTCTTCAGAGGGGCTGCTCGGTGGAGGAGGTAGTGGGCTGGCCGGCTATGGAAGGAGGAGGCCGGGTTGATGTGGGTGTGTGGTGGTGGTGGCTTGGATGAGGGAGATGAGGGTGCTGGCCGAAATTTTTAGAGAGAGAGAGAGGGGAAGTGGGGGTGGCGGCTAGGAGTTGTAGAGAGAGAGGGAGAGAGACTTAGATAGGAAAGATTTAGGGTTTTCTTTTCTCATTCAACTTAAGTTAAAACAAAGCATACATGCCTATATATAGGCTTACCAACAAGTCTTGGCTATATGTAGTCCAAAATAAAATAAAAATAACACACAATATGGCTACATGCAGCCCACAATAAAATATCCCAAATAGCATACTAATAATAAGATAAAGTTAACTATATATTTGTCTTACGCCGAGGGCGGAAATTGTAGCGCCGCTCCATACGAACACCACGGTGACGCGAGTCCTTTGTTGGAGATGAAGGAGGGTCTTCCGTTAGCGTGCCGTCATCCACAACTTGGGGGCCACCGTCCACATGGGGGCCGTCGTCGCCACCACAAGGATTCAAGGTTTACCAAATGGATGTCAAGTCAGCATTCCTAAATGGTAATCTTAAGGAAGAAGTCTATGTGGAACAGCCTTCAGGTTTTGTTGATCCAACTCTACCTCATCATGTCTATAGACTTAGGAAAGCTTTATATGGGTTAAAGTAAGCCCCTAGGGCTTGGTATGAAACCCTATCTAGTTTCCTCATTGAGAACAAGTTCTCAAGGGGGAAAATAGATAAGACTCTATTCCTTAGAGAATCTAGAGGCAAAGTAATACTAGTCCAAATATATGTAGATGACATTATATTTGGGTCTACTGAAATCGGCCTTTACAAAAGGTTTGCAAAACTGATGCAAGGTCAGTTTGAGATGAGTAGTATGGGAGAGCTGAAGTTTTTCTTGGGTCTCCAAGTTAAACAGACTGAAAATGGTTTATCCATATGTCAGTCCAAGTTCACCCTAGAACTCATAAGGAAGTATGATATGGATTCATCCAGCACCATGAAGACTCCTATGGGGTCAAGTATGTCTCTTAGCAAGGATGATGCAGGGAAACCTGTAGATGAAACCTTGTATAGAGGGATAGTTGGCTCCCTATTATACTTGACTGCTAGTAGACCTGACATCATGTATGCTACATGTGTTTGTGCCAGGTATCAAGCCTGCCCTAAAGAGTCTCATTTGACAGCAGTCAAAAGAATATTGAGATATCTAAAGGGCACTCCCTATCTAGGCCTCTGGTACCCTAGGAATGGAGATTTTGATCTAACAGGTTATTCAGATGCAGACTTTACAGGATGCAAAGAGGATAGAAAGAGCACTACTGGAACCTGTCAATTCCTAGGTGGGAGACTAATTTCATGGAGTAGCAAAAAGCAAACCAGTGTGGCTATCTCCACAGCAGAGTCAGAGTATGTGGCTGCAGGAAGTTGCTGTGCTCAACTTCTGTGGATTCAACATCAGCTAGAGGACTATGGATTTCAGGTAAGTAGAACTCCACTTTTCTGTGATTCTACAAGTGCTATTTCAATAGCTAATAACCCTGTATCTCATAGTAGAACAAAACATATTGAGATTAAATATCATTTTCTTAGGGAGCATGTAGAAAGAGAAGATATTTTATTAGAATATGTTAAAACTGATAATCAAATAGCTGATATGTTTACTAAGCCCCTAGAAGAAGCTAAGTTCAATAGATTCAAAATTGAACTAGGAATGATAAACTTAGAATAAGTTTACAGAATTAAAATTGGCTAAGTAAAAAGGTGTCGACACATAGACAAGTCTATGTCGACACAAAATAGTGGTGTCGACACTTCAGGAAAAAGGTGTCGACACATCTAGGATGTTGGTGTCGACACTTCAGAATGTTAGTGTCGACACATGTCCAGTAGGTGTCGACACATCCAATGTGGTGTCGACACTTATGTTTTACTCAGAATTTTCAAAGTAAAGTCTCGACAATGTGTCGAGTTATGTTGTGTCGACACATAACCAAGTGTCGACACATAAAATCTGTTGACTAAACTTGTGTCGACACATATGTGTCGAGACATTATAAGTCAGTGTCGACACTTATTGCCAGTGTCGACACATTTTAAGTTAGCTGTCCCGCCCGTTCATCTTCAAAATTAGAAAGGTATATATAGGGTTCTGTCTTTGTTTGTCGACACGCTTTCAAAGTTTCGAGACCAAAACTACTGTGTCGACACGTCTCTCTTCTCACAAGACAAATTCTACAAACCTTAATGGCGCCTAAGCTAGAGGAGAACGTTAACGGAGGATATGAGCTGGTGCGCGACGCGTTTGAAGAAGCAGATCAAGAAATCCAAGCGGTAGTAACCCTAGTCGCCGATTCTGGATTAGAATACTTAGTTTCTGAACCTACAAAGATTTGGAAGAAAGAGGTTCTTGAATTCCTAAATGGAGCTCAGATAGATGAATCTGGATACAAAATCAAATCCAGAGTTCATGGTGCAAGGGTTAAGGTATCCCCTAAAAATCTGAGGAAGGTGCTCCAGCTACCAAAAACTCAAGATGAAGAAGAAGTTACTGCATCCAAGACCAGGGAAGCTCTAACCTGGTGTGGACTGGATCCTAAAATGAAGATTGGTTCTGTCTTTAACAGGAAAGGCATGAACAACCAAGGCAAATTCCTGTCTGAGATTGTTGGTAAGGTCTTACTCAGCAAGCCTGGAGGGCATGACAGAGTGTCTGCCTATATGTTTGGAATCATGACAAGGATAATCTTCACTCTGAAAACAGACTGGTCTATAGTGGTTTATGAGAAGATTAAGGAGAGCTTGAAGAAGTCCAATCTGGGCAGAATCATTAGTCTATACCTAGCTGGTGTGATACCAGAGGTAATGAGTACTGCTGCAGGAAGCAAGATAAATCATATGAGGAAGATGGATCTAAGGATCTTTTCAAGATGGGACAGGGTGTTGTCCAAGGAAATGCCAACCCTAGAGAAGACAGTTACTGAGAAAGATTCCTCCAAAGAAAAAGAGAAAAACTACTCCAGTGGCACAAGAGTCCACTAGTAGTTCTGAAAGTGAAGAACAAGTTGTTTTCACTCCAGATGACCAAGAGGAAGAGCCTGCAGTGAAGTCTCCTGCTCCTCCAGCTGATGCAGAGATCCAGGGGGAGCTACCACAAGCTAGCCCCATCCACAGGGATCAAAGCAAGGGGGAGCCTCCACTTGTAGAAGCACCATCTACACTGGAAAGTGAGCAAGCCACCACCATCATTCAAGAGGTACTCACTGAACTAAACACTTTAGATTTTTCTATGGAAGATGCTGATTTATTTGATGTTAATCAGCATACTCAGCTGAATAGTCAAGCTCCAGATGTTGTTATAGAAGACACATCTACTGTTGAAGTAATTCCTGATCCTGTGGTTGAAGAACCAAGAACTTCTCCAGCTTCTTCACCACCAGAATACACACTGGAAGACTTGTTCCTAAATCTGGATCAAGCAGATTTTGATAAGGAAGCTGATACTGCTGCAGAAGAGACTGCTACTCTTGAGGGGGAGCAAGTGCAAGTTCTAGAAGAGCCTATAAGGCAACAACCTGAGAAGCCTCAGAGCCCTAAGGAGAGGGTTGACATAGCCAGCTCCTCAGAGTCTGAAGATGAGGAGGCAGCACGGGCTAAACAAAAGAAACTCTATGTATTCAAGAGGAGAAGCCAAAGTTATAAAAAGGCTTTACAATCAATTGCACCACAGTCTATAGTTCAGCAAGCTCCAACTGCTGATTATAGTGCTTTAATGGTTGCACTACAGATAAAGTTAGATGAGCAAAGACAGGCAATAGAAAAGTATGTAGATGAAGGGCAAAAGTCATTACAATTTGATCTGGCCCAAGATATAAAGTGTATAAGGTTTGAGATGAACTTTAACAAGAAAGAAATGACTGAATGCTTCCACAAAGGTGGAAATGCAGTGGTGTACTTGGCAACACACCAGGAGAAGATCAAAGCCCAAGTGGATGATATAGCATTGAAACAAGGATATGTTCTTGAAAATCAACTAAGGATGAATGACAACTTGACTGCTTCTCATAATGCTATAGTCACTGAGTTGAAGAACAAGGCTGCTGATCCTTCTACATCTTCTGCTACTATCAAAGCTTAATTTGCCAAATCCTTTCAAGAAGAAATTACTGCTGTAAAGACTGCTATCCAAGCCTCCCAAAAAGCTATATCTGATCAACTTCAAAAGCTCAAACCATTCTTTAAAGATGGAGTCAGATACTTGGATAGTCAAATCAGATTTCAAAAGGATGATGTCAGAGATCATATGGCTCGAGAAGTCATAAAGGGGGAGAGAGTTTTAGTCAAAGCTAGCTCTGATCATGCCAAATGGATATCTAATTCCATCAGAGCTACACTGGGCTATCCTCCACTCTGTGATGATGACAATGTTGCTGAATTTGGGATTCAAACTGCATATCTTGGAGGTGAGCAACCAGAGGTAGCTCAAGTGATATATCCTCCACCAGAATTTGACATGGTGCAAGCTGATATTCATCATATGTATAGCCCAACTGAAGGGAAGTCCAATGTTATTCTGGATAAAGTGGTTTAACCTATTACTGAAGTCATGCAAGAGGCATTACAGAAGGAGGAAGAGACAAGGTTGTCTAAGAAGAGGTTTATGGAACAAGGAGAATAAAGGCCAGACTTTGAACAATGGAGCCCTACCTCTAGGAATATAATATTAACTGCCTGGAAAGCTGCCAAGGACAATACTCATGACAGGAACAAATGGTTTTCTGAAGCTGAATGGAGGAAACATGAGATCAGACAAGAAGCCATTGTTCAATACAGAAGGAAGGCAAAGATGGGAAAGCTACCTCCTACTGCAGTGGAGCCTAGCAAGTACTTTCCTAAGCCATATCACTATTTTGAGAGGCAGAAGATCAAAGCTGAAGAGCTCAAAAAGAAAGATCTAAAAGGCAAGAAGCCTGCTGATGCTGAAACTGTTGATGTCCCTGTCAAAGCTCAAGTCCAACCTGGCAAGGGAATAGTTATCAAGGAACCAGAACAGAAATAGATTAAGAATTTACTTGAAGATTATTTTGTAATCTTTTGAATGTAAAACATTTTTGTGAACTACTGAGAATGTATAAGACAAATGTTAGAACAATATATGATCAATATATTTCATGTTTGTTCTGTAAATATGTCTATTTCTTATTTGTTCTGTGTTGATGTTTGTGTATACATGTGAAATTGATACATGTTATGTTTATCCTACTTACATAATCTTGCTTTACATCATTTGTAATTTTTATTATGAATGGTGTATATCATTGACTAAGGGTTATGACTTCTCCAAATAGGGGGAGACTGTTGGGTACATTGGTTAAATATACCTGATTTGAAGAAGCCTCACCCAACTCAATGATATACATCATAATGTATTTGATGTATGTTGAGTTTACTTGTGCAGGTTAAGTAATTACTGTACTGAAGCAAAAAGGTTCTAAGTCCATGTGTCGACACTCAGAGGGAAAGTGTCGACACTCAAAAAAGCTTGTGTCGACACCCAGACAAGCAGTGTCGACACTTGGAGTCATTGTATCGACACCTGGGATGCAGAGTCGACACCAGACAGAAAGTGTCGACACTTGGAGCTGTGTCGACACTCAGTGAAGAAAAGTGCAGAAAGAAAGTGTCGACACAAGGAGCTGTGTCGACACCCAGTGAAGCTGAGTCTACACCAGATAGTGTCGACACTTGGAGCTGTGTCGACACTCAGCAAAAGACTGCAGAAACTAAGTTAAAGTGTCGACACCAAGAACAATGTGTCGACACACAACAAGAAGAGTCAGCACTTGAAGAAAGTGTCGACACCAAGAACAAAGTGTCGACACTCATCAGAAGAGTCAACATTTGAAGTAAGTGTCGACACCCAGAACAATGTGTCGACACTCAGCTAAAGACTCTACACTTGAAGTAAGTGTGGACACATGGAGCTGTGTCGACACTTAGTAAAGAACAGAATTATCAACAAAATATTCTAAGTACAAGTGTCGACACTAAGGGAATGTGTCGACACTCAGCTGAAGTCTCAACAGAAAAATCAAGTGTCGACACAAGGAGCTGTGTCGACACTCAGCAAGTATCAATATAGAAGACTATGTGTCGACACCAAGAAGCAGTGTCGACACTTAACAGATTCAACACAAGAAGTTGTGTCGACACAAAGGTGATGTGTCGACACTTAGAAGAATTCAGCTAAAGATAGAAGATCAAGTACTTGTGTCGACACTCAATTTCAGTGTCGACACCTGAAGAAGAATCTGGGTCGAGACATACAAGGAGTTGTGTCGACACCTTGTAGACTTGTGTCGACACTTACACAGCATGTGTCGACACTTGAACTATAAGTGTCCACACTTAAAGACAGAAAGTCTCGACACTTTTAGACAGTTAGAGATTTTCAAGAAATGACTGGATGACTTGACAGCTGCCGTTCCAGCCGGTCTACAGCACCTGTTAGAGATGTCAGAAGACAGTTATGAACCGGACCAGCCGGTTACCATGAAGAAGGCATATAAATAGGCACATACAGTTTACAGAAACTGTTGTTCAGATTGTTGAAAAACAAGTTATTAAAGTGGTACACAGAGTATCAACACAAGAAGATCTTGCAGTCCAAGTGCAGAACTAAGAAGTTGGAGAGAGAGAGCTTCATCCAAGAAATCAGCCTCTGGAACTAGGCTGAGAAGAAGGGTTCAGATTCATTCTGAATTCTAAGTGGCAGAGGTCAAGGATCAACTGTAGAAGGAGTCAATCTTATTCAGTTCTATTTTCAAGAAGCTTTGAAGAAATCTAAGTCAGATTGTATCCAGCCGAGTTCTTCCAAGAACTCATCAAGAAACTCTCAACTCCCCTCTCTTATTTCAGAGTTGTTGAGTTATTATTTCTATAATCATTTTTATCTTGTAGGATCCTTTGGATCTGAGTGAATTGTAAGCCTATAATTATAAAGGCTGAGGGTAGAGCCTTTGGCCTGAGTGTAGGAGATTGTTATCTCTGAGTGTAGGCCTTGATTGGCTGAGTGTAGGCTTGGGTGGCTGAGTGTAGGCCTTTGTGGCTGA
Source organism: Platanthera guangdongensis (assembly GCA_039583875.1). Lineage (NCBI taxonomy): Eukaryota > Viridiplantae > Streptophyta > Magnoliopsida > Asparagales > Orchidaceae > Platanthera > Platanthera guangdongensis. The sequence goes on along the minus strand of CM077147.1, from coordinate 79,838,840 downwards.
GTGTAGGCTTTGGGATAAAGCTGAGTTGTAAGGCTTTGGGCCTGAGGTGTAGGAACCAATTTGGGTTCTGAGATAGTGGAGGAGTTTGGCCGAATCTAGTACACTACTAGATAGGCGAAGGGGGAAAGTGGATGTACCCATATCTTGGGTAACCACTATAAACCACTTTGTCTGCTGTGCTGTGTTGTGATTTGCTTTGTATGCTTTGTGTTTTGCTGTGATAAAATAGTTAGTAATCTGTGATATAACTGATTGCTGCCATTAAAGCTCAAAAAGGATTAGGTCACCTATTCACCCCCCCCCCCCTCTAGGTGTTTAGGTACCATATCTTTCAAGCGGGATCCGCTCGAGGCCAAGGATGACACCGAGTGACTTCCGACCCTGCCAGCTAGGTGAGAGCCTGGTAGCAGGATCTGCTCGGGGTCCAAAAACATTCCATCGAGGGACTTTCGGCCCTATCAGCTAGGTGAGAGCCTGACAGCGGGATCTGCTCGAGGCCAAGGATGACACCGAGTGACTTGCGGCCCTGCCAGCTAGGTGAGAGCCTGGCAGCAGAATCTGCTCGGGGTCCAAACACATTCCATCGAGTGACTTCCGGCCATGTCGGCTAGGTGAGAGCCTGACAGCGGGATCTGCTCGAGGCCAAGGATGACACCGAGTGACTTCCGGCCCTGCCAGCTAGGTGAGAGCCTGGCAGCGGGATCTGCTCGGGGTCCAAACACGTTCTATTTCTCTATGCAGGCTAGCTATGACAGTACTGAAGTGTTGAAGAAATTTATTATAGTCAAAGTATCGCTTACATGCTTCAGGGGAAAAAACATTTTAAGTCGTCACCACTCCAGGTGAGACTCAGGGTCTCGCCCTCTACATTTTGTAGTCGATAGCTTCCTAACTTCAAAGCTTCCTTTACAATAAACGGTCCCTCCCTGCTGGGGTTGAGCTTCGCTACAGATGCTGACCTCCCTGCTACATCCACCTTTTTCAGCACCAAGTCCCCTTCCACGAACTTCTTGACCCTGACATGCTTGTCAAAGTACTTGGCCATTCTTCTTTTCACCTCCTCCCGTCGAATAGCAGAAAGGTCCCTCGGCTCTTCCACCATGTCAAGGGAGAGCCTCAGCTCCTCCTCGTTCTCTGCTTGACATTCCTCTCGGCCGTCTTTGGCCGCAATGACTCGAGGTGTTTGGACTTCAAATTCCACGGGGAGCATCGCCTCGCACCCATGGGAGAGCTTGAAGGGGGGCTCTCCAATAGTCGTGTTGGGGGTGGTTCTTAGGGCCCAAAGAATCGCGGGAAGCTGCTCCACCTAGCTCCCCTTCAAATTCTTCACTTTCTTCTTGAAGAGGTTGATGATGATCTTATTTGCGGCCTCCACCTGCCCGTTTCTCCTGGAGTGATGGACTGAGGCGAACCTGAGGTCAATTCCAAGCTGCTCGCAGAAGCTGGTGAATTCGGCGCTGGCGAACTGGGGCCCGTTGTCCGTGACGATGGCCTGGGGCAGCCCATGGCGGCAGATGATCTCCACCCAAACAAAGTTCCTGATAACCTGGGAAGTCACCTTAGCCAGCGCCTTCACCTCCGACCATTTGGAGAAGTAGTCGATCATTACTAGGAGGAACCTCCTCTGCCCACTGGCCTGGGGGAACGGCCCAACCAAATCCATTCCCCAAATGGCGAAGGGCCAGGGGGCTGTGATACTTTTGAGTCGCTGGGCCGGCTGTAGCTGGAGGGGGGCAAACAGCTGGCACTTATGACATCTCCTTGCGAACTCCGTGGCGTCTTGGCCTAGGGTGGGCCAGAAACACCCTTTCCTGACTATTCTTCCCTCCAGGGTCCGATTCCCGGAGTGACTCCCACACTCTCCGGAGTGGACTTCCTCCAAGATTCTTTGTACCTCTCCCTCAGCCACGCAACGAGCCAGCATCCCTGAGAGTGCCTTTCTGTACAGCTGCCCGTCCTGTAGGAGGTAATACGCCGACTTGTGCCTTAGCTTCTTCTTATCTGCCCCCTCCGGATACTCTCCCTTGGAGAGGAAAGTCACAACTTGGTCCATCCACGAAGTTTGTTGATCAATTTCCATGAGCTCCCCCTCTTCGATGGAGGAGCGGAACAGGTCGGTGATGGTGCCCCCCACCTGGGAACCATGCTTTGCTAGTTGGTCGACTTGTTCATTCTCTTCCCTGGGCATGTGTCGGATGGAGAAGGTTCGAAAAGTGCCTATGACCCCCTTTCACTTTGGCTATGTATAATCGCTGGGTGGGCTCCCTTGCCTCAAACTCCCCGTTGATCTAGGAAGCTACCACCAAGGAATCGGTGAGGACCTCCACATCCAACAGCCCCAGCTCCCTGGCAAGGCGTAGCCCTGCTATCACGGCCTCATACTCGACCTGATTATTTGTAATGGGAAAGTGCACCACCACCGTCTGCTCAATTCGAGTCCCCTGAGGGCTTTCCAGGATCACCCCCACTCCTAGGGAATGCCTCCCCGAGGCACCGTCTACCTTCACCTTCCAAGGAGCCGGGCGGGTGAGCTCTTCCTCTGCCACTTCAATCACATAGTCAGCCAAGAAGTCGGCCATCACTTGAGCTTTGATCGAGAGCCGCGGAATGAATGAAACGTCGAACTCGCTCAACTCCACCGACCACTTGGCCAGCCTGCCTAAATGCTCCACCCCCTCAAAGATGTTGCGGAGGGGATGGTGAGTAACCACTCGGATTGAGTGTGCCTGGAAGTAAGGTCGCAGCCTCCGGGCTGAGATGATCAGGGCGAAGGCCAACTTCTCTAAAATCGGGTACCGGAGCTCGGCCTTCCTCAGGACCTGACTCACGTAATAGATGGGGAGCTGCTTCTTTCCCTCTTCATGAACTAGGACGGAACTCAAGGCCTCTGCCCCAACCCTGAGATATAGAAACAGGTCTTCCCCCTCCTTCGGTCCTTGGAGTAGCGGAGCCTGCGTCAACTGCATCTTGAGGGCCCGGAACGCCTCCTCGCACTCCTTGGTCCATTCGAACTTCTGACCCCCCCCCCCCTCAGCGTTTTGAAGAAGGGGGAGCACTTTTCTCCTGCCCGGGAGAGGAACCTACTCAGCCCTGCTAGCTTCCCCGTCAGCCGTTGTACCTCCTTAGCATTCCGTGGCGCTCCCAGCTCTAAGATAGCCTTGACCTTATCAGGATACGGCTCGACCCCCATGGGGGTGAGGAGGTGCCGCAAGAACTTTCCCCTGCTAGCCCCGAAGACACATTTTAGGGGATTCAACCGCATCTTGTATTTGCGCAGAGTGGCAAAGGTCTCCTCCAGGTCCCGGAGGTGGGAGTCCACATCCCGGCTTTTGATCATGAGGTCATCCACGTACACCTCCAAATTCCTCCCCCTTTGCTCCTTGAAGACCCTATCCATCATCTTTTGGTAGGTTGCCCCTGCGTTCTTCAACCCGAAGGGAATCATCTTGTAACAGTAGCATCCATCCCCTGTGATGAACGAGACATCCTTGATGTCCGGGGGGTGCATCCTGATTTGATGATAACCTGAAAAAGTATCTAAAAAACGCATTACAGAAAAACCGACGGCTGAGTCAACCAGAGCGTCGATCCAAGGCAAAGGATAACAGTCCTTAGGACATGCTTTATTAAGTAAAGAAAAATCGATACACATCCTCCATCGGCCGTCTCCTTTCTTGACCATGACCACGTTGGAGACCCAGCCGGGGTATTGGATCTCAGACACGAAGCCGGCCTTGAGGAGTTTCGCCACCTCCTCCCTGATAGGATCCGCTAGCTTGTCCGCAGTGGACCTCTTCTTCTATTGAACGGGGCGTGTTCCCGGGTCCAGTTGAGGCGGTGGCTGGCCACATCCGCGTCAACCCCCGGCATCTCTGCGGCGTTCCAAGCGAAGATGTCCACGTTCTTCTGGATGAACTCCAGCATCCTGCCTTGGTCCTCCAGGGTCAGGCCCCCGCTGACGCAGATCTTCTCCATCCTGCCTCCACGGGTGAGCACCTCCAGCTCAACCACTTCTTCTGCAGCCTCTAGCCTGGACTACTTTCCCCATTCTTCAGCATCCCCTTCCTCCGGAACGGGGACCTCTACCTCCATATCTTCCTCTACGGCCATCACTTCGGCAACTTCCAGATCTCCTCCTGCCACCTCCTCCTCTGCACAGTTCATCTCCAGCTCCTCCCCTCCTGCTTCCTGCTCAGCCTCCTCCATCCTTCACCCCATCTCCTCGGCTCCCTCCTGCCAGGAGATGGTGTTTACCGCAGTGACATAACACTCCCGCGCCACCTTTGGGTCCCCCCTGACCCTGACCATGATCCCCTCAGCGTTGAACTTCAAGCACTGATGGAAAGACGAGGGGACGCAGCGGAAGGCGCTGATAAGGCGTCTCCCGAAGATGGCGATGTAGCTTCTGGGGGCGTCCACGATGACGAACCTGCAGTTCCTGGACTGCCCCCCAAGGTAACATGGAGGCCTACTCCTCCCTCCACTTCCTTCCTCTCTCCTGAAAACCCGAACAAGGGTCCATCCGAGGCCAGCACCCTCTTTGCCTCCACCTTTATCGCGTCAACGCCTTTTTGAAGACGACGTTGACGGAGCACCCGTTGTCAACGAGGATTCGAGATACGGTGAAATTCTCGATGGCTATCTTGATGACCAACGCATCACAGAACAGATCCTCGTGATCTATCATGTCACTTCTGGAGAAGGTGATCCTCTCCTCCGGGGGTGGGGTCTGGGAAGTGGATGCAACTTTCCGACGGTACATGGTGTGGAGGCTCGCCTTGCGGGAAGCCTCGACCCCCACCCCCCCGTGGATCACTCCGATCCCTCCTCGGGTTCCAACATCCACCCGGTCCTCGCAATGATCCTATTCCGTCCGAGGCAGGACCTCCTCAATCCTCACTTCTTGTCGCCCCTGCTGCTGATGCTGCTCCCTATTCCCTCTCATCTCAAGAAATTCCGGGCACGTGGCTGTTGCGTGCCCCTCCTCCTGATGGAAGTCGCAATAGGGCAACTCCACCCTCACTTCTCTCCTCCTCCTCCTCCTCATTCCCCTCCTCGCCCCCAAGGCTATGGTCATTGCCTCCTCTTGATCGGGAAGTCAGGGCCTTTGGGCCTGCCTCCAGCCTGGAGGGTGGAACTGATCTTGCCTCCCAGGGTAGTGATCCCTTCCGTGGTATCCCCTCTATGGCCCCTGCCCTTTCCACTCAGGTCTCCAGCCCAGTCGACGGTCGGGATCCTGACGCCCCCACCACGGCTGCTTCTGCCACTAGAGCTGCCTTTGCTCCCTCTGCCGAGGCTCTCCTCTTCTCTCCTCATGTCCTCTCCCTCCTCTCGACTCCTTCTCTTCCTCCGTGGCCCACTTGGCCAGCTTCCTTGCAAACTCCGGGTTCGACGCCTCCCCGTCAACTTCTCTTGCCGCCCTCTCCATCAGCTCCTCATAGGAGAGGGGGGGGGGGAACTCTCTTCAGCTCCATCCGGAAGAACCCGTGCTGCAGGCACAGGGTAAAGGCCATCATCAGACTATGGCCCGACATCTCCTGGACCTGAGTAACCTCCTCCTGGAACCGGTCCACGTAGCTTGCTAACGTCTCGTTCACCCCCTGCTTGATGTGGAATAGGGACTCAGACTCCTTCTTCCTCTTCTTCGAGGTAGTGAACCTCAGCATGAATCCCCGGCACAGGTCCTCAAAGCAGTAGATGGAGCTGGCCGGTAGCTGATGGAACCACTCCCTTTCCTTCTCTCTGAGGGTGATAGTGAAGAGTTGACACTTGAACCCGTCCGACATCTGTCGGATGGAGACTACATCCTCAAACCACTGCACATGCTGGACCGGGTCTCCCTTCCCGGTGTAGTAGGACATCTTGGGTTCCCTGAACCCATCTGGAACTGTAGCTGAGGAGACCAGCTCGCTGAAAGGACTGCCTCCCCCCACTGGGCGAGCCGGCGAATCTCGCGAGGCCAGCTCGCCGAACCGGCCTCGGCCTGCCGAGCCGAGTAAGAGCTCGCGCCCGGGGAGCTCGCACCCGGGGAGCTCGCACCCCCTGCCTTCCTCGACCACCTCCTTCCCAGCCCGCCTGTCGGGAGCGTCCTCGCCCAAAGAGGGGGCTGCCATAATCTGGACTGTCGGAGTCGAGAACTCGGCCCGCGTGCCGAGTTCGAACTAGACGAGGCTCAGCACCTCATTCCTGAAATCTTCCAACATCCCCACCATGGCGAGAGGCGGGGGGGGGGGGGGGGGGGGGCGGCGAGTTCGGCCTGTCAGATCCCTGTCCTCCTGTCATCGAACTCGCTGAAGCATTTCTGCACTGACCACTTTCCACGCTCACCAAACCAAAATGTTGAAACCGAAATCTCGGTCTCCTGTGGAGTTCGACCCTTGGGGAAGGGGTGGTCTCGCGCCTACTTCACTCCTGCAAGAAAAACAACAAAGAAGACAAGGAGAAACCGACACAATGGCTCAGCGGGGAGGTCCCACCACAAACCCGGAAGATCTCAGAGCGCTTCCACTCCTTAGCCAGAAGCCGAGCTAAGGTACCCTCAGAAAGCACTTGAGAACTGGAGCAGGGAGGCACATGAAGCATTCTTTCTGGGGTACCCCTTGGGTCCTATTTATAGTTTTCAGAATCTGGACTGCCAATAACCAAAAGAACTTACCTGAAATTACCAGAAAACCTTTGGTTGGGTCTGCCAACATCCAAACTCCGCTATTTTGAAGGGCTATGGGCAGACCAGCGGGGGCAAAACAGTAAAAAGTACCTCATTCATCCAGGCGAGCTGGGGAGCTTTGACCACCTCGACATGTCCTGCTCGCCTACTGTCGTCGAGTTCCACAGCGAGGGTACGAGCTGGTACTAGCTCGGCGGATGCCGAGATCGGGGTCGGCGAATACCGATCTCCGGTCGACGATCGCCGATCTCTGGTCGACGAATGCCGAGCTCGGGCTCGGCTCCCCTGCTGTCGAGCTCGCCTACTACCTCTAGCCCGATCTGTCAGGTTCCTGACAGCCTTGCTCGCCGAACACGGGGTTGTACATCCCATATCCGTGGCATAACATATAGCAGTAGGTCTGGCCGGGGCCCGACGCTATATACCACAGACAGATCAGAAGATTATGCAATGGAAACCATCCTGCCCAAAACCAACGTCCTACAGAGAGTACATTCTAGCGGAAGCAATTTAAAAGTTGCAAAAATAAGAACCCAGCCAACAACATGAATGCCCACTACAAAAACTCACATGAATGAACGTACAAATACACAAGTACTTGGCCTTATGGCCTTACAATAGTTTACTAAAATATAAGTGTCTTCCAAACCTCAGCACGTAGGCCAGTCATACATGAGAATAAAAGAAAACACTTATAATTATACCTTCGAGGGACGGCTCAGCAACAAGGGCTTTTGCCCGTTATTTCCCACTCGGATCTGCAGCACCTGCAAGCAACAATCTACCGAAGCGGTGACAAACAAAAGCAACGGTCAGCTAAGTTGACCAAATTTTAACGATTTCACCCCCAAACTCGGGGCGGCGATGCTCCTTCCCTGCACTTTATTAGAATTGCTATATAATAGAGAAATTACACATCATCACAGGTGTAGGCTCGCACGGCCACACACCTCGTGCTCTCAGGGCACATTCTCGGTGAACCCAGTCAAAGTCCGCAGTCGCACCACCACCCCTTGGACGACAAATTCTCGTGAGCATTTTTGTCTTTCAAGCAAAGGTCACGTTAATTTAAGTCATAGACCGCCTAAGACCCTCCATCTATGCCAACGGCAAGTCCCACATACTTTAGGTCGCTTGTACCGAATGACATAGAGCAGGTATGGTTACGCATACCCCATTGCTCCCAACGCAACGTCAATTTAAGCCATATGCGCGGGTCAAGCTTTCCCGAGTCCCAAATCGATTTCACACTTTACATAACCCGGTTATGGACAAGTTGGCTCCCAGGACACCAAGTTGGCAGAATCACGCATCTGCCCAGTTTTCCGGGTGCACCTTGGAGTTAGTCCCCAAGGCTCCCTGGTGCAATATACCACGTAGAAAACCCAAAAAATAATCATCTGCGCTTAGTATTCTCCGGCCATTCATGCAATGCAACAGCACCGATCCAGACCAACTTGTCCGGGTAGGCTTCACACAGCATGTATATGTCCATTTCTCGATTACGGACTCTACATGCAAAACAACGGGGACTATTCATGTCTACCCGAAGGAACACCTCACACTCACTGCAAACTCGCGAGAGCGGGCTTCCTTTGTAAGGGAAAAGAGGACTTCACATGTCCACGATGAGAATCATTACCCTAGTATTCCTCTTTGGCGTAATGAATATCTATGGGGATGAAAAGCACCGCAACGTCCTCGCCTCCGAAGATCCGAACTCGGCTTGCGATTTGGGGCTCCGAAGCTCCACCGACGGCCGGATCTCTCCTACTTCTTCTTCCTTACTCTCCCATATATCTAGAACTCTTAGAAAGAGAAAGCCCCAGAGAAATGAGGGTTTCTAAACCCTATTACCGGGTTAAACCCAGCTAGGATAAGCTAGGACCCTTAGATACCAAAGGAAGGAAACATACGACCATGATTCGCACTAAAAATCCAAAACTTTCACCGAACACGGCTTGTGACACGCCCGTGTCCAAGGCCGTGTGCCCTAATCGATGCCGAAACCGTTGCGTCCCGAAAAGAACACAGGCGCTCGACACGCCCATGTCAAGCTTGACATGCCCGTGTCCACCAGTACACTCCCATATAGCGGGGCATGTTCCTCCATCGACACAGGACCAACACCAACCCAAGGAGAACACGGGTATTCGACACGCCCATGTCAAATTTGACATGCCCGTGTCAGGCTGAACACTCCTGGGCTCCAGGTCGTGTTCCATCCTCGACACAGTACAGCTATCCACCCGAGTAGGACACAACCTGTGACATGCCCGTGTCTCAGGCCGTGTTCGCTGTTCGACGATCGTCGACTGTAATTTCATCGACAATACAGCCAGCGTCGAACCCGAGCACGACACGGCCCTGGGACACGCCCGTGTACGCCCGTGTCCCAGGCCGTGTGACCTCTACCAAGTCCCAGACTTGGCTCAGAATGCCACCCGTCGCTCTTTTGAGTTTCGGGGTGTTACATTCTTCACTCCCAAAATACTTTTGGGCTGAAGCTATTAACATAACATGTCATGTTCTTAATAGAGATTCAATCAACAAAAGATTGAATAAAACTCCTTATGAACTTATTAAGGGCAGAAAACCAAACTTGGCCTACTTCAGAATCTTTGGATGTAGATGTTATGTCCTAAATAATGGGAAAACATACATAACCAAGTTTGCTGAGAAGTTCTGTGATGATATATTTGTTGGTTATAGTGACCACAGTACGGTCGATAGGGTCTACAACTTGAGGGATCAAGTTGTGGAGTAGTATGTTCATGTTATATTTGATGAAAGTTCTATGTTTTATAATGATAAGCCAAGTTCATCAAGCACAAGAGGTGAAGAATTGAAGCTAAAGGAGTTGATTATAAAAGATATTGTTCCAGCAAGTCAGAATATGCAAGATTGAGTCAACATAGTTGATGCAATGCTTGCACAGGAACATTAAGGAGTAGAAACTCAGCATGATGCAGATGGTCCAGGAGAAGAAGTCACATTATCTGTTGCTATTAGGCATCTAAGGGATCATCCAATGGAATTGATCATAGGAGATGCTGCACAGGGTGTGACCACAAGAAGCAAACATCACAACACTGTGATGTACTCAATTTTCCTGTCCCAAACAAAGCCAAAGAAATTTCAAGAAGATAATGTGGATCCATTTTGGATAAGTGCAATGCAGGAAGAATTGAACTAGTTTAAGAGATGCAATGTTTGGAAGCTGGTTCCCAAACCAGATGACTCTAACATCATTGGAACTAAATTGATATATAGAAACAAAGTGGATGAGAATGGTATTATAGTCAGAAACAAAGCTAGACTGGTTGCAAAGGGATATAGACAAGAAGAGGGGATAGACTTTGATCAAACCTTTGCACTAGTGGCCAGATTGAAAGCTATAAGACTCTTCCTAGCATATGCAGCCTACAGGAGTTTCAAAGTTTACCAAATGGATGTGAAGTCAGCTTTCTTATATGGTAACCTTAAAGAAAAAATCTATGTTAAGCAACCCTCAAGTTTTTTTAATTCCACTAAACATACTCATGTTTATTTGCTATTAAGAGCTCTCTATTGTTTAAAACAAGCCACAAGGTCTTGGTATGAGACTCTGTCTAAGTTCCTCCTGGAGAATAAATTCTCAAGAGAGAAAATAGACAAAACACTATTCCTAAGGGAAGTCAAAGGCAAGACCATCTTTGTACAAATATATGTTGATGATATTATATTTTGATCTACTGATGTGTCAGTTTGCACTAAGTTTGCCAAATTAATACAAGAAAAGTTTGAGATGGGTAGCATGGGTGAACTTAAGTTTTTCTTGGGTCTCCAAGTTAAGCAAACTTTAGATGGACTTTTCATTAGTCAGTCTAAGTTCACCATGGAGTTAATCAAGAAGTATGACATGCAAACAACCACTTCAATGAGAACTCCCATGGGGTCCAATATGTCTTTAGATAAGGATGGTGCAAGAAATCCAGTTGATATCACCTTGCATAGGGGCATAGTTAAATCACTGCTCTATCTAACAGCCAATAGACTAGAAATAATGTATGCCATATGTGTCTGTGCTAGCTATCAAGCACGCCCTAAGGAATCTCACTATACAACAGTTAAAAGAATATTGAGATATCCAAAGGGCACACCTAATCTTGGCCTATGGTATCCTAGGAATACTGATTTTGAACTGACAAGCTTTTCAGATGCAGATTATGCAGGATGTAAAGAAGATAGGAAAAACACATTAGACTCATGTCAATTTCTTGGAAGGTGGCTGGTGTCATGGAGTAGCAAAAAGCAAACATGTGTAGCAATATCCACATTTGAATATGAATAAATTTCAGCTGGTGGTTGCTGCACATAATTGCTTTGGATTAAACATCAGTTACAAGATTACAACTTACAACTAAGTAAAATTTATTTATTCTGTGATTCTACTAGTGCTATTTCTATTGCAAACAATCCTGTGTCACATATTAGAACAAAGCACATTGAAATTAGATATCATTTCATTAGAGAACATGTAGAAAATGAAGATATTAGCTTAGAATTTGTTCCAACAAGTAAATAAATTGCTGATATTTTTACTAAGCCATTGAAAGAACAGAAATTTAATTTCTTCAAATTAGAACTTGGAATGTTGACTCTTGAGTAAAACCATTATAACATAAGTATAAAACTGATTGATTAGTAATTAAGTCTACTCATTTAGATTTTAAGGGTAAACTTCATAAGTGTCAAGAATCTACACTTTAGAAAATCAAAATTTTGACAAGTCAGTGTCGAGACACCAGAAAGTGTGTCGACGTTATAGATAGTAATGTGTCGAGACACTTGAACATGTGTCGACACAGGATAACTTTAAGTATCAAGACACTAAAGTAGGCTTCAAGACATACGGGTGTTGGGACCCTATGGTACATTTGTAGATAGACATAAAACCTGTGTCGTCTTGAGTCAACACATCTCGACAAACTTATGTCGACACTCAATACTACTATCGACGCTAGGTCATTTCCTAAAACATGGAACAGATTTAGCAGTGCATGCCTTTTCAACTTCTGTGGCATCTACTATAAATAGGGTGAAAAAGAAGTTGTCATCTACGCTTACCCGAAATCCTGAGAGATTGATCCCTGAGTGTTGAAGTAACACCCCAGTTTTCAAGACATGCGGGGAAGAACTTAGGAGAGTATGTTTGGATGTTACAACCCAAAATTTTGGAGTTGCAACCTTTTTTATTCTGTCTGGTTGTGCTTTAGACATGATTCACATGTTGGTTCGACGAACATCGAACGAGTAGTTCGACGAATGTCGAACCATGTTCATGGGTAGTTCGATGAATGTCGAACCATGTTCACGGGTTCGACGAACGTCGAACCGGTTCGACAAACGTCGAACGGGTTCCGGGAGGTTTGTGGTGTCATATTCGAACGTCGAACTCCACATCTTGTTAGCTCAACGAACTGTCGAATGGATAGGTCGACAGATAGATAAAATCTGATATAAGGGCCCAGGATTTTCTGGCCATAGGGCTTAAGAAGGGCCGAGTGGGATTTCTCCTCATTTTTCTCTTCATTTTGGAGATGACTTAGGGTTTGGGAGAGAGAGTTAGGGGAGGAAGAAGAGAGCTTTATTCCACCATTGACGAAGATTCGGAGCTCCGATCGTCATTCCGAGGCAAGATCCGTGGAGAGGACGTGAATGTGCTCATTTTCATTCGTGTAAAGTAAGTTTTTATGGCTAGGAAGAGGAGTCATAGGGTAACTACATCTCTACTCTCGGTTTTAGGATGCGTGCATGACATCTACACTTTTCTTGCTTTCTTTCAAGCATTTTAGGCTCCGAATCTCTCAAGTGAGAGGGATTCTGGTTGCCATGGCTCAAGAGAAGCACCAGGTCGATTGTGTCTGTCACCGACATGATATTGCATTAGAGATCCGCTCCGTTAGTTGATTAGGCATTGCAGGTAAAGCTGTAGTCACGACCGTTATTCCGACTCGGTGATATTGCATAGCGAGCTGATGCGTTGGACAACAAGTGTACCGGTCGCACAAGTAGTATAAAATGGGCGAATTTCCCCAAGTACCGATCTCTTCATGGAACACTTGATGTAGGCTATGTCTCATGACGAACCGCAACGGACAACGACACTTAATCGTTCTCTCACATTCCAATTCTAGGTCACAAAAATCAAATGGTTTAGTTCTTAATTGAGGTCTTTTAACACACGAGATTAATTTACATGCATAATCCTTGTTTGCCAAACAATACCACAACATTCACAACACCTAAAATTATGACTCCTAACCGATCAAATATTTGTCGTCTATAACGCAACGTCACAACCACAATCCGAGAAGAACTTGACTAAGAAGTACGATCCAAAATTAGTCTTGTTCGCTCCCAAAAATCCGAATATAACATTAAGGTTCGCCAATCCTTTAGAGATCTAATAAGGGCTATTTGCCAATATTTGGATCAAGCGAAAAGGATCCACCCCATCCGGATTCGATTAATGAAATTGAAGAACATAAACGATGAAATCAGATTTTTAAAATGACGGATTCAAAAGCCGCGGATAAAAGTCGATGTTTCACAACCTCTGACTAATTAACAAAGGAATCACACAAGAGTAGATATTTTAGTTACCCAATCCCAAGCAATGGACCTTCAAATCTTCCACTAGGATGAGTGGAGGAATCACACGATGAAGGTGGAAAGATCCACTTCCACGAAATTCCACGGAGCCGCACCGGAAGGAGAAGACGCACACCGGTTTCTTCGGAGTCACCGAAGGAGATCCACGGAAGATGATACGTGAAAGTTCCTTATGATTCTTCAAGAGGGAAGAGAGGGGATTAGAGAGAAGGAGTCGTCCACAAGGGCTTAGAGGAGGAGGGAACATATGTGGCCGGCGGCTAAGGAGAGGGGGGAGGAGGCGGCTAGGAGAAGGCAAGAGAAAGAGAGGGGCTGAATTTTTCCTAAGGGGGAAGAGCGAGATAAGGGGGAAATTCAAATTTTGAATTCAAGTTTCAATTTTTCATTCTTCTCCTAAATTCCTTCATAACATGGCTATTTGTAGCCTACACCACACAATCACCAACATTGAAAATTAAACACCTCATGATGGTTATATGCACTCATCACATGAAATCAAAATACATGAAATAAAAACTCTCAAATTAAAATAATGCAACAAGGAAAATAATAAATATAATATAATATTATAATTATTATATTATTGTCGCGGCGATGGCGTTATAGCGAAATTATTGTAGCGACGATGGAGTTGTAGCAGAGATGGTGTTGTAGCAAAATAATTATCACGGCGATGGCGTTGTAGCGACGATGGCGTGCATTGAAATTATTGTTGCGGCATCGTCCATCCAAGTCTTCAAACGTACGGTTGCGGCGATGATCAACATAATGCATGGACCCGGCGTCGCCATGGAGCTCACCAAAGAACTCGTCAGCACCATCTGCAACATCATCATGAACAAATGACGAGACATCATCGCCACCAATCAACTGGTCACCAGCATTACGAGCACATGGCCGGACCTTTTCGCCATCAATCCTCCCCCACTTAAAATCACTCATCACCGATGAGTGGCCAAGGAGAGAGTGGTGGAATAAAGCAGCCTGCAAATGCAGTACGACGAGCTCCCAAGTAATAGCCGAGAGTAACCTGTGAAGCCTTACCAAAACAACCAAGATTTCCAAAAAACGAGACGTAAATGTCACAGAAAGAAAAATGACGTTTGTCTTACCAACCAGTGCAAGTACCATGGAATCCCAGTGGAAGATAGATACGGCAATAACTTCACTCCCCAACCCATGAGAACATTTAGTGGGAGGAAGAAACGACAGAGAAAACAACTCTAGAGGAGGAGAAACATACGACATAAAATCCGGAACGTTGAAAATGGGTGAAATACCCTAATCATTCATAAAATCCAAAAAAATCGTAATGTCTCGAATTTCAATATAAATCAGGTACGGGTCAGCTTTTCTACATGTTATGTTCAAGATGGTGTCGGTCAGCAACCGGTCGGGAGGTGAACGCACTAAAATTGCACCGTCAACTTGTAAGTTGGGTACACTCGGGAGTAAGTTGACATGCAAATGACACTACTTATATTGGATAGCTATGGCCACAAGAGTGGGTGCATAGATATCGTGGCATGGTGGAAAATAAGGCGGTGCTAATTGGTTTAATTGATTTAAATTATATTTCACGCTTGCGGACGCAAACCATGAGGCACACCCGTCACGAAATCAGAATTGGACACAATTGACAACCTCATCGTAGACGTATAATCAGAGAATTGATTAATCATAGGATTTTTGGGAGATACAGAACTATAAAATGTTGTGACGAGGCCGAACACAAAATCTAACAACTCACTAATACATATCTTACGAGATATGTCCAATGGAGGGGCTACTAACAGAGGCAGTACCAACTGTCTCTGGCTAGTTATACCAAATCCGTGCCCAAAAAAGTCATCTAGTCGAGTCAAGTGAACAGGATGGGGAGTCGACATGGTCGATGCCGGAGGAGGAGCTATGTCATATTCACCGTCAAAACACGGATTTAACGTCCAAGAAAAATCCACCGGGTGTCAGCCATCAAAATCAAAAGGAAAATCAAACAGTAGATTCGTCGTCACAGAAAACTCAATCGGATCGTTATCACCCAACTCACTCTCCGATAAACATTCATCACAGGTTGACTCTATCAACTCAGCCAAAATGTCTTCCAACCCACTAGATATTTCATCCAAATCATAAGCAGTAACGGTCTCAAAAGTATGCAAAATCGAACCCGACAAAATTTCTATGCCGTATTGGGCTTCGGGCAAAGGGGATAACATCAAAGTAATATCTTTTGGGTCCTCAGCGCTAACGTCATACAAAAATAACCTTCCCACATAGGGTAAATCTTCCAGAACGTCACATCCTTCGCTAACCAAATATTCCCACGAAGTAGGTACATTATCTAAATCATGATGGAGGGTTGGGCAAATCGAATCCCGAGAAGAATCTAAATTAGTATGATCCTCAAGCAACGATGATAATATCAATGAACTATATCCCGGATGTTCACCACTAAGATTATCCCATGATAAAGATCCATCCCAAGGTGACTCTTCCAACACCGTTGAAACATCTACCAATCCTGGATCAATCATTATAATATTGTGATCCTCGCTCGCACTTATCTGACTGGATTGATCTAACGGGGAAGCTAAATAAATGGGCACCTCAATATGTTCCGGGCTAGAAGGAACTAGCTCGTGTTCTAACAGGTCATCACCTAAATCAGTAACAGGTAAGCTCTCAACATAGGGTGACTCATCCGGAATGTCTTCTGACTCAGGGTGCTCAGAAGACTCCATAACTATCATGGGAGACGCCTCAGAAACATCGCCGAAAGGAAGAGGAGATGACTCCTCAGAGGAGAAGTCTTTGTACAGGTCACTAGGGTAACCAATCTCCTCATCGTCACTCAAATCGCCAACATAATCAGACTCGTCCTCAGTGACGGGCACAGTCCTAGGCACGACCTTAGACTCATTAGGGGAGTCTACAACTAAATCAGGCAATTCAGGGGGAGACTCAAAATGGTATACGGGCGTAATCAGGGTAGGACGCACAATAGAGCCAAGACCAGATTCGCCACTAGACTCACCTATAGTAATCGTCTGATATGAGGGAACTTTACTCCTAGGAATCTGGTGCTTCTCAATTTCTAACGGCGTGGTAAAAGTGGAGTCTAGATGTGTGTGCCAATAACGCAGTAATTTACCCTGGATGTAGGGGTTTAATCCCCTACGAAACCTAGAGAGGGTGATCTCTAGCAACTCCTTCACACCACTTCTAACCATCATATTCTTAAAAAGACTCATATAATCCGAGACCGACTTGTTCCCTTGTTTAAGGTTAGTCAAATCTTCAGTTATCTGTCGCTTGGTCCGGACGTTAGGCTTATAGTCCTTCTTAATGATCGGTATGGAACTAGCGCCGTCCGTAGGATAACTAGGGTGTTGCCTTGGGAGAAATGGTACTACTTGGCTAGCCTTTAATTGGCCAGTCAGCGCCTTAATCTCATTCACTACCGGACATTGGAATGGCTTTCTAACGTCCCTAATGGAACCTAATGATTTTCCTCGGGAAACATTGACGTCGTAGGCCATATTGTGATAACCGGAGAGAAAACTCGTTCCGGAATTTGTGCACATACAATGAGAAACGCTTCTGGCCCAATTAAAATAGGTTTGTCGGAATTGTTCCCGCTTAACCACTAGGGTAATATTAATATAAAATAGATTTTCTTGCAGAATAAAATATGAAGATTATTAATTAAATTTTTTTTGATTTGTTTGCTGAAAAATAAGAAATTTAAGATGCTATTGGCAGACCAGAAAATTTATTTTTTTGATTATTTTGACTCGGAACGTGCATACAAAGTGCGTGTTAACGTGCTAAAAAGAAGGGGGAGGGTGCCAATTAAGAAATTGACGTGAACCTCCATCTGATACCAAATTGATGTAGGCTACGTCTCCTGACGAACCGCAACAGACAACGACACTTAATCGTTCTCTCACATTGCAATTCTAGGTCGCAAAAATCAAATGATTTAGTTCTTAATTGAGGTCTTTTAACACACGAGATTAATTTACATGCATAATCCTTGTTTGCCAAACAATACCACAACATTCACAACACCTAAAATTATGACTCCTAACTGATCAAATATTTGTCGTGTATAACGCAACGTCACAACCACAATCCGAGAAGAACTTGACTAAAAAGTACGATCCAAAATTAGTCTTGTTCGCTCTCAAAAATCCGAATATAACATTAAGGTTCGTCAATCCTTTAGAGATCTAATAAGGGCTATTTGGCAATATTTGGATCAAGAGAAAAGGATCCACCCCATCCGGATTCGATTAATGAAATTGAAGAACATAAACGATAAAATCAGATTTTTAAAATGACGGATTCAAAAGCCGCGGATAAAAGTCGATGTCTCGCAACCTCCGACTAATTAACAAAGGAATCACACAAGAGTAGATATTTTTATTACCCAATCCTAAGCAATGGACCTTCAAATATTCCACTAGGATGAGTGGAGGAATCACACGATGAAGGTGGAAAGATCCACTTCCACGAAATTCCACGGAGCCGCACCGGAAGGAGAAGACGCACACCGTTTTCTTCGGAGTCACCGAAGGAGATCCACGAAAGATGATACGTGAAAGTTCCTTATGATTTTTCAAGAGGGAAGAGAGGGGATTAGAGAGAAGGGGTCGGCCACAAGGGCTTAGAGGAGGAGGGAAGATATGTGGCTGGCGGCCAAGGAGAGGGGGGAGGAGGCGGCTAGGAGAAGGCAAGAGAACGAGAGGGGCTGAATTTTTCCTAAGGGAGGAAGAGAGAGATAAGGGGGAAATTCAAATTTTGAATTCAAGTTTCAATTTTTCATTCTTCTCCTAAATTTATTCATAACATGGCTATTTATAGTATACACCACACAATCACCACCATTGAAAATTAAACACCTTATGATGGTTATATGCACTCATCATGTTACATGAAATCAAAATACATGAAATAAAAACTCTCAAATTAAAACAATGCAACAAGGAAATTAATAAATATAATATAATATTATAATTATTATATCATTGTCGCGGCGATGGCGTTGTAGCGAAATTATTGTAGCGACGATGGCGTTGTAGTGGAGATGGTGTTGTAGCAAAATAATTATTACGGCGATGGCGTTGTAGCGACGATGGCGTGCATTGAAATTATTGTTGCGGCTTCGTCCATCCGAGTATTCAAACGTATGGTTGCGGCGACGACCAACATAATGCATGGACCCGGCGTCGACATGGAGCTCGCCAAAGAACTCGTCAGCACCATCTGCAACATCATCACGAATAAATGACGAGACATCATCGCCACCGATCAACTGGTCACCAGCATTATGAGCACATGCCCGGACCTCTTCGCCATCAACACTGTAAGATGGAGTTAATTTCGAGGAGGACTTGAGATTGAACTCCTTTGGTCGGAGTTAACTAAGGGGGATTTTGATGCTTGCGGAAATAGAAAATAAAACACTAACAACTATAACTATGCAACGCCGCTATGCGATGCTTCGCCAGGCGGGATGGAGGACTACACGGGCTGCTATGCACCGAATCGCTGGGCGGATGGACGAGTAGGCTTACGGATGAGGTGGTTAGAACGGCAGAATGAGGGTCGAGAGCATCTCTTCGTTGCGCACGCCTCTAGCAATTGCAAGAGTGGCAAATATGGATGTGGTGGCGGATGGAAAATAAAGGCGCACCTCAAGAAAATAACATAAATATGAAATCACATACACATGATTGTATACATACATTTTACAAAACTAAGCACACTTCATCAAATACAAGAGTTTAGGCTACACTATCAACAACAAAAGAAGGAAATCGCACGGGTAGCGACAGAAAGCAGGAAAACAAGAAAAGCATGTGGAACCGTGCGTTTTACTCCCGCACGGGTACTTCAGCCCGTGCGTGAACAAATCGCACAATTAACCACAGAGAGCAACAAACACGAAGCTACAGGAAAACTGTGTGTTTCATTCGCGCACAGTGCCAAAGAAACCGTGCATCAACCGTGCGTTAAGATCGTCGGACTCAGCCCGACGAAATTCATCGAGCTCAATTCGACATTTCTCCTGCACAAAAAAAACGCACGATCATGGAGAACCGTGTGCTAAGAAAACGCACGACCGTGCATTTTGCTCAAACCTACATTCCAGACTTGGGGGAAACGCCTCACCTATATACAAACTAAGAAAAATAAATAGAGCCCTCTAGCTTCATAGAAATGCAAAGAAAAACATCTATAAAGAGCCCTTAGGGAGCACCATGTGCTTACCCCCAACAACAGAATGCGCAATTGCACACCCATGGGCCAAAATAGTGCACAATATGGTCAATGACCGAACGATGCAAATATAACCGATAACTGGTTGAAATGCAGTGCACGAGTGAGAAAACAAGCTCAGATGAGTCCGAAAAACTCTATATAAACCGGACTCATCACAACCCCAGACTTACCTATTTGCTCATCCCGAGCAAACAAAATCTATGCAGATAAGGAAAATAAAATAGCGGACACAAAAATTGAGATATGGAGTACCATGCGAAGTCGCATGCTCGTACGTGTAAAAATATAATAGAAGAAATTTCTATGTATACAAAATAGTTTATACTTTTCATAATGCGTATCAACATTTTATTACTACTCAAAAATGGAATAATAGTGAATCTTCCGGTCACACGTAGGAAGAAAGTAGGCAGGCCACGAAGGTGAGCTTTGCCAAAGACCGGGGCTCAGGATCACCTCCAAAGGAATCCACCAATGTCAGGCACCATATGCTTGCCCGTTCACACTCTCTCCACGGTACTAGTTTGACTCAAGCTTGAATCTGTAGGACTTTAGGAGAATAATGGGGCTTGGGTTACGGTGAGGTAAACAAAGATAAACAGGAAGGCTATGAACCTAACCCAAATGAGCTATCATAAAAAGAATCCCTCTGCCAAGCAAAATACATGCAGGTACACCACACCCCCAGACTTAATTTTTCAAAATACAAGCAAAATACCGCCTACTCCAAAAATAATCTCCTCTCAAATAGGATTTTAAAGCATGCTTTTTTTCTTTTACTTTTCATTTTCATATATATTTCTTTCCAAATCATTTTTTTTCTTTAAACAGTTTCAGCAAATAAAAGCTTTGGAGCACATCCACATATTCACAAGTAATAACACCACATCAACACCGCAACATGAAAAATGTAAAACACTAAAGCTCGACTTGGGCATGCGACTACGATCGGCTTTGAGACTTTGGTGAAATAAAGGTGGAGCTGAATCAAAAGAATAGGTAGGCACAACGGCGCTAGCGAGGATAAGACGTTAGGAATGGTACAAAGTGAAAGAAATTGTACCTAATTACCTAGAGGGGGGGGGGGGTGAATAGGTGACTTAAGCTTTTTAAACTTTTAGGCAGATTATATTACAGATTTCACAGAACTATACACAGTATACACAGCATCAATCACATACACAGAGTACACACAGTTTTATAGTGGTTCCCCAAGGTTTGGGTACATCCACTTTCCCCCTTCGCATATCTAGTAGTGTACTAGATTCGGCCAAACTCCTCCACTATACCTCAGATCCTCAGATCTTACACTCAGAACCCTAACCAGGTTCCTACAGCTCAGAGTGATCCCACTCCTACAACTCAGGCTCAACAACCCTACAACTCAGTCTTCTCCAAAGACCTACACTTAGCCGCAAGGCCTAC
This sequence comes from Platanthera guangdongensis, assembly GCA_039583875.1. Classification (NCBI taxonomy): domain Eukaryota; kingdom Viridiplantae; phylum Streptophyta; class Magnoliopsida; order Asparagales; family Orchidaceae; genus Platanthera; species Platanthera guangdongensis. The sequence goes on along the minus strand of CM077147.1, from coordinate 79,817,800 downwards.
AATCAGCCTACAACAGGCCTACACTCAGAGAAATAGATCTCCTACACTCAGGAACACAGACCCTACCACTCAGCCTTTATAATTTCAGGCTTACAACTCAGATCCCTAAGGATCCTACAAGAAATTAAGAATACAATGTATATTCCTACAACTCAGAATAAGAGAGAAGAGTTGACAGGTTTCTTGATGAGTTCTTGGAAGAACTCGGCTGAGATTAACCTCACTTGGCTTTCTTCAAAGCTTCTTGAATGTATAACACAATAGGATTGAGTCTCTCTGCAGCTGATCTTCAATCACTGCAACTTAAGGTTCAGAACTAAGTCTGAAACTTTCTTCACAGCCTGGTTCCAACAGCTGTCTTCTTGGAAGGAGCTCTCTCTCTCCAACTACTTAGATCTTCTAATCACTTCAATTGATTGTAGTTAATACTATTTTTGATCATCTGTTGTTGTTAATCATCTTCTTCTGTTGACAGAATAAGCCTATATATAGGCCTTCTTTATGGTGACCGGCTGATCCGGTTTCTAATAGCTTTCTGACAACTCTGACAGTTGCAGTAGACTGGCTGGAATGGCAGCTGTCAAGTCATCCAGTCACTTCTTGAAATATCTGTAACTGTCTGAAAGTGTCGAGACAGTCTGTCTTTAAGTGTCGACACTTATAGACTAAGTGTCGACACAAGTAGACTAAGTGTCGACACTATTCTTCAAGGTGTCGACACAACTCCTTGTGTTGTAGAATTTACTTCTCGACACTGCTTCTTCAGAATGTGTCGACACTGATATTGTGTGTCGACACAACTCCTTGTTCTTCTGTACTTAGTTGAATTCTGCTAAGTGTCGACACAACTCCTTTGTGTCGACACTTCTTCTTGTGTTAAACTTGTTAAGTGTCGACACATACTCTTGGTGTCGACACATGCCTTCTGTGTTGATACTTGCTGGGTGTCGATACAGCTCCTTGTGTCGACACATTCTTCTTTTGTTGAGACTTTTGCTGAGTGTCGACACATCTCCTTTGTGTCGACACTTGTACTTAGAATTTGTTGAACTTTGCTGAGTGTCGACACAGCTCCTTGTGTCGACACTTTCTTCATGTGTTGAGTCTTCTACAGTGTGTAGACACATTCTCCAAGTGTCGACACTTCCTAATGTCAACAAAGTTCCACTGGGTGTAGACAATGCTTCTAAGTGTCGACACAGCTTCTCTGGACATTTCTTCAATGAGTGTCGACACATCTTGTGTGTGTCGACACTTTCCTCCTGGTGTCGACTCTGCATTCCTGGTGTCGACATAATTACTCCAAGTGTCGACACTGCTTCTCTAGATGTCGACACAAGTCTTCTTAAGTGTCGACACTTTTCTTCTGGGTGTCGACACAAGTCTTCTTAAGTGTCGACACTTTTCTTCTGGGTGTCGACACATGGACTTAGAAACTTTTCAGCTTTCCCTGCAAATACTTAACCTGCACAACTAAACTCAAAACACAGCAAATACATTTTGATGTATATCATTGAGTAGGGTGAGGCTTCTTCAAATCAGGTAAATTTATTCCAATGTCCCCGACAATCTCCCCCTATTTGGAGAAGTCATAACCCTTAGTCAATGATATACACCATACATAACAAAATTACAGTATGATGTAAAACAGGACTATATAACAGGGTAAGTACATAAACATGTATTAAACAAAACATGTATACAGAAATATCTCAGAACAATAATGTAATAGATTTATCACACATCACATTATTCTAATAACTTTATCATATTCATTATACAAAAGTTTACAGAGTGTTTAAAATCAAAAGATTACAACTGTAAACTAAAGATAAATTCTATCCTATTGCTGCTCAGGCTCCTTGATCACTATGCCCTTTCCAGACTGTATCTTTGCTTGGACAGGAGCTTCAGTATCTTCAGCAGCATCATGCTTCTTTCCTTTCAGATCCTTCTTTTTCTACTCTTCAGCCTTGATCTTCTGCCTTTCAAAGTAATGATAAGGCTTTGGAAAGTACTTGCTAGGCTCCTGGGCATTAGGAGGTAGCTTTCCCATCTTAGTCTTTCTTCTATACTGCACAATTGCCTCTTGCCTACTCTCATGCTTCCTCCACTGCAGTTCAGAATACCACTTGTTTCTATCTTGGATATTATCCTTGGCAGCCTTCCATGCAGTTAAGATAATATTCCTTGAAGTGGGGCTCCATTGTTCAAAGTCAGGCCTCAACTCAGCTTGCTCCCTGAATCTCTTCTTAGACAATTGGGCTTCTTGTTCCTTCAGCAAAGCTTCTTGTTCTTTCAGTATAGCCTCTGGCACTGGCTGAACCACTTTTTCTATGATGACATTTTGCTTTCCCTCAGGTGGGATATACATTGACTGTATATCTGCATGTATCATATCAAAGTCTTGTGGAGGGTATATTACTTGAGCCACTTCAGCTTGCTCCCCTCCAAGATATGCATGATTAATCCCAGACTCTGCAACATTATCATCATCACATAATGGAGGATATCCAAGGGTGGCTCTTATGGAATTGGAAATCCATTTTGCATGATCAGAGCTGGGTTTGACTAACACCCTCTCCCCCTTTATGACTTCTCTAACAATATGATCCCTCAGATCATCTTTCTGAAATCTTATTTGGGCATCCAAATAGTTTACTCCATCCTTAAAGAAAGGTTTCAACCTTTGGAGCTTATCAGTTATAGCCTTTTGAGAGTCTTGTATAACAGTTTTAACAGCAGTTATTCCCTCTTGTAATGCTTTATCAAATTCTGCCTTAGCTGTAGCATTAGTTGTAGTCTGACCAGTAGCTATATTCTTCATTTCTGTGACTATTGCATTATGTGAAGCAGTTAAATTATCATTCATCCTCAGCTGGTTCTCCAGAACATAGCCTTGCTTCACTGCAATATCATCTACTTGAACTTTGATCTTCTCTTGATGTGTAGCCAAGTTGACCACTGCATTCCCTCCCTTGTGGAAGCAGTCAGTCATCTCTTTCTTATTCAAATTCATTTCAAATCTGATTGACTTAATATCTTGTGCAAGATCAAACTGCAGATACTTATGCCCTTCACCATATAAGATTGTAGAGCTTGCCTTTGCTCATCAAGCTATATCTGTAATGCAACCATCAGAGAACTGTAATCTGCAGATGGGGCTGGCTGTGGTGCAGGCTGTGGTGCTATTGTTTGTAAAGCCTTTTTGTATGTCTGGCTCCTCCTCTTGAAGACTTGAAACTTCCTCTTCTTGGCCCTTGCAGCCTCTTCATCTTCTGATGCAGATGTGCTATCAATAGTCACTCTGTCCTTAGGACTTGGAGGTAACTCCTTCTCAGTCCTTTGTAGGCCTTCAGCAGCTTTGGGCACCTCAGTCTCTTTGCTTGCAATTTCTTCTATAATCTCCACTTGCTCCCCCTCAATGATTACTTTCTCCCCCTCAGCAGCAGCACTTTCTTTCTAAAAGTCTGTTTGGAGAAGGTCTGGGAATAGCTCTTCTAAAGTAAATTCTTGTTGAGTAGGGGCTGGAGAATCCCTGATCTCATCAACCACTTGATCAGCAACAGATGTTTCCTCCATGACAACATCTTGGGGTTGGCTATGTGTTTGAGGTTGCTGATTAACATGAGGTATTGAATCAGATAAAACATCATCCTCAATATGGAAATCTAATGCATTAATCTCAGTGATTACCTCAAGTATAGTGTGGGTAGCTTGTTCACTTTCTAGTGGAGTTGGCTCTTCCACTAGTAGAGGCTCCCCCTGTGGAATCCTGGTGAAGTAGGCTATCCAGTGGTAGCTCCCCCTGCCTCTCTGCATCATCTTGTCTAGCTGGAGACTTTCCAGCATTTCTAGTGTCTTCTTCATCAGGAGTGAACACTACTTGTTCCTCAGAACTGCTTGATGATTCTTGAGCCACAGGGGCTGATTTCTTCTTCCTTTTCTGGGGTGTTACCTTCTCATGAGTTGGCATTTCCTTGGTCAAAACTCTGTCCCACCTTGAGAAGATCCTCATATCCATCTTCCTTATGTGGTTGATCTTTGAACCTGCAGCTTGGTTCATGACCTCTGGTATACTACCAGCTAGGTATAGACTTAAAATCCTACCCAAATTGGGTTTCTTTAGGCTCTTCTTAATCTTCTCAAACACTACTACAGACCAATAAGTTTGTAGTGTGAAGATAATTCTTGTCATTAGACTAAACATATGAGCTGAAACTCTGTCATGCCCTCCAGGCTTGCTCAAGATCACTTTGCCAACAATTTCAGAGAGAAATTTGTCATGCATGTTCATTCCCTTCCTATTGAAAACAGATCCTATTTTCATCTTGGAATCCAGTCCACACCATGTTAATGCTTCTCTAGTCTTAGAAGCAGAAACTTCATCTTCTTCCTTTGTCCTGGGTAGTTGAAGTACCTTTCTCAGACTTTTGGGAGAAACTTTCACCTTGGCCCCATGAACTCTAGACTTTATCTCGAGTCCAGATTCATCTATTGTAGCTCCATTCAGGAATTCCAGAACTTCTTTCTTCCAAATCTTGGTCGGCTCTAAAACAAGAAAATCTAACCCTGTCTCTTCTATTAGGGTTATCATGCCTTTGATCTCTGGTTCCCCGTCACCAAAAGCATGCCGCACAAGTTCGTAGCCTTCATTCACATTCTCTTCGAGCTTGGGCGCCATTAGGGTTTGAAGAAATTTGAATCTAGAGAAGTGAGGTGTCAACACACAAGTTTGGTCTCGAAACTTTGGTGAGCGTGTCGACAGACAATGACAAAAACCTATTTATACCTTTCTAGAATCGAAGATGAAAGGGCGCGTCAAAATACTTAAATTGTGTCGACACTATTAAAAAGTGTCGACACATACTTATAATGTCTCGACAACTATGTGTCGACACAAGTATAGTCGACATAATAGATGTGTCGACACTTGTTTATGTGTCGACACCATTTAGCTCGACATTTAGTCGAGACTTTAGTTGTCTAATTCTGTATAAATTCTAAGTGTCGACACCACCTTGGATGTGTCGACACCTACAGTGCATGTGTCGACACTAATTCTCTGAAGTGTCGACACCAACTTCCTAGATGTGTCGACACCTTTTCCCTGAAGTGTCGACACCAATTCTCTGTCTCGACACAGACAACTCAGTGTGTCGACACTATTTTACTTAGTCATTTTTGTAAACTTATTCTAAGTTTATCATACCTAATTCAATTTTGAATCTATTGAATTTGGTTTTTTCTAGGGGCTTAGTATACATGTCAGCTAGTTGATTATCTGTATTAACATACTCTAGGGATATATCTCCTTTTTCTACATGTTCTCTTAGAAAATGGTATTTTATTTCTATATGCTTAGTCCTACTATGAGAAATAAGATTGTTTGCAATAGAAATAGCACTAGTAGAATCACAAAATAGAGGTGTTCTACTTACATGAATACCATAGTCTTCTAGCTGATGTTGTATCCATAGAAGTTGAGCACAGCAACTTCCTGTAGCCACATACTCTGATTCTGCTGTGGAGATAGCCACACTTGTTTGTTTCTTTCTACTCCATGATATCAGTCTTCCACCCAGGAATTGAAAGGTACCAGTTGTACTTTTCCTATCTTCCTTGCAGCCTGCAAAATCTGCATCTGAATAACCTGTTAGTTCAAAGTCTCCATTCCTAGGGTACCAAAGGCCTAGATAAGGAGTGCCCTTAAGATATCTCAGTATTCTTTTGACTGCTGCCAAATGAGATTCTTTAGGGCAAGCATGGTATCTAGCATAGACACATGTAGCATACATGATATCTGGTCTACTTGCAGTCAAATAGAGTAGGGAGCCAACTATCCCTCTATACAAAGTCTCATCTACAAGTTTCCCTGTATCATCTTTGCTAAGAGACATACTTGACCCCATAGGAGTTTTCATGGTATTGGATGATTCCATACCATACTTCCTTATCAGTTCTAGGGTGAACTTAGACTGGGATATGGATAAATCATTCTAAGTATGTCTAACTTGGAGACACAAGAAGAACTTAAGTTCCCCCATACTGCTCATCTCAAATTGTCCTTGCATTAGTTTTGAAAACTTTTTGCAAAGACTACTTTCAGTAGACCCAAATATGATGTCATCTACATATATTTGGACTAGTATGATCTTGCCTCTGGATTCCCTAAGGAATAGAGTCTTGTCTATTTTCCCCATTGTGAATTTATTCTCAATGAGGAAACTAGACAGGGTTTCATACATAGCCCTAGGGGCTTGTTTTAATCCATATAAAGCCTTCCTAAGTCTATAGACATAATTAGGTTGAGTTGAATCAACAAAACCTGATGGTTGTTCCACATAGACTTCTTCATTCAGATTACCATTCAAAAAGGATGACTTAACATCCATTTGGTATACTTTAAACCCTTGATAGGTCGCATAGGCCAGGAACATCCTTATGGCCTCCAGTCTGGCTACTGGAGCAAAGGTCTGATCAAAGTCAATACCTTCTTCTGCCTATATCCCTTAGCAACCAGTCTTGCTTTATTCATGATAATTACTCCATGTTCATCCATCTTGTTCCTAAAGATCCACTTGGTTCCAATTATGTTGTGGTATTTTGGTTTAGGAACAAGCTCCCAGACTTTGCATCTCTTGAACTGATTCAGCTCCTCTTGCATTGCCTCAATCCAATGAGGGTCTAGGATGGCTTCTTCAAATTTCTTTGGCTCAACTTGGGATAAAAAATTGGAGTAGAGTACTGAACTTAGATTTCTGCTCCTTGTTTGTACCCCTTGTCTTAGATCACCAATAATTTGATTTGCTGGATGATCTCTTAGATGTTTATTAGCTGGAGGCAGCCTGTCTTCAGGTTGAACTCCTTTAGCTTCTTCAACTTGCTGCACTCCTTGGTCTTCTTCTGCATCAGGTGCATCTAGTACTCCCCCTGGACAACAACCACTATCATCTACATGCTGACTTGCAGTAGATCCTTCTTCAATAGTGAGCTTGTCCATCTTCTTAGTCACACCTGTGGAGCTGCAAATACTTCTAGACAATTCATAGTTAATGAATCTAGCTTCATCAAATACTACATGTACTGACTCTTCTACAACTTGAGTAGTCAAGTTGTAGACTCTATAAGCCTTACTGTTGTTGTTGTACCCAACAAAGATCCCCTCTTGGGATTTAGCAGCAAACTTGGTTAAGTAAGACTTATCATTGTTAAGTATATAGCATTTACAACCAAAGATCCTGAAATAGGATAGGTTTAGTTTTCTGCCTTTCACAATCTCATAGGGGGTCTTCTTGTGGCTCTTGGTGATGGTAGCCCTATTAATTACATGGCATGCGGTATTAACTGCCTCAGCCCATAAATATTCTGGGAGAGATGTGTCACTTAATAGGGTTCTACCAGCCTCAATCAAGGTTCTATTTTTCCTCTCAGCAATGCCATTTTGCTGAGGTGTTCTTGGTGAAGAAAATTCCTGAAATATCCCAAACTCTTCACATAGCTTTGTCATACTGTCAGACTGGAATTCAGTACCATGGTCACTTCTTACTTTGACCACTGTACTGTCTAACTCATTCTGAATTTGTTTGACAAAACTATAGAAGATATTAGGTGTTTCAGATTTCTGTCTAAGGAAGAACACCCAGGAAAATCTTGAGTAGTCATCTACAACAACAAATGTGTAGACCTTCCTACCTAGGCTGTGAACTGGCATAGGATTAAAGAGATCCATATGCAAGAGGTATAAGCAGCTCACAGCATCTTTGTTCTCAATGCTATTAAAGGTGGATCTAGTCTGCTTGCCGTTTTGACAAGCTGAACATATCCCATCTTTAATACACTTAACCTGAGGACCATTCCTCACTAACTCTTTGCTATAGAGTTGGCCAATTGTCTTGTAGTTAAGATGGGCTAGCCTCTTGTGCCATTTGATATAATGAGAGACTTTCTCATCAGCTACAAAACACACAGGAGAACCATTGTTTTCACACATAATGTCTAGACAATAGACATTTCTCTTCCTGTAACCAGTCAAAATGATCTCTTGATCATTTGACCTCCTGATATGACAACCATCTTTGATAAATGAGATGTCATATCCTAAATTACTCAGCTGACTTATACTAATAAGGTTATGTTTCAAACCTTTAACATAAGCAACTAGAGTAATTGTTATAAGGTTGCTAGAAATGTTACCAAAACCTTTGATGATTCCTTTTTCAGAACCACCAAAGGTGACTTTAGGACCATCCTTGATTGGTGTGTAGTCCTTTAGCAATCCCCTAGTTCCAGTCATGTGCCTGGAACATCCACTATCCAAGTACCATATTGGGGCATGGCCACTTGGACTTACCTACAAAACAGATTAGTTAACCTTAGAACCCAAATAATTCTTGGGTCCTTGGTGCTGGTTAGTTTGCCTCTTAACAAAGCTACCTGCAGATCTTCTAACAGGCAGTTTGCTACTCAACTTGGCACTAGAATTATGTCAACAGTCTATGGCAAAGTGGCCTACTTTGCCACATCACTAGCACTCAAATTTGTTGTAACTTTGCTTAGGTACAACCCTGGCTGTTCTATCTACAGCAGGCTTATTGAGTACTGGGGCTTTGCCCTTAGACTTGAACTTTACAGTCCTGGCAGGGTTAGTAAACCCCAATCCAGTTTTACCCTTGTGAGGTATAAACTCATCTATCAAAGGTAGAACTGATTTTGGTTTAGAGAACCTTGCTACTATATCTCTCTCCTTCTGAAGACTAATCTCCAGATTTCTGATTTGATCATTCTTAAATGTTATAGTCCCCATCTGAATAACAGTTATGTGCTTCAGTCTGGCTATTTCATTTAGTTTTTGATCAATTAACTTCTCAAAATCAGTTGCAGCCTCTTTGAGACTAGCAATCTCCTTTACCTGACTCTTGGCCAAGGATTAGCTTTTCTTAAAAGCTTGCAACAGTACTCTATATTCATCAATTAATTGATGAATGTCTCCTTCAGATTCAGATGCACTCTCATCACTTGATGAAGATGAATCTGAATCTGACACAGTACTAGAAATTGAATCAACAGAACAATTTAGTACCTGACTAGGTCCAGGCTGATCCTAGATTTTGTCACCTTCTGTTAAGGCCATCAGTCCCTGGAACTGATTGTCCTCTTGCTCATATATAGAGTTCATTAACTGGATGAACTCCTCTTCCTCTTCTTCAGCAAACAGTCCAATGTAAGCTTCTGCTTTTGAATCAATTTCTGAAGATGATATGTCTGACAGACTTTTGTCCTTCTTGGCAACAAAGGACCTTTCCTTCTTGCCCTTGAATTGAGTATTTTTCTTATCAGTAGATTCTTTCCTCTTCTCTGGACAATCAGCAACATGTCCTTGTTTGTTATAACAATAACAAACTATCTTTGAAGATGTAGTTCTACTTGTCTTGGGCTTTCTCCTGTCATTCTTTGATGACTTCTGTGAAGTGGATGACTTAGTCCTCCACTGTTTCTTCTTTAGGAACTTCTGAAAATGTCTTGTGAAAGCTGCAAAGTCCTCATCATTCTCACTGCTTTCAGAATTTCTGCTTTCTGAATCATCTAACACAGTCTCAGCAACCATTGGAGGTGGAGATGGAGACTTACTTTTGTATTTCTTGGTGGCTTCTGTCTTGAATGCCACTGCTCTTTCTTTATGCTCACTTCTTGTAGTCTTCTCCTCCTCCTTCCTTACCATCAACTGCATCTCATAGGATAACAGATTTCCAAACAATGTTGGAGGAGTAATATCTGCTAACTTAGTCATTTCCCTTATGACACAGATCTTGGTGTCCCAGTCCTTTGTTAGGGACCTCAAGAACTTATCATTCAGCTCATAATTGCTGAATTCTCTTCCATAGGACATCAACTCATTGACAATCCTATAGAATTTCTTATAGCATTCTGTTATACTATCAGACCTGTCTTGTCTGAAGCTCTCATATTCTTGGTTTAACAAAGACTTTATGTTCTGTCTAACTTCTTCTGAACCCTCCATGTATACTATCAGAGTATCCCACATCTCCTTTGATGTTTTACAGTGTATCAAGTTCTGAAATGTAGCATCATCTATTGCACTTACTATGATATTTTGGGCCCTTTTGTCCATGGTGGCTAGAATAATCTCATCCTTGGTCATTTCAGAATAGTCTTTTGGTGTTCTCTGATTTGCATCTAACACAGATACTTTCATAGGCACATATGACCCTTCTTTAACTGTGATATAGATTCTAGGATTAGAGGCTTCCATAAATAGCCTAACCCTTTCTTTCCAGATGTCAAAGATCTCCTTTCTACAAATTGGCAGCTTCATGGATCCAAGTTCTTTATGATTCTTTGTTGAACCCATTTTCTTGATTTTCTTGATTATGCTGAATCTGTCCTTGATTTCACTGAATCTGCCAACAGGATCCTTTACTCAGACAGTTATGTCCTTTTTGAGTAACCTGCCTCTGATACCACTTGAAAGAAATTGTACCTAATCACCTAGAGGGGGGGGGGTGAATAGGTGACTTAAGCTTTTTAAACTTTTAGGCAGATTATATCACAGATTTCACAGAACTATACATAGCATACACAGCATCAATCACATACACAGAGTACACACAATTTTATAGTGGTTTCCCAATTTTTGGGTACATCCACTTTCCCCCTTCTCCTATCTAGTAGTGTACTAGATTCGGCCAAACTCCTCCACTATACCTCAGATCCTCAGATCTTACACTCAGAACCCCAACCAGGTTCCTACAGCTCAGAGTGATCCCACTCCTACAACTCAGGCTCAACAGCCCTACAACTCAGTCTTCTCCAAAGACCTACACTCAGCCATAAGGCATACACTCAGCCTACAATAGGCCTACACTCAGAGAAATAGATCTCCTACACTCAGGCACACAGGCCCTACCACTCAGCCTTTATAATTTCAAGCTTATAACTCAGATCCCTAAGGATCCTACAAGAAATTAAGAATACAATGTATATTCCTACAACTCAGAATAAGAGAGAAGAGTTGACAGGTTTCTTGATGAGTTCTTGGAAGAACTCTGCTGAGATCAACCTCACTTGCCTTTCTTCAAATCTTCTTGAATGTAGAACACAATAGGGTTCAGTCTCTCTGCAGCTGATCTTCAATCACTGCAACTTAAGTTTCAGAACTAAGTCTGAAACTTTCTTCACAGCCTGGTTCCAACAGCTGTCTTCTTGGAAGGAGCTCTCTCTCTCCAACTACTTAGATATTCTGATCACTTCAATTGATTGTAGTTAATCCTATTTTTGATCATCTGTTGTTGTTAATCATCTTCTTCTGTTGACAGAATAAGCCTATATATAGGTGATGCTTAAAATCTGATTGTTGCAGTAGGCAAGTGCACCTATCGCTTGTAGCATGATCAAGTGTCGTATTTCCCGGGTCTTTTGAGTACTTTTACTCACAAGGTGGAACTATTAACTTATCGAGTGAAAATTGGTTTTGGTTTTTGTAAAAACGAAGAGAGTTGACTAACAAGAAAATTCACGATTTAGCACTTGATTGGGCGTTCTTGGGAATCTGATTATAAAAGATGCGTTCTAATTCTTGAGAATCCGTTTCGATTGGGGGATTTAAAAATACAATAGCAACTCGCCAAAGACAACTACCGCCTAATTTTAAAAACATTTCAAACATAATCTCTTAAAATTTGAAAGTAATTTAAAATTACATGAACGAAAAATCTCAAAACCAAAAGATTTGATATCCTCAATTCTCATAGAAGAATATCAAAATCTCTTTATTTCCGAGCGATCTATGACATTCACGAGCCTCTCGGCTAACTAGACTACCAATCGGATAGCGAAATTTTATATACTAGCAATATAAACACGCCGCCAAATTTTAATCGGAAATAAATCGCAATGAAAAATTCAAAAATTAGAGACGAAAGATTATAATTAAATCTTCATCCCAATACTAACCAATCAAGTACTAAGAAAGGATTTAGCTACTCATGATAAAGAGAACAACAACAATGAAATAAAAAGTTTGCATTTTCATTAGAAGGGAAATAACAAAAGTACACAACACAATCGAAATTAAAGCATAAGAGATAGCAAAAAAGAAACTCTCATACAAGGTAGAACTCTCTCTCTCTCTCTCTCTCTCTCTCTTGAACTTGCTCTCTTCTCCAACTCTAACTTTTTTTCCTCTTTCTCAAAGCCTTGGCTTCATGCTCCTTTTATAGCAACCATGGAAGGATCTAGATAAAGAATAAAATGAAAGGACATAGGATTTAATTGGTGAGAATAAATGTGGGAAAATGAAGAGGTGGAGGGAGGTGAAAAGGTGAATGAGGGAGTTTAACATGGAGGTAGCCGGCCACATGAAATGGTGATGAATTAATGAATATGAGGTTTTAATTGATTGGAGTTAATGTGATTAATTAAGAAATGAAGGAGGAACTTAAAGTGGGCGGTTTTGATTAAGGAGGTTATGAGTGGAATTAAGAATAGGTGGCGGTTTGCATGGTGGAGGAAATGAATGGCCGGTTTTAATTTGGAGGTGGGCGGTTATGAATGAAAGTTTTGGCCGGCCATATGAAATGAGGTTTACTTTAATAGTGGTGGAGAAAATAAAATATGGGGGGGGGGAAGAAAAAGGGAGAGAGAAAAAGGAAAAAAACTAAAAATAGAGAAGAGGAAGGAATGTGGCCGGCCACATGTAAATGAAAAAACAAATATGAGTGGCAACATGACATGATGTATTTATGGGAGAGGATTATATAAAATTTAAATAAGAAGATGCTACATGAAATAATTATATAAAGAGGCTTGCATGGGAAAGGAGGCTACATGTATTGATAGTTATAACTATTCATACATGGTCATGCATGAAAAATCAATTACCATGCATACATATATGAATAGTTATAATAATAATAAAGGATAATTCATGTATTGGGAGGAGAGAGAAAAGGTGGGAAAGCAACATGCATGCAAAACTTATTTGCGTGGGAAATATTTCTCGTACAAAAATGGACAGCGGGCGTTTTACGTCGAATTGTGTCGAATTCCCCCCAGGCCTATCACAAAACAAAATAAAATGATATTAGTATAAATAATTATGATATATTAATAATTAGATAATTATATTAAAATTAAGAGTAGATACATATAATTTATAATATAAATATAATAATAATGATGAACATATTTTAGTCAAAATATGTGTCATCAAATCCCACCAGACTTAAGCATTTGCTTGTCCTCATGCAAAACAAGACTTACTATAAAAGTTAAATTAACAAAATTCTCTTGTTTTTTTAAGAACACCAAAACAAAAATTAAACTATCAAAATTAATATGCTACCAATGAGTGGGGTGATAGAAATCAATGTAGAGGAGAATAAAGAAGAGATTAAAAATATTACTATGGCATATACTTAGATTGTAAATTTTCTACCAACATAAAAATAAGGCATCAACATGTTACCTAACAAACATAATAGATGTAGCGATTCAACCAAAATAAGTGCATTGAACAAACAACATGTTGCTAGACTTCGATTATTCAACAAAACACTCCAAGATAACCTCCAAAGAAATCCATCAATGATGGTGACCATAGGCTTGCCCGGTCACACTCTCTCCACTATACAAGGTAATGTCATGACTTAAAGATCAAAAGGGCTTTCATTAGGAATAAAATTTGGCTTAGGTAAATGATAAGGATTTGGAAATCAAAAGATAAACACAAAGGCTAAAGATCACACTAAACCAAGGTGAGAGTTTTATAAAATTTAAAAATAAAACTCTCAATCAAAAAAAAACTTTTACAACAAACTCTCCCTTTTTTTTGAAACATAAGGCCATGAATATTTTTCTTTCAAAATTGGCCAATGAAATTCTTTTTCACTTGATTTTTTTATTATTTTTTTTACATTGATACTTTATTTTTCATACAAAACAGCTCCAAATAAAAATGTGAAAATTCCCCTTTTTCACAATAAAAACCACATCACAACATTTTAATAGAACTCAAATATTTAGTGTGATCATAGGATAGATGTTTTGGCTTTGGTGAAAATGAAAGGTGGAGCTAACAAAGAAAATTAGGAAAGGCCCAAAATGGTTTAACAAAGTGAATTTTTATGGTGGGCAAAAAGGCACAAACGATCCAAAAGGAGGCCTAAATCACTTCTAAAAGATCATGACAAACTTATTCAAATGTTTCGAGAGTCGCTTGAGGCAAGTTCTAGCCACCAAGAAAGACTACCTTGCGAGTGAGTGTCTAATAATATCGTCTAACAAAATAAGCACGCTATTACAATTAGAATAGAAGAGATAACTACAACATTATTCAATTAAAATAAAAATGATGCCAAAATTTATGAAAGAGAAAATGACAAAATTAAGATATGAAAGATTAATATAGTTAAACTAGACTCTATCCTAACATACTACCAATGATTAAGAATACTACATGAGCCTACACAACACTCAAAGAAACATACTAAAATAATGATAGAAAATAATTTTTGATGGTTTTCAAATTTTAATTTTCCTAATTTTTGTTTTTTTGTTAAAATATTATCTTTTTTTGTGTGTTTTTTTTCTTTTATAACATAATAACATAAACATAAGCTTAAATAAATATATTTTTTTTGAAATTTTTTTTTTTGATTTACCTAAATTTGATATGATTTTCTTTTTGAAATTTTCTAATATAAACAAACCAAAACAACACAAAATTCAAACTAACTCAATCAATCCCACCAGACTTGGGGAAAACATCATCCTCGATGTTAAAAATAAGAAATAAAAGAAATTGAAAATAAATAAAACAGGTACTTTCCTGAATTGGCGAGTCTGAAGGTTGATTCTGCTTCCTCATGCTTGCTTTGTAGAACATCTTGAAACTTGGCTTGAATTATCATAAAAATCAGCAACGTTGAAGCAACACAGTGTCCAATTCGTAGGAGCCGCCGGAACAAAGATAAAAAGAAAAGAAAAGTGCAAAAAATACAAAAGAAAGAAAAGAATAACAAAAATTACTAAGTGTTTGGAAGAAAAACAACTTCATTGTCCTCGGCAATAACATCACCAGAATAATAGAGTTTAAGATGCTGACCATTAACTTTAAAATCACCCTTGTCAGGGTGTGAAAGCAACACAGTGCCATATGGAAAAACTTCTTTCACCATAAATGGACCAGACCAACGTGATTTCAATTTTCCGGGAAATAAGCCCAAGCGAGAATTATAAAGTAAGACTCGGTCGCCCGATTTAAATGTTTTTGGGTGCCTTAAATTTTTATCGTGAAAGTGCTTCGTTCGCTCTTTATAAATCTTGTTATTTTCATAAGCGTTGGAGCGCCACTCGCCGAGTTCGTTTAGTTGAAATTTGCGATGTTCGGCGACAGAGTGGGGATCAATATTTAAAAATTTTAAGGCCCACAAGGCACGGTGTTCTAGTTCTACCGGTAAGTGACACGATTTTCCATAGACTAATCGATACGGAGTACAATCAATGGCGGTTTTGTAAGCCGTTCGATAAGCACAAAGAGCGTCGTCGAGTTTTAAAGACCAATCTTTTTTAGAAGATGAAACAGTTTTTTCCAATATACGCTTGATTTCTCGGTTAACAACTTCGACTTGGTCGTTAGTTTGGGGGTGGTATGCAGTGGAAAGCTTATGCGTAACGCCATATTTTAATAAAATTATTGAAAGTTGGGCGTTACAAAAATGCGCACCCCTATCACTAACGATCGCCCTAGGCATGCCAAATCGAGAAAATAATTTTTTAAGAAAAGAAATAACAACACGAGAATCATTCGTAGGAAGAGCTTGGGCTTCCACCCATCGGGAAACATAATCAACCGCAACTAGAATGTATTTATTACCGCAACTTGAAGGAAGGGGGCCTACAAAATCTATTCCCCAAAGATCAAAAACTTCGCAGTCAAGAAAATAATTTTGCGTCATTTCATTTTTATTAGAAATATTTCTGGTCCGTTGGCAACTATCGCACCGTCTCACCAAAGATTGAGCATCTTTGAAAAGGCTAGGCCAATAAAAGCCTACACTTAGAACTTTGTGAGCAGTCCGATTGGCTTGATAATGGCCACCAGTCGATCCTTCATGTACATGTTTCAAAATATTTTGACCTTCTTCAAATGAAACACATCTTCATACTACTTGGTCCGCACATACTCTAAAGAGAAATGGGTCCTCCCAAAAATAATTTTTCAAATCAGCAAAGAATTTCTTCTTTTGTTGAAAGAAAAATCTTTTGGGAGGATACATGCCACCAAATAATTGGCAATATTGGCAAACCAAGGCGTAGAAGATGAAGAATTGATTTTTAAAATTCTTTCATCCGGAAAAGAGTCGTTAAAAGATTTTTCATTTAATTCTTCAATAAATGGATTTTCTAAACGAGATAAATGATCGGCCGCAAGATTTTCGGCTCCGTTCTTATCCCGGATTTCCAAGTCGAACTCTTGAAGTAGTAGAATCCAACGAATTAAGCTTGGCTTGGCATCCAGTTTAGAAAGTAAATATTTAAGAGCCGAATGATCGGTAAAAACAATAACTTTCGAGAGGGTGATATAAGCACGAAACTTATCAAACGCAAAAATAACGGCTAAAAGATCCTTTTCCGTTGTGGTGTAATTTTCTTGTGCCGAAGTGACTGTCTTACTTGCGTAATAGATTGGATGAAAGTTTTTAGAAATACGTTGGCCTAAAACTGCACCAACGACAAAACTACTCGCATCGCACATAATCTCATATGGAAGTTTCCAAACCGGATCAATCATGATCGGCGCGTTAATAAGTTTTTCCTTAATTAAGTTAAAAGCGTATAGACAATCGTCGTCAAATAAAAATGGTGTATATTTTTCAAGGAGATGAGTGAGAGGTTTAGTGATCTTTGAAAAATCTTTTATAAAGCGGCGATAAAAACCAGCATGTCCTAAGAAACTTCTAATAGCTTTTACGTTAGTCGGCGGAGGAAGTTGTTCGATTACTTCTATTTTTGCTCTATCTATCTCGATACCCTTAGAAGAAATCTTATGACCCAAAACTAAACCTTCACGCACCATGAAATGACACTTTTCCCAATTTAAAACAAGATTTTTTCTTCACATCTTTTTAAAACTTTTTCTAAATTTTTCAAACATAAATCAAAAGAATCTCCAAAAACCGAAAAGTCGTCCATGAATACTTCCATAATGTCTTCTACGTACTTATCAAAAATAGCCAACATACATCTTTGAAATGTAGCTGGCGCATTACATAAACCAAATGGCATTCTTCGATAGGCGAAGGTGCCAAATGGACAAGTAAACGTTGTTTTCTCTTGGTCCTCGGGTGCTATGGGAATTTGGAAATATCCCGAGAGACCATCAAGAAAACAATAGAATCTATGACCGGATAAGCGCTCTAATATTTGATCGATAAACGGTAATGGGAAGTGATCTTTGCGAGTGACATCGTTTAATTTGCGATAATCTATGCACATCCGCCATCCGGTTACCGTTCGTGTTGGAATTAAATCATTTTTTCATTTTTTACTACGGTTATACCCCCTTTCTTAGAAACTACTTGAACCGGGCTTACCCATTTGCTATCCGAAATTGGATAGATTATCCCAACATCTAATAATTTAATAATCTCACTTTTTACTACGTCTTTCATATTTGGGTTTAATCGGCGTTGAGGTTGAACGATATTGCGGGAGTTATCTTCTAAAAGTATTTTATGTGTACAAAAAGATGTGCTTATGCCTTTAATATCTGAAATTTGCCAAGCTATAGCCCGACGGTGCTTTTGTAATACGATTAATAATTTTTCATTTTCGAATTCCGTTAAAAAGGCCGAGACTATAACCGGTAAATTAGAATTATTTTCTAAAAATATATATTTGAGATGATCGGGTAATTGCCTAAGCTCCAAAGTGGGTGGCTCCTCGTAAGAAGATTTTAAAATTTTATCTTTTTCTAAACTAATTTCTTCAAAAGATTTGGATTTTGGCTCACTTTCAGAAATATTGTTGATGGCCATAATTGTATTAGGTGGAAAATTATGCGGGAGTTCCAAAAAGGAAGAAAAACTTTTTTTAGAAAAATTTTCAAAAGGAAAATTTGGCTCGTCTTGAGAAACGTCTAAGAAAAAATAAGAGTCGTCATTGGATGAAGTATTTTTCATAGAAGGGGTGATGGAAAATGAAACTTCGTCATCACCTACTCGTAGAAAAAGTTTTCCGTTGCTTACATCAATTACCACACGAGAGGTGGCAAGAAAACGGCGGCCAAGGATTAAGGGAACCTCGACGTCCTCTTCGATATCCAAAATGACAAAGTCTACTGGAAAGATAAACTTGTCAACCTTTACGAGCACGTCCTCAACTATTCCTAACAGATACTTTATGGACCTATCCGCAAGTTGAATACTCATCCTAGTCGGGCTTAGAGTCCCTAATCCTAGCTTCTTAAAAAGAGAAAAAGGCATCAAGTTGATGCTCGCTCCTAAATCGGCCAATGCACGTTTCACAAATAAATCACCAAAAACGCATGGAATAGAAAAGCTACCTGGATCATTTATTTTTTTAGGTAAAGTATTTGTTAAAACTACGGAGCACTCGGCGTTTAAAGTAACATGAGACAGACTTTCCAATTTCTTTTTGTTAGTTAAAAGATCTTTCAAATATTTCGCATACTTCGGCATATTAGCTATCGCTTCACATAAAGGTAAATTGATATGAATTTGTTTAAACATAGATAAAAATTTGCCGTAATGCGCATCTAGTTATTCTTTAGCTAATTTTGACGGATACGGAAGAGGCGGTTGATATTCCTTAATTTTATTAGAATTAGAATTTGAAACTTGAGGAGTAGGAGGAGGGGAAGAAAAGATGGGTACCTCCTTTTCAACCGGCTTTTCATGAGTGGTTACCTCTTTACCGCTCCGAAGTGTGATGGCCTTCGCTTGCTCCTTTGGGTTGGCCTCCGTATTGCCTAGTAACGCTCCTTGCTGACGATCGGAGAGCATTTTTGCAATTTGCCCAATTTGGTTTTCCAAATTACGGATGGATCCGGTGAGATTCCGAATATTTGCATCATTAGTTGCCGTATATTTGGTGAAAACTTCATCCAAAGAAGGAAGTTTTGGAGCTTGCGGTGGAGGAAATCCGGGTGGATTTGCGTTTGGGGGACGGATAGCATTCCCCAGATTGCTCCAAGAGAAATTGGGGTGGTTTCTATAACCCGGGTGATAGGTATCACCATAATTAGTATTACCAGGATTAAAGGGTGGTCGATTCGGATTTCCCATATAATCCACATGCTCGGCCAACGTAGTGGGAGAGGGGGAAGAAGTATGATCCCAGGTAGGTGTAGAAGAGGAAGCAGACATCTCTTCTAATCGTTTGTTTAGCATCTCAACCTGGAGAGATAGATTGGAGACCGTATCAATTTCATACATCCCGGCCGGTTTAGGTGGTTTAGAGCGAGGTGTACTCCATTGATAGGTATTCAAAGCCATACCTTCTATAAGCTCTTGGGAGGCCGCCTGTGTTTTGTTATTAAGCGTTCCACCGGCGGCGGCATCGATATGTTGCCTAGTTTGAGAATTTAGGCCGTTATAAAAGGTTTGGATTTGTAACCAATCCGAAATTGCATGATGAGGACATCGACGAAGCAATTCCTTGAAACGCTCCCAAGTATCATATAACGTTTCCGAATCAAGTTGGGAGAAATAAGTAATATCATTGCGCAATTTAGCCGTTTTAGCCGGCGGAAAGTATTTCGTAAGAAATCTTTCCGTCATTTGAGCTCATGTTGTGATTGATCCTCTTGGTAGAGAATTCAACCATTGCTTGGATTTAGTGCGCAATGTAAATGGAAATAACCTTAGCCGGATGGCATCATCGGATACACCATTAATTTTAAAAGTATCGCATATTTCTAAGAAATTAGAAATATGCGCGTTGGGATCTTCATCTTGAAGCCCATCAAATTGTACATATTGTTGTACCATTTGGATGATGCTTGGCTTCAACTCAAAATTATTGGGGGCAATAGCGAGGCGAACAATACTAGATTGAGCCTCATCCAAGTTTGGACGGGCATAATAGGACATAGTCCTCTGTTCGACCGCATTTGGCTCACCCATATAGGAAGAAGAAGAAGAAGGAGATCTAGGAGAATGGGAAGAAGAACTAAATGAAGAAGAAGAAGGCGGTGACGGAGAGAGAATTAATGAAGGATTAGGAGTGTCTCCTAAGGATTCCGTATCTTGAAAATTCGGAACTCGAAATCGTAAGCGGTGTCGAAGGGTTCACTCGATTTCCGGATCCAAATCAAAAAGAGGTGACGGATTCCCTCGGGTCGTACACCACACATAAAAATTTTAAGATTAAAAATTTATAAAAAAAAAATCTAGGACTTCCCAAGGAATACCCGGTGAAGGGCTCTTGAGATACTAGGCGGTCTTGTGGGATGAAAACCCAACACGGCCGTTTCGCAATAAGTTTTAATTATAAAAATTTAAAAATCAAACTTTTATGAAAAAAAAATGATAAGAGTAATAGAACCTTGCTTTCAAAATATCAAAAATTAGTTCCCCGGCAACGGCGCCAAAAACTTGATGCTTAAAATCTGATTGTTGCAGTAGGCAAGTGCACATATCGCTTGTAGCATGATCAAGTGTCGTATTTCCCGGGTCTTTTGAGCACTTTTACTCACAAGGTGGAACTATTAACTAATCGAGTGAAAATTGGTTTTGGTTTTTGTAAAAACTAAGAGAGTTGACTAACAAGAAAATTCACGATTTAGCACTTGATTGGGCGTTCTTGGGAATCTAATTATAAAAGATGCGTTCTAATTCTTGAGAATCCGTTTCGATTGGGGGATTTAAAAATACAATAGCAACTCGCTAAAGACAACTACCGCCTAATTTTAAAAATATTTCAAACATAATCTCTTAAAATTTGAAAGTAATTTAAAATTGCATGAACGAAAAATCCCAAAACCAAAAGATTTGATATCCTCAATTCTCATAGAAGAATATCAAAATCTCTTTATTTCCGAGCGATCTATGACATTCACGAGCCTCTCGGCTAACTAGACTACCAATCGGATAGCGAAATTTTATATACTAGCAATATAAACACGCCACCAAATTTTAATCGGAAATAAATCGCAATGAAAAATTCAAAAATTAGAGACGAAAGATTATAATTAAATCTTCATCACAATACTAACCAATCAAGTACTAAGAAAGGATTTAGCTACTCATGATAAAGAGACCAACAACAATGAAATAAAAAGTTTGCATTTTCATTAGAAGGGAAATAACAAAAGTACACAACACAATGGAAATTAAAGCATAAGAGACAACAAAAAAGAAACTCTCATACAAGGTAGAACTCTCTCTCTCTCTCTCTTGAACTTGCTCTCTTCTCCAACTCTAACTTTTTTCCTCTTTCTCAAATCCTTGGCTTCATGCTCCTTTTATAGCAACCATGGAAGGATCTAGATAAAGAATAAAATGAAAGGACATAGGATTTAATTGGTGAGAATAAATGTGGGGAAATGAAGAGGTGGAGGGAGGTGAAAAGGTGAATTAGGGAGTTTAACATGGAGGTAGCCGGCCACATGAAATGGTGATGAATTAATGAATATGAGGTTTTAATTGATTGGAGTTAATGTGATTAATTAAGAAATGAAGGAGGAAATTAAAGTGGGCGGTTTTGATTAAGGAAGTTATGAGTGGAATTAAGAATAGGTGGCGGTTTGCATGGTGGAGGAAATGAATGGCCGGTTTTAATTTGGAGGTGGGCGGTTATGAATGAAAGTTTTAGCCGGCCATATGAAATGAGGTTTACTATTAATAGTGGTGGAGAAAATAAAATATGGGGGGGGGGAGAAAAAGGGAGAGAGAAAAAGGAAAAAAAGCTAAAAATAGAGAAGAGGAAGGAATGTGGCCGGCCACATGTAAATGAAAAAAAAATAAAATGAGTGGCAACATGACATGATGTATTTATGGGAGAGGATTATATAAAAATTAAAATAAGAAGATGCTACATGAAATAATTATATAAAGAGGCTTGCACGGGAAAGGAGGCTACATGTATTGATAGTTATAACTATTCATACATGGTCATGCATGAAAAATCAATTACCATGCATACATATATGAATAGTTATAATAATAATAAAGGATAATTCATGTATTGGGAGGAGAGAGAAAAGGTGGGAAAGCAACATGCATGCAAAACTTATTTGCGTGGGAAATATTTCTCGTACAAAAATGGACAGCGGGCATTTTACGTTGAATCGTGTCGAATTC
The DNA here is from genome assembly GCA_039583875.1 of Platanthera guangdongensis. Classification (NCBI taxonomy): domain Eukaryota; kingdom Viridiplantae; phylum Streptophyta; class Magnoliopsida; order Asparagales; family Orchidaceae; genus Platanthera; species Platanthera guangdongensis. Next base: position 79,795,454 of record CM077147.1, on the reverse strand, counting down.
CCCCCAGGCCTGTCACAAAACAAAATAAAATGATATTAGTATAAATAATTATGATATATTAATAATTAGATAATTATATTAAAATTAAGAGTAAATACATATAATTTATAATATAAATATAATAATAATGATGAACATATTTTAGTCAAAATATGTGTCATCAATAGGCCTTCTTCCTGGTGACCGGCTGATCCGGTTTCTAACAGCTTTCTGACAACTCTGACAGTTGCAGTAGACTGGCTGGAATGGCAGCTGTCAAGTCATCCAGTCACTTCTTGAAATATCTGTAACTGTCTGAAAGTGTCGAGACAGTCTGTCTTTAAGTGTCGACACTTATAGACTAAGTGTCGACACAAGTAGACTAAGTGTCGACACTAGCCTTCAAGGTGTCGACACAACTCCTTGTGTTGTAGAATTTACTTCTCGACACTGCTTCTTCAGAATGTGTCGACACTGATATTGTGTGTCGACACAACTCCTTGTTCTTCAATACTTAGTTGAATTCTGCTAAGTGTCGACACAACTCTTTTTGTGTCGACACTTCTTCTTGTGTTGAACTTGTTAAGTGTCGACACATACTCTTGGTGTCGACACATGCCTTCTGTGTTGATACTTGCTGGGTGTCGACACAGCTCCTTGTGTCGACACATTCTTCTTTTGTTTAGACTTTTGCTGAGTGTCGACACATCTCCTTTGTGTCGACACTTGTACTTAGAATTTGTTGAACTTTGCTGAGTGTAGACATAGCTCCTTGTGTCGACACTTTCTTCATGTGTTGAGTCTTCTGTACTGTGTAGACACATTCTCCAAGCGTCGACACTTCCTGATGTCGACAAAGTTCCACTGGGTGTCGACACTGCTTCTAAGTGTCGACACAGCTTCTCTGGACATTTCTTCAATGAGTGTCAACACATCCTGTGTGTGTCGACACTTCCCTCCTGGTGTTGACTCTGCATTCCTGGTGTCGACACAATTACTCCAAGTGTCGACACTGCTTCTCTAGATGTCGACACAAGTCTTCTTAAGTGTCGACACTTTTCTTCTAGGTGTCGACACAAGTCCTCTTAAGTGTCAACACTTTTCTTCTAGGTGTCGACACATGGACTTAGAAACTTTTCAGCTTTCCCTGCAAACACTTAACCTGCACAACTAAACTCAAAACACATCAAATATATTTTGATGTATATCATTGAGTAGGGTGAGACTTCTTCAAATCAGGTACATTTATTCCAATGTACACAACACAAAGCTTAACCGAGACAAAATGATGGACTACATCACGCTCATGCTCGACTAATGATGGCTCGACCAATGCTTAATAAAAGAGAGTAGCCAAACTAGCAATCCAACGAGGCAAGTATACCAATCGAACTATAGCAAGAAGACACAAGTGTCGTATTAAAATCCGAGAACTGTTGAGTAAGATTACTCACACGAAGGCTATTATTTTATCGACAGAAATTTTAGGTTAAAAGAAAGGTAAATGCACTAAAGGAAATATTGCATAAAAAAGAGGACTACTTGCAATAAAAATAAAGAGAGCATAAAAGAAATGATTACACTGAAGGGTTAGAACGATGAGAAGGAAATGCACTCGATCAAGAATCACCTCGGAAAGAGTCGATCAAAAACACGATAAATAAACCTAAACTTAATAGGGTAGAGGTCCTTGACCGTGGAGGTTCCTAAAGCTTGAATATGCTTCTCTCGAAGTCGTGCCCAACTGGGTTTAAGAAGGTCCGACCGACCCTCGTCTAAATCGGAGGCCTAAAGCTCATTTTACTCGGTGAACCCCACTATTGGATTTTACTCCAATCTGGGAGATTTGGACATCTGCCTCTCTCAAGGGGTGCGTACAACTCCCTTTACTCTTGAGTGCTCACTTCAATCTATCGGCCACTTGGCTAGCCAAGAATGAATGAAAAGGTAGAGAATATATATCGATGATATATCTCCAACCCATGATAAATCAAGAGTAATTTAAGTCTAAACCCTAAAAAGAAAAGGTAAACTCAAAGCATCATAACTTAATCACTCGAACCTCGGATCATCAATATCGAGTACAAGAAGGATTAGTTAATCATGGTGAAGTGGAGGAGTGGGGATGAGTAGTGAAGCATAAAAAACACAAAGTAGAAAGGGAAGAGTAAACAACACTTCTTTATTAATGAACAAGGATCTTACAAAGTGAAAACAAAAGATTACAAGTGCATGAAAAGTAAAATCCTATTCTAGCCATACCATTAGCAACTAAAGCAATTACAAAGGCTACTTCAAAAGCTTAAACTAAACTAGAATTAGGAAAACCTAAAATGAAAAAAGAGAGAGAGAGAGAGAGAAAGCATAAAAAAGTTCAGAAAACAAAAGGGCAACACTTCCTTACACACTCCAGAACTCTATGGACTCAAGGGGGGGTCTAAATTTGTAAAAATTTTAGAGGGGGTGACACGGCCGGCGACACGGCTGTGTTGGTGGCCGTGTCCCGTGCTGGTTGACTATGGGCTCTGGTTCTGGCGGGAAATGATCATTGCAACGCCGACTGGCGGGCACGCCCATGCTGACATGGCCAACGACACAGCCGTGTTGGTGGCTGTGTCCTCTGAGGTTGATGGGCTTCGACGGGGAGCGTATTAATGGCGGGCTGCATGCACTGAGGAGGTGGCGACATGCCTGGCGACACGGCCGTGTGGGTGGCTGTGTCCTACTCTGGAAATTCATCAACTCCTGGTTATACGGCCGGCGTTGACACGACCAGCTGACACGACCAGTGACACGGCCAGCGACACGGCCATGTTGTAGGTCGTGTCCTGGTCCGGATGAACTCTGGACTTTCCTCTGGTGGTTGATTCTTTGGGAACAGGCGACATGCCCCATGACACGACCTTGTGGGTGGTCGTGTCGGGTCATTTTGGGTGAAAATTGAGAAAACCTGCAAAAAAGCACAAAAAAACATTAGTGGCATAAATAAATACAAGAAGAAGGGACATATAAGCTAATACGATAAGATTTGCACAATAAAAGACGTAAACAAAACTCTAATAGCTTAAATACAAAACACACTATCAAATTCCCCCAAGCTTAAACTTTGCTTGTCCCCAAGCAAAAATATAAAAACTAGATAACCATAAAATAGGACTAATCAAAAAGTTCTAATTATGCCTACACAAGTACTATGCGAAATTCTAAGAAGGGAAAAGGTGAAACGCAAATCTAAAACAATTATTTAGGTATGGTTTAACTTTTATAAACTTTACTTAACGAAAATTAATCATACAAAATTTTGACGAAATTCATTAAATAGATTTAAGCAAAGCAACGAAAATAAAAAAAAACGCATTGAGTTGTTACTAGATTCAAGCAACGCATTATAACTATATCAAATAAATAACAAAAATCTAAGTTTACATCCAAAACTAATACTGATTTACTTTTCTTTTTTTTCTTAGTTATTAAATAAAATTCAAAAAGACGTGAATCAAAAGGATTTAATAGGACCGAAGCGTTTGGTTTAGGATTACGATTAGGAGTGGAATTCAAAGATAAACATGGAGGCTTAAAATCATACTAAACCAAAACAAAAAGTTTCAAAAATTTTCATTTTGAACAAAATATTTTTCTTTCTTTTTTCTGTTCCATTTTTTTTTCTTTTTCAAAAGAAAGGCCATAAATATTTTCATTTTCATTTTGAATTGGCCAAACAAAAACACACATTTCTTTTGAGCATACGTTTTTTTTAAAAAAAACTTCTTAAAAAATATCACAAAATAACCTATCATAATCATGAAAATTCTTTATGAAACTCAAAAAGGCTAGTGTGATTAGATAGGTTGAAAATTTTGGCTTTGATGAAAATGATATGAAAAGAGGAGCTATCAAATGAAATTGGAAAAAAGGCTCAAAAGCGGTTAACTAGTGGTGAAAGTTTTTAGGTTGGCAGGAAAGCTCAAACGAAAACAAAAACGGCCGAAATCATTTTCACGCTTTTAAATTTATTTAAAACATAGATTTGAAAAATTTCAAAAAGCAAGTTCAAGATAATAAAGAAGATTGATGAAATTATCTTGAAAATAGAAATAATAGGTGACTTGGATCGTTCACATTTACTACGCTATTCAAACGTTGACCTTTCAAAAATTATCTAAAAACGAAAAGCAAAATAGTGGATGATGACTTTTTGAGAAAGTAAAGAAAATAAAGAACGAAAAACCATAATAGAAATACGAGTTTTAGGAAAATATTTCACCTTAACATGCTACCGTGAATTAGAAACACAGCATGACAAACATTTTACATGTGAAACATAATTAAAAAGAAGTATTAGAAAAATTATAATTAGCTAAGTTGTTTATAAGGAATTTTGAGAAAACAAAGTAAAAACAAGGGGTACTATTGAAATACCAAAATGTCTAAGCTATTAAAAAACCAAAAAGCTAACCGATACGGCGTACATCCGAGGGCGGTTTTGTACGCTGTTCGGTAGGCCCATAGAGCATCGTCTAATTTGGTTGACCAGTCTTTCCCAGATGTTGAAACAGTCTTTTCTAAAATTCTTTTATTTTTCTATTCACTACTTAGAATTGTCTGTTAGTTTGGGGGTGGTAGAAGGTTGAAAGCTTATGCGTAACGCCGTATTTAGTAAGGATTTTAGAAAACTGAGCGTTACGAAAATGGGAACCCCTGTCACTAACGATGGCACGCGACATACCGAATCGAGAAAATAATTTTTTAAAAAACATAACCACGACTTGGGCGTCGTTCGTAGGAAGATCTTGGGCTTCAACCCATCGCGAAACATAATCAACGACAACTAAAATAAACTTATTTCCGAAGCTAGAAAGAAGAGGGCCAACAATATCAATTCCCCAGAGGTCGAAAATTTCACACTCAAGGAAATAATTTTGTGGCATTTCATTTTTATTGGAAATGTTGCCCGACCGTTGGCAACTCTCACACCTACTCACAAAGGCTTGCACGTCTTTAAACAGGCTAGGCCAGTAAAAACCCGCGCAAAGCACCTTGTGAGCGGTGTGAGCAGCTTGATAGTGCCCACCAGTCGGACCTTCATGTAAGTGTTTTAAAATATCTAATCCTTCTTCATAAGAAACACATCTCCTTATCACTTGGTCCACACAGATTCTGAAAAGATGCGGGTCCTCCCAAAAATAGTTCTTCAACTCAGAAAAGAATATCTTATTTTGTTGAGAGGAGAACTCTTTTGGGAGCACACGAACAACTAAGTAGTTGGCAATGTGTGCAAACCAAGGAGAAGGAGAAGTGCTAATTGAAAGCAGCTTCTCATCAGGAAAATAATCATTAAAAGATTTTTCATCTGGATTTTCAATAAAAGGATTATCTAGGCGCGGGAGGTGGTCGGCGGCCAAATTCTTGGCTCCTCGCTTATCATGGATTTCTATGTCAAAGTCCTGGAGGAGTAAGACCCAGCGAATGAGGCGCGGTTTGGCATCTGTTTTGGCAAGAAGATATTTGAGGGCCGAGTGGTCCGTAAAAACGATAATTTTTGAAAGTGTAATATAAGGGCGGAATTTATCAAATGCGAATACTATAGCTAGGAGCTCCTTCTTGGTTGTGGTGTAATTTTCCTGTGCAAATGTGAGCGTCTTACTTGCATAATAGATGGGGTGGACGTTTTTAGATATGCGTTGACCTAATACGGCTCCCACCGCAAAACTACTCGCCTTACACATTATCTCAAAGGGAAGGTCCCACACCAGAGCTATCATAATCGGGGCATTAATTAATTTTTCTTTTATTAAATTAAAAGCAGCTAGGAAAACGTCATCAAAAATGAATGGGGCATCTTTTTCTAAGAGATGGGTAAGGGGTTTGGTGATCTTGGAGAACTCCTTTATGAAACGACGGTAAAAACCAGCATGCCCTAAGAAACTTCTTATAGCTTTGATGTTCGTAGGCGGCGGCAGTTTCTCGATAACTTCTATCTTAGCAACGTCTACTTCAATACCTCTTGCAGAAATTTTATGACCCAAAACTAACCCTTCCCTCACCATAAAAAGGCATTTTTCCCAATTTAGGGCAAGGTTAGTTCCTTCACATCTTTCTAAGACTTTTTCGAGGTTTTCTAAACAACTACCAAATGCATCACCGAACACGGAGAAATCATCCATGAATACCTCCATAATATTTTCTACATACTTGTCAAAGATAGCGAGCATACATCGCTGAAATGTAGCTGGAGCATTGCACAATCCAAACAGAATTCTTCAGTAGGCGAAGGTGTCGAAGGGACAAGTAAACGTAGTTTTCTCTTGATCCTTGGGAGAGATGGGGATTTGAAAATACCCCGAGAGGCCGTCGAGAAAACAATAGAAGCTATGGCTGGATAATCATTCTAAAATCTGATCGATGAATGGTAAGGTAAAATGATCCTTGCGGATGACGTCATTTAACTTACGATAATTTATACACATTTGTTGGGTACATTGGAATATATGTACCTGATTTGAAGAAGCCTCACCCTACTCAATGATATACATCAAGGTGTATTTGATGTGCTTTGAGTTTATGTGTGCATGTTAATTAACTGCAGGATTGCAGGAAAAATTCTAAGTCCATGTGTCGACACCTAGAGGAGAAGTGTCGACACTTATGAAGGCTTGTGTGGACACCCAGAGAAGCTATGTCGACACTTGGAGTAATTGTGTCGACACCAGGAAGGCAGAGTCGACACCAGAAGAAAAGTGTCGACACATACAAGCAATGTCGACACACTGTGAAGAATTGTCAACATAATCTGTGTCGACACTTAGAAGCAGTGTCGACACCCAGAGAAACTTTGTCGACATCAAAAGTGTCGACACCAGGAGGCTGTGTCGACACTCAGCAAACTTCAACAAAGTTAAAGTACATGTGTCGACACAAAGGAGATGTGTCGACACTCACAAAGTTTCAACACATGAAGGTATGTGTCGACACAAAGGAGATGTGTCGACACTCAACAAGTTGCAACACATGAAGGCATGTGTCGACACAAAAGAGATGTGTCGACACTCAGCAAGTATCAACAACAAAAGAAGATGTGTCGACACAAATGAGTTGTGTCGACACACAGCAGAATTCAACTAAGTTTTAAAGGAGAAGGTTTGTGTCGACACACAGAATCAGTGTCGACACATTCTGAAGAAGTAGTGTCGAGAAGCTGTTACAACAACACAAGGAGTTATGTCGACACCAACAAGGCTAGTGTCAACACTTAGTCTACTTGTGTCGACACTTAGTCTATTTGTGTCGACACATAAAGACTATCTGTCTCGACACTTTCAGACAGTGACAGAGATTTCAAGAAGTGACTGGACGACTTGACAGCTGTCATTTCAACTGGTCAACTGCAACTGTCAGAGCCGTCAAAAAGTTGTTAGAAACTGGATCAGCCGGTTACCTTGGAGGAAGACTATTTAAAGACCTTTCTCCTTCAATAGAAAGGAAGATTACAGATTGACAACAATCAATCAAGAGATCCAACAACACAAAGAAGAAGACCTTCAGCAGAAGATCTAAGAAGTAGGAGAGAGAGAGCTCCTTCTAAAAAGAGCAGATGTTGAACCAGGCTGCTAAGTAAGATTCAGATTGAGATCTGAATCTCAAGATAGAAGTTGATTGAGGATCATCTTCAGTAAATTCAACCCTACTGCATTCTAATTCAAGAAGCTTTGAAGAAAGCCAAGGGAGGTTGATCTCTGCCAAGTTCTTCCAAGAATTCATCAAGAAGCCAGTCAACTCAACTCTCTCTTTCAGAGTTGTAGTTAATACTTTGTATAATCAAAATATCTATAGGATCTTGTATAGATCTGAGCTATAAGCCTATTTTATAAAGGCTGAGTGTAGGAGATAGTGTGCTTTGAGTGTAGGTCTTGTTGAAGACTGAGGTAGGGCCTAGTGCCTGAGTAGTAGGAGACTTTGTTCTCTGAGTGTAGGTCTTATTGAAGACTGAGTGGTAGTGCTTTGTTCCTGAGTTGTAGGAGTGGGGTCACTCTGTGTTGTAGGAACCTGTTTGGGGTTCTGAGTTGTAAGATCTGAGGATCTGAGAAGCAGTGCTGAAGTTAGGCCGAATCTAGTACACTACTAGATAGGCGAAGGGGGAAAGTGGATGTACACAGACCTTGGGGAACCACTATAAATCCTGTGTGCACTCTGTGTATGTTTGTTTGTATGGTTGCTGTGTTGTGATAATTGTAGCATTGCATTTGCTGTACTGTATTTCTGCTTTAAATTTAAAAAGATAAAGTTCACCTATTCACCCCCCCTCTAGGTGATTAGGCACTATTTCTTTCAAGTGCTATCAAAGCGAGGTTACTCAAAAAGGGATATAACAGTCTGAGTAAGATCCTGTAGGCAGAATCAGGACAATCAAGAATCAAGAAAATGGGTTCTAGTGAGAATCACAAAGAGGTGGGATTCATGAAATTGCCAATCTGTAGAAAAGAGATTTTTGGCATTTGGAAAGAGAGGGTTAGACTCTTTATGGAAGCATCTGACCCAAGAATATACATTACAGTCAAAGAAGGGCCATATGTGCCAATGAAGATATCTATTCTAGATGCAAATCAGAAAACTCCTAAGGACTATTCAGAAATGACTAAAGATGAAATAATTCTGGCCACTATGTACAAGAGGGCCCAGAATATTATTGTTAGTGCAATTGATGATGCAACATTTCAGAACCTAATACATTGTAAAACCTCAAAAGAAATGTGGGACACACTAATAGTTTACTTGGAGGGGTCAGAAGAAGTAAGACAAGACAGGAAGTCTTTATTAAATCAGGAATATGAAAGCTTCAGATAAGGAAAGTCTGATAGCATTACTGAATACTACAAGAAGTTCTATAGGATAGTCAATGAATTGATGTCCTATGGAAGAGAATTCAGCAACTATGAGCTGAATGACAAGTTCTTAAGATCCCTAACTAAGGATTGGGACACCAAGATTTGTGCCATTAGGGAAATGGACAAATTAGCTGATATACCTCCTCCAATCTTGTTTGGAAAACTGCTATCTTATGAAATGCAGTTAATGGTTAGAAAGGAGGAAGAGAAGACTACTAGAGTGGAGCACAAGGAAAGAGCTGTGGCCTTCAATACTGAAGCCACTAGGAAGTATAGAAGCAAGTCTCCATCTCCACCTCAAATAGTTGCTGAGACTGCACAGAAAATTCAGATAGCAAGAATTCAGAAAGCAGTGAAAGTGATGAAGACTTTGCAGCTTTCACTAGGCATTTTCAAAAGTTTCTGAAGAAGAAACAGTGGAGGTCTAAACCTACCACTTCTTAGCCAAAAGATGACTATTATCAGAAAAGAAAGTCATCAAGGAATGACAGAAGTAGATCCAAGCCAAGCAAAGCTACATCTTCAAAAATTGTGTGCTATTGCTGTAATAGACAGGGACATATAGTAGCTGACTGTCCAGAAAAGAGGAAGGAGTCAACTGACAAGAAGAAGACTCAGTTTAAGGGCAAAAAGGAAAAGTCCTTTGTTGCTAAGAAAGACAAAAGTTTGACTGATCAGTCATCTTCAGAAACAGATTCAGAAGCTAAAGCATATATTGGATTGTTTGCTGAAGAGGAAGAAGATGAGTTCATGCAGGTGATGAATTCAATTTATGAACATGAGGACACTCAGTGCAAAGTGCTGATAGCATTATTTGAAGGAGACAAAATCCAGGATCAGCCTGTACCAAGTAAGGTACAAAATTATTCTTCAAGTTCAATTTCTTGTACTGAGTCAGAATCAGATACATCTGCATCAAGTGATGTGGGTGGGTCTGAATCTGAAGGAGATATTCTTCAGTTAATTGATGAATATAGGGACTTGTTGCAGGCCTTGAAGAGAAGCAAATCCTTGGCCATAACTGAGGCAAAGGAGATTGCTAGTCTTAAATTGGCTGCTGCTGATTCAGACAAGTTGTTTGATCAGAAACTAAAAGAAATTGCCAGGCTAAAGAAAATTACTGTTATTCAGATGGGTACTATTACATTTAAGAATGATCAAATTAGAAATCTGGAGGTTAGACTTCAGAAGGATGGAGAAATTGTAGCAAGTTTTTCTAAACCAAAATCTGTTTTACCTTTGATATATGAGTTTATTGATAAGTTGTAAATATACCTATTTTTCTGTACATTAATTTAGTTGTTTTCATTTATTTTTGTCGTTTTTACTTATTTTTATTCAATAAAATGCTCCTATTTTTGTAAATATTATACTAACTTAGTTTATTTTATTTTTCAGGAAAAACTGAAAATCTGCCAAAAAATTGACATGTCACGCCCGTGACATATTGGTCACGCCCGTGACCAGGGCGTGACACGTCAAAATCCCGTGAATCAGCAATTTTTGAAGACCAAAGCCTGACACGCCCGGGGTCACGCCCGTGTCACCCGACACGGGGCGTGACCCAAGCCCGTGACACTCCACTCGACGATTTCATCTCGACGATCGTCGAGTGTCGACACTAGCAGTCACGCCTAGAGTCACGCCCGTGACCTAGGGCGTGACACCTCTTTCCGCTCGACGATTTTCAACTCGACACTTTCAGCTCGACATTCGTCGAGTGTCGACACCAGCCGACACGCCCAGAGTCACGCCCGTGACCTGGGGCGTGACCTTTCCAGCCTGCCCGAAGACTTTCGGCGCGCACCGCGCCCAGATCCACCGTACTGTCACGCCCCCTGTCACGCCCGTGACCAAGGGCGTGACCTCTGCGAGACCGCCACGTGTCCAGGCCGAAGTCAACTTTCCCGTCAAATCGCCGGCCGCCTTCTCAAATAGTACTGTCACGCCCCCTGTCATGCCCGTGACCAAGGGCGTGACCGATGTAAATTTTTTCTATAAATTCAGAGGTTCTGCTCTGAATTCCTGTTCCCTTTTGGGCACCATTTTGCTTAGGTGTTATGCTGTCGGGATGCCTCCAAAGTCTATGTAAGGGATATTTTTCCCCCTCTCCTTAGCTTTTATTTTCATGTCTTTGTAACCCGTGTTTTTAGTTAATAAAATTTGTCTCCATTTTCTTCTCTTATTATAGCTTTGGAATGGATCTTTACAATCTCCCCTATGCAATCTTATCTTTTTTTCGTTTTTGTTTTAACTTAGTTTTTTTCGTCTTTTTATTACGTGTGTGTGTGTGTATGAGTATAACTTTTTAATTTTATGTTCTTTGTTTTGGTTAACTTAGATTTTTATAGCTTTTATTTCGTTCCTATAACCCGTAAAAACGCTTTAAAGTGTCTTTCTTTTCTCTTTAACTTAGTTTTTTTTTCGTTTTAGGTTGTAAAACTTTTTCTTTCTTTTTACTTTATTTACACGTTTTCAGCGTTTTTATCAAGTTATAGGAATGATTATATAGTTGTTTTAATTTTTCGCGCACTTAGTTTTTCGCAAAATCTTTTTCCTTATTTAATTTTTTCGTTCTCTTTTTATGCATTTCTACCGCATTATAGCGGTAGAAATGTATTCGTTTTTATTTTTCGAGCATTTTTAATTTTGCGTTTATTTGCAAACTTTTTCGCTCCGTTTATTTTTATCTTTGCTTTTTATGCATTTCTACCGCATTCTAGCGGTAGAAATGCAGTTGTTTTCATTTTTCGTCAACTTAGTTTTTCTTAATTTTTTAGCTCATGTGTGTGTGCGCATTTATTTCCGCCTACTCGTTAAGAGTTAAATGGCGCCTGCTTATTTTACTTTCTGTAGAGTGCGTGAGTTTGTAGTTTTTCTTTTTTCCGCCTACTCACTTGAGTTTAATGGCTGGTTTTTATTTCGGTAGAGTGTGTGTGTTTTCATTTATGTCGAGAGAGTGTGTGCGTGCGTTGCATTTATTTTGTCCTACTCGGTTGAGTAGGACCCGCATTTATTTTCCCCTACTCATTTGAGTAGGATTTGCGTGTGTGCGTTTTACCGCTTTCTTTCTCCCGCCCACGCAGTTGCGCCGGGACTCGCAATTTACTGCTTTCTTCAGTCCTACTCGTTTGGGTAGGACTTGCAATTTTCAGCTTTCCTTTACTGCTTTCATTTACTGCTTTCATTTTCAGCTTTCTTTCCTGCTTTATTTATTGCTTTCCTCGCAAGCCGTCCCCATTCCGATGAGTGGCTAACAGTTCTTAGCCCTCGCCATCGAAGAGCATTGGGACAGATAAAGTAGCTTAAAATAATTAAAGGTCGTATCTTTCTAATTAATTAATAGTACTTAAGGTTTGCCTGGGGTTAACGACGCGTAGGACCACATATCGATGTGTGGGCCCTATTTCCGTTTTCCATACGCTCGCCGAGAGGCCGTGCGTATGGACAGATCACCCCTTGGCAAAGAGAGTTCCGCACTAACCCTCGAGAGAGGAGGCGCGCCAACTCTACCGGATTGGGTTCCCCACCCAATAGCGGGGTTCTTAGCGTAATGCGGGCGTTAAGAGGAATCCTTCGTCGGACTAGCGTTCGGTCGAATAGTCTTAGCGTTCAGGTGAGCGATAGTACTAGAGATAGGTGAGCTCATTTTAGTGGAACCTCCACGGCCAAGTCTCCGCCTTAATTAATTAGAAATTTAGGAGCTCTTTTTATTTAAAGTCTATTTTAGTTCAATTGTTTTTTCGGTGCCATTGAGCTAAGCTCTTCATCGGCACCACCTTCTTGCTTTCTTTTTATGCTTTCATTTTCTTTCTGCCTTTTTATTACTGCCTTTTTATTATATATAAAATATCCCGACAAGATAATTATCGGTAAAATAATAGTTCCCTCCAGGGAAGAGTAGAAATAATCGAACCGGACCCGAGAACAATACGACCTCGATATTCCACCCGGAATATCTTGTACTACTCACGATAGGTGCACTTGCCTCCTTTCGTTAAAACTCGATTTCTAAACCTTTTTTATATCCAAAATAAATAAATAAATACGCGCGCCCCGTTTTCTTAAATAAATTCACTTCCGCCTTTTTCGCAAATAAAACCGCCGGGTCGCCGCGTGACCATAAATAATTTTGGAGTTTTAACCACCATTTATACCTCAAAAAGGGTAAGAATGGATTGGGGTTTACAAAACCTGCTAGGACTGCTAAGTCCAAATCTCAGGGCAAAGTCCCAGCACTCAACAAGAAGCCTGGTGTAGATAAAACAGTCAGGGTTATACCTAAACAAAGGTACAACAGGTTTGAGTGCTGGTGTTGTGGCAAGGTAGGCCACTTTGCCATAGATTATTAGCACAATTCAAGTGTCAAGGAGAGTAGCAAACTGCCTGCTAGAAGAGCTACATGTAGTTTTGTTAAAAGTTAGACTAACTTGCACCAAGGACCCAAGAGTTATTTGGGTTCTAAGGTTAAGTAATCTGTTTTGCAGGTGAGTCCAAGTGGCCATGCCCCTATTTGGTACTTGGACAGTGGATGTTCCAAGCACATGACTGGAATAAGGGGGCTGCTGAAGGACTATACACCTATCAAGGATGGTCCTAAAGTTACCTTTGGTGGTTCAGAAAAAGGAATCATCAAAGACTTTGGTAACATTTCTAGTAACCTGATTTCAATTACTCAAGTGGCTTATGTAAAGGGTTTGAAATATAACCTCATTAGCATAAGTCAGCTGAGTGATTTAGGATATGACATCTTATTTATCAAGAATGGTTGTCATATCAAAAGGTATAGTGATCAAAAGATCATTCTGACTGGTTATAGGAAGAGAAATGTCTATTGTCTAGACTTTGTAAGTGAGAATAATGTTTCTCCTATTTGTCTTGTAGCTGATGAGAAAGTCTCACATTGTGTTAAATGGCACAAGAGGCTGGCTCATCTTAACTATAAGACAATTGGCCAACTCTTTAGCAAAGAGTTAGTGAGGAATGGTCCTCAGGTTAAGTGTATTAAGGATGGGATATGCTCAGCTTGTCAAAAAGGCAAGCAGACCAAATCCACCTTTCATAGCCTTAAGAACAAGGATTCTGTGAGGTGTCTATACCTCTTGCATATGGATCTTTTTGGTGCTATGCCAGTTCACAACCTAGGTAGGAAGGTCTGTAACAACCCCATCCGTTCATATGGTATATTCTAGAAGGTCCGGCCGGGGCCCCACAGGATATATCACAAAACAGGCGGTGAAGGTACAGGATGATACCAGAGTAGCACATCGCACCTATTACACAGCATTCTAGCGGAAGCCTAGACTACAACTTGAACTCCTCATGAATGTCCAAACATAAAACTCCACATTTTATACAATATATGAATGTCTTACAACGAGTGAAAAGAGTTGGCCTTATGGCCTTACATGGCTATCAAACAGTGGCCTAAATAGATTGGCACGCAGGCCGGCCACAATCAAAGAAAACACACAACAATATACATAGCCTTCGAGGGCTAACAACAGTAGCAGCAACACCAGCAGGAACATCAACCTCTATGCATCCCGCTCGGCTCTCCAGCACCTGTATAGGGACAATCCACCCAACGGTGGCAAACAAAAGCAACGGTCAGCGTTCAGCTGACCAAATTATAACGACCCTACCCCTTCTCTCGGGGCAGCGGTATTCTTCCCTGCAGACATATCAAATCACAAGTATGGCAATATATCATCAACATGTGCTTTCACGCACACAAGCCATCACAACCGTTCGCCACCCGGCCCAACGGTCCGTGCACTCAGGGCACATTCTTGGTGTTCTGGCAAAACTCTTGCCTACCACCGTATCAGGGTCACAACCCAACGGTAAATCTCTTAAGCATTTACTCCATGGCATGCAGCCGGAGTTAGCCTTCCTACACCGGGATGGCCCGTAGCCCCCCATTGTGTCATGGCGCGCAGGACGAAGACTCTTGCTATGCGCTCCAACAGACCGCACCTTTTGGTCTCACGTCGGACAGACACAGCGCAGGTCGGATCCTCCACCGCCCGTTGCTCAAATCGCCTTGCCTTCTCCGATTACATCGTACTCAGGGCTATATCAAAGGCGCGGGTCGGTCTCACCAATCCTGTTCTTAGCATTCAAGCCTGGGTATTTCTCGATACCCATTTCCTTAGCACAACAGCGGGTCTTTCCTGGGCCTTCCAGTACTTCCTGTGACTCTCTCCACAGGTGGACACCGCACAAGCACAAATGTCAGGGGTATTTCCTGGCTATCATGCCAGTACTTCCTGTTACTCGCTTCACAGGTGGACACCCAACGACATCAAGCATCATAAAGGGCCTTTCCTGGTCACACCAGTACTTCCTGTGCCTCATTCACAGGTTGGACCCAAAAACATCACATGGCTATTTTTTCCTGGCCTACCACTCCAGTACTTCCTGCTACTCCTTTTCGCAGGCATAACCCGTAGACTCATTAAACTACACGTTATCACAGAGTCTTCTCCGGTTCGTATGCAACATCACCAATCCAGACCAACCTGTCCAAATGTGCTTCACACAGCATGCCTATTCCGTAATCCATTTCCAGATCTATATGCAACAAAGTGGATTTCAAGCATCCACCCAAAGAGTCCCAAAATCAGCCACCTCTTCGTGGGGGAACTCACAAGATATGCCAAAAATAAGCTTTCACATGGCTAGGAAGAAAAGTCGTTACCCTTGACGACCGCTTCGGTGCCATGACCTCAAAGCTTGCTTGAAAGACTCGCAAGAGCATTTCCTCCACAACGCCGGCTTCGGATTTCTCGTCGGTAAACCGCAGCACCACCAGCAGCAACCCCCTTTCCTTCTTCCTCCTCCTTTCTCTCTCTCTTTCTCTCTTAACTTGAAGAAAGATCAAGGCCAAATAAAATGAGAATCACTTCTCAGCTTTCGGCCTTTAAGAAAAAGTGGAAGAAGCTTCAGCGCTTGGATCCCAGCTGAAGGAATGGACGGCCACAAAACTGCCAAAAATGCTAAATTTGACCTGACACGGCCTGTGACACGGCCGTGTCCCAGGCCGTGTGCCTCAAGCGGTGGTCAACCGACCTATCCAAACCAGTGACACGCCCATGGACTACGCCCGTGTCATGGGCCGTGTCACCAACACGCCTTCTGACACGCCCGTGTCTGTGGCCGTGTGCCTGGGCGAAAAAAAATTCCAAAACATCCCGAGACTTCACACGGCCTGTGACACGCCCGTGTCCCAGGATGTGTGCCCAGACACGGCACAAAGACACGCCCTGTCGAAATCCTTCGTCGGGCTGAGTTCGTCGACCCGATTGGACACGCCCTGTGACACGCTCGTGTCACAGGCCGTGTTCAACCTCTCGACACTCAACACTCGACACTCGACACTCACGTCTCGACACTCGACGATCGTCGAGCAAAAGTCGTCGAGCACACGACACGGCCTCGGACACGCCCGTGTCCTGGGCCGTGTGCCTCCTCTCGACACACTGTCGAGCGCAAAATCATCGACACAAAGGCCGATCGTCGACACAACCTCGACACGCACATGTCGCAGGCCGTGTCCTCTGACACGCCCTGGGACACGCCCGTGTCCCAGGCTGTGTCACCCAAAAATTCCTGTTTCAGAAATTTGGACTGTTACAATCCTCCCCTCCTACAAGAAATTTCGTCCTCGAAATGCAGATACAGGAAGGCAACAGTAAACAGCAAGAAATATGTTACAACATACAAAATTTTATGTTACAACATCCTCTCTAGAGATTACAAAAACAGCTCAGGGAACTCTTCTCGCATGGTTTGCTCTCGCTCCCATGTCAGTTCTTCACGACCACAATTGTCCCAGCGGACTTTTACCATGCCGACCGTCTTGTTCCGCAACTGTTTCTCGCCTCGATCTTCGATCTGAATGGGTCTAACTCTCGTTGATAGCCCATACTCCATCGGCACACGATCATCCGCGATTACTTGAGCTGGACCTTTCACGGCCTTCCGAAGCACCGAGATGTGAAAGACATCATGCAACCCACCCAAGTCTGCCGACAGAGCTAGCTGATAAGCCGCTTCACCAACTCGCTCAACCACTTCAAAAGGACCCAAATATCTTGGACTGAACTTTTTCAATCGTCGAATCCTGGAGACACCTTTGAAAGGCTTGATCTTCAAGTAGACCCAATCGCCAACCGCAAATTCCACGTTCCGGTGCTTGGCGTTGTAGTACTTCGCTTGTCGATCTTGAGCAATAAGCAATCTCTCTCGAATAGTCTGTATGGTTGAGTTTGCTACATCAACCTCATTTTGTTTAAAAACCCGAGCTTCGCCCGCTTCTACCCAAGCCAAGGGAGTACAACACTTGCTTCCATATAGCGCTTCATATGGTGCCATCCCAATGCTCGCCTGGTAGCTGTTATTATATGCAAACTCTACCATATAGAGATGATCTTCCCATCTCTTTCCGAAGTCAAGGGCGCACATTCGGAGCATGTCCTCCATTGTTCTGTTGGTACGCTCAGTTTGGCCATCCGTTTGAGGATGAAAGGCCGTACTGAAAGTCAACTTCGTACCCAACAGTCGGTGAACTAGCCTCCAATCATTTGACGTGAATCGTCCATCTCGATCACTTACGATGCTCCGAGGAACACCGTGAAGCCGCACAATCTGGTCAACATATAACTTTGCCAAACATTCAACTGAATCATCCCGCCTTTTCGGGAGAAAATGTGCTACTTTTGTTAGCCGGTCCACAATGACCGAAATGGAATCATTTCCTCGCTACGATCTTGGCAACCCATGCACAAAATCCATGGAAATATCATCAAATTTCCACTCTGGGATCGGCAATGACTTCAAATAATCGCCCGGCTTTTGGCATTCCGCCTTCACCATTGCACATGTTTGACATTTGGCTACATAAAGGGCAACATCTTTCTTGAGCCCTGGCCACCAGAAAAGCTTCTTCACATCGTTGAACATCTTTGTGCTCCCAGGGTGAATGGAATACATTGTATAATGCGCTTCATACATCAGTTCTTCCCTTAGTTTCCCCACATTTGGGACGCACAAACAGCCCTCTTTTCGCAAAAGACCGTCAATCCAGGTGAATTTACCCTCTGGCCATTCATTCACATAGCGTAAGAGATCGTCATCCAACTCCGTTGCCCGTCGAACTCGGTCCGCAAGGTCACATTGCACCTCGGTCCAGTTCAAACATGTAGTGGCAGTGGAATTCTTGTCAACACAATAGATCTCTAATGCTTCCAACTCCTGGATAAGACGTTCATCATATCTTTGTAACCAATTCGCTCTAGCCGGAACTCACCGACTCAAGGCATCCACGACAACATTCCCCTTCGCGGGCGTATAGTGAATCTCGAAAGTGTAGTCCCCAAGGAACTCCAACCACCTTCGTTGACGCATGTTCAAGTCTTTCTACTCCAAAAGATACTTTAGTCTCTTATGATTGGTATAGATCTCCACCTTCACGACATAAAGGTAGTGTCGCCACAACTTGAGTGCAAAAATCACCGCCGCTAGTTCCAAATCATGGACGGGATAATTTTGCTCGTGCACCTTCAGCTGGCGTGAGCCATACGCAATCACCTTTCCATTTTGCAGAAGAACGCAGCCTAAGCCGCTCCCTGAGGCATCACTATAAATCACAAATCCATCGGTTCCACATGGCGAAGACAACACCGGCGTCGTGGTCAACCGACTCTTCAGCTCTTCAAAAGCTCGTGCGCAATCTGGCGTCCAAACGAACTTCTGATCTTTTCGCGTCAGTGTGGTTAGCAGTAAAGCGATCTGCGAGAAATTTTCCACAAATCTTCTATAGTAGCCCTCAAGTCCAAGGAAACTTTGGACCTCGGCCACGGAAGACAAGTCTGGCCACTCCTGTATAGCCCTTATCTTCGCTGGATCCACTGCAATGCCCGCTCCACTCACCACATGGCCCAAAACTACCACTGACGATAGCCAAAACTCGCACTTCGAGAACTTGGCATATAGCTGATTTTGCCTCAACGTGTTCAACACCAACCGCAAGTGAATCTCATGCTCAGCTTCCGACTTTGAGTACACCAGGATGTCATTAATGAACACAATCACAAACAGATCCAGGTACTCACGAAAAATACGGTGCATCAAATCCATAAACACCGAGGGCGCATTGCACAGTCCAAATGGCATGACTGTGAAATCATAGTGCCCATAACGCGTTCCAAATGCCGTTTTGGGAATGTCACCTTCCCGAATTCTCAACTGGTAATAACCAGACTTCAGGTCCAACTTCGAATAGACGGTCGAGCCCACCAGATGATCGAATAACTCATCAATCCGGGGTATCAGATACTTATTCTTCTTGGTCAACTTATTTAGTTCACGGTAATCAATACAAAACCGCAACCCACCATCTTTCTTCTTTACAAAAAGCACAGGCGCGCTCCAAGGTGACATACTTCGGCGGATATACCCTTGCTCTAGAATTTCTTGTAGTTGAACCTTCAACTCCGCCATCTCTTTTGGCGCAACGCGATATGGTGAGCGGGCCACAGGTTTTGCACCTGGCACCAACTCGATCGTGAAGTCAATCTCCCGCTGGGGTGGTAGCCCAAGGAGATCCGTGGGAAACACATCTGTAAATTCTGCCACAATTGGAACCTCACACAAACTGGCCTTAGACTCAACAGCCTGAATTAGTGCAAAGTAACAGTTCGCACCCTTCCGAACAGCCTTGACTACCTGGAGTGCAGACATCAACGTCCCGCCTACTCCTCGCATACCCGCGAACTTTGTCTCCTGTGCGGTATTCTGGCCCAACGTGATTTCTTTGGACTGGCAATCAATCATAGCATGCTGCTCCGCAAGCCAATCCATCCAAAAAATCACATCGAATTCCGATATTGGCAAAACAAATGCAGTCAAACGAAAATCCCGACTTCCCAATTGAACCGCCACATCGCAAGCTTGATCCGCAAGCATGCAACAGCCATTCGGCAACACCACTCTGACGCTATCTGTCTTTGCACGACTGGGTATCCCAAGCCGCATAATAAACTCACTAGACAGAAAAGAATGTGATGCACCTGTATCAAACAGTGCACGCGCCAGCGTGTCCCGAATCATCACAAAGCCTATGACAAACATGTCACACACACAAACCGCAAACATAGGGGTACTAAGCAAAGCAGACAAACAATAGCATATGCAAAACTAAACTCATACCTGTGACCACGTCACTCTGCTTGATGGCCTCTTGCAGGCCAAGATTGTAGACCTGGGGTTGCGCCTGTGAGGCAGAGGAATCCACCACCGCCTTTCCTTTTTCCGCATACGATGCTCCCGCCTTCTTTTCACTCTTTGGCGGCATCCGACAATCCCGCGCAATAGCCCCATTCGGCCACAATTGAAGCAGATACGAGTATCTGGCTTAGAGGTAGCCCCTGACGTTGCTCCCGTTGCAACTGAGGAAGGAGCTTGTCCACTAGGCTTGGACTTCTTGCCCCATCTCTTCTTATAAAATGGTTTCCCAGATCGGGGCGCCTTCCACTCCGGTTGGGTCACAGCCAAAGCTCTCTTCCCTTGCACCCTCTTCATATCCTTTTTCAATGCGCTCGCAGTGTCAACCAATGCTTGGAAACCTTGGTTCACAGAACTTGACATAAGGAACCTCAGCTCGTCCCTCAGTCCTTCATAGAACCTGTTGGTCTTCCTCTGTTCATCAGCAAGTATAGAACCCGCATACCGCCCCAAGCGAGTAAATTCATACAAATATGCATCAACACTGCCATCACCTTGTGTTAACTGTTGGAATTCATTTTCCATGGCTATCCACTGAGCCGCAGGAAGGTGCTTCGCTAGGAAGAGTCGGGAGAATTCTTCCATCGATACTTGGGTTAACGGACGACCCGCCAAGTGATGCAACTCCATCTCATCCCACCATAACCGAGCTTCTCCTTCAAGCAAAAAGGTAACTAAAGTAACTTTCTGATGCTCCGCCGTTCCAATCGCCGTCATCACTCGCTTGACGCGCGATAGCCAATCCTCAGCCTGTGTAGGAGTTCCCGCTCCCGAGAACGTAGGAGGATGGAAACTCATAAACCGTGTTAGTTTCTTCTCAGCCTCTCGAGGAGCCACATCCACGACAGGTTCAGGACTTGCCGCCACCTGTTCTGGCCTCACAGTCGCTTGCTCCTGCCTAAGGGGCTGGCCTTGGATCATGGTAAATAAAGCCTCCACAACTAAACGCACATGTTCCGTAGACTGTGGAGGTGTAGGCACCGCGGCTGGTGTCGTACTTTCATCAAAACACTGGGGCTCCGACGGCCCAGCTCCACTCCGTGTCACCTAAAGGTGGACAAGACACACACATTAGCGGTCGTACCCAAGCAAACAACACAAAATCGGACCACACAGGTTCCTCAAACACACCAATTTGCATTCCTATCATGGACATTCAGGAGTTCATGCGTAGACTTTGGTTTGCACAAACACGTGCTCGCCACCCAACAAAAGAAGTCGGCCACGAATTCGAGAGGGAAAGACCAAGACAACCGATACCAAAAATGTAACAACCCCATCCGTTTATATGGTATATTCTAGAAGGTCCGGCTGGGGCCCCACAGGATATATCACAAAACAGGCGGTGAAGGTACATGATGATACCAGAGTAGCGCATCGCACCTATTACACAACATTCTAGCGGAAGCCTAAACTACAACTTGAACTCCTCATGAATGTCCAAACATAAAATCCACATTTTATACAATATAGGAATGTCTTACAACAAGTGAAAAGAGTTGGCCTTATGGCCTTACATGGCTATCAAACAGTGGACTAAACAGATTGGCACGCAGGCCGGCCACAATCAAAGAAAACACACAACAATATACATAGCCTTCGAGGGCTAACAGCAGTAGCAGCAACACCAGCAGGAACATCAACCTCTATGCGTCCCACTCGGCTCTCCAGCACCCGTATAGGGACAATCCACCCAACGGTGGTAAACAAAAGCAACGGTCAGCGTTCAGCTGACCAAATTATAACGACCCTACCCCTTCTCTCGGGGCAGCGGTATTCTTCCCTGCAGGCATATCAAATCACAAGTATGGCAATATATCATCAACATGTGCTTTCACGCTCACAAGCCATCACAACCGTTCGCCACCCGGCCCAACGGTCCGTGCACTCAGTGCACATTCTTGGTGTTCTGGCAAAACTCTTGCCCACCACCATATCGGGGTCAAAACCCAACGGTAAATCTCTTGAGCATTTACTCCATGGCGTGCAGCCGGAGTTAGTCTTCCTACACCGGGATGGCCCGTATCCCCCCATTGTGTCATGGCGCACAGGCCGAAGACTCTTGCTATGCGCTCCAACAGACCGCACCTTTTGGTCTCACGTCGGACGGACACAGCGCAAGTCGGATCCTCCACCCCCCGTTGCTCAAATCGCCTTGCCTTCTCCGAGTACAGCGTACTCATGGCTATATCAAAGGCGCGGGTCGGTCTCACCAATCCTGTTCTTGGCATTCAAGCTTGGGTATTTCTCGATACCCATTTCCTTAGCACAACAGCGGGTCTTTCCTGGGCCTTCCAGTACTTCCTGTGACTCTCTCCACAGGTGGACACCGCACAAGCACAAATTTCAGGGGTCTTTCCCGGCTATCATGACAGTACTTCCTATTACTCGCTTCACAGGTGGACACCCTACGACATCAAGCATCACAAATGGTCTTTCCTGGTCACACCAGTACTTCATGTGCCTCATTCACAGGTTGGACCCAAAAACATCACATGGCTATTTTTTCCTGGCCTACCACTCCAGTACTTCCTGCTACTCCTTTTCGCAGGCATAACCCATAGACTCCTTAAACTACACGTTATCACAGAGTCTTCTCCGGTTCGTATGCAACATCACCAATCCAGACCAACCTGTCCAGATGGGCTTCACACAGCATGCCTATTCCGTACTCCATTTCCGGATCTATATGCAACAAAGGGGATTTCAAGCATCCACCCAAAGAGTCCCAAAATCAGCCACCTCTTGGTGGGGGAACTCACAAGATATGTCAAAAAGAAGCCTTCAAATGGCTAGGAAGAAATGTCGTTACCCTTGACGACCGCTTCGGTGCCATGACCTCAAAGCTTGCTTGAAAGACTCGCAAGGGCTTTTCCTCCGCAACGCCGGCTTCAGATTTCTCGTCGGTAAACAGCAGCACCACCAGCAGCAGCCCCCTTTCCTTCTTCCTCCTCCTTTCTCTCTCTCTTTCTCTCTTAACTTGAAGAAAGATCAAGGCCAAATAAAATGAGAATCACTTCTCAGCTTTCGGCCTTTAAGAAAAAGAGGAAGAAGCTTCAGCACTTGGATCCCAGCTGAAGGAATGGACGGCCACAAAACTTCCAAAAATGCTAAATTTGACTTGACACGGCCTGTGACACGGCCGTGTCCCAGGCCGTGTGCCTCAAGAGGTGGTCAACCGACCTATCCAAACTAGTGACACGCCCATGGACCACGCCCGTGTCATGGGCCATGTCACCAACACGCCTTCCGACACGCCCGTGTCTGTGGCCGTGTGCCTGGGCGAAAAAAAATCCCAAAACATCCCGAGACTTCACACGGCCTGTGACATGCCCGTGTCCCAGGCCATGTGCCCAGACACGGCACAAAGACACACCCTGTCGAAATCCTTCGTCGGGCTGAGTTCGTCGACCCGATTGGACACGCCCTGTGACACGCCCGTGTCATAGGCCGTGTTCCACCTCTCGACACTCAACACTCGACACTCGACACTCGACACTCACGTCTCGACACTCGACGACCATCGAGCAAAAGTCGTCGAGCACACGACACGGCCTCGGACACGCCCGTGTCCTGGGTCGTGTGCCTCCTCTCGACACATCGTCGAGCGAAAAATCGTCGACACAAAGGCCGATCGTCGACACAACCTCGACACGCCCTGCGACATGCCCGTGTCGCAGGCCGTGTCCGTTGACACGCCCTGGGACACGCCCGTGTCCCAGGCCGTGTCACCCAAAAATTCCTATTTTAGAAATTTGGACTGTTATAAGGTCTACACATTTGTGGTTGTAGATGACTATTTAAGGTTTTCCTGGGTGTTCTTGCTTAGACAAAAATCTGAAACCCCAAGTATCTTATATAGTTTTGTCAAACAAATTCAGATTGAATTGGACAGTACAATGGTCAAAATCAGAAATGACCATGGTACTGGATTTCAGTCTGACAGTCTGACTAAACAGTGTGAAGAATTTGGAATTTTTCAGGAATTTTCCTCACCAAGAACACCTCAGCAAAATGGTATTGCTGAAAGGAAAAATAGAACCTTGATAGAGGCTGGTAGAACCTTATTGAGTGACACTTCTCTCCCAGAATATTTCTGGGCTGAGGCAGTAAACACTGCTTGTCATGTGATCAATAGGGATACTATCACCAAGAGCCACAAGAAGACCCCCTATGAGATTGTGAAGGGAAGAAAACCAAATTTATCCTATTTCAGGATCTTTGGTTGCAAGTGCTATATCCTTAACAATGGTAAGTCTTATCTAACTAAGTTTGCTGCCAAATCCCAAGAGGGGATCTTTATTGGGTACATCAACAATAGTAAGGCTTATAGGGTCTACAACTTGATTACTCAAGTTGTAGAAGAGTCTGTTCATGTAGTTTTTTATGAAGCTAGACTCATTAACTGTGAATTGTCAAGAAGTGTTTGCAGCTCCACAGGTGTAACTGAGAAGATGGACAAGCTTACTATTGCAGAAGGTTCTACTGCACGTCAGCAAGTGGAAGATGGTGGCTGATGTCCAGGGGGAGTACAAGATACTCCTGAAGCTGAAGAAGACCAAGAGGTGCATCTAAATGAAGAGAATGAAGGTGTACAACCTGAATACAAGCTGCCTCCAGCACATAGGCACTTAAAGGATCATCCAGCCAATCAAATAATTAGAGATCTCAGACAAGGGGTACAAACAAGGAGCAGGAATCTAAGTTCAGTTCTTTACTCCAGTTTTCTATCCCAAGTAGAGCCAAAGAAGTTTGAAGAAGCAATCCTAGATCCTCATTGGATTGAGGCCATGTAAGAGGAGCTGAAGCAGTTCAAAAGATGCAAGGTCTGGGAGCTAGTTCCTAAACCCAAGGACCACAACATTATTGGAACTAAGTGGATCTTTAGGAACAAGTTGGATGAGAATGAAATTATTATAAAGAATAAAGCTAGACTGGTTGCAAAAGGATATAGGCAGGAAGAAGGTATTGATTTTGATCAAAGCTTTGCTCCAGTAGCAAGACTGGAAGCAATAAAGATGTTCCTTGCCTATGTAACATATCAAGGGTTCAAGGTATATCAAATGGATGTTAAGTCATCTTTTCTGAATGGAAATCTGAAGGAAGATGTCTACGTTGAGCAGCCATCAGGTTTTGTTGATTCTCTTAAACCTAATTATGTATATGGACTTAGGAAGGCTTTGTATGGGTTAAAACAAGCCCCTAGGACTTGGTATGAAACCCTGTCTAGTTTCCTCACTGAGAATAAATTCTCAAGGGGGAAAATAGACAAGACTCTATTCCTTAGGTAATCCAGAGTCAAGATTATCTTAGTCCAAATATATGTAGATGACATAATAATTGGGTCTACAGAAAGTAGTCTTTGCAGAAAATGTGCAAGATATATGCAAGGACAATTTGAAATGAGTAGTATGGGGGAACTTAAGTTCTTCTTGGGTCTCCAAGTTAGACAGACTAAAGATGGATTATCCATATGCCAGTCTAAGTTCACCCTAGAGTTGATAAGGAAGTATGGTATGGAATCATCCACTACCATGAAAACTCCTATGGGGTCAAACATGTCTCTAAGCAAAGATGATGCAGGGAAACCTGTAGATGAGACTTTGTATAGAGGGATAGTTGGCTCCCTACTGTTTTTGATTGCTAGTAGACCAGATATCATGTATGCTACATGTGTCTGTGCTAGGTACCAAGCTTACCCTAAAGAATCTCATCTGACTGCAGTCAAAAGGATTTTGAGATATCTTAAGGGCACACCTTATCTAGGCCTTTGGTATCCTAGGAATGGAGATTTTGTACTGACAGGTTATTCAGATGCAGATTTTGTAGGCTGCAAGGAAGATAGGAAGAGTACTACAGGAACCTGTCAATTTCTAGGTGGCAGGATGGTGTCATGGAGTAGGAAGAAGCAGACCAGTGTGGCCATCTCCATAGGTGAGTCAGAATATGTTGCTGCAGGAAGTTGCTGTGCTCAACTTCTATGGATTGAACATCAGCTAGTAGATTATGGTATTCAAGTAAGTAGAACACCTTTATTTTGTGATTCTACTAGTGCCATTTCTATTGCAAATAATCCTGTCTCATATAGTAGGACTAAGCACATAGAAATAAAATACCATTTTCTAAGAGAATATGTAGAAAAAGGAGACATTTCACTAGAGTATGTTAAGACAGATAATCGGTTAGCTGATATGTTTACTAAGCCCTTAGATGAAACCAAATTCAATAAGTTTAAAATTGAATTAGGAATGATAAACTTAGAATAGTTTACAAAAATTGGCTAAGTAAAATAGTGTCGACACACCGAGTTGTCTGTGTCGACACATAGAAGTGGTGTCAACATTTTAGAGAAATAGTGTCGACACATCTAGAAAGTCTGTGTCGACACTTCAGAGAATTAGTGTCGACACATGCAATGTAGGTGTCGACACATCCAGGGTGGTGTCGACACTCAGGATTTACCCAGAATTCGTCGAGTAGAGTCTCTACTAAGTGTCGAGCTGAGATATATAAGTGTCGACACATATATTCTATCGACTATATTTGTGTCGACACATAGTTGTCGAGACATTAGAAGTAAGTGTCGACACTTTTCAACAGTGTAGACACATTTTAAGTATTTTGACGCGCCTTGTTGAATTCTGTGAAGTGAAAGTGGGTGAATGGAAGGCTTGGGAAACCTATCCGCGCGGACTACGCGGACTGGGTTGGCGGACTGCTAGGTCGGCAGGGATGTTGCAGGCGGTTTGCTCTGTGGCGGCCTGGGCGGTCTGTTCGCGCGGACTGCGCGGACAGCAGCGGCGGTCTGACAGGCCAGTGTATGCTCAGCAGGCGGTCTACTCCCAGGAAGTAACCGGGCGGATAGGAATGTTATCCGCGGAGTCCGGCTTGAAGCGGACTGAAGAACTGGAGCTCGGCAGACCGGTTTGGCAGATGCCTTGGTCTTGCTCTAGTGAAGCGGCAAGTGGAAGCCGTGGAGACCGCCGCTCAGCGCGGACAGGAACTGGAGGTCGCCCGGTATGGCGGGCTAGATCCAGTGTCCGCCTGTAAGTGAGGACTGGCCCTTGTGGCCAGTGGACTGGACTTGGTGGGAATTGAACCAAGTCCAGGATGGCTCAGTCCGGGGAGATCGCGCAGTGGAGCGCGGGCTGATTTCTCAGTCCGCCAAGCATAGTAGAAGTGCTGTTGCCTTGTGTGCTAGCTTGGGGATATGCGGACTGGAGGATTGCTTGTGCAGGAGCGTGCGGACTGGAGCCAGAGTCCGCTGAGTCCGGTTGAGCCTTGTGATGAGGTTATGGACTCAGGGAAGCGGACTGGAGTTCGCTGTATACGCGGACTGGGGTCTGCTGTTAGCGGACTGGATCGACGTGTCCGCTAAGTCCGGAGGTGCCTTGGTGTTGAGGTAATGGACTTGGGAGATGCGGACGAAAGCCGGGTGTCCGCTGAGTCCGGCAGGTGCCTTGATGGCGTGGCTGCGGGCTCGGGGTTTGCGGGCTGATGCCTTGTCCGCAGATTGGCGGACACGGCTTTTGTGGAGTCCAGCTGTGGTGGTCCTGGCTTGGTCTCTGGCGGCAAGGCGGGCTGGATATTGGAGTCCGGCCTTGGAGAAGCTGGGGCGGACTGGCTATCTGCATAGGGCGGCGAACTGGAAGGTGTGTCCGCGGGCTGTGCGGACACACTTGTTCTAGCTGCGGGTTGTGGCGGTGATCCTATCGGGAAGGGCGGTGACCATACTCATCGTCGTGCCTATAAATAGGACCCATGTCACATCAGGAAGGAGACCAACCAAGAGGAACCTAGACCGAAGACCAACCAAGAGGAACCTAGACCGAAGTAAGTGAACAGTATCTGAGCTCGCGTAAGTTGCTGCGGCCTGGACTTTGTGTCCGCGCGGATAGAGAGTTGACCCGGTTGTGCTGTGCAGGTTGTGCGGATAGCGCTGGAAAGCCAGGACTTGGCTCTGATTGCGGTCAGGGACAGTGCGGACTCTGCGGTTAAGCAACAGGCGGTAAACAGCAGGTCGCGGATAGCGACCAGGCGGTCTTCTCTTTGGCGACTTGGTTCGGGGTTCAGGAAGTCGCCGGTTTCTGGCGGACTGTTCCATTCGGTGGCGCAGCTCGTGCGGTCTGGCGGCGTGCAGACCGGCGGTGAAGAGCTAAGCATTGGAGTAAGGGTGAGTCCGCGCGGCTTGGGTTGCGGTCTGGCGACCTGGCGGACTGAGCGGACTCCACAGCAGTAGGTCGGCAGCTTGATTGTTTGAGTCCGCGCGGCTTGTTTTTTGTTCTTGTCTTTGTAACTGTCTCTGCTCTCCCGGTGTTGGGTTTTGGTGAAGCATGTCTCGCCATGTATGTCTCGCCTTGTAAAGAAGTTTGCTCTTGATCAATAAAGAAGCTTGTGCTGCATGTGTTGCTGGTTGTTACTGCTTTGTTGAGATAACCACTGTTAACTCCACGATCCGGGAAAACTTTCAACATATAAGTGGGCGTATTCTCCTTCGGTTTGTTGAATTTTCAGCAGGGTATCCAAGGGGGCGTCTGCGGTTTGTTGAATTTTAACATGGTATCAAAGCGAGGTTGTTGGAGTGGTCAAGCAGTGCTCAATGGAAGTAGTTGCTCTTCTGAAGAGGAAACCAGTGGTAGAACCATGGCAGTGGAGGATGCAAGTTGTCTTGGTATTGATCTTCTTACAGAGGCGAACTGTGAACGGTGGAAGTCCTGTATGAAGAGCTTTCTTCTTGGCGAGGACCTTTGGGAGGTTGTATGCGGAGCAGGAAGACAAGAGGATACTGCTGGCAATGCTGAGGCGATGAGAGCTTGGAAGGAGGCAAATGCGAAAGCGGAGTCTATTCTCAAGCAGGTGATCTCATCGGAGCTCTTGGACCACATCAGTGGATGTCGGTCAGCTGCGGAGGTTTGGACTTCCCTTGATGGGTTGTTCAGGAAGAAGGTGAAGGAGGTTGCTGCGGATGATGGTCCCTCTACTTCATATCAGGAAGAAAGGAGTGTTTCTCCTAGGCGTGATAGGAAGAGGAAGGAAGGACCACGGTGCTATAAATGCAAGCAGCAAGGTCATCTTCGGAAGGAGTGCAAGGTTACCTTGCTCTCGGCGAACGTTGCTCAGGTAGGGAGGAAGGAGAAGAACGTAGTTGGGACTTCAACTAGTTCTTGATCTGATCGGCTGGATGCCAATGATAGTGCAGCTATCTGGCATGAAAGACTGGGGCATGTAGGGATGGACAAGCTGAAAGCAATGGCGGAAAGAAGACTCGTAAGAGGCTTGCCTAGATTGTCATCCTATGGCGATGGTCGGGGGTGTGCGGGATGTCAGGAAAGTGGAGCCTATCGCTTCATGGTCGACAAAGCACAAGCCAGGAGTAATGCACCATTGGCGGTTGTCCATTGTGCTCTGGTGGGACCGACCGTTACGGCCAGTCTTGGAGGCAGCAGGTTCATGCTGATATTGGTTGATGACTATTCTAGGTATACTTGGGTATACTTTATGAAGACGAAGTCCAGCATGGTACGCTTGTTTGTGGAGTTCAAGAAGCTTGTCGAAGGCCAGCTTGGCCGGAGGATCAAGGTGTTGAGGACAAGTTTCGGTGGTGAGTTTGCCTCAACCGAGTTTTCACGCTTTTGCAGGAAGCAAGGGATCCGGATGGAGCTTTCTTGTGGACATACTTCACAACAGGGTAGTGTTGCAGCTCGGATGATCCGTTGGTTAACGGAGACCTGCAAGTGTTGGCTTCGGAGTAAAGGCGTTCCGAAGGCTCTTTGGGCGGAGGGAATAGCCTGTGCTACTCATGTCATCAACCGGATGCCTCTTAGTCCGATCATAGTAAAGACTCCTTATGAGATAATGTTCGGAGTGAAGCCCTCAGTGAAGCACCTTCGGGTGTTTGGATCTACCTGCTATATACACTCTCCGGGTGCTCTCAAAACAAAGCTAGTCTTTGTAGGGTATGATGAGCAGAGAAGAAGATGGAGGTGTATGGATCCTGCGACGAAGAAACTCATAGTGTCGAGAGACATTGTTTTCGATGAGTTGACGCCGTATTGGGGTAGCTCTTATGTGGAGCTAGAGATAAGCAGGTTAGATGGTGGGCTGAAGGAGGCTGCTGCTAAGGAAGTGGAGTTGCCTGAGTCACCAGGTGCTCCAGGTTGTTCTAGCTCCGGGGCAAAGGCGTCTGAGTCGGGAAGAAGGGGGAGTGATGCTCCAGGACCTTCTGGCTCAAAGGCGGAGGCTTCCTGTTCAGGAAGCAAGGGGAGCGATGTTCCAGGCAGTTCATGTTCAAGAGGGGAGTCTTCTGGTTCAGGTAGCAGGGGGAGCGTTGCTCCAGGCGCTCTTGGTTCCAGTAAGGAGGCGTCTTGTTCAGGGAACAAAGGGAGCATTGTTCCGGGTTTGCCCGGGAACGGAGCTGGTTCAAAAGCAGCGGAGGTGGTTAGCCATGATCAGGTTCTTCGGAGATCGAAGAGGATCAGTAAGCCACCAGCTCGATATAGCGAAGGGAACACGGCGGACTTGGTCCCGTGTTTCCTTGTTAGCCCTCAGATCGAGCAAGGGACTTCTGGCTGTGATGACCCCACTAGAATCAAGGAGGTGGTTGACACCAAGTCTGATGAGGTGACTTCTCTCAGAGGCAACGAGGCTTGGGCTTCTGGGTCCAAGGAAGTTGGTGATACTCCTATGATGCATGAGTGGAGGTTGAAGCTGAAGAAGGCAGAGGGAAGCATGGCTCCTTTTGGGAGATGCTGGAGGGCTCCCTCATGGTCCATGATATGCGGGGCGAGGACTATGTCTTGGACATCTCTTCGTAGATGCTATCGGAAGGACCAGGTGCAAGGTTACGGGAGCTGCTGGAGTTATTCACCACTTCTCACTTCAAGGGGGAGTTTTGAATTCTGTGAAGTGAAAGTGGGTGAATGGAAGGCTTGGGAAACCTATCCGCGCGGACTACGCGGACTGGGTTGGCGGACTGCTAGGTCGGCAGGGATGTTGCAGGCGGTTTGCTCTGTGGCGGCCTGGGCGGTCTATTCGCACGGACTGCGCGGACAGCAGCGGCGGTCTGACAGGCCAGTGTATGCTCAGCAGGCGGTCTACTCCCAGGAAGTAACCGGGCGGATAGGAATGTTATCCGCGGAGTCCGGCTTGAAGCGGACTGAAGAACTGGAGCTCGGCAGACCGGTTTGGCAGATGCCTTGGTCATGCTCTAGTGAAGCGGCAAGTGGAAGCCGTGGAGACCGCCGCTCAGCGCGGACAGGAACTGGAGGTCGCCCGGTATGGCGGGCTAGATCCAGTGTCCGCCTGTAAGTGCGGACTGGCCCTTGTGGCCAGCGGACTGGACTTGGTGGGAATTGAACCAAGTCCAGGATGGCTCAGTCCGGGGAGATCGCGCAGTGGAGCGCGGGCTGATTTCTCAGTCCGCCAAGCATAGTAGAAGTGTTGTTGCCTTGTGTGCTAGCTTGGGGATATGCGGACTGGAGGATTGCTTGTGCAGGAGCGTGCGGACTGGAGCCAGAGTCCGCTGAGTCCGGTTGAGCCTTGTGATGAGGTTATGGACTCAGGGAAGCGGACTGGAGTTCGCTGTATACGCGGACTGGGGTCTGCTGTTAGCGGACTGGATCGACGTGTCCGCTAAGTCCGGAGGTGCCTTGGTGTTGAGGTAATGGACTTGGGAGATGCGGACGAAAGCCGGGTGTTCGCTGAGTCCGGCAGGTGCCTTGATGGCGTGGCTGCGGGCTCGGGGTTTGCGGGCTGATGCCTTGTCCGCAGATTGGCGGACACGGCTTTTGTGGAGTCCGGCTGTGGTGGTCCTGGCTTGGTCTCTGGCGGCAAGGCGGGCTGGATATTGGAGTCCGGCCTTGGAGAAGCTGGGGCGGACTGGCTATCTGCACAGGGCGGCGAACTGGAAGGTGTGTCCGCGGGCTGTGCGGACACACTTGTTCTAGCTGCGGGTTGTGGCGGTGATCCTATCGGGAAGGGCGGTGACCATACTCATCGTCGTGCCTATAAATAGGACCCATGTCACATCAGGAAGGAGACCAACCAAGAGGAACCTAGACCGAAGACCAACCAAGAGGAACCTAGACCGAAGTAAGTGAACAGTATCTGAGCTCGCGTAAGTTGCTGCGGCCTGGACTTTGTGTCTGCGCGGATAGAGAGTTGACCCGGTTGTGCTGTGCAGGTTGTGCGGATAGCGCTGGAAAGCCAGGACTTGGCTCTGATTGCGGTCAGGGACAGTGCGGACTCTGCGGTGAAGCAACAGGCGGTAAACAGCAGGTCGCGGATAGCGACCAGGCGGTCTTCTCTTTGGCGACTTGGTTCGGGGTTCAGGAAGTCGCCGGTTTCTGGCGGACTGTTCCATTCGGTGGCGCAGCTCGTGCGGTCTGGCGGCGTGCAGACCGGCGGTGAAGAGCTAAGCATTGGAGTAAGGGTGAGTCCGCGCGGCTTGGGTTGCGGTCTGGCGACCTGGCGGACTGAGCGGACTCCACAGCAGTAGGTCGGCGGCTTGATTGTTTGAGTCCGCGCGGCTTGTTTTTTGTTCTTGTCTTTGTAACTGTCTCTGCTCTCCCGGTGTTGGGTTTTGGTGAAGCATGTCTCGCCATGTATGTCTCGCCTTGTAAAGAAGTTTGCTCTTGATCAATAAAGAAGCTTGTGCTGCATGTGTTGCTGGTTGTTACTGCTTTGTTGAGATAACCACTGTTAACTCCACGATCCGGGAAAACTTTCAACATATAAGTGGGCGTATTCTCCTTCGGTTTGTTGAATTTTCAGCAGGGTATCCAAGGGGGCGTCTGCGGTTTGTTGAATTTTAACACGCCTTTTCACCTTCGATTTTAGAAAGGTATAAATAGGTCTTCACCATTGTTTGTCAACACGCTCACCATAGTTTCGAGACCAAACTTGTGTGTCGACATCTCTCTTCTCTAAATTCAAAATTTCTTCAAACCCTAATGGCGCCCAAGCTAGAAGAGAACATTAATGAAGGATATGAGCTCGTGTGACATGTCTTTGATGACGCGGAACCTGAAATCCAAGGTGTGGTAACCCTAGTTGCAGAGACTGGGTTAGAGTATCTTGTTTCAGAACTAATCAAGATATAGAAGAAGGAGGTCATTGAATTCTTTAATGCAGCTACACTAGATGAAACTGGTCTTAAGATTAAGTCCAAAGTTCATGGGGCAAAGGTGAAGGTCACCCAGAAGAATCTCAGAAAAGTTCTACATCTCCCTAGAACTAAAGAAGAAGAAGATGTATCTGCATCAAAGATAAGGGAGGCACTGACATTATGTGGACTTGATTCAAGCTTGAAGATTGGATCTGTCTTTAATAGGAAAGGAATGAACATACAAGAAAAATTCTTGTCTGGAATAGTAGGCAAGGTAATACTGAGCAAGCCTGGTGGGCATGATAGGATATCAGCTCATATGTTCAGTTTGATGACCAGGATAATTTTCAAAATTAAAACTGATTGGTCAGTAGTAATGTTTGATAAGATAAAGGAATGTCTGAAGAAGCCCAATCTTGGCAGGATTCTGAGTTTATACTTAGCTGGAAGTATCCCTGAAGTGATGAACCAAGCTGCTGGTTCTAAGATAAATCATATGAGGAGAATGGATCTTAGGATTCTCTCAAGGTGGGATAGAGTGTTGACCAAGGAAATGCCAACTCCAGAAAAGGAAACACCTCAGAAGAAGAAGAAGAAGAAAGCCATTGTGGCTCAAGAATCCTCAAGTAGCTCAGAAGAGCAGGTAGTGTTTAGTTCTGATGATGGAGAAGATGGTAATGCTGGACAGTCACCAGCAAGACAGGAAAATGCACAGAGGCAGGGGGAGCTACCATCAGCTAGCCCTATTCACCTGGATCCACTCCATGGGGAGCCTCTACATGTGGATCAGCCAACTCAATTAGAGAGTGAAAGGGCTACCCAAACTATTCTAGAGGTAATCACTGAAGTTAATCAATTAAATTTCAATATTGAGGATGAAGTTATGACTGAATCATTACTTAATGTTGATCAGCATACACATTTACATAGTCAACCACAAGATGTTGTCATGGAGGACACATCTGTCGCTGATAAAGAGGTACCAGTTGCTCCTGAGATCAGAGATTCTCCAGTTCAACCTCAACATGAGTTTACACTAGAAGAGCTGTTCCCTGATCTTTTACAGACTGACTTTGAAGGAGAGAAAACAGCTGTTGAGGTGGAGAAGGTCAATCTTGAGGGGAAGCAAATAGAGGAAACTGCTACAAAAGAGATTGAGGAGAAAAGGAATGATGAGGAGCTACCAAGGACTGAGAAAAATTTACCTCCTAGTCCTAAGGACAGGGTAGACATTGTCAGTACTTCTGCCTCAGAGGATGAAGAGGCTGCTAGGAAAAAGAAAAGAAAGTTACAAGTCTTCAAGAGAAGAAGCCAGACCTACAAAAAGGCACTGCAAACCATTGCTCCACAACCAGCTCCAACTGCTGACTATAGTTCTTTGTTGGTGGCTTTGCAAATCAAGATGGATGAGCAAAGAAAAGCTTTGGAAAAGTATATGGATGAAGGGCATAAATCACTTCAATTTGATCTGGCCCTAGACATAAAATCTATAAGATTTGAAGTGAATCTAAACAAGAAGGAAATGACTGAATGTTTCCATAAAGGAGGCAATGTAGTGGTCTATCTGGCTACACATCAAGAGAATATCAAGAAACAAGTTGATGACATGACAGTAAAACAAGGATATGTCCTAGAAAACCAGCTTAGAATGAATGACAATTTAACTGAATCACATAATGTGATAGTCACTGAAATGCAGAATGTTGCAGCTGCTCACACTGCAGCAACGACTACTGCCAAAGAAGCCTTTGATAAGCAATTACAGGAGAGCCTAACTGCTGTTAAAACTGCCTTTGAAGATTCCCAGAAAGCTATTTCTGCCCAGCTTCAGAAGTTCAAACCTTTTTATAAGGATGGAGTTAACTATCTGAATGCTCAAATAAGATTCCAGAAAGATGATCTTAGGGATCATATAATAAGAGAAGTCATAAAGGGGGAGAGGGTTTTAGTCAAGGCAGGCTCTGATCATGCAAAATGGATCTCAAACAGCATCAGATCTACCCTGGGATATCCACCTTTATGTGATGATGATAATGTTGCAGAATCTGGGATCAATCCTGCTTATTTTGGAGGACAACAAGCTGAAGTAGCTCAGGTGATCTACCCTCCTGCATATTTTGACATGATACATCAGGAGGTACAGTCTATGTGTAGTCCACCTGAGGGAAATCAGAATATTATCTTTGAGAAAGTAGTACAGCCTGTGCTAGAGGCAGTACTAAAAGAGCAAGATGCATTATTAAAGGAGCAAGAAGCTCAATTATCTACGAAGAGGTTCAGAGAACAGGCTGAATTAAGGCCAGACTTTGAGCAATGGAGCCCAATCTCTAGGAATATCACATTGACTGCTTGGAAGGCTCCTAGGGATAATTTCCTAGAGAGGGGAAAATGGTATTCTGACCAAGAATGGAAAAAACATGAGGCTAGGCAAGAGGCCATAGTACAATACAGAAGAAAGGCTAAATTAGGGAAGATACCTCCTAATGCACAGGAGCCTAGCAAGTATTTCCCTAAGCCTTATCACTATTTTGAGAGACAGAAGATAAGAGCTGAAGAACAGAAAAAGAAAGATCTTAAAGGGAAGAAGCCTGCTGATGACAATGATGCTCCAGTCCAAGCAAAGATTCAATCTGGAAAGGGGATTGTTATCAAGGAGCCAGAACAGCCATAGGATAGAATTTTCTTAAGTTTACAACTCTGTAATCTTTTACATTAAAATCAATGTAAACTTTTGGTTAATGAGACTTTTGGAAGTTGTAAAAGCAATGTTTGATATTCAATCTATTATATTGTTATACTGAGATAATTGTTAATACATGTTTTATTTATACATGTTTAGTATTTACCCTGTCATGTAATACCGTTATACATCATACTGAGTATTTGTTATGAATGGTGTATATCATTGACTAAGGGTTATGACTTCTCCAAATAGGGGGAGATTGTTGGGTACATTGGAATATATGTACCTAATTTGAAGAAGCCTCACCCTACTCAATGATATACATCAAGGTGTATTTGATGTGCTTTGAGTTTATGTGTGCAGGTTAAGTAACTGCAGGATTGCAGGAAAAATTCTAAGTCCATGTGTTGACACCTAGAGGAGAAGTGTCGACACTTATGAAGGCTTGTGTCAACACCTAGAGAAGCTGTGTCGACACTTGGAGTAATTATGTCGACACCAGGAAGGTAGAGTCGACACCAGAAGAAAAGTGTCGACACATACAGGCAGTGTCGACACACTGTGAAGAATTGTCAACATAATCTCTGTCGACACTTAGAAGCAGTGTCGACACCCAGAGAAACTTTGTCGACATCAAAATTGTCGACACCAGGAGGCTGGGTCGACACTCAGCAAACTTCAACAAAATTAAAGTACATGTGTCGACACAAAGGAGATGTGCCGACACTCAGCAAAGTTTCAACACATGAAGGCATGTGTCGACACAAAGGAGATGTGTCGACACTCAGCAAGTTGCAACACATGAAGGCATGTGTCGACACAAAGGAGATGTGTCTACACTCAGCAAGTATCAACAACAAAAGAAGATGTGTCGACAAAAAGGAGTTGTGTCGACACACAGTAGAATTCAACTAAGTATTAAAGGAGAAGGCTTGTGTCGACACACAGAATCAGTGTCGACACATTCTGAAGAAGCAGTGTGGAGAAGCTGTTACAACAACACAAGGAGTTGTGTCGACACTTGTTAGATCCCTAGTTGATTAGGGCTAGGTCCACTAACTTTGGATGTGACCCATCATGTATAGTCTGGGTCAAGTTTATGTCTTAGAGTCTAGGACAGTCCTCTATCTCAACTTCAGATGGACCAGCCTTCCTCAAGACCATCAGGAACTCCAGATCTATCAGTTTTTCAGACTAAGTGAAATGAGTTCGACGTTCGTCGAACTCAGCTCGACGAAGGGAGTTCTGCGCTCGATGATCGTGACACAATTCGTAGTGCTGAGCTCGACGAACTATATTCTTTGTTCGACGAACACTGGGATTCTACTTCAAGCTTTATCAGGACTACTTCAAAATTTCTCTAAGTCCAGCTTCAAGCTTCGGTCGACGAATTACTTTCTGAGCCCGACGAACTTGGACCTCAAGTTCACATCTTCTCAGGTTGACGAATGCTAATCTCTACTCGACAATTTTTGTACTCAGAGAATCTGTGTTGACACTTAGGATTTGTGTCGACACCAAACGATTTGTGTCGACACCAGGATTTCAGTCGACACCATCTTATGTCGACACCAGAGGATTTGTGTCGACACCAAGATCAATCTGTCCACACCAATTTGTGTCGACACAGCATTTCAGCAGATGCAGAGTATTTCGTCTTAGTCCAGAACTTTTCCTAGGTCGACGAATTTGGTTCTCAGCTCGACGAATTTAGTTCTCTGCTCAACGAATAGAGATTGTCTGATATTGAAGATTGTATGTTCAACGAATGAAGACTGTCAGCTCGACGAACGCAGCTTAGCTCGACGAACTCATCTTAGCTCGACGAACTCAAAACTCAGTTGGACGAATCATGTTCTTTGTTCGACGATTCCAGACTAGGTCTTCTTCCGTTCCCGTCTCATTCCATGGCGCTGATTCCTGAACATTTAATGACAGTTCTTCCTAGAATACTTCCATTAGAATGCGAAGTTAATCCTGGATTATTACATGCCATTTTCCCATAGAAACAGTTGGGGAAATAATTTATTGCTGCTTCCTTTCCAGGCCCTCTGCCATTACTGCTCTATATTCAAAATTCGAATGTTTCTTATGAGACATAGAGATATACAGAAAGAGTCAGTAATACAGTGACACACGACAACAACAACAAAAAAAAGACAGACAGTGATTCAGACAACACAAGAAAAAGGAATTCATTCTTGGCCCAGAGAGAAACTGATCAAGAAGAAGAAGAAGAAGAAGAACACTACATCAATATCAAGAGTCTTCTTCATCTGCTTTTACTCAGGATAACTTCAACGACAATACATTCATATCAGTCACAAGAAGTTCCTGGAGACTTTCTCTGGACCAGGAAATCTAGGTCTTTGAAGACCTATCACCCTAAAGCAGTGCTCCAGTATTCTTCCTGATTCATTCTACATCTCAGGGGGAGCAAAGCTGCTAAACAACAATCCACAAGTCTTCTCACTTGACTTGAGAAAGAGAAGACCTCATCACCCTCTCACTCCACCTCTGTACAGGGTTTTAATTCCCTTCAAAATTATTCTGGTTGCAAGTCTCCCTCCAAAATACTTGAGGGTTTGGTTTTTGGGAACCTGATCAAAACCCCATTGGTGCCAGGACACCTGATCAACCCCTTCCTGCAGTGGATTTCTACTAGGGTGGTAGAAGAGTGGACTACCCAGATTTGGGGAACCACTATAAAATTCTTGTGTCGTCTGGTTGCTTTCTTTCCTTTTTGTTTTCTGGCCATGCTCTGTGAATGTGTTGTGATTAGATAGTTGCTGCATCTTGATTTATTATATTTGCTTCCCTGCACACATACACATAAAA
This sequence comes from Platanthera guangdongensis, assembly GCA_039583875.1. NCBI lineage: Eukaryota > Viridiplantae > Streptophyta > Magnoliopsida > Asparagales > Orchidaceae > Platanthera > Platanthera guangdongensis. Next base: position 79,756,678 of record CM077147.1, on the reverse strand, counting down.
TACAACAACAGTTGTAAAAGTTTTAAAATCACCAACATACTCTATTCACACCCCCCCCTCTAGAGTATATCTGATCTAACTAACACCTTCAGGTGGTATCAAGCATACCTCCTGAACTCTCAATTGGTATCAGAGGGAGGTTGGTTAAACATACCACACCTTGGTGGTTGCACAGGCTAACACCTGAACCCAAAGATCCCTTAGTTAGATCTGTTTGTTTTTATTTTGTTATTGGACTTATCCTTCTCACAGACATGGCCGAAAACAAGGATTATACAAGCATCAGACCTCCAGTGTGCAATCTTAATAAGTTTGCCATCTGGAAGGCAAGAATTAGATTATATATGAACTCCATTGATGAGGATATTTTTTCTGTCATCTCAACAGGTGTTCCACCATCTCCTGCAACTTTTGCTAGCACATCAACTAATCTGAGTGCAGTACCACCTCCAGACAATACTGAAGCCTATAAGAAAGCCAAGATGGCTGATGCAAAGGCTATGAATATTCTGGCCCAAACAATGTCAGATGACATATTTCAGAAGGTGGCTGAGTGCACCTCGGCCAAGGCCATTTGGGACTCTCTCAACCAAATGGTAGCAGGCTCAGCTGATGAAAGAAAGGATATGAGATCCAGTCTCATTTCTCTCGATGAGAATTTCAAAAAGGATGAGACAGAATCTGTGGCTGAGATGTACAATAGATTAAGTTCAATCATAAGTGAACTCAAGACTCTTGACAAGGACATCACCTTAACTGAGGTGAATGACAAGATACCGATGTGTTTCCCTAGTTCATGGGATTTCAGAATCTGGCCAATCAAAGAAGCCAGAATCCTCAATGAGATTTCAACAGAATCTCTGCTAGGCAAGCTGAAGTCATATGAGCAGCTTGTCAAATCAAGAGAGGCAGCAGAACAGAAGGCAACTACCCCAGTTAGGAAGGAGCACAGCTTGGCCTTCAAAGCTTCTGAAGACAATGAAACATCTACATCCAATGAAGAGTTAATGAGGCTTTTTGCCAAAAGATTCTACAAAATGGCAAGAAAGGACTTTAGAAGAAAATCATCCAGGTAGGATGATAAGCCCAAGTATGACAAGACACCAACTAAGGAGGTTGTGTGTTTTGGATACAGAAAGCCTGGGCACTATATTTCAGAATGCCCAGAGAATCAGAAAAAGGACAAGGGCAGGGACAAGGATTCCAGAAGAAAACAAAGCAGCAGACCCTCCTCCAATAAATATAAAAGGAAAGACAAAGGATTTGTTGCTGAGTCCTGGAGTGACACAGAAGAGGAAACATCCTCCTACAGCTCCAGTGAAGAAGAGGAAGAAGCCAGATCCAAGGAGGTGTGCCTAATGGCAATAGATGCCTCCAGAAGCAACTGTGGATCAGAAGAGGATTCTGAAGATGAAGATGCCTCAGACTCAGAGGCTGATCAGGTGATTTCTAGTTTTGATTTCAATTCTGACTTATTTAAAGTAGAATTTAAAACTATGTGCATGGATCTAATAAACTCAGAGAAAGAAATAAAAACCTTGAGGACTAGACTAGAAAACCTTGAATCTGTCAGCACAGAAAATAGAAAACTAATTGATCAATTGACACTAGCTAATGAACAGATAATCAAGTTAAAATCTGAATTATGTGAGGCAAAACAACTTGAGCAATCTCTCAATGGGAGAAGCCTCAAGCTGATAGATATCACAAGCACAGTAAATGCCAGATTAAATGACAGGCTGGGCTTGGGTGCTTCATCAAGTTTACCCCCCATAATAAAGAAGAATATACTTTCTACTCCCATAAAGTTTATCACTTGTAAGGGTAAAGAGAAACTAAGTGAAAAACCTATGTCAGAAAACAAGTCAAATCCCCTAGACAATAGAAACAGAAAACAGAAGAAAGCTATTAAAAACCAAGTTCAGCAGAATTCGTCGAACTCAGATCGACGAAATCCTACAAGTTCGTCGAACCCTGATCGACGAACGTGGAACGCAAACTTCAGAAATAAGTATTCGTCCAACTGCGATCGACGAACTGTGTATGGTTCGTCGAGCAGATGTCGACGAACGTGGGACGCAGAAAATGACCATGGTCATTCTCTGAGTGGAGGTCGACGATCTCATCCCCATTCGTCGAACTCTGGTTGACGAACTCACAATAATTCATCGATCCCATAACGACCAAATATAAATCATTTCTCCTATAGAAATTTTAAAGCAGCTTACAAGACATTTAATCCAGTAGCTGATTGGATAATTCCACCTAGGAGATATCACCCTCTAGGGTATAAGTCTCAACCTGCCTTATCAGTCATTTCTAGTTTTACTTTTCAGCCAAACCAAGGACCCAAGGTAACCTGGGTCAAGAACAATTGAGCTTTATTTTTTAATGCAGGTATAGGTGAAGAGCTGTCCAAGGTTAAGTCAGACCTGGTACCTGGACAGTCGCTGCTCCAAGCAAATGACTGGCAGCAAAGCAAATCTCTCCAGCTATAAGTCTAAGCTAGGACCAAAGGTGATATTTGGAGACTCAAAGAGTGGTCAGTCAGAAGGATATGGAAGAGTAATCATTGGAGCAGTGACCTTCAAAAAGGTGACATATGTAAAAGGACTTAAACAAAACCTTATATCCATAAGTCAATTATGTGATGAAGGTTATCAGGTACATTTCAACTCTACCTCTTGCTCTAATATAAATGATAAAAACCAAACTGTTTTAATTGGACTTAGACAAGGAAACATATATTTAGTAGATTTCATTTCTGCCACAACTGATATTTGTTTACTCAATATCACTAGTAACCAAAATGAGTTATGGCACAAAAGGCTAGAACGTGTAAACCTTAAGAACATATCTAGGTTATCTAAAGACAACCTTGTTAGAGGTTTACCTTCTGGTCCCTACAAGAAGGAAAGCCTATGCAGAGCTTGTCAACTAGGCAAGCAAACTAAAACTAGTTTCAAATCCATTAATAAAAGTGATTCACCTAGGATATTGTATCTGCTTAATGTGGATCTTTTTGGACCCATTGCAGTACAAAGCCTAGGAGGGAAGTCTTACACCTTAGTCATTGTTGATGATTTCTCCAGATTCGGTTGGGTAGCTTTTCTGAGAGCTAAGTCAGATACATTCAAAGTTCTTACAGATTTTCTCAGGACCATACAGATTGAGTTCTCTACTCATGTTGCATTGATCAGAAGTGATCATGACACAGAGTTTGAGTCTCTTCTTATGCATGAGTTCTGTGAGAAGGAAGGTATCAGGCAGTGCTTCTCAGCTCCTAGAACTCCCCAACAAAATGGGGTTGCTGAAAGGAAAAATAGGACACTCATTGAAGCTGCAGGTACATTGTTAGCAGATGCTTACATGCCTCTATCCTTTTGGGCAGAAGATGTAAACACAACTAACTATGTCCTGAACAGATGTCTAATACATAAACTAAAACATAAGACCCCCTATGAATTACTTAAAGAAAAGAAACCTAAAATCACTTACTTTAAAGTTTTTGGTTGCATATGTTACATCCACACTAATAACAAAAGATACATTAGAAAATTTGAGGCTAAGGCTGAAGAAGGGATTTTTCTAGGATATTCCCAGGTAAGCAAGACCTATAGGGTTTTCAACAAATCATCCCTTAAAATTAATGAATCTGTCCATGTATCTTTTGATGAAGCTAACATGTCTTATAAGGAGAAAGACATTTCTACCAATAGTTTCTTGCAGGTTTCACCATTGTGTGAGTATATGGATGGACTAAACCTTACCCAAGAGGTTCCAACTCATCCCACTCCACAGGCTGCTGAAGATAGTAAAGAAGAAGTTCAAGAGGAAGTAACTGAACTTCCCTCAACAGCCATTATCATTCCTCAAGAGGAATTATTTATAGAAGCTGTTGCTGAACCAACTCCACCAACTAATCTTGTCACACTTAGAGATCACCCCAGATCTCAAGTGATTGGAGACATTTCAGTTGGTATACAGACAAGACATCAGCTCAATCAAGACTTGATGCATGCCTGTTTTCTCTCTCAAATTGAACCTCTCACCATCCATGAAGCTGAGCAAGATCCCCACTGGATTCTTGCAATGCAAGAGGAACTAAGTCAATTTGAGAGATGTAGAGTTTGGGATTTGGTTCCAAGACCCCATAACTACCCAATTATTGGAACCAAATGGGTCTATAGGAACAAATTGGATGCATAAGGGAACATAGTAAGAAACAAGGCTAGACTTGTTGCTCAAGGCTATAGGCAAGAGGAAGGAATAGACTATGACCAAACCTTTGCCCCTGTTGCAAGGTTGGAGGCCATTAGAATATTCCTAGCCTATGCAGCCTACAAAAGGTTCAAAGTATTCCAGATGGATGTTAAGAGTGCCTTTCTGAATGGTGTACTTCAAGAAGAGGTTTATGTAAAATAACCTCCAGGTTTTATCTCTCTAACTCAACCCTCTTATGTTTACAAATTGCATAAAGCTCTCTATGGTTTATAGCAAGCTCCAAGAGCTTGGTATGAGACCCTAGCTAGCTTTCTCTTAGAGCATAAATTTATAAGAGGAAACATAGATAAAATACTTTTCACTAGACATCCTAAGGACCAAATCTTATTGGTACAAATATATGTGGATGACATTATTTTTGGGTCTAATGATCCCAAATTGTGCAAGAGGTTTGCTGACCTCATGCATTCTAAATTTGAGATGAGTAGCATGGGTGAGCTTTCCTACTTCCTTGGTCTCCAAGTGAAGCAGCTCCCTGATGGTATCTTCCTCTCCCAATCTAAGTATGCTAAAGAGCTTATTAAAAAGTTTGGGATGGGTGATGCTTCAGGAATGAAAACACCTATGGCTACCAATGCTGTTGTGGATTCTAATGCAGTAGGGAAACCTGTAGATTAAAAGCATTATAGGGCAATTGTTGGATCCCTATTATACTTAACAACTAGCAGGTCTGACATAATGTTTGCCACATGCCTTTGTGCTAGATTCCAAATGAATCCTAAAGAATCTCATCTTATTTTTCTAAAAAGGATTTTGAGATATATAAAGAGTTGTCCTAGTTTAGGACTCTGGTATCCTGCAGAGTCAGATTTTGAGTTAACTGGATACTCAGATGCTAACTATGCTGGATGTACAGTGGACAGGAAAAGTACCTCTGGAACTTGCCAGTTCCCGGGTATTAGGCTTGTCTCTTGGTTTTGCAAAAAGCAGACATCGGTGTCTACATCAACTGCTGAGGCAGAGTATATGGCTACTGGCAGCTGCTGCTCACAGATGCTATGGATACAAAACCAGCTCCTAGATTATGGTATCAACTTAAATAATTCAACCTTATTTTGTGATAATACAAGTGCTATTTCTATAGCTCAGAATCCAGTTCATCATTCTAGGACTAAACATATTGAAATAAGACATCATTTCATTAGAGATAATGTAGACAAAAAGAAGATTAACTTGATTCATATTCCTACTGATTTAGAGAGAGCAGATATTTTTACCAAACCTTTAGATGAGAAAACCCATCTGTTATTTATAAATCAACTGGGAATGATTAATGGAGAAGAGTTAAATTAATTTCTGTCTGCATTCGACGAATTTTCCAGAGTTCGTCGAACGGAGTTCGACGAATTAGGGAAAGTTTGAGAGATTCTCGTCGAACGAAGATCGACGAATTCTCTATGTGGAAACAATTTTCGTCGACCGGAGTTCGACGAACCTTTCTTCAGAAACCATTTCGCCGAACGGAGTTCGACGAACTATTTTCAATTCTTCTGAATGAGTTCGACGAACTACTCACCTCTAACTTATTTCGTCGACCTCAGTTCGAAGAACTGTCTCTTTTCGTGGAACGGAGCTTGTCGATTCATATTCCGAAAATCTCATATCTAGGTTTTTTTCGACCTCCGTCCCGCGCTTTCAGTTCCTTTGCTCTTGATCGCCGTTTTCTCTGTGATTTTATTTGCAGGTCATCAATGGCGATTCCTCCAGGAGCACTTGCGGCGATGAAGTTTGATGCAGCATTCTCCATGGATTTTGAGTCTTTCCAACATTCCGATCCAATCTTTCTTTATATCCTGGAATTACTTGAAGAATTGCATCTCAAGGATTTCATGACTCGCAGCATCAAGCTACACTCAACCGAGATAAGAGAATGGGTATACACTGCAACCGTTTCTGAAGACGGAGATCTGACAGGACATATTGGAAACACTGCTGTTTCCATGGCTCCAGCAGTGCTTTCTGAAATTTTTGGACTGATCAATGGTGAAGACAACTTGGAAATGGACGCTGAAGAATATTCTGATATGTTGAAGGTAATGGGTTTCTCCGGCAGCAACCCTAATAAGCTCCTGAAGAAACAACTGTCTGCCACCTATCAATTTTTGGCCGACATTGTAGGAAAAATTCTGATGGGCAAGCACTCGGCACATGACTATATCACTCGCCATCAATTCCTGATTATGTGCGCAGTGCTCAACAAACGACAGGTCGACTGGGGCATGGTTTTCTTTGACCTAATCAAGAAGAAAACAAGCAAGAAGGAAGTCTGCTACGGCAGAATCCTGGGGATTTTCCTCCAGGAAAAGGCCAGTGAATGTTTGGTCTCCCCGACCACATTCATCAATGCCAGCAAGCGCCTCACCTGCGCCTTGTTTGGCCGATGGGAGAGGACAATCACCAAACCCTCCAAGGGTTCCTCCTCCTCCATTAACGCTTCTGAGAGCACAAGGACCGTCAAGGTCACTCCCCACCCTGACACTGAAGAGGCCATTCCACCTACCAAATCTCTTCCCACTCCTCCTGCACCTCAATTGACTTCACCTCAACATTAATCTCCACCGCTTGATCTTGCACATATCCCTACACCTCTGGTTTCCCCAACTGAAACACATATTCCCTCACCTCCTCAATCCCCTCTTCCCCCACACCTATCCACTATTCCATCCTACACCATACCCACTGAACCGCACACTGTTCTCCCTCAATTATCACCTCCACACATTCTTCCTTCCTCCTCTCCTTCTATCCCCTCCACCATTCTTTCTCCACTTCTGGACTCTTCCACCATTCCCTCCATCATCTCCCTTCTTACTCCTCTCATTCAATCACTCATCACAGAGGCCATTACACCTCTGGTGAATTCCATTAGTTCTTTGTCTGCACAAATCACAGCACTTTCTGCTGCCCCTCTTCATTCAGGGGCCTGGCTCCAGGTTCTCTTGAACCCAGGCAGGGGGAGATGCTCCATGATGAAGCTGGTGCAACAGCTGCAGAGGTTGATACAGTTTTTGATAATACAGTTGATAATGCATATACAGTTGTTGAGAATACAAATATAGTTGATACAGTGCTTGATAATGCAGTTGTAGTTACAGATACAACAATTGATTTTATTCAATTCATGGACACTGACATTAGCTTTGATGAGTTAGTAGATACAATAAAAACTGCTGGTGATTTCCTTATAAATCCCACAGTTAATTTATCTGAGATACTTCATATCTTTGATCCTGTATATATGAAGCTTCCTTCAGTAGAGGTTGCTAAGCCACATTTGGCTATTCCTTCAGTAGAAGTTGCTAAGCCATATTTGGCTATTGTCCAGTATACCTCTCTAGCTAGTCCAGCAGTTGCCAAGAAACTTTGTGACACCTTTGCTGCTCCTACTGCTGTTCCAATTCTTGTGTCTATTCTAGAAATCTACCCTGTCCCAGATTTTGTCATGGATGATTCTCCCATGCCTGATCTGGATGAGCTCATTCTGGCAGACATTGAATAAGAGAACAAGGCAGCAGCTGAAAGCTCTGTCTCTACTGTTGTTGAACCCTCACCCTCTGAACCTTCTATCCCCCCTCAAGAAAAACCTCTTATCATGTCTGATGAAACTCTGAGGAAGTTGAATGCTCTGTATTACAATCCTCAGAGTTCAGGTTCTGATGATGATGATGATGATGATGATGATGATGAATCAGATGAGGAGGCTGCTAAAAAGAAATAGAAGTTGCTTTCTAAGAAAAGGAAGGCTCCTCCTCCTGCTCCCAAGCCTAATCCCACTGTAGACACTCCATACTTCATTCTGCACAATGTTGCTCCTTACAAAGGGATGCCTGCATGGATGTGGCTATCAAAGAACCAGCAAAAAGAGAAGAAGAGGAGTAAGAGATACTCTCCTCCCCCAGTTCATAGATACAGAAAGGATCCTCCTCCTCCTCCTCCTCCTCCAGCAGTAGGTGCCTCTGGCTCTGGTCCTCAGAGATCTGCCCATATTCAAACTTATCAGAGACAAACATGAAGATCTTCTGGTGGTAGTCAGCCAAGGCCACCATCTTCAGGGAGACAACACCATCAACAACAACAGCAGCACTAGGAACATAAGGAACATGAAGCTGAAAGGCCCTATTCTCCTCCTAAAGATCGAGAAACAGCCAGCACAGCCAGAATGGCAAGGTTCCAAGAGCTCATTGGCCTATCTCTAATCAACAAAGCTAAAGCTGAAGGCAAGGACACAACAGGGTTAACTACTATGTCTCAGTACAGGATATATGAGCTAAAGAGATTTGGGAAAGGAAACAAGCTACTCAATGTTGATGAGTACATGCATCTTCACCCAGAAGCAGTTGTCCCCAAAGCCACTTCACTGAACATCATAGGGGCAGCTGACATGACTATGACCAAGGCTCAAGCTTCAGATCCCAATAGAGAAATCATTTTCAAAAAGCTAGGAGATAAAGCACCAGAAGACAAGCTAAAACAGAAGAAGACAGAGAAGTAATTTTGTGTTTATTTCATTTCTACTTCTATTTCAGACTATATGCTGCATTAAAACAAAGCTTGTATGTATATATATATATATATCTGATGCATGTGTTGTAAATTCTCTGCCAGATATATTTCTTAATTTTGCTTTGTTTTTCTGTTTGTTCTTTGCTTGGAGTCTCTGTTAGTGACCAACAAGGCTAGTGTCGACACTTAGTCTACTTGTGTCGACACTTAGTCTATTTGTGTCGACACATAAAGAATATTTGTCTCGACACTTTCAGACAGTGACAGAGATTTCAAGAAGTGACTGGATGACTTGACAGCTGCCATTTCAACCGGTCAACTGCAACTGTCAGAGCCGTCAGAAAGTTGTTAGAAACTCGATAAGCCGCTTACCTTGGAGGAAGACTATTTAAAGACCTTTCTCCTTCAATAGAAAGGAAGATTACAGATTGACAACAATCAATCAAGAGATCCAACAACACAAAAAAGAAGACCTTCAACAGAAGATCTAAGAAGTAGGAGAGAGAGAGCTCCTTCTAAGAAGAGCAGCTGTTGAACCGGGCTGCTAAGTAAGATTCAGATTGAGATCTGAATCTCAAGACAGAAGTTGATTGAAGATCATATTCAGGAGATTCAACCCTACTGTGTTCTAATTAAAGAAGCTTTGAAGAAAGCCAAGGGAGGTTGATCTCTGCCAAGTTCTTCCAAGAACTCAACAAGAAGCCAGTCAACTCATCTCTCTCTTTCAGAGTTGTGGTTAATACTTTGTATAATCAAAATATCTGTAGGATCTTGTATAGATCTGAGCTGTAAGTCTATTTTATAAAGGCTGAGTGTAGGAGACAGTGTGCTCTGAGTGTAGGTCTTGTTGAAGACTGAGGTAGGGCCTAGTGCCTGAGTTGTAGGAGATTTTGTTCTCTGAGTGTAGGTCTTATTGAAGACTGAGTGGTAGTGCTTTGTTCCTGAGTTGTAGGAGTGGGGTCACTCTGAGTTGTAGGAACCTGTTTGGGGTTCTGAGTTGCAAGATCTGAGGATCTGAGAAGCAGTGCTGAAGTTAGTCCGAATCTAGTAAACTACTAGATAGGAGAAGGGGGAAAGTGGATGTACCCAGACCTTGGGGAACCACTATAAATCATGTGTGCACTCTGTGTATGTTTGGTTGTATGGTTGCTGTGTTGTGATAATTGTAGCATTGCATTTGCTGTACTGTATTTCTGCTTTAAATTTAAAAAGATAAAGTTCACCTATTCACCCCCCCTCTAGGTGATTAGGCACTATTTATTTCAACATTCGCCACCCGGTCACCGTCCGTGTCAGGATTAATTCATTATTCTCATTACTAACTACCATTATCCCTCCCTACTTTGGTACTACCTGGACTGGGCTAACACACATACTATCAGATATAGGGTAGATAATTCCTGCGTCTAATAATTTCATAACCTCTCCCTTAACTACTTCTTTCATGTTGGAGTTTATACGGCGCTGAGGTTGTATAGAGTTACGTGAATTATCTTCCATTAATATTTTGTAAGTGCAGAAAGACGGGCTTATGCCCTTGATATCAGATATCTGCCAAGCAATAGCTCGGCGATGCTTACGTAAAACTAAAAGGAGTTTCTCATTTTGCACATCCGTGAGGTAGGCCGAAACTATGACAGGCAGCTTGGAGTCCTTTTCTAAGAAAGCATATCTAAGATGCTCGGGTAGGTCTTTCAATACCGTGGTTGGGGGGTCTTCATACAAGGTTTTAGAATTTTTTTCTTTTTCAAAAACTATGTCCTCGTACACTTTTTTATGTATAAAATTAAAAGGGGTGGGTATAGCGGCCATGGCGGATTCTTGCAGCGATGCAGTTGAAAGAGTAAAAGAGGAACAAAAATTAGAAAATTCTTTTTCAAATTCAGAGAGGTGATAGGAGGATTCTTCACATAGGTGTAGCAATTCAGTTGGAGGAGTAGAGGATGAACAAAAATCAGAAAATTCTTTTCAAAACCATAGAGGCGGCAGGAGGATTCTTCACTTAGGGCATCTATGAAAAAACAAGAGTCATCATTTGCTATGGTATTCTTCATCGAGGGGGTGATAGAGAAAGTTACTTCGTCATCACCTACGCGAAGGAAGAGCTTACCATTGCTTACGTCAATGATGGCTCGGTAGGTGGTAAGGAAGGTTCGGCCAAGGATCAAGGGGAATCACGACGTCTTCTTCGATGTCCAATATGACAAAGTCCACCGGGAAGATGAACTTGTCGACTTTAACTAGGACATCCTCCACGATTCCTAATGGGTACTTGACAGATCTATCGGCTAGCTGGATACTCATGTTCCTAACTTCTTAAACAATGAGAGGGGCATCAGGTTAATACTTGCACCTAAGTCGGCTAATGCGTGCTTGATAAAAAGATCACCAAAGACACACAGAATAGAAAAACTACCCGGGTCACTGATTTTCTTTGGTAAACCGTTTGTCAAGACCGCCGAGCACTCGGCATTTAACGTGACATGTGAAAGGTTCTCTAACTTCTTCTTGTTGGTCAGGAGGTCCTTAAGATACTTAGCGTACTTCTACATCTGGGATATCGCTTCGTGAAAGGGCAGATTTATGTGGATTCGTTTAAACATTTCTAAGAAACGGGTGTATTGATTGTCCTGATGTTGTTTATTAAGTTCAGAAGGGTATGGTGGGGTTGGATTATTTTTAAAGGTGGGGGGTGGAGTGAGTTCTTTTTCTAAAACAGGGGTGATAACTTCTTCGGCAGAGGGTGGAATTTTTAAAACGGGAGCTGAGCTTTGATTTTTTAAAATGGGAGCGAAGCTTGCCTCGGGCTCTTCACTTACCACATTGGGAACTTGCTTCCCACTCCGAAGAGTTATAGCTTTCGCTTGCTCTCTCGGGTTGGGCTCGGTATTGGAAGGAAGAGACCCTGCGGGTCGCTCAGAAATTAGTTTTGTGAGTTGTCCTACTTGATTTTCTAGACTTTTTACGGACCCGGTTAAGGTTCTTATAGTAGCATCATTTGTGGTGATATATTTAGAAAGTAACTCCTCCAAGCTTGGAGGTTTTGGAAAGTTCTGAAGAGGTGGAGGTGGTGCAGAAAAATCATTTTGTGGTGGTGGGCGCATAACATTCGATGGATTACTCCATGAAAAATTTGGGTGATTTCTTAAAACATGATTATAACTGTTTGGAAAAACAAAACCAGGAGGATGAAAATTCACAGCAGAAAAATTATTAAAAGCATTTCTAGGCATATTATTATTAAGAAAATCTAAGTGTTCTGGAGCAAGAGTTGCAGATTCCCAAACCCGAGGGGCGGAGGCAGCAATCATCTTCGTAAATTTTTTGCTTAATATTTCTACTTGCAGAGCTAGCTGGGAGACGTTATCCACTTCAAAGATACCTGTAGGTTTGTTTGGGCGGGAGCTAGGAACATTCCACTGGTAGGTGTTCATGGCCATGTCCTCAAAAGGCTCAAGAGCTGCTTCCAGGGCCTTATAGTTTAAAGTACCGCCAGAAACTGCGTCTATCACTTGCTTTGTACTTTGATTTAGCCTGTTATAAAACGTCTGTACTTGTAACCATACAGGCAGAGCATGATGTGGGAATTGTCTTAATAATTCTTTAAATCTTTCCCAGGTTTCATAAAGTGTTTCAGAGTCTATTTGTCCAAAGGCAGAAATGTCATTCCTAAGTTTTGCAGTTTTAGCTGGCGGAAAATACTTCGCCGAATATTTTTCAGTTAATTGAGTCCAGGTTGTTATGCTATTTTTAGATAGAATGTTCAGCCACTGCTTAGCCTTAGTTCTAAGGGAGAAGGGAAATAATCTTAGCCTAATAGCATCATTTGTGACACCATTTATCTTGAAGGTGTCATAAATCTCAAGAAAGCTAGCTATATGTGCGTTCAGATCTTCATCTTGAAGTCCGTCAAATTGCACATACTGCTGCACCATTTTAATTATGCTAGGCTTCAGTTCGAAGTTATTATTTGCTATTGTTGGGCGAACTATGCTAGATTCAGTACCCTCGAGATTCGGTCGTGCATAATAAGACATAGGCCTTTGCACGACTTCCTCCACGTGGGGTTCTTCCATTCTTAATGTAGAAAATGACTCGGAATCCTCAACCGGTATTTGGAAAGTAGGGCCTTGAAATTGCGATCTTCTCCGAAGAGTACGCTCAATTTCGTGGTCCATGTCCAAAATAACCGACGGACTCCCGCGGGTCATACACTAGAAGAAGAGAAGAGAAGAGAAGAAAGAGAAATAAAAAAACTACAAAAAGAGACTTACAAATTTTTTTGAAATAGAATTTTTTTTAAGTTATGTTTTAACTCCCGAGCTTCCCAAGGGCTACCCGGTGAAGGGTTCGCAAGGTACTAGACAAGATAGCAGCACTTCAAACCGCTTTGCCCTTTTCGAGAGATTTAGGTGGTGTAGAAAAATTGTGAAGCGGGTTTCTATTATGAGCGGTTATAAAATTTTTTTTATTTTAAATTTTTTTAGAAGGAGGATGAGGAAGAGAAATGACAAAATTAATAGGTTTGTGTTTTCAATTTATCAACGAAAGTTGGTCCCCGGCAATGCCGCCAAAAACTTGATGGCCCAGCCAACACTTAAGAAAAGAGAGCAGCCGAACTAGCAATCAAACTAGACAAGTATACCTATCGAACTATAGCAAGGGGACACAAGTGTCGTATTAAAATCCGGGAACTGTTGAGTAGCCTTACTCACACGAAGGCTATTATTTTATTGACGGAAATCTTAGGTTAAAAGAAAGCTAAATTCACTAAAGGAAATATTTCATAAAAAAGAGGAGTACTTGCAATAAAAATAAAGAGAACATAAAAGAAATGATTACACTGAAGGGTTAGAACGATGAGAAGGAAATGCACTCGATCAAGAATCACCTCGGCAAGAGTCGATCAAAAACACAATAAATAAACCTAAACTTAATAGGTTAGAGGTCCTTGACCGTGGAGGTTCCTAAAGCTTGAACATGCTTCTCTCGAAGTCGTGCCCAATTGAGTTTAGGAAGGTCCGACCGACACTCATATAAATCGGAGGCCTAAAGCTCGCTTTACGTGGTGAACCCCACGATTGTATTTTACTCCAATCCGGGAGATTTGGACGTCTGCCTCTCTTGAGAGATGCGTACAACTCCCTTTACTCTTGAGTGCTCACTTATATCTATCGGTCTCTCGGCTAACCAAGAATGAAAGCAAAGGTAGAGAATATATATCGATGATATATCTCCAACCCATGATAAATCAAGAGTAATTAAGGGCTAAACCCTAAAAAGAAAAGGTAAACTCAAAGCATCATAACTTAATCACTCGAACCTTGGATCATCAATATCGAGTACAAGGAGGATTAGTTAATCATGGTGAAGTGGAGGAGGGGGGATGATTAGAGAAGCATAAAGAACACAAAGTATAAAGGGAAGAGTAAACAACACTTCTTTATTAATTAAAAGAAGGATCTTACAAAGTGAAAACAAAAGATTACAAGTGCATGAAAAGTAAAATCCTATTCTAGCCCTACCATTAGCAACTAAAGCAATTACAAAGGCTACTTCAAAAGCTTAAACTAAACTACAATTAGGAAAAACTAAAATGAGAATGAGAGAGAGAGAAAAAGCATGAAAAACTTCAGAAAACAAAAGGGCAGCACTTCCTTACACACTCTAGGACTCTATGGACTCACGGGGGGGGGGTGGCTAAATTTATAGAAATTCTAGAGGGGGTGACACAGCTAGCGACACGACCGTTTTGGTGGCCGTGTCCCATGCTGGTTGACTTCAGGTTGTGGTTCTGGCAGGAAATGATCATTGCAACGCCGACTGGCGGGCACGCCCATGATGATACAGCCAACGACACGACCATATTGGTGGTCGTGTCCTCTGCGGTTGATGGGCTTTGACGGGGGGCACATTAATGGCGGGCTGCATGCGCTGAGGAGGTGGCGACACGCCTGGCGACACGGCCGTATGTGTGGCCGTGTCTTACTCTAGAAATTCATCAACTCTTGGTGACACAGCCGGCATTGACACGACCAGCTGACACGGCCAGAGACACGACCAGTGATACGGTCATGTTATAGGCTGTGTCCTGCTCGGGATGAACTCTGGACTTTCCTGTGGTGGTTGATTCTTTGGGAACAGGCGACACGCCCCATGACACGGCCGTGTGGGTGGCCGTGTCAGGTCATATTGGGTGAAAATTGAGAAAACCTGCAAAAGAGCACAAAAAACATTAGTGGCATAAATAAATACAAGAAGAAGGGACATATAAGCTAATAAGATAAGATTTGCACAATATAAGACCTAAACAAAACTCTAATAGTTTAAATACAAAACACACTATCAACTAACCATGCACTAATGCTTTGAGAGTAGCTTGGGGCAAGCTCTTAGCCACCGAGAAAGATGATCCTTCCTACGTACTCGAGCAAAACGAGTCTAGTGACGGCTACACACAACCATACACTACCGTTCGATTGACACCGGATTCACCAATTTTTGAGAAGAATAAAAAAATCTTTACGCAAATAGAAAAATATAAAACTATAAGCATACAGAAAAATTAAATCTACTCCCATTTTTTACACGAGACAAGAGCACTCGACTAGGAGCACATCAAGGTCAACATTTTACTCCGTCTCATAATACTATGTCAGCACAAAAAATTTCCCAAATCATATAAAAGAAACGAGTTTAACTCGCAGCACGCAAAAAACTAAGCACGCGCTCATGTTGGTGCAGTGATGTGTGATGTGATGTACTAATAAAAATACAATAATAAAAGCTTCTAGTATGCACATGAAATGTGCGCGTGCAAAAGGTAACACATACTGACCCTCCCCCAGACTTAAACTAAACAACACAACATATGATATAGAAATTGAAATCAAATAGAGATAAGGGAATAGGTTACCCAATGCTCAGACAAAGAGCATACCAGAAGACACGTGAAAAATAGAAGCAACTCCACCATATGAAGAATCACAACCCCGCCAATACGATTTTCCAAGAATACCTGTAGGGGTGAGGTCCGCAAAAACAAAAGAAAAATATACAATATATAAATAAATACTAAGCTAAGATAGACATGAAAAATAAAAATGCAGGAAAATAAGATAAGTACTAGGGTTACTGTCATCCCAGCACGACTTAATAAATTCTATACATTTCTAGCTAATAGGCCAATGAAAAGAAAAATACATAGGCAATTGTTCCATTATCCGTTGTGGTAACGGGTATCGATACGGTGATAAAACAGTTAGCCCTCTACCTAAATAATCATACGTGCCCAACACAGGTAGAGGAAAAAGAAAATAAGAAAAGGAGGAGCGCTGGTCCTCGCTAGTCTTATCGCTACAAATATCCTTGCCCAGTAAGGTATTGTCCACTACAGGGCGATTGCAGGAGGAGAGAGCAATAAATGGAGCTTCCTCAACAAAGGAGGAATCAACCTCCTCGTGATAGAGGATGCTATCATCCATGACTCGAGCTGAGAGCTCCAAGTCCTCCTGAAGATCCTGCAGAGACTCAACCAGCACGGGCTCAGATACAGAAAGGGCATCAAGAAATAAAGGAGGCGAAAAACTAAAATAATTAGGAAATGGGAGAGTGATCCCGGTATCAGTCTCAACAAGATCCGAGCATAGATCATCGTCGGTATCATACGAGTCGTATCGTGGAGAATCCGAGAACTCGAGGTCCACGGTGGTAAGGGGTATGACCTCGTCCAATAAGGAAGTGCAAACCTCCACATCGGAAAGAGGATACTCCTCATCCCATCGGGGTGCGTAAAAGTGCTCTGAAGATCCACCTTCTCCATCAGAGATAAAAGAATCCTCATCCCACTTCGGCGCAACCTCAGACACCGAATCATCCAAAAATACGACATCATCAGCCGACTCACAAGAAAAAGGAGTAGCAAACTCAGGAAAAAATTGCGGAGGGGCGGAACTACTCTCAAAATCAAGCACTGAATGAGCAGGCCCCATCGCAAAATCAGTGGCAGACGCCATCCCGTCGACAGGAATAATCTCTGCATCCCATACAAGAGCACCCATGAATCCCTGATCCTCTTTTTGTTGGCTACCACAAGAGTGATCGTCATCACTCAAGGGAAGCTCGTAAAAAGGGAGCGAGGGACCCATGAAGGATCTGTATGCAGCAAGAGATTCTTCCGTAATCTCAACGGGTAAAGAACGAGCAAGGTGCGCTATGTCACTGTATGGGCCAGACAATACCCTGGTAGGCCTGTCCACAACAGTCTTCCGCGAATGGGAGGCTGTTGCTTGCACACCCTCAGAGGTGAAAGGGTCGCACAGGCGAGGGCAATCCTCCACCATGCGGCCTACACCTTGACATAACAAACATCTAATGTAATGCTCGGCTTTCATATCAGCCATGACATCTATGCATCAGCGCAAAGCGTCATAAAGACGACACTCGGCTGAATACATCGCGAACAAGAAAATTTACTAAAGATTGCTACACAACTAAAATAAAAATAGCCCGGATCTGCTATCTAAAACCAAAAATCAGAAAAGGGCAAAAAGAAATAAGCAAAATAAAAATTCTAACAACTAAACCAAAGAAGAACAATGCAATGCACAAATGGAAAGTGTTGTGATCTACTATCTCCCTCTCCAAAAACTCACACGACTGTGTTCCTCGGCAACAGAGCCAAAAACTTTATGCATTGGACGGCAAGTGTACCGGTCGCACAAGTAATATAAAATGGGCAAATTTCCCCAAGTATCGATCTCTTCAAGGAACACAGTAAGGTGGAGCTAA
Organism: Platanthera guangdongensis; assembly: GCA_039583875.1. NCBI lineage: Eukaryota > Viridiplantae > Streptophyta > Magnoliopsida > Asparagales > Orchidaceae > Platanthera > Platanthera guangdongensis. The sequence continues at coordinate 79,739,101 of CM077147.1, read as the reverse complement.
TTTCGAGCAGGACTTGAGATTGAAGTCCTTTGGTCGGAGTTAACTAAGGGGGGTTTTGATGGTTGAGGAAAAATAAAATAAAACACTAACAACTACTCCTATGCAACGCGACTATGCAATGCTTCGCCAGGCGGGATGGAGGACTACACGGGCCGCTATGCACCGAATCGCTAGGCGGATGGACGAGTAGGCTTGCGGATGAGGTGGTTAGAATGGCGGAATGAGGGTCGGGAGCACCTCTTCGCTACGCACGCCTCTAGTATTGCTACAGCGGAAAATTAGGATGTGGTGGCAGATGGAAAATAAAGGCGCACCTCAAGCAAATAAAATAAATATGAAATCACATAGACATGATTGTATACATACATTTTACAAAACTAAGCACACTTCATCAAATACAAGAGTTTAGGCTACACTATCAATAACAAAAGAAGAAAAGTGTGCGAAATCGACCATATCCGATCTCTTGCGGAGGATTCACGGGAGGAATCGACAGGTTGTCAATCCGCGTCCTAGCTCGGTTCTCAACTGCGTCCGGGGTAGAGGAGGCTGTCACTCACTCCTAATGGACCCGTCTTCTTCGTGTCACGATCTGGTGGAGGATGGCACAAACTTCTCCTAACTTGATGGAGAAAGTTAGATCAAACTCTCCTTGAAGCTAAAAGATGAAGGAGGAGGCCGAGAGGAAGCTCAGGCTTGAATATTGCTTTGAAAGCTTGCTCGGAGCACCTCCCTAGTGTGGAAGATGAAGGGAAATAGCGAAACCCTTCCTTGGAGGCAGAAAATGACGGAGGTGAAAGTCTGTAATATGATCTGTCCAAATGGTGAGAAATCTGTGCTTTAAATAGAAGCAGGTCAAAAAAATAGGCACGCATGGTTTAGCGCACGACCGTGCATTAACCGTGCATTATTAACTTGCAGTTCAAGCTTGCAGAAGATGAAGCGTTGACTCGTGCGTTTTTCCATCGCGCGCGGGCGATTCCGCACGTGCGTGAAGGAAATCGCACTGTAGCAACAGAAAGCAGGAAAACAAGAAAAGCATGTAGAACCGTGCGTTTTACTCGCGCACAGGCGCTTCCGCCCGTGAGTGAACAAATCACACGATTAACCACAGAGAGCAACAAACACGAAGCTACAGGAAAGCCGTGTGTTTCCTTCGCGCACAATGCCGAAGAAATCGTGCGTCAACTGTTCGTTAAGATCGTCGGACTCAGCTCGATGGAATTTGTCGAGCTCAATTCGACATTTCTCCTGCACAAACAAAACGCACGATCACAGAGAACCGTGTGCTTAGAAAACGCACGACCGTGCGTTTTCCTTAAACCTGCATTCCAGACTTGGGGAAAATGCACCACCTACATACAAACCAATAAAACTAAAGAGAGCCCTCCAGCGTCACCGAAATGCAAAGAAAAATATCTGGAATATGCCCTTGGGGAGCACCATGTGCTTACCCCCAACAACAGAATGCGCAATTGCACACCCTTGGGCCAAAATAGTGCACAATATGGTCAATGACCGAATGATGCAAATATAAACGATAATCGGTTGAAATGCAGTGCACGAGTGAGAAAACAAGCCCAGTTGAGTCAGAAAAACTCTATATAAATCGGACTCATCACGAGCCTTAAGGATTGTGTAGAAATCTGTTAGCAGCAAGACACTGTTTGTGATGATGTTTTCCCCCTTTTTCGTATGAGTATGTGTGGCTAGAACCAGATCGGGTGGAAATTAGAGTACACACTGGTGCACGGGGATGGTATGGTACAAATGTTGGTTTAGGGTGGGAAAGGCATGGGATTGTGATGTGCTAAGGCGTGGTTTGTCTCTGTGGTTGGCTGGCTAGCCCATGATGTTGCAAGTCATGTGTGGAGAGTGTCCCGGCGAGAAAAGTCCCCTTCTGTGGAACTAACAAGAACGCCAAGCTTTGGACAAGCTCGGACGATCCCAGCTGGGTCCTGCTGGGTCTCCTTCGGTGGACTTGGTCCCGACATTATATCCGGGCCTGGGTCGTCGTGAACGGGTGGGGTCTAAAAAGGGATCTTAACATCGGCTTGTTTGAATGGCGGAATCCTGATGTTAGAAGTCAAAGCTTGCAGGCAAGCCCTGGGTTTGAGACCCATGAGCGGGTGGGGCCTATATAAGAGTTCCGTGTGGAGGCTTGTATAAGACCCTCTTTTTTTTGCAAAACCAACCGGGTCTTATGCCCAGAACTGCCACTTTGCGGTGACACCAACACACCCGGGAAGGTCGTCACTACAAAACGTCAATCCTGCCGGTCACACCGATCGCAGAAGAGTAGAATAAATATAAGAGTAATGAAAAGTCAAATATTGGTCCACAGAATCACGTGAATATAATATAATTCTCCCTGAAGAGAGAGTCCACAAAATTGATAAAACAAAGTACTAATGAGGGCCCCCACACAATACATCAAAATCCTCACTACAAATCACTCAATTGCGGAAGCAAATCTATAATATCTACTAATGGTCAGGACTCACTATCCCTGCTGGCTGGACTCCCGTGCTAGACTGCCTCGTCTACATGTGTACCAATCTCTGGGGATGCATCTCCTGGTTCGGCTCCACGATCCCCTAAAATGATTTGGTCAACGACCGTTAGTCTAAAATACTAAGTCCTATCATCCCCCGCCCCTCCCCCATGGCTCTTAGGCACCGAGCGGGGAGGAGGAAAGGGAAGATAAAGAAGGTGGAGAGTAACAAAGTAAGCAGGTGACTACAGAACTAGTCTAACATGAGCATATAACTATAACAAGTATACATAAGCAAATAGTAGGAAAGCAATATGAGTATGCACATGAACATAGGGAGCAAGTAAAAGTACAAGAAGCTAAACTAAGTAACCATGACCTATAGGAATGACCATACAAACCTATAGACCAAGTGGTTGTTTTGCAAGGCCTATTGTATAAAGAGTCTCATACCAATTTATACAATATGTGGTAAGGGTTATATTGTAAGACCCCCCCTCCCGGATCCCAAAACACGGCACGAAGGGGGGTCTTATGCCCAGAACAGCCGCCCTATGGTAGCATTAGCACACGGGCTAACCTGTACCACAAGACACATATTCTGCCAGCTACAATCAATATCAATATATACATGTCAACCCAACCATAATATAAACAAGAGAGACCAGAAGTCAAATCCACACGAAGTATATAGTCCAAATACAACAAAAGAGAGAAGCTAAAACATGCTTCTACAATATCAGAGTACAGCTATAAAAGTTGCCCAAACGGGCTACATCAGAATCTCACAACACTCATATTCGTAACAGACGGTAGCGATGACACCGTCACTTCAGGCCCCGTCGTCCTGGCCTGGCTGCCCTGCTGCATGCTCTGTGACTGCTCTACCTGTGGGGTGACCTTCTAAACGGGAAGACGTAGCAACCATTAGTCGAAAACACTAAGTGGCTTCACATCCGCTCTCCTGGCGACTCCTTGGCACTGGGCGGAGAAAAGAGCAAGGGTACAAGTACAATAATTATTGTAACAGGTACAAGCAGGTGGTAATGGTACAATAAGATTAACAACATTTTATTCTAGCAGTTCTACAAAAATAATAGCGAACTATCAAGTACATGTGTCTACAGCAGGAAAGTAACTTAACTTATAAGGATGCTCATACAAGCTTATAAGTTAAGGATCGGGTTACATAAAAATAACTCATCATATAATAGTGCCCATACAAACTTATACGATGAGGATCTTGTTTGTGCAATGTTATGTAATGGTATGTATGCTATGCAATGACTCACCCATGATCACACCATGCAAACGCAATGTCAAAATAGACTAGTAGTTCCCACTATTCGAGCAGGTAGCTAACCTATCAGGCATCAACCGCCGTGGCCAGGTGGTGACAGTAGAGCGGGCATCTCTACTACTTGGCAGGTATCCACACTACTTCACCTAGGCCTCCGTACGCCTCAACGCTAAGAACACAACAGCGGAGCCCATGCGTACTATGTCCTAGCGGGGTCTCGGGTAGATGTGCACCGAGAACACAACCCGATCTGTCCTGGTGTGACCCGGAAGGGGCCTCAGAAGAAAGCACGAGGACATAGCCCAACTGTTCACTTGGCACGGAAGGGGCCTCGGGACGTGAACACTGAGGATACAGCCCAACCGCTTAAAGTTTAATTGTCAACTCCCGTCGGTGTGATGATCGGCGAGCCCGTAGACCTGCCACACTATCCTTAACCCAGGATTACAACACCGTGTGTCGACTCAAACCATATGCAAATTCCACATCATCGTGGTATGGAAGGGGCCTCAGAAGTAAGCATGAGGACACAGCCCAACCATCCATCTATACCTCGTCTCAACACTAACCCAACTAGTGATGGTCAACACCGCACTTACATCCCTCCACAATACTACCTGTAGGGAGACTACGCTCTAAGTATTGGACTACTAAATTTCATTCCAAGCCTCAAATATACTCATGGACATAGTTTATCTTTCTATAGGTCATTCCAAATGATTTCAACATAATATAACATAATGCACATAAATAAAAGTCTACCAATTTCTGACAAGTCACTATGTTTAAATAAGCTTGTTTCACAATTCAGTTATATGAAATCCAATTAGTAATCTTCATCATTCATAGCACTACGGTGGTTAACATAAAATAGTTCACCAAAATCTCGAGTTAATTTGCAACATCAATTACACCGGATCCAAATTCATATTATATAAAACCCAGAATTTAAGTGCAGAATAAATCTGGACAGCAAATTCAACCGGATATTCTCGAATCTACAGGAAACCGGTGAGGACGTGTAACCACTCGATGGAAAGGTCTTTCCATGGGCTACGGGTTTTATGTTCATACCACAACCCAGATTCAATAGTATCAAACCTGAAATTAGCCTTGAAGTCTGTTGCATACAGATCACAATTTCTGCATGTAGGATTTATCAGACGTCATGTTCGTTCAAACTTTCTTGTGGCTACAGACTTCGCATGAAGACATGCATCCACTCATTGGAAAGGTATTTTCAAGAGCTTCAACTATCGTGTTATGTTGAAAGCCCAGATCTGGCCATATCACATCAGGCAATGGCCAAGAAGATTACTGCGCGCAGAACACAGATTCTGCATGCATCTTAAAGAGGAATGAATGACATCGGTTCATCTTCCTCCTCAAGTCGATCCTCCAAAATCACCTCCAGAAATTCCTCCACCCTTATTCACCCTCATGAGGCATTTACTCTTCACGAATCCATCCCCTTCTTTGCATAGAAGGTTGGAGAGGTTGAAGACACACCTAGCCTTAGAGCACAAGCCCTAGGGCGTCCTCCTCCTAGAGAAATCACCATCTCGCAAGTCTAGACTCTTTTGAGTCGACATCTCACCCAGATAACTACAGATCTAGCACAAATGGAGAGGGGAGGAAGCTCACCTCATTTCCGGTGTTTCCACTATTTCCGGCCATGGATCGTGTAACTCTTCTTGGCGACATCTTCTCCTTCATGGCGACGACGGATCTTCTCCTCCAAAACTTTCTCCAGCAGTTTCCCTCTCTACAGAAGTTTCTCTCAGGAAATAGGGGATGAAATGAGCATGGAAACGACTCGGGTTTTCTCTTCCCCTTATATATGAAACTTGACACGGGTAGGGACACGCCCGTGTCCTTATCCGTGTCCTGCTTCGGGCGAAGCGTCAACGACAGTTTCAGCGTCGGTTCAACACTCGACAAGGGTAGGGACACGCCCGTGTCCCGACCCGTGTCCACATGACACGGCCGTGTTCCCTGGCCATGTCCTTCTCTGGATACATTTCGACGAACTCAACTCGACACAACAACACACGGGTAGGGACACGCCCATGTCTCCACCCTTGTCATACAATTTGTCGATCTCAACACGTAGTTCATCGATCTCGACACGCTCTATCGTGTGTAATTAGACACACACGGGTAAGGACACGCCCATGTCGCTACCCGTATCATATGATGTCGACACACCTCGTTGATCTCAACAAGTTGTGTCGAGTTCAACTCAACGCACACGCACACGGGTAAGGACACGCCCGTGTCTCTATCCGTGTCACTTCACAAAGGTAGTGACACGCCAGTATCACTACCCGTGTCCTTCTATGGACATACTCGAGACTTCGACTCGAGAGCTGGCCACTCCCACACCGGTACGGACACGCTTGTGTCTCTACCCGTGTACTATGCTTGACTGATTTCTCCTCCTGTCCACATGTGCTTCCCGGTTGTCAGCACTCCCCACGAACCCTAGTCAGCTCTCCTGACTCAAAAACACGCACGAGGGGCCTAGTGCGATTTCGGACGTTACAAATCCTATAAACAAAATAAAAGATTTCGTCCCCGAAATCAGGCTTAGGCTATGCGGAGAAAAGCATAACAGAAAATATAATATGCTTTTAAATAAAATTACCTTGAGCAAACAACTCCGGGTAGTGTTTTTGCATCAAATCCATCGGCTCCCATGTATATTCCTCCTTCCCATGATTAGTCCATAACACCTTCACCAAGGGAACACTTTTGTGGCGTAACATTCTTGTCTCGTTATCTACGATCCGCACCGGTTCTAGTCGCACGGACCTATCCTATGCCACAACACCATCAGTTGTGGGGATGTATATATCGGGCTGCAACAGCGCCTTCCGAAGCGATGACACATGGAACACGTCGTGGAGGTTCTCTAGCTCGGACGGTAACTCCAACCGATAGGCCAACGGGCCAATCCTTTCCAATATAGTATAAGGCCCAATATACCTTGGGCTGAGCTTTTTCACACCACGCACACGTGACACTCCATTCATCGGTCGGATTTTCAGGAACACCTTATCACCCACTTGGAACTCCACCATCCAGTGTCTTGCATTATAATACTTCGCCTGCCGACTTTGAGCCTCCAACATGCGATCCCATATCTGTCTAACCGCCGCATCGGTATAATCAATATATTCAACACCCAAAGCCTTCGGGTCTTCATCTTGCACCAAAGACAAGGGGGTTCTACACCTTCTTCCATAAAGAGCTTCATAGGGAGCCATGTCGATACTATCTTGGTGGCTGTTGTTCTAGGAGAATTCTACCAACGGTAAGAGTCTTTCCCACGGCTCTCCTCTATCCAACACACATAATCTCAACAAATCTTCCAATGTCCGGATGGTCCTTTCAGATTGCCCGTCCGTCTGAGGATGAAACGCGGTGCTGAAGGTAAGGCGCGAGCACAAATACGCCTGTACCGCTTTCCACTCCTTGGAGGTATACCGACCATCATGATCAGACACGATCGTCTTAGGCACGCCATGATACCATACGAATTGCTCCACAAAGAGGCGTACTAAGACATCCACATGAGCTTTTTTCTTCATTGGGATAAACCGGGCTACTTTCGTCATGCGATCAACTATCACCCACACCAAATCATTTCCTGAGCGTGAGCGAGGTAACCTACGGAAAAAGACCATGGAGATATCCTCAAACTTCCACTCGGGGATGGGCAACGATTGTAGCAAACCACTGGGACTCTTGCATTCTGCCTTCACCCTTTGGCAAGCTTCGCAATGTGTAACAAAATATCAGACATCCTTTTTCATTCCCGGCCAACACATTGTCTTCCGTAGGCCGACATACATCTTAGCAATGCCCGGGTGCACTGAATATTGAGAGAAATGAGCCTCTCTCAAGATATCCTCCCGGATTTTATCGCCTTTGGGAATGTAGAGCCGGCCACGAAAATAAACGAGGCCGTCTTTTAGCGTATACTCATCCGTAGTCCCATCTTCGATTGACTTGATTGCCGGGGCCAGAGCCGCATCCATTCCTTGCTCCACTCTGATTTGGTCCCGGATATCACAAACTATGCTCATGCTTGCCAAGTACTCTGTATACTCTGCCGAAGGAGCCTTAAATATCAACGTAATATCCATCTCCTCAATCATCCGAGCCAACTCCATACTCATCAACCGAGACTCTGGGCTAGAACCTGGTACCTTTCTACTCAATGCATCGGCCACCGAGCTCGCCTTTTCGGGGAGGTAGTTCATGGTGAACTCATAGTCGCATAGAAATTCTAACCACCACCGTTGCCTCAGGTTCAACTCCTGCTGTGTATGAACGTACTTCAAGTTTTTGTGGTCTGAAAAGATCTCGCAGTGGACGCCGTATAGATAATGCCTCCAAATCTTCAAGGCGAACACCACTGCTCCCAATTCCAAATCATGAACCGGGTAATTGATTTCATGCTTCTTCAACTATCTTGAAGCATAGGAAATCATGTGTCCGTGCTGTATCAACAACGCTCCCATCCCTTGTTATTATGCATCAGTGTAAACTTGAAATCCTTCCTTCCCAAACGGAAGTGCAAGGATGGGGGCGGAGGTAAGTCTATCCTTCAGCTCCTGGAACACCGCTTCACATTGGGGTGTCCACTCAAATGGAACACCTTTCTTCGTTAATGAAGTAAGAGGAAGAGCAATATTTGAAAATCCTTTTACGAACTTGTGGTAGTACCCGGCAAGTCCAAGGAAACTCCTCACATCGGCCGCCGACTTCAAGTGCGACCACTCCTTCACGACACGCACCTTGGCCAGATCCACCGCTAGTCCTGCTCCACTGATCACATGCCCCAAGAAATCAACCTCTTTAAGCCTGAATTCGCACTTGCTGAACTTGGCGAACAAGGCGTGCTCTTTTAATTTCTTCAATACCAAGGTCAAGTGCTCAACATGATCCTCCTCCGTCTTTGAGTAGACCAAGATGTCGTCGATGAAAACAATGACGAAGACATCCAAATAAGGTTCAAACACCTTGTTCATCAGGCTCATGAAGGCCGAAGGGGCATTTGTGAGCCAATATGGCATTACTGTGAACTCGTACAGTCCATATCTTGAACTAAAGGCCGTTTTCTGGATGTCACCTTCTTGTATTCTCCACTGATAATACCCTGAGCGCAAGTCCAGCTTAGAAAACCAATGCGCTCCCACTAGTTGATCGAACAACTAGTCGATCCGAGGTAGCGGATAAGTGTTCCGCATCGTCAGCCGATTGAGTTCCCGATAGTCTATGCACAAACGCAGGGTTCCATCCTTCTTCTTCACGAACAATACAGGGGCTCCCCAGGGTGACGAACTGGGGCGAACGAACCCTGACTCCACTAGTTCTTGCAGTTGAACTCTAAACTCCGCGAGTTCCTTCGGTGTCATTCGGTAAGGGGCCTTGGATACCGGATTGGCACCCGGTACTAGATTAATCTGGAAGTCAACCTCTCTTTACGGGGGTAATCCTGGCAGTTTCTCAGGAAATACCTCGGGGAAGTCCCGCACTACCCGTACGTCTTTTATGTCCAATGCTATCTCCTTCAACTCGAACCAGATCCTAAAGACTTCATCCCCCTTCATATGGTCTTTTACTGTCTGAACTGAAGATAACAACATGCGAGGTGCGAAGCTAATACCTTGGAAGATGACATCGGAGTCCCCATGTCTCAAGTAGATTCGTTTCTCTGCACAGTCAATCCTTGCAAAGTGCCAGTCCAACCACGTCATGCCCAAAATGATGTCAAACTCTGGCATTCTCAAGACCATGGCAGGTGTCTCAAAGGCCTTTCCTTCAATGAATATCTCGAGCTCACACTTAGCGGCTGCAATCATCTCCGAGCCGTTTGGTAGACGCACTCGTTCGGGCTATACCAATAAAGTATTGTACTCCCTCCATGTCCTTAATGAAATCTTCAGACACAAAGGAGTGCGAGGCACCGTTATCGAACAACGCATAGGCCGTCTTCCCGCCAACTATCACGGTGCCTAAGTACCAAAAACAAAAACTTGTTGCTAGGTGTCTAGTATGTCTCAAGCAACTTTAAGTTTAAAAAAAGAAAAATGTGATAATTACTTAAATCATACATGCAATCACATCTTGGGGATTCCGTTCTTGCGCCATGTCCAGCGCGTACAGTTGATCCCGAGCAGGGCCGGGGTTTCCTCATCGCGGTTCTCGTACTCGACCACGCATATAACCATGCCCCTGCGGAGCTGCCGGAGGGGGAGCAGGAGGGACATTCCCATACAACCGCGGGCAGAAACGTCGAATGTGGCCCGACTGGTTGCATTCAAAACACACCAGACCATGACGCCCTTCATGTTGCTGAAATTGTTGAGGCTAAGGCGGTGGAGGCAACACAGGCGGCTGCGGAACTGGATGCTCCACTCTAAAGTCTTGGTGGAAACGTCCTGCACCTCTTTGATGGCTTCTTCCTCCTCTGAAGTCCCACCTCCTTCTATTTCTTGGACCAGCTTCCATCACATCTTCCACAGGCCTCTTACCACTACTCAAGTGATCCGCCTCCAATCTCTTCGCCATGTCGATAATCTTCACCAAGCTAGCATCCGCTATAAACAAAAGGGCCTGCCTTAGGGGATCTCACAGCCCTTTGTAGAAACGCTTGGCGTATCCTGTATCATCCAGGTCATATGAGTCCGCGAACCTTGAGAGATGCTGGAACTCTCGCTGGTATTCTGTAACCGATTATGATCCCTACTTCAGTAGTAAAAACCTCTGCTCGAGCTCGTCTCGAGCCAATTTAGGAATGAAGTTCTCCAAGAAGACACCCGAGAATTCGCTCCAACTTATCTCGGTATACACTCGTCCTTGGAATGTGGAGCCCATGAGTGACTTCAACCACCTCTTAGCATGCAGATCCAAGACGGACACTGCCAACGATACATCCATGTTGGCCGGGCAACAGATCCCCACCGATAGCTCTTGGACCGTGTGAAGAAATTCCTCCGTGCGTATGGCCGACTCCGTACCGAGTTAGGCGGGAGGGGAGAGAGCCCGAAAGGTGCTTAGCCAGTTAGAGCCCGGAGCCTGTTGTTGAACCGGAGACTGCTACGCCCTAAAGGCATCCAGGATGGCGGTGAGCGTCTGCCCCAACTCGGATTGTTGAAACTGAGTGGGTATGGAAGGGGCAGGAGTGCCCCCCATTGGCTTAGTGTGCACTAGAATCTACACGTAAAACAAAAATGTATGGTCAGATTGTCTAATCTTGAGGTCAAAGTTGGACAACTTAGTGTGAATTACATATGGGCACACCACTGCTTCCGCTAAGTCAGTTTGTCCGCAAACTGACTAATTGAACGAGGGTGGCACTATTGTTGAATGAATTCTTTAGTTGAGGATCGTGGAAAACTGATACCATTTGTAAGTCCACCCCCCTCCCGGATCCCAAAACACGGCACGAAGGGGGGTCTTATGCCCAGAACAGCCACCCTGCTGTAGCATTAGCACACGGGCTAACCTGTACCACAAGACGCCTATTCTGCCAGCTATAATTAATATCAATATATACATGCCACCCCAACCATAATATAAACAAGAGAGAAGAGAAGTCAAATCCACACCAAGTATATAATCCAAATACAACAAAAGAGAGAAGCTAAAACATGATTCTACAATATCAGAGTATAACTATAAAAGTTGCCCAAACGGGCTACATCAGAATCTCACAACACTCAAATCTGTAACTGACGGTAGCGACGGCACCGTCACTTCAGGCCCTGTCGTCCTGGCCTGGCAGCCCTGCTGCATGGTCTGCGGCTGCTCTACCTGCAGGGTGACCTCCTAAAAGGGAAGACGTAGCAACCGTTAGTCGAAAACATTAAGTGGCATCACATCCGCTCCCCCGGCGACTCCTCAACACCGGGCAGAGAAAATAGCAAGGGTACAAGTATAATAATTTGTGTAACAGGTACAAGCAGGTGGTAGTGGTACAATAAGATTAATAGCATTTTATTCTAGCAGTTCTACATAAACAATAACAAACTATCAAGTACATGTGTCTACAGCAGGAAAGTAACTTAACTTATAAGGATGCCCAAACAATCTTATAAGTTAAGGACCGGGTTACATAAAAGTAACTCATCATATAAGAGTGCCCATACAAAATTATACGATGAGGATCTTGTTTGTGCAATGTTATGTAATGGTATGTATGCTATGCAATGACTCATCCATGATCATACCATGCAAACGCTATGTCAATATAGACTAGTAGTTCCCACTATTCGAGCAGGTAGCTAACCTCTCAGTCATCAACCGTCGTGGCCAGGTGGTGACAGTAGGGCAGGAATCTCTACTACTAGGCGAGTATCCACACTACTTCACCTAGGACTCCGTATGCCTCAATGCTAAGAACACAAAAGCGGAACCCATGCGTACTATGGCCCAGCAGGGTCTCGGGTAGATGTGCACCTAGAACACAGCCCGAACTGTCCTGGTGTGACCAAGAAGGGACCTCGGAAGAAAGCATGAGGACACAGCCCAACCATTCACTTGGCACGGAAGGGGCCTCGGGACGTGAACACCAAGGACACATCCCAACCGACCAAAGTCTAACTGTCAACTCCCATCGGTGTGACGAACGGCGAGCCCGTAGACCTGCCACACTATCCTTAACCCAGGATTACGACACCGCGTGTCGACTCACACTGCATGCAAATTCAACATCACTGTGGTATGGAAGGGGCCTTGGAAGTAAGCACGAGGACACATCCCAACCATCCATCTATACCTCATCTCAACTGTTAACCCCGAAATCGGCGATCCTTCCCAAGTGAGCCAGCTCGCTCGTCACGGCCTGCCCCGGGATCCTCCTGGAGGCCGTGATGCCCTAGTTAGGGCGAACAGAATTTTCTGTCCGCTCAGGCCGCGCAGCTTGCGCGGTCTCAGCGGTCTGACCGACCAGGCCACATGCCTTCCCTTGGTCGGCAGGGTCCACGGACTGCTTCCGCAGTCCGCCTCTGCAGGTCGCCCCCCTTTTTCAGCTTAACCGCAAGGTTATTTCCGCATGACTCTCTCTGCCGGACTCAACTACCTATCCTACCAGGCCGGCAATAGGTCGCATATCCCTTTGCCCAGCAACACGGGCAGCCGACTCCTCCAGTCCGCCTGCAGGGAGCGGACTCCAACTCCGGCTACCCACCAAGACCAGCAGCAACGTCCCGTTCATCGTGAGCTCGGTGGACTCAAAGTGTGGTCTAGACATCCAGTCCGCCTTCATTGGTGAACCCCAATAGCAACAGCTAGGATCCCTCTCCAACGCAAGAGGACTCAGCTTCGCAGTAGCCGCGGACTCGACGGACTTGGCGGATTCTCTATGTAGTCCGCCCTTTCCATCGCCAGCACCAGCTTCTCGGCAGCAGTACCAGCCTCCTCCTCAGTCCGCAGGCCGTTCATAGGCTCCGACAGTAGTAGCAGACTTCTCCCTCAGTCCGCAGTCTTGGTGCGGACTCAGTCAGTAGTGGCGGACTCCTCGAAGTCCGCCATACAGTAGACCCTCCAGAAGACTCCCAGTCCACATAACCTCGTGCGGACTCGCCAGAATCCGCGGGCACTCTCCTGATCGCACCCCTTACAGCTCGCTCAGTTCAGCAGCGGCGGACTCAGCGTATTCTCCTTGCAGTCCGCCGCTTGTCCTCCAGCATCCGCCATGACAGCAATAGGCGGACAGTCCCAGCTCAGTAGTGACGGACTCCTCGAACCCGCATCGCAGTCTGCCACTGAGTCTCCCATTTTGCCGACAACAGCTCCGGCTTCAGTCCCAAGTCCCAGTCTGCGCGGCCTTTTGCGGGCTCGGCGGACTCCGTCTCCATCTCGCTCAAGGTACCGTCTCACCGGGGGTAACGTCACTGCAAGCCGTTACCTCCTTGGGCCTATAAATAGCCCCCCATTCCTCTCATGTGGGGGGGGGGGATGTCTCGTCATCGCCAAGGTGCTCACGCTCGAAGTCAGCCAGCAAGCCCTCCTCATGCGGATTCCGTTTCTCAGACCACACCCGTCTCTGCGCCTTAAGCCGCACGGCCTGCTAGCCTCTGGTTCTCCAGTTCGCGCGGTCTCCAGTTTCCCTTAACCACGCGGCCTGCCGGCTTCGCTCTTTAGTCCGTGCGGCCTCCTCTGGCATTCTTCTTGCTTAGCCGCCAGCTTCCTTCTTGTACCCTTTATTGCTTTGTTGTAAAGGTGTATTAGCAAGTTGTAACTCTCGCTATTAATAAAATGAAAGCCCGTCGCAAGAGTGGCGTTTAAGCCGCGGCGGGCGAATTCTGCTGTTGCCACTGCTAGCGCCCCCCTCTCTCTCCCTTCTTCCTAGATCAGCTCAGCTCCTTCGTCAACCAACCTGCAAGCACAACCGTCATAGTAACCCTCTGCTCGACAGCTCCTGATCAACCTCCTCTCATCAGCCTTCCCGGCTGCTCTCAGCACCCTCTCCTCTATCCCTGCAACATCCATGACAAGAAATTTCTCCACTCTCGAGTACTCAGAAGCTTCCTTCCTTCCTCTTCCCCGACAGCCTTCATCCTCTTCCTCTCCTAGCTTGTGAGACCGAACACACTCCCTCCGAGTTAGCTGCCCGGTACCGTTTTCGCACATCAACAGTTAACATGCAACCTTCAGATCGAAACAGACGGTGAACAGCAATTGTTTCCCATATCAGATCGTCATTCAGCCAAGAACCTTGCACCAAGACCCAGCGAAGATCCTCTCTGGGAGGCCTTTGAGCAATCACGCAGTGAAAACGCTCAATAGTTCCAAGCAACCAACCAAATGCTCGCTATGATCATGCAGCGACTAGACTCTCAACCTGCAATAGCTCCAGTTGCTTCACCTACTCCAATCAATCCAACACCAACTTTGGATCATCAGCAAGCTTGTCCACCAGCTTGCCCGCCGGTCTATCATCCTTACACATCAACCTTCCCGCAAGGTCCTGCAGCCCCGCTACGACCTCAAGATGAAGAATTTGCTGCTCGCCAAAACTTCTTCCTGGAAGCAGCCCGGGGAAGTCCTGCTAGATTTCTCAATTTTCAGGGAAGTCATCCCTACCCTTTATCTCCGGCCTTTGCTCCTCCTGCAGCAACCTTTCTTTTTTATCGTCCTGCTTGTTTTGCAGTTGCAGCTTATGCCCCCTTCTTTCCTTATGCTGTAGGGGAACAAGAAGAACCTTCACAATTCACAGAGAATGTTCGCTATGAGCCAACTCCAGCTAACTTCAGAGAACCCAGGTTACCAATCTACACAGGAGAGACTGATCCAGTGAAGCACCTTCAAGCCTTCGAATCGGCCGTTGCTCTCAAAACCCTTTCAGATGCAACCAAGTGCAAGCTCCTTGTCACTACTTTTGATGGGCAAGTGAGTGACTGGTTCTATGGCCTCCATCCTCACTACATCACTTCCTTCGTTGATCTACAAAGGGAGTTTCTTCTCAGATTCTCTACCTCAACTAAGACAAAGGGCGTTCTCGAAGCCCTCTTTGAGATCAAGCAGCGAGAGAATGAAACTTGTTCTCAGTTTGTTGATCGATTCCGAAGAGAGATTTTGGACATCGAGATTGCTGATCAAGAAATGTATAGAGTATCTCTTATTCACGGTATTCGTGAAGGGCCTCTCAAGTTTGAAGCCAATGTCAGAGCTCCAAGAACATACCAAGAGTTGATTTCATTAGCCAACTCATACATCCGAGGCGAAAAAAGCAACCCAGGCTTCGTCTTCAAGCTCATATCAGAGAAAGATCCTTTTCACAAACAGCCTCCAAGGTCTCCTCACAATCATTTCCCAACTCACTCAATAAAGGAGAGAAGGTTTCAACGCCATCGATACTCCTTCCCGAGCCGTGATCGTGCTCAAGACCCATTGCTACCACTAGCTCCGTGTTCACAAGCAGCAGTAGTTCATCAGCAGCAAGACAATGACTTGCATGTGTCTGATCTCGACGAGGCCATGCAAGAAGTAATCCAAATCATGAAAGATAGGGCCAGCTACAAAAATCCCTATCGGCCAACCGATTAAAAGTCTAGAGATTCAGAGCCTTACTGTGAATTCCACAAAGAGCAAGGTCACCTAACTGAAAACTGCCGAGCATTCCGCCAGCTTATGCAAAGGATGCTCTGGTAGGGTAATATGCGTGACCTGCTTCCCAAAGAAGATCGCCCTGATCCAGCAACTTCAAAGGGCAAAGAAGTTGTAGATGTTCCTTGCTCCTCAAAAGGAGTCAACCTAGGCGAAGTGCCTCCTCGCCACGTTGTTAATAAAACTATCGAATGCTTCGATGCTGATGACGAGGGTGTGCTTGGAAGGCTATTCTAAGCCAACAATGGACATCACTATTCCACAATTCTCCTCACAACCTTGATGGGTTATCTCTACTCTTACCCTTTCAAACATTCTCTTGGCAAAACACTTCTTAGTGTTCTTTCTTATTTTTCAACAAAGCTTTTATTTGGGATCTTATACAGACACAGTTCCCTTCTTGTGATACTTCCTTCTATCTTTTCTCTTTGCCAAAGAGATCACTACACATGTGAGATATCTCCAAGTCCGAAATGCTCCCTCCGTAGATTGTTCTCTGGCACGACCGCTTCAACCACATATGGCGGGAGTATACCCATATGTGTAGTGGGAGCCATTCAATCTACGATGTTGGGCTTCAGAATTTGGATCCTAGCCGGCATCTGACACAGAGTGTGTGCTAGGGGAGCCCCATGTGTTAGCTCTGCTGTGCTTCGCAGAGGATACATTACAGTTACGGTGATATTTGCTTGACAAGCAATGGCGATCAAACGTAGCCATGTCTCTTTGATCATCTCACAACTGTGATGGCTGAACACTCTCTGGTACTCTCAAGCCGTGCCTTCGCGGGATCCCACAACTCCACTGATCAATCCGTAGACAAGCAATAAGCCACTTGGCGCAACTAGTCTCATTGATCAGTGATGATTGTACCAGAGGCAAGTGAGAAGTGCATCTATCGATCCTTCTCAGGATTTTCCCTTGCTTTTCTCCTTTGTGCCCTCCTAGAGGATCTGCGGCCAGCCCTCTTTGAGTAGGACTATAGTCGGGATGATTTTTTCAGGAAAGCGATGCATAAGGCCCACAGGGAACACCTGTGGCAGCATCCAACCTTCTTTAGTCATTTCCGAGTATAGACCTCTTTTTTGTCAACTGCATTCTTTCACATGGTGAACATGTTAATCTGACCTACCAAAAGGATTTCCAGCATTCACTTTACTTATGCTCATCTTATATGCATCGCTTCCTCAAGCTCTATCAGATGATGGTTCATAGAGCTATTCATTACTCTTATCAAAATCTAATGGTATCAAACATTGGTCAAAGAATCTTACTCTCCTCAATCATCAAACCATGCTATTGTAATCTAGTTAAGATTGGCAGAATTCGTCAAGTTCCTTCTCTGCTAATCTGATCATGTCCATCCAGCCATATCAACAGTTAACGCTTGATTTACTGATCTGGGCTTCATGATAAAGAGTTCATCAGGCATTTTCCTTGCCATTTGGTCATGTCCACTTTATCTCATCAACAGTTAACACTTGCAAGCCTTCTCTTAGGTACTTACAAGCTCTTTTCATATATATATGTCTGCTTTTAACTCTTTTCTTGCAGAGACTAGCGGACACTTGCAAGCCTTCTTCACAGGTACTTGCAAGCTATTTTCATATTTTGTCTACTCCTAACTCTTTTCTTGCAGAGACTAGTAGACACTTGCAAGCCTTCTTCACAGGTACTTGCAAGCTATTTTCATGTTTTGTATGCTCCTAACTCTTTTCTTGCAGAGATTAGCAGACACTTGCAAGCCTTCTTCAAAGTTACTTGCAAGATATTTTCATATATATATATATATATGTCTTCTTCTAACTCTTTTCTTGCAGAGGCTAGCCGACACTTGCAAGACTTCTCCCAGGTACTTGCAAGCTTCTTTCATATATTGTCTATTTCTGACTCTTCTCTTTGTAGAGATCAACAGACACCTGCAAGTCTCATCCAGGTACTTGCAGTTTAATTCATTATTCTATGTCTGCGGCTCACTCTTTTTCTTAGCAGTGGTTAGCAGACACCTGCAAGCCTCTTCCAGGTACTTGCAGCCTATTTTTTGTATACAATACCTGCTCCTAACTCTCTTCTTGTAGAGATCAGCAGACCCTTGCAAGTTTCTTCATAGGTACTTGCAAGTTACTCACATATATCATGTTTGTTCCTAACTCTCATTTTGTAGAGATCATTCGATACTTGCAAGTTTATTCACAGGTACTTGCAAGTTACTTTCATATACCATGCATACCCTTAATTCTTCTCTTTGCAGAAACCAGCAAAGACTTGCAAGTTCCTTTCAGGTACTTGCAGCTCATTTTTCCTTCTTGTGTACTCTTCATCCTTCCCTTTTTGCAGAGGATAACAGGTGCTTGAAACCCTCCATCATGTACTTGCAAGTTATTATGCCTTTATATTTTCCTCTCACTTTCATTTTGCAGAACTTAGTGGAAGACACATCTTCTTAATTTTGCAAAAGCAAACTCAGGTACACACTCGATGTACCACCCATTCATGCCTACCCTAAATTTCCTCTTGCAGGAAAATAGACAGGCAGCATCAAACTCTTAAGGAGAGGCTTCAGGTTCTATCTCTCCTTGCCCCCCATCTCTTTCCGTTGGGGTGGATCACGATTTTCACGGGTCTCCAACTTTTTCGAAGTTCTATCCGGAACTTAAAAAAGTGCGGGGATTATGTTAACCCCGAAATCGGCGATCCTTCCCAAGAGAGCCAGCTCGCTCGTCACGGCCTGCCCCGGGTTCCTCCTGGAGGTCGTGATGCCCTAGGGAGGGTGGACAGAATTTTTTGTCCGCTCAGGCCGCGCGGTTTGCGCGGTCTCAGAAGTCTGACCGACCAGGCCGCGCGCCTTCCCTTGGTTGGTAGGGTCCGCGGACTGCTTCTGCAGTCCGCATCTGTAGGCCGCCCCATTTTTCAGCTTAACCGCAAGGTTGTTTCCGCAGGACTCTCTCTACCGGACTCAACTACCTATCCGCCCAGGCCGACAACAGGTCGCATATCCCTTCGCATGGCAATACGGGCAGCCGACTCCTCCACTCTTCCTGCAGGGTGCGGACTCCAACTCTGGCTACCCGCCAAGACCAGCAGCAACGTCCCGTTCATTGCGAGCTCGACGGACTCGAAGTGTGGTCGAGACTTCCAGTACGCCTTCATTGGTGAACACCAACAGCAACATCCAGGCTCCCTCTCCAACGCAAGCGGACTCAGCTTCGCAGCAGCCGCAGACTCGACGGACTTGGCGGATTCTCTATACAGTCCGCCCTTTCCTTTTCCAGCACCAACTTCTCGGTAGCAGTACCATCTTCCTCCTCAGTCCGCAGGCCTTTCATAGGCTCCGCCAGTAGTAGCAGACCTCTACCTCAGTCCGCAGTCTATGTGCGGACTCAGTTAGTAGTGGCGGACTCCTCGCATTTCGCCACACAGCAGACCCTCCAGAAGAGTCCCAGTCCGCATAACCTCGTGCGGGCTCGCCAGACTCCGCGGGCACTCTCCTGCTCGCACACCTTACAGCTCGCTCAGTTCAGCAGCAGCGGACTCAGCAGATTCTCCTTGCAGTCCGCCGCTTGTCCTCCAGCATCCGCCATCCCAGCAATAGGCGGATAGTCCCAGCTCAGTAGTGACGGACTCCTCGAACCCGCATCGCAGTCCGCCACTGATTCTCTCATTTTGCCGACAGCAGCTCCGGCTTTAGTCCCAAGTCCCAGTCCGTGCTGCTTTTTACGGGTTCGGCGGACTCCGTCTCCATCTCGCTCAAGTTACCGTCTCACCGGGGGTAACGTCACCGCAAGCCGTTACCTCCTCGGGCCTATAAATAGCCCCCCATGCCTCTCATATGGGGGGAGGTCTCGTCATCGCCAAGGTGCTCATGTTCAAAGTCAGCCAGCAAGCCCTCCTCCTGCGGACTCCGATTCTCAGACCGCACCCGTCTCTGCGCCTTTAGCCGCGCGACCTGCCAGCCTCTAGTTCTCCAGTTCGCGCGGTCTCCGGTTTCCCTTAACCGCACGGCCTGCCGGCTTTGCACTTCTGTAACACCCCTTATCCGTCGCATAGTATATAGCAGTAGGTCCGGCCGGGGCCCGACGCCATATACTACAGACAGACCGGGTGGTTACTTATGGAAACCATCCAACCAATCTCAACGTCCTACACAGAGCATTCTAGCGGAAGCAGTTTATAAAAGTTGTAACAAAGAACCCAGCATTAAAGCATGAATGTCCACTAATACAAAATAGGAATGTTATACAAAATACCAACATAAGCCTTAAGGCCTTACAAAATGTTTCACTTGATATTACATGATTTACAAACCACGGCACGCAGGCCGGTCATACATGAATAAAGCAGTAAACAATTCCATTTGGGCCTTCGAGGGCCGGCTTCGCAAAAAGGGCTTTAGCCCGCTATTGACCGCTTGGTCCAGCAGCACCTGCAAGCAACAAGCCACCGCACGGTGGCAAAACAAGGCAACGGTCAGCAATGCTGACCAAATTATAACGATCCCGCCCCCAACTCGGGGCGGCGATGCTCCTTCCCTGCATTTCATTAGCATAAGCGAGCAATATATATATATATATAGCCATTTCATCACACACGTTGGCTTGCACGGCCACACGCCCCGTGCTCTCAGGGCACATTCTCGGTGAACCAGTTGATGTCACGTCAATTAAAGCCATAGACATTCCGGACTCACCACCGCCAGTTTGACGGCCAAACCTATGAGCAATTTGTCTTCCTGGCCTGGGTCACGACAATTTAAGCCATTGACAGTCGAAGACCGTAATCTATGCCAACGGTAAGTGCCACGTGCCTTTAGGTCTCTTTAACCGAACGACATTGAACGGGTACGGTTCCATCTAACCCGTGCTCACATCGCAACGACAATTTAAGTCATATGCGCGGGTCAAACTTCCACCGCGTCCCATATCCATCACAATTCACATAACCCGGTTATGTTCAAGTTGGCGCTCAGGCCACCAAGTTGGTAAGATCTCGTATCCGCCCAGTTTTCTGGGTGCACCTTTGGGTTAGTCCCCAAGGCTCCCTGCTGCAATCTACCGCATAGAAAACCCGAAAAACAACCAATAGCACGGAGTCTTCTCCGGCATTATGCAATGCAACATCACCGATCCAGACCAACATGTCCAGGTAGGCTTCACATATCATGCCTATATCCGTTCTCGCTTACGGACTCTAAACAATGGGGACTTCACATATCTACCCGAAGGAACGCCTCCAACTCTCCGCAAACTCGCGAGAGCTGGCTTACTATGCAAAGAAAGAGAGCTACTCATGCTCAAGATGAGGATCGTTACCCTAGCGTTCCTCTTTGGCGCCATTGAAAAGTAATCGGATGAAAAGCACCGCACTAGCTTTGCCTCCGTGGATCCGGAGTCTTCTCGCGATTCAGAGCTTCGAAGCTCCTCCAATGGCGGGATCTAGCTCCTTCTTCCTTCCTTGGCTCTCTACTTTCTCTAAGGTTTTAGAAAGCTAACCACTCATGAAAAGTGAGGTTTTCTAAGTCCAATCCTGGGTATATCCCTTCAGGAACAACCCCCAGCCGTTGGATCTCAAAATAAGGAAACGAACGGCTTTGATTCGGGACTGAAATGCCCAATCTGGACCGAACACGGCCTGGCACACGCCCGTGTCCAGGGCCGTGTGCCTCATTCGCCGTCAAAATCGGCTCGCCTGGAACCTCACACGGGTATCGAACACGCCCGTGTTCGAGCTGACATGCCCGTGTTCCATGTGACACGGCCGTGTGGCCGGCCGTGTACCCCTATCATTTTTCCCCAAAAACAACCCGAGCACTGCACGGGTTCTAGGACACGCCCGTGTCCTTACCCGTGTCACCTCAACACGCCCGAAAGCCAGGCCGTGTAAACGGTCTCGACACTCGACACTTCGTCGAGCGAAGATCGTCGACCTGATGACACGGCCTTGGACACGCCCGTATCCTAGGCTGTGTGCCTTGTCTCGACACAATGTCGAGACCAAAGTGTCGACTTCCCGGGACGAGTGTCGACACGGGTTGACACGCCCTGCGACACACCCGTGTCGCAGGCCGTGTGCCATGTCTCGATACTTCGTCGAATGTAGAGTGTCAACTTCGCGGAGTGTCGACACGGGTCGACACGCCCTGCGACACGCCCGTGTCACAGGCCGTGTGCCCAGTCTCGACACAATGTCGAGACCAAAGTGTCGACTTCCCGACTGAGTGTCGACACAGGCTTGACACGCCCTGGGACACGCCCGTGTCCCAGGCCGTGTGCCTGCTGCCAGAACCCAAACTGGCCCAAAACGTCCCCCTTTGCTCCTTTGAGTTTCGGGGCGTTACAACTCTCCCCCTCTTAAAAGAATTTCGTCCACGAAATTATATAAAGGAAATACATGTAAAAAACCAAAAATTGTACCTAAGCGGAACAACTCCGGATACTCGTCAAGCATAGTCTGCTCTCGCTCCCAAGAGAGCTCCTCACGACCGCAATTGTCCCACCGGACTTTGACCATCCTGATCTCTTTATTGCGTAGCCGCTTGACCTCCGACTCCTCAATCCGCACGGGCTTGGCCTTTGTCGTTAGCCCACTATCCACCGGCACTTGATCAACCGCGATCACTTGCGTAGGCTCTTGCACCGCCTTCCGAAGCACTGAAATGTGGAATACATCATGTAAACCACTAAGCTCCACTGAAAGCTTCAACCGATAGGCCGCTTCACCAACTCGCTCCAGAACCTCAAACGGTCCAAGGTACCTCGGGCCTAGCTTTTTCAATCGCCGCACCCGCGAGACACCCTTGAACGACTTGATCTTTAAGTATACATAATCGCCCACAGCGAACTCCACGTTCCTGTGCTTGGCATTATAGTACTTTGCTTGCCGGTCCTGAGCGATAAGCAACCTCTCCCGAATGGTTCGCACCAAAGAAGTAGCATCCTCCACTTCTGATCGCTTATACAACTTTGACTCACCCGTTTCTAACCATGAC
This sequence comes from Platanthera guangdongensis, assembly GCA_039583875.1. Taxonomy (NCBI): domain Eukaryota; kingdom Viridiplantae; phylum Streptophyta; class Magnoliopsida; order Asparagales; family Orchidaceae; genus Platanthera; species Platanthera guangdongensis. The sequence goes on along the minus strand of CM077147.1, from coordinate 79,716,199 downwards.
AACGGCGTGCGACATTTTCTACCATATAGGGCCTCGAAAGGCGCCATCTGAATACTCGCTTGGTATCTATTATTGTATGCGAACTCCACCAAATAAAGATGGTCTTCCCATTGCTTTCCGAAATCCAAGACACACATGCGAAGCATGTCTTCCATAGTTCTATTGACCCTCTCGGTCTGCCCATCCGTTTGCGGATGGAAGGCTGTGCTGAATTTCAGCTTTGTTCCCAACATTTACTGCACCAGCCTCCAATCATTGGACGTGAACCGCCCATCTCGGTCACTCACGATGCTGCGGGGCACACCATGAAGCCGTACTATGTTATCCACATAAAGCTTTGCCAACTTCTCCACCGGATCATCCTTCCTATGCGGAATAAAATGCGACACCTTCGTTAATCGATCAACCACCACCCAAATGGCGTCGTTTCCCTTTTGTGACCTTGGCAAACCGTGCACAAAGTCCATAGAGATGTCGTCAAATTTCCACTCCGGAATAGGCAAGGACTTAAGAAATCCTCCCGGCTTTTGGCACTCTGCCTTTACCAAGGCGCAAGTTTGGCACTTCACTACGTATAGCGCCACATCCTTTTTCAAACCCGGCCCCCAAAACAGTTTCTTCACATCACGGTACATCTTCGTGCTTCCCGGGTGAATCGAGTACTTGGTATGGTGTGCCTCGTACAACAACTACACCCGCAAATTGCCCGCACTTGGGACGCACAAACGACCGTCTTTCCAAAGCAATCCATCCTCCACGACGAATTGGGAATTTGACCAATCCAGCGCCTCTACCATGAACTGCTTCATATGAGCATCCATATCCAAAGCATGCCGAATACGATCAGCCAGGTCATATTGGACTTCAGTCCAATTCAGAACTGCTTCAGCACTTGATTGCCTGTCCACACAAACAATCTCCAACGCCTCCAACTCTTGCACCAACCGCTCATCATGCACCGATAGCCAATTGGCTTGAGCTGGGGCTCGACGACTCAACGCGTCCGCAACCGCATTCCCTTTGCCAGGCACGTAGTAGATCTTGAATGTATAGTCCCCCAGGAACTCCATCCATCTACGCTGCCGCATATTCAGATCCTTCTGAACAATAAGATACTTCAAACTCTTGTGATCGGTGTAGATATCAATCTTCACACAGTACAAGTAGTGTCTCCACAGCTTCAAGGCAAAAATCACGGCCGCTAACTCCAAGTCATGGACTGGATAGTTCCTTTCATGCACTTTTAGCTGTCTCGAGCCATAAGCTGTTACACTTCCGTGTTGCAGTAGCACGCAACCCAAACTGCTGCCCGAAGCATCGCTATAAATCTCATAGCCTTCGGTCCCACATGGCGAACTCAGCACAGGCGTCGTGGTCAACCGACACTTCAACTCCTCAAAAGCTCGTGCGCACTCCGGCGTCCAAATGAACTTATGCTCCTTCCTCGTCAAAGTAGTGAGAGGTAACGCTATCCGCGAGAAGTTCTCTACGAAGCGCCTATAATAGCCGGCAAGCCCCAGAAAACTCCGGACTTCCGCTATAGTAGCAAGCTCAGGCCACTCCCGTATCGCAACAATCTTCGCCGGATCCACAGCAATACCCTCTCCACTTACTATATGACCAAGGAATGCCACTGAGGATAGCCAAAACTCGCACTTCGAGAACTTGGCATACAACTGATTTCTTCTTAGCGTCTCCAACACCAAATGAAGATGCTTGAAGTGATCTTCCTCACTTTGCGAGTACACCAAAATATCGTCGATGAAGACGATCATGAAATGGTCCAAGTACTCCCTGAACGTCATGTTCATCAAATCCATGAACATTGACGGCGCGTTAGTCAGCCCAAACGGCATGACCGTAAACTCATAATGCCTGTATCTCGTATTAAATGCTGTCTTCGGGATATCACTCGCCCTTATTCGCAGCTGATAGTACCCAGCCTTGAGATCTAACTTCGAGTACACCGTCGACCCGACTAACTGATCAAAAAGATCATCAATCCGGGGCATCGGGTACTTGTTCTTCTCAGTCAGCTTATTGAATACATAGCCTCAAGCTTCCGTCCTTCTTCTTAACAAAGAGGACCAGTGCGCTCCAAGGCGAAGAACTCGGGCGCACATACCCTTGCTCCAACAACTCTTGCAGTTGAACTTTCAGCTCCGCCATTTCCTTAGGCGCTAGCTGATAAGGAGATCGTGACACAGGCTTTGCACCTGGCACTAGCTCAATCGTAAAATCTATCTCCCATTGAGGCGGGTCTCCAAGAAGATCTGCGGGGAACACATCAGTGTATTCTGATACCACTGCAATACAATCCAACGCGGGCATCGGCTTTGCAACCTCCACTAGCGTAAAGAATAGTTCTGCTCCGGCACGAACCGCCTTCACCACCTGAAGAGCAGACATCAATATCTTGCTCGACCCCTTTAAGCCCGTAAAAGTCATCTCACGACTTGCTCCCAGCTTGACTTCCTTGCTACTGCAATCTATATGGGCCTGCTCCTCTGAGAGCCAGTCCATGCCAAATATGACGTCGAACTCCACTAACGGAAGTAAAGACGCCCGCAGGTCGAACTCCTGCTCCCCAATACGAATCTTAACATCGCAGATCCTATCCGCTCGCATCAAACACCCATTGGGCAACAACACATCCAACTTATCCTTCGCCATCGAAGAAGGGACTCCGATGCGTGATATAAATCCTTCGGACAAGAAGGAGTGTGAAGCTCCCGTATCGAAGAGTGCTCGTGCCGGATTTTCACAAATCAATACAAATCCTAAACAAGCAGTGGTAAGGCAACATGTGTATAACAAGTATTTAAAGAAATTGACTTGCTATAAATTAAACCGTACCTGTCACCACATCAGCCTGTTTGATGGCCTCCTGTTGGCCAAGATTGTAGACCCTTGGTTGGGCCGGAGCATAATGGGATGCGGTCGACTCCACCGCCTTTCCCTTCTCTTCATAGGTAGCTCCCGGCTTCCTCTTTGACTTAGGACGTCCGCTCCAACAGTCACGGGCAAAGTGCCCCGTCTTTCCACATGTAAAACATGCGCCCGGGGTCCGACTCGTAGTCGCCCCAGAAGCACCAGAAGGAGCTGGACCCGAAGTCCTATGCTTCTTGAAAGCCCTCCGATAGCCGGACTTTGAAGTAGTCGGCACTTTAAATTCAGATTTTCTATCACCCAAGTCTTTCTTTGCTTGCACATTCTTCATATCCTTCTCTAAGGACCGGGCAGTGTTGACCAAGGTTAAGAAACCCTGCGTCATCGGCCACGAGAGTAGTAATCTCAACTCATCTCTCAAGCCTTCATAGAAGCGATTAGTCTTGCGCTCCTCATCCATGATGGTGGAGCTATCATAATGACTTAAACAAGTGAACTCATGGAGATATTCATCCACGCTCTTCTCACCCTGAACCAACTTCAGAAATTCATTTTCCATCGAAATCCTCTGAGTAGAAGGGAGGTATCTTGCTAAGAACAATCCCGAGAACTCTTCCATCAGAACGTCTATCAGTTGTCTACCTCTCAAATGATGCAGCTCCAATCCTTCCCACCACATTCTCGCTTCACCATCCAAAAGGAACGTAGCGATGGTGGTCATTTGCCACTACTCCGTCTCCGTTGCTGTCATGACTCTCTTCACCCTGGAGAGCCAGTCTTCAGCCTAAGATGGGGTTCACAACCCCGAGAATAACGGAGGGTTAAAGCTCATTACATGCTTAAGCTGCCTCTCAGTTTCCCTCCTTGGTACCACCGGTTCCACAACCACTTGCTCCACTCTCCTCGGCTCAGCCTCTTGAAGAGGTTCTTGCTCCATCACAGGAGCGGGCTGCTGTGTTTGCCTTGCAGGCTGCGCATTTATCACGGCCAACACCGCTTCAGCCACCAATCGAATATTCTCAGCCGACAGAGGTGTTGCAGGAGAAACATCCGGTGCACTACTAGCCTCAGAAACTCGGCGTTCTGACGGCCCAACACCACTTCTGGTCACCTATAGTGGTACAAAACACCGTTAAGCGACCAAATAAATTGCAAACAGCAATTATAGGAACACGCAGGTTCCTCAAACACGAGTATTTTCATTTATAAGTGGACATTCATGGGTTCTTTTTACTGTTATTACGATGACGCACACAATGTGCTCACCACCCCTTAAAAAGAATTCGCCCACGAATTCACTTTAAGCCCAACCAAAACTAGTAGTCTGATACCAAATTGTAACAACCCCTATCTGTCACATAGTATATAGCAGTAGGTCCATCCGGGGCCCGATGCCATATACTACAGACAGACCGGGTGGTTACTTATGGAAACCATCCAACCAATCTCAACGTCCTACACAGAGCATTCTAGCGGAAGCAGTTTATAAAAGTTGTAACAAAGAACGCAGCATTAAAGCATGAATGTCCACTAATACAAAATAGGAATGTTAGACAAAATACCAACATAAGCCTTAAGGTCTTACAAAATGTTTCACTTGATATTACATGATTTACAAACCACGGCACGCAGGCCGGTCATACATGAATAAAGCAGTAAACACTTCCATTTGGGCCTTCGAGGGCCGGCTTCGCAAAAAGGGCTTTAGCCCGCTATTGACCGCTTGGTCCAGCAGCACCTGCAAGCAACAAGCCACCGCACGGTGGCAAAACAAGGCAACGGTCAGCAATGCTGACCAAATTATAACGATCCCGCCCCCAACTCAGGGCGGCGATGCTCCTTCCCTACATTTCATTAGCATAAGCGAGCAATATATATATATATATATATATATAGCCATTTCATCACAGACGTTGGCTCGCACGACCACACGCCACGTGCTCTCAGGGCACATTCTCGGTGAACTGGTCGATGTCACGTCAATTAAAGCATAGACATTCCGGACTCACCACCGCCAGTTTGACGGCCAAACCTATGAGCAATTTGTCTTCCTGGCCTGGGTCACGACAATTTAAGCCATTGACCGCCGAAGACCCTAATCTATGCCAACGGTAAGTGCCACGTGCCTTTAGGTCTCTTTAACCGAACGACATAGAACGGTTACGGTTCCATCTAACCCGTGCTCACATTGCAACAACAATTTAAGTCATATGCGCGGGTCAAACTTCCACCGAGTGCCATATCCATCACAATTCACATAACCCGGTTATGTTCAAGTTGGCGCTCAGGCCACCAAGTTGGCAAGATCTTGTATCCGCCCAGTTTTTCGGGTGTACCTTTGGGTTTATCCCTAAGGCTCCCTGCTGCAATCTACCGCGTAGAAAACCCGAAAAACAACCAATAGCACGGAGTCTTCTCCGGCATTATGCAATGCAACATCACCGATCCAGAATAACATGTCCGGGTAGGCTTCACACATCATGCCTATATCCGTTCTCGCTTACGGACTCTAAACAACAGGGACTTCACATATCTACCCGAAGGAACGCCTCCAACTCTCCGCAAACTCGCGAGAGCGGGCTTCCTATGCAAAGAAAGAGATCTACTCATGCTCAAGATGAGGATCATTACCCTAGCGTTCCTCTTTGGCGCCATTGAAAAGTAATCAGATGAAAAGCACCGCACTAGCTTTGCCTCCGTGGATCCGGAGTCGACTCGCGATTCGGAGCTTCGAAGCTCCTCCAATGGCGGGATCTAGCTCCTTCTTCCTTCCTTGGCTCTCTACTTTCTCTAAGGTTTTAGAAAGCTAACCACTCATGAAAAGTGAGGGTTTCTAAGTCCAATCCCGGGTATATCCCTTCAGGAACAACCCCCAGCCGTTGGATCTCAAAATAAGGAAACGAACGGCTTTGATTCGGGACTGAAATGCCCAATCTCGACCGAACACGGCCTAGCACACTCCCGTGTCCAGGGCCGTGTGCCTCATTCGCCGTCAAAATCGGCTCGCCTGGAACCTCACACGGGTATCGAACATGCCCATGTTCGAGCTGACACGCCCGTGTTCCATGTGACACGGCCGTGTGGCCGGCCGTGTACCCCTATCATTTTTCCCCAAAAACAACCCGAGCAATGCACGGGTTCTAGGACACGCCCGTTTCCTTACCCGTGTCACCTCAACACGCCCGGAACCCAGGCCTTGTACACGGTCTCGACACTCGACACTTCGTCGAGCGAATATCGTCGACCTGATGACACGGCCTTGGACACGCCCGTGTCCTAGGCCATGTGCCTTGTCTTGACACAATGTCGAGACCAAAGTGTCGACTTCCCGGGACGAGTGTCGACACGGGTGGACACGCCCTGCGACACGCCCGTATTGCAGGCCGTGTGCCATGTCTCGACACTTCGTCGAATGCAGAGTGTCGACTTCGCGGAGTGTCGACACGGGTCGACACGCCCTGCGACACGCCCGTGTCGCAGGCCGTGTGCCCGGTCTCGACACAATGTCGAGACCAAAATGTCGACTTCCCGACTGAGTGTCGACACAGGCTTGACATGCCCTGGGACACGCCCGTGTCCCAGGCCGTGTGCCTGCTGCCAGAACCCAAACTGGCCCAAAACGTCCCCCTTTGCTCCTTTGAGTTTCGGGGCGTTACATCTTCAGTCCGCACGACCTCCTCTGGCATTCTTCTTCCTTAACCGTCAGCTTCCTTCTTGTACCCTTTATTGCTTTGTTGTAAAGGTGTATTAGCAAGTTGTAACTCTCGCTATTAACAAAAGGAAAGCCCGTCGCAAGAGTGGCGTTTAAGCAGCGGCGGGCGAATTCTGCTGTTGCCGCTGCTAGCGGCCCCCTCTCTCTCCCTTATTCCTAGCTCAGCTCAGCTCCCTCGGCAACCAACCTGCAAGCACAACCGTCATAGTAACCGTCTACTCGACATCTCCTGATCAACCTCCTCCTCTCATCAGCCTTCTCGGCTGCTCTCAGCATCCTCTCCTCTATCCCCGTAACCTCCTTGACAAGCATTTGCTCCACTCTCGAGCACTCAGAAACTTCCTTCCTTCCTCTTCCCCCGCAGCCTTCATCCTATTCCTCTCCTAGCTTGTGAGACTGAACACACTCCCTCCGTGTTAGCTGCCCGGTGCCGTTTTTGCGCATCAACATCAACACTAACCCAACTAGTGACGGTCAACAACAAACTTACATCCCTCCACAATACTAGCCGTAGGGAGACTACGTTATAAGTATTGGACTACTAAATTTCATTCCAACCCTCAAATATACTCGTGACCATAGTTTATCTTTCTATATGTCATTCCAAATTATTTCAACATAATATAACATAATGCACATAAATAATAGTCTACCAATTTCTAATAAGTCAATTTGTTTAAATAAGCTTGCTTAACAATTCAGTTATATGAAATCCAATTAGTAATCTTCATCATTCATAGCAATACGGTGGCTAACATAAAATAGTTCACCAAAATCATGTGTTAATTTGTAACATCAATTCCACTGGATCAAAATTCATGTTATATAAAAACCCAGAATTTAAGTGTAGAATAAATCTGGACAGTAACTTCAACTGGACATTCCCGAAGCTACATGAAACCGGTGAGGACGTGTAACCACTCGATGGAAAGGTCTTTCCATGGGCTACGACTTTTATGTTCAAACCACAACCCAGATTCAATAGTATCAAACTTGAAATCAGCTTTGAAGTTTGCTGCATACATAACACAATTTCTGCATGCAGGATTTATCGGACGTCATGTTCGTTCAGACTTTCCTGTGGCTACAAACTTCACATAAAGACGTGCATCCACTTGTTGGAAAGGTATTTTCAAGGGATTCAACTTTCGTGTTTAGTCGAAAGCCCAAATCTGGCCATATCACATCAGAAAATGGCCAAGAAGATTACTGCCCGCAGAACACAGATTCTGCATGCATCTTAAAGAGGCATGAACGACATCGTTTAATCTTCCTTCTCAAGTCGATCCTCCAAAATCACCTCTAGAAATTCCTCCACCCTTATTCACCCTCGTGAGGCCTTTACTCTTCATAAAGCCATCCCCCATCTTTGCATAGAAGGTTGGAGAGGTTGAAGACACACCTAGCCTTAGAGCACAAGCCCTAGGACGGCCTCCTCCTAGAGAAATCACCATCTCGCAAGTTTAGACTCTTTTGAGTCGGCATCTTCTCCTTCGCGGAGATGACAGAGCTTCTCCTCCAAAACTTTCTCCAGTAGTTTCCCTCTCTACAGAAGTTTCTCTCAGGAAATAGGGGATGAAATGAGCATGGAAACGGTTAGGGTTTTCTCTTCCCCTTATATATGAAAATTGACACAGGTAGGGACACGCCCGTGTCCTTACCCGTGTCCTGCTTCGGGCGAAGCGTCAACGATAGTTTCAGCGTCGGTTCATCACTAGACATGGGTAGGGACACGTCCGTGTCCCGACCCATGTCCACATGACACGGTCGTATTCCCAGGACATGTCCTTCTCTGGATACCTTTCGACGAACTCAACTCGATACAATGGTACATAGGTAGGGACACGCCCGTGTCTCTACCCTTGTCATACAATTCGTCGATCTCGACACATAGTTCGTCGATCTCGACACGCTCTGTCGAATGTAACTCGACACACACAGGCAGGGACACGCCTGTGTCGCTACCCGTGTCATACGATGTCAACACACCTCGTCGATCTCAACACGATGTGTCGAGTTCAACTCGACGCACACTTACACGGGAGGGACACGCCCGTGTCTCTACCCGTGTCACTTCATACGGGTAGTGACACGCCCGTGTCACTACCCGTGTCACTACCCGTGTCCTTCTCTGGACATACTCGAGAGTTTGACTCGAGAGCTGGCCACTCCCACACGGGTAGGGACACGCCCGTGTCTATACCCGTGTACTATGATTGACTGATTTCTCCTCCTGTCCACATGTGCTGCCTAGTTGTCAGCACTCCCCATAAACCCTAGTCAGCTCTCCTGACTCAAAAACACGCACGAGGGGCCTAGTGTGATTCGGGACGTTACATATATGATGATGCTATGTAATGCAAGTATGCTATTGTATGAACATGCAAGTGCAACTCACACACCCGAATCTGTGCACACAGACCTTTAGTTCCATCTTTCTGGAGCCTAACCTCCCAGGATACCTCTGTAGTGGCAAATAGAGGCGGAGGTTTGGGCCTCGCCCACCTATAAACCGGTATCAACACTACCAGTCAGACCTATCATACGCCTCAATGTTGGTGCACTAAGCGGAGCTCCTGCATACTCTTGCAGGTGGCCACACTGGACTTTATTTGGCCAAGTGCTAAACCACACTTGCCGAGTCAATGTATTGGTGTCGGTGCGACGAATCTCCAATACCGAAGACCCACCACCTTATATCTTATGCACATGCAACATTAATGTATTTCCCACCGAGCCAAAGCTCCACGGACAATCCCGTCCATCACAAATATCTACCGAGAGAAAGCTCCCCGGACTAACCCGTCCGTCACAAATATCTACCGAGCCAAAGCTCCCCAGACTAACCCGTCCAGCACAAAACAACCCGTGCCATCTGCTCGCCGGGCTAACCTGCCCATCCCCAAACCATCGAGCCTACCGCTCATGAAACCCAACCTAACTCCCACAACACTGGGGAGTGGGAGTGTAAGTGTAACCATAAAGTATTTTCGGCGAACCCGCAAGGTGTAAAATCCATGAAATTTCAGAAATTTCTCTCACTCGATCGGGCTCAATTGAGCCCGATTTCTCTCCTAAAAGATCTAAGATGCTAGCCCACGAAGAGAGGAGTAGAGGAGGACCTGTAACCAGGCTTACCGACGAGTGTGGTGGTGGTGCACCATGGCCGGTGGTGGAGCTTTTCAGTGCTCTACAACAACACTACCAAAGTGCATGGTTTCTTCAGGTGAAGTGTGGAAACTGCCATTCTAGGCCTAGGGAAGCTTTTAAAATCATCAAATTGGGGAGGGGAGAGGTCATTATTCAATGGAAATTAATGGCCATTTCTAGAATTTCGGCCAAGGAGGAGTTTTCCAAATTCAGCCACCTAGAGGCTGGGAAAAAAATCTGGTCTTCTCTAACTGATGAGGGAAAGATGAAGCAAGACTTTGGAATCAATTGGAGGGGGACTCTTGCTCTTCCATGGCCATTAACGACTTTCTCTCTCTTCTTTCTCCCTCTTCCTTATGGGAGAAATTAAATTCAGCCACTTTTGTGGCTGGCTATGATTATTCAACTCCTCATAACTGATTAGGGGGAATGTATCCATCAATTGGAGATGCCCTTGGTCTCCCTTGGCCATGAATTACCTTTTTCACTTTCTCACTCCTCCATTAAAGGGAAAATGGAGTTTTCTCTTTGCTAGTCACCGTGGCATAATTTGATGACCACTCCAGCCTATTGGTAGCCCATTAGCTCATAATATTAGATAAAATAATGTTATCCCAAGTGGGAGAAATGGGCTTGAGCTTGGGTTAGCCCATTTGAGCAAGTTTGACCTAATCTTAGGGTAGAGTGACCTTGGACAACATGATCATTTGGGTTGAACCCAATGGGTCCTTGGTGACCCATTGGCCTCCCCTAAAGTCTAGGAAGGCTTGGGTAGGGTTGGTTGGGCATCTTGGAGATCACTTGACCCTTAGTTATGGCACTTTGACCTTTTTAAAGCTAGGGTTAACTTGGGAAAACCTACCCTTTTAGTTGACCCTAGTGGGTCCCTATGACTCTAATGGACCCTCTAATAGGTTTGTGATGTTGTGGTGGGGTCATGGAGTGATGGTGAAGCCCTACGATCATCCCTATGCTAGTAATTGGAATTCTACTATTTGTAGACCAAAGTAGTTCACACTCTAATTCCCAAGTTTACCCCAACCTTTTGGTACTTCACAGGGTTTTGTCATGACCCAGTCATGACAAAACCCTCCTAGGGGTCTATAAGTCTGAGAGATATTAATGATTGTATGTTGTTGGGGAAATTAGAGTACCCTTGTGTTTACGGCTTGAACGCCGATGAGGAAATTAGAAGTACCCGATGTGATGATGTGTTAGAAGCATATGCTTTAGGGTGCCTTGGGTGAAACCAGGGATTGCATTCATGCTACATTGTAGGCCCCTTTATTTTACATGCTCAACTTAGAAACATGTTTGTTGTATGAGACATCCAAACCTGTTTTTATAGATTTACATGTTATTGTATTTTGCATACGAAGTGATGACCTGCAGGGTGTGGTGTACCCCGGGGTCCGTTAGGGATAGCGGGGAGGAGATGTGTTGGTTACACAGTCGAGGTCAACCTTTGCTGACCCATATTACTCCAATTTTTACAGGGCAAAGCTCCCAAGCGGGAGCAAGCTCACCGGCCAAAAAGGCCTAAGCCTCATGAAGTGACTTCTATGCTTAGTGGATTATGTCCTTTTAAATGTTTTGCTCAATGATCTATATTTCCAGCTTGCATGTCGAGGTAGCATAGGAGTGCTTATGCACGTGGATGATTGATATTGCTGACATTCAGTTTTTGGACTTACGATGTGTAAGGCCTTGAGGCCATTCTGATACTCTTGGATTAGTGGATAACTTCCTGTTTAGGTGTATGTTTTCGCTGTTGTAACCTGAGTTTTGAGTTTGGGTAGTTTATATCATCTTATAATGCTTAAGTTGTGGCGTCTGTTTGTTGTGGGGACCAGGCCAGACCCATATTATACAGTCATTACAGGGGAGGTGTTACAATTAGGTATCAAAGGGAGGTTGGTGTCCAAGGTATGTCTTCGTGGATGAATGTACTAAATGAATCGCGTAGTGAAGTTATCAACTTCGGAGTATCATAGGACTATGAGTGTCCTTGTGTCTAGTTGTGGGACTAGATGCTGATTCTTGTTTTACTTTGCTTTTGTGAAGGGTGCAATCGACGAGGCTGGGATGTTGAGGCCACGAGAAGAGCCTTCGGCGAGCAGTGCTACTGCTTAGGGTCCTTTGGGCATGGCGGTAACCCCGGTTGATTTCTGTCGAATGCTCGCAGAAGAAATGGTGGAAGCCCAAGCTGACGCAGCAGTATAAGTTGTGACCCTGTTGTACTGGTAGCAACTCCTGCTACCTCGGATGAGACAACAATCGTGACAGGCGGAGGAGCCAGGCAAGCGGAGCTGTTAGCTGAAAGAGTGGTTGTCGGGCACGGAGAGTGACAAATGAAATATTTTCTAAGCTTCTGTCCTCCAACGTTTAAGGGATTCGGCACGCCGACCATTGTGGAGGATTGGTGGGCAAGAATTCAAGAACTGCTAAGGGCGGCAAAGATGCTATTAGAGAAGCAATCTGAGTTTGCAAGCTTCATGTTGGAAGGTGACGCTAAGCTGTGGTGGGTAAGTCTTAGCGGTTGCCAGTTTCCTGGACGCACCCCATCAATAGAAGAGTTTGGGAATGCTTTTTTGAATAAGTATATTCCCGCGTCGACAAGGTTGGCCCTTCAGAGGTAATTTCTACACTTAGTACAGCAGGACAAGATGGTAGACGAGTATGTTCAGGAGTTCACTCGGTTGGGTTGTTATACTGGAACGACCATGACTGACGATGTGGAGAGGGATAACCTCTTCTACCATGAGCTGAGAGAGAATTTGAGACAACCCCTCATAGCTATGAAGAATGCTGGTTTCAATGAGCTGGTTGAGGCTGCCAGAATGTTGAAAAGCGATATGGAGCGAACCCAATGTCGTAAGGGTTTTGCAGCTAAGCAGGGAGAAGGAAAGCCTTCTCAGTCTCAAGGAAAGTCTGACGGAAGTAAGTGGAAGAAGAAGTCCCATTCCTACAAGAATTGGGAGAAGAATAGTATGACGTCAAGGGGGTCTCGCTTCAAGGTACCATTATCGTGATACAAGTGTGGCAAGCCGGGCCACATAGCTCATTTCTGTATGGAGGGTGGTGCTGAGCAGGAGCAGAGGAAAGAGCAGTCAGTGCGCTCCGGGCCCAGCGCAGTGGAGAAAGGAAAGATGACAGAGTCCAGCGCTTCTCGTTACCAACCCGTGCAACCAAGGGCACATCACCTTGGGTAGTAGGAAGCGATCCGCCAACCCAATGTGGTGACAGGTATGGAAAGTTAAGTGTAGTTAATTGCTACTTTAGACTTTCAAGACCGTTTATGTATGTTGTCTATGTTTAGGCTTTGTGCTAGTTTTCGGAAACCCCGCTAGGGTATTGTTTGATATTGGAGCGTCACACTCCTTTCTTGCGGAAAGATTTATCCGGAGAAATGGAGTTGAGTCATTCTCGGCGGACGCAGAGCTGAAGGTGCATATGCCCAATGGGTCTTCCATTACTACCGGGGTGAAGCGGCGCATTTGTTGGAGTCTGGGTGGAGTTGACTTCATGTTGGTAGTATCGATTTTACCAATGGTTGAGTTCGATGTGATATTGGTAATGGACTGGAATGCAGAGCAGCATGCCAATATTGACTGCCTATCTAAGGTGGTGACCCTGAGAAGCGAAGGGCAGGCAGAAGATACATTTGAGGGCCTTAGTGGATTGGCCTGTTCCCTGATTTCGTCCATATAGTTGGTGCGGGCAGTTAAACAGGGAGGAGTAGCTCTTGTAGCATTGTTGGAAGTTTGCCTTTCCAAGTTATCACTTATAGAGGTGACAGTAGTGGAGGAATACCAGGATGTGTTTCCTGAGGAGCTTCTTGGAGTACCTCCTCGATAGGAGATTGATTTCTCGAATGAGTTAGTGCTAGTGACTAGGCCAGTGTCACGTCCTCCTTTTAGGATTGCACCAAAGGAGTTGGCCCAACTCAAGGTGCAGTTGTAGGGACTATTGGAGTAGGGGTATATTACACCCAGTTCTTCACCATGGAGCGCACCAGTACTATTCGTAAAGAAGAAAGATGGTAGTATGTGGTTGTCCATAAACTACCGAGAGTTGAACAAAATGACTGTAAAGAATAAGTATCTGATTCCTCAGATATATGACCTGTTCGACTTGTTGGTGGGATCAGTGGTGTATTCTAAATTGGACTTGAAGTTAGGGAACTATCAGTTTCAAATTCGAGACGAGGACATGCCCAAGATCGCTTTTGGTACGAGGTATGGTCACTTCGAGTTCCCGGTGATGCCGTTCGGGTTTACGAACGCGCCGTCCGTATTCATGGATTTGATGAATCGAGTATTTCGGGAATACTTGGACTCTTTTATTATCGTCTTTATCGACGATATTTTGGTATACTCAAAATCGGAGGCGGAGCATAAGACTCATTTGAGAATAGTCTTGCAAGTGATGAGAGAGAACCAACTTTATGCAAAGTTCTCAAAGTGCAAGTTCTGGTTAGAGAAGGTGGCATTTCTGGGCCATGTGATTAGTGGTCATGGGGTAGCGGTGGATCCAGCAAAAGTTGAGGCCATCAGAGATTGGCCAGTTTTGAGCGCCATGACGGAAGTCAGGAGTTTCCTTGGACTAGCCGGGTATTATAGAAGATTTGTGGAAAACTTTTCGCGGATAGCTTTGCCCCTCACTTCGTTGACTCGTAAGGACCAAATGTTCGTTTGGACTCAGGAGTGCGGTCAAGCATTTGACACCTTGAAGGAAAGGCTGATGACAGCTCCAATCCTAAGTATACTTAAAGGGACAAAAGGATTTCATATTTTCAGTGACGCATCAATATGCGGTCTGGGTTGCGTGTTGGTGCAACATGGTAGTGTGATAGCATTTGGGTCTAGGCAGTTGAAGTCTCACGAGAGGAATTACCCCGTCCATGACTTGGAGTTGGCGATAGTAATTTTTGCGTTGAAGTTGTGGCAACACTATGTGTACGGTGAGAAGGTGGAGATCTTAAAGTACCACAAAAGCCTGAAGTACCTTCTAGATCAAAAGGACTTGAATATGCGGAAGCGTAGATGGGTCGAGTTAATTAGAGATTACGATGGGGCAATTCAGTATACGCCAGACAAAGACAATGTGGTGGAGGATGCCTTGAGTAGAAAATACTCTGGACAACGAAATTGGATCGAAGCTCATGACGAGCGGTTGATGCAGCACTGTGAGTCCCTTGGCATTGAGTGTGTAGCAAGAGGCGAATCTAGCATGGCTCGATTGAACTGGATCGAGTTGCAAAATAACTTATCCGATCATATTCGGGAAGCGCCTAGTTTGGATGAGGAGTTTTGACTGCTTGTGGTGGAAGCTCAAAAGGGCGAAGGTAGCGCCTGAGAGATGATTATTTGGATCCTGAGGAAGGATAGAATGATATGTGTACCGCATTTCAGCAAGCTCTGTGAGGAGTTTATGTTTGAGGCTAATGTTACGAAGTTCTCCTTTCACCCGGGTAGTACAAAGATGTATTTGGATATGAAGAAATCCTGTTAGTGGCCTGGTTTGAAGCGAGATATAGATTTGTACTTGTGTCAGTGCCAAACTTGTGCCTTAGTGAAGGCCGAGTGTTAGAAGTCGTGGATGGACCCCTTCATCACCTTTTTGTCATCAGGACAGTTACCCGCGACGGAACTCGACAAGAAGCATACCAGATACAAATTGGCGTACTACCTGCTGAAGGATGGGGTTTTATATCGCAAGACCTTGTCAGGTTTGCTGGCCAGATGTGTGTCAGAGGCAGAGGTTCCCAAGGTTCTGCAGGAGATTCACTCGAGAGAATGTGGAAGTCACTCGGGGAGCCGGACATTAGAAGGGAGGGTGCTGAGACAGGGGTACTTTTGGCCTACCCTCAGGAGAGATGCGGAGGAATTCGCAAAAAGGTGTCAAAAGTGCCAGGAGTTTGCCCCCCTTCAGCTCCTTCCGGCCAAGAGGTTGCGGACCATCACAGCTCCCTGACCATTCGCTATATGGGGACTAGATCTGGTGGGCCCCTTTCCCCAAGCAAGTGGCCAAAGAAAATTCCTGTTAGTCATGGTGGACTACTTTTTGAAGTGTCTGGAGGTGAAGGCGTTGGCTAAGGTAACCTCGCAGGTGGTCAAGAATTTCATATAGGGGGAGATCAACTGCCGGCATGGGTTGACCCTAGCCATTGTGACAGATAACGAACCACAATTCGCAAGCAGAGAATTCGTGGATTTCTGCATTCGTTTGGGAATAGATCTCCGCTTTGCCTCTGTTCATCATCCACGGAGTAATGGACAGGTCGAAGCGGCTAATAAGGTCATTGTCAATTTATTGAAGAAAAAAGTGGAGAATTTGAGAGGGAGCTGGGTGGAGCAGCTACCTTTAGTACTGTGGGCCTTGAGGACCACACCATACACAGCCACGGGGGAAACACCGTTTAAGCTCTCTCATGGCTCAGAGGCTGTCATACCTATCGAGTTGGAGGTCACATCACCAAGAGTAGCAGTTGCAAGGGAAGGAGTCGAAGGATGGAGAGCAGAGAACTAAGAAGAACAGAGACTCTCATTGGATCTCGTGGAGGAGCTCTAGGATTTGGCGATGGTCCGGCAGGAGGAGGTCAAGCGCCGGATGGCAAGGTACTTCGATAAGCATATAAGGGTCAGGCAGTTTGAGAAAGCAGATTTGGTACTGAAAAAGGTAGATGCGGCGGGTAGAGGGGCCTTCGTAGGGAAGCTCAACCCCAATTGGGAGGGTCCTTTTGTAGTAAAAGAAGTCTTAAAGTCAGGAGGGTACCACCTCCAGGATGTGCACGGGGTATCCCTCGAGCGAGCCCAGAGTGGTGATGATTTAAAGAGATTTTACCCGTAGCACTCTATCCATCGCACCTTTTTATTATTGTACAATGCTTATCATTATGATGTGCTCTATTGATGCGATGAAAGTGTGGGTGACCTTTGTAAGGCACCAGAGGCAAGATGATTTGGAGAGGAGACCCCGAGCAGACCCGCTGACCAGGCTCCCATCTAGCTGGCAGGGATGTAGGCTCACTCGGTGGTTGGAGGAGTGGTGGAGAGGAGACCCCGAGCAGACCCGCTGACCAAGCTCCCATCAAGCTGGCAGGGTTGTAGGCTCACTCGGTGGTTGAAGGAGATTTGGAGAGGAGACCCCGAGCAGACCCGCTGACCAGGCTCCCATCAAGTTGGCAGGGCTGTAGGCTCACTTGGTGGTTGAAGGAGATTTGGAGAGGAGACCCCGAGCAGACCCGCTGACCAGGCTCCCATCTAGCTGGCAGGGCTGTAGGCTCACTCGGTGGTTGGAGGAGTGGTGGAGAGGAGACCCCGAGCAGACCCGCTGACCAGGCTCCCATAAAGCTGGCAGGGCTGTAGGCTCACTCGGTGGTTGAAGGAGATTTGGAGCGGAGACCCCGAGCAGACCAGCTGACCAGGCTCCCATCTAGCTGGCAGGGCTGTAGGCTCACTCGGTGGTTGGAGGAGTGGTGGAGAGAAGACCCCGAGTAGACCCGCTGACCAGTCTCCCATCTAGCTGGCAGGGTTGTAGGCTCACTCGGTGGTTGAAGGAGATTTGGAGAGGAGACCCCGAGCAGACCCACTGACCAGGCTCCCATCTAGCTGGCAGGGTTGTAGGCTCACTCGGTGGTTGGAGGAGTTGTGGAGAGGAGACCCCGAGTAGACCCGCTGACCAGGCTCCCATCAAGCTGGCAGGGCTGTAGGCTCACTCGGTTGTTGAAGGAGATTTGGAGAGGAGACCCCGAGCAGACCCGCTGACCAGGCTCCCATCTAGCTGGCAGGGTTGTAGGCTCACTCGGTGGTTGGAGGAGTTTTTGGAGAGGAGGCCCCGAGCAGACCCGCTGACCAGGCTCCCATCTAGCTGGCAGGGCGGTAGACTCACTCGAGGGGGCAAGTCTAAGGGTAAGAATTCGCGTGGGGAAAGATCCATGTTCATCAGAAGGTTGATAGTCCCTAAAACAGAGAGGAGCCAGGAATCAGGCCAGGGAAGAGGGTCCCTGGCCGGCACTCGCAATGGGTGATCTCGCGCCTGGGGGAGGACCTTCCTTATTTCAGGCACAAGTGAGCCTTAGAAGGCAGAACCGGCCAAGCGAGACGGCTGGTCTCCAGGGATTTTGGCGCAGGATAATCTTACAGCAAGGCGAGCGCTAACAGTGGGCGGATCTCGCGCGTAGTAGGGGGGAAGAGCCATAAAAATTTCCTCGCGCTGGCTATTAAGCGAGATGGCAAACGATAAAGGCAGCGATTAAACAACATCCAAAAAATAGTCTCATGCCTTTGGCTAGCTATTAAGCGAGATGGCAGAAGATCAAAGCGGCAATTAAAATAGCACTTAAAACATTGTCTCGCGTTTCTGACTAACTATTACACAAGACGCCCAAAGAGGGAAGCGACAATTAGTGTGTAAAAGGTTTTAAGCAAAATATCCATAAAGCAGGAACACCTCGCTCTCCTTTTTTAAGGAAGTGTCCACCAGAACCACATGTACTGGACAAAAGAAGGTGGGGAAGAGAATCCACTGCAGTAGATGGTACGCTACTCGCTGTCAGAGGAAGTGCTGCCGTCCGTCTCGCCGTACAAGCGGGGGACCAGGTCGCGGACGGTTACCGTCTCTGCGTCCTCGCGCACCACTCCCAGCTCCTTCATCATCTTAAGGACAACCTCCGCCGTCTTGATATTTGAGTCCTGGCAGATGGCGTCCACCTCGTCTACTGAATAGCGGGAAGGAACGGGAAATTGATCCAAGGGGGGTGTCGCGCTGTTCCGGAGGCGGAGATTTTCGGTTTTCAACTTCTTGTTCTCCCCCTCCAGCTCCTCAATACGCGAGTGCATTCTGTTGGCCGTCTCGGCATCCTGCAGGAAGAGAGCAAGTGAGGGACCATAAGAAGCAAGAGTAAGACCAGCAAAGCAACGGTAAGGAAACTTACCACGCCACCCTGGCTCTACGTGAGGAGGTTGTCGGCAACAAGCAACCGCTTCTCCAGGTCGAGGGACTATTCCCGCTCCGCGGCAAGATCGCCCTCCGCCTCCATCCATTTCCTATTGTTGAAAATGAGGCGGCGCGAGACTCGGTGCACGAGCTCCAGGGAGCGAAACTGAGAGTGGGCACTTTTTAGAATGAGATCCCGCGATGCCTCGTTATCTGCGGGCTCGGAGCCAAGTCCTCCATACAGCCCAAACCCTAAGGAGAAGGCATGACTGGTGGGGGGGTCCTGTTCCTTCCAGGAAGGGAGAAGGGTAGACACTGACACGCGGTTGGAGTCTTGGTCCCATATGAGAACCGGCTCGTCGGCGTCATCATCCATCACAGGCCCCATGTTATAATTAGGGTGTGAGGCGGGAGTCGGGCGGCTGGACGAACCAGTCTCGCCAGGAGGGAGCTGAGAGGGCTGAACAAGGCCGGGGGCAGCTGGTTCTGAAGAAAGCGTCTCGCTGGCTGGCGAGACGGGTCATCGCAGAGGCGAAGGAGACGATAGAGTGATGGGGGACAGGGACCCCGCTGGCTCTTCTCTTCCCTTGGCAAATTTTTCCTTTCTGAAGGACACTGACTTTTTCTTCTTCTTGGGGATGACGCGAGAAGTACCCGCGCTCACGGGCCTCTTCTTGGGGGCGGGTGTCCGCGTTTCTTTCGCAGCCTCTGCCGCCATACTCGCCAAAGCGAGAGCTCGATTACTTTGGTAGGGGGGATGGATGGGGACGACCCTCTCTCCTAGATAAGATGACGATCAGTGGGGAGTAAGAATTCACAAGGATAAATAGGGAAATAGAAGCGTACCTTCGCCGGGGAAGACGGCGGGGAGCGAGTCGAGGTCTCGCCGAAGGTATTGGACTTCAAAATTCTTCCCAGCGAAGAAATCGCAGAGGTCTTTCTCGGCACCCCCCACCTTGGGGGTTTCATAATAGCATTCAGCAGGAGATACGGGGGCGAGAGGGATACCTCCCAGATCCCCGCGGATGAAGACGAACCGCGTCAGCCAATGGTGGTTCTTGTTCGGCGTCTCGCACACTTTCAGGCTTTGGCCTGTGAAATAAGAGATGTCGTCGTCCTTGGCATGGTAGACAAACAGCTTGCGGAAGGCAGTTAAACTAAACTCAATACGCTCTCGCTGCAGAGAGCAGGCGAAAGCGATCAGCATGGAGATGGCATTGGGGTTGAATTGGGCCGGGACGACCCCAAAGTACTTCAGCACTAGCTTGACCTCCGGCCAGAGGGGAAGCCGCAGCCCGCCTCGAAGTGCGAGACGGGGAAGGCCAGCTCATTGGGGTAGAAGGTGTTGATGCATTCGCCAACTTTGGGTGGGCGAGACAGATAGCCGTCGGAGAGATACTCGCAGGCGAAATGAGCGTGGTCTTCCTCTGGCAGTCTCCGAGAGGGAAGTCGTGGTCCACGAAGCGCTTTCCGCAACGGTTACACCCCTCGCCCTCTTGCACCTTTTTCTTTCCCATGACTGGCGAGAAAGCGACAAAAGAGAGAGAGGACGGTTCAGAGAGAGATGCGAGATGGCGAAAAGGAGACGGGAACTGCGATCAAAGAAACATCTTAGAATAATAAAGCAGAGAGACCGTGGTTGGAGATATTTATAAGGGATAGGGGAGAGAGGGGAATAGACGGGAAAGTCAGGCGGCGGGAAATGAGAGGACACCCCGACGTTTCGTTTTCTCTCTCTCTCTCTCTCTCCCTATCTCACTCTCTCCCTATCTCACTCTCTCTCTATAACTCAAGAGGAGGGGGCGCCGCAGCATTCTTTTTGAGGCCAGCCATCATTACAGGACTAATAGAATAATAACTAATCATAACAATAATGAAAAGACGGCGTGATATGACCAATGCATTACCAAAAGTTTAAAATAGATTGTCCCGCAGAAGGGAACATCTCACCCAAATACGTTTATACAACACATCAGTTATCAAACAGCGAAATTGACAGACAAGATCCGGAGAAGGCGAGACGGGACTGCGACAGTTTAGTTCCGCACCTACTATCAGCGGCCATCTTTACCTCCCGCGCATGGAGGGCGGCCGGGAAGGTGAAAGGCACAAGCAGCGATCACGCCGCGGCGCGCGAGACGAAGATGTTCGTCCGTCTCGTTTAAGATGGCTTGGGGGGTTGGTCCCGTCTAGCACCCCGTCCGCTTCCATCCTGGCGGAAAGGCGGTGATAATCTACTTCTATCCACTCCATGCGCCGGTCGGAGGCTTGCTTCTCCTGCTCCATCTCGCGGATTATGTGCGTATATTTACGAAACATCCTAGCCGTCCTCTGCTTCAATTCCAGGGGGTCCATGGGATCACCCAAGTAGTCCTCGATCTCGCCAGGGTGAGGAAGAGGCGAGAGGGGGGGAGACGCGGGAACTTCTTCAGTATCGGAATCGAATTGGACGCCAGCGGAAATAGCGAGAGATCACAAGCAAGGATGAGCCCGCACGAGTCGGATAAAGGAAGGCTAATTAACAGAAAGGCGAGAAGGGAAGAGATCTTACTGGGGATGCGAGGGTTCCCCACCACTCGCGAGAGGTTTTCTCTCTGCGAGGGGGGTGGGGAGGCCGCCTTGGGCGAGTCAGTGCGCTGAGGAACTTGGTTTATATTATCGGGAGGATTGGCAGGCACAGGCGAATCAGCCAAACTTCCCTGAAAAAGCGTAGTCAGCAGGCGAGAACAGAGAAGGGAAAGAGTAATGTGATTACCTGCTTCTCTTCGGAAGAAGCAAATGGGTTGCCTGTTGAAGGGGCAGAGGAGGTTGCGCCCGCCGAGAGAGAGGGGCAGGCGGCTTTCGTCCTTTTTAGGCGAGAGGGCGGAGAGGCTAAGGGGGGAGCGCGCCCCAGATCCGGGAAAAGGGCGTCCGTGTTGGCTTTGTTTCACCTTCGCACAATCGCGAGTCGCTCACGAAAACTTTGACTGTGAGACATTCCGAAGGAGGAAACGAAGGCTAAGGGTTCCCAAACAAAGGCTAGGGTCTCATATTTATAGGCCCCGTAGGGGGGGGGACCCACCAAAGATTCTCATAAAGGAATCCCAGCATCGCGAGCCACAGTTGGACTATCTTTCCGAGGTTAGGACAACCTCGAAAAGAGCGGGGATTGTGTACAACCTTGGGCTCGCGAGAGGTGACCCGGCAAGCAAGGAAGGGGGACTGGCGAGATGAGAGGATGCCCACGTGCAAGAGGCGAGACGTACGAACAGCTCTCTGAGTAGGCGAGACCTCCTAGGGGCGAGATGGCTCACAGGCGAGAGGCCGGCGAGACAGACAGGGCGGCCGTCTCGCCTGCAGTACCTTCCCCACTCGCCGTATGCGAGAAGGGAGTTCTCACCCTTTTTCCACTGAAGGGGGATTTTGCCTTTGTGCCCCAGATGATTTTACATTTTTACCCCTGTAGGTCTGCATATAGCCCTCTGGAACAGCGGAGTTCGGCTGTTAGCAGACCCAGCCCAGGGTGTTTTGGTCTTTTCAGGATGATTTAGAAGCGATATTTGCAGAGCAGATTCAGAGGCCTATAAATAGACCGATAAGGTGCCTGAGAAAAGGGTGTTGAACCTTTCCACTATCTTCCTCACAGGCACCTAGCTCAGCACTGGCTAGGGAGAAGAAGAATTTCAGTTCTTCCGGATGAGAGGTGGGACCTCCAAGTTGGGCCCCCTCAGTCTATTTTCAGGTCATTGACTCTCGTCAGGAGGGTAGCACAGGGGGAGTACGTGTGGGCTGCATCCTGTTTCGAACTTTACGAGGGATCAAAAAGCTGGTTCCAACAGGCGGGTTCCCGAAGCCTCTTCCTATTCCCTAATAGAAATTTGATGACATCTCCATGGACTTTGTCCATGGTTTGCATCGGTCGCAGCAGGAAAATGATGTGATTTGGGTGATCGATGATCGCTTGACCAAAGTGGCTCACTTCATCCCAAATCGAAAAGTGGACAGCGAGGAGAAGCTGGTACAGTTGTATGTTCGCAACATTGTGCGACTATATAAGAT
Source organism: Platanthera guangdongensis (assembly GCA_039583875.1). Classification (NCBI taxonomy): domain Eukaryota; kingdom Viridiplantae; phylum Streptophyta; class Magnoliopsida; order Asparagales; family Orchidaceae; genus Platanthera; species Platanthera guangdongensis. The sequence goes on along the minus strand of CM077147.1, from coordinate 79,693,470 downwards.
TTCTAAGAGTATAGTTAGTGATCGCGATGGACATTTCACTTCCAAAGACTGGAGGTTAGTTCAGATGAGCCTGAGAAAGAAGCTCAAGTTGAGCACGATGTTCCATCCTCAAACTTATAGACAAATAGAAAGAACAAATCGTATAATGGAGGATATGCTTAGAATGTGTACTTACGATTTTGGGAAGAAGTGGGAGGATCACCTCTTCATGGTAGAGTTTTCCTATAACAACAGTTACCAGACAAGTATCAAGATGACGCCTTATAAATCTTTGTATGGAAGGCGGTGTCGAACACCGATTTCTTGGGCAGAGGCGGGAGACACCAAACTTTTGGGAAATGAAGTGGTGGCCGATGCTTGCGAATTGGTGCGGACCATCCAGGAATGCATGAAGGTTACCCAGGACCGGCAAGCAAAGTATTTTAATGCTCGCCATAGGAATATGGAGTTCGCGGTAGGCGACTGGGTTTATCTCAAGATTAAGCCATTCAAAGGCGTTTCGCGGATTCGCCAACTCAAGAAGCTGAGTCAGAGGTTTTTGGGACCATTCGAGATTATAGAACATATTGGAGAAGCAGCTTACCAGTTAGCGTTATCTGCGGAGCTGAGTGGATTACACGATGTCTTCCTTGTCTCCGTCTTGCGGAAAGCCTTGGTGGAGGCTAGTGTTGTTATCGAATCAGCGACGGTGCCGGTAGAATAGGACTTGAGGATGAAGGTCCGTCCAGTTGGCGTAGAGGATTTGTAGGTTTGGGATTTGGAGAACAAAGAGGTTAAGCTCGTGAACTTGCGCTGGGACAACAGCAGGTGAGATGAGTTCTCTTGGGAGCATGCACAGGCAATACAGGAGGACTTCCCAAAGCTGTTTTCTTCAGGTATGTTTTTCCTGAGTGCATGCTAAATTTCGAGGATGAAAATCTTCTAAGGGGGGAGGAGCTGTAACACCCCGATTTTCCAGACGTGCGGGGAAGAACTTAGAAGAGTAACTTTGGATGTTACAACCCAAAATTTTAGAGTTTCAACCTTTTTTCTTATGTCTGGTTGCGCTTTAGACACGGTTCACGTGTTGGTTCAACGAACGTCAAATGGGTAGTTCGACGAACGTCGAACCATGTTCACATGTAGTTCGACGAAAGTCGAAACATGTTCATGGGTTCGATTAACGTCGAACGGGTTCGACGAACGTCGAACGGTTTCTGGGAGGTTTGTGGTGTCGTATTCAAACGTCAAACGCCACGTTCGGTTAGTTTGATGAACCATCGAACAGATAGGTCGACGGATAGATCAAATCTGATCTAAGGGCCTAGGCTTTCCACCCAAAGGGCTTCAGAAGGGCCGAGCGGGATTTCTCCTCATTTTTCTCCTCATTTTGGAGTTGAATTAGGGTTTGGGCGAGAGTGTTAGGGGAGGAAGAAGAGAGCTTCCTTCTGCCATTGACGAAGCTTCGGAGCTCGGATCATCGTTCTATGGCCAGATCCGTGGAGAGGACGTGGAGGTGCTCATTGTCATCCGTGCAAAACAAGTTTTCATGGCTAAGAAGAGGAGTCGTAGGGTAACGACATTTCTCCTCTCGGTTTTAGGATGCGTGCATGGCATCTACTCTTTTCTTGCTTTATTTCAAGCATTTTAGGCACCAGATCTCTCAAGTGAGAGGGATTTGGGTTACCATGGCTCAAGAGGAGACACCGGGACGATTGTGTCCGTCCCCGACATGATATTGCATTAGTGATCTGCTTTGCTAGTGGATTAAGCATTGTGGGTGAAGCCGTAGTCGCGACTGTTAGTCCAACTCGGTGATGTTGCATAGCGAGCCTTAAGGATTGTGTAGAAATCCTTTAGCGACAAGACGCCATTTTTTAATGTTGTTTTCCCCTTTTTCGTGTGAGTACGTGTGGCCAAAACCGGATCAGGTGGAAATTAGAGTACACGCGGGGGAACGGGTATGGTATGGTACAAATGTTGGATTAGGGTGGGAAAGGCATGGGATTGAGATGTTCTAATGTGTGGTTTGTCTCTGTGGTCGCCTAGCTAGCCCGTGACATTACAAGTCATGTGTGGAGAGTGACCCGACGAGACAAGTCAACTTCTGTGGAACTGACGAGAACGCCAAGCTTTGGACAAGCTCGGGCGATCCGAGCTAGGTTAGTTTTTAAAATTTCTATCTTGTTAGCAGATTACTGTGCTTGTTGATTAGGTTAGTTTTTAGCTTTCAAGATCAATCACAGATGACACAGCAATTTTATAGTGATTCCCCAATCTTGGGTACATCCACTATCCCTCTGCGCCTATCTAACAAGTGTGTTAGATTCGGCTCTCCCTCAAGAACTCAGCTCCATAAGAGCTTACAACAGAGATCCCGCAGGACCACATAGGTTACACAGACCTACAACTTAGTAACTAAGCCAACCCTAGGTCACAAAGACCTCTTACACGGCACTAAGCCAAACACAGGTCACAAAGACCTTAGCCTTTATAATACAGGCTTACAACTACAGACTCACAAAGAATCTTTACAGAAGAATAAGAAGGTGATTTGATTAGACACCAGAGTAAGAACTCTGTGTCTTCTTCTTCTTCCTGGACTGAGCAGATATCAGTCCAAGCTTTTATTGTTGAAGACCATGAATTAGGCAGTAGAAACTTTCTTCAAACAACTTTCTTTTCTCTGTAGAGCTTGTAGATTGCTCTAGCCAATTTGCTTCTTTTTATTATCTGAAGGCCAATCGAGCAGTGGGCCCCACCACAAGGATTGATGGATGAGATTGAGCCATTCAGCACATGCTTTCCATGTAATCTTGATTCAACGGCTCTTTGATGTGTGTGGGCCCCAACACTTAATGATTAAAATATTTCTTAGAAAGTGTAGAAGATGATAACAGCTGGCTGCCAACGTCTCTGGCAGCATTTCCGCAACATTTGAATTTTGGTTGAGTTTTTGACTTTGCTGATGTCAGCATGACACAACATCTCTGGACTTGGACAAAATTCAAGCATTAGAACCGAAGGCATTGAGTGAGTAAGCATCAATTAATGCCACAACACTTGGAAAAATTTCTATCTGTCTAGGTATTGAACTCGACGAATGCTGAGCTATGTTCGACAAACGACAAGCTTAGTTCGACGAAAGCGTAAATTCCGTTCGACGAAAGCTGAACTCAGTTCGATGAAAGCTAAACTTAGTTCAACGAAAGAGTAGATTCAGTTCGACGAACTCCAGACTCAGTTCGATGAAAGCTAAGCTCAGTTCGATGAAGCTGAGCTCGACGAAAGCCAAGCTATCCACACATTTGGACTTAGCCAATTTTTCTTCTTCAAGGCGTTGAGAGCGTTGAGTGAGCTTGTCGCACTCAACGCTATTTGCCTTAGCAAATATTTCTGCGCCATGGCGTTAAGAGAGTAAGCTCCACTCAATGCTAAACTACTTAACAAAATTTTTCTGTTATCTGACGTTGAGTGAGTAAGCTACAATCAACGCCTATGGACTTAGTGAAAATTTTGCCCAACTTTTCTGTGGAGTTGACTAGCACAGCAACACTCAACGCTAAAAGTTGTATGGCATTGAGTGAGTAGACCGCACTCAATGCCTACGGACTTAGCCACATTTTCAGCCAATTTCTCTATTCTTTGACTGACTCAGCCTAACTCACAACCATTTTCTTGTATGGCGTTGAGTGAGTATACTACACTCAATGCTTTTGTACTTAGCCATATTTTTGGCTATCTAACAGTTAGGCTGAGATAGACTCAATGCTATTTGATATATGACATTGAGTGAGCTGTCCTCACTCAATGCCTGTAGACTTAGTCAAATTTCTTGACAGACAAAAATGAATCCTTACCTTTGGCATTGAGTGAGCTTTCTCCACTCAACTCCTGTGGACTTAGAAGATTTTTGTTATGTCCAATAACCAATTATTGTGTCCACATGTCCAATCAACGTGATATGTACTAACCTGCACTAAAGACCTCAAATGCACTTCAAATACAGTTGATGTGTGTGACATTGACCTGTTTGACTTCTCACAAATCAGGCACATTGGGAACAATGGACCCAACAATAACCAATGATGAGGTCATTCTTGCCACCTTGGACAAGAGAGCCCAGAACATTATAGTTAGTAATGTGGATGATTCTACCTTTCAGGACCTAGTTCATTACAAGACCTCCAAGGAGATGTAGGACACTTTGGTGGTCTACATGGAGGGCACAGAAGAGGTCAGAGATGATAAGAAGTCTATGCTCATCCAAGACTATGAGGCTTTCAGGTAGTCCAAGGAAGAGGGCATAGCTAGCTGCTTTGAAAGATTCTTCAGAATAATAAATGAGCTAATGACCTATGGCTAGGTCTTTAGCAATTATGAACTTATGACAAGTTCCTAAAGTCTCTAACTAGAGACTAAAACACCAAGATTTGTGCTATCAGGGAGGTGGTAAAGCTGACTGATACTCCACCAACAACTCTGTTTAGGAAGCTGCTGTCTTATGAAATGAAGCTGACTGCCAGGAAAGAGGAGGAGAGAAGAAGAAGATCACAGATTAGGGAGAAGGTAGTGGCCTTTAAGGAAGAGTGCTTAAAGAGGAGCAAGGAGAGGATTGCCTCTCCTCCAAGAAGGTTAGCTGAGTCAGATAACTCAGGGTCTACCTCATTTGAAAGCAATATGTCTGATAAGAATTTGCTGCCTTCTTTAGACAAATTCTGAAGCAGATGAAGAGGAAGGGGTGGAGGAGCAGACCTTCCTCCTCCTCTCATATCAAGGAGGACTACTACAAGGCATAGAAGAAGCACTCCAAGGGATGAATCTATGACTCAATTCCAAGTAAACATGTTTCCACTAAATTTGTTTGTTACTGTTGTAGCAAACTCGGGACTGTAATAGCTAACTGCCCAGTCAAGAGAAATGAGGCTGGTGAGAATAAACAACAACAACACAAGGGAAAGAAGGAAAAATCGTTCATGGCTAAGAAGAAGAAGAGCTGGACCGACTCATCTTCATCAGAGTCTGAAGATGAAGAAGAAGAGGCCTACATAAGGCTAGTTGCTGATGAGGCAAATGAAGATGAAGACTATCCTCTAGCAAGGATAGGCATCAGGGCCCCTCTGTCACAGTCAGACAGTGACTTAGAGGAGGATGAAGAAGATGAAGATGACATCAGCTGCTATGGGATGATGGAAAGGTTTGATGAAGAATTCAGCCAGGATCATCCAGGTCCAATCAAGGTACATTCCTACTCTAGTTCTTGTTCTGAGATAGGCTATGAGACTAGTCCAAATTCAGATGCTTCTTCATCCAGTGATGAAGAGGGATCAATTTCTAAGCAATATGTCAATCAATTGATTGACAAATATGGTGCACTGCTGATTGCTTTCAGTAAAAGCAAGAAATTGACAAAGAAGCGGGTTGAGGGAAAACCTCTCTTCAGCTTGTTGCTTCCCATCAGGCTGAGACAACATTTTTACTGAATCAGAAGGTTAAGGAAGTTAGTAAACTCTAGAACATTACTCTCATCCAGATAGGTACCATCAAACACAAGAATAGTCTCATTAGAGATTTGGAAGAGAAACTCTAGAGGGAGAAGAGGGTTGTGGTTAGCTACTCTAACCCATTCGGTGTTGCCCATCATTGACTCCTTCTCCTCTTTGAGAAATAAGAGGGGCTTAGGATTCAAGGGAAACACAAGGGCTGCCACTTTCAAAGGAAGGGAAAATCTCCAGTTTAGCCACCCATTACCTTTGAAAGGGTAATGCTCCCTTCTAACAGGTATGACCAGGAATCCATGTATGGTCATTGGAAGAATGGGAATTCTTCCTGGAATAATACAAGTGTACCTTCCAACGGAAGGAGAAGAGGAATGGGGATGAGTGCCTTCAAGATAGCCTATGAAGAAATTTAAATGGCCCATCATGGACCATTTGTCTTTGGTGCACCAGCCCCCAATCTCATGAATGTGGCTACAGCCAAAGTTCAGGGCCATCCAGCAAAGACTCTGACCAAGTATCAGTCTATTAGCAAGCCTGGTTTGGCTATTTCTTATGCTATCAAGAGAATTACTTCTGTAAAGAAGACTGCTACTGATGGCATTCAAAGTAGGCCAAATAAGTCTACTGGAAGACTTACCTTTATTCAGATCCTAGCTGAAAGGAACCTGAAGAAAAGTGTTGTTGTTCCTTCTAGACAGAGAGCTACTGTCAGCATAGCTAGCAGACCAGCTGAAAAAAGAAGGCACAACATTCATGACTGCTAGTGTTGTGGCAAAGTGGGCCACTATGCCATAGATTGCTGACATAATCCTAGTGTGGCTAGAGTAATAGTTAGTCCACCAGTTAGAAAAGCTACTGGTAGACAAGTGTCTTTTCAGACTAATCAGAACCTAGGACCCAATATATATTGGGGTCCTAAGGTAAAATAAACTGTTGGAACCCCAGTTAGGATTTGGGCAAGGATCACTATTAGGGTTGCTTATATTGACCCACCATGTATAGTCATGGGTCATAGGACTATTTCCGGACAGGTCATTCTGAAGAACTCTCCAAAATTGCTAAAAGAAATCTGAACAGCAGTTAAGACAAAGTCAGAGAATCAGCTCGACGATCGTCGAATGCAGTTCGACAAACGTCGAACTCAGGTCGACGATTGGTGGACAACACTTGCTCAGCTCGACAAAATTAGCAAGTCAGTTTCTCAGCTCGACGAAATAGAAACTGAGCTCGACGAACTGCAAGCTCCGGTCGACGAACGCAGGCAAGATATTCATCTCGACGAGTCTAGCTGAGTTAGACGAATGTCGAACTCAGGTCGACGATTATTGAACTCGAAGAAAGTTCAGGTCCACGATTTCTGAGCAATCAGTAACAGTTGGCAAAATTAATTGAGGATTAATTACAGTCAACATTCCCAGTGAAAATAGCCATTCAAATGGACAGTTACAGTAGAATTAAGTCCGGATCAATTTCCAAAGCACTTACTACACTCGGGAATGTTTCTTCCGCCATCAAGACTAAGGAATTCAAATACAGAGTTTTTATATACAGAGAATAAAGAACAGTGAACAGTACGACAGAAAAGGTTTTCTACAGAGAAGGAGGAACTCTGCAGCATCAATTAAATAATCATCAGAGTTCTTCATCTGCTCCAGGCTTTAAAGGGACAACTAATCAATATCAGTCTAAGAAGCCTACGGGAGACATCATCACTGTGAAGGCCTATCACCCTGCAGCAAGGCTTCCATATTTTCCCTAAACCAATCACTATCTTAGGGGGAGCCTTTTGCTAATATCATATCCACTTGAATCTTCTCTCTGATTATTGACAGAGAAGATAAAATCACTCTCTCACCACCTCTTGTATAAAGGGTTGTCATCTCCCTTAAAAAGTGATTCCTGGTTGCTAGTCTCCTACCAAAAGACTTGCAGTTTTGGTTTTTGAGCACCTGAACAAAAGCTCATTGGTGTCAGGCACCTGATCAAAAATCTGAGTGGATTCCTACCAGGGTGGTAGAAGAGTGGATGTACCCAGGTTGGGGAACGACTATAAAATCCTTGTGTCTCTTCTGGTTGCTTGATCTTCTTACTTTATTCTGTGCTGTGATTTTACTCTATTTAGTTTAGTTAAGATCTAACCTTCTCTTTCAATTCGTATCAAAGCCAGGTTGGTTAAACTACCACACCTTAAGAGGTTTATTTGGTTGCACAGGCTAACACCTGAACCAAAATGATCTGATAGATCTTAAATATCTTTAGAGTTATCATGGCACAAATTGATGAGTTTTCAAGCACCAGACTCCCCATGTGCAATCTAGATATGCTTGCACTATGGAAGACAAGGATTAGATTTTATATGGACTCCATCGATGAAAACATCTTTAAATCTATTTTGTCAGGTCCAGCTCCACCTCAGCAAACAACAAGTCCAAATGATGTTCCATCATCCCAATGGACAGATGTCCAGCAAAAGATGAAGACTGCTGATGCACAAGCAATGAACATTCTGGCACAATCAATGTCTGATGACATTTTTGAAGAACTTGTTGAATGTTCATCTGCAAAAGAGATGTGGGACTCCCTCACAGCTTTGGCTGCTGGATCAGCAATAGAAACACCATTTCATGCTAAATCCTGGAGTGACTCAGATGCTTCCTCCTATTCAACTGAGGATGAAGAAGAAGCAAGAGCAAAAGAATTTTGCCTAATGGCAATAGATGCTTCTCTCAGCAGCTATGCTAAAGAATCAGAAGAATCAGAGTGTGAATCAGATGAAGAGGATCAGGTTATTTCTTCCCTTGACTCTCCTTCAGCTAAATTTAACACTGATTTCAGATTATCACATGAAAATCATCAAAAAATCTTAGTTCAAAATATTTCGTCGAACGGAGATCGACGACATCAATACTATTCGTCGAACTCAGATCGACGAACTATGAACAAAGATTTTTCTTTGAACTATTCAGGACTCTGTGCTCTACGAAACAAATTTAATTCATCGAACAGAGATCGACGAAAATGGATCACAGAAAACAATTATTATCATTCTGTGAATAGAGATCAACGATCTCAATATCATTCGACGAACTCAGATCGACGAAAATATCTTTCGTCGAACACAGAATTTCAAAACAGAAATTTTTATTCTTTTATTTCTGATTATTTTAAAAGAGAACCAAGACCCAAGGTTATCTGGGTCCAGAACTCCTAACATCTCCTTGCAGGAAAAGAATTCATTTTAGCAAATATACAGGATATCAGTGGCTAAATAATTTGTGCAAGGCTATGCATATAGGGGGAGATGCATGTAAATGAAGCTGCAGAAATTCCAGCAGTAACAGCAGTTTGTGGGGATTATAGCAGCAGGAGCAACAACAGATTATAATGCTGCAGATTTGGGCAAGGATTAACAACAGCAACAACAACAACAGAGGTACTTGATCCAGATTTAATTGTATTTAATTGCCTTGTATTTTTTTTACTTGCTTTATAAATAGTGTCCTTACCCAAATAGGGGGAGATTGTTCGAACCCCAGTTAGGATTTGGGCAAGGATCACTATTAGGGTTGCTTAGATTGACCCATCATGTATAGTCATGGGTCATAGGACTATTTCCGGACAGGTCATTCAGAGGAACTCTCCAAATTTGCTGAAAGAAATCTGAACAACAATTAAGACAAAGTCAGATAATCAGCTCGACGAACGTCGAACGCATTTCGAAGAACGTCGAATGCAGTTCGACGAACGTCGAACGCAGTTCGACGAACGTCGAACGCATTTCGACGAACGTCGAACGCAGTTCGACGAAAGTTCGACGATTGGTGGACAATACTTGCTCAGCTTGACAAAATTAGCAAGTCAGTTTCTCAGCTCGACGAAATAGAAAATGAGCTCGATGAACTACAAGCTCCGGTCGACGAACGCAGGCAAAATATTCAGCTCGACGAATCTAGTTGAGTTCGACGAATGTCGAACTCAGGTCGATGATTGTGGAACTCGACGAAAGTTCAGGTCAACGATTTCTGAGCAATCAGTAGCAGTTGGCAAAATTAATTGAGGATTAATTACAGTGAACATTCCCAGTGAAAATAGCCGTTCAAAAGGATAGTTACAGTAGAATTAAGTCCGGATCAATTTCCAAAGCATTTACTACACTCGGGAATGTTTCTTCCGCCATCAAGACTAAGGAATTCAAATATAGAGTTTTATATACAGAGAATAGAGAACAGTGAACAGTACGACATAAAAGATTTTCTACAGAGAAGGAGGAACTATGCAACATCAATTAAATAATCATCAGAGTTCTTCATCTGCTCCAGGCTTTCAAGAGACAACTAATCAATATCAGTCTAAGAAGCCTGCGGGAGACATCATCACTGTGAAGGCCTATCACCCTGCTGTAAGGCTTCCAGATTTTCCCTGAACCAATCAATATCTCAGGGGGAGCCTTTTGCTAATATCATATCCACTTGAATCTTCTCTCTGATTGTTGACAGAGAAGATAAAATCACTCTCTCACCACCACCTGTATAAAGGATTGTCATCTTCCTTCAAAAGTGATTCCTGGTTGCTAGTCTCCTACAAAAAGACTTGAGGTTTTGGTTTTTGAGCACTTGAACAAAAGCTCATTGGTGTCAGGCACCTGATCAAAAATCTGAGTGTATTCCTACCAGGGTGGTAGAAGAGTGGATGTAACCAGGTTGGGGAACCACTATAAAATCCTTGTGTCTCTTCTGGTTGCTTGATTTTCTTACTTTATTCCGTGCTGTGATTTTACTCTAATTAGTTTAGTTAAGATCTAACCTTCTCTTTCATAAACATGTCTTGCAGGTTAGTCCAAGTGCACATACACTTATATAGTACTTGGACAGTGGATGTTTCTTGAACATGACTGGAACAAGGAGCAACTTGAGGGAGTACACTCCAGTGAAGGATGGATTCAAAGTGATCTTTGGTGGTTCAGAAAGAGGAGTGACCAGAGGTTATGGTAAGATCACAAATGGCATAGTCACTATCACAAAAGTTACTTATATGGAAGGGTTGCAACACAACCTGATAAGCATAAGATAACTCTTTGATCTTGGCTATGACATAGTATTCCACAAGGATGAGTTTCATATTAAGAGGTTGAGTGACCAAGAGGTCATCTTGACAGGCACTAAGAGTGGGAATGTCTATTATTTAAATTTTTTGTGTTTAGATTTAGACTCTCCTATATGCCTAGTTGTAAATGAGAAAGTCTCATACTGTATCCAATGGCACAATATACTAGCTCATTTGAACTATAAGACAATTGACAAGCTCTTTAATGAAGAGGTAGTTAGGAATGGTCCAAAAATGAATGCACTAAGGAAGGCATTTGCTCTGCATGCCAAAAGGGCAAGCAAACCAAAGCTTGTTTCAAGAGCATTGGGACCAAGGACTTTGTGGGGTGTTTATACCTCTTGCATATGAACTTGTTTGGTCCTATGCCAGTTCATAATCTAGGTAGGAAAGTCTATTCCCTTGTGGTAATTGATGACTTTTCCAGATTTGTTTGGGTTTTCTTTTTGAAGAAAAAGTCTAAAACTCCTGATGTCTTCCGTACATTTTTCAAGCAAATTCAGAATGGATTGGACAGTACTGTGGTCAAAATCAGAAGTGACCATGGTTCCGAATTTCAGTTTGATAGCATGACAAGGTTCTATGAAGAGCAATGGATTCACCAAGAATTAGTTTCTCCAATAACACCCTAGCAAAATGGGATTGTTGAGAGGAAGAATAGGACTCCCATAGAGGCTGAAAGGACCCTGTTGAGTGACACATCTTGTAACACCTTGGTTTTCCCAGATCTTGAGCCTCTGGAAGCTACCATGTGGAGATAGGTAGATATTGCCCGACGATATCCTCGTTTCGTCGAATCCAGGTGTTGAGAGCGCTGAGTAGCTGGGGGTTAAGAACATTGAGTGGTACCGCACGGCGGTAGCCCGTGAGCGTTGAGTAGCTATCGCATAGATGTAAGGCTAATGCTAGCAGTAGTATTTTCTTCCCAACGTGACTGACGGCTCGGGAAGCTACCACGGCGTGGTAGGTGGTTATCTCTCGGTGGTATTAGACGAGAGAAGTTCCATCGTTCAGCATTTTAGTCATCCGTTTTCTCTTAGGATTTGATCCTATGGCTCAGGATGCTCTGCCTAAAGGGCATATATGGGCTGAAACATTTTAAACCCCGAGTGGATTTCATTTTGAGAAAGACTTAGGATTTGGGAGAGAGTTTGGAGGAGTAAGAAGAAGGCCTTTCTCCACCATTAACGAAGCTTCGGGTCCCCGATCGTCGATCCGAGGCTAGATCCGTGGAGAGGACTAGAAGGCCCAAACTTTCATCAGTGCAAGACGATTTTTACATGGCATGAAAGAGGAGTCGTAAGGTAACGACACTTCTCATTTCGGTCTTTAGGACGCGTGCATGACATCCATGTTGTTCTTGCTTTCTTTCAAGTATTTAGGCACCAGGTCTCTCAAATAAGAGGGGTTTGGGTTGCCATGGTTCAATAGGAGCCACCGAGTCGATTGTGTCCATCCCCGGCATGATGTTGCATTAGAAATCTGCTCTGCTAGTGGATTAGACATTATGGGTGAAGCCGTACTCGCGACCGTTAGTCCGACTCGGCGATGCTGCATAACGAGGCTTAAGGATTTTTCTAGAAATCCGTTTGCGGGAAGTTGTCGTTTGTGATGTGTTTCCCCTTTGTTTATATGTGTGTATGAATGTCGAATTAGGGCGGAAAAGGCTTTTGATTGTGATGTACTATGACATGACTTTGTCTCTATGGTCGGTTGGTTAGCCCATGACATTGTAAAGTCTCATGTGGAGAGTGTCCCGGCGAGACAAGTCCCCTTCAGTGAAACTAACGAGAATACTAAGGTTTGGACAAGCCCAGACGATGCCAGCTGGGTCCCACTGGGTCTCCTTCGGTGGACTTGGTCCCGATTTGGAGCTGAGCCTGGGTCGTCACGAGCAGGTGGGGTCTAGCAAGAGTTCTTAGCATCAGTTTGTGGTTTGTGAGATGGAGTCCTGACATGAGAAGTCAGAGCTTGCAGGCAAGCCCGAGATTTGAGACCCACGAGCGTGTGGGGACTTGGAAAGAGTTACATGTGCCAGCTTTTATGCCGTTAGGGGAAATTGGAAGCAGGAATGTGATTGCGGCTTGAACGCCGAAGGGGAAATTGGAAGTACCTGATTGTTGATGCTTGATGATCTGTTAAATTCATGCGCTATAGTGTGCCTTGGGTGAAACCCAGGTTTGCATACATGTTGCATAGTAGGCTATCTTTTTATTATATGCTCAACATAGAAACATGTTTGTTGTATGAGATATCCAAACCTGTTTTGCTACTTTCTATGTTCATTTATATTTACATATGAAGTGCTGAACTGTAGGGTGATGGAGTGCCCCGGGGTCCGCTAGGTATGGCCGGGAGGAGATGTGTTGGTTACACAGTTGAGGTCAGCCTTTGCTGACCCACGTTACCACCAATTTTTACAGGGCAAGGATCACAAGCGGGAGCAAGTTTGTCGACCAAAAAGGCTTAAGCCTCATGAAGTGAACCCTTTTGTTTTACTTATGTTTGGTTGAGTGCTCTGCTTCATGAACTGTGATCTGGCTTGCATGCCGAGGTAACTTAGGTGTTCTAAAGCACGTTGATACGTTGATGTATTATTTAAGTATTTGGACTTGTAAATGTTGAAGGGCCTTAAGGACATTGGATACTCATGTAGTAGTGGATAAATTCTACTTTGGTTGTTTGTTTCCGCTGTGTTTATAGTATGAGTTTTGAGTTGGGTAGTTTGTATCATCTTATAATGCTTAAGCTGTGGAGTGTATATGTTGTGGGGCCCCAACCAGACCCATATTATACGGACATTATAGGGGTGACATTACACATCTCTCCCAGAATACTTCTGGGAAGAGGCAGTTAATACTGTATGTCATGTCTTTAATAGAGCTTATATCACCAAGAGCCACAAGAATACTCCCCATGAGATCTTGAAGGGCAATAAACCAAACTTGGGCTATCTCATGATCTTTGATAGCAAGTGTTATATGCTTCATAATGGGAAGTCCTATGTGACTAAGTTTGCTGCCAAATCCTATGATGGGATTTTTGTTGGGTATAACAATCATAATATGGCCTACATGATCTACAACTTGGAAATTCAAGTTGTATAAGAGTCTATTAATGTAATTTTTGATGAGTCAACTATGATAAACAGTGAGCTGCCATGTTCCTCTTCTAGTCCTACAGGTACAAAGCTGTTGATGGACAAGCTAACCATCAAGGAATCTGCTCCAATTGTCCAAGATGGAGTGGATATTCCAAAGGAAGTACTAGACACTAATGATGTGGATGAAGGTCAGCAAGATGCAAACATTGAAGCACGTGATGCTGAAGTAAGATTGCCTTCAGCTGTCAGGCATCTAAGGGATCATCCAAGACACATGATTATTGGTGATGCTAGCCAAGGAGTGGTGACCAGGAGTAGAAGTATCAACATGACACTATACTCAAGCTTCAGGTCGCAAGTAGAGCCCAAATGATTTGAAGAGGTCAACATAGATCATTTCTGGATTGTAGCTATGCAAGAGGAACTGAACCAGTTTAAGAGGTGTAAGGTTTGGAAGATAGTTCCCAGATCACAAGGACATAATGTCATTGGAGTGAAGTGGATTTACAAGAATAAACTTGATGAAAATGATATTATAATGAAGAACAAAGCTAGGCTGGTAGTTAGGGGGTACAAAAAAGAAGAAGGTATTGACTTTGATCAAACCTTTTCCCCTGCAGCAAGATTTGAAGTCATCAGACTGTTCCTTGCATATGTTGCACCTAAGGGATTCAAAGTCTATCAGATGGATGTGAAGTCATCCTTTTTAAATGGTGTCTTAAAGAAAGAGGTTTATGTTGAACAACATCTAGGTTTTGTTGTTTCTAACTCACATAATTCTATTTATAGGCTAAGGAAAGCCCTATATGGGTTGAAGCAAGCCCATAAAGCATGGTATGAGACATTGTCTAGCTTCCTCATTGAGAACAAATTCTCATGGGGGATTATAGACAAGACCCTATTCCTAAGGGAATTTAAGGGCAAGATCATCCTAACCAAGATTTATGTAGATGACATAATCTTTGGATCTACTAATGTCAACCTTTGCAGAAACTTTGCTAAACCTATGGAAGGGAAGTTTATGATGAGCAGTATGGGTGAGCTCAAGTTCTTATTAGACCTCCAAGTATGACAAACTGATGATGGCTTGTCCATACACCAGTTTAAGTTCGCCAGGGAGCTGATCAAAAAGTTTGGTATGGAGAATGCCTCCACCATAAAAACTCCTATGAGATCAAGTATGCCTATAGAAAAAGATGTTACAAAGAAACCTGTTGATGAAAGTTTTTATAGAGGGGTAATTGGATCTCCTCTATACCTTAGTACAAGTAGGCTAGATATCATGTATGTTATATGTGTTTGTGCTAGGTATCAGGCCTACCCTAAATAATCTCAGTACTCTGCCGATAGGAGGATTTTGAGGTATCTTAAGGGCACCACAGATCTTGGCGTATGGTACCCTAGAAATAGAGATTTTGAACTAACAGGCTATTTAGATGCAAATTTTTCAGGCTGTAAAGAGGACATGAAGAGCACTTCAGGCACCTATAAGCTGTTGGAAGAAAGACTAGTGTCTTGGAGAAGCAAGAAGCAATTAAGTGTTGCAATTTCAACTGTAGAGTCAGAATATATAGATGCCGAGAGCTACTGTGCACAGTTGCTATGGATCCAGCATCAGCTTCAGGACTATAACTTACAAATAAGTAGAAATCCTTTATTGTGTGATTCTACTAGTGCATTCTCTATAGCTAGGAATCCTGTCTCACACAGTAGGACTAAGCACATAGATATTAGGTATCACTTTATAAGAGAGCAAATGGAATGTGATTTATCAGTCTTGAGTTTGTCCCTACAGACAAGCAAGTGGCTGACATATTCACTAAGCCACAAGATGAAGCAAGTTTAACACTTTCAAGTTTGAGTAGGGCATGTTGAACTTGGTCAAACTTTAGATGCTCCACATGTTATTTTTGTTACAGGTTGTACAACTTCTTGCATGTTGAAAATACATTCAGTGGCATCAGGCTCTCCTAGTGGTTCAAGAGTTTATCAGAAAGGATGATAAAAGATGCTCTAATTGAGGGGGAGCAAGTTTAGCTTCCTGTAGAGAATATAAAGATGCAATCGTTGATCAAAAAGAGAGAGAAGATAATCAGAGGCCAACACCCCCCCTAACTATTTTACAGAAATCAAAAAGGGGGAGAAGGAAGTGATCAAGGAAATGATCAAGGATATGCAATAAAATAGGGGGAGTAGGGAGTTGTAATGATCACCTTGCAGGCAAGGTAAATGGGGAGATTGTTAGGAAGAAGGAAATAATCAAGCATCAGACGACAAAATAGGGGGAGATGCAAGTGGTCATCATCACTTGATACTCTTATTATATGGTTTTAAGTTTTCCAATTTACTATTTTATCTGCTGCATATGTTAGTGTATATCATTGAGTAAGAATTTTATTTGAGGGTTTTGACTTCTTCAAATAGGGGGAGATTGTTGGGTCCATTGCTCACAATGTCCATGATTTGAAGATGTCAAACAAGTCAATGGTATACACATATTTGTATTTGATGTATGTTTAAGTTCATGCATGCAAGTTGTACAGGTATTCCAAATGGTTGTGATATGTGGTCATATGGTAGAGGAGTGGAGAGATAGAAAACTATCTAAGTCCACAGGTGTTGAGTGAATCCAGTTCACTCAATGCCAGATTTCAAAAAAGGATGCTAGAAACGCTGAAAATCTCGAAGTCCACAGGAATTGAGTTAAGCCAGTTCACTCAATGACAGATGCCAAAAAGCGCTGAGTAAGGTATGGATAGTCAAAGCCCAACAATTTGCAAAACAGAAATACGGCTAACTCCACATGTGTTGATTGAAGGAAGTCCACTCAATGCCATATAATAAGCGACATCAAGTGTAACTGAGTATGTCAAAGCTTCAGCAGTGGCAAGAAAAAAATCGACTAAGTCCACAGGCGTTGAGTGAGGATAGCTTACTCAACGCCGGATGAGGAGAAGCATCGAGTAAAGACCAGTCAGTCAAATCTTTTGCTTTGATAGTGAAGAAAAGTGGATAAGTCCACAGGAATTGAGTAAAGCCAGTTCACTCAACCCCATATAACAAAAAGCGCTAAGGAAAGACTGTGTAGTCAAAGCTTAAGAAGAAGGAAGATTGAAAAATGGCTAAGTCCACAGGCGTTGAGTGATCTCAACTCACATAACGTCATACAGATAGAAGCGTTGAATCAAGCTACTTCAGTCAAAGCAATAGAGAATCCGTCAATGAAATTTATCTAAGTCTAAAAGCGTTGAGTGAAGCTAGCTCACCCAACGCATGCTAATTATGTCAAAGCCAAAGAAGGAGGAGATATAAAAATTGACTATGTCTAGAAGCATTGAGTGAGGTCAGCTCACTCAACGCCCAAAGAGGAAAGCGTTGATAGAGCTATGGTCACTCAAAGCTTAATGACGTAAGACAAAAAAAATCTGTCTAAGTCCAAAGGCATTGAGTGAAGCCAGTTCACTTAACGCACTCAACGCCTGAGCAAGCTGGTAGATTTCAGAGTTACGGCTAAGTACAGAAGCGTTGAGTGAACACAGTTCAATAAATGCCTCAGCATGAAGACAGATAGTCAATTATATGGCTTAGTCCAGGGGCGTTGAGTTATGAAGGCTCATTAAATGCACTCAACGCCTAACAGCGCAGAAAGTTTGGACAAGACAAAAAGGGTTGAGTGAAGGCCATCCACTCAATCCTCTCAACGCCTAAGATGCAGAGAAATTGGCTAAGTCCAAATTTATTGAGTGAAGACCATTCACTCAATGCACTCAATGCCTGACAGTGCAGAAAGTTTTGCCAAGTCAAAAGCATTGAGTGAAGGCCATTCACTTAACACTCTAAACACCTAAGATGCAGAGTGTTGGAACACCCTATTACTAATTTGGGTCAGGATCACTATGTCTCTAGGAAACCAATGTTTGACCTCCTGTATAGCTCAAAAGGTCAATTAGAATTGAGTCTAAGGGTTAGAAGTCTAAGTTTGGAAGCTGCCCTCAAGACCAAGACTTTTTCAGTTTGAGACTAAGTCATATCGTCGAGCTCAGCACGATGATTCGTCGAACTCTGATCGACGATCGTCTAGCTCAACTTCGACAGATCGTCGAACTCCATTCGACGATCGCTGAGCTAAACTTCTTCATATCGTCGAACTCCATTCGACGATCGGTGAGCTTAGTTCGACGATCGTGACTCAGCTTTGGATCTCTATCTCTGAGCTCAGTTCGATGATCTTTGAGCTCAGATCGACGATATTTTGCTATTGTATAAGTCCATATCGCTGAGCTCAGTTTAACGATAGCAGAGCTCAGTTCGACGTTTTCAGATAACTTCAAGGATGTTTCTAGATTAAAATTCAAATCAGTTAAGGAGTTATTCTGCAATTAATTCTGAAGATTTACTAGCCGTTTTCATTCATTTCTGGACCAAGTTTCAAGGGATTTTCAAGGAATATTTCTATGGACTTTCCTCCAGAAGACATTTTGCAATTAAGGATGCAATCAATGCAGGCCAACGACTATTATTGATAGAGAATGCTTTTCCATTCTGTACAAGAGAATAAAAGAGAAGAATTTTTGAATCTCACATAGAATACACAGATACACAGACAGACATCAGTAATCTTCAGAACAAGAACAAAAATATTCTGTCTCAAAGAATTCTCAAGAACACACATCCAAGGAGATCAAACTTTCTCAAATCCTCTGATCTCTTTTGTCTCAAGTGTTCAAGGCCAACATATTTCAAGACTCCAGACGTCTAACATTTCAGCTGTTGCTGAAATCATCTTTTGCTGGAGCTCAACTTGTGAAGGCCTATCACCCTACATCAAAGCTTCTTTTCCTGAAGATCTCAAGGACTCAGGGGGAGCTTTGACACCATCAATCCACATAGTCTTCTCAGCTGTTTGAGAAAGAGAAGACTTCCATCACTCTCTCACCCCCATCTCTGTAAAGGGTTTCTCAAACTCCCTTCAAAAGTTTGAACTTGGTTTTTGAGCACCTTGTCAAAAGCTCATTGGAGGCAGGACACCTGATCAAAAAATCTGATTTGGTTTTTGAGCACCTTATCAAAAGCTCATTGGTGCCCAGGACACCTGATCAACTCATCCTGCAGTGGATTCCTACCTAGGGTGGTAGAAGAGTGGATGTACCCAAGTTTAGGGGAACCACTATATTTCCTTGTGTCATCTGGTTTTGCTTGTCTTTATTTTTGTTTCTGGCTGTGATTATTTTGTGATTAGCTTATGATTAGTTTAGTTCTGTAATTAGATTTATAATTGCTTCCCTGCTCACTCACATTACAACCATTGTTGTAAAAAGTTTTCAAGCAGCATATACACTATTCACCCCCACCCCCTCTAGAGTATATCAGATCTAGCTGCACTTTCAATTGGTATCAAAGCGAGGTTGGTTAAACATACCACACCTTGGTGGTTGCACAGGCTAACACCTGAACCCAAAAGATCCCTAGTTAGATCTGTTTTCTTGTGAGTTTATTATTAGATTTTGTTTTCACAAATCATGGCCCAAAACAAAGATTATGCTAGCACCAGACCTCCAGTGTGCAATCTATCCAAGTTTGCACTTTGGAAAGCAAGGATCAGACTATACATGAATTCTATTGACGAGGATATTTTTAACTCTGTTTTGATAGTGTGTCCAAGACCTCCAGAGAACTCAAGTACAAATGCTGTTCCACCTCCATCAGGAACAGATGCTGACATCAAGAGATGGAAGGTAGCTGATGCCAAGGCTATGAACATCTTATCCCAGACAATGTCTGATGACATATTTCAAAAGGTGGCTGAATGCAATTCAGCAAAGGAAATTTGGGACAAACTCTCTGAAATAGTCTCAGGCTCAGCTGATGAGAGAAAGGATAGGAGACCCCACCTCATATCTCAATATGAGAATTTCAAGAAGGGAGAAACTGAGTCAGTGGGAGATATGTACAACAGGCTCAGTATAATTGTCAGTGAACTCAGGACATTGGATAAAGAGATCTCACTAACTGAACTCAATGACAAAATTCTAATGTGCTTCCCTAGCACTTGGGATTCAAGAATCTGGCCAATTAAGGATGCCAGAAGTTCGAATGAAATCACCACTGAAGCTCTATTGGGTAAGCTCAAATCTTATGAGCTACTCATCAAGAATAGAGAAGAAGAACAGAAGGCTGCCTCACCAGCCACAAGAAAAGAGAAGACCATAGCCTTCAAGGCAACTGAAGATCTGCCTGAAGACAAAGTCACAGGCAATGATGAAATGCTCAGTCTGTTGGCCAAATGATTTTACAAGATGGCCAGAAAGGACTTCAGAAGGAGATCATACAAGGAGCATGATAAGCCAAGGTATGACAAGTCCATTAATAATAATAAAGAAATTGTTTGCTTTGGTTGCAGGAAACCAGGGCACATAGTTCCTGACTGTCTAGAAAACAAAAACAAGGACAGAAGGGACAAGAAAGAAAGAAGAAATGGAGAAAGACTACAAGAGGAATGGCAATGGCAAACCCTCATCAAGCAAAAACAAACATACAAGAAAGGGGTTTGTTGCTGAATCCTGGAGTGAGACTGAAGAGGAGTCAAAAGCCTCATCCAGCTCCAGTGATGATGAAGATGATGCAGAAGAAAAAGAGTTCTGCATGATGACAATCAATGACTCACAACATAACTCAGATGAAGAGGAGTCACAGTCAGACTCAGAGACTCAACCTGAAGATGATCAGGTAATCAGTTCTTTTGATTTTAATTCAGAGGACTTTAAATCTGAATTTAAAGCACTTTGTTTAGACCTGCTAAAATCTTAGAAAGAAATTATCTCTCTCAGAAATCATTTATCTGAACATAATACTTTAAAGTCAGAAAACCTCAAACTCTCTCAGGAGTTGGAGTGCTGTAGGGAGCAGATAGCTTCACTGAAAGGTGAGCTATCTGAGGCCAAGAAGCTTGAAGAATCCCTTAATGGGAGAAGCATCAAGCTGATGGACATCACAAGCACTGTGAACTCCAGATTTAATAGTACACTGGGCTTGGGTGCTTCATCCAGCCAACCCATAGTTCTAACAACTCCAATCAAATTCATTTCTGATAAAGGAAAGGGAGTTGTAGAGGTAGCTAGGAAAAATTCTGATCTGCCTAAGAAAACTAAGCCCCAGCAGAAATCGTCGAACGGAGATCGACGATCGCCGAATGCAGATCAACGATCGCCGAACGAAGATCGACAATCTCAGGCAAGATCGTCGAACTCAGGTCGACGATCTCAAGTCCCTGAACTCTGCTATAGTCGACCGTCGAACGGAGCTCGACGATCTGACCCAAGATCGTCGAACGCAGCTCCAAGATCGTCGAACAGAGGTCAGAGCTCTGGAAAGTTTTTCAAGGGCAAATCAAAATTCAATCCTAAGGGTCCTTCATCCCAAATCTTTAACCCTTATACTGAATGGATTTTACCTCAAAGGAGATATCATCCTGAAGGTTATAAGAGTCAACCTGGGATGTCTTTTATTTCAAAATTTAAAGGTTATCAACCTAGGCCCAAGGTAAACTGTGTCAAAAACAAATGAATTGTCTTATGTGCAGGTGAAGACCTATCCAACATCTAACCAGCAATGGTACTTGGATAGTGAGTGCTCTAAGCACATGACAGGGAACAAGGACAACCTCACATCCTTTAGAGCCAAGCTTGGACCCAAAGTTATCTTTGGTGATTCAAACTTTGGACAGACTAAAGGATATGGTGCAGTCCAGATTGGATCAGTAACTTTCAAGAAGGTAGCTTATGTGGAAGGACTGAAGCACAACTTAATAAGCATCAGTCAGCTGTGTGATGAAGGCTACCAGGTGACCTTCAGCAAAGCCTTATGCAAAATCAAGTCAGAGGACAACACAACTGTGTTGACGGGTAAAAGGAAAGGTAACATCTATCTAGTAGATTTTCTTTCAGCTGACATAGATATTTGCCTGTTTAACTCTGTTTGTAGACAAAATATTTTATTGCATAAGAGACTAGGACACCTAAACCTTAGAACTATTGCTAGGCTATCCAAGGACAACCTTGTTATAGGACTACCTTCTGGCCCCTACAAGAAGGAAGGACTCTGTAGGGCTTGTCAATTAGGCAAGCAAACTAAAAACAGCTTTAAGTCACTTAATAAGAGTGATTCACCTAGGATATTGTATCTGTTACACATGGATCTTTTTGGGCCCATCACAGTACAAAGCCTAGGAGGGAAATCTTACACTTTAGTAGTTGTAGATGACTTCTCTAGATTCACTTGGGTGTTCTTTCTAAGGATGAAGTCTGATAACTTTAAATGTCTGACAGAGTTTCTCAAATGTATACAGATTGAGTTCAATACTCACATTACTCTGATCAGAAGTGATCATGGGACAGAGTTTGATTCTCTTCTTATGCAAGAGTTCTGTCAGAGTGAAGGGATCAGACACACTTTCTCAGCTCCTAGAACTCCTCAACAAAATGGGGTAGCTGAAAGGAAAAATAGAACCCTTATTGAATCTGCCACTATATTGTTGTCAGATGCTCACCTTCCTCTATCCTTTTGGTCAGAGGCAGTGAACACCTCCAACTATGTGCTGAATAGAAGTTTAATACATAAACTAAAGGGAAAGACTCCCTATGAATTACTCAAAGGGAAGAAACCTAAAGTGGATTATTTTAGAGTTTTTGGTTGTATTTGCTACATACATAAAAATGACAAGAAATACTTAGCAAAATTTCAAGCTAAAGCTGATGAAGCAGTGTTTCTGGGATACTCCATGATTAGCAAGGCTTATAGGGTTTATAATAAATCATCTTTAAAAATTGAGGAATCTGTCCATATATCATTTGATGAATCTAACATGTCTTTCAAGGAGAAGATCTCTTCTACCATAGAACCCTTGCAGGAACATTCTCTTGTTGAAGACTTGAACAAGTTACAGGTTACTCAAAGGGATGAAAGCAGTGAAGATGAAGAAAGTGCTCAACATATTGAAGAATAACTTGAAGAGCCAGTTGTTGTACCACAAGACGAAACAACAACATAGGTTGGTGAACAATCAACACCCCCTGTTGATTTAGTAACATCAGGAGACCATCTAATTTCCCAAATAATTGGAGACATCTCAGCTGGTGTGCAAACCAGAAATCAGGTCAACCAAAACCTGTTGCACACCTGCTTCCTATCACAAATTGAACCTCAGTCCATTCAAGATGCAGAGCAAGATCCACACTGGATCATTGCAATGCAAGAAGAGTTGCATCAATTTGAAAGGAACAAAGTGTGGGAACTAGTGCCAAAGCCGAAGGATCACTCCATTGTTGGAACAAAGTGGGTATTTAGAAACAAACTGGATGATCAAGGAGTAATTGTAAGGAATAAGGCAAGGCTAGTTGCATAGGGATATTCTCAAGAAGAAGGAATAGACTACGACCAGACTTTTGCACCAGTTGCAAGATTGGAAGCCATCAGAATATTTTTAGCTTATGCAGCACATAAAGGCTTCAAGGTATACCAGATGGATGTCAAAAGTGCATTCCTAAATGGAGACATCAAAGAGGAAGTATAAGTCAGAAAACCTCTAGGTTTTAACTCTCCAACTTATCCTGATTATGTTTTTAGATTGAACAAAGCATTATATGGTCTCAAGCAAGCTCCTAGAGCATGGTATGAGACCCTAGCATGCTTTCTTTTGGAAAATAGATTTATAAGGGGCAGAGTAGACCAAACTCTTTTCATTAGAACCCATAAGTCCCATACCCAACTAGTGCAGATTTATGTAGACGATATTATTTTTGGCTCTCCTAACTCCAAATTGTGCAGAAGGTTTTCCAACCTAATGCATTCTAAATTTGAGATGAGTAGCATGGGTGAGCTATCCTTCTTCCTAGGATTGCAAGTCAAACAGCATGCTGAAGGCATATTTATTTCTCAAACCAAATATGCAAATGAACTGGTTAAGAAATTTGGCATGTCTGAAGCATCTTGTATGAAAACACCCATGCTTACTAATGTTGTATTGGATGCTGATGAACATGGGAAACCTGTTGATCAGACAACATATAGAGCAATGATTGCTCTTTACTGTACCTTACCGCTAGTAGACCAGATATAATGTTTGCTATATGTATATGTGCTAGGTTCCAAGTAAGCCCTAGAGAGTCACACCTAATATTAGTAAAGAGGATTCTCAGGTATGTTAAAAGTTGTCCAAATCTAGGTCTCTAGTATCCAAAAGATTCAGCATTTGATTTAACTAGATTTTCTGATGCTGATTATGCTGGATGCAGAACTGACAGGAAAAGCACCAGTGGAACTTGTCAGTTCCTTGGTGACAGACTTGTCGCCTAGTTTTGTAAGAAACAAACTTCTGTGTCAACTTCAACTGCTGAAGCTGAATATATGGTTGCAGGCAGTTGTTGTTCACAAATCTTGTGGATTCAAAACCAACTCCTATACTATGGCTACAACTTAGAGAAGTCTAAAATCTTTTGTGATAACACCATTGCTATTTCTATAGCTCAAAATCCAGTCCTCCATAGTACGACAAAACACATAGAGATTAGGCATCATTTCTTAAGGGATAATGTTGAAAAGAATAAAATTGAACTACAATATATCCCAACTGATTTACAAAGGGGAGATATTTTCACCAAGCCCTTGGATGAAAAGAAACACACCTTCTTCCTAAATCAGTTAGGAATGTTAGATGGAGGAAGTCTTAAATAATACCCAAGATTTTGAAAGCTTAAAAATTGACGAAGACTAGGCAAACATCTTGATTTTTCTTAGTGTCAGGAGTTTTTTTGATCTCTGAACTGCGCTCGACGATTTTCCCTCAGTTCGTCGAACGGAGATCGATGATTTCTGAGATCATCGACCTGAGTTCAGCGTTTCTCAGATAGTATGAACTATCTCTTCCGGTCAACAATCGTCGAACGACGCTCGACGATCTTGTTCTCTGAACGATCGTCGAACAGAGCTCGACGCTCTCCAATATCGTCGAACGGAGATCGACGATGTTGAAGACTCTTCAGATTCCTTTAGAAGCCTCGATCGTCGAACTGAGTTCAACGATCTTTCCAATTCTGCGTCGAACCCTAATATAAAATTCATTTTTCGCCATCGTTCTCCTTTGCGCTTTCGATTTCTCTGCAAGAAATTTCTTTCCCTCCAAACAATTCTGCACTTGGTTGTTTTGTTTGTTGAATTTTTGCAGGTACCCATGGTTGTGTATGTTGCTGTTCTCGCCGCCATGAAGTTTGATGCTGGCTTCGGCATCGACATGGAATCCTTCAGCACAACCGATCAGGTTTTTCAGGATATCTTGGGGTTATTCAAAGAGCAGAATCTGGCAGCAATCATGACCACAAGGATTAAGCTTGCATCTGATGAGATTAAGGAATGGGTCTACAATGCCCACAATCAGGACAACAACACCATTGTTGGATCAATATCTGGCACTCAGGTACCCTTAACCCCAGCAATTTTAACAGAGGTTTTTGAGTTGAGAACTGGTGGAGATACTGCTGATTTGTCTGGAGAAGAATATGGTGACTTGCTTGCCAGAATGGGTCACTCTGAGGATAACCCTAGCAAGCTCTTGAAAAAGAACCTTTCTGTGGAATACAGATTCCTGGCAGATGTAGTTGGGAAAGTGCTACTGGCTAAGCACTCTGCTCGTGATACAATTTCCAGATATCAGCTTTGCCTAATGGGAGCCCTAGTAGACAGGAAGAATTTGAATTGGGGAGAGGTATTCTTTGACCTCATTAAGAAGAAGATCAACAAAAGTTTTGTGAACTTTGGAAGAATTATAGGGGTGTTTCTGCAACAAAGGTGCCCTGCATTACTGGTCTCCTCTGGAACCCACATCAATGCATCCAAGAGACTGTCCTGTGCCCTCTTTGGAAAATGGGACAGACAGATCAGCAAGCCCAGCAGGCCCTCCTCCAGCACTCCTTCAGGCACCAGGACTCTTAGAGTCACTTCCCCACAGGTCTCTGCCCCTGTAGATGACCTGCCTGCTGATGTTGCTCCTCCTCCTCCTCCTCTAATTACATCTCTTCCCATTCCATCTACCATTCAGACTCCATCCACCATCATTATCTCCAGCCCCTCTCCAACATCTACACCATCTCCAGTCCCTACACTTTCACTCCCAGAAGACCACTTCCATCCATTATTCTCCTACCCTCAACAAGATATCACTTCATCACCCTCCATTCCCTCCTTCACCCTCATTGAAGATTCCTTCATGGATGATTCACCATCCTCTCCTCCTGAGCTACCCTCATCCTCAACATCTTATCAAGATCTTCTACAAGTGATCATTGACCAACCCACCTTCACCCCATCCATCTCCATCCCACTGTCCTCCATATCCACCTTACCTACACCTCAACCATCTCTTCCCCCATTCACTAGCTCTCCACTACCATCACCCACAGCTGCTCCTCCATCCTCTACCTCTGCTCCAGTCACTACTGAGCAAGTAGACATTCCAGCCCTTGCTGACAGGTTGTATGAATTGCTAGCCCCCAGGCTATCTCTTCTTTTGGAGACCTCCTTGGCTCCATTACTCCTGTCAGTGGCAGCCCTTTCTGCCAGGCTCTCCACTCTTTTTCCCTCAGGCAGCCCCTTCAGCAGTGTGCCTTGATCCAGCCTTGTCTGAATCTAGGTAGGGGGAGATGCCCTATGAAGTGAGCCTGCCTGCTGCTGCTGTTGCTGCTGTTTCTGTGAGCCTATCTGCTGCTGCTGCTTCTTCAGCTCCTGTTCTTGCTACTACTGCTGTGTCTCAAGATCAAATTCCTCCTGCTGCAGTCTTTACACTAGACCTCAGGTCTTTGCTCTCAGCATTTGATCACTTATATTACAAATGTCTGCCAGAGACATTTGATATCCAGCCCCTAGAGGATCTGTCCAAGGCCCTTGTGCCATTCTCTTGCTGTGACCCCAGCATCATCACCTCTTTTGTCAACTCAGTATATGCTGCTACTTCTTCTGCTGAAAGCATTGCTGTTGTTTCTAATGTTGCTACCCCTCCTGCTGCTGAGAGTTTTGATACTGCTGTTGCTACTCCTATTACTGCTGGTGACCCAATTTCTAAGGAGATCCTTATGACAGAGGCACCTGAGTTTGAGCCTTCTGCATTTTCTGATGATATTTCTACTGTTGATGTTACTGTTAGTGAAACTGTTGCTGCTGCTGTTACTTCTCCAGAAACTGTTGCTGCTGCTGTTGTTACTGTTTCTATTTCTTCTGCCACTGCTTCAACTTCTGCAGCTATACCCTCTGCTGCCTCATCTGTTTCCATACAGCTCAAGATAGATTTGATGAAGAAAATTGATGCCCTTTATGATGATCAGAGTTCTGAAGGTGATGAGTACAGAACAGACTCTGATGATTCTTCTGCTACCATTGCCAGGAAAAGAAAGGCAAGGAGCAAAGCCATGAAGAGAGTACCTCCTGCCAAGGTCAAGGATAACAATGACATACCATACTACATTCTTCATGATTGCCCTATCACTGAGCACTGGATGCAGTACTCTAAGAATCAACTGAAAGCAATGAAAAAGAAGAGGAAATATGAAAAGGGTTCTTCACAATTCCAACACTCTCATCCTCCTCCTCCACCTCCTCCTGATGCAGGTGCAGGTGGAAGTTCTGCTGCTAAACCTCCTGCTAGAAGTCAAGCTCCCTATCAGCCACATGCCAGATCTTACCATAGGGGAAGCCAATCCAGGGGTTCTCAATCCAGGAGAGGAGGATACAGAGGCAATCAAAGAGATTTCCAAGTATACTCCAAAGGATACTCAAGGCAACATCCATACTCCAGGGAAGGACAAATTTCATCTGATACCACCTCTGGTCCTTTTCCCTATAAGCTGAAGGAAACTGTTTCATCCAGGCCTCCTCAGGACAATCCTTCTAACAGATATGAGCCAACAGTACTTTTTGAAGACCTTGAGAAAAATCCAGCTGCTTGGACTGCAAGGATGAAGGAACTTGCTGCACTAGATCAAATCAAGAAAGCTAAAGAGCAAGGAAGAGATTCCTCCAACATCTCCACAATGTCTGAACAGAGAAAGAGAGAGCTAGAGAGATATGCATCAAGCAAATTTTTTGATTCTGACAGGTACATGGAACTGCATCCTGAAGCTGTAGTTCCCAGGCCTAAACAGCAAATCTCTTTAGGTGCAGCAGATGATACTAGATCAAATAAGGAAGCCCTCAATCCCAACAGAGAAATCAAACTTGTTAAGGGCAAGGAAAGGAAATGATTATGTAAGGTGACAATCTCTCTGACTTCTGGTTATTATCTGGGATGATATATATATATATATATATATATATATATATATATATATATATATATATATATATATATATATATCTGTGGTTCTGCAATGTCTAGCTTGTTGCTTTTCTGTTTTGCTGCCTGTTGTTATTTAAATTTTCCAAACTCTGTAAATAGTAAACCTAACCTAAATAGGGAGAGATTGTTGGAACACCCTATTACTAATTTGGGTCAGGATCACTATGTCTCTAGGAAACTAATGTTTGACCTCCTGTATAGCTCAAAAGGTCAATTAGAATTGAGTCTAAGGGTTAGAAGTCTAAGTTTGGATGCTGCCCTCAAGACCAAGACTTTTTCAGTTTGAGACTAAGTCATATCGTCGAGCTCAGCACGACGATTCCTCGAACTCCGATCGACGATCGTCTAGCTCAACTTCGACAGATCGTCGAACTCCATTCGACGATCGCTGAGCTAAACTTCTTCATATCGTCAAACTCCATTCGACGATCGGTGAGCTCAATTCGACGATCTTGACTCAGCTTTGGATCTCTATCTCTGAGCTCAGTTCGACGATCTTTGAGCTCAGATCGACGATATTTTGATGCTGTATAAGTCCATATCGCTGAGCTCAGTTCAACGATAGCAAGGCTCAGTTTGACGTTTTCAGATAACTTCAAGGATGTTTCTAGATTCATATTCAAATCAGTTAAGGAGTTATTCTGCAATTAATTCTGAAGATTTACTAGCCGTTTTCATTCATTTCTGGACCAAGTTTCAAGGTATTTTCAAGTAATATTTCTATGCACTTTCCTCCAGAAGATATTTTGCAATTAAGGATGCAATCAATGCTGTCCAACAGCTATTCTTGACAGAGAATGCTTTTCCATTCTGTACCAGAGAATAAAAGAGAAGAATTTTTGAATCTCACATAGAATACACAGATACACAGACAGACATCAGTAATCTTCAGAACAAGAACAAAAATATTCTGTCTCAAAGAATTCTCAAGAACACACATCCAAGGAGATCAAACTTTCTCAAATCCTCAGATCTCTTTTGTCTCAAGTGTTCAAGGCCAACATATTTCAAGACTCCAGACATCTAACATTTCAGCTGTTGCTGAAATCATCTTTTGCTGGAGCTCAACTTGTGAAGGCCTATCACCCTACAGCAAAGCTTCTTTTCCTAAAGATCTGAAGGACTCAGGGGGAGCTTTGACACCATCAATCCACATAGTCTTCTCAGCTGTTTAAGAAAGAGAAGACTTCCATCACTCTCTCACCCCCATCTCTGTAAAGGGTTTCTCAAACTCCCTTCAAAAGTTTGAACTTGTTTTTGAGCACCTTGTCAAAAGCTCATTGGTGGCAAGACACCTGATCAAAAAATCTGATTTGGTTTTTGAGAACCTTATCAAAAGCTCATTGGTGCCCAGGACACCTGATCAACTCATCCTCAGTGGATTCCTCCCCAGGGTGGTAGAAGTGTGGATGTACCCAAGTTTAGGGGAACCACTATATTTCCTTGTGTCATCTGGTTTTGCTTGTCTTTATTTTTGTTTCTGGCTGTGATTATTCTGTGATTAGCTTATGATTAGTTTAGTTCTGTAATTAGATTTATAATTGCTTCCCTGCTCACTCACATTACAACCATTGTTGTAAAATGTTTTCAAGAACCATATACTCTATTCACCCCCCCTCTAGAGTATATCAGATCTAGCTGCACTTTCACAGAGAAATTGGCTAAGTCCAAATTCATTGAGTGATTGTCATTGACTCAACGTACTCAACGCCTGGATTGAATTTGAAAATTTGGCTAAGTCCATAGATGTTGACGTCACAAAAGTCAATATAATTAAACGGAATTCAAATTCATTGCAGGAAAGCAGCAATTCACCACTAATGGCGCCGATTGCCAGTTGTAAGATTTTTCTATAAAAGGACGGCTATATATCGGAAATTAAAGCTGGGCCCATAGGTCCAAAGTGCCGTTGGACGGCGGATGATAAAATAAAAGAGATCTGCGGTGGAGAATATATCTTTTAGGGTTTGTCTTTTCGAAAAGCAGCGAAACTTCTTCTTCTTCCCTGCCATTGCTGCAGAGCTCTAAGCTGAAGTTAAAATCGACTGATCTAAAAGGTCATTAAGTTAGCTATTATTATCAACACCGACAACAACAAATTTAGAGATATTTCTCTGAGACAAAAGCAGCCAAGGCCCACCCCTACTGCAGTTACTTCATAGCCCAAGTTGATCTTATCTTGAAGACTATTTTTCTGGAGTTGTGAAGAAGGAATATGGGCTGAGTTTTCTCAGGACAGAAGGAGGAAGACACAGAGGTCATCTCTCTGTTGTTTAAATCAACATCAACAAACTTATCTCTTTCTATAGGATCTTTCTATATTTGAGTTGTAAGCCTATTTATAAAGGCCGAGTGTAGGATTCTGTTAAGAATTTGAATATAAGGCTTTGTCCTGAGTGGTAGGATTCTAGTGTGAATCTGAGCTGTAGGATCCGTTGGATCTGAGGTAGGGCTATCCTCCTAGCCTTAGTGGTAGGGCATTTTGGCAATAGGTAGGTGATATTTTGATTACTGAGTTGTAGGGCTTTGTGTTCGAGTTGTAGGTCTTGGAGGAGACTGAGTGATCCTTCGAGATCGTGTTGTAAGCTGTTAGGAGCCGAGTTTTTGGTGAAGTGTCTTCTCTAATATGCTTTTAGAAAGGAGTGAGGGATAGTGTATGTACCTATACTCTGAGGAAGCACTATAAACCATCTGTGTACTGTGTGTGATCTTCTTAAAAGCAAAAAAATCTAATCACGTCAAACCCTAAAACTGATAACAGTCAAAAGGAATTAAAAAGTCCTAAAAAACTATTCACCCCCCTCTTGGTGGTTAGCTACCCTTAAAATCAAAGACTTTCACTTACAAGAAGAAGGAAGGTTCCAAGAAGGAAGATAAGAGATCCTTCAAGGGTAAGAGAAAGGAAGAGAAAAGCTTTGTTTCCAAGAATTCCAAGACTCTTAGCGACAGTGACTCGAGTGAGTCAATTGTAGAAAATGAGGAAGCCTACTTCGGGCTCATGGCTCAATCAGATGAGGAAGTAGGGGACTCTTAATTCAATGGGAATGTAAACTCTCACACAATCCTTTAAGAATCAGAAACTTCCACTAATTTTAAGAAGACTACTCTTCTGAGGAAGACAACTCTGACTTGATGGCTCAGCATTAAGAACTCTTAAAAGCATTTGAAAAATGCCGCAAGGTAGTCAAGCAGTAATTAAAAGATATTGCTTCTCTCAAGGAGGTGGAATCAAGCCCGAGGGAGGAAACTACTAAATTGACTCCTCCCAGAAGTGAAGTTCACTCCTTGCAAGAGGAATTGAAATGCTCCGCTGAACTATTAAGTCAGAATGAGAGATATTTAGATGAGTTGGAAGAGAAGCTCTTGGTGGAAATGAAGTTGGTCGAAATCTACTCGAAGCCAACGACCATTCTTCCCTTCATTGATGATTTTTCCGCTTCAAAGAAGGGTAGTGGTCTTGGCCACGTAGTGAGAAAAGGTAAGGCAGCTAAGAGAGCCAATACCAAAGAAAAAGGGAAGGCACCTTAATGTCAACCCTCATTTAAGAAGGTTGTCTTCCCCATGAATAAGTATGACTTTGAGATGTCCTGTGGGCACTTTATTAGGCCTCCCAATGTGGAGCCTAAAAAGCACTATCAAGTATGGAACCATCCCCAAGACTTTGGTGCGAGTGTTTTTAAAGCACCTTATGAAGAGATAATTCTCAAAGATCACGGTCCTTATGTTCATGGACCAAATTTTAAGAAGAAACTGAAAGCCAAACCAGTTATACCCAAGGTTAAGTTGACTGAGAAGCCTTGTGCATGTTACAATCAGGAGGCTTCCACCTCCATGTTTGTATCCCCTGCTAGACCTCAAATTCAAAAGGTAAAGCAAGAGTACAAAAGAAGGTACAACAGATTTGACTGTTGGTGCTGCGACAAAATTGGTCATTTTGACATAGATTGTTGGTTTATCCTTGCAAATTTTGAAACTCCACGAGTTAACAATGCGAGATCGACCACTCACAACGTTAATATTCCTAGTTGTGTTAGGCTAACAAGGCACCAAGGACCCAAATTGATTTGGGTTCCTAAGGTAAAATGATTTATGACTGCAGGTATGTCTAAAGGCCAATAAAACTCCAATCTGGTATTTGGACAGTGGATGATCTCAGTATATGACCGGGACAAGAAACCTTATGCAAGAATTCACCCTAGTTGAAGATATACCAAAAGTTATCTTTGGAGGGTCTGACATGGGAATTACTAAAGACAACGTTATGATTTCCAACGACATAGTCTTTTTCACAGATGTGGCTTATGTTGAAGGATTACTGCATAATCTGATGAGCATAAGTCAATTATGTGACAAAGGCTATATCGTTGAGTTCTATAAGGACAAGTATCTGATAAAATCGTCAGCGAATTTGGAGACGATCTTAACCGACACTCAAAGTAGAAACATTTTCTGTTTAAATTTTCTATGTTTAGACAATTATACACCAGTATGTTTTTTGGAAAATGATAGTGAATCTCTCTGTGACCAATGGCACAAGAGATTAGCACATATTAATTTCAAAATAATAAATATGCTATTTTATCACAACTTAGAGCTTGATGCCCCCAACATTAAGTGTCTAAAAGAGAGTCCATGTCACGTATGCCAGATTGGTAAGCAGACAAGGGCTACCTTCAAGTGCATTTCTGAAAAGGATTCTTCGAGAAGTTTATACTTACTTCACATGGACTTATTCGGTCCCATGCCAATTCACAGTTTAGGAGGTAAAGACTATACGTTGGTAATTGTTGATGAATACTCTTGTTTTACTTGGGTGTTCTTTCTAAAACACAAGTCAGACAACTTTGAAGCATTCAATAATTTTATTAGGAAAATTTAGAATGAATTAAACTACTCAGTGGTCAAAATCAGAAGTGATCACAAAATAGAATTTAAGTCTTGGGCCACAACAAAATTCTGTGGAAGGTAAGGTATCTTTCATGAGTTTTCCTCCCCGCGTACTCCACAACAAAATGAAGTTGCTGAGAGAAGTAATAGAACCCTCATTGAAGCATGTATGACTATGTTGAATAATGCTTCACTACCTGAGTACTTCTGGGGCGAAGAAGTCAACACAGCTTGTCATGTGCAAAACAAAGCACTAATCAACAAAAACCATCATTTGACTCCCTATGAATTGTTAAAAGGCAGAAAACCAACTGTGTCCTACTTTAGGATCTTTGATAGTAATTGCTTTGTACTTAATAATGAGAAGTATTACCACACGAAGTTTAGTGACAAATATTTTGCAGGTATTTTTGTAGGCTATAGTAGCCATAGTAAGACATATAGGATTTTTAATAAGAAAACCCTAGTGGTAGAAAAGTCTATAATTGTTGTATTTGATAAGACAAGCATGCTTCATAGAAGCTAGTCTAGTGTTATTGGTGTAGATACAGGTACTGGGTTGAAGGATCTAAGCTTTGAAGATGATATCAAGGAAGTTGTTCCAAGCTCAGTTAAGGTCATCGAACCAAGAGTGGTGGATGAAGAATGACTAGATTATGAACTACCTCAAACTATAGGAGATGCTATAGACATAGCAGAAACTGCTGGTAGGCGAGGAAGAAATATAGCGTTCAGACACCTGAGAGATTATCGGGTTGAATAGATCATTGGAGACCGAGAAGACGGTATCAGAACCAGAAGAGGTATGACAAGTCCAATTTATATACGGTTTTTCGGACCCATCTGGACTTATTATCTTGCGTGTGCACTTCTATTTTAGTAAGAAAGTCGTATATTTGATTAGGGCTTCACTTAGCCATTGTTGCACTATTTCGGCCCATTTTGGTTTACGAATTGCACTGGGATGTCAGGGGTAAGTACTGGGGTACTCTCCGTGCGGATTTGGTTATTTTATGTTGTATATTGGTGCTGGGAGATTTTGCTCCAACTATGGTTTTTGCTATGCAGGTGGTCAGTTTTCCCCCAAATCAGGAATTCTAACTTGTCGAAAACGCACAGTCGTGCGTTTCTTTAGCGCACACTTTCTACCAAATCGTGCGTTTTCTACACGTTTCTTTGGAGGATTGCCAACCCGTGCGATTTCTTCATGCACGATTTCTTATGAACTGTGCGCGAAGGGGATGCAAGGTTTTCCTGTAGCTGTCAAGTTTTATAGCTCTCTGTGGTTAATCGTGCGATTTGTTCATGCACGGGCAGAAGTGCCCATGCATGAGTAACATGCACGGTTCCACCTGCATGCTAGGAATTTCAGCGCTCTGTGGTTACCCTTGTGTTTTCCTTCACGCACGGGCGGATGCGTCCGTGCACGAGTAAAACACACGGGTCAACTCATCTTCCTCCGTAAACTTTGTCCTGGAAGTTAATATAGCACAGTTAACGAATGGTCATGCGCCAAACCGTGCGTGGCCATTTGTCTGACCTACTCGTATTTAAGCTCAGGAGTTAACTGGAGCAAAGGATTGCGCCAATTTCCGCTCCTCTAAGCGGGAAAATCTTCCTCCAGCCGTTTCTTCCTCTCTCCTCCTTGGAGTGCTCGTTCGACCACCGTTCTTCCTCCAAACTTCACCGCAAGCGAAGATCTTTCGCTATTTTCTTCATCTCCATCTCAAGAGGAGCATTTGGAGCTCCTTCTTGCTGCCATTGGAGAGCATTCTGGTGACTACCAACCTTCATGGATCATGAAGAAGACGGGGAAAACACCTTTGAAGTAGGTGACAACACATCAAGCTTCCTCGGACGTCAACCACCTACCGAGATCGGACGAAGACCGACAACCTTCGACTGCAGCCGAGAATTGTGGCTAGCCTTCATGCGTTGAGTTGCAAATCTCCTCCTTACTCTCATTTGGATGTTGTTTCTATGCTTTGGATGTTAGCTAAACTTGCTAGGAACTCTTAACAATGTTCATGATGATTTACTATTTCAAATGTTGTTGTAGTCCATAGTTGGGCTTTACTTCCTTTGCTTGCTTTGGGTTGTTGCTTGGTGATGCGCCGCACTAATGTGTGTTAGGGGCTGGCTTGGCGAAGAGGTGTTTTCAACCCTCAATGGTTTTGACCACACGCCCTAATACACATCAGATTATTCCACCATTGCGAAGCGGTGAAGGCGACCTGCGTAATTAATTTTAGTTGTTCAAAAACAAAAACTCAACCCCCAAACCTTTGTGGCGTTTGCAATCACTTTCCAATGAGGAAGATCACACTCCCAATCTGCACCCCTCGAGAGATTCGATACTGGAGGATAACTCCCCCAGTTTATTACTTGATGACGATCGGTGCACTTACCGAGATTGCATCAAGGCACTGCTAATGAAATTCTACATCTTAGTTTGCTGTCTCAAGTTGTGCCAAAGAAGTTTGAAGATGCAAACAATGATGCCTCTTGGATTATGGACATGCAAGAGGAGCTCAATTAGTTTGAAAGATGTAAAGTCTGGGAGTTAGTGCCCAGGCCCAATGGACAGAACGTGATCGACACCAAGTGGATTTTCAGAAATAAGCTGGACGAGAATGGGATCATCATAAAGAACAAAGCCAAACTTGTAGCGCAAGGATACATACAAGAAGAAGGGTTTGAATTCGATCAGACATTTTCTCTGGTGGCTCAACTCAAAGCGATAAGGTTGTTTCTGGCGTATGCTGCTCACAAAGGCTTCAAAGTCTATCAAATTGATGTGAAATCGGCAATTCTTAATGGATTTCTGAAAGAGGAAGTATACATAGCATAACCCCCAGGTTTTACCAACTATACTTTCCCTGACTATGCTTATTTTCTCAATAAAGCTCTTTACGGCTTAAAATAAGCTCCCCGAGCTTGGTATAAGAATCTATCTAGCTTTCTTCTTGAGAAAAAGTTTACAAGAGTAAAGATAGATAAGTAATTATTTTTTAGGGAAGTAAAATGCAAGATTTTGCGTGTGCAAATCTATGTCGATGACATTATTTTTGGCTCTATGGAAGACAACCTTTGTAGGAAGTTTTCTAAACTTATACAGGGAAAGTTTGAAATGAGTAGTATGGGTGAGCTAAAGTATTTCTTAGGACTACTGGTGAAACATTCCGAAGATGGAGTTTTCATCTCTCAGACGAAGTTCACCATGGTGTTACTTACGAAATTCAGAATGAAGAACGCAACCTCGATGAGGACTCCAATTGGGTCAACTATGTCTCTAGACAAGGATAAGAAAGGGAAACCTTTTGATGAAGCTAAGTATAGAAGCATAATTAGATTCTTGCTCTATCTTACAGCCAGTAGAGCTGATATAATGTTCTCGACATGTGTGTGTGTGCTAGATTTTAGGTGAACTCTAAGTGTAGCTTACTCTCTCAATACTAGATAACAGAAATTCTGTTAAGTAGTTTGGCGTTGAGTGAAGCTTACTCTCGCAATGCCAAGGCATAGAAATTTTTGCTAAGGCAAAAAATGTTGAGTGAGGCAAGCTCTCTCAACGCTCTCGACGGTCTCAATGCCTTGAAGCAGAATTTTATCTAAGTCCATACACGTGGTTAGCTTGACTTTGGCCGAGCTCAGATTCGTCGACCTGAGCTCAATGTTCGTCGAACTGAGCCTGGTGTTCGTCGAACTGAGTATTACAAAACGTCGAGCTAAGTCTACAGTTCATTGAACTGACTTTATGATTTCGTCGAGCTTAGCTTCGTCGAATTGAACTCAGCGTTCATTGAACTGAGCCCGCAGTTCGTCGAAGTGATTTTATGCTCTTGTTGAGCTGAGCTTACTATTCGTCGAACGAAGCTCAGAGTTCGTCGAGCTCAATACCTAGACAGACAGAATTTTGTCTAAGTGTTGTGGCGTTGAGTGATTCCTACTCACTCAATGCCTTTGGTACTAATGATTGAATTTTGGCTAAGTCTACAGATGTTGAGTCATGCTGACGTCAACAAAGTCAAAAGTCAACTAAAATTCAAATGTTGTAGAAATGCTGCCAGAGACGTTAGCGGGCCAGCTGTTGTTATCTTCTACAATTACCAAGGATTATTTCATCATTAAGTGTTGGCGCCCACTCACAACAAAGAAACGTTCAATCTGGAATGACTGGAAAGCGTGGGCTGATTGGCTAAATCTCCACCATCAGTAGTGGTGGTGGGACCCACTGCTCAATCGGCCATAGATATAAAGAATCAGATCATCGAATAAAGAAATGAATCCCCAGTCTAGGTTTTTTGAAAATGGAAGTGCGGCTAAACATCATCTTCTTCTTTGCCATTTTCGTCGAGCATAAAGAAGTTGTTTTGCACAGAGAACCTTGCTGTGAAAGAGATACCTGAAGTAAACCCCATCTGTAATAGCAGGATCTGAAGCTTGCAGACCTACAAGTTCTGCAGGGCAAAAGGAAGCTGTTTGAAGTGAGATTCAACTACCTATATATTGTCTTCAACAACAATACCTTGGATCTGATATCTGCTCAGTCCAAGAAGAAGGAGGCACAGAGCTTGCTCTGGTGTCTTGACATCTCATTCTTTACTTCTGTTTTTATAAAGATTCTTAGTGAATCAGCAATTGTAAGCCTATGCTATAAAGGCTGAGGTCTTAGTGACCTGTGTGTTTGGCTTTGTGACAGGTGATAGGTCTTTGTGACCTGGGTTGGCTTAGTGCCTAATTTATTGGTCAGTTTGACCTGTGTGGTCTTTCCGGATCGGTACTGTAAGCTGTTAAGAAGCTGAGCTCTGGAGGGAGAGCGGAATCTAACACATTGTTAGATAGGCACAGAGGGACAATGGATCTACCCAAGAATGGGGAACCACTATAAATTTGATGTGTCGTTTGTGAATGTTCTTGAAAGCTGATCTAATATAATCAACAGACATAGTAATCTAATAAATAGATTAGAAAACTTAAACAGTGATAAAAACCTATTGACCCCTCTCTAGGTGTAATGCTAGTCTTGAAAACAAGACGTTCAATGAGACCAGCCCAAATTCAGAAGCTCACTTATCAAATGATGAAGGAGATTCTGAACCCGAGGAAGATGTTAATTTTGTTATTGACAAATATGGTGTTTTGCTGAATGCCTTCAAGAAAGGCAAGTTGCTGGCTAAGTAGTATACTAAGCAGATTTCTTCTCTTCAGCTTACTGCATGCCAGCAATCAGACTCAACATCCCTGCTGGATCTGTAGTTGAGGGAAATTAGTGAACTAGAAACTATTTCTATCATCGAGTTAGGCACCATAGAGTATCAGGAAAACAAAATTAGGGACGTGGAAGTGTTGCTGGAAAGAGAGAAGAGAATATTGGCTAGCTATTCAAAGCCCAGTTCTGTGCTTCCCTTGATAGACTCCTCCACCCAAAAGGGTAAGAAGGGGTTGGGTTTTAAAGGAAGCACTAGTGTTGCCAATCCCAAAAGGAAGGGAAAAGCTCCAGTGCAGCCACTAGCATCCAAGCCTATTATTCCTTTAAGGAGAATTATGCTACCTTCTACCAGGTATGACCAAGAGAGTATTCATGGTCACTGTAAGAATGGTAGATCCACTGGTGTGAATAAAGATGTTCACTTCCATAGTGGAAAATATATCAAGGGTGCAAGTGCTTTCAAGGCAGCCTATGAGGAAATCCAAATGGCCCATCATGGACCA
Source organism: Platanthera guangdongensis (assembly GCA_039583875.1). NCBI lineage: Eukaryota > Viridiplantae > Streptophyta > Magnoliopsida > Asparagales > Orchidaceae > Platanthera > Platanthera guangdongensis. The sequence continues at coordinate 79,654,805 of CM077147.1, read as the reverse complement.
TTTGTGCTTGGTGCACAAGCCCCTTCACTCAAGGGTAAAGATGCAAACTGTTCTCAAAATATTCCAACCCACTCTAAGACCAAGGGCAGGTCAGTTAGTAGACTAGACTTGGGCATATCTGAGGCCATCAAGAGGGTGCTCTCTAAAAAAGGCAGTTGCTGGTAAGGCTCAAGATATCCCAAGCACTTCTACTGCTAGACCCACCATTAGTAAGATTGGGGCTAGGAAATAAAAGAACAGGACTGCTGCTACACCTTTAAGACCAAGAGCTGCTGTTAACACAACCACTAGACCAACTCAGAAAAGAAGGTACAATATTTATGAGTGTTGGTGCTATGGCAAAGTGGGCCACTATACTATTGATTGCTGGCACAATCAGGGTGTGTAGAGAGCAAGTGTTAGCTTGCCTGTCAGAAGAGCTACAGGTAGGCATTATCTGACTAACATGCACCTAGGGCCCAATAGTATTGGGGTCCTAAGGTTAACTGAATTATGTCTTGCAGGTTAGTCCAAGTGCTCCTACCCCTTTATGGTACTTAGACAGTGGATGTTCCAGGCACATGACTGGAACAAGGAGCATGTTGAAGGAATATACTCCAGTAAAGAATGGACCAAAGGTTATCTTTGGTGGCCTAGAAAAAGGAATGACTAGAGGTTATAATAAGATCTCTAATGGTATAGTCACCATCACAAAAGTATCCTATGTGGAAGGGTTGCAACATAACCTGATAAGCATTAGTCAACTCTGTGATCTTGGCCATGACGTAATATTCCATAAGGATGAGTGCCAGATTAGGAGGTTAAGTGACAAAGAGGTCATCTTAATAGTCACTAGGAGTGGAAATGTGTATTGTTTAGATTTCCTATGTTTAAGTAAGGACTCCTCTGTATGCCTAGTTGCAGATGAGAAAGCCTTTTCCTGTATCTAGTGGCAGAAGAGGCTAGCCCATTTGAATTATAGAACCATAGGTAAACTCTTCTCTGAAGAGTTAGTTAGAAATGGCCCCAAAGTTGAAATACACTAAGGAGGGTATCTGCTCTACATGCCAAAAGGGAAAATTGACCAAGTCCCCGTTCTAGAGCATTGGCACCAAAGACTCAGCGTGGTGCTTATACCTCCTGCATATGGATCTATTTGGTCCTATGCCAATTCAATGTTTAGGTAGGAAAGTCTACACCCTTATGGTTGTTGATGTCTTTTCCATATTTGACTAGATATTCTTTCTAAGGAAGGAATCTAAAACCCATGATTTCTTGTAGACTTTTGTCAAGCAAAATCAAAATGAATTTAACTGTATTGTAGTCAAAATCAGAAGTGACCATGAGACTGAATTTCAGTCTGAGTGCATGACAAGGTTTTGTGAAGGTCAAGAGATTCATCAAGAATTCTCCTCACCTATAACACCCCAGCAAAATGGGATTGCTGAGAGGAAAAATAGTACTCTCATAGAGGCTGGTAGAACTTTGTTAAGTGACTCATCTCTCCCAGAATACTTCTAGGCTAAGGCAGTTAACACTGCATGTTATGTCCTTAACAGGGCTTCTATCATCAAGAGCCACAAGAAGACTTCCTATGAGATCTTGAAGGGCATAAAACCAAACCTGGGTATTTAATGATCTTTGGTAGTAAGCGCTATGCGCTTAACATTGGAAAATCCCATATAACTAAGTTTGCTGCCAAGTCCCATGAAGGGATCTTTGTTGGGTACAACATGCATAGTAAGTCATATAGAATCTACAACTTAAAAAGTCAAGTTATAGAAGAGTCAATGCATGTTGTCCTGATGAATCCAACATGATTAACAGTGAGCTGTGATGAATTGTAAATATACGCATTTTTATGTACATAAATTTAGTCGTTATAGTGTATTACCTTTATTTTTACTTGTTTTTATTCAATAAATTGCTCCTTTTATTGTAAATATTATACTAACTGATTTTATTTTATTTTTCAGGAATATTCCAAAATCTGCCCAAATTGGGCAGTACACGCCCGTGTAATTTTGTCACCCCGTGACCAGGGCGTGACAGCTCAAATTCCCGAGAAATGAACAAATTTTGAAGAAATTGCTTGTCACGCCCGGTCACACGCCTATGACATGACCCGTGTCCAGCGCTCGACATTTTCCGCTCGACGATCCTCAGCTCGACGATTTTGCCGCTCGACGACTTTCCTCTCGACGATCGTCGACCAACCCGACACGCCTAGCGTCAGGCCCGTGACCAAGGGCATGACTCCTCCACCTGGCTGACAAAGACCCGCGCTCGATGATCTTCCCGCTCGACGATCGTTGAACTCGATCTTCCCACTCGATGATTTTTCTGCTCGACGATTTGTCCGGCTCGACGATTGTTCCTGCTTGACGATCTTCCCGCTCGGCGATCGTCAAACTCCTCGACATTCGCGCTCGACGATTTTTCAACTCGATAAGACCCGGTGACAACTCAAAGACCCGTGCCCATATCTACCTCCCTGACACGCCCAGAGTCACGCCCGTGACCTGGGGCGTGACCAACGCGAGACCGACACGTGTCCAGCCCGAAGTCCACTTTCCCGTCAAATCGACGGTCGCATTTTGTACAGTGCTAACACTCCCTCCATACATGCCCGTGTCAGGGGGCGTGTCACCTGAAATTTTTGCCTATTTAAACCAACTTGCTGGATGTAATCCTGTTCCCATTTTGGATCCATTTTGTATAGGGGAGGTGCTGTCTAGATGATTTCCAACCATTGTAATGGAATTTTCTCCCTGTCTCTCTCTCTTTTGTTGTAGTTTTAACTTTGTAATCCTCTTTCAGTTTTAATACATATGTAGTTTTTTTCCATATCAATGCTTTGGATATCATCTATGTCCCCACTCTTATGCAATCTTATTTTCTTCTTTGTTTCTACTTTGTTTTCTTTTCTTTAAAAAGTGTGTGTGTGTGTATGAGAGTAAATGTTATGTTTTCATTTTTATTGATAAGTAATTTTTATATTAGCTTTTCATCTTATGCCCCTTGACTTGACTTTCTTAATAGTAGTTATATTGTTTTTGCTCTAACATTCATCCTTATGAAACTATAAAAACCATCATAAAGTGGTTTTTGATTTTTTTTTACTTAGTCTTTTTAGATCGTAAAACTTTTTGTTCTTTTCCCTTTTCTTCCACTTTTTAAGCGTTTTTATAGCATTATAAGAATGGATAAGTAGTTACTTTAATTTTTCAAACACTTCCATTTTCGCTTTGATTTAAAAATCCGTTTTGTTCGTTTAATTTTTTGTTCTCTTTTTACGCATTTCTACCGAATTCTAACGGTAGAAATGCAGTCGTTTTACTTTTTAGATAACTTAGCTTTTATTCATTTTTCGTACGTGTGTGCATTTATTTCCACCTACTCGTTAATAGTTAAATGACACTTTGCTTTATTTTCTTCAAGTAGAGTGTGTGAGTTTTACTTTCTATCGAGTGAGTGTGTTTATTTTATGTCGAGAGAGTGTGTGCGTGAGTTTTTCTTTCGGTAGAGTGCGTGAGTGTGAGCATTTATTTAGTCCTACTCGTTTGAGTAGGACCCGCTTTCTTTCTCCCGCCCACGCACTTGCGTCGGGACTCGCAATTTACAGCTTTCTTCAGTCTTACTCGTTTGAGTAGGACTTGCAATTTTCTGCTTTATTTTCCTGCTTTCATTTACTGCTTTCTTTTACTGCTTTATTTACTGCTTTATTTTCTGCTTTTCCCGCAAGCCGTCCCCATTCCGAAGAGTGGCTAACTGTTCTTAGCCCTCAGTATCGAAGAGCATTGGGACAAATAAAATAGCTTAAAATAATTAAAGGTCTAATTTTTCTACTTAATTAATTACTTAAGGTTTGCCTGGGGTTAACGACGCGTATGACCACATATCGATGTGTGGGCCCTATTTCCGTTTTCCATACGGTACCCGAGAGGCCGTGCGCATGGACAGATCACCCCTTGGCAAAGAGAGTTCTGCACTAACCCTCGAGAGAGGAGGCACGCCAACTCTACCGGATTGGGTTCCCCACCCAATAGCGGGTTTCTTAGAGTATTGCGGGCGTTAAGAGAGATCCTTCGTCGGACAAACGTTCGGTCGAATAGTCTTAGCGTTCAGGTGAGCAATAGTCCTAAAGATAAGTGAGCTCATTCTAGTGGAACCTCCACGGCCAAGTCTCCGCCTTAATTAATTAGAAACTTAGGATATCTTTTTATTAAAATTCTATTTTGGTTCTAATTTTATTCGGTGCCCTCGAGCTAAGCTCTTCATCGGCACTACCTTTATGCTTTCCTTTTATGCTTTCATTTTCTTTCTGCCATTTTCTAACGTTTTATTATATATAAATATCCCGACAAGATAATTATCAGTAAAATAATAGTCCCCTCCAGGGAAGAGTAGAAATAATCGAACCGACCCAGAGAACAATACGACCTCGATATTTCACCCGGAATATCCTGTACTACTCACGATATGTGCACTTGCCTCCTTTCGTTAAAAATCGATCACATCTTTTTATATCCAAATAAATAAATACGCGCGCCCCGTTTTCTAAACAAAAATCCAATCCGCTTTTCTAATTAAATAAAACCGCCGGGTCGCCGCGTGAACCGTAATCTTTTTGGAGTTTTAACACGCAATCAAGTTTTTGGCGTTGTTGCCGAGGACTTGATGTGATTCTTGCAATCAAGTTTTTTGCGTCGTTGCCGGGGACTTTTTGAGTCGTTATTTTGAACACTGGAAATCTATTAATTTTACCTATATCTATATATATAACAAAAATTTAAAATGGTCAACAAAAAATTACTACTACTACTAATAATAATAATAATCTTTAGATATCTCAGTATTCTTTTGACTGCTGTCAAATGAGACTCTTTAGGGCATGCTTGGTACCTAGCACAGACACATGTAGCATACATGATATCTGGTCTACTTGCAGTCAAGTATAGAAGGGAGCCAACTATCCCTCTATACAAAGTCTCATCTACAGGTTTCCCTGCATCATCTTTGCTAAGAGACATACTTGACCCCATAGGAGTCTTTATGGTACTGGATGAATTCATACCATACTTCCTTATCAGTTCAAGGGTGAACTTAGACTGGCATATGAATAAACCATTCTCAGTCTGTCTAACTTGGAGACCCAAGAAGAACTTAAGTTCCCCCATACTGCTCATCTCAAATTGTCCTTGCATTAGTTTTGCAAACTTTTTGCAAATACTACTTTCAGTAGACCCAAATATGATGTCATCTACATATATTTGGACTAGTATGATCTTGCCTCTGGATTCCCTAAGGAATAGAGTCTTGTCTATTTTCCCCCTTGTGAATTTATTCTCAATGAGGAAACTAGACAAGGTTTCATACCAAGCCCTAGGGGCTTGTTTTAACACATACAAAGCTTTCCTAAGTCTATAGACATAATTAGGTTGAGTTGAATCAACAAAACCTGATGGTTGTTCCACATAGACCTCTTCTTTCAGATTACCATTCAGAAAGGCTGACTTAACATCCATTTGGTAAACTTTAAATCCTTGAAAGGTTACATAGGCCAGGAACATTCTTATGGCTTCCAATCTGGCTACTGGAGCAAAGGTTTGATCAAAGTCAATACCTTCTTCCTGTGTATATCCCTTAGCAACCAGTATTTCTTTGTTCTTGACAATCACTCCATGTTCATCCATCTTGTTTCTAAAGATCAACTTGGTTCCAATTATGCTGTGGTCTTTTGGTTTAGGAACAAGCTCCCAGACTTTGCATCTCTTGAACTGATTCAGCTCTTCTTGCATTGCCTCAATCCAATGAGGGTCTAGGATGGCTTCTTCAAACTTCTTTGGCTCTACTTGGGATAGAAAATTGGAGTAGAGTACTGCATTTAGATTTCTGCTCCTTGTTTGTACCGCTTGTCTTAGATCACTAATGATTTGATCTGTTGGATGATCTCTTAGATGTCTATTAGCTGGAGGCATCCTGGCTTCAGGTTGAACTCCTTCATCTTCTTCAACTTGCTGCACTCCTTGATCTTCTTCTACATTTGGTACATGCAGTACGCCCCCTGGACAATAGCCACTATCTTCTACTTACTGTCTTGTAGTAGATCCTTCTTCTATAGTGAGCTTGTCCATCTTCTTAGTCACACCTGTGGAGCTGCAAATACTACTAGACAACTCATTGTTAATAAGTCTAGTTTCATCAAATACTACATATACTGACTCTTCTACAACTTGAGTAGACAAGTTTTAGACCCTATAAGCCTTACTATTGTTGCTGTACCCAACAAAAATCCCCTCTTGGGACTTGGCAGCAAACTTAGTCAAGTAAGACTTACCATTGTTAAGTATAAAGCACTTACAACCAAAGATCCTGAAATAGCATAGGTTTGGTTTTCTGTCTTTCACAATCTCATAGGGGGTCTTGTTGTGGCTTTTTGTAATGGTAGCCCTATTAATTACATGGCATGCAGTATTCACTACCTCAGCCAGGAAATATTCTGGTAGAGATGTATCACTTAATAGGGTTCTACCAGCCTCAATCAAGGTTCTATTTTTCCTCTCAGCAATGTCATTTTGTTGAGGTGTTCTTGGTGAAGAAAATTCCTGAAATATCCCAAATTATTCACATAGTTTTGCCATGCTATCAGACTGGAATTTAGTACCATGGTCACTTCTTATCTTGACCACTGTACTGTCTAGTTCATTCTGAATTTGTTTGACAAAGCTATAGAAGATACTAGGTGTTTCAGATTTCTGTCTAAGGAAGAACACCCAGGAAAACCTTGAGTAGTCATCTATAACCACAAAGGTATAGACCTTCCTACCTAGCTGTGAACTGGCATAGGACCAAAGAGATCCATATGCAAGAGGTATAAACACCTCACAACATCTTTGTTTTCAATACTACTAAAGGTGGATCTAGTCTGCTTGCCCTTTTGACAAGCTGAGCATATTCCATCTTTAATACACTTAACTTGAGGACCATTCCTCACTAACTCTTTGTTATAGAGTTGACCAATTGTCTTGTAGTTGAGATGGGCTAGCCTCTTATGCCATTTGACACAATGAGAGACTTTCTCATCAGCTACAAGTCACACTGGAGAACCATTGTTCTCAACCATAATGTCTAGGCAATAGACATTCCTCTTTCTATAACCTGTCAAAATGATCTCTTGATCATTTGACCTCCTGATATGACAACCATTTTTAACAAATGAGATTTCATATCCTAAATCACTCAGTTGACTTATACTAATAAGGTTATGTTTCAAACCTTTAACATAAGCCACTTGAGTAATAGTAATATGGGAGTTAGAAATGTTACCAAAACCCTTGATTATTCCTTTTTCAGAACCACCAAAGGTGACTTTAGGACCATCCTTGATTGGTGTGTAGTCCTTTAGCAATCCCCTAGTTCCAGTCATGTGTTTGGAACTTCCACTGTCCAAGTACCATATTGGGGCATGGCCACTTGGACTCACCTGCAAAACAGATTAGTTGACCTTAGAACCCAAAGAATTCTTAGGTCCTTGGTGCTGGATAGTTTGCCTCTTAACAAAGCTACATGCTGATCTTCCAACAAGCAGTTTGCTACTCAACTTGGCATTAGAATTATGCCAACAGTCTATGGCAAAGTGGCCTACCTTGCCACAGCACCAGCACTCAAACCTATTGTACCTTTGCTTAGGTGCATTCCTAGCTTTTTTATCTACAGCTGGCTTATTGAGAGCTGGGGCTTTGCCCTTAGACTTGGACTTAACAATCCTAGCAGGTTTAATAAACCCCAGTCCAGCTTTACCCTTATGAGGTATAAACTCATCAATCAAAGGTAGAACAGACTTTGGTTTAGAAAACCTAGCAACTATATCTCTCTCCTTCTGAAGACTAATCTCCAAACTTTTGATTTGATCATTCTTAAATGTTATAGTCCCCATCTGAATAACAGTTATGTTTTTCAGTCTGGCTATTTCATTTAATTTTTGATCAAACAACTTCTCAGAATCAGTTGCAGCAACTTTGAGACTAGCAATTTCCTTTGCCTGACTCTTAGCTAGGGACTTGCTCTTCTTAAAAGCTTGCAACAGAACTCTATATTCATCAATCAATTGATGAATATCCCCTTCTGATTCAGATACACTGGCATCATTTGATGCTGATGAATCTGATTCTGAACTAGCACAAGAAATTGAACTTAAAGAACAATTTTGTACCTGACTAGGTACAGGCTGCTCCTGGATTTTGTCACCTTCTGTTAAGGCCATCAGTCCTTGGCACTGAGTGTCCTCTTGCTCATATATAGAGTTCATTATCTGGATGAACTCTTCTTCCTCTTCTTCAGCAAACAGTCCTATGTATGCTTCAGCTTCTGACTCAGTTTCTGAAGAAGACATGTCTGACAGGCTCTTGTCCTTCTTGGCAACAAAGGACCTCTTCTTCTTGCCCTTTAATTGAGTCTTCTTCTTATCATTAGACTCTTTCCTTTTCTCTGGACAGTCTGCAATAACATGTCCTTGTCTGTTACATCAATAGCATACAATTTTTTAAAAAGTTGCTTTGCTTGACTTGGGCTTTCTCCTGTCTTTCTTTGATGACTTCTTATTATGATAATAGTCATCTTTTCCCTGTGATGTGTATGGCTTTGTCCTCCACAGTTTCTTCTTTAAGAACTTCTGAAAGTGTCTTATGAAAGCTGCAAAGTCCTCATCACTTTCACTGCTCTCAGAATTTCTACTTGCTGTTTCATCTGACTCAGTCTCTGTCACTTTTGGAGGTGGAGATGGAGACTTACTTTTGTATTTCTTGGTGGCTTCTGTTTTGAATGTCACTGCTTTTTCTTTGTGCTCACTTCTTGTACTCTTCTCCTCCTCCTTCCTTACAATCATCTGCATTTCATAGGACAGCAGTTTTCCAAACAAAGTTGGAGGGGGAATATCTGGTAACTTGGCCATTTCCCTAATGGCACAGATCTTGGTGTCCCAATCCTTTGTTAGGGACCACAAGAACTTATCATTTAACTCATAATTACTGAAATCTCTTCCATAGGACATTAGCTCATTCACAATCCTATAGAATTTCTTATAGCTTTCTGTTATGCTATCAGTCCTACCTTGCCTGAATCTTTCATATTCTTGGTTTAGCAAAGACTTTCTATCTTGCCTCACTTCTGCAGAACCCTCCATATACACTATCAAGGTATCCCACATCTCCTTAGATGTCTTACAGTATATTAAATTCTGAAAGGTAGCATCATCTATGGCACTCACAATGATATTCTGAGCCCTCTTGTCCATTGTGGCTAGAATTATCTCATCTTTTGTCATTTTAGAGAAGTCCTTAGGTGTTCTCTGATTTGCATCCAGGACTGAAACCTTCATAGGCACATATGGCCCTTCTTCAACTGTGATATATATTCTAGGGTCTGAGGCTTCCATAAACAGTCTCACCCTTTCCTTCCAGATGCCAAAAATTTCTTTTCTGCAAATGGGTAGCTTCATGGATCCAAGTTCCTTATGATTCTCTGTTGAACCCATGTTTCTTGATTTTCTTGATTTCACTTAATCTGCCAACAAGATCTACTCAGACAGTTATGTCCTTTTTTGAGTAACCTCCCTCTGATAGCACTTGAAAGAAATTGTACCTAATCACCTAGAGGGGGGGGGGGGGTGAATAGGTGCCTTAATCTTTTTAAACCTTTTTAGGCAGATTGTAGGTTATATCACAGATTTATAACTAATTCTACACAGCAATCAATCAGCAATCACATCAATCAATAAAGCACACAGTGAACACACAAATTTATAGTGGTTCCCCAAGGTTTGGGTACATCCACTTTCCCCCTTCGCCTATCTAGAAGTGTACTAGATTCAGCCAAACTCCTCCACTATCTCAGATCCTCAGATCTTACACTCAGAACCACAAACATGTTCCTATTGCTCAGGTCCAAGGCCCTACAACTCAGTCTTCTCCAAAGACCTACACTCAGCTTCTTCACAAAGCCTACACTCAGCTACAACAGGCCTACACTCAGCCACAACAGGCCTACACTCAGAGACTTAGATCTCCTACACTCAGGCACACAGACCCTACCACTCAGCCTTTATAATTACAGGCTTACAACTCAGATCCCTGAGGATCCTAGAAGTAAATATAGAATACAAATTGTATACCTACAACTCAGAAAATGAGAGATGAGTTGACAGGTTCTTGATGAGTTCTTGGAAGAACTCTGCTGAGATCAACCTCACTTGACTTTTCTTCAAAGCTTCTTGAATGTAGAACACAATAGGGTTGATCTTCTCTGTAGCTGATCTTTGATCTCTGCTACTTAAGATTCAGAACTAGGTCTGAATCCTTCTTCACAGCCTGGTTCCAACGGCTGTCTTCTTGGATGGAGCTCTCTCTCTCCAACTACTTAGATCTTCAGATCACTTCAACTGATTTGTGTTAATCTGTGTTGAATCTCTGTTTTTTTGATCATCTCTATCTGTTGATAACATATGCCTATATATAGGCCTTCTTCATGGTGACCGGCTGATTCGGTTCATAACAGCTTTCTGACAACTCTGACAGGTGCAGTAGACCGGCTGGAATGACAGCCGTCAAGTCATCCAGTCAGTTCTTGAAATAACTGTAACTGTCTGAAAGTGTCGAGACAATCTGTCTTTAAGTGTCGACACTTATAGACCAAGTGTCGACACAAGTAGACTAAGTGTCGACACTAGCCTTCAAGGTGTCGACACAACTCCTTGTGTTTTAGAATTTATATCTAGACACAGCTTCTTCAATATGTGTCGACACTGATATTGAGTGTCGACACAACTCTTTGTTCTTCAGTACTTTGTTGAATTCTTGTAAGTGTCGACACAACTCCTTTGTGTCGACACATCTTCATGTGTTGAACTTGGTTAGTGTCGACACATCTTCTTGGTGTCGACACATGCCTTCTGTGTTGATACTTGCTGAGTGTCGACACAGCTCCTTGTGTCGACACATATTCTTATGTTGAGACTTTTGCTGAGTGTCGACACATCTCCTCTGTGTCGACACTTATACTTAGAATTTTGTTGAACTTTGTTAAGTGTCGACACAGCTCCTTGTGTCGACACTTTCTTCAAGTGTTGAGTCTTCTGCTGAGTGTCGACACATTCTTTCTTGTGTCGACACTTTCTTCAAGTGTTGAGTCTTCTGCTGAGTGTCGAGACATTCTTTATTATGTCAACACTTATACTTAGACTCTGCTGACTTTTGTTGAGTGTCGACACAACCTCCAAGTGTCGACACTCTCTGATGTAGACACAGTTCCTCAGGGTGTCGACACAACTTCTAAGTGTCGACACAGCTTCACTGGACTTTTCTTCATTGAGTGTCGACACAGCTCCTTGTGTCGACACTTTCTATCTGGTGTCGACTCTGTATCCCTGGTGTCGACACAAGTACTCCAAGTGTCGACACTACTTGCCTGGGTGTCGACACAAGTCTTCTTAAGTGTCGACACTTTCCTTCTGGGTGTCGACACATTGACTTAGAATCTTTTCATCTTTCCCTGCAAATTCTTAACCTGCACAAGGCAACTCAAAAATACATCAAATACATTTTGATGTATATCATTGAGTAGGGTGAGGCTTCTTCAAATCAGGTACATTTAAACCAATGTACCCAACATATGTGCTGAATACGCTTCCATATGACATCAATTCATTAACTAATCTGAAGAATTTCTTGTAACATTCAGTTATGTTGTCTGTTTTAGATTGTCTAAAACTTTCATACTCCTTATTCAGCATAGACTTTCTATCTTCTCTCACCTCTTCTGAACCCTCCATGTAGACAATATGGGTGTCCCACATATCTTTGGAGGTCTTTCAGTGGATCAAGTTTTGAATCATCTATGACACTGACTATTATATTATGTGCTCTCTTATCCATAGTAGCCAAGATGATCTCATCCTTTGTCATTTCAGAATATTCCTTTGGTGTCCTGAGATTTGCATCAAGAACTGAGACTTTCATTGGAATGAATGACCCTTCTTTGACTGTCATGTTGATTCTTGGATCTGAAGCTTCCATAAACAATCTAACTCTTTCTTTACATATGCCAAAAATCTCGTTCCTGCATATAGGTAACTTCATAGAACCAAACTCCTTATGATTCTCAATGGAACCCATTTTTCTTAATAGATTTCTGTCTTGGAGATCTATTCAGACTGTTAGGTCTAATCTTTGAGTAACCTCCCTCTGATACCACTTGAAAGAATTGGTTTCAAGATATTCTAAACACATAGAGGGGGGGGGGGTGAATAGGTTCAATTCTTTTTCTAACTTAGGCAGATTATTCTATCTAGTTTAGCAATGTATTCAGCAGAAAGTATAACACAGCATTCACATACACAGCATTCACAGATTGCACACCAGTTTTATAGTGGTTCCCCAAATGATGGGTACATCCACTTTCCCCCTTCGCCTATCTAGCAGTGTACTAGATTCGGCCTAACTTCCTTCCTTCTTCTCAAATCCGCAGATCTTACAGCTCAGAACCAAGACTGGTTCCTACAACACAGAGTGAATCCACACTCCTACATCTCAGGCACAAGCCCTACCTCAGCCTCTTCCATAGGCCTACAACTCAAAGTGACACCCCACTCCTACAACTCAGGCAACAGCCCTGCCTCAGCCTCTTTCACAGGCCTACAACTCAGGGAACAGATTCCCCTACCATAGGCATTCAGCCCTACCTCAGCCTTTACAATTTAGGCTTACAACTCAGAGATGTAAATCTCTTACACTCAGATCTAGTAGAGATCCTACAAAAATTAATGATGAAAAGTTGTTGATATCTTCAACCATATGGAGAGAGAATTAGTTGAAGGCTTCTTGATCAGTTCTTGATAGAACTAATTTCTTAAGGATCAACCTGACCTAGTTTTCTTCAAAGCTTCTTGAATCTGAACATAATAGGGTTGATCTTCTTGATGTTGGAGTTGATCTTCAATCAGCTTCCTTCAAAAATTAATCAGAATTCTTCTTCAAACTTGATCTGAATTCTTCAGGCAGACTGTTCAGAATCTGCCTTCACTGGATGAGAACTTCTCTCCTTCTTGTTTCTCTCTCTCAACAATCTGTTAACTGTTTCTTTCTCTTCTTCTGGATTCTCAATCCTTCAGAGATTATAATTGATTGGCTTGATTAACTTCTCTCTGTTCTGTAAGTGTTGTTCTTGTAGTTGTTGTTCACTTCACTCTTTCTTCACTCTTTGATTGTTGAGAGTGCATATCTATTTATAGGCTTCATCCATGGTAACCGGCTGTTCCGGTTTCAAACTGTCTTCTGACACCTCTGACAGATGTGACAACAATGTCAGTAATGACAGCTGTCAAGTCTTCAGTTGTATTACTTCAGCCTTCATTGAAGTTTTGAAAGTCCACCTAGTGTCAGCTATGTGCACTTATGGGGGGGGGGGGAATAGGTGACGTGTGGTTCTTTTGCGGAATTTACGGAAGTACCTGCACAATAAAAACAAAAGGCACAACACACAGAATACACAACAAATTTATAGTGGTTCCCCGACTTGGGTACATCCACTTTCCCCCTTCGACCTATCTCCCCAACAAGGGACGACTCAGTCACTTCTCCAACGGGATTGAAATCCAATCCCCGCACTAACGGAAGGAGCCCTTCCACACGTGAGAGTCAACACTCCCACAAAACGGGTTGCACCCAACCCTTACAGCACGGAACAAAAGTTCCTTTACAACGAAATTAAATGTAGAGTGTACACGTGATACAAACTTCTTTTGGAGACTACGGTGTTCCTCTTTGTTCGACGACATGTTCTTGAAGTCGATAAAGAGTCTATGACCTTGGTCTCTCTTGGAGAGGATCTCCCCGGAACCGGCAGCGGCAACACGAGCGGCGGCTAGCTTCGGGATTGGCGGCTACGATGACGAGCGGCTGCTGAACTTGGAGATCCAAACTTCGTAGCGAAGCAAACTAGGTCTACTGACGGTCACTCTAGGATCGGTCGTCTCGATCGATTCAGACGTAGGAGTTTTTCCCGGTCAACAAATCGAGAGACAAGAGATCTCTGGATAGACACGTGAGACGTAAGCTTTGCTAAGCTTCGGTCGCCGGAGATCACGAAGGAATCTCAAATGTTGACGGCGACCTTCGTTCCCGAGCACGACGGCGGCGGCGGAGAGGAGTCGCGGTTTTAGGGTTTTGTTGCGGCTTGGTTTCTGTTCCTTTTTCTCCGTTTTTACTGTTCAAAATACCCATGTATTTATACCCTGTAGATACAACAAATTTGACCGTTGTGGGACCCACAAAAGAAATCCCCAAATTCCGGTTCAAATTAGTCCAGAAGCAGAATCCGGTCCAGCAGCATCCTGAGAAAACGCCAAGTGAAAATCGGCGAGAATCGCAGACAATTCTCGACGAATCGGCGAGAATCACCAAGTGATTCTCGACGATTCGTCGAGAATCGTTTGTGATTCTCGTCGAATCACTTATTGATTCTCAACGAATTTTACTTTGTGTACATGGGCTGCTTGGCCACTGGTTCGGCGGGAATTACAAGTGATTCTCACCGAATCTTACTTGGCACCATTTTGAGATGGCCAGAAGGAGTCGGCGAGAATCACTGATGATTCTCGTCGATTCGGCGAGAATCACTAGTGATTCTCGCCGAATCGGCGAGAATCACTTGGTGATTCTCGTCGAATTTGCCTTGGACGAATTTTCGTCTTCCACCTAGGAGCTGCTCCTTGATCCTCCATGCTCCTTGTCTCTTCTTGCATATGAACGGCCCTGTACTTGAAAGTAAGTGCACTCCAATAGAGAGAGTACACATAGGCCAGCACACTGATCTGCTCAACGAGGGATTACGTCGTGCAGACCCGTGTATATTGACCTACTGCACCCTGACATTGGTGTGCACTTAGTGTGGAGGAACTGCAAGTACAACTTAAGATGTTTCGTCAAATACATTGTGAATTCATCTTAGCTTGACATGTGGCTTCCTCAAATCTAGGTAATCGTGGATACAATACCCAACAATCTCCCCCTATTTGACGAAGTCAAAACCCTACTAGCTAAGATGAATAACACCTATCAAATAATAACATAGCATTCAAAAATTAAACATGTAACACAAGAGAATATATGCAATCAGAACAGGACTTGAGTCATTCACACATTCAAATATATATATACCAAGAGAAATATATTCACATATAATCCAGAATCGTTCATACGACAGTAATAATCATTAAATGTTCTTAAGACACAGTGACCAGCTATAAAATAATGACTATTTGTCCTTAGCTACGTCACCCTTAAGAGTTTGAGCCAAGTACTTTTTGCTTTGCCTTTCCATGTATTCCTTGGGCTTCGGGTAGTACCTAGGAGGAGCAACTTTGTCTGGATCCTTGTTGTTTCTGAAAAAGATGTTGCGTTTCGCTTCAAACGTTTTGTGCGTTTCCCACTCATACTGGCTATATACTTCGTTTCGATTGATCTCTCCTCTTTCTTGCAGCCAGAAGGTGTCTAAGATTATATTCCTTGAAACTGGACTCCACCTTTCATTTCGTACATCCTCCTCATTCATTCGAGTTCTCTTTGCAGCCTGTGTCTCCTTGGATGTCCCTTCTTGAACTTTCCTCTTTCCCCTGGCTTTTGCTAAAGCCTCCTGGTCAAACATACTCCTCAGTTTTGCTTTGGAGAGAGCCCTAGCATCAGCGTCATTTGTGGGAACATCTGCAGTACTTGTACTTAAGTCCTCAGCAACACATACTCCTTCAGCGGCCGTAGATGTCTCGGGAATACCTGCAGGAACATGAATACCTGCAGGATTGTCAGGCAGAACGACGCCTAACGTACCCAGCGCCTGTTGGAGCATCCACCAGCAGCTCTCATAGACATATTTGCTTGATTGTGCGAAGTGTGTGCTCAGTTCTTCTTGAAGCTCGGCCATCTTAGCTAGATACTCTTTCTCCCCCTTTTTGGCTTCAACCGCTATGGAATTGGCATATGCGTGCAGCGAGTCATCAATATGCTTGGTGGTTCTGGTGAATTCATTGACCAAGGTCTGCTGATTTGCGTTTAGAGTTACCATATTACCATCAAACTTCTGAATGTTGTTGGCGACAACATGAGCGTTCTGATTGACGACGGCAAGAGTATCTGTATCCTTTTTCAAACCGGCCATTAGGAGTGTGACAGCTGTGCCAGCCGCGGTATACTTTTCGTCAAATTTCTTCTCCATCACATCCAGTTTATGGTTGATCTCTACCATATTTTTAAGCATGAGATCTTCAGAAGTCTTAATCTTTTTCAGCAGTGTTTTCTGAGCTGTATCAAAAGAGTTTTTAAGCTCATTCACTATTCCTTGAATGACATTGATAGTGTGAGTGGCCAGCTCATCGCGTAACGGTATGGTCGGAGGCACTTGTGGGCCTTGCATTTCTGCAGACGCATCTGTAGAGCTGGATACCATCACAGTCTCTATCGGAGGAGTGTGGGTGGCCTCTGTAGATTTATTTAACTCCCCCTCCACTGGTGCAGACTTATCAGAAGGAGGTTCGACAGTATCCGGAGACTCAAACACTTCATGGCCCTCATTTACATCGTCCTCTCCGTCCTCATCCAAAAATTCATCCATATCAGCAGCTTCTTCCACTTCTTGATCAGCAGTGTCCAGTGCTTCAGCTTTGGTTCCTTGAGTGTTTCTGTTCAAGACCTCCTCATTCTCCAACTCAGGTTCACTTACTTCAAGAATTTCGGCTACCGCATCCTTGGCCACCTGGGCGATTTCAGATATTATATCCATATGAGTGGGTAGAGTCTCCCCCTCGATTCCTGCAGTCACAGTATCAGGAATTTCACCGGGGGAGACTGCGGGAGATACTTCCTCGTGCTCTTCCACAGCAGGCTGCCCGATGCGCCGCTCCCATCGATCAAACACAGTAGCATCCATCCATTTCAAGTAGTGGAGAGGAACTCCTTTGCTCATGTTGAACTTGTCTCCGTTGAGCTGGTTGAGATATAGACTGATGATGCGGCCGAAATTTGGAGTGCCCAGAGTGTCCTTGATCTTTTGAAACAGCAACTCCCCCCAGTTGAACCTCTTGCGGCAGACCACAGCTATGAGAATTTTGAACATATCTCCGGAGATATGATCATGGGAGCCCGGCTTGCAGATGAGCACTTTTCCAATGACGTCAGATAGGAGCTTCCCTTCTTCATTCATCTCTTTTCTCTTTACTGATCGAGTGCCTCTTGGAAGACCGCAGAACAAGAGAGTTCTGGCTTTGTCCTCGTCCTCTAGATAGTCCCCCTGCTCCGAACTTGAAAGCTGCAGGTAGCGAGTTAGCTTATCGGCAGACATCTTAACTTTTGTCCCAGCCACCTTGCTCTTGATGATGGAGTCTCTATCTCGGAGTCTTGCGGTAGAGAAGAACTCCAGCACCTCTTTATCCAGAACTTTGCAAGGGTGCTCCAATACGAAGGTTAGCCCAGCCTCTTCTAGCATTAGAATGATATTCCGGAACTCGTCCGAGGCATGAGAAAATCCAGTGCGAACCAGCTCGCAGCCAGAAATCAAGCCTGCAGTCGTCCTTGGAGCCATTGAAGATCTAGAGAGAAGTCCTACTCAAAGCATTAATGAACATTCAAAAAGAAAGCATCACTAGTGAGCGCGTCCAAGTGCGGGTGAGGAGGAGGTTACCTACGGGCTTACACGGAAGTGGGTTGATGAGCTTCGGGAAGATCTTCGGTGGATGGAAGAGTATCCTGTGGGGTTCGGCCTTGCTAGAACCTTGCGGTCACAGGGACACTTCGCTAGAACCTTGTGCGGTTCGGCCTTGCTAGAATCTCACGGGAAGAAGATGGAAACACAGCAGCGATTCGCTCACTTCGACGAGAGCGTCGGAGGGCTGCGGGTTTCGGCGAATCCGCGGAAGAACACTTTCGTGAAGAAGGCGAGGGTCGTCGGGAGTTCTCTTGCGCGAGTCGTGAAGAAGGCGAACAGGCGGAGTGACTCTTTCGGCGGGATTTATCTAAGTCGTCGGGATTCGGGGAGAATGCCAAGGGTCGGTGAGCTCCTTCGGCGGGATTCCGAGTATATAAAGTGATATTGATATTTTTCTTTACCACATTGGGAAGCATTGCAACATTTTCAAATCCTTCGGATGTCAAGTTAATGTAAGATTAACAAATACATGTTTATTGTAATGACAATCTATTTGGATTTGAGCGAGACTTCTCCAGACACTTCTTGATGTCAACTGTGATTTGTCAAACTTTACAATGACATATCTTTGTTAACCTTTTATTGATGTGTAATGGTTTGCATGCCTCGAGTTAATCTCTCCATAAAGGTGCACACATACATGATAAGCATAAGTATATGTATACACAAGGATAGAAATATATATATATATATATATATATATTTATTTTGAATGAGGTTGCATCATGACACAAGTCCTTGAACTGATCAAAATTACCTGGGATTTGGAGAGTCATCGTCTTAGTCCCACAGGTAGAACATATTAGTAGCTTAAAGTGAGTATGCTCAATAGGTAGCACATCTGTTATTGCAGACGCTTGTTCCAAGTTAGCCTTGAGCCACCTACTGTCTAGTTCCCATAGTATTCACGGGGACCTAGACTACCGTGCAAGACAGAATTACTTTACCTTAGGAACCCAAATCATATTGGGTCCTAGGTTTCTATTAGCATAAGCATGCAACTGCCTTCCTTGAGAAAACCTGTCTGGAAGACTGCCTCTGTCCCTATAATGTGGATAAGCCCTTGCTGTGGACACAGAGAGGTTGTGCCAACAGTCAATGGCAAAGTGTCCCACTTTTCCGCAGCACCAACAAGGGTGAATGTTGTATCGCCGTTTTCGACCTGATCTAGTGACTGATGTAGTCACGGTCCTAGGTCTAAATGGGATAGGGCATGTTCTTGTCACACAAATTCCTCTTCCATCGTGACACGAGGAAGGGTGGAACGAATGCATGTTGTGAGCGTTATGAGGCCGAGAAGGTGGTGCCATTCTTTCAGGCATCTCCCTTGCTGAGGCTCCATGAAGCCTGACATCATGACTTCTATTCTCCCTATCCCGTGTCCTCGAATGGAGAGAATTCTTCTGTGAACTAGGACATGCAGATCCACACTTTGTTGTGGCAGTGGCCGTGAATACAAAGGGCTCAGAATGAGCCTTAGGTATTTCCTCATGGGTGGCCATGACGCCTCTTGCACTATGGACGTTTCCACATGGGGACAAATCACCCTTGCAGTGACCACGATTATTCCTGTGGTCATACCTGAAGGCATGATGAGTTGCCTTCCCGCTTGGAGTGGGAGGTCGGAACACTGTTTCCCCATTTCTCCATCCCTGAATAATCCGGGAGATCCACCCGGTTTCTTGTTTTCTCTTTATAGCATCAACTTTGGAAAAGTTAGATACTATACGTTTCTCATTATCTAGACTATTCTCTAGAGCTGAGATCTTAGAGTCCTTGACCTTGTTGGACGCCAATTGGAGAACCAACAAGATCTTCAGTCGAGCAATCTCTCGAGCTTGCTCCTCAGCAAGTAGATTGCTTTCCTGAAGGGCTCTCTTCAGGGAATCAGTATTTTCTGGAGGAGAGCAGTTTCTGTCTTCAGAAAAGTCAAAAGATATGGGGCAGGATGAAGATGATACCTGCTCATCTGAGTTATTGTCATTAGAATCAATGACCAATGTTTCGTCCTCGTCGGAGCTGCTTTCCTCACTATCTTCTTCAGTCTCTGACATGGATACTGGAGCTCTGATGCAATCCGAAGGATCCTTGCATTCATCTTTAGAAGTGAGGACCCCCACATACGCTTCATCCTCTGATTGGCAGCATATTTCAGCTTTCTCTGACCCCCCCATCAGCTCTGAGATCATCATCCATAGAGATTTAGCCGTTTTACATTTTTCCAATCTAGAGCGAGAGGCTCCAGACCAGACATCCATGATAATTTGTCGAATCCTCTAGTCCAGCTGAAAAAGTGAGAGTTCCATTTCTGACATCTCAGCAATGCACATGGGCACTTGGATCCCAGAGTCGGAGGTCTTCATGGGAATAAACGGACCCTCTTCCAGGATGAAGGATGCTCGAGGATCGATAGCATCAAGGTGACATGACACTCTCATTCGCCAGATGGGATAATAATCCTTTGTGCAGGCGGGGAGTTTGAGTGGCGGCATCTCATACTCTAGCTCCATGCTTCTGACACTGGTGGCAGGATTCTACTCAAGGTGTTAACCTTTTTGATGAGAAACCTGGCTTTGATACCACTTGAAAGTCCACCTAGTGTCAGCTATGTGCACCTATGGGGGGGGGGGGAATAGGTGACGTGTGGTTCTTTTGCGGAATTTACGGAAGTACCTGCACAATAAAAACAAAAGGCACAGCACACATAATACACAACAAATTTATAATGGTTCCCCGACTTGGGTACATCCACTTTCCCCCTTCGACCTATCTCCCCAACAAGGGACGACTCGGTCACTTCTCCAACGGGATTGAAATCCAATCCCCGCACTAACGGAAGGAGCCCTTCCACACGTGAGAGTCAACACTCCCACAAAACGGGTTGCACCCAACCCTTACAGCACGGAACAAAAGTTCCTTTACAACGAAATTAAATGTAGAGTGTACACGTGATACAAACTTCTTTTGGAGACTACGGTGTTCCTCTTTGTTCGACGACGTGTTCTTGAAGTCGATAAAGAGTCTACGACCTTGGTCTCTCTTGGAGAGGATCTCCCCGGAACCGGCAGCGGCAACACGAGCGGCGGCAAGCTTCGGGATCGGCGGCTACGATGACGAGCGGCTGCTGAACTTGGAGATCCAAACTTCGTAGCGAAGCAAACTAGGTCTACTGACGGTCACTCTAGGATCAGTCGTCTCGATCGATTCGGACGTAGGAGTTTTTCCCGGTCAACAAATCGAGAGACAAGAGATCTCTGGATAGACACGTGAGACGCAAGCTTTGCTAAGCTTCGGTCGCCGGAGATCACGAAGGAATCTCGAATGTTGACGGCGACCTTCATTCCCGAGCACGACGGCGGCGGCGGAGAGGAGTCGCGGTTTTAGGGTTTTGTTGCGGCTTGGTTTCTGTTCCTTTTTCTCCGTTTTTACTGTTCAAAATACCCATGTATTTATACCCTGTAGATACAACAAATTTGACCGTTGTGGGACCCACAAAAGAAATCCCCAAATTCCGGTTCAAATTAGTCCAGAAGCAGAATCCGGTCCAGCAGCATCCTGAGAAAACGCCAAGTGAAAATCGGCGAGAATCGCAGACGATTCTCGACGAATCGGCGAGAATCACCAAGTGATTCTCGACGATTCGTCGAGAATCGTTTGTGATTCTCGTCGAATCACTTATTGATTCTCAACGAATTTTACTTTGTGTACATGGGCTGCTTGGCCACTGGTTCGGCGGGAATTACAAGTGATTCTCACCGAATCTTACTTGCCACCATTTTGAGATGGCCAGAAGGAGTCGGCGAGAATCATTGATGATTCTCGTCGATTCGGCGAGAATCACTAGTGATTCTCGCCGAATCGGCGAGAATCACTTGGTGATTCTCGTCGAATTTGCCTTGGACGAATTTTCGTCTTCCACCTAGGAGCTGCTCCTTGATCCTCCATGCTCCTTGTCTCTTCTTGCATATGAACGGCCCTGTACTTGAAAGTAAGTGCACTCCAATAGAGAGAGTACAAATAGGCCAACACACTGATCTGCTCAACGAGGGATTACATCGTGCAGACCCGTGTATATTGACCTACTGCACCCTGACATTGGTGTGCACTTAGTGTGGAGGAACTGCAAGTACAACTTAAGATGTTTCGTCAAATACATTGTGAATTCATCTTAGCTTGGCAGGTGGCTTCCTCAAATCTAGGTAATCGTGGATACAATACCCAACAAGTTTGACTCAGCAGCAGAGAATGTCGACTGAATTCTTCATATGTGCCGACACACATAGTCCATGTGTCGACACAAGTCTTGTTGTTGTCGACACAGCTTCTGTGGAATGTGTCGACACAAGTTCTGTGTGTCGACACAAACACTCCTTGTCTTGACAAAGTTGGTGTCGACAGAATTCTGGTCTGTGTCGACATAAGTTCTATGTGTCGACACAGTAATTGTCGACAGAATTCTGGAATGTGTTGACAGCTTCTCTGTGTGTCGACACAGCTTCTGATAATGTCGACACAAGTCTGACCCTTAGTGTCGACACCGCATTGTCGACAGATTTTCTGTGTGTCGACACAAATTCTAGATCTGGACACAATCTGGACCTTGGTGTCGACATAGCCATTCTCAGGTGTCGACACTAGTACTTAGTGAATTTTCCTTTCCATTTTCCATTTACTAAACCTGTACATGATGACTCAACACAACATCAAATACAACTTGATGCATATCATTGAGTTAAGTGAGGCTTCTCCAAATCTGGTACACATTTTCCAATGTACCCAACAGAAAGTCAAGTTATCTTGCATGAGTTTTCCTCCCCGCATACTCCACAGCAAAATGGAGTTGCTGAGAGAAGGAATAGATCCCTAATTGAAGCATATACAACTATGTTGAATGACGCTTCACTTCCGAAGTATTTCTGGGCTAAAGCAGTGAACACTGCGTGTCACGTGCAAAACAGAGCACTTATTAACAAAAGCTATCGTAAGACCCCCTATGAGCTATTGAAGGGCAGAAAATAGACTGTGTCCTATTTTAGAATCTTTAGAAGTAAATGTTTCGTACTTAATACTGGGAAGTATTACTACACAAAGTTTATTGAAAAGTGTTTTGAAAGTATTTTGTAGGTTATAGTAGTCATAGTAAGGCATATAAGAGTTTTAATAAAAAAAACTCTAGTGTTAGAAGAGTCAATAAATTTTGTATTTGATGAGACAAGCATGCTCCAGAGCAGCTCGTCTAGTGTTAATGGTGCAGATACAGGTACCAGGTTCAAGGATCTAAGCTTGGATGAAGCTATCAAGGAAGAAGCTAGAATCTTAGTCAAGCTCGTCGATCAAGGCTTGGTGGATGAAGAACCGCTAGAGTAAGAATTATCACAACCTACAGAGGATGCACCAGATATTGCAAAGCTTGCTTGAAGGAGAGCAAGGAATCTAGGTTTCATACACCTAAGAGATCTTCGAACTGATCAAATAATTGAAGAGCCAAGCGACGACATCATAACCAGAATAGGTACGGCTAATGAGATTATACATTGTAGTTTTCTGTCTCATGTTAAGCCGAAGAAGTTCAAAGATGCAAATAAGGATGTTTCTTGTAAATTGGCAATGCAAGAGGAGCTCAATAAATTTGAACGTTGGAAAGTCTGGGAGATGGTACCCAGTACAAAGGTACAGAACGTGATCGACACCAAGTCAATATTCAGAAACAAGCTGGACGAACGTAGAGTAATCATTAAGAACAAGGCCAGACTTATAACACAAGGATATAGATAAGAAGAGGGGATTGACTTCGACCAGACCTTTGCTCCAGTGGCTCGGCTGAAGGCGATCAGGTTGTTTCTTGAATATGCTGCCCTCAAAAGCTTCACTGTCTACCAAATAGACATCAAGTCAGCATTCCTCAATAGGAATCTGAGAGAGGAAGTATACGTAGTGCAACCCCTAGGTTTTGTAAACTGTCAATTCCCTAAGCATGTTTATTTTTTAAATAAAGCTTTATACGGCTTAATGCAAGCTCCCCGAGATTGGTATGAGACGTTGTCTAGCTTTATCCTTGAGAACAAATTTATAAGGGGAAAGATAGACAAGACATTATTTCTTAGAGATGGCAAATGAAAAAATTTGGTGCTTACATTTCCCGCTCTCTGTGTAGCTGCTTACAGTTATATTATGAACTTATTTTACAATTCTAAAATTTATGGGTTATATATGGATTGTTAGTTACAATTCTAATTTTTTTTGGTATATGTTTTCAAAATTCCAGTTGAAAGTTCTCCATTTTTTATGGTTTGCATTTCTAGCTGCTTAGAGTTAGGTTTCTAGGTATAATTACAGTTGTAATTACAATTTTTTTCAGATATAATTTCAACTGTAACTATAATTGTAAAATTATAGAAGAATTTGTAAGTTGTAAATTACAGTGGTAGATATAGTTGCATTCAGCCTAATTGAAACAAATCTTTCTTCAAGGAACCTTCTTCTTTCTAGCTTCTTTCTCCTTTTGCCTCTGTCTTTAAAAGTAGTTGTATGAGTTGGGAAAGTATTTGAAAAGAGCTTGAGGTGCATCATGGTTGTTCTTGTAGGTCTTGTAGTGATTTCTTCTTCTAGTCTCGTATTCTTGATGTTTTGCACATTCTACAAAGTGGTAGTGCTTGTGTATGTCCTTTCCAATATTTCCAAAGTTGATCCATGTGTTTAGGATGATATTCCATGATGTGGGGATTCATACAATAAAGTTTGGATCATTTGATCTTTCTTATTTTTTTTTGTTTTTGTCCATAAATTCTTAGGGAGTCAATAATTCTCTTTATCTTTTTCTCTAACTACTTAATTCAGCAACTGCTTGCACTTCCTCAGCAATGACTGGTCTCTCCCTCCTTTGAGCTTGATCTTCACTAGTTGGCTCTTCTAAGTAGTCAAGAAGAGTAAGATTTTCAGCAAGCATAACCCCTTTAAGAATACTTTTGTCTTGTTCAGCTCCCACATTCTTCCCCTTTCTGGCATATTCAAATACAATCTGTTAAAGATCAACATTGCTAGCTTCAATTTTGCTTGTCCAAATCTATGTAGATGATATTATTTTTGCTCTATGGAAGACAACCTTTGCAAAAAGTTTTCCAAACTTATGCAAGGGATGTTTGAAATGAGCAGTATGAGTGAGCTGATGTATTTCTTAGTACTTCAGGTGAAGCAATCTGAAGATGGAATTTTCATCTCTCAGACAAAGTTCACCAAGGAGATTCTTAAGAAATTCGAAATGGAGAACGCAACCTCTATGAAGACTACAATGGGTTCACCTGTGTCTCTAGAAAAGGATGAGAAAGGGAAACCTTTTGATGAAACCAAGTATAGAAGAATAATTGGATCCTTACTCTACCACACTGCCAGTAGAGTAGGTATAATATTTGCAGCATGCGTCCGTGCTAGATTTCAGGTGAAGTCTAAGGAATCTCATTACGTCGTTATAAAGCGAATTTTAAGATACCTTAAAGGTACGCCCAATCTTGGCGTATGACACCTGAGAAATAATGATGTCGATCTAATTGGTTTTTCAGATGCCGACTTTACAGGAAGTAGGGATGATAGGAAAAGCACTTTCGGGACATGTCTATTCCTCGAAAGTCGGCTTATATCATGGAGCAGTAGGTAGAAGAATTGTGTGGCAACTTCTCCCACTTAGTCAGAATAAATCTCTGTGGATAGTTGTTGCACACAACTTCTATGGATCCGGAATAAATTAGAAGACTACAACTTGAAGTTTAGAGAGATTCCAATGTATTGCGACTCATCCAGTGCAATAGCATCACAAACAATCCAGTCTCCCACAGCCGAACAAAGCACATCGAGGTGTGCTATCACTTCATCGAGGAGCATGTGGGGTACACGGACATAACCCTCAGCTATGTACCGATGGACAAGCAGGTCACAAATATTTTCATGAAGCCACTCGACGAGGCCAAGTTTTCGTTTTTCAAAACGGAACTAGGTAGGCTAATACTGACTCATAATGAAGAGCAAACAAGAAGGTGGAAATCTCTCAGGAATTACATCAGGAAAGTAGAAATATTTCAAAGTCAAATTCGGCTAATATCGGACAAAAAAATCGCCAATTAGTCGGATATCAGTCGAAACTCGCCGAATCTATCTAAGCATCCGGTGATTCTCGCGGAATTCAACTTAGGACAAATTCCAAATTTCTATATTGGATCTGAAGAGCTGCGAAGTCTTGTACGTGCCTTCGAGATAATTTTAAAATTATATTTATAGTTGTATAGTAAAAAGGGGATGGGAGGGGGGGGGCAATCGAGACAGACTTCAAATTTTTTGAATTCAAAACATTTCGACGAAACTATCCGCCGACTCGCCGAACGACAGAATCCGCTACCGACCTTTCGGCTCCCACTACCACTGCACCGTCAATTGAGTTCCATCTTCATTGTTAGGATTGTGATCGTCTCCCAAGCCCTAACCGACTGAAGAACGTGACTGTCCCGCCGATTTCGTGTCGTTGTGAGCTCTCGTCAACCTCGGTTTCACTGATTTCGACAAGTAGTAGTTCTATAGTTTTCCAATTTCAGATTCCTATTCTTGGTTCTCCATGGCTCCTAGATGCACCAGTGGATTGCTAGGGGGAGGAGAGTTGGTCCGCATAAGGTTTGCTCATGCTTCAGATGAATTTCAAAATTTCATTCTAATGTTGGAGACCGCTGGACTCTCCTTCATCCTAGAACACCCATGCAAAGTTGTGTACAAGGAAGTTCTTTAATTTTTCCATAATGTGAAGCTCCAACACGAAGATATAGTTATCAAGAGAAAACTTCAGAAGACCTCAGTTAAAGTCAAAGCTTCATTCCTCACTCGGTATTTGTGGCTTCCAACTTGTGAAGAAGACGATTACCTCAACGAGGACGATTTTGCAAGAGCTCTACTATTCTGTGGACTACCCAGAGGCACAAAGGTCGTGAAAATAAAAGCAATGAACGAAGAAGGAAAGATACTGTAAGATATCATTGGCAAAGTTCTACTATGCAAGACTGGTTCTCATGACTATCTATCTTCAGAAATGTTCAAGATCCTAGTCACAATCATCTGCAGAAAGTGAACGAATTGGGGTGCGATGTTGTTAGAGAAAATAAAAGACAGTCTCCGCACACCCAACTTTGGAAGGATTATCAGCCTGTACCTGAATCAGATGGATGGGGACAAGTTCGATATGACCAAAGGAGTACCTATCCATCAATTAAATAAGATTGACTCAACTATCTTCTCTCAATGGGATAGGAGGATAGTCAAGCAAGGGGGAGCACCCTAACTTGCTAGTGGAGGAGGAAGGATATGCTCCTATACTCAGGAATCCTACACCATACCCTAGTGTAATTCCTGAAGGACTGAGTGGAGGAATTGAGGGGGAGTCTGCAGCACCACAAGTTGAGACTATCCAAGTGCCCTTGAGCCTATCCACTGAGATAGTGATAGAGATGCATGATACAGTGCTTCCAGTCCCAGAGTGAGTTCCAGATGATGCTTTAGAAGAGGCTGCTGACAATGAGGTTCCAGCTCCGTGTGATCAAGTGGATGTTGATGAATTAGATGTTGAGACTACTGATGATGATCTAAGGGTTGAGGATTACAAGATTGATGTTCATGCTGATGAATCTGAGATTGCTGATGAGGTGAATATAGTTGATTCAGACAAGACTACTACTATTGATGTTGCTACGACTGAGAGTATAGTGTTGCTGCTATAACTGAGCCCATGTCAGTGGACTACCTACTTGTTCATCTCCAAAAGATGACTCCTATTACGGTTTATGAGGGGGAGGCAACCCAGTCCCTGTTCTCTGTCTCCACTGAGGTTGACTGGTTCATCCGCAACTTGGAGAAGAGAATTGGCAGGATGCCAATGATGTCCGAAGGAGTAATTGATCTTTCTGATGAGGAAGGAGCTGCAGAAGAGCATACTCCTGTCCTATCTGCTGAGGATCCTATACTGAATTCAAAAGCTCATCTTTCTCCGATCGAAGAGTCCTCTAGTGATTTTGAGATCCCAGCCAATGTTCTAGTGTCATAGATTGCTGAGATTCCATCTTCCAGTATAAATGACTCTTTTATGAAAGCAGTTGAACTGATGTGGGCCAAGCAACAAGCTAAGTTTGAGGCTTAATTGTAGAAGGTTGTAAGAAGTGTTAAGGATTCTGAAAAATATACCCTAAATGACCTAGCAGAGGTCAAAGTTGAAATAAGCAAGATAGATAAGAAGCTGGATTCATGATTTATTCAAGGTATCAAAGCCATCATTCACACTGTGTCAAGACTGAAAAATAACATGGTGGTATTGAAGAATGCTGATTCAAATGTTTTTACAATGATTGATGCCCACAATAAATCGATGGTGCATTTTGATACACACATGCTTAAATATGCCAATGCCATCACCGCCAAAGCCAAAGGGGGGAGGATTCCCTTACAACTAAGATGGATTTGCTGGGAACTTCTATGGGTCAAAACTTAAGGCAACAAATGACTACATGTATGATAATACTGAGTGGCTATATAATCAGCTGACCAGAAATCAAGTTCTTGTTGTGTCTGTACCATCACCTAACGAGTTCATCCTCCCCAGGATTACTCTCAGTACTGGTCAGACACTCAGAATCTATAGAATGTTGATCAGGATATTGCTACATCTACTGCTTTATTCCCAGAGGTTCAGAGGATAGAAGACCCTGCTCCTCCAGTTTATAAGAGAATTTAATATGGGGATGGCACGTCTGAAGTCAGGTCAGAACTAATAATGCTAGAACCAGCAAGAGAAGAACCATTTAGAGAAATGGAAGAGGTCTGGAGCACTATCTCCAGTGGAATCATATTGGATACATTCTCCTTGGTCGATCTTTGAGCAAAAAAGCATCAACATCACTATGACCAAGAGGAATGGAACAAATACAAGGTGGCAAGTGTTGTGGGCTGCTCTCCCAAAACTATAAATATTTTGATTTATATATATATGTATTATTTCTTTAAATTGTTTGGAATGCGTAGTTATTTTAATTACATTTATATTTTTGCTTGCATTATAGTTTGATTATTCATTATGTATTGTTCACCTTAGCTTATTGGATTTTGGCTCCTTCAAATAGGGGGAGATTGTTGGGTACTATATCCATAATAACCCTGATTTGAAGAAGGGTCTAGTCAAGCTAAGATTAATTGAGATTGTATTTGATGCTACTATTTAGTTATGTACTTGCAGGTCTACAATGCCAAGTACACACCAATGTCAGGTTACAATGGGTCAGTAAACACAGGACTATACAATGTAATTCCTAATTGTGTAGGCTAATGTGTTGACTCACTTGTAATCTCTCTATTGGGGTGTTCTTCTATACCTAGTACAAGAGAAGGCTCAAGGATGTCCAAGGGTTAGACCTAGGAAAAATAGGAATTTTACCTAAGTAAAATCAACGAGTACGGTTAATAATACACGTCAAATTCGTCGACTATAGTTGTTGATACACGCTGAATTCTTCAAGTATACTTACCAATACCCATCGAATTCGTTATATATACTTAGGGTAAATTCTTTGGGGAAGTGAAAAATCTGTTAAGTAAAATTTACAGAGTATCATTGTAACGTCCCTGATTTTTCGGTATTTATTATTATTCTTGTAGTTGCATAATGTAGACTGATGAATTGTAAATATACATATTTTTCTGTACATTAATTTAGTCGTTTTCATTTCTTTTCGTCATTTTTACATATTTTTGCTTAATAAATTGCTCCTTTTTTGTAAATTATTTTGCTGGCTTGCTTTATTTTTATGTTTCAGAAAAAATGAAAAATCTGCCAAAAATTGTCATGTCACGCCCGTGACATATTGTTCACGCCCGTGACCAGGGAGTGACACGTCAAAAACCGTGAAATCAGCAAATTTTTGAGAAGCAAAGCTTGACACGCCCGAGGTCACGCCCGTGTCACCCGACACGGGGAGTGACCCAAGCCCGTGTCCACCCGCTCGACGTTTTCAGCTCCACGATCGTCGACCTCCTCGACACGCCCAGAGTCACGCCCGTGACCTAGGGCGTGACTAAATCTCAGCTCAACGATTTCAGCTCGGCACTTTCCGCTCAACATTCGTCGAGTGTAGACACCAACTGACACGCCTAGAGTCACGCCCGTGACCTGGGGCGTGACCTTTCCAGCTGGCCCGACAAGACCCGCACGAAGACTTTCGGCGCAACCCGCGCCCAGATCCACCTGCTTGACACAGCCAGCGTCACGCCCGTGACCTGGGGCGTGACCACTGTGAGACCGACACGTGTCCAGCCCGAAGTCCACTTTCCCGTCAAATCGCCGGCCGCCTTCGCAAATAGTACTAACACGCCCGCTGTCATGCCCGTGACCAAGGGCGTGTACTTGTAAATTTTTCCCTATAAATTCAGAGCTTCTGCTTGAGTTCTTGTTCCCTTTTTGGTTCCATTTTGTATAGAGTTATGCTGCTCGGATGAAGTCCAAATGCTATATAAGGGATATTTTCTTCCCCTCTCCTTAGTTTTTATTTTCGTTCCTTTGTAACCCATTATTTTAGCTTAATAAAATGTGTTTTTCATCCCTTTATTTGGCTTTGGAATGAGTCTAAACAACCACCTCTATGCAATCTATCTTTATTTTGTTGTTTTAACTTTGTTATTTTCGTTCTTTTTTTGGGTGTGTGAGTGTTTGAGTATAGCCTTCATTTTTATGTTTTCATTCTTATTAGACTTGTCTAGATTAGGTTTTTATAGCTTTCTATTTCATTGTTATAAACCCGTAAAAATGATTTCAAGGTGATTTTCATTTCTTTTAACTTAGAGTTTTCTTTTTAGGATGTAAAACTTTTTCATTCTTTTAGCTTTATTTTCGCTTTTTAATCACTTTTACGGAGTTATAGGAATGATAATATAGTCATTTTAATTTTTCATGCACTTAGTTTTTATTCAAAACTTTTTGCTCTTTTAATTTTTTCGTTCTCTTTTTATGCATTTCTACCGCATTCTAGCGGTAGAAATGTATTCGTTTTAATTTTTTGATCATTTTCATTTTGCATTTATTTGCAAACTTTTTTGCTCGTTTAATTTTTATTTTCACTTTTTATGCATTTCTACCGCATTTTAGCAGTAGAAATGCAGTTGTTTTAATTTTTCGGTAACTTAGTTTTTTTTGCAATTTTTTATGTATGCGTATTTATTTCCGCCTACTCGTTAAGAGTTAAATGGCGCTTGCTTATTTTACTTTCTGTAGAGTGCGTGAGTTTGTAATTTTCTTTATTTCCGCCTACTCATTCGAGTTAAATGGCAGGTCTTTATTTTCCCTACTCATTTGAGTAGGATTTGTGTGTGTGTATTTTCATTTATGTTGAGAGAGCGTGTGCGTGAGTTTTACTTTCTGTCGAGTGTGTGCGTGTGTTGCATTTATTTAGTCCTACTCGTTTGAGTAGGACCCACTTTCTTTCTCCCGCCCACGCATTTGCGCCGGGACTCGCAATTTACAGCTTTCTTCAGTCCTACTCGTTTGAGTAGGACTTGTAATTTTCTGCTTTATTTTCCTGCTTTCATTTACTGCTTTCATTTACCGTTTTCTTTACTGCTTTATTTTCCACTTTTTTCGCAAGCCGTCCCCATTCCGATGAGTGGCTAACTGTTCTTAGCCCTCGACATCGAAGAGCATTGGGACAGATAAAATATCTTAAAATAATTAAAGGTCGTATTTTTCTAATTAATTAAAAGTACTTAAGGTTTGCCCGGGGTTAACGACGCGTAGGACCACATATCGATGTGTGGACCCTATTTCCGTAGTCCATATGCTAGCTAGCCGAGAGGCCGTGCATATGGACCGATCACCCATTGGTAAAGAGAGTTCCGCACTAACCCTCGAGAGAGGATGCGCGCCAACTCTACCGGATTGGGTTCCCCACCCAATAGCGGGGTTCTTAGCGTAATGCGGGCGTTAAGAGGAATCCTTCGTCGGACTAACGTTCGGTCGAATAGTCTTAGCGTTAAGGTGAGCGATAGCCCTATAGCTAGGTGAGCTCATTTTAGTGGAACCTCCACGGCCAAGTCTCCGCCTTAATTAATTAGAAATTTAGGAGCTCTTTTTATTTAAAGTCTATTTTAGTTCAATTGTTTTTCCGGTGCCATCGAGCTAAGCTCTTCATCGGCACCACCTTATTGCTTTCATTTTATGCTTTCATTTTCTTTTTCTGCATTTTTATTATATATAAAATATCCCGACAAGATAATTATCGGTAAAATAATAGTCCCCTCCAGGGAAGAGTAGAAATAATCGAACCGACCCCGAGAACAATACGACCTCGATATTCCACCCGGATATCCTGTAGTACTCACGATAGGTGCACTTGCCTCATTTCGTTAAAACTCGATCTAAACCGTTTTATATCCAAATAAATAAATACGCGCGCCTCGTTTTCTTAAATAAAATCAAATCCGCTTTTCTACTTAAATAAAACCGCCGGGTCGCCGCGTGACCATAAATAAATTTTGGAGTTTTAACCATCAAGTTTTTGGCGCCGTTGCGGGGGAATTTTTGGTGTCGTTATTTTAAACCCTGAAAATCTATTAATTTTACCTATATCTATATATAACAAAAATTAAAAATGGCCAACAAAAATATAAAAATAATAATAATAATAAAAACTATAAAAAAAAATATTACAAAATTATAAAACAAAAAAAATTTGAAAAACTTATAAAACTAAAAAAAAATTTTGTAAAACCTTAAAAACTTAAAATTTGAAAAAAAAAACTATAAAACTAAAAAAAAAACTAAACTCAAAAAAAAAAATACTAAAAATCCAAAAAATGAAAAAAAAAACTAAACAAAAAAATTTTTTATTTTCATTATTGTTTTTGAAAAAACAAAAATCAACAAAAAAACACTATAAAACAAACACAACTAAAAAAATTCGAAAAAATGAAAAACTTAACGAAACAACAAAAAAAATAAATAAATAAAAAACTTATATTTTCATTATTTTTATGAAAACAAAAAAAAAACTAAAACTAAAAACTAAAAACCTACCTAAAAAATCAACTAAAAAAATAAAAAATCTACTTTAAAACACCAAAAAAATATAATTTGATATTACTAAATCTATATATATTTTATTTAACTTCTTTTATTTTAATTTGTTTTATTTCGTTTCATTTTACTTCGGCACGCTTCCATTATTGTGCGCGCTAGGGGATCACATTTTTATCACGCAATGGTCGCTAAGGCCTTAGCTACCTTCGACTCCCCCACGCACTTGCCCCCTACCGCCCGCATACCTTTTAGCCGACTTTCTCTTTTTTATTTTTTTCGTTATATTTTTGCTTCTTCTTCTAACAATAAATGCAGGGTTTCGACCCGGGCCTCCCCGTAATCATCTTCAGGGAAGTTCCTACCCTTTCTTTTTATTTTTTTTCACATATTATATTTTGTATATTAATCGTTCCGCATACTTAGACTGCAACATTGGCGACAATGTTGAGTTTAAGTATGGGGGTGTTTTCCTATACTGCATTTTTTATTCTGTACTCATCAAAAATACAAAAAAATTTGCAAAACTTAAAATCTAAAAAAAAATTTCCTTGTTTTTATTTTCATAAAACTTCAAAAAAAATCATAAAACTCAAAAAAAAAAAAATTCAAAAAATCTTTTTACTTTGTAAATAGTTTTTGTAAAAAATCCCCCCCCCCATCTTCTTATTTGTAAAAGCTTGCATTCTGCCTGCCCACGATGTTCGACTCATCGAACCAACCATTCAAATAAGAGTCTGTTCGCGGGGGCTGCAATCGAGTTTTTACTTTGTACATTTTTTGTAAAAATCTCTCTTTCCCACCTATCTTCTTTGTAAATAGCACTTCTTTCTCTCCTCTTTCTTGTAAATAATTTATCAAAATACACTAAAAATTAAAAAACCCAAAACCCTAAAAAGATAAAAATCTAAAAATCTTAAAAAGATAATAATTAAAACACAAAAAAATGATAAAAACTCTAAAAATATCAAAAAAAAATTTTGTTAAATTATGTAACAAAATAATTCGAATATACCATATGTTAACACTTTTTGCTTTCCAAAAATCTTGTTTCGAGTTAATTTATATGCGAATTTTAGTTATTCTTTGCTTACTATTCGTTTATTAATTAAAGTTTGACAGATTTAAGTGTCTGGGGTTATGATTTAAAGAATTTTTTATGTTTTTTCCTTATAATAGAGAACTTGTTTTTCACCACCACTTCTAATTTTAAAAATAGAAGCTCGTTTTTTATGTTCGAAAATAACATCCATGGATTTCAATTATTTCTACTCTTTGCTTTTATAAACATTGGAACGTTCATTTTAAAAAGGTTGCTCTCAAAACGTTTTTATTAAAATCTAGTTTTCTTTTTGAAAAAAAAAATAAACCCACTTCCATTTTTTTGCATATCTTACTTGACATGTTTACCCCTATCCTTTAAAAGATCTTATGTCAATGGGAATAAGATTTCATTCCGTAAACATAGGCACCCAATATTTAAAAAGATTATATGTTTTGGAGTAAGAGGATAAAATTCATTACTACTACACATATACATTGAGTTATTTTTTACTTATGAAGAAAGAAAAAAAATTATATGTTAGAAAAATAAGATTTCATTTTCCTAACTATCTAAAAAGAAAAAAAATCGGAGGTTCGAGAAAAAATTACCTCACCTGAATATTCAAGCCTTCTTCATAAACCACCAAACCACTTAGCATATTTCAATGATTCTAGACTTAATTAAAAATTTTTTGAGAGCATAATTTTTAAATTGCATTATTTCTTTTAACTTCTTTTAAGCTAAGGTTTTTTATATAAATCCAATCCATCTTTGTTAAACTAACAAAAATGAATTTTTGCTTTCATTTTATTTTATCTAGAAGTCTTTTTGAAACTCTTCCTCTATTCATAACATTTCATAAATTAGGATTTAATTATTTAACTCCGGATGTTTATTTAGATCTTACTTATAATTAATTCAAGCGGTAGCTAAACTTAGGATTTCTTTTATTCCTTATAAGTTCATCTCCAACTTTTGCTCTAGAATAGCAAAAACTTAAGTATGGGGGTATTTGATGAATTGTAAATATACCTATTTTTCTGTACATTAATTTAGTCGTTTTCATTTCTTTTCGTCATTTTTACATATTTTTGCTTAATAAATTGCTCATTTTTTGTAAATAATTTTGCTGACTTGCTTTATTTTTAAGTTTCAGAAAAAATGAAAAATCTGCCAAAAATTGTCATGTCACGCCCGTGACATATTGGTCACGCCCGTGACCAGGGCGTGACACGTCAAAAACCGTGAAATCAGCAAATTTTTGAGAAGCAAAGCTTGACACGCCCGGGCTCACGCCCGTGTCACCTGACACGGGGCGTGACCCAAGCCCATGTCCACCCGCTCGACATTTTCAGCTCCATGATCGTCGACCTCCTCGACATGCCCAAAGTCACGCCCGTGACCTAGGGCGTGACTCAATCTCAGCTCAACGATTTCAGCTCGACACTTTCCGCTCGACATTCGTCGAGTGTCTACACCAACTGACACGCCCAGAGTCACGCCTGTGACCTGGGGCGTGACCTTTCCAGCTGGCCCGACAAGACCCGCGCGAAGACTTTCGGTGCAACCCGCGCCCAGATCCACCTGCTTGACACAGCCAGCGTCACGCCCGTGACCTGGGGCGTGACCACTGCGAGACCGACACGTGTCCAGCCCAAAGTCCACTTTCCCATCAAATCGCCGGCCGCCTTCGCAAAAAGTACTGACACGCCCCCTGTCACGCCCGTGACCAAGGGCGTGTACTTGTAAATTTTTCCCTATAAATTCAGAGCTTCTGCTTGAGTTCTTGTTCCCTTTTTGGTTCCATTTTGTATAGAGTTATGCTGCTCGGATGAAGTCCAAATGCTATGTAAGTGATATTTTCTTCCCCTCTCCTTAGTTTTTATTTTCGTTCCTTTGTAACCCGTTATTTTAGCTTAATAAAATGTGTTTTTCATCCCTTTATTTGGCTTTGGAATGAGTCTAAACAACTACCTCTATGCAATCTTATCTTTATTTTCTTGTTTTAACTTTGTTATTTTCGTTCTTTTTATGGGTGTGTGAGTGTATGAGTATAGCCTTCATTTTTATGTTTTCATTCTTATTAGACTTGTCTAGATTAGGTTTTTATAGCTTTCTATTTCATTGTTATAAACCCGTAAAAATGATTTCAAGGTGATTTTCATTTCTTTTAACTTAGAGTTTTCTTTTTAGGATGTAAAACTTTTTCGTTCTTTTAGCTTTATTTTCGCTTTTTAATCACTTTTACGGAGTTATAGGAATGATAATATAGTCATTTTAATTTTTCATGCACTTAGTTTTTATTCAAAACTTTTTGCTCTTTTAATTTTTTCGTTCTCTTTTTATGCATTTCTACCGCATTCTAGCGGTAGAAATGTATTCGTTTTAATTTTTCGATCATTTTCATTTTGCGTTTATTTGCAAACTTTTTCGCTCGTTTAATTTTTATTTTCACTTTTTATGCATTTCTACCGCATTTTAGCGGTAGAAATGCAGTTGTTTTAATTTTTCAGTAACTTAGTTTTTTTTGCAATTTTTTATGTATGGGCATTTATTTCCGCCTACTCGTTAAGAGTTAAATGGCGCTTGCTTATTTTACTTTCTGTAGAGTGCGTGAGTTTGTAATTTTCTTTATTTCCGCCTACTCATTCGAGTTAAATGACAGGTCTTTATTTTCCCTACTCATTTGAGTAGGATTTGTGTGTGTGTGTTTTCATTTATGTCGAGAGAGTGTGTGCGTGAGTTTTACTTTCTGTCGAGTGTGTGCATGTGTTGCATTTATTTAGTCCTACTCGTTTGAGTAGGACCCGCTTTCTTTCTCCCGCCCACGCATTTGCGCCGGGACTCGCAATTTACAGCTTTCTTCAGTCCTACTCGTTTGAGTAGGACTTGTAATTTTCTGCTTTATTTTCCTGCTTTCATTTACTGCTTTCATTTACCGTTTTCTTTACTGCTTTATTTTCCGCTTTTTCCGCAAGCTGTCCCCATTCCGATTAGTGGCTAACTGTTCTTAGCCCTCGGCATCGAAGAGTATTGGGACAGATAAAATAGCTAAAAATAATTAAAGGTCGTATTTTTCTAATTAATTAAAAGTACTTAAAGTTTGCCCGGGGTTAACGACGCGTAGGACCACATATCGATGTGTGGGCCCTATTTCCGTAGTCCAAATGCTAGCTAGCCGAGAGGCCGTGCATATGGACCGATCACCCCTTGGCAAAGAGAGTTCCGCACTAACCCTCGAGAGAGGAGGCGCGCCAACTCTACCGGATTGGGTTCCCCACCCAATAGCGGGGTTCTTAGCGTAATGCGGGCGTTAAGAGGAATCCTTCATCGGACTAACGTTTGGTCGAATAGTCTTAGCGTTCAGGTGAGCGATAGCCCTATAGCTAGGTGAGCTCATTTTAGTGGAACCTCCACGGCCAAGTCTCCGCCTTAATTAATTAGAAATTTAGGAGCTTTTTTTATTTAAAGTCTATTTTAGTTCAATTGTTTTTCCGGTGCCATCGAGCTAAGCTCTTCATCGGCACCACCTTATTGATTTCTTTTTATGCTTTCATTTTCTTTTTCTGCATTTTTATTATATATAAAATATCCCGACAAGATAATTATCGGTAAAATAATAGTCCCCTCCAGGGAAGAGTAGAAATAATCGAACCGACCCCGAGAACAATACGACCTCGATATTCCACCCGGAATATCCTGTACTACTCACGATAGGTGCACTTGCGTCCTTTCGTTAAAACTCGATCTAAACCGTTTTATATCCAAATAAATAAATACGCGCGCCCCGTTTTCTAAATAATAAAATCACTTCTGCCTTTTTCTCAAATAAAACCGCCGGGTCGCCGCGTGACCGTAAATAATTTTGGAGTTTTAACCACCATTGACGTTACGGCGTTACGTGGACGTGTGTCGGCTTATGCCGTAGTTAGAACGTGGGTTTTTGCTCTTTGGGTTTTTAGTATGGCTGGGTTTAGCCTGTTTGCAAGATTCCATCGCGAGCCGAGTCTCTTTTAGTGACTTGGTGGAGCCTTTTTGGGAATGCTTGTGTTTTGCCTTCGAGAGGTGTTTGCCCGAGTTTGGCTTGTCGGGTTTGAAATTTGGCTTTGCCGTTGGATTCATAGCATCGGTATTTAGCTACGGTGTGTTTTTCATTAAAATCTGAGTTGTTATGAATTTCGGAACGTTTTAGGATTTATTGTTATATAATATTTTATTATAAATAAATTAATTATTATTTTAATATATATATATACATATATATACGCGTAATAACCGAACCCTACCCTCACTCTTCATCATCTTCCCCAACCCGACGCCCTATTTCGCGGAAGAAGAGCGGTGGACTCGCCTTGTTTCAGCCGGCGATTTCCGGCGATCCGGCGATCGGATTCGTCTTTTGAGTAGAGATTTTGAAAGATCTCGACGAGGGCTTCATGATCGTGGTAAGATCCTCCTGTTTCCTTGATTTTTGTGAGCTATGCTTTGAGGTTTTGACCTCATTTCTCCTCCAAACATTTCGTGAAACGTTTCTTAGGGCATTTTACGGCCAATTCTTGAAGTGGCGCAAGCGGACAATGTTTCTCCGGAGTTTCGAGGAAAGTGGATCTCTCCTATTGAATGTCTATTTTCAGTCCATATCTACATCTATTTCTTCCTCCATTAGAGATTATGAGTAGTGTAGAATGAGTATGGAAGAACCACTAGGCTAGATCTTGGTTTCGGCCAATTCACGGAAATAATGAATTTGTATCAAGTAAAAATCGGCGTGTATCGTGATGGAGTTCGTCGAGTATCATTGGGTTTGTATTCGCCGAGTATAGGTGTAGGGAGCCTTAGATTCATCGAGTATCGGTACTTAGTGTAAGTAGAATTCGGCGGGTTTCGGGTAGAATTCGGCGAGTATCGCCGAAATTGGTTAAGTCATTTTCGGCAAGATTCATACGTTAGCTTAAGGAAGTTCGACAAATATCGCTTGTCTATTCGTCGAGTATCGTAAGAAATCGTCGAATATCGCTGGTTGTCGGAAGGCATTCTCGCCGAGTATATAGAGATTCGTCGAGTGCCGCCTTAGAATTCGTCGATTATGCATGTGTTTCGTCGGGTATACTTGCCGAATTTGCTGGGACTTAGAATTTTTTCGGCGTTTTTGTTTGATTCGGCGAGTTTGGTCCTTAGGGTGGTTTTAGGACTCGTTAAAGTTTTTCTTTGGGTTTAGACTTGGGATTTGGTTAGGTTTGATGTTTTTTCGGCAATGAAGGTTGGAAGTGGATAAAGGACCGCCAACTGAATGTTGGTTTGTGGATCATTACACTTTGAGGATGTTTGGTCTCTGTTTTCGAGGAATGTTAGTTTGGGTTTGGACAAATGGTCACCACCGCATGGCCTTCTTTTTTTTGAGACATTTGGGTCTGGGAGCCTAGTATGGGGGAATTGGTCACCGACTCCGGCCTGGTTTATTTTGCCAAGTGTTATTGATTCACGTTTTCAATATGTTTGTGCATAGGTTGCTGCTTTGATTAGTCTTGGCATTTTATGCTAATCCTTGTAGATATTGTCGAAGCATGGCTTCGTTCTGCACCTGGTGCATTTATTCAATTAACTCATTACTTCAGATTTTACTATACTTATATTTATTTGGCTAACCAGCTGTGGTCTTCAGCATTTCTTGTACTCGGGTTTGGTAAACCCATCTCTTGCTTTGCACTTATTACCTGATTATTTTCCTTTGCCACTTGTATTTTCTTGCTGAGGTGTTCTTCTTTTGAATGCCTCAGGTTCAGGGCAGTAGCTGGTTTAGCGGCTAGGTTGGTGTTGCTAGTGGACTGCTGTGTTGCAGAGGTCTTCCTCACCATTGTGAGATAGTTTTTGATTGTTCTCTTGTTACTACATACATACATGATCACCAGTTGGTTCGTGTCAGGTTGTTGACGCCCACTGGTGGTTTTCTTTTGAAACACTAATTACTTTTCTAAGTTGCTGAGCATGCCTATTTTCTATGGCAGTTTATACTTGCTCTCTGGGAAGGCATTATGCTAGGTTGTATGTTAGATATTTTAACTTATAAAAACATTATTATTAGTATTTCATAATTACTATCTCTTTCAAAACTAAAACACTATTTTCAAGTTTGCGCAACAACAATTCCTATACTTGTTGAAACCGAAAATCGGTCTCATATGGAGTTCGACCCTTGGGGAAGGGGTGACCGCGCACCTAATACCCTCAAGCGAACGATCTAGGCACAAGACTAGGAACACGAGGGACAGACCCAAGGTCTCAGCGTGGAGGACCCGCCGCATACCCGGAAGACTAACAAACTCTTCCCCTCCCAAGCCAAGGGATGAGCTAAGGCACCTTCAAAGGGCTCTCTTAGCCGACCAGAACATATAGGGAGGATCTCAAGATCCACTCCCAAACTAGAGGTGCTACCTCGGGTCTAAGTAAAATGTTCCCCGCCCGTCTTACTATTGGCGCAAAACCGTCCAGCAGCCCTACTCTACGCAGCCCCAATTGGGCAGCTAACATCGGAACTCCGCTACTCTGAAAGGGTGACAACGGGCCATCAGGGGCTTCCCGACATCTATACCTCGGGGCCCACACGGGGGGAGCGGTTCACGAACACACCGCTCGCCCAAGACAGGAGGAGTAAACTATATTCACAGATCATCACAGATATGAAAAAATATTACAGGAATATAAATTCCATACTCGGCACGCAGGCCAGAAATATAAACAAAAAGGCCTTCGAGGGCCAGCACAAGCTTGGGCTTAAGCCCTCTTCTCCCCGCCTGGTACTGCAACACCTGTACGCCAACGTCTCGATAAGCGGCGGCCAACTAGTCATCGGTCGGCTAATATATGCGGGCCAAACATATTGCGCACACCCCCTTTTTTGGGGCTATGGTGCGCATTCCCTGCAAGCGGCTAATAAACAACTTCCTCGGAGTCTTCTCCGGGAACCCCAGAACATCACCAATCCGGCTCACACGTCCGGATGGGCTTCACACAGCATTCCTAAACCTGTACTCACGCTTCCGGGTACTAATGCAATTAACTGCGGGGACGTACACATCAACCCGTCGGAAAGCTCCCTTTCCCCACCCATTGGTGGAGAGGGGCTTCCATGCAAATATGTAAACTGAAGGCTTCACCTGCCCAAGTTGAAACATCATTACCCTTGTCGCATGCTTGGCGGCGGGGGCGGGAGAGGAGCTCCTGGTCGATTCTGCTGCGTGCGGCTGCATCGGCAGTCGGTCTCCACTCGTGGTCGAGCCTCGCTCCAGGCCGAGCCTCGCTCTAGGCCGATCCTCGCTCCAGGCCGAGCCTCACTCCAGGCCGAGCCTCGCTCCAGGCCGAGCCTCGCTCCAGGTCGAGCCTCACTCCAGGCCGAGAGAGGGGGTGGTCGAGGTGTGCTGCTCCAGGCCGGGAAAAAGGGAGGGGGCCAGGTTGCTCCTTGCGGCTGGAAAAAGAGGGAGGTCGGTGTTGTGGTTGCAGATCCAGGTCGGGAAAAAGTGGGAGAGGGGCGGGTTATGGTTGCTGCTCTAGGTCGGGAAAAAGAGGGAGAGGGGCGGGGTTGTGGTGCTTTGCCGACGACGGGAGAGGGCGGGGAAGGAGCCCGTGCCCTAGCCTGGGCAGTGGCCGGAGAGAATGGGGGCGGGCGGCGGCGGCTGCTGCTTTGCCGGCAATGGGAGAGAGAGAGAGGAAGGGGCGGCTGTGCCCTAGCCTTGTCGGCGACGGGAGAGATAGAGGGAAGGCGGCCGGGCTGCTGCTTTGCCGGCGACGGGAGAGAGAGAGGGAAGGCAGCCGGGCTCTAGCCTTGCCGGCGACGGGAGAGAGAGGGAAGGCGGCCGGGCTTCTTCTTTGCCGGCGACAGGAGAGAGTGAGTGGGGCGGCGACGGCTGGGCTCGAGATCCAAGGCTAGGGTTCCCGTTTTCCATTTTCTCCCTGCTTCTATTTTCTTCCTCCTCCCCCGCTGTACCGAGCCCGCCTTCTTCTTTTTTTCCTTTTTTTTATCCCCCCTTGTTGTTTTACCCGAGCCCCACCTTCTTCTTTCCCTCCAATCCCCCCTCTCACTTTTCATCTCATCTTTTATATATCTAATATATAATATATTATATATATTATAATATAATTTATAATATATAATATATATATATATATATAATATATGAACCTATGCGCATAGGACCTTCGCACGCACGCACGCACGAGGGCTCGCACATCCTCGAACGGGGTCGCACGAACTCGTCGCCCACAACACGCCCCCTAGGCTGATATTTGGGGAGTGTCCCACTCGCCCGGCTACGGGGTTG
This sequence comes from Platanthera guangdongensis, assembly GCA_039583875.1. Taxonomy (NCBI): domain Eukaryota; kingdom Viridiplantae; phylum Streptophyta; class Magnoliopsida; order Asparagales; family Orchidaceae; genus Platanthera; species Platanthera guangdongensis. The sequence goes on along the minus strand of CM077147.1, from coordinate 79,612,639 downwards.
TACACAATCCCTGCTCTTTTCGAGCTTGGCACAAGCTCGGAAAGAATCATCCAACCCAACGTATCCGGCGAGTGGGAGCCGACCCAAAAAAAATCTGAGAGAAACTGAAATCTGCGCTTGGATCATCAATCTCTCAATGACCTTTCTGAACCTTTTGAATCACTCGATACCCTTTGGCTCACTGCTATTGAATTTCCCTTATACCATTACTTACAACAAGTACATAATTTCTCGTGACATTGTGAAACAACAAAGCCATATATTTTGTATCCCTTTGTACACGCGGAGCTAATCCTTTCCCCCAGGTGTGCCTACAGCCCTGCCAGATAGTAGGAGCCAGGTCGTGGGTCTACCCGGGGCCGAGCATCACTCGGGGTCCTGCAAAAAGTCTCCAAGAACCAACCATTTCCCCCCAAGTATGCCTACAGCCCTGCCAGCTAATGAGAGCCTGACAGCGAGTCTACCCGGGGTCCACTACTACCGCCATCGAGTGACTTCCGGCCCTGCCAGCTAGGTGAGAGCCTGACAGCGGGATCTGCTCGGGGTCCACAACTACCGCCATCGAGTGACTTCCGGCCCTGCCAGCTAGGTGAGAGCCTGACAGCGGGATCTGCTAGAGGCCCACGGATGACACCGAGTGACTTCCGGCCCTGCCAGCCAGGTGAGAGCCTGACCGCGGGATCTGCTCGGGGTCCACAACTACCGCCATCGAGTGACTTCCAGCCCTGCCAGCTAGGTGAGAGCCTGACAACGGGATCTGCTCGAGGCCCACGGATGAGACCGAGTGACTTCCAGCCCTGCCAGCTAGGTGAGAGCCTGACAGCGGGATCTGCTCAGGGTCCACAACTACCGCCATCGAGTTAATTCCGGCCCTGCCAGCTAGGTGATATCCTGAGAGCGGGATCTACTCGAGGCCCACGAATGACACCGAGTGACTTCCGGCCCTGCCAGCTAGGTGAGAGCCTGACAGCGGGATCTGCTCGGGGTCCACAACTACCGCCATCGAGTGACTTCCGGCCCTGCCAGCTAGGTGAGAGTCTTACAACGGGATCTGCTCGAGGCCCACGGATGACACCGAGTGACTTCCGACCCTGCCAGCTAGGTGAGAGCCTGACAGCGGGATCTGCTCGGGGTCCACAACTATCGCCATCGAGTGACTTCCGGCCCTGCCAGCTAGGTGAGAGCCTGACAGCGGGATCTGCTCGAGGCCCACGGATGACACCGAGTGACTTTCGGCCATGCCAGCTAGGTGAGAGCCTCACAGCGGGATCTGCTCGGGGTCCACAACTACCGTCATCGAGTGACTTCCGGCCCTGCCAGCTAGGTGAGAGCCTGACAGCGGGATCTGTTTGAGGCCCACGGATGACACCGAGTGACTTCCAGCCCTGCCAGCTAGGTGAGAGCCTGACAGCGGGATCTGCTTGAGGTCCACAACTACTCGACTGGACTTTGCTCGAGATGGAGACATCCTATTTACTTAAGAGGTGTTGGAGAGTTAATTGCACCGATGTTCTTACAAACGGAGGACGCATTCTCTTCATAAGAGAGACGATCTGGAAGTCGTCAAATTGGGAAGCTGGCGTCCGAGCCTGTTCCTAATAATTCCTCCAATCAGAAGAGAGATGCAATCGGGGGGACATAGGCTGACGTGCAAGGGGGGAGCTAATCTCGGCCGTCAGTGCAGAGGCTCGGTCTTACAATAGCGCTTAGAGTCCCGAGGCATCGTCCCATCATCCGAACTGGGCTATTTAAAAGGAACGGGTTGGACGTTTCATATCCTGATCTAATGACAAAGATCACTTTTCGTCATGTCACTTGTGATTTCTTGGAAAGATCGTCCCTTTATCAAATCTGGGAGGTTAGGTGTCTAGGCTCATTCCTGATAATTACTCTAGTCGGAGGAGAGGTGCGGTCGGGAGGACATAGGCCGGCGTGCAAGGGGGGAGCTGATCTCGGCCGTCAGTGCAGAGGCTCGGTCTTAAAATAACGCTTAAAGTCCTGCGACACCGTCCCATCGTCCGAACTAGGCTATTTAAAAGGAACGGGTTGGACGTTTGGCTTTCGGAGTCGATCGCGAGGCTAACCCTTGAAGCCCTCAGAAGCTCGAGGCGAATTGGTAATAAAGAGAGAACCTGACCGCTATTGAATTACAAGGAAGAGATAACATATTACCGTTAGGGAGGGAACCCTTTCAGGTCACCCCGACTCATAATACCTCTCAGCTGCTCTCTTACTTGATCTTGAAGATAATAACCTCCAGGTTCCTCGTTGACGTAATAAGTTGGGATACACGGGTTCTCATAGGTAGAAGAGCTTCAAATAGGTGCAAATCTTACTCCAAATGCTATGGGATTCAAACAACAGCTATGGGAGGGGATAACTCTGAGTATGAGGACCTTACACATAAAGTGTCAACGCATGACCGTGGTCGTCACCTGGTTCCACTTCTATGGCCATGATGTTCGCCTGAGTTCTTCTATGCGGGTCACTTTCCACGCTCACCGCACCAAAATGTTGAAACCGAAAATCGGTCTCATGTGGAGTTCGACCCTTGGGGAAGGGGTGACCGTGCACATACTACCCTCAAGCGAACGATCTAGGCATAAGACTAGGAACATGAGGGACAGACCCAAGGTCTCAGCGTGGAGGACCCGCCGCATACCCGGAAGACTAACAAACACTTCCCCTCCCAAGCCAAGGGCTGAGCTAAGGCACCTTCGGAGGGCTCTCTTGGCCGACCGGAACATATAATGAGGATCTCAAGATCCACTCCCAAACTAGAGGTGCCACCTCGGGTCTAAGTAAAATGTTCCCCGCCCGTCTTACTATTGCCGCAAAACCATCTAGCAGCCCTACTTTACGCAGCCCCAATTAGGCCGCTAATAGCGGAACTATGCTACTCTGAAAGGATGACAATGGGCCATCAGGGGCTTCCCGGTATCTATACTTCGGGGCCCACACGGGGGGAGCGGTTCACGAACACACCGCTCGCCCAAGATAGGAGGAGTAAACTATATTCACAGAGCATCACAGATATGAAAAAAATATTACAGGAATATAAATTCCATACTCTGCACGCAGGCCGAAAATTTAAACAAAAAGGCCTTCGAAGGCCAGCACAAGCTTGGGCTTAAGCCCGCTTCTCCCCGCCTGGTACTGCAACACCTGTACGCCAACGTCTCGACGAGCGGCGGCCAACTAGTCATCGGTCGGCTAATATAAGCGGGCCAAACATATTGCGCACAACCCCCTTTTTGGGGCTATGGTGCGCATTCCATGCAAGCGGCTAATAAACAACTTCCTCGGAGTCTTCTCTGGGAACCCCAGAACATCACCAATCTGCCTCACACGTCCGGATGGGCTTCACACAGCATGCCTAAACCCGTACTCACGCTTCCGGGTACTAATGCAATTAACTGCGGGGACGTACACGTCAACCCATCGGAAAGCTCCCTTCCCCCACCCATTGGTGGAGAGGGGCTTCCATGCAAACATGTAAACTGAATGCTTCACCTGCCCAAGTTGAAACATCGTTACCCTTGTCGCGTTCTTGGCGGCGGGGGCGGGAGAGGAGCTCCGGGTCGATTCTGCTGCGTGCGGCCGCATCGGCGGTCGATATCCACTCTTGGTCGAGCCTCGCTCCAGGCCGAGCATCGCTCCAGGCCGAGCCTCGCTCCAGGCCGAGCCTCGCTCCAGGCCGAGCCTCGCTCCAGGCCGAGCCTCGCTCCAGGCCGAGCCTCGCTCCAGGCCGAGCCTCGCTCCAGGCTGAGCCTCGCTCTAGGCCGAGAGAGGGGGTGGTCGAGGTGTGCTGCTCTAGGTCGGGAAAAAGGGAGGGGGCCGGGTTGCTCCTGGCGGCTGGAAAAAGAGGGAGGTCGGGGTTGTGGTTGCAGATCTAGGTCGGGAAAAAGTGGGAGAGGGGCGGGTTATGGTTGCTGCTCTAGGTCGGTAAAAAGAGGGAGAGGGGCGGGGTTGTTGTGCTTTGCCGGCAACGGGAGAGGGCGGGGAAGGAGCTCGTGCCCTAGCCTGGGCGGTGGTCGGAGAGAGAATGGGGGCGGGCGGCGGCGGCTGCTGCTTTGCCGGCGACGGGAGAGAGAGAGAGAGGAAGGGGCGGTCGTGACCTAGCCTTGCCGGCGACGGGAGAGAGAGAGGGAAGGTGGCCGGGCTGCTGCTTTGCCGGCGACGGGAGAGAGAGAGGGAAGGCTGCCGGGCTCTAGCCTTGCCGATGACGAGAGAGAGAGGGAAGGCGGCCGGGCTGCTGCTTTGCCGGCGACGGAGAGAGTGAGAGGGGCGGCGACGACTGGGCTCGAGATCCACGGCTAGGGTTCTCGTTTTCCATTTTCTCCCCGCTTCTATTTTCTTCCTCCTCCCCCGCTGTACCGACCCCCCCTTCTTCTTTTTTTTCCTTTTTTTTATCTGCCCTTGCTGTTTTACCCGAGCCCCACCTTCTTCTTTCCCTCCAATCCCCCCTCCCACTTTTCATCTCATCTTTTATATATCTAATATATAATATATTATATATATTATAATATAATTTATAATATATATATATATATATATATATATATATATATATATATATATATGAACCTATGCGCATAGGACCTCCGCACGCACGCACGCACGAGGACTCGCACGTCCTCGAACGCGGTCGCACCAACTCGTCGCCCACAACACGCCCCCTAGGCTGATATTTGGGGAGGGTCCCACTCGCCCGGCTACGGGGTTGTACAATACTTATTATAAATCTAGAGTCTTGCATAGCATGAGTTGTCCTACGAGGATGTTTTTACTCATGTATGATGTAAAAATCAACTTAATCAAAGTATTTTTTTCACATCGTATAACTATATTTTTATTTGTGTACTAGTTGATCCACTAAGCTGAGGGATACGACTAACTTATTAACTTAAAACTAGATTTCCCTTAAATAACTTATAAATCTTTCCAAAAGGTGTTTAGTTATGGTCTCGCCTGAACATCTGCAGTTATCCCCTGCCAACGTGGTATCATGACACATGTTTTCTCCTTACTCTGATATATCCTTTAATTCAGAGAAAATGCGGGTTGTGACAGTTGGTATCAGAGGGATGGGTTGTTTGACAATTAGTAGAACAACTATCTCTAGTTAGTATTAGTTATCTAGTTTCATTTCGTACACACACAGATGTGTCATCAGTACGCCTTGGCAGAAGCATGAACACTACACTCATAGCATGATAAGAAGTATATGATGCATAATATGTGTTTGTATATTGATCCACCATAGGTGGCAACATGTGACGGTTATGTATTATGTGATGCATAACCATCATCACATGGGTTCCCATTAGCACTTTTTCTTTCTTTGTTCCATGCAATGTTATGTAGTATGAGATGCATAACATTTCATTTGTACGCCACTCATAACTTGCATTAAGGCCTTTTTTGATTACATAGCACAACATGCATGGCATAACATTGCATCTGCACACGTTCCAAGCTAAAGATTTACATGATGACACATGTACACACAAGGTTTTGAGTAAAAAAGGATAAGAAATTAATGCATTCATGGTTTAGGCACATGAGTCAGTAGGATGACAGTATATCATCCTAAGTTTAGGCATGACATCATTATTGAAAATCCTGGAGCAAGCTAGCAGCTTGAGCAAGTACTTATGTATGTTTTGTCTGGACTATGTTATTGGTGCTAACGATTGGGCTAGGTTTTCATTAGTATTCGTTATTTTTATTAAAATGGAACCTAAGCATATGGAGAACAGGTCGACTCCCGATTCTCAGGGCGAGTCCTCTAGTGCGTAGAGCGAAGCAAAGATTGAAAGTCTGTGGTAGAGTAATGAGACTTTGTCCAGACAGATGGTGGAGATGCAATTGCATATCCAAGCATTATTATCGGTTGTGTTACGACTATTACCGCGAGTGCAGTACCCGACTGTGAGTCATGCTGTTCCTGTTCCCCCTGCACCTCTGGTGCCCCCAGTGTTGTTGTCACCAAAGATGACATTTATCTCCCATTTCCAGAGACTAGGACCCCCTACTTATGATGGTAGGGCTGATTTTATGGCCTTAGATGATTAGATAATAGCCATCGAGGAGATGTTTGCGTATCAACTCAAGGGACTTGCTAAGAGTTGGTGGCTAAGAGAAAAGGAAAATTTGAAGGATGGATGCTCATGGGAATCCTTCAAGGAATTACTACTAAAGAAGTTTCTGCCATCAGTCGAAAAAGACCGCCTGATGAATGATTTTCTGCATTTAAAGCAAAGGTAGCTTACTGTTACCGAGTACGAGGTGGAGTTCAGCAAATTGAGTCATTTTGCCCCAAACATGGTGTCTTTAGAGTCTAACCGAGTTAAACGATTTCTGGGTGGTCTTAGGAATGACATCCAGGAGCTAGCTAGTGCTTATGGATCTGAAAGCTATGCTGAGTTGTAGAGGCTGCTCTGAAGGTTGAGGCGATTGACATTGCCAAGAATCGAGGTCAAAAAATCATAAAGGATAAGAGAAAGACTGGTGAGGGTAAGAATTCCGAAGAATCTGGCACTGCTTCAGGGAATAGAAGTAAGGAAATATGCATTTTTTGTGCCCATCCCGACCATCCACTTGAAAGATGTTACTAGAGATTGGGAGCCCAGAAGAAGGAGCTGGTGCATGCGATTCAGGGTGCTCCTAAAGGGGATTTGGTTTGTGCTGCATGTAAGCGGAGGGAGAATGACGCTGCCTATTATCGGTATAAGGACAAGTCCTGCTTCCAGTGTGGGTAGAAGGGAGTTGTTAAGTCGAAGTGCCCGCATGCTCAACCCCCGTTGCAACCAGTTCCACTTCAGGCCTTGCCGCCGCCGCAGCTATTGGACAAGGGGAAGGGCAAGCTGAACGTGGTGTCCATGGAGGAAGCCCAAACATCTTCGTAAGAGATATTAGGTTAGATCCTAACCTAGTTCCATCATTTAGTTTGTAGCTATAGTTTCGACGTTTGTTTCCTTAGTTACATATGCGAACTTTATAGGAAAGTTTAAGGTAAAGAACCGTTGGACACGTGTTCTGTTCGATTCCGGTGCTACCTACTTATTTGTGGCTAGGGATTTCTTAGAGCGTCATCATTTCACTCTCGATCAGGTTGGTGATGCGTTTAGTGTCAAGTTTCTTTCCGGTGATTCTGTTGTATCGGACCATGGCATTTAGAGTTGTCTGATTCTGTTAGGTGATTTTCTAGCGGTTGCGGACCTGAAGGTGACAGACTTGGAAGATTTGTATGTGATTCTGGGCATGGATTGGTTGCCCATGTATGTTGCAGTTATCTAGTGCAAGGTCAAGCGCTTGGACTTCATGATGGACCACGGCCAACCTAGGAGTGTTTATTGTTTTCCGCACCAAGTTTCTCCAAATATTTATGAGGTACGTTCTCGGAAGCTTGTAAATTCCAGATGTTTTGCATGTTTGGTTTCAGTGTTGGCGACCAATAGTAGTTTGCCACGAGTGGAGGAGATTGCTATTGTGTGCGAGTTTTCGGATATATTTCCTGATAATATTCCTGATCTTCTGCCCGAGAGAGACGTGGAGTTCGTCATAGATCTATAGCTGGGTACTCGTCCTATTGCTAAGGCATCGTACCGTATCACTCCGCATGATCTGGAGGAGTTGCGTACCCAATTGGATGAGTTACTTCAGAATGGTTTTATTAGGCCGAGTTCTTCTTCATGGGGTGATCATGTGCTATTTGTAAAGAAAAAAGATGTATCAACGAGGCTTTGCATCGATTATAGAGTGCTCAATAAGGTGACCATCAAAAATAGATATCCCCTTCCAAGGATTGATGACCTATTTTATCAGTTGCGTGGTAGCTCTATGTTTTCAAAGATCGATCTTCGTTCAGGCTACCACCAGTTGAGGATTCGTGAGGCAGATATTACACGGTCCGCTTTCCGTTCACGGCATGGGCATTTTGAGTTTTTGGTAATGTCTTTCAGATTGACTAATGCGCCCTCTGCCTTTATGGATATGATGAACAGAGTATTTAAGGATTTCCTAGACCATCTCATGGTTGTTTTTATAGATGATGTCTTGGTATGCACCCACAGTGCTGAACAATAAGCCCAACACTTGCGTCTAGTTCTATCTACATCGAGGGAGCATACGTTATATGCCAAGCTAAGTAAGTGTGAGTTTTGGCTTACTCAGGTTTGTTTTCTGGGTCATGTGGTAAATAAGGATGGGATTTCTGTGGACCTTGAGAAGATAACAGCTGTCATGGATTGGAATAGCCCTGCCACTTCCAAAGAGATAAGGAGCTTCCTAGGGCTGGCTGGCTATTATAGAAGTTTTGATGAGGGTTTCTCTATGTTGTCTGGGCCATTGACTAAGCTTATGTAGAAGAACACAGCTTTTGTGTGGAGCTACAAGTACGAAGAAGCTTTTCTGGGATTGAAGAGGATACTTTGCACTGCTCCGGTGTTGACCTTGCCTACCGAAGGGATAAAGTATGTTGTTTACATGGACGCATCACACTTGGGACTTGGTTGCGTGTTGATGCAAGAGGGCAAAATAATAGCATATGGGTCGAGGCAGTTAAAGACTCATGAGAAGAATTACTCTACGCATGATCAAGAATTTGTGGCTGTGATTTATGCCCTGAAGCTGTGGAGACACATATTCTATGGCGCATTGTGTAAGATTTACACGGATCATAAGAGTTTAAAGTATGTTTTCACTCAAAAGGAGTTGAACTTGTACCGACGGAGATGGTTAGAGTATGTTGTAGATTATGATGTGCACATTCAATACCATCAGGGCAAAGCTAACGTGGAAGCTGATGCCTTGAGTAGAAAGACAGCTAAAATCTTTAATCTTTCCAAGGATTCCCTGGTTGAAGAATTTTTGATGATGAATATTTTTGTTGGGAGTTGTGACTCGCCTAGAAGTTTTGTAGTAGCAGAGCCTTCATTGTATAACCCCTGTATTCGCGAAGAGAGGGTCCCAAACAAGGCATGAGACTTGCTGCACGTTTTTAAGCTTTTTGAGTAGTTTGACGCTCTTGGTGGCCAATTTAGGCTCAACCTGCATAATATACTAGTAGGGGATGAAATATTTGTCAACCCCCCAACCTCTTTGAGGAGTCGCCCACGCAGCATCTCGCCAGGCTGCAGCTCGCCAGGCCACAGCTCGCCAGGCCATCATCTCGCCAGGCCGCCGTCTCGCCAGGCTGCCGTCTCGCCAGGCCGCCGTCTCGCCAGGCCGCCGTCTGGCCCAGGCCGCCGTCTCGCCCAGGCCGCGGCTCGCTAGGACGCCGTCTCGCCCAGGCCGCCGTCTCGCCTAGACCGCAGCTCGCCAAGCCGCCTACTCGCCCGACTTGGACTTATCGCCTGGCTTGAGGGTCTGCCCCTCTGTGGACTGCGATTAGCTGCTTAGAACAACGGGATTTGGATGTTGGCAGTCCAACCCGGTGTCATTTTGGTATTTTTGGGGCAGCGAAGATGGGTTATTTTCAGGCTAAGATGGGTTATTGTAGGGACATGGCGCAACCAACTCGCCCAAAAGCCCGGACTTTTTGAGGATGGCGGTACCACTCCTTTATGGAGCTGGCTACCCTAGGCAGGATCCACGGGGCGGCCAGTTAGCCCCAGGGGACACGCCCTTCTGTTCGACTAGTGAGGGCCATAGCGCCTCACTCCGTACCTCCCAACACCGGGGGCATTGCTGGATCCCCATAGTTATTTGCAGTAATTGTGAGGTCACCACTTTTTAGGTACCCCGAACTCCACAAAGATCGATTTCGCGGTTTCAACATTCATTGATTTCACTTATGAGGCTACATCAAAGGGACGATCCTGATTTGATGCACCTTTATAATAAAACTACGAAATGGGAATTGCCGGACTTTTCGATTGATGATGCAGGTACTTTGAAGTACCGCGGTAGATTTTGTGTCCCTAATGGTGGAGATATTCGAGTTAAGTTATGTGAAGAGGTGCATGATTCTAGTGTTGCCTACCACCCTGGTTCTACTAAAATGTATAAGAATCAGAAGCAGATTGCCTAGTGGTATGGTGATAATACGGTTTGCAGTCAATTTTATTCGGGTATTTTCAGGGTTTTAAAGCAAATCATGTCTTGTAAAGTACTTATTTTGATTCCCCTTTGTATATATTTTTGTCGCTAATGCGTTTTTTCTGTTTTTTGTAGATTTTCACAGCTTTCAGCCGAATTTTGCTGTGACACGCCCCAAGGTCATGCCCTACCCGGGCATGTACCTAGGGCGTGTAACCCAGAGGAATGAAGCAATTGGTCCGAAACTGTATTCCGTGGAAACTTAGTGTACACGGCCTCTGTCACGTCGTGTCACATCCAACACGGGCGTGTTCCAGAGGCATGTCCCCAGGTTTCGAGGAATCGCCGCAACGTGCTCGTTTATCCCGCTCCGCCGTCTCACCGAAAGTGTCATGCCCCCGGGTCGCGCCTGACCCGGGCGTGACATATGAGCGTGTACTTCAGCAACCACGCCCGTCACCTCCAGCATTCAATCCCAGGTCAACAAAGTCACGCCGCAAAGAACACGCCCCATGTACACGCCCTACTAGGGCGTGACATTTGGACGTGTACTTCAGCTACTTCGCCAGAATTAAATTCCAGCCCGAAAAAGTCGCACCGAATTTGTCACGCCCCAGGGTCACGCCCGACCCGGGCGTGACAGGGGGGCGTGACCCGACCCGAAAAAATCTATAAATAGAGCCCATCTCCAAGGGTTCAGGACACCTTTTGGATTGAGAGGGGAGGTTCTGTTCTTTATATTTTTGAACTTTTTCAAGCATGTCTCTTCATTTTTAGCTCTTCTTATCTCTAGCTTAATACTTTCCATGTATTAGCTCCTAGCTTCTTTATGTAGCATAATGTTAATGATAATGTAGTTTACTTTCCATGCACTTGTAATCTCTGGTTTTCAAGTTGTAAGATCCCTGTTTCCATTAATAAAGAAGTGTTGTTTTCTTTTTCGTTTCTACTTTGTTTTCATTATTTTCTTCTACGCATCTTCTTTTCTCCCTTTCACCATGAGTAACTAATCCTCCTTGTACTCGATCTTGATGATCCGAGGTTGAGTTGATTAAGTTATGATGCTTTAACTCTACTTTTTCTTTCTAAAGTTATACCTTGAATTACTCTTGATTAAAAACCCTACTTGGAGATATATCATCAATATGTATATTTTCCATCATTAGCTTTCATTCTTCGCTAGCCGAGAGGCTGATAGTTTGAAGTAAGCACTCAAGAGTAAAGAGCGTTGCACACACCCCTCGAGAGAGGCAGACGTTAAATCTCCTGGATTGGAGTGAAATCCAATAGAGGGGTTCACAGCTTAAAGCGAGCTTTAGATCTCCGATCGGACGAGAGTTCGGTTGAGCATTCCTAAACTCAGGTAGGCACGGCTTCGAGAGAAGCGTGTTTATGCTTATGGAACCTCCACGGTCAAGGTTTTGGCTTTATTAAGTAAAAGTTTATTTTCGCATTTCTTAATCAACTTTAGCCGAGGTGATCCTCGATCGAGTGCTCTTCTCTTTCATTGTCTTAATCCCTCGCTGTAATCGTTTTAATAGCTCTCTATTTTTCCGCAAGCATTTCTTTCTTAGCATAATACTTCTCTCCTCAATCGCATTTTAGTAATCTCTTAAACCCTAAAACATTCTTCGATAAGATAATGGTTTTCGTGTGAGTAAGATTAATTAACGGTTCCCGGATTTTAATACGACACTTGTGTCCCCTAGCTGCATTTCGATAGGTATACTTGCCTTGTTAGATTGTTAGTTTGGTTATTTTCTCCTTGCGAATATTTTTAGATATCAAGTTTTTGGCGCCGTTGCCAGGGAAGCAACTTCTGTTAATAATTTGAAAACACGAATCTATTAATTTTATCACTTCTCTTTCGCACCCTCCTTCTTAAAATTATTAAGTACCGCTCTTAATAGAAACCCATATCACAAAGTTTTCTACACCACCTAACTCTCTCGAAAAGGGCAAAGTGGCTCTAAATGCCACTATCTTGTCTAGTACCTTGCTAACCCTTCACCGGGTAGCCCTTGGGAAGTTCGGGAGTTAAAACATAAAAAAATATATTTCAAAAGAAAACAAACTTCATTAGCTCTTTTATTTTCTAGTTTATTTTATTCATCTTTCTTCTCTTCTCTTCTTCTAGTGTATGACCCGCGGGAGTCCGTCGGTTATTTTGGACCTGGACCAAGAAATTGAGCGAACTCTTCGGATAAGATCGCGATTTCAAGGCCCTACTACCCAAGTGCCGGTTGAGGATTCCTAGTCATTTTCAACTTTAAGAATTGAAGAACCCAATGTGGAGGAAGACGTGCAAAGGCCTATGTCCAATTATGCATGATCGAATCTCGAGGGTACAGAATCTAGTATAGTTCGCCCTGCAATAGCAAATAATAATTTCGAACTGAAGCCTAGCATAATTCAAATGGTGCAGCAGTATGTGCAATTTGATGGGCTTCAAGATGAAGATTCGAACCCACATATATCCAGCTTTCTTGAGATTTGTGACACCTTCAAGATAAATGGTGTCACAAATGATGCTATTAGGCTAAGATTATTTCCTTTCTCTCTTAGAATTAAGGCTAAGTAGTGGTTGAACACCCTTCCTAAAAATAGCATAACTACTTGGACGCAATTAACTGAAAAATTTTTGGCAAAGTATTTTCCGCCTGCTAAAACTGCAAAACTTAGGAATGACATTTCTGCCTTTGGACAAATAGACTCTGAGACCCTTTACGAAACCTGGGAAAGATTTAAAGAATTATTAAGATGATGCCCACATCACGCTCTGCCTGTATGGTTGCAGGTGCAGACGTTCTATAATGGGCTAAATCAAAACACAAAGCAAATGATAGACGCAGCTTCTGGCGGTACTTTAAACCATAAGACCCCGGAAGCAGCTCTTGAGCTGTTTGAGGACATGGCCATGAACACTTACAGTGGATTGTGCCTAGGTCCCGCCCAAACAAACCTGCAGGTCTCTTTGAAGTGGACAACGTCTCCCAACTCGCACTGCAAGTTGGAATATTAAGCAAAAAAAATACGGAGATGACTGCTGCCTCCGCCCCTCAGGTATGGGAATCTGCAACTCCTCCCCCCGAACATTTGGATTATGTAAATAATTTGCCTAGAACTTCTTTTAATAATTTTTCTGCTGCAAATTTTCATCCTCCTGGTTTTAATTTTTCGAATAGTTATAATCCTGCGTTAAGAAATCATACGAATTTTTCATGGAGCAATCCATCGAATGGTGTGCGCCCGCCACTGCAAAGTGATTTTTCTGCACCACCACCACCTCCTCAATGTTTTCCAAAACCTCAAATTTGGAGGAAATGTTTTCTAAATATATGAATGCTAATGACGCTACGATTAGAACCTTAACTGGAAGCGTTAAAAATTTAGAAAATCAGGTAGGACAACTCGCTAAAATAATTTTTGAGCGACCCGTAGGGGCTCTTCCTTCCAATACCGAGCCCAACCCGAGAGAGCAAGAAAAAGCTATAACTCTTCGGAGTGGGAAGAAAGTTCCTGGTATGGTAAGTAAAGAACCCGAGGCATGCTCCGCTCCCGCTTTAAAAAATCAAAGCTCCGCTCCCGTTTTAAAAATTCCACCTTCTGCCGAAGAAGTTATCACCCATGTTTTAGAAAAAGAACTCACCCCACCATCCACCTTTAAAAATAATCCATCCCCGTCATACCCTTCCGAACTTAATAATCAACGACAGGACGATCAATACACCTGTTTTTTAGAAATGTTTAAAAAAAATCCACATAAATCTGCCTTTCCACGAAGCCATATCCCAGATGCCGAAGTACGCAAAATACCTTAAGGACCTCCTGACCAACAAGAAGAAGTTAGAGAACCTTTCACATGTCACGTTAAATGCCGAATGCTCGGCGGTTTTGACAAACGGATTACCGAAGAAAATCAGTGACCCGGGTAGTTTCTCTATCCCGTGTGTCTTTGGTGATCTCTTTGTCAAACACGCTTTAGCCGACCTAGGTGCGAGTATTAATCTTATGCCCCTCTCATTGTTTAAAAAGTTAGGAATTGGTAGTCTCAACCCCACACACATGAGTATCCAGCTCGCCGACAGATCGGTCAAATACCCGTTAGGTATATTGGAGGACGTCCTAGTCAAGGTTGACAAGTTCATCTTCCTGGTGGATTTAGTCATTTTGGACATCGAAGAAGACGTCGAGGTCCCCCTGATCCTTGGCCGGCCCTTCCTTGCCACCTCCCGAGCTATCATTGACGTAAGCAATGGTAAGCTCTTCCTTCGAGTAGGAGACGACGAAGTAACTTTCTCTATCACCCCCTCGATGAAAAACACCCTAGCCAATGATGACTCATGTTTCTTTGTAAATGTCGTAAGTGAAGAGTCCTCCTCTCTGCTCTCTGATTTCGAAGAAGAATTTTCTGATTTTCTTTCTTATACTGCTCCAACTGAATCGCTACATTTAAGTGAAGAGTCCTCCTCTCACCTCTCTGATTTTGAAAAAGAATTTTCTGATTTTTGTTCCTCTTCTACTCCTCCAACTGAATCGCTGCGAGAAGCCGCCTTCGCCGCTAGCCCCACCCCTTTCAAATTACCATACAAAGAAAAATTTTATGAACATATTGTTTTTGAAAAAGATCAGATTTCAAAAATGTCATATGAAGACCCCCTACCCTGGAACTGAAAGAACTACCAGAGCACCTTAAATACGTTTTCTTAGAAAAGGATTCTAAGATGCACATCATAGTTTCACCCTATCTTACGGATTCGCAAAATGATAAACTCCTTTTAATTTTACGTAAGCATCACCGAGCCATTGCTTGGCAGATTTCTGATATCAAGGGCATAAGCCCATCCTTCTGTACTCACAAAATATTAATGGAAGACAATTCGCGTAACTCTATCCAACCTCAGCACCGTATAAACCCAAACATGAAAGAAGTAGTTAAGGGGGAGGTTATGAAGTTGTTAGACGCCGGAATTATCTATCCTATATCAGACAGTAAGTTGGTTAGCCCTGTCCAGGTAGTACCAAAGAAGGGAGGGATAACGGTAATAAGTAATGAAAATAATGAATTAATCCCGACACGGACGGTGACCGGTTGGCGAATGTGTATAGATTACCGTAAGCTAAATGACGCCACCCGCAAGGATCACTTCACCTTGCCATTCATCGATCAGATTTTAGAACGACTTTCCGGACATAGCTTTTATTGTTTTCTCGATGGCCTCTCGGGGTATTTACAAATCCCCATCTCTCCCGAGGACCATGAGAAAACTACGTTTACTTGTTCCTTCGGCACCTTCGTCTACCGAAGAATGCCGTTAGGATTGTGCAATGCGCCAGCTACATTCCAGCGATGTATGCTCGCTATCCTTGACAAGTACGTAGAAAGCATCATGGAAATTTTCATGGACGATTTCTCCGTGTTCGGTGATTCCTACGATAGTTGCTTAGAGGACCTTGAAAAAGTCTTAGAGCGATGCGAAGAAACTAACCTCGCCTTAAATTGGGAAAAATGCCATTTTATGGTTAGGGAAGGGTTAGTTTTGGGACATAAAATTTCTGAAAGAGGAATTGAAGTAGACGTTGGGAAAATAGAAGTTATCGAGAAGCTGCCGCCACATACGAACATAAAATCTATAAGAAGTTTTCTAGGTCACGCGGGTTTCTACCGCCGCTTCATAAAGGACTTTTCCAAAATCACCAAGCCCCTTACCCATCTCTTAGAAAAAGACGCCCCATTCATCTTTGATGACCTCTGTCTAGCTGCCTTCAATTTAATAAAAGAAAAATTAGTTAATGCTCCAATCATGATAGCTCCAGTGTGGGAATTTCCATTTGAGATAATGTGCGATGCGAGTAGTTATGCGGTGGGAGCCGTTTTAGGCCAACGCATATCTGAAAACTTCCACCCCATCTATTATGCTAGTAAGACACTCACATCTGCACAGGAAAATTACACCACAACCGAGAAGGAGCTCCTAGCCGTAGTATTCGCTTTTGATAAATTTCGTCCTTATATTACTCTTTCAAAAATTATTGTTTTTACGGACCACTCGGCCCTCAAATATCTTCTTTCCAAAATGGATGCCAAGCCGCGCTTGATTCATTGGGTCTTACTCCTCCAGGAGTTTGATTTAGAGATTCGTGATAAGCGAGGAGCCGAGAACTTGGCCGCCGACCACCTTTCGCGCCTAGACAACCCGTTTACAGAAACGTTAGACGAAAATTATTTTAATGATTATTTCCCCGATGAGAAGCTATTCATAATTAACACATCTACTTCTCCTTGGTTTGCCCGCATTGCCAACTATCTAGTGGCTCGTGTGCTCCCAAAAGAGTTTTCATCTCAGCAAAAGAAGAAATTCTTTTCTGAGCTGAAGAACTATTTTTGGGAGGACCCGTATCTTTTAAGAATTTGTGTCGACCAAATGATAAGGAGGTGTGTTTCTTATGAAGAAGGATTAAATATTATTAAACATTTGCATGAAGGACCGACAGGTGGGCACTATCAAGCTGCTCGCACCGCTCACAAAGTGTTAAGCGCGGGTTTTTACTGGCCTACCCTGTTTAAAGACGCGCATGCCTTTGTGAGTAGGTGTGATAGTTGCCAACGATCAGGGAATATTTCGAATAAAAATCAAATGCCATAAAATTATTTCCTAGAGTGCGAAGTTTTCGACCTCTGGGGGATTGATTTTGTCGGCCCTTTTCTTTCTATCTTCGGGAATAAGTACATTTTAGTTGCCGTTGATTATGTTTCGCGTTGGGCCGAAGCCCAAGCTCTTCCTACAAATGACGCCCGAGTCGTAGTTAATTTCTTAAAAAAATTATTTTCTCGCTTCGGTACGTCGCATGCTATCGTTAGTGATAGGGGTTCCCATTTCTGTAACGCGCAATTTTCAAAAATCCTAACTAAATATGGCGTTACTCATAAGCTTTCCACTGCCTACCAGCCCCAAACTAACGGACAAGTCGAAGTAGTAAATAGAGAAATAAAAAGAATTTTAGAAAAGACTGTTTTTATATCTAGAAATGACGGGTCAGCCAAATTAGACGATGCTCTATGGGCCTACCGAACAGCATACAAAACCGCCCTCGGATGTGCGCATATCGGTTGGTTTATGGAAAATCGTGTCATTTGCCCGTAGAATTAGAACACCGCGCTTTTTGGGCCTTAAGATTTGTTAACTTCGATCCCCACTCTGTCGGCAATTTTAGAAAATTCTAACTTAACGAACTCGACGAGTTGCGCTCTAACGCTTATGAAAATAAAAAATTTTATAAAGAGCGGATGAAGCGTTTGCACGATAAACATCTTAAGTACCCAAAAACCTTTACGCCGGGCGACCAAGTTCTTTTATATAACTCCCGATTACGTTTATTTCCGGGAAAGCTAAAATCACGATGGTCTGGGCCATTTACAGTAAAAGAAATTTTTCCGTATGGCACGGTTTTAGTTTCGCACCCTGAAAAGGGTGAGTTCAAAGTGAATGGGCAGCGTCTTATACTTTATCTCTGTGGTGATGTCAGTCCAAACTTTATTAATATTCTTCTACATGAACTTTAAACTAACTGGACACTGTCTAGTTACTTGCTACTTTGGACAAATAATCGTTCGGACAATATTTTTTTAATGCGTCGAGCTCGAACGACGCTTTAAACAAAGGGCGCTCTTGGGAGGTAACCAAATCTATTTTTTTGTTTTCTTTATTTTACATTTTTCCCCGGATGGTTCCGCCAAGCTCAAGCTTCTGCGATCGCCTGCTCCAATGATGCTAATTCAATCACAAAGTCCAATAAAAGACCTTTCCAGCCGACTCAAAGCACAAGCATGGGGGAGCGGCATCACTGAGCTTTCGCTGCAAAATAAAACCGGGGAAGTACCTGTTTTTCAATTCTGTCTTTCATTTCTGTACTTTAATTTTCTCTCGTTCTCCAACCTCCTTCTCCATTGAGGATAATGTAGATTTTAAGCTTGGGGGATGACTTCCTCCTTTTTGCTTTTTGTAAATATCTTTTATTTTTTTTTTGTTTTTTTTGTAAATATTCTTCAAAAATCCAAAAAATCCAAAAATCCAAAAAATATATATATAGCTGCATTTTGGTATTTCAATAAGTACCCCATGTTTATGTTTTGTTTTTCTCAAACTTCTTTATAAACAACGTAGTTAATTATAATTTTTCTAATCATTTTTTTTATCATATTTCATAAGTAAAATGTTGGTCATGCTGTGTTTCTAATTCATGGTAGCATGTTAAGGTGAAATATTTCTCTAAAACGCGCATTTCTATTATGGTTTTCCGTTCTTTATTTTTTTTACTTTCTCTAAAATTTATCATCCACTATTTTCCTTTTCGTCTTTAGATAATTTTTGTAAGGACAACTTTTGAATAACGTAGTAGATATGAACGATCCAAGTCACATATTATTTTTATTTTCGAGATAATTTCATCAATCTTCTTTTATTATCTCGAACTTGCTTTCTGAAATTTTTGAAATCTATGTTTTAAATAAATTTAAAAAGCGTGAAAATGATTTAGGTCATTTCTGTTTACGTTTGAGCTTTTCTGCCAACCTAAAATCTTTTACCACTTGTTAGCCGCTTTTGAGCCTTTTTTTCCAAATTCATTTGATAACTCCACATAACATTTCATTTTCACCAAAGCCAAAATTCCTACCTATCTAATCACGCTAAATTTTTTGATTTTCATTCTAAAATTTTCATGATAGGAAATTTTGTGTTATATTTGGAGAAATTGTTGAAAAAAGTATACTCAAAAGCAATGTTTGATTTTTTTTTCTGGGCAATTCAACATGAAAGAAATTTTTTTTATGGCTTTTATTTTGAAAAAAGAAAAAAAAATGAATGATGAAAAAAAAATAATAAGAAAGAAAAAAAGAAAGAAAGAAAAAATTATATATATATTTTTTGTTTAAAATAAATTTTTTTTTTGAAACTCGTTGTTTTGATTTAGTGAGATTTTTAAGCCTCCATGTTTATATTTAAATTCCACTCCTATTCATAATCCTAAACCAAACGTTTCAATCCTATTAAGTCCTTTTGATTCACACCTTTTTAAATTTTATTTAACAACTAAGAAAAGAAGAAAAGTAAATCAGTTTTAGTGTTGGATTTAAACTTAGATTTTTGTTATTTAATTGATATATTTATAATGCGTTGCTTGGATCTAGTAATAACTCAATACGTTCTTTTCATTTTCATTGTCTTGCTTAAATCTATTTAAAAATTTCGTCAAAATTCTGAATGATTTATTTTTATTAAGTAAAGTTTATAAAAGTTAAAGCATACCAAAATAATTGTTTTAGATTTACGTTTTACATTCTCCCTACCTGGAATTTCACATAGTACTTGTGTAAGCATGATTAAAACTTTTTTGAATTAGTCACTTTTTATGATTAGCTAGTTTTTATATCTTTGCTTGGGGACAAGCAAAACTTAAGCTTGGGGGAATTTGATAATACGGTTTGCAGTCAATTTTATTAGGGAATTTTCAGGGTTTTAAAGCAAATCATGTCTTGTAAAGTACTTATTTTGATTCCCCTTTGTATATATTTTTGTCGCTAATGCGTTTTTTCTGCTTTTTGCAGGTTTTCACGGCTTTCAGCCGAATTTTGCTGTGACACGCCCCAAGGTCACGCCCTACCCGGGCGTGTACCTAGGGCATGTAACCCAGAGGAATGAAGCAATTGGTCTGAAACTGCATTCCGTGGAAACTTAGTGTACACGCCCTCTGTCACGCCCGTGTCACATCCGACACGGGCGTGTTCCAGAGGCGTGTCCCCAGGTTCCGAGGAATCGCCGCAACACGCTCGTTTTTCCCGCTCCACCGTCGCACCGAAAGTGTCACACCCCCAGGTCACGCCTGACCCGGGCGTGACATATGGGCGTGTACTTCAGCAACCATACCCGTCACCTCCAGCATTCAATCCCAGCTCAACAAAGTCACACCGCAAAGAACACACCCCATGTACACGCCCTACTAGGGCGTGACATTTGGGCGTGTACTTCAGCTACTTCGCCAGAATTAAATTCCAGCCCGAAAAAGTCGCACCGAATTTGTCACGCCCCAGGGTCATGCCCGACCCGGGCGTGATATGGGGGTGTGACCCGACCCGAAAAAATCTATAAATAGATCACATCTCCAAGGGTTTAGGACACCTTTTGGATTGAGAGGGGAGGTTCGTTCTTTGTATTTTTGAACTTTTTCAAGCATGTCTCTTCATTTTTAGCTCTTCTTATCTCTAGCTTAATGCTTTCCCTGTATTAGCTCCTAGCTTCTTTTTGTAGCATAATGTTAATGATAGTGTAGTTTACTTTCCATGCACTTGTAATCTCTGGTTTTCAAGTTGTAAGATCCCTGTTTCCATTAATAAAGAAGTGTTGTTTTCTTTTTCGTTTCTACTTTGTTTTCATTATTTTCTTCTACGCATCTTCTTTTCTCCATTTCACCATGAGTAACTAATCCTCCTTGTACTCGATCTTGATGATCCGAGGTTGAGTTGATTAAGTTATGATGCTTTAACTCTACTTTTTCTTTCCAAAGTTATACCTTGAATTACTCTTGATTAAAAACCCTACTTGGAGATATATCATCAATATGTATATTTTCCATCATTAGCTTTCATTCTTGGCTAGCCGAGAGGCTGATAGTTTGAAGTAAGCACTCAAGAGTAAAGAGAGTTGCACGCACCCCTCGAGAGAGGCAGACGTTAAATCTCCTGGATTGGAGTGAAATCCAATAGAGGGGTTCACAGCTTAAAGCGAGCTTTAGATCTCCGATCGGACGAGAGTTCGATTGAGCATTCCTAAACTCATGTAGGCACGGCTTCGAGAGAAGCGTGTTTATGCTTATGGAACCTCCACGGTCAAGGTATTGGCTTTATTATGTAAAAGTTTATTTTCGCATTTCTTAATCAACTTTAGCCGAGGTGATCCTCGATCGAGTGCTCTTCTCTTTCATTGTCTTAATCCCTCGCTGTAATCATTTTAATAGCTCTCTATTTTTCCGCAAGCTTTTCTTTCTTAGCATAATACTTCTCTCCTCAATCGCATTTTAGTAATCTCTTAAACCCTAAAACATTCTTCGATAAGATAATGGTTTTCGTGTGAGTAAGATTAATTAACGGTTCCCGGATTTTAATACGACACTTGTGTCCCCTAGCTGCATTTTGATAGGTACACTTGCCTTGTTGGATTATTAGTTTGGTTATTTTCTCCTTGCGAATATTTTTAGACATCATATGGAATGAATGACGATATAGCTAAGTATGTATTAGAATGTTTTACTTGCATGCAAGTGAAGGCCGATCATGGTAGGCATGGAGGCAAGTTGACGCCCTTAGAAATTCCAAGTTGGAAGTGGGAGTGCATTTCGATGGATTTTATTACTGGATTGCTAAGATCTCCCCGAGGATACGATTCAGTTTGGGTTATTGTGGACAGATTGACGAAGTGTGCTCACTTTGTGACGTTTAATATCAATTGCTACATGAAGAAAATATCTGAGTTATACTTAGATGAAGTCATCAGGTTACATGTAGTGCTTGTCAGTATTGTATCAGATCGAGATTCTCGGTTAACATATCACTTTTGGAAGAGTTTACAGGAAGGGTTGGGTACCGATTTGAGGTATTTGACCGCTTATCATCCGTAGACTAGTGGTCAAATGGAGAGAGTAAATTAGATCGTGGAAGATATGATTAGGTGTTATATTTTGGACCAAGGAGGAGCGTTGGATGTGCATTTGAGACTGATGGAATTTGCTTATAATAATAGTTTTCAAGAAAACCTACAGATGGCCCCGTTCGAGGCTTTGTGTTGGAGGCGGTGTAGAACTCCCTTGTTTGGGCCGAGGTAGGTGAGAGACCGTTGCTGGGTCTAGAAGCGCTAGAAGAGATGGATGTTTATGTAAAACATATTCGAGAGAAGCATCAGATAGCTCAAGAGCAATATGAGAAGAATCCCAATCGACGTAGGATCGATTTGGAGTTTGCTGTTAGGGATATGGTGTTTCTTAAAGTTTCCCCGATGTCTGGTGTTAAAAGATTTGTTAAGAACCATAAGTTGGACTCGAGGTACGTGGGACCTTTTTAAATTGTTGAAAGGATTTGTGTGTCAGCATATAGGCTAGATTTGCCTGCAAATTTTCTCGGTGTGATGATGTTTTTCACGTGAGCTAATTGCGGGAGTGTGTGCTAAGCGACAGGAAAGTTCTTGATTTTGTGCCCCAGTGGGAGCCCAACCTTTCATATGTGGAAGTGTCGGCTTGTGTTTTGGATACTCAAGATCAGGTATTGCGAAGTAAGATAATACCGATGGTTAAAGTTTTGTGGCAGAACCAAGATGTGGAGAGCACGACTTGGGAGTTGGAGTCAACTATGAGGGAGGCTCATCCTCATATGTTCTCCTAATATTTTTTGGCAAGTGTTTCCTCTATTAGCATATGATTTCTTTTATTCTGTATGATATTTGATCCTACTTATGTTAAGTTTACGGACAAAACTTCTTTTTAGGAGGGGTGGCTGTAACGCCCCTGATTTTTCGGTATTTATTTTTATTCCTGTAGTGGCGTAATTTTGACGTCAGAGCATTACGTGGACATGTTTCGTCTTGTGACTAGGTTAGAGCATGGGTTTTTGCTCTTTGAGTTTTCAGTATGGATGGGTTTAGCCTGTTTGCAAGATTCCCTCACGAGCCGGGTCTGTTTTGGTGACACGGTGGAACCTTTTTAGGATTGCTTGTGTTTTGGTTTCGGGAGGTGTTTGCTGGAGTTTGGCTTGTTTTATTTGAATTTCAGCCTCATTGTTGGATTCGTAGCGTCAGTATTTTGCTACGGTACGATTTTCGTTAAAATCTTAGTTGTTATGAATTTCGGATCGTTTTAGGATTTATTGTTATGTAATATTTTATTATAAATAAATTAATTATTATTAATATATATATTTATATATATACGCATATTAATCGAACCCTAACCTCATTGTTCATCATCTTCCCCAACCCGATACCCTTTTTCGCGAAAGACGAGCAGCGGACTCTCCCCGTTTCGGCCGGTAATTTCTGGCGATCCGGCGGTCGGATCCGTCTTTTGAGTAGAGATATGGAAAGCACTTGACGAGGGCTTCGCGATCGTGGTAAGAACTTCATGTTTCCCCAAATTTTGTGAGTTATGGTTTGAGGTTTTGACCTCCTTTCTCCTCCAAATGTTTCATGAAACATTGCTTATGGCATTTTAAGGCCAATCCTTGAAGTGGCACGAACGAACGACAATTCTCCGGAGTTTCAAGGCAAGTGGATCTCTCCGCTTGCTTGTCTATTTTCAGTCCTTATCTACCTCTCTTTCTTCCTCCCTTATAGATTAGGAGTAGTGTAGAATGAGTATGGAAGAACCTCTGGGGTAGATCTTGGTTTCGGCCAATTCACGGAAACCAGGAATTTCGATCAAGTAAAAATCGGCGTGTATCGTGATGGAGTTTGTCAAGTATCATTGGGTCAGTATTGACTGAGTATAGCTGTAGGGAACCTTATATTCATTGAGTATAGATGTTAAGGGATTTTCGTCGAGTATCAGTGCGAATTCTAAGTAGAATTCGGCGGGTATTGGGTAGAATTCAGTGGGTATCGCCGAAATTGGTTAAGTCATTTTCGGCATGATTCATACGTTAGCTTAAGGAATTTTGACAAATATCGCTTGTCCATTTGTCGAGTATCGTCAGGAAAGCGTCAAATATCGCCGGTTGTCGGAAGGCATTCTCGCCGAGTATAGAGAGATTCGCTGAGTTTTTCCTTAGAATTCGTTGAGTATGCATGTGTTTCATCGGGTATACTCGCCGAATTTGCTGGGGCTTAGAATGTTTTCGCCATTTTTTGTCTGATTCAGCGAGTTTGGTCCTTAGGGTGGTTTTAGGACTCGTTAAAGTTTTTCTTTTGGTTTAGTCTTGGGATTTGGTTAGGTTTGATGTTTCTTCAGCTATGAAGGTTGGCAGTGGATAAAGGACTGCCAACTAGACGTTGGTTTGTGTATCATTACACTTGGAGGATGTTTTGTCTCTGTTTTCAAGGACTGTTGGTTTAGGTTTGGACAAATGGTCCCCACCGCATGACCTTCTTTTTTTTGATACATTTGGATCTAACGAACCTGGCATGGGACAATTGGTCACCGACTCCGGCCCTTTTGATTTTGCCAAGTGTTAATTATTCATGTTTTTGAGCTATTTGTGCTCAGGTTGCTTCTTAGATCAGTCTTGGCTTTTTATGCTAATCCTTGTATAAATTGTCGAAGCATGGCTTCATTCCGAACGTAGTTCATTTATTCAATTAACTCATTTCCTTTAGATTTTACTGTACTTATATTTATTTGGCTAACCAGCTGTGGTATTCAACATTTCTTGTACTCGGGTTTGGTAAACCCATCTTTTGCTTTGCACTTATTACCTGATTCTTTTCCTTTGCCACATGTATTTTCTTGCTGAGGTGTTCTTCTTCTGAAAGCGTCAGGTTCATGGCAGTAGCCGGTTGAATGGCTAGGTTTGTGTTGCTAGTGGACTGCTGTGTTGTATAGGTCTTCCTCACCATTATGAGGTAGTTTTTGGTTGTTCTCTTGTTAGTACAGACATACATGCTCACCAGTGGGTTCGTGTCAGGTTATTGACGCCCACTGGTGGTTTTCTTTTGAAATACTAATTACTTTTCTAAGCTGCTGAGTATGCCTGTTTTCTGTGGCTGTTTATACTTTTTCTTTAGGAAGGCTTTATGCTAGGTTGCATGTTAGATATTTTAACTTATAAAAACTTTATTATTGGTATTTCATACTTGCTATCTCTTTCAAAACTAAAACACTATTTTCTAGTTAGCGGAAAGACATTTCCTATACTTATTATAAATCTAGAGTCTTGCATAGCTTGAGTTGTCCTACGGGAACATTTTCACTCATGCATGATGTTAAAATAACCTTAATCGAAGTATTTTTTTCGCAGCGTATAACTATATTTTTAATCGTGTACTAGTTGATCCACTAAGCCGAGGGATACATCTAAATGCTTAACTTAAAACTGGATTTCCCTTAAATAACTTATAAATCTTTCTAAAAGTTTAGTTGTGTTCTCGCCTGAACGTCTGCAGTTATCCGCTGCCGACGTTGCATCATGACGCGTGTTTTCTCCTTAATCTGATATATCCTTTAATATGGAGATAATGTGGGTTGTGACAATCTCATGTATACTCGTCGAGTTCGTTGAACGTATCTAACAATACTCCCCAAATTCGTCAAATATGTTAAGTGATGCACGCCAAATTCGTCGAGTCCAGTCGACACTACTTGTCTAGATTTTTCCAACTATAATTCGTCGAATGTCATGGCGTCGAGAGCGTTGAGTCATCTCGATGATATTCGACTAATGAATCATACGATATTAAGTGCGTTGAGTATTTCAACTGATACTCGGCAAATTCGTCGAGTATACCTGCTGATACTCGACGAAATTGCCGAGTATTACTCCTCGCCATGGCGTTGAGAATCAAGCCGGCCTGGGATGATTTAGCCAAGTCATTTTCATCGTATATCAAGATAAATTTGACGAGTATCATTATAATACTCGACGATACTCGACGAATTTTACTTGGGTCATTTTCTGAAAATTTTCAAAAACCAGTCACGGGTTCTGTCGGCCATGCACAGTAATTTCTTCTTTCATTTTTGGAAAATTTCTTTATACCGTTGGAGGGTTTATCTCTAGAAATACCCAGGGATATTCCTCTTATTTGCAAATCTTGCTTTTTTGCTAAATTGATCACCAATTCAAAATGACAAAACATTCCACAACAAGATCTCGTCTTCCTCGACCTCTACATTTGGTATGTTGCCTTCTAAAAACTTATATTCCTCCAGATCTAGACGGGTGAAGACTCAAGATTCAAGATATTCAAGATTTTAACTTTCCGAGTTCTCCAAGCTTCAAGATCTACTTTACGAAGAACGTCTGAGAGAAGACTTGTAATCATTATTATTATTGTAATATTTTTTTAAATATTGTAGGAGATTTATCTCCGAGTTAGTAGATCCATTTATGGATTGAGTTAGTAGATAAGTTTGTGGATCAAGTGATTAGATCCATTTGTGGATCGTGGTTGTAGATCCGATTGTGGATCGAGTTGTAGGAGAGGTTATTCTCCAAGTAGTAGGAGCGTCGTCTCCGAGTTTTAGGAGTTGCTGCTCCGATATTTAAGACTTGATGAAATATGAGAAAGGTGAAGTGGCCAAATCTAGCACTTCTTGCTAGATAGGCGAGGAAAGAAAGTGGACATACCAAACTAAGGGAACCACTATAAAATATCTGTGTTTGTGTGTTTGATTTATAGATATTTTTTATTCCACCAAAAGACACAAACATCACCTATTCACCTCCCTCTAGGTGACTTAGGTAGACGCTAGATAATTTCAGTGCTCAACCACATACCATAGAAGAAAAAAAGTATTCATAAAACAAAATAAGTCCACAATCATAGTGCAATATATAAAGTCCATATAAAATAAAAGCTGAGCAACATGAAATATTAAGTCTAAAAGGAAAGATAAGAGGGCTCCTGCCCAGAACATATGATCCTCATTACATAATGCTCGTGGAAGAAAAACTACTAAACACTCACTGATCCCGTGCCTGCTGATGCTACTGCCACTCCTGGATTAGGCTGGTTCACATCCTCCTACATTGTGCACTAGATGTGCTGAATCCCATGGTGCTGCACCCTTTCTCCCAGCTAGAGTCCCTGGTGTTATGCCCTTCAGGCCGTTAGTTTAAGCTAAGTCTTGGTACCCCTCCCCCCTCTGCGACACCTAGGCACCGTTGGGTGAGTATGGTGAGGAAGGTTTTGAAAGTGGAGATTAAACAAGAGTAGGTGACAGTGGCCCTAGCTACCAAATGCTAAAAATGTCTATCACATTATTATCAGGTATATAAATGAAGCTGAAAGTAAATGAACAACATAATGAAAACAATAATGAGAAGTAAAGGTAAACAACTAACAATCATCACAGAGAAGGTAACCTCAATTTATTAGAATGCTCATACAAACTTATAAATTAAGAGGTCATTTTGCAAGGCCCAACGTATAAAAGATCTCATAATAATTTATACGTTTGGGGTAGAAGTTTTATGCAATGTTATGTATGACATGAAGTGCTATGCATGTTAGATCATATGTATCACACAAGTGCAACACACCTACTGTATTGTAGTTGCATAGACCTTTAGTTCCCCCATTTGGAGTTAGCTAAACACTCAAGTACCTCTCGTTGTGGCAAACAGAGGTAGTGGGTTGAGCCTCCCCACTCGTAGGTCTGTATTCACACTACCTAACCTAGACGATGCATACTACTAGGTACACCCTTAGTCAGGTGCTATAGAGTCTCTTGTACTAATGTTGGCAAAACCACCTGTCTTATATTGGCTAAGTGAACACTTACACTTACTGAGTCAATGTATCAACGTCGGTATGAACGACCGTCTAATAACGAAAACCCACCACATTAATCACATTCACACATGCAATAGATGAATTCTGAGCCATCGACTCACCAAATAAAGCCACCAATTCTATCAAACTTCGAGTCCACCGCTTGTGCTTTTAAACCAACTATCCTCCTGAAATGACGGGGTGAATGAAAGTGTGACGACAATTTATTAACAGTTAATCTTTTAGTCTGCTTATTCCTACAATTTATGGTTAACCTTGGACTGCCCAGGGCATGCTCGATGAAGGGCTCTCGAGGGCACTAGGAACTATGATGGGATGAAGCCCAATGCACCCTTTCTCAAGGCACTTACTTTTATGGGTAACTATTTATTACCAAACCCCTTCCCCAGTTTCATCTTTAGCTAATCATAAGTGAATTATTACTTTCTTGTGAAGACGATACTTCGTCGGCCCCAAGCAAAACTCCGTCTCCTTGGGTACTTAGACTACCTAGCACAAGGTCCTAAGGGTGACCTCATCTAGACTCCACCAAGACTAGGTGCACCCACTATATTACCACCCATGTGAGACCTACAATTCTTCCCTAAATACCTCTATTTACTGTATGCAGACCCAAAGAATTAGCCTAGGTGTATGAGAGTGAACATTCCAATTTACTTCATCAAAAACCTTAGAATTATTTCTAGGGGTCTACTGTTGAAACCGATCCCTCGATCTCCCGTGGAGTTCGCCCTTGGGGAAGGGGTGGTCTCGCACCTACTTCGATCCTGCAAGCAAAACAACAAAGAAGACAAGGTGACACAGACCCAAGGGCTTGGCGGGGGAGGTCCCACCACAAACTCGGAAGATCCCAGAGAGCTTCCCCTCCTTAGCCAGAAGCCGAGCTAAGGTACCCTCAGAAAGCACTTGAAGATTGGAGCAGGAGAGCACAGGGGAGAACTTGCTTTCTGGGGTACCCCGTGGGTCCTATTTATAGTTTTTAAAATCTGGACTGCCAATAACCAAAAGAACTGACCTGAAATTACCGGAAAACCCTTGGTTGGGTCTGCCAACAGCCAAGCTCCGCTGTTTTGAAGGGATATGGGCAGACCAGCTGGGGCAATATAGAAAAAAGTACCTCGTACATCCAGGCGAGCTGGGGCGCTTTGACCACCTCGGCATGTTCTGCTCGCATACTGCTGCTGAGCTCCATTGTGAGGACGCGAGTTGTGTCTCGCTCGGCGAATGCCGAGCTTGGGGTCATCGATCGTCGATCTCTGGTCGACAGATGCCAAGCTCGAGCTCGCCCCCTTTACTGCCGAGCTCGCCTATTATCCTCAGCCCGATCTGCCTAGACCCCGGTGAGCTTGCTCGCCGGACACGGGGTTGTACACACTCCCCGCTCTTTGCGAGCTTGTAAAAGCTCGGAAAGAAACATCCAACCACAAGTGTGCGGCGAGCGCTGGTTGGTGAGTTGGAGGGAATCTTTTGGTGGGGCCACCTGCGGCTATATATATGTGCACCTGCTCACCTGCCTGACTCTTTCCATTACCTTTGCTGCCCTGCCAAGATACCTCTTCCTAAGGAGATCCAAGAGAGCATAGACCGAGTCCGCCAGGCCTCCACAGCTCGCGTTGCCGCTCTGACGGTTATCCCCGCGAAAGCTCGCCAAATCGACTCTGCCGAGCCTAGTTCCAAGAGGTCAAAGCCATTCCCCGAGGCGGCTGAGCCCATTTTCAATGACCTGAGGGCCACCCTGGCTCGCGAGACCGGCTCTTCCACCCGAACTATTCTTGAGAAGGATAGAGAGGTTGTCGTAGTTGGAGACGACCTGGATGGTCAACCAGATGGCGAGGGCGTCGTGCCGCGAGAGCCCACACCGCGAGGCGAGACCACGCTCGCCAACTCGCGATTCTTGGCACCGCACAACCATCCCCGGGACCCGCCTCTTCTTTTTGGGATCCTGCCTGTGAGCTCGCAGAGGTCGAATTCGCCGGTGGGCTCCCCCCTCCTCACCAAACCGACATGGCCGCGGGGGCTGGTCTGGGGACCATTCCCACACCGGGATTCGAGCTCATCTCGTCGTGGGCTCGCGGCCCAGGTCGCGGGAAGGATCTGAGGTTCATCCCTCCTCACACCTCCCTTGAGCTGCCGAGCTCGTCTGGTCAGCCCTTCTTGACTCCATGTTTCATGAGTTTTTTCTGCCTCTTTTTCCTAACACCTATCTTCATAGCTCTTCCCAGTCAATCGCCTGCCGAGGAATCCTCGCGGGTAGCCCACTATTCTCCCCTCCCTTCCCCGAGCTCGCTGGACTCTTACCTGGGTCCTGAGGTTGATCAAGGAGATTTGACGAGGAGGGAGGTCAAGCTCCTCAAAAAGCTGGTGTGCGGGCTGCGCGAGGTGCATGGGTCAACGAGATGCTACAGCGCGACTACATGCGTCTTGCTGACGAGGTGCGCCGTGGCCAAGCTGGCGAGCTGTTGTCCCCCTCCCGGCTCCTGGACGAGATAGATGACGGTCTCTCGGTTGCGCAGAGGAATTCCGGAAGGATCCGTGAGCTGCTCCGCGCGCGGCAGCCTGGGGGGCGGGGGTCGCGAGGCCGGGATAGGTAAGTGAGCGGCTCCTTTGCCGAGCCGACCGGTACTCGCATCCCGATGCCCTCCCTGCTTGCGCGCCCTGCCTTTTAATTCCTTAACTTTATTTCTATAATAAATAACTCTTAGAATATTCTTGATCATGTTACTTAAATAAAATGCTGCAATGTTCGACTTAGCCTTGGTGGGGATGCGCCGGAAGTCGGCGAGCCGGGGCGGCGAGCTGGGGTGGCGAGCTAGGGCGGCGCGCTGCGTTGATTGGACAGCCTGCCCCAAATTTCTTTTCCTATAAATATCCCCCCACCTACCCCGTACAGTGCCTTTATTATTTTTTCCCTTTTCCCTGCGCTTTTCCGTTTCCTGCTAGCGCTCTACCTCTGCCTCTGCAAACATGGGCAAGGCGAATCCAGATGCCAACGGTCGTTCCAAGTGCACTCAGCACTTCAAAGACTATTACTTCTTCGATGGGCACACTAGCGAGAAGGAGCTCGCTGAGTTTGTGACGGAGCGCGTGTCTCCGGGCTTTGAGGCTCGCAGGCCGAAACAGGGGGAGGCCATCAATACCTTTTATGAGGACGAGCTCGCCTTCCCCCTTTCTCATTTCGAGGTGGGGTTACGCCTCCCCCTGTGGCTGGAGATCCGGCAAATCTTAAAATATTATGGAGCCGTGCCTGCGCAGTTCAATTCTAACGCCATCGCGATGATGGTGGCGTTCGCGAGCTACCTCCGGCGGGAGAGGATCGAGTTAAACCTGACGGTGTTCAGGAAGCTCTTCTCCTACAAGGCGATGCCGGATGGGGTCGCCTACTTCGACGGCTCGCTAATCAAAGTTCGCGAGATCGCGAACAAGCACCATACCTGGATGACCAAGATCGCCTTCATCAAGGGTGATCTCGGCAACATCCCCTACTCGCCTCAGCAGAAGGGCGAGGAGGTGTACCGCCCGCCGGCCATGTCAGGCAATGACGCCGAACTCCACAAATACTTCCTCCATAAAGATTTCGAGGTCGCCTTCCAGCGGAGGGGCCTCGACGCGCTCCCCCCCCCCCCCCCCCGTTCTGCCCGACGAAGGTATGCTCCCTCCTCATCATGCCGAGTTCACGTGACCGCCGAACTCGCCATATCATTGCTAAATTCCTAACTTTTTCGAAGTGTTTTCCTGCAGGGGAGCGAATAATCCCCGTGAACCCGCCATTCGCGGATCCGGGGTTCCATACCGACCCTCTTGCTCGCAAGAGGGTGGCGGCGGCGGCCTGCTGAGATGAGGCGGCCCTCTCGCAACCCTCTTCCAGCAAGAGACGACCTGAGGACGCGGGATCGAACCCGCCATTCGGCCATCGACAAATAAAGAAGATGCGGAGAGCCCTGCTGGCTCCGCGGGGGCAACAACAATAACAGCCCAGCCTTAAGTACATCAGCTCGTCGAAGACCCCTCCCGACGCGTCGCCGGAGAGCCCGCTGAAGGAGATAACTAGCAAGGGGCGGAAAGGTGGCGAGGGCCCCTCTTCTACGGCGGTGATCTCCCCTCCTGCATCGGTGAAGAGGGCTGCCCGCGAGCGCGCGCCGCCGAAGCAACACCCCCTCTTCAACTTCGGCGCGTGTTGGAAGGACTCGGCGGGCGAGCCCATGCTGCAGTGGGACGAGCTCGCTCATCGAGTCTCCGTCTCCACTCTGCACCCCTCCTGGCATGACCGTGAGCCTACCACCGGTCACACCTACGCCCTCGCCTTCGGCCTATATGGCCGGGAGGATGCTGAGGCCTACAAAAAGATGACCCTCCGGCAGCTCGGCCATGAGGGCCTGCAATCCCAGCTGCGGATCCTGGAGCTGCATCACATGCTGGCACGCCGCAGCTTTGCCCTCAGCCACCAACTCGAAAAGGGGCTCGTGACCTCGCCAAGGATAAGGTCACCGATCAGGCGAGCCAGCTCGGCATAGCGGAGGGTCTACTCGCCCAAGACGCCGGCGGGCTGGTAAGTGTCACGCGCTGTTCTTCTTTTTTACTTGGAATATTTTGTGCTGCTGCTAAATGGACTCTTTACCAGGATGCCAATGCTGCTGGGGATCTTCAGGCTCGCAACACCGAGCTGGGGGAGGAGGTCAGCCAGCTGCGCACACTCCTGGCCGCGGATGCTAAGGCTGCGGGGGAGCTCTAGGCTCGTAATACTGAGCAGGGGTAGGAGATCGGACAGCTGAGCGCACGCCTTGCCGAGTTGGAGGGCGTGAACACGAAGCTGAAGGGGGAGAATCAGCACCTCCTCAGTGAGGTCCGTCGACAGGCGGAGATCTTCTTCCCGCCTCACGACATCGACCCCACCCTCCCCTACAAGAGCCCGCGGATCATTGGCGAGGCCGACCTCGTCGAGAGATTGCGGATCAACTCCATCCAAGCCACCGAGTGCACCCTCCAGATGATGAAGGATTCTGGGGTGCTGGTGGAGGGGTGTGAGGGGATCTCGTCTCAGGACCTGATGCCGAGCCTATTCCCGGCAACGCCGTCCAGCGAGAAGGAAGACAGCCTGGACGCGATGTTCAGGAAAAGCTTCCAGGATCCTTCGGGGACGGCGAGGACCAGTCCAGTGGAGGGGGTGAGGCTTGAGGGTAGCCTGTATTTTTTTTCTTTTTTTTCCTTTTTTGTTCACTCGCCGAGGCGAGCCCCCTGTAATTACTTTTTGTAAACAATTAATGAAAGTTTTTGATTATACCCGTGCCACTTCCTTTTCTTTTCTTCTTTTACTCTGTTTGTTGTGCTCTGAATATATGCGAGCGCTTCCCCACGCGACCTCGCCAAGACAGGTTCCGCGAGTAGAGTAGTTATGAGAGAGTGTCCGCGAGTGGATGTGTTTTGAGTGTTCGCCGAGCCCCAAGCGATTGGGGGGGCGAGTTGCTATCTGCCCTTGTCACACCACCATAACTCGCACGCGAGCCATCCAGGTTGAGCCTGAAAAAAGGAATTTTTCAAGTCAAACGGGCAAAGGGGTGAGGTGCCCCGGCCTGGCTCGCCCTCCTTTGGCGAGGCCCGGGTCCGCGGTCTACTTGCCAATGCCGAGCAGGGAATGACGAGTCCATACTCGCTCATGCAGAGTCCTCCATCCTGGCTTGCCTTCCTTTTTGATCATGTCGAGCTGGATTTGTCGAGCCCGAGCTCGCCTTGACAGAACCCCTTCCCCCTTGCTCCCTGGAACTGAGACTTTTATCTTTATCTGACGATTTCGAGGCCGACACCATCGAGTGACTTCCGACCATGTCACCTAGGTGAGCCTGACAGCGGGATCTGCTCGAGGCCAAGGATGACACCGACTGACTTCCGGCCCTGCCAGCTAGGTGAGAACCTGGCAGCGGGATCTTCTCGGGGTCCAAACATATTCGATCGAGTGACATCCAGCCCTGTCAGCTAGGTGAGAGCCTGATAGCGGGATCTGCTCGAGGCCAAGGATGACACCGAGTGACTTCCGGCCCTGCCAGCTAGATGAGAGCCTAGCAGCGGGATCTTCTTGGGGTCCAAACACATTCCATCGAGTGACATCCGAACCTGTCAGCTAGGTGAGAGCCTGACAGCGGGATCTTCTCGAGGCTAAGGATGACACCGACTGACTTCCGGCCCTGCCAGCTAGATGAGAGCCTGGCAGCAGGATCTTCTCAGGGTCCAAACACATTCCATCGAGTGACATCCGACCCTGTCAGCTAGGTGAGAGCCTGACAGCGGGATCTGCTCGAGGCTTAGGATGACACTGAGTGACTTCCAGCCATGCCCGCTAGATGAGAGCCTGGCAGCGGGATATTCTCGGGGTCCAAACACATTCCATCGAGTGACATCTGGCCCTGTCAGCTAGGTGAGAGCCTGACAGCGTGATCTGCTTGAGGCTAAGGATGACACCGTGTGACTTCCGGCCCTGCCAGCTAGATGAGAGCCTGACAGCGGGATCTTCTCGGGGTCCAAACACATTCCATCGAGTGACATCTGGCCCTGTCAGCTTGGTGAGAGCCTGAGAGCGGGATCTGCTCGAGGCTAAGGATGACACCGAGTGACTTCCAGCCCTGCCAGCTAGATGAGAGCCTGGCAGCGGGATCTTCTCGGGGTCCAAACACATTCCATTCCTCTATGCAGGCTAGCTATGATAATACTAGAGAGTTGAAGAAATTTATTATAATCAAAGTGTCGCTTACATGCTTCAGGTGAAAAATCGTTTTAGGTCGTCACCACTCCAGGTGAGACTCAGGGTCTTGCCCTCTACATTTTGGAGTCGATAGCCCCCCTGACCTCAAGGCTTCCTTTACAATGAATGGTCCCTCCAGGCTGGGATTGAGCTTCCCTACGGATACCGACCTCCCTACGGATACCGAACTGTTTGACCCTGACATGCTTGTCAAAGTACTTGGCCATTCTTCTTTTTCACCTCCTCCTGCCGGATAGCGGAAAGGTCCCTCACCTCTTCCACCATGTCAAGGGAGAGCCTCAATTCCTCCTCATTCTCCGCTTGCCATTCCTCACGACCTTCTCTGGCTGCAACCACTCACGGTGTTTGGACTTCGAATTCTACGGGGAGCACTGCCTCGCATCCATGGGAGAGTTTGAAGGGGGTCTCTCCCGTAGCCGTGTTGGGGGTGGTCCTTAGGGCCCAAAGAACTGTGGGAAGCTGCTCCACCAAGCTCCCCTTCAAATTCTCCACCTTCTTCTTGAGGAGGTTGACGATGATCTTGTTTGCGGCCTCCACCTGCCCGTTGCTCTTGGGGTGATGGACCGAGGCGAACCTGAGGTCAATTCCAAGCTGTTCGCAGAAGCTGGTGAATTCGGCACTGGCGAACTGGGGCCCGTTGTCCGTGACGATGGCCTGGGGCAGCCCATAGAGACATATGATCTCCCCCCAAACAAAGTTCCTGATCACCTGGGAGGTCACCTTGGCCAGCGCCTTCACCTCCATCCACATTGAGAAGTAGTCAATCATTACTAGGAGGAACCTTCTCTGACCGCTTGCTTGGGGGAATGGTCCAACCAAATCCATTCCCCAAATTGCGAAGGGCCATGGGGCCGTGATACTTCTGAGTCGCTGGGCCGACTGTAGCTGGAAAGTGGCAAACAGCTGGCACTTATGACATCTTCTTGCGAACTCTGCTGCATCTCGGCCTAGGGTGGGCTAGAAATACCCTTGACTGACTATCCTCCCTTCCAGGGTCCGACTCCCGGAGTGACTCCCACATTTCCCGGAGTGGACTTCCTCCATGATCCTTCGTACTTCTCCCTCGGTCACGTAGTGGGCCAGCATCCCTGAGAGGGTCTTCCTGTATAGCTGCCCGTCCTGGAGGAGGTAATATGCTGACTTGTGCCTTAGTTTCTTATTATCTACCCCCTCCGGATACTCTCCCGTGGAGAGGAAAACCACAACTGGATCCATCCACGAAGCTTGTTGATCGATTTCCATGAGCTCTCCTTCTTCGATGGAGGGGCGGAACAGGTCGGTGATGGTTCCCCCCACCTGTGGACCATGCTTCGCCAGCTGATCGGCTTGTTCATTCTCTTCCCTGGGCACGTGTCGGATGGTGAAAGTTTGAAAAGTGCCTAGACCCCCTTCACCTTGGCCAAGTACGATCGCAGGGTGGGCTCCCTTGCCTCGAACTCCCCGTTGATCTGGGAAGCTACTACCATGGAGTCAGTAAGGAACTCCACATCCGACACCCCCAGCTCCCTGGCCAGGCGTAGCCCTGCTATCACGGCCTCGTACTCGGCCTGGTTGTTGGTAATGGGAAAGTGCACCACCACCATCTGCTCAATTCGAGTCCCCTAAGGGCTTTCCAGGATCACCACTACTCCTAGGGAATGCCTTCCCGAGGCACCATCCACCCTCACCTTCCAAGGAGTCGGGCGGGTGAGTTCTTCCTCCGCCACTTCAACTATGTAGTCGGCCAAGAAGTCGGCCATCGCCTGAGCTTTGATCGAGAGCCTCGGAACGAAGGAGACGTCGAACTCGCTCAGCTCCACCGACCACTTAGCCAACCTGCCTGAATGCTCCACCCCCTTGAAGATGTTGCGGAGAGGATGGTCGGTCACCACTCGGATTGAATGTGCTTGGAAGTAAGGTCGCAGCCTCCGAGCCGAGATGATTAGGGCGAAGGCTAGTTTCTCCAAAATCGGATACCGGAGCTCGGCCTTCCTCAAGACCCGGCTCACGTAATAAATAGGGAGCTGCCTCTTCTCCTCTTCTTGAACCAAGACGGAGCTCAAGGCATCCGCCCCGACCCCGCGATATAAGAACAGGTCCTCCCCCTCCTTCGGCCCTTGGAGCAGCGGAGCCTGTGTCAACTGCACCTTGAGGGCCTGGAATGCCTCCTCGCACTCGTTGGTCCATTCAAACCTCTGACCACCCCTCAGTGTTTTGAAGAAGGGGGAGCACTTCTCCCCTGCCCGAGAAAGAAAACGGCTCAGCCCTGCTAGCTTCCCCGTCAGCCGTTGGAATTCCTTTGCATTCCGCGGGGACCCCAGTTCCAAGATAGCCCCGACCTTATCTGGATTCGGCTCGACCCCCGCGGTGGTGTGGAGGTGCCCCAAGAACTTTCCCCTGCTTGCCCCAAAGGCACATTTTAGGTGGTTCAATCGCATCTTGTATTTGCGCAGGGTGGCAAAGGTCTCCTCCAGGTCCCGGAGGTGGGAGTCCACATTCCGACTTTTGATCATGAGGTCATCTACATACACCTCCAAATTCCTCCCCCTCTGCTCCTTGAAAACCTGATGAATTGTAAATATACATATTTTTATGTACATTACTTAAGTCGTTTTCATTTATTTTTGTCATTTCTACTTGTTTTTAAATAAAATGCTCCTATTTTTGTAAATATTATACTAACTTGTTTTATTTTACTTTTCAGGAAAAAAAATCAAAATCTGCAAAACAATGATATGTCACGCCCGTGACATATTGGTCATGCTCGTGACCAGGGCGTGACATCTCAAAATCCCGTCAAGCAGTAAAATTTGAAGAGAAAAGCCTGACACGCCCGACCACACGCCCGTGTCCATCCGACACGGGGCGTGACCAAGCCCGTGTCCATCCCGCTCGACGATTTCAACTCAACGTTCATCGAAGCCAATAGGGACACGCCCGTGTTCAATGATTCGACACGCCCGTGTTCAATGACCCGACACGCCCGTGTCAGCCCCACAAACCGCCGCCGGCAACTCCCGAAGTCAACAACGCCTTTAAGCGCTGAACGACACTCCCACCGTCACGCCCGTGACCTGGGGCGTGACCACCGCGTTTTCGGCCGCAAAGTAAAATCGCCGTCAAATCCGTCAGGTCGCCGATTTCCGATGTAAAATAGTACTGACACGCCCCCCGACACGCCCGTGTCGGAGGGTGTGTACTTGGAAATTTTTGCCTATAAAATGGCAGCAGCTGTATGAGTTCAGGGTTCCAAAAATCCGAACCATTTTGATGTATAAGGGCTGCCGTTAGAGCTGCTTTAGTGCTATGTAAGGCTTCTCTTTCCCCCCTTTTTGAATTTAGTTTGTTTAAGCTCCCGTAATCAACTTCTTTCATTAATAAAATAGATATTTTTCTCATCCTTATATGCTCTGAATTTTCTCTAAAAGGCCTCCTTTTCATCAATCTTATATACTTTTATGTTTTAAAACGAAAATGTTCGTGTTTACCTTTGAATTATAACAAAATTTATAGCCGTTATTATGGCTGATTTCATTCTCAAACTCTTAAAAATTGGTTAGACTTAGGATTTTCGAGCTTTAAAATGCGTTCTTATGAACTTGTAAAACTTAAAAAAGGTGATTTTCACCCCTCTTAACTTAGCTTTTACTTTGTTTTAATTATAAAACTATTGCTTCTTTTTAGCTTACTCCCACTTTTTAAACCATTTTACAAGCCTATAGGAATGTATAAATTGTTATTTTTATTTTTTATCAACTTTCATTTTAAGTAATTACAAAAAATATTTTCGCTCGAACAATTTTTATTTTCACTTTTTAAGCATTTCTATCAAAATCTAACGGTAAAAATGTAAACGTTTTAATTTTTCGGGCACTTGCCTTTCTCACTTCAATTTGAAAACTTTTTGCTCAAACAAATTTTATTTTGCCTTTTTATGCATTTCTACTGCATTCCAACGGTAGAAATGCAGTCATTTTAATTTTTCGATAACTTTGATTTTTGCAATTATTTTAGCACGAGTGTGTGCGTGTATGAGATATTTTTCAGCTCCTAAGTAAAATTATGCAAGTGTGTATGTGTGTGTGTGTGTGTTTATTTATGTTGAGTGCGTGAGTAGTTATTTTCAAGTAGAGTGCGTATGTTGTTTTTATTTTTCCGCCTACTCACTTGAGTTAATTGGCTGGATTTTATTTAAGTAGAGTGCGTATGTTGTTTTTATTTTTCCGCCTACTCACTTGAGTTAAATGGCTGGATCTTATTCAAGCAAGTATTTGTATTCTTTATTTTTTCGCCTACTCACTTGAGTTAAATGGCTGGTCTGTATTTTCAGTCCTACTCATTTGAGTAGGACTTGTTATTTTCACTCTTTATTTTTCCGCCTACTCATTTGAGTTAAATGGCTGGATTTGATTTTTCGCCTACTCGCTAGGAGTTAAATGGTCGGACCTTATTTTGATATAAATATTTAAGAAAGCCCTGTAATTGCATTTATTTTCTCCTACTCGTTTGAGTAGGACTCGCTTTCATTTCAGTCCTACTCATTTGAGTAGAACTTGCAATTTTCAGCTTTTATTTTCCGCCCCCACTCGTTTGAGTGAGACTTGCAATTTCAATTATGCAAATTTCAGCTTTTATTTCCCGCCCCCACTCGTTTGAGTGGGACCTGCAAATGTCAATTATGCAATTTTCTCGTATGTGTAACTTAGTTTTATTTCTGTCTCTTGTTATATGTTTGAATGAGTGCGGGTGTGCTTATTTGTAAAAACTTTTCTAATGTTAGAATATTTTACTTTTCTTCTTTTTTTCTTTATAACCTTTCAGCGAATAGTTTAGGACGCTCGCATAACCAAACATATAAGCTATCCGCATTCCGATGAGTGGCTAATTGCTTTTAGCCCTCGGTATCGAAGAGCTTTGGGATCTAAAATGTTTTAAATAACCAAATGTCTAATTTTTATATTTAATTAAAAAACTTAAGGTTTACCCCGGGTTAACGACGCGTAGACCCACATATCGATGTGTGGGCTCTATTTCCGTTATCCATACTCTAGCTAGCCGAGAGGCCGTGCGTATGGACAGATCACCCCTGGGTAAATAGAGTTCCGCACTAACCCTCGAGAGAGGAGGCGCGCTAACTCTACCGGATTGGGTTCCCCACCCAATATCGGGGTTCTTAGCGTATTGCGGGCATTAAGGGGAATCCTTCGTCGGACGAGAGCCCGGTCGAATAACCTTAATGTCTAGGTGAGCGATATTCCTAGAGATTGGTGAGCTCATTATTTTGAACCTCCACGGCCAAGTTTTCGCTTTAATTAAATTGAAACTTTAGATATCTAGTTATTCAAATCTATTTTTAATCCTAACGTAATTCGATACCGAGAGTTATCTCTTCATCGACTATTTTCTTAAAATCTAGTTTTATCTTATTTTAATTAAAACCCTCAACTTACTATTTCGGTAAAATAATAGTGTTTTCGAAGGAGTAGAGGTAATCAACCCGTTCCCGGGAATAATACGACCTCGGTATTCTCCCGAATATCGAGTACTAATTACGATAGTTGCACTTGCCTCATCTAGCAAGCCCGCGGCGATCGACTCACTGAACCAACCACAGTAAGAGTCTGTTCGCGGGACAATCAAGTTTTTGGCGCCGTTGCCGGGGAGTTCTCTTTGAGTTGTTATTCTGAATCCAAACTCTATTACTTTTACCTTTATTTTTATAAACTAAAAAAAAACTTAAAACTTTTCTTCAAAATCCAAAAAAAGAAGTTAATTTTCTGCTTTCCCTTTTAGGGAGTATGACCCGTGGACAGCCTTCGGAGTCCGAAAATTTGGATTTCGATCCTGAGATCGAACGCTCTCTTGCACGTATTCGGTCTCAATGCCGAAATACCTCTTTGGATCCCGAAGAATCCATCGGAGAACCCTCTGCCGTTGTTATGGCCGACACCAATCCGAACGCGGCCCTTGAGCGTACAATGTCATATTACGCCCGACCAAATTTGGGCGATACTGGGTCCAGTATTGTTCGCCCGATGGTGGCGAACAATAATTTTGAGATCAAATCGAGCGTTATCCAAATGATCCAAAACGCCGTGCAGTTCGATGGACAGCCGGATGAGGACCCGAACGTTCATTTCTCTAGTTTTTTGGAGATTTGTGATACTTTTAAGATTAATGGCGTCACTGATGATGCCATTCGTTTGCGCCTTTTTTCATTCTCCCTCAGATCCAAAGCTAAGGCGTGGTTGAATTCCCTCCCACGAGGATGTATCACCACCTGGGCCGAGCTACCGGAGCAGTTCTTAAAGAAGTATTTTCCGCCCGCCAAAACTGCAAAGTTGCGGGCGGACATTTCTTCGTTTGTGCAGAACGATTCTGAGTCTCTTTTTGAGACTTGGGAGCGCTTTAAGGAATTCCTCCGCAAGTATCCACACCACGCGCTGCCTGCGTGGTTGCAGGTCCAAATCTTCTACAATGGGCTTAATTATTAGACGCGTCAAATGATTGACGCGGCTGCCTGGGGTACCTTGAATAATAAGACCCCCGAGGCTGCCCAAGCTCTTATTGAAGAGATGGCTATGAACGCCTACCAATGGAACGTCCCTCGGGGACATCCCAAGCAGGCGGCCGACCTCTTCGAAGTGGATGCCACTGCCCACTAAGCCCTTCAAGTTGAAAGGCTGACGAAGCAGGTGGCGGAGATGTTTGCTGCCTCCACCACTCCGCCTTGGGCGATTCCCCCTAATGCCAGCGTACCAAATGAATTCATAGACTACGTGGGAAATGCTGGGTGACCTTCCTTCAACCACAATAATAACCCTTTTAGCAATAACTATAATCCGGGTTGGAGGAACCACCCCAACTTCTCATGGAGCAATCCGAATAATGCGCAGCCCCCCCCCCCCCCCAATTCTTTCGCGCCTAGATTTCTGCCGCCTCCCCCTCTTCCAAAAAACTCCCCGATGGAGGATAATTTTTCTAAATATATAGCTTCCAACGAGTCAAATATCCGGAACATCACCGG
Organism: Platanthera guangdongensis; assembly: GCA_039583875.1. NCBI lineage: Eukaryota > Viridiplantae > Streptophyta > Magnoliopsida > Asparagales > Orchidaceae > Platanthera > Platanthera guangdongensis. Next base: position 79,571,346 of record CM077147.1, on the reverse strand, counting down.
ATCGCTAAAAAACTTAGAACTCCAGGTTGGACAGCTAGCACGAATGATGTCCGAGCGCGCGCTCGGGGCACTGCCAGGAAACACGAAGCCCAATCCGCGTGAAAATATCAATACTATAACCCTCCGTAGCGGAAAGGAGGTGATCGATCCAAAACGGACCGATCCTCAGGTACATATTTCACCTCCGACCCCTCTTCCCCCTTCTTTGATTACGCCACCTTTACAAATTTTAAATGAAAAAATTATTAAAACGCCCTTGCCGTATCCGCATGAACTTAATAGTGAGCGTAAGGACGCGCAAATTGAAAAATTTATTTTATTATTAAAACAAATTCATATTAATGTTTCCTTCTGCGAGGCAATCTCTCAGATGCCTAAATATGCGAAATACTTAAAACAACTTCTTTCCAATAAATAAAAATTAGAAAATATTTCGCATATTTCTCTTATTGCTCACTGCTCAGCGGCTCTTACTAATAAATTGCCCCTAAAAAGAAATGACCGGGGACGGTTCTCCATCCCGTGCCTTTTTGGCAATATATTAGTAAAATATGCTCTTGCAGATTTAGGCGCGAGCATTAATTTGATGCCGTTCTCGCTCTTTCAAAAATTAGGTTTGGGCACTCCGGCTCCTACTAAAATGCGAATCCAACTATCGGATCGCTCGGTTAAGTTTCCCGTCGGGGTAGTGGAGGACGTACTTGTCCAAGTTGATAAGTTTATCTTTCCGGTAGACTTCGTCATCTTGGACATCGAGGAGGACACCGATGTACAAATTATACTCGGTCGCCCTTTTCTCGCTACCTCTCGCGCATTAATTGATGTCAGTAACAGTCGTCCCCTCCTTCGGGTAGGAGATGACGAAGTTACTTTCTCTATTAATCCCTCCATAGGAGACTCGTCATCGAGCGATGACTTTTGTTATAATTTAGACACATATATCAGAGATTGTTCTTCCCCTATTTTTGAGTCTACTTTTCTAAACGACGATATTTATGCGCTCGAAAATTTTAACTGCGATGAGGATACCTCTATAGACTTACCTTTCGAACCAATTGGTAAGAAAGACATAGGAATTAAAACCTCGTTAGAAGAACCGCCCTGCCTTGAACTCAAACCCCTACCCGATTCACTCAAATCACCTTTTTGGGGAAAGATGATACACTCCCTGTTATCATTTCTTCGCATTTGAGCGAATCAGAGAATTCCGATTTATTGGGAGTTTTGCTTAAACATCGCCACGCAATTGCTTGACAAATTTCTGATCTTAAAGGGATTAACCCGTCTTTCTGCACCCATAAGATTTTCCTTCTCGATAATTGCCGCAAAACTATTCAGCCGCAGCGACGTCTTAACCCAAACATGAAAGACGTCGTTAAGGCCGAAATTATTAAATTATTAGATGCGGAGATTATTTATCCCATATCGGATAGTACGTGGGTTAGTCCCATTCACGTGGTGCCCAAAAAGTGCGGTCTTACCGTAGTGGAGAATGAGCACAATGAACACGTCCCAACTCGTATTGTTACAGGTTGGCGGGTGTGCATCGATTATAAAAAACTAAATGACGCCACCCGTAAGGATCATTTCCCACTACCATTTTTAGACCAAATTTTAGAGCGTTTGTTTGGTCATCCGTATTTTTGTTTTCTCGATGGACTACCGGGGTTTTTCCAAATCCCAGTTTCCCCCGATGACCAAGAGAAAACAACGTTTACCTGCCCGTTTGGTACCTTCGCACATCGAAGAATGCCATTTGGCCTCTACAACGCGCCCGCTACATTCCAAAGATGTATGCTGGCGATCTTTGGTGAGCTGGTAGGAGACATTATGGAAGTTTTTATGGATGACTTCTCTGTTTTCGGAAGCTCTTTCCCGTCCTGTCTTAGTAATTTAGATCGTGTCCTTCAGCGATGCGAGGACACGCATCTTGTTTTAAATTGGTAAAAATGCAAATTTATGGTTCGAGAAGGTTTGGTTCTCGGCAATATGATTTCGTCTAAGGGGATGGAGGACGATAAGGCCAAAGTTGAAATTATAGAAAAACTTCCCCCGCCTTCCAACGTTAAATCTATTAGGAGTTTCTTAGGGCACGCGGGCTTTTATAGGCGTTTTATTCAAGATTTTTCAAAAATAACAAAGCCGCTTACTCTCCTCTTGGAAAAGGAATCAAATTTTGTCTTTGATAGCGAATGCGAGTCTGCATTTAATTTCATGAAACAAAAACTTATCAATTCACCTATTTTAGTGGCGCCCGATTGGACCCTTCCATTCGAAATTATGTGCGACGCTAGTGATATTGCCATAGGAGCCGTTCTTGGCCAACGTATAAACAAATATTTCCATCCTATTTACTACGCTAGCAAGACACTCACATCCACACAAGGAAATTACACAACAACGGAAAAGGAACTTTTAGCCGTCGTATTTGCTTTTGAAAAGTTTCGCTCGTATATAACGCTATCCAATGTTATCGTATTTACCGACCATTCCGCCTTAAAATATTTGTTAGCGAAAACGGACGCCAAACCCCGCCTTCTTCGATGGATCCTTCTCTTGCAGTAGTTTGATTTAGAGATCCGGGATAAGATGGGCGCGGAAAATTTAGCCGCCGATCACCTCTCCCTCTTAGAAAATCCCGCTGCCGAAGCGCTCGTCGAATCTGACATAAATGACAGATTCCCCGAGGAATGCCTCCTAGCCATAACTACTAGTTCTTCTTCCCCGCCTTGGTTCGCAGCTTTTGCAAACTATTTAGTTGCGAGGGTACTTCCAAAAGACTTTTCAAGCCAGCAAAAGAAGAAATTCTTTTCTGACTTGAAATATTTCTTTTGGGAGGACCCTTTTCTTTTTCGTATCTGCGCGGGCCCAGTGGTCCGAAGATGTGTCGCGGGTGTGGAGTGCACGCAAATCCTTAGGCACTGCCACGAGGGTCCAGCTGGTGGGCATTATCAAGCTAACCGGACCGCGCGGAAGGCGCTAGAGGCGGGCTTCTTTTGGCCCACTCTATTCAAAGATGCTCACAATTTTGTGCGCACATGCGATAGCTGTCAGCGGTCAGGAAACATCTCTCGTCGCGATGAGATGCCCCAAAACATGTTTTTAGAATGCGAAGTCTTCGATTTATGGGGCATAGATTTCGTCGGCCCCTACCTCCGTCTTTCAAAAATATGTATATTTTAGTAGCGGTCGACTACGTATCAAGGTGGGCGGAAGCGCAAGCTCTCCCCACCAATGATGCGCGAGTCGTCGTTACATTTCTTAAAAAGCTATTTTCTCGCATCGGCACTCCGCGCGCTATTGTAAGCGATAGGGGGACGCATTTCTGCAACACCCAGATGGCTAAGACGTTAGCTAGATACGGCATCACGCACAAACTTGCCACCCCCTACCACCCGCAAACTAGTGGCCAAGTAGAGGTAGTAAATCAAGAGATAAAGCGCATATTAGAGAAAACTGTTTCACTTAATAGGAAAGATTGGTCCATCAAACTCAACGATGCGTTGTTGGCTTATCGTACAGCATACAAAACCGCAATTGGTTGTATGCCGTATCGATTAGTGTACGGCAAAGCGTGTCATCTACCCGTAGAATTAGAACATCGCGCACTTTGGGCTTTAAAACTTTTAAATCTCGATGCTAACTTAGCCGCCCAAAATAGAAAATTGCAACTAAACGAGCTCGATGAATGGCGTGCCAACGCTTACGAGAGCAATAAGTTCTATAAGGAGCGTTCTAAGTTTTATCACAACCGAAAACTCAAGCCCCAAAAAACTTTTTCTCCGGGCGATCTTGTCCTTCTTTATAACTCACGACTTAGACTTTTCCCCGGGAAACTTAGATCACGTTGGTCCGGCCCCTTCAAAGTTGAAGAGGTTTGGCCTTATGGGACCGTACTCGTCTCCCACCAGGATAAAGGCTCGTTTAAAGTGAACGGTCATCGCTTAAAATTATACATAGCAGGCGATCCTGTGGGCGGTAATTTCGAATCCATAACCTTCCTAGATATATAAACCGCCAACATAGTCAAACTACGCGACTATAAACAAACCGCTCCTGGGAGACACCGCATGTTTATCTTTTTCGCTATCTCTTTACCTTTTTCTTTGCTATCTTTCTTCCTAATGCAGGGTTCCTAAACTGCGCCTTCCCCACCTCCGATCAGGGAAGCTTCTACCCCCCATCTCTTTATTTTCTTTGTATATATTATCTTACCTGTTTTGTTCCGCATACTTACGTTACAACATTGGGGACAATGTTGGACTTAAGTATGGGGGTGTTTTCTTACTTTCTTTTTCATTTCTATTTTCTGCACTGTATTTCTATTTTCTTCACTGTCTTTCTATTTTGTGCACTGTCTTTCTATTTTCTGCACTTTAAACATAAAAACATAAAAAAAAATTTTTGAAAATGACTTCAAAATCCCAAAAACCTAAGTTTTTTTTTTGAAAATGAAAAAAAAACTCGCATATTTTTCCAAAAAACTCAAAAAAAATTGTAAAACAAACAAAATTCAAAAAATTATAAAACGAAAACTCCAAAAATATTATAAAACCAAAATTCTAAAAAAATTATAAAACCAAAATTCCAAAAAAAATTTAGTTTCATTTTGTACAAATCTGTGTAAATATTTTTGTAAAAAAAATCTTCTCTCTCCCCCTTCCTTTTCTCTCTCATTCTTGTAAATACCGTCTCTTTTTCTCGCCCTTTTCGCAACACCTTAACAATCTAAAAAAGGTAATAAGTTCACTAAACTTCAAAAAAAAAAGAAAAACTAAACAAAAATTCAAAAAAATTGAGTAAAACAAAACCAAAATACAAAAAAAAAAGAGATGATAAATAAAAAAACACAAAAAAAACATGATGAAAAAACTCTAAAAAATCAAAAAAACCAAAAAATATATTTTGAAACAAAATAAATCAAATATACCATCCTTAATTTTCTTGCTATCCAAAAATTTTGCTTTGAGTTTATTTATATGTGAATTTTATTAATTATTTGTTTGTTATTCGTTTATTAATTATTGATTGAAAAATTTAAATATTCAGGATTAAGTTTTAAAGAATTCATTATGCTTTGTCAAAAATAGCGAACTGGTTTTAGGCACTACTTCTAATTTTTCATTGATAGGAGCACATGTATTATGTTAGAAAATAACGATTATAGGATTCAATTATGTTTACTTTTAGCTTTCTGAAAAATTGGAACTTATAATTTATTAAGGTTGCTCTCAAAATTATTTTTTAATAAAAAATCTAGTTTTCTTTTCTCACCTTCCTTATCATGACCGACTTGGCATGATAAAATTGTTATCCTTAAAAGATTCTATGTCAATGGGAATAAGATTTCGTTCTGTAAACATAGGCACCCAATAGATTAAAAATATTATATGCTATGGAGTAAGAGGATAAAATTCATTACTTCTACACATATACATTGGGTTAAAATTTATTATGAAGTTGAAAAAAATCGATATTAGGAAAATAAGATTTCGTTTTCCTAATTATCCAAAAAAAACAAAACATGGAGGTTCGAGAAAAAATTACCTCGCCTCAAAAATAAATACCCTCTTTAAACCAACATCAACCCCCTTTGCCAATTTCACGATTCTAGATTTAATTCAAAAATCTTTTTGAGAGCATAATTTGTAAATTGCATTATTTCCAGTAAAACTCCTATAGGCTAAAAGTTCATATAATTCCAAACTATTCTTGTTAATCTAACCATTACAATTATTGCTTTCTATTTGATTATATCAAGAAGTCTTTTGGCCAAAACTATTGCGCTATTTAAATCATCTTCATACATTTAGGACTTAACTCTTACACCCCGTTTATTTATTTAGATCTCTCTTATAATTGATTAAGCGGTAGCTAAACTTAGAGTTTTTTCTATTCCTTATAAGTTCATCTCAAAGTTTTGCTCTGAAATAGCAAAAGCTTAAGTATGGGGGTATTTGATGAATTGTAAATATACCTATTTTTATGTACATTATTTAAGTCGTTTTCATTTATTTTTGTCATTTCTACCTGTTGTTATTCAATAAAATGCTCCTATTTTTGTAAATATTATACTAACTTGTTTTATTTTATTTTTCAGGAAAAAAATAAAAATCTGCAAAAAAAAGACATGTCACGCCCGTGACATATTGGTCACGTCCGTGACCCGGGCGTGACAGCTCAAAATCCCGTGAAGCAGTCAAATTTGAAGAGAAAAGCCTGACACGCCCGGCCACACGCCCGTGTCCATCCGACACGGGGCGTGACCAAGCCCGTGTCCATCTCGCTCGACGATTTCAACTCAACGTTCGTCGAAGCCAACAGGGACACGCCCGTGTTCAATGATTCGACATGCCCGTGTTCAATGACCGGACACGCCCGTGTCAGCCCGACAAACCTCCGCCGGCAACTCCCGAAGTCAACAACGCCTTTAAGCACCGAACGACACGCCCACCGTCACGCCCGTGACCTGGGGCGTGACCACCGCGTTTTCGGCCGCAAAGTCAAATCGCCGTCAAATCCGTTAGGTCGCCGATTTCCACTGTAAAATAGTACTGACACGCCCCCCGACACGCCCGTGTCGGAGGGCGTGTACTTGGAAATTTTTGCCTATAAAATGGTAGCTGTTGTATGAGTTCAGGGTTCCAAAAATCCGAACCATTTTGATGTATAAGGGCTGTCGTTAGAGCTGCTTTAGTGCTATGTAAGGATTCTCCCCCCCCCCCCCTTTTTTGAATTTAGTTTGTTTAAGCTCCTGTAATCAACTTCTTTTATTAATAAAATAGATATTTTTCTCATCCTTATATGCTCTGAATTTTCTCTAAAAGGCCTCCTTTTCATCAATCTTATATACTTTGATGTTTTAAAACGAAAATGTTCTTGTTACCTTTGAATTATAACAAAATTTATAGCCGTTATTATGGCCGATTTCATTCTCAAACTCTTAAAAATTGGTTAGACTTAGGATTTTCATGCTTTAAAATGCGTTCTTATGAACTTGTAAAAGTTAAAAAAGGTGGTTTTCACCCCTCTTAACTTAGCTTTTACTTTGTTTTAATTATAAAACTATTGCTTCTTTTTAGCTTACTCCCACTTTTTAAACCATTTTACAAGGCTATAGGAATGTATAAATTATTATTTTTATTTTTCATCAACTTTCATTTTAAGTAATTAAAAAAAATATTTTCGCTCGAACAATTTTTATTTTCACTTTTTAAGCATTTCTATCAAAATCTAACGGTAAAAATGTAAACGTTTTAATTTTTCGTGCACTTGCCTTTCTCACTTTAATTTGAAAACTTTTTGCTCAAACAATTTTTATTTTGCCTTTTTATGCATTTCTACTGCATTCCAGCGGTAGAAATGCAGTCATTTTAATTTTTCAATAACTTTGATTTTTGCAATTATTTTAGCACGAGTTTGTGCGTGTATGAGATATTTTTCAGCTCCTAAGTTAAATTATGCAAGTGTGTGTGTGTGTGTGTTTATTTATGTTGAGTGCGTGAGTAGTTACTTTCAAGTAGAGTGCGTGTGTTGTTTTTATTTTTCCGTCTACTCACTTGAGTTAATTGGCTGGATTTTATTCATGTAGAGTGCATGTGTTGTTTTTATTTTTCCACCTACTCACTTGAGTTAAATGGCTGGATCTTATTCAAACAAGTATTTGTATTCTTTATTTTTCCGCCTACTCACTTGAGTTAAATGGCTGGTCTGTATTTTCAGTTCTACTCGTTCTAATAGGACTTGTAATTTTCATTCTTTATTTTTTTGCCTACTCATTTGAGTTAAATGGCTGGATTTGATTTTCCGCCTACTCGCTAGGAGTTAAATGGTCAGACCTTATTTTGATATAAATATTTAAGAAAGCCCTGTAATCGCATTTATTTTCTCCTACTCGTTTGAGTAGGACTCGCTTTCATTTCAGTCCTACTCATTTGAGTAGGACTTGCAATTTTCAGCTTTTATTTTCTGCCCCCACTCGTTTGAGTGGGACTTGCAATTTTAATTATGCAATTTTCAGCTTTTATTTCCCGCCCCCACTCGTTTGAGTGGGACCTGCAAATGCCAATTATGCAATTTTCTCTTATGTGTAACTTAGTTTTATTTCTGTCTCTTGTTATATGTTTGAATGAGTGCGGGTGTGCTTATTTGTAAAAGCTTTTCTAATGTTAGGATATTTTATTTTTCTTCTTATTTTCTTTATAACCTTTCATCGAATAGTTTAGGACGCTCGCATAACCAAACATATAAGCTATCCCCATTCCGATGAGTGGCTAATTGCTTTTAGCCCGCGGTATCGAAGAGCTTTGGGATCTAAAATGTTTTAAATAACCAAATGTCTAATTTTTCGATTTAATTAAAAAACTTAAGGTTTACCCTGGGTTAACGACGCGTAGACCCACATATCGATGTGTGGGCTCTATTTCCATTATCCATACGCTAGCTAGCCGAGAGGCCGTGCGTATGGAAAGATCACCCCTGGGTAAATAGAGTTCCTCACTAACCATCAAGAGAGGAGGCGCGCTAACTCTACCGGATTGGGTTCCCCACGCAATAGCGGGGTTTTTAGCGTACTGCGGGCATTAAGGGGAATCCTTCGTCGGACGAGAGCCCGGTCGAATAGCCTTAATGTCTAGGTGAGCGATATTCCTAGAGATAGGTGAGCTCATTATTTTGAACCTCCACGACCAAGTTTCTGCTTTAATTAAATTGAAACTTTAGATATCTAGTTATTCAAATCTATTTTTAATCCTAACGTAATTCGATACCGGGAGTTATCTCTTCATCGACTATTTTCTTAAAATCTAGTTTTATCTTATTTTAATTAAAACCCTCAACTTACTATTTCGGTAAAATAATAGTGTTTTCGGAGGAGTAGGGGTAATCAACCCGTTCCCGGGAATAATATGACCTCAGTATTCTCCCGAATATCGAGTACTATTTGCGATAGGTGCACTTGCCTCATCTTGGAAGCCCGCGGCGATCGACTCAACGAACCAACTACAGTAAGAGTCTGTTCACGGGCCAATCAAAACCATATCCATCATTTTCTGGTAGGTTGCCCCGGCGTTCTTCAGACCGAAGGGCATCATCTTGTAGTAGTAGCATCCATCCCCTGTGATGAACGAGACAACCTTGATGTCTGGGGGTGCATCCTGATCTGATGATAACCTGAAAAAGCATCTAAAAAACTCATTACAGAATAACCGATGGCTGAGTCAACCAGCGTGTCGATTCGATGCAAAGGATAATAGTCCTTAGGACGAGCTTTATTAAGTATGGAAAAATCGATACACATCCTCCATCGACCGTCTCCTTTTTTAACCATAACCACATTGGAGACCCAGCCGGGGTACTGAATCTCAGACACGAAGCCGGCCTTGAGGAGTTTCGCCACCTCCTCCCTGATGGGCTCCGCCAGCTTGTCCGCAGTAGACCTCTTCTTCTGCTGAACGGGGCGTGTTCCCGGGTCCAAGTTGAGGCGGTGGCAGGCCACATCCACGTCAACCCCCGGCATCTCCGCGACGTTCCAAGCGAAGATATCCACGTTCTTCTGGATGAACTCCAGCATCCTGCCTTGGTCCTCCGGGGTCAGCCCCCCGCTGACGCGGATCTTCTCCATCCTGCCTCCTCGGGTGAGCACCTCCAGCTCCACCACTTCCTCTGCTACCTCCAGCCTGGATTGCTCCCCCCATCCCTTGGCATCCCCTTCCTCCGGAATGGGGACATCTACCTCCATCTCTCCTCCCACGGTCCTTACTTCGGCCACCTCCTCCAGATCTCCTTCTGACGCCTCCTCTGCGCAGTCCTTCACTTCCAGCTCCTCCCCTCCTGCTTCCTGCTCGACCTCCTCCATCCTTCGCCCCATCTCCTCGGCTCCCTCCTTCCAGGAGATGGTGTTCACCGCAGTGACATAACACTCCTGCGCCACCTTTGGGTCCCCCCTGACCCTGACCTGGACCCCCTCAGCGTTGAACTTCAAGAACTGATGGAAAGATGAGGGGATGCAGCGGAAGGCGCTGATAAGTGGCCTCCCAAAGATGACGCTGTAGCTGCTGGGGGCATCCACAATGACGAACTTGCAGTTTCGGTACTGCCCCCCCCCCCCCAAGGTGACATGGAGGCCAACTCCTTCCTCTACTTCCTTCCTTTCTCCTGAAAACCCGAACAAGGGCCCCTCTGAGGCAATCACCCTCTTAGCCTCCACTTTCATTGCGTCAAACGCCTTTTTGAAGACGACGTTGACGGAGCTTCCGTTGTCCACGAGGATCCGAGAGACAGTGAAGTTCTTGATGGATGCCTTGATGACCAACACATCGCAGAATGGGTCCTCGTGGTCCGGCATATCGCTCCTGGAGAAAGTGATCCTCTCCTCCGGGGGTGGGGTTTGGGATGTGGAGGCGACGCTTTGCCGGTACATGGTGTGGAGGCTTGTCTTACGGGAGGCCTCGACCCCTACTCCCCCGTGGATCACTCCGATCCCCCCTCGGGTTCCAACATCTACCCGGTCTTCGCACCGATCCTCCTCTGCCCGAGGCAGGACCTCCTCAATCCTCACTTCTTGTCGACCTCCCTGCTACTGCTGCTGCTCCCTATTCCTTCTCATCTCGAGGAATTCCGGGCAGGTGGATGTGGCGTGCCCCTCTTCCTGATGGAAGTCGCAATAGGGCAGCTCCACCCTGACCTCTCTTATCCTCCTCCTCATAATCCCCCTCCTTGCTCCCAAGGCCTCTGACCCTGCCTCCAGCCCGGAGGGTGGAACTGATCTTGCCTCCCCTAGTGGTGACCGCTTCCGTAGTACCCTCCCTGTGGCCCCTGCCCCTGCCACTCAGGTCTCCAGCCCAGCCGACGGTCGGGCTCCTGATGCCCCCACCTCGGCTGCTGCTACCACTAGAGCTGCCTTTGCTCCCTCTACCTAGGCTCCCCTCTCCTATCCTCATGTGCCTTTCCTCCTCTCGACTCCTTCTCTTACTCCGTGGCCCACCTGGCCAGCTTCCTTGCAAACTCCGGGTTCGACGCCTCCCCTTCGACCTCTCTCCCCGCCCTCTCCATCAACTCCTCGTAGGAGAGGGGGGAACTCTCTTCAGCTCCATTCGGAAGAAACCTTGCTGCAGGCCCAGGGTAAAAGCCATCATCAGACTATGACCCGACATCTCCTGGACTTGAGTAACTTCCTCCTGGAATCGGTCCACATAGCTCCCCAACGTCTCGTTCACCCCCTGCTTAATGTGGAACAAGGACTCGGACTCCTTCTTCCTCCTCTTCGAGGTGGTGAATCTCAGCATGAACCCTCGGCGTAGGTTCTCGAAGCAGTAGATGGAGCTGGCCGGGAGCTGGTGGAACCACTCCCTTGCCTTCTCCCGGAGGGTGATGGCGAAGAGTCGGCATTTGAATCCGTCCGACATCTAACGGATGGAGACCACATCCTCGAACCATTAGACATGCTGGACCGGGTCTCCCTTCTCGGTGTAGTAAGACATCTCGGGTTCCCTGAACCCATCTGGGACTGGAGCTGAGGAGACCAGCTCGCTGAAAGGACTGCCTCCCCCCACTGGGCGAGCTGGCGAGTCTCGCGAGCCCAGCTCGCCGAACCGACCTCGGCTTGCCGAACCGGGGAAGAGCTCGTTCCCGGGGAGCTCGCACCTCCCGGCCTTCCTCGGCCACCTCCTTCCCAGCTCGCCTGTCGGGAGCGTCCTCGCCCAAAGAGGGCGTGGCCGTGATCTGGGCTGCCGGAGTCGAGCACTCGGCCCATGCGCCAAGTGCGAACTTGACGAGGCCCAGCACCTCATTCATGAAGTCTTCCAACATCCCCACCGTTGCGAGAGGCGGGGGGGGGGGGGGCGGCGAGTTCTGCCTGTCAGATCCTTGTCCTCCTGTCATTGAACTCGCTGAAGCTTTTCTGCACTGACCACTATCCACGCTCACCGCACCAAAATGTTGAAACTGATCCCTCGATCTCCCATGGAGTTCGCCCTTGGGGAAGGGGTGGTCTCGCACCTACTTCGATCCTGCAAGCAAAACAATAAAGAAGACAAGGTGACACAGACCCAAGGGCTCGGCGGGGGAGGTCCCACCACAAACCCGAAAGATCTCAGAGCGCTTACCCTCCTTAGCCAGAAGACGAGCTAAGGTACCCTCAGAAAGCACTTGAAGATTGGAGCAGGAGAGCACAGGGGAGAACTTGCTTTCTGGAGTACCCCTTGGGTCCTATTTATAGTTTTTAAAATCTGGACTGCCAATAACCAAAAGAACTGACCTGAAATTATCGGAAAACCCTTGGTTGGGTCTGCCAACAGCCAAGCTCCGCTGTTTTGAAGGGCTATGGGCAGACCAGCTGGGCAAAACAGTAAAAAGTACCTCATACATCCAGGCGAGCTGGGGCGCTTTGACCACCTCGGCATGTTCTGCTCGCCTACTGCTGCCGAGCTCCACTGCGAGGACGCGAGTTGTGTCTCGCTCCGCGAATGCCGAGCTCGGGGTCGCCGATCGTCGATCTCTGGTCGACGGATGCCGAGCTCGGGCTCGCCCCCTTTACTGCCAAGCTCACCTATTGTCCTCAGCCCGATCTGCCTAGACCCCGGTGACCTTGCTCGCCGGACACGGGGTTGTACATCTACCATGACATGTGCTCAAATCTAGTGTTTGGTATTTTTCCTAATTAAATCATCCTTTTTAATAATTTCCTAAAATCAGGCCTCCAATGACTTTAAACATGATGTATAAGATTCTGATATGCAATAATCTCACCAAAATTTCCACATCTTCTTATTGACTAAATAACATCAAGTTATGAATTTCCTGATTTTCCCAAAATGATTTCTTTCATAAATCAAAATATACAACTTTTGATCAAAACGAGAATTAACAAAGAGAGTACAAGATTTTATAATCCAAAAATTATAATAAAATTTCCAGAAGCCAAAAATGATCAAAAAATATCACTGCCCAAATTTTATGATCTTCTAATGTTTTTAGCCACATTATTAAATTAACGAAGAAAATTACACGTAGGGCAATTTATGAAGGAACATTTACATAATTACTTCCAAAAATTGCAACAAAATTATCAAGGCATTATAGTGGCCTAAAAAATTTGATGGCCAAGTTTCATAATTTTTTGGTGCAAAATTTGTCCTGAAACAATTTATTTCTCGAGTCAATAATTTCTAGAACTACAAAGGAGGTACCAAAATTCTTCAACCAATAATTACAATAAAATTTGCAGACATGAATAACATTAGTAAAGACACACTACTCAAGTTTCATGACCTTTCAATACAATATGAACATGTATTTTGCACTTGATAGGAAAGTTCTTATTCTAATTATTAAGTGATTTATGGGGGAGGAATAATCATAAAATTCTAACTAAATTATCCAATGTATTTCTACACCCAATGAAGCTACCTACAAAGTCATGAGCCAAGGCTTGGAGATGTTACCCTATATCCTTCATTATTCCTAATTGGTAGCCCTGAGGTTTGAACTAGGGTTTCATGGTAGTTCAACCCTAAATACTCCTAAAATTATTCATGTGGGTATTTGGTGGGATAATATTGCAGTGGCCAAGGTTCCACCTTGAATAATTGAATGTTTGATCACTCAACCTCTCTAAGTGCACTTCTGAAGAACTACGCATATTTCCCTTAGGTGTCCAACTTTGCTCACCAAGTTACTCCATCAAATAAATTCCAAATGTGCTGATATTTTTTCGTGGGCATTTTATGACCCCTCTGGTCATCCACCGGAGTTTGGGGTGAAACTAAGGTCCTTAGACCTGATTTTCACCACATATATAAAATATTAAATTATTATAAAAACTATAGAAAAATAATCTCTAATTTTTTTTTATTTTTTGATAAGTTGGGTTCATGGATATACTAGCCTATGGTCAAATTTTCAAACCATTTGACTGAGTGGGTCACTGGGGGGGCACTCATTTTATTTTTTGGTTATCCCTTGGACACCTTGCACCAAAAAATGTGCAGAGGGAAATCCATTGGTCTAAATTGTTTGATTTAAATTTTGTATTAAACTAGACATCTAGTGCTAAGTTTTCTATATTGGTCACTTTTACAGAAAAGACCTCTAGCTATTTTTAATAATTAAAAGCATATGGTAGGAATAATGTGAAATAAATGCAATATTTATATTTATTAAAATCACGGCCTGCGCATATCCGATCAAGCCAATCCTACGGCTGTTGGCCAACTCCCTCGATGAGTTAAGGGCTGCGATTGAATCTTGCTGGAGTCATTCCAGCTCCAATTCCCGGCCATCCGACCACCCCCTAGCTGGCCACCGCAACCACCACCTCTGTTGAGGTGGTCGCTATCGTCGGACGGCGGCATGACCGGCGAAAGGGCTGTTTCTGGCAAACCCAAGAGTTGAATTATCAAGGAAAATTTCTCATTTTTTCTCACCAATCAGGCTCGATTGAGCTCGATTTCCCCACCTATTGATCTACTGATCTAGCACAGAGGAAGAGGAATAGACTTGTGTGGTGGTGGTGTGTAACAACCCCATCTGTTTGCAGAATATATACTAGAAGGTTCGGCCGGGGCCCCACAACATATACCCCAAAACAGGCGTTGAAGTTACGGTATGATACCAGAGTAGCGCAGCGCACCCTAACACATTGCATTCTAATGGAAACCTAACACTAAACTTGAACTCCACACCTAAATGTTCAACATATATAAGCTCCTCATTTATATATATACCATAGGAATCTTTTACATATACAAATAGTTGGCCTTATGGCCTTACAGGGCTTTCACAACAGTGGCCTCAACATTGGCGTGCAGGCCGGCCATATATAAATAAAACACCACATTTAAAAGTTTAGCTTTTGAGGGCTAGCAGCAGCAGTAAAGGTAGCAGGGACTTCAGCCCTTATGCATCCCGCTCGGCTCTCCAACACCTGTACAGGGACAGCCTACCCAACAGTGGAAAACAGAGGCAATGGTCAGCATTCAGCTGACCAAATTATAACGACCCTACCCCTTTTCTCGGGGTAGTGATATTCTTCCCTACAGGCATAGCATGTCACAAGTATATATATCTCATATAATGTGCTTTCACGCAAACATTCCATCACAACAGTCGGCCACTCGGCCCGACGATCCGTGCACTCAGGGCACATTCTTGGTGTACCGGCAAACCAGTTGCACACCACTGTATCAGTGTCGCAGCCCAACGGTAAAACATTGAGCATTTCACTATATGCCGTGCAGTCAGAGTTCTAGTTGTAATGCACTGGGACTGGCCCGTAGCCCCCCATTGTGTCATGGCGCGCAGGCCTATGACTCTTGCTATGCGCTCCAATATACCGCACTTTCAGGTCTCACGTAGGACGGACATAGCGCAGGTCGGATCATCCACTCCCGTTGCTCAAATCGCCTTGCCATCACCGAGTACAACATACTTGCGTCTAATAAAAGCGCGGGTCAATTTCACCAATCCTGTCCTGGCATTCAAGCCTGGGTGCTTTCCTGGGCGCACTAGTACTTACTCTTACACCCATTTCATATCACACATCAGCGGGTCTTTCCTGGGCACACCAGTACTTCCTGCTACTCTCTTCACAGGTATGATCCCGCAAATCATAAATGTCAAGGGTATTTCCATGGCTTACCCTGTCAGTACTTCCTGTTACTTCCTTTCACAGGTCCACCCATGAACATCAAGCATGACAAAGGGTATTTCCTGGATCTCTAATCCAGTACTTCCTGCTACTTTCTTTCACGGGTACAACCCAATAGTAAAGGCATCACAAGCATCACAGGGTATTTTCCTGGACTACCACTTCAGTACTTCCTGCTACTTCCATTCACAGGGTTAACCCATCGACTCCTAAACTACACGTTTATCACGAAGTCTTCTCCGATTCGTATATGCAACATAACCAATCCAGACCAACCTATCCAGACGGGCTTCACACAGCATTCCTATTTCGTACTCCATTTCCGAATCTATATGCCAAATTGGGGATTCCATGAATCAACCCAAAAGACTCCCACAACAAGCCACCCTCTTGTGGGGGAATCAGATGCACATGACAAAAAAGAAGCCTTCACATGGCTAGGAAGAAAATTTGTTACCCTTGAAGACCGCTTAGGTGCCATGAGCTCATATTTGGCTAGAAATAACCGCAGCAGCTTTTCCTCCCCAAAGATGGCCTCGGAGCTTAGCTTAACACTCTCAAGCTCCACAAGAAATCAGCTCCTCTTCCTCCTCCTCCTTCTTCCTCTCCCTTTCTCTCTCTACACTTTTAGAAAGATAAAGGCAATAACATAATGAGAATTCTTTCTCAGTTTTCGGCCTTAAGGAAGCAGGAAGGACTCTCAGCTGTTAGATCCCAGCTGAAGAAAATGGACGGCCACGAAAAAGCCGCAAAATCGCTTTTCGGGTCTGACACGCCCTGTAACACGCCCGTGTCACAGGCCGTGTACTCTAAGCAGTGCTCAAATCGCTTTACCCTAACACAAGTCACGACCAGGGTACACGCCCGTGTCGGCCCAGACATGCCTGTGTCACAGGGCGTGTGACTCACTCGATGATCGTCGAGCTCATATCGTCGACTAGAGGGAGGGACACGCCCTCCGACATGCCCGTGTCGGATGGTACACGCCCATGTCACTGGCGTGTTCCCTCTGTCGACCACTTTCGTCGACCAAAGACTCGAGTGTCGACACAAAGGAGGTGTCGACACAAAGGAGGTGTCAACACAAAGGAGGTGTCGACACAAAGGAGGTGTCGACACATAGGAGGTGTCGACACAAAGGAGGTGTCGACACAAAGGAGGTGTCGACACAAAGGAGGTGTCAACACAAAGGAGTTGTCGACACAAAGGAGGTGTCGACACAAAGGAGGTTTCGACATAAAGGAGGACATGCCCTAGGTCACACCCATGTCACTGGGCGTGTCCCTCCCAAACACTTCGTCAAACGCATTTTCGTCGACCTCACGACTGCTACACACCCGAGCAGGACACGCCCTGGGACATGCCCGTGTCCCAGGCCGTGTCACCCAAAATTTTCCCCTTTTGAAATTTGGGCTGTTACAACCCTCCCAACCTAAAAGAAATTTCGTCCTCGAAATTCGTAAAAAGGAAGGAAAACAACAAGCAAAATGTTATAACATCAAAATTTTATGTTACAACAAAAGTTGCACTATACAACCATTTTATAGAAACGACTCGGGAAATTCAACTCGCATGGTTTGCTCTCGCTCCCATGTAAGCTCCTCACGGCCGCAATTATCCCACCGGACTTTGACCATCCCGACAGTCTTATTCTGCAACTATTTCTCGATCCTCAATTTGAATGGGCCTAACCTTCGTCGTTAGCCCATACTCTACCAGCACACGATCATCCGCGATCACTTGAGCGAGATCTTTAATGACTTTCCGCAGTAGCGAGATATGAAACACATCATGCAATCCACCGAAGTATGTCGATATAGCTTGCCGATATGCAGCTTCCCCGATTTGCTCGACCACTTCAAATGGACACAGATATCTTGGACTCAACTTCTTCAGACGTCGAATCCTGGATACGCCTTTGAAGGGCTTGATTTTCAAATATACCCAATCACCTACCGCAAACTCTACGTTCCGGTGCTTGGCATTGTAGTATTTTATTTGTCAATCCTGGGCTATGAGTAGCCTCTCTCGAATAGTACGTATGGTCGAGTTTGCTTCATCGACTTCATTACGATTATAAACTCTAGCTTCCCCTGCTTCTACCTAAGCTAAAGGAGTACGAAAATTTCGTCCATACAGAGCTTCATACGGTGCCATCCCGATGCTCGCTTGGTAGTTGATATTATAGGCAAACTCCACCATATAGAGATGATCTTCCCATCTCTTTCCAAAGTCTAGGGCGCACATCCGGAGCATATCCTCCATCGTCATGTTGGTCCGTTCAGTTTGGCAATCAATTTGGGGATGAAAGGTCGTACTGAATGTCAACTTCGTGACCAACCGTTGATGAACTAGCCTCCAGTCGTTTGATGTGAATCGCCCATCTCTATCACTTGTGATGCTTCGAGGAACACCGTGTAGCCGCACAATCTGCTTAACATATAATTTTGCCAAACTTTCCACCGAATCATCCCTCCTGTTCGGGAGGAAATGTGCCACTTTCGTTAGCCGATCAACAATCACCCAAATTGAATCATTTCCGCACTGAGATCTCGGCAACCCGTGCACGAAATCCATGGAAATATCGTCGAACTTCCATTCTGGAATCGGCAACGACTTCAAGTAACCGCCAGGCTTCCTGCATTCCGCCTTCACCATAGCACAGGTTTGGCATTTGGCCACATAATGAGCAACATCTTTCTTTAGCCCTGTCCACCAGAACAGCTTTTTCATATCCCTGAACATCTTTGTGCTCCCTGGGTGGATTCAGTACTTCGTATAATGCACTTCATACATAAGTTCTGCCCTCAATTTACCGAAATTCGGGATGCACAAACGGCCCTCCCTCCGTAGAAGACCGTCATCCCAGGAGAACTTGCCCACTGGCCAATCTTTAGCATAGCGTCGGAGGTCTTCATCTAGCCTCATTGCTTGTTGAATCCGGTCTGCAAGGTCACATTGCACCTCCGTCCAGTTCAAATAGGCATTGGCGGCGGAATTCTTGTCAACACAAGAATTTTTCATTTCTTCTAGCTCCTGGATGAGACGTTCATCATGCCTCTGCAACCAACTCGCCCTTGCCGGAGCTCTCCGACTCAAGGCATCAGCGACTACATTTCCCTTTCCGAGCATATAGTGAATCTCAAAGCTGTAGTCCCCAAGGAACTCCAACAACCTTCTTTGTCGCATATTCACGTACTTCTGCTCCAATAAATACTTTAGGCCCTTGTGATCGGTATAGATCTCCACCTTCACGACATAAAGATAGTGTCGCCACAACTTTAGTGCAAAGATAACCACCGCCAACTCTAAGTTGTGGACGGGATAGTTTCGCTCGTGCACCTTTAGCTGGCGAGAGTCATAAGCAATCACCTTCCCCTTTTACAGAAGAACGCAGCCTAAGCCGCTCCCCAAGGCATCACTATAGATTAGAAATCCATCTGTACCACATGGCAATGACAACACAGGCATCGTGGTCAACCGAACATTCAGTTCTTCAAAAGCTCGCGCGTACTCTGGCGACCAAACGAACTTCTTCTCTTTTCTCGTCAGCGTGGTTAGCGGTAAAGCGATCCGTGAGAAGTTTTCAACAAATCTTCGATAGTAGCCCACCAGTCCAAGGAAGCTCCTGACGTCGGCCACTGAAGACAACACTGAAAACTCCTGTATGGCCCTGATCTTTGATGGATCCACTGCTATGCCCGCTCCACTCACCACATGGCCTAGAAAAGCCACTGACGATAACCAAAACTCGCACTTCGAGAACTTGGCATAGATCTTATTCTGCCTCAAGGTATTCAACACCAACCGCAAGTGGTTCTCATGCTCGGCTTTCGATCGAGAGTAGACCAGAATATCATCAATGAACACAATCATGAACAGGTCCACATACTCTCGGAACGTGCGCTGCATCAAGTCCATGAAAACCAATGGCGCATTGCACAGCCCAAATGACATTACGTGAACTCATAGTGCCCGTAACGTGTTCGAAATGCGGTCTTGGGAATATCTCCTTCCCGGATCCTCAACTGGTAATAACCAGACTTCAAATACAACTTGGAGTAGACGGTCGATCCCACTAGCTGATCGAACAACTCCTCAATCCGTGGAATCAGATATTTATTCTTCTTTGACAGCTTATTCAGTTCGCGGTAATCAATACATAACCTGTAAACCGACGTCTTTCTTTTTCACAAAAGGTGAAGGGGTGCTCCAAGGTGACATGCTTGGGCGTATATACCCCTGCTCCAGCAATTCTTGCAGTTGGACTTTCAACTCCGCCATTTCCTTTGGCGCAACGCGATATGGCGAGCAGGCCACAGGTTTTGCACCTGGCACCAACTCAATCATGAAGTCAATCTCTCGCTGGGGTGGTAGCTCAGGGAGATCCTTGGGAAACACATCTGCAAACTCCGATACAATCAAAACATCGCTCCCACTGGCCTTAGGCTCCACAGCCTGAATTAGCGTGAAGTATAACTCCGCGACCATCCGAACAGCTTTGACAAATTGGAGTGCAGACATCAACGTCCCACCAACTCCTCGCATACCTGCAAACCTCGTTTACTGCTCGGTATTCTGGCCCAATGTGATCTCTTTGGACTGGCAATCAATCAAGGCATGCTGCTCCGCAAGCCAATCCATACCAAATATCACGTCGAATTCTGATATCGGCAATACAGATGCAGTAAAGCAGAAATCCCGACTTCCTATTTGCACTGCCACATCGCAAGCTTGATCCGCAAGCATCAAACAACCATTCGGCAACACCACCCTGACGCTATCTGTCTTTACACGACTAGGTATCCCAAGCCGTACTATGAACTCTTTAGACAGAAAATAATGCGACGCACCCGTATACAATAGTGCTTGTGCCAGCGTGTTCCGAATCATGACAAATCCCGTGCGAATCATGTCACACAAACAAGCCGCATACGCATAGGCAATAAACCAAGCATGCAAGCAATACAATATTCAAAAACTAAACTCATACCTGTGACGACGTCACTTTGCTTAATGGCCTCCTGCAGGCCAAGATTGTAGACCCAGGGCTGCGTCTGCAAGGCAGAATACTCCACGACTGCCTTTCCTATCTCCGCATATGACGCTCCCGCCTTCTTTTCACTCTTTGGCGTCACCCAACATTCACGGGCTATATGCCCTACCCGTCCATAATTAAAGCATGTATGAGTATCCGGCCTTGAGGTGGCCCCCGACGTTGCTCCCGATGCAACTGAAGAAGAAGCTTGTCCCGCCGTCTTGGGCCTCTTGCTCCATTTCTTCTTATAAAATGACTTCGCCGGTCGGGGCACCATAAATTCTGACTGTGTCACAGCCAAGGCCCTCTTCCCATGCACCCTCTTCATGTCTTTTTCCAGTGCGCACGCAGTGTCGAGCAATGCCTGGAAGCCTTAGTTCACCTAACTTGAAAGCAGGAACCTCAACTCATCCCACAGTCCTTCATAGAACCTATTTGTCTTCCTCTGCTCATCGACAAATATAGAACCCGCATACCGCCCCAAGCATGTAAGCTCATGCAGGTACGTTTCCACACTACCATCACCTTGCGTTAGCCTTTTGAATTCGTTCTCCTTGGCACTACGCTGTGCTGCCGGGAGGTGCTTTGCGAGGAAGAGTCTATGGAATTCCTTCATCGTCACTTGTGTAAATGGTCTCCTTGCCAAGTGATGTAGCTCAATCTCGTCCCACCATAAACGCGCCTCTCCTTCCAACAAGAAGGTGGCCAAGGTGACCTTCCGATGTTCCTCCGATCCAATCACCGTCATTATCCGCTTGACGCGCGATAACCAATCTTCTGCCTGCACAGGAGATCCCACTCCCGAGAACGTAGGCGGATGAAAGCTCATAAATTGCTTCAACTGCTTCTCAACTGCTCGAGGTTCAACATCCGCTATAGGTTCTGGCCTCGCCGCAACCTGTTCTGTCCTTACTGTCGGCTGTGCTTGCCCAATCGGCTTGGCTTGCATCATGACGAACAAAGTCACAGCAACTAATCGTACAGTTTTCGCAGATGGTGGAGGTGTAGGCACCTCGGCTGGTTCTGTACTTTCATCAGAACGCTGGGGCTCCGACTGCCCAGCTCCACTCCGTGTCACCTATTGGTGAACAAGACACACACATTAGCGACCGTGCACACGCAATCATAACAAGATAGGAACACGCAGGTTCCTCAAACACATATATTGGCATTCCTATAGTGGACATTCAGGAGTTCAATCGTATTAACTTGGGTCGCACAGACACGTGCTCACCACCCCACAAAAGAAGTCGACCATGACTTCGAAAAGGAAAGACCAAGACAGCTGATACCAAAAATATAACAACCCCATCTGTTTGAATAATATATACTAGAAGGTCCGGCCGGGGCCCCACAACATATACCACAAAACAGGCGGTGAAGCTACGGTACGATATCAGAGTAGCAGAGCGCACCCTAACACATTGCATTATAGTGGAAGCCTAACACTAAACTTGAACTCCACACCTGAATGTCCAACATATATAAGCTTCTCATTTATATATATACCATAGGAATGTTTTACATATACAAATAGTTGGCCTTATGGCCTTACAGGGCTTTCACAATAGTGGCCTCAACATTGGCGCATTACCTTCGAGGGCTAGCAGCAGCAACAACAAAGGCAGCAGGGACTTCTGCCCTTATGCGTCCCGCTCGGCTCTCCAACACCTGCACAAGGATAGCCCACCCAATGGTGGAAAACAGAGGCAACGGTCAGCATTCAGCTGACCAAATTATAACGACCCTACCACTCATGTCCATTTGTTGGTTGATGCAATCCATTCGGGACAGGCTAGGGCAATTGACCAAACTAGGGTTAGAGTTGACTCTAGTTAACCTGATCTCTTTGATTGACCACAAATGTGATATTAGGGAACTAAAGGGCCCTTATAAGATTGAAAGTGGTATGGTGGGGTCAAGTAGTCAAGTTGGGATCCAAAATTCAACCCTAGACTAGGTGACCATAAATTCTATTTGCAGACCAAGGTGATTTCACCTATTTACCTAGGCACTCCTTGTCCTCGTGGTCTTCTTAGAGCTTTGTCATAACCTAGTCATGACAAAAACTTCCTAGGGGTATGTGATAGTACGTTTTGCAGTAAAAAATATTAGGGTATTTTCGGGTATTTAAAGCACAAATCATGTCTTGTAAGTGCTTATATTCACCTCCTTTTGTGTATATTATTGTCATTAATTCGTTTTCGGCTTTTTGCAGGTTTTCATGGTGAAAGATATAGTACCTAAAACACCTAGAGGGGGGGGGGGGGTGAATAGGTGACCAAATTCTTTTTGACTTTTTATGGCAGCAATCAGTTTTTAACACAGAATTTAAACTACTATTACACAGCTATCACACAACATTCACAGCAAACCACAGCACACAGAAGACACACGGTTTTATAGTGGTTCCCCAAGGTTTGGGTACATCCACTTTCCCCCTTCGCCTATCTAGCAGTGTACTAGATTCGGCCAAACTTCTCCACTATCTCAGAACCCAAAACAGGATCCTACACCTCAGGCCCAAGGCCCTACAACTCAGCTTTTCCACAAAGCCTACACTCAGCCACAAAGGCCTACACTCAGCCACCAAGGCCTACACTCAGCCACTAAGGCCTACACTCAGAGATTTCAGTCTCCTACACTCAGGCTCTCAAGCCCTACACTCAGCCTTTATAATTGCAGGCTTATAAGACTCAGATCCAAAGGATCCTACAAAGTAAACTGAATACAAAAGTATATACTCAACAACTCAGAGAATAGAGAGATGAGATGTGAGTTTCTTGATCAGTTCTTGGAAGAACTCAGCTGAAATCAATCTGACTTAGCTTTCTTCAAAGCTTCTTGAAAGTAGAACTCAATAAGATTGGCTCCTTCTGCAGTTGATCCTTGATCTCTGCTACTTAAGATTCAGAATAAATCTGAACCCTTCTTCTCAGTCTGGTTCCAACAACTGATTTCTTGGATGAAGCTCTCTCTCTCCAACTTCTTAGATCTTCACTTGAAAGCTAGATCTTCTTGTGTGTTTCTCTTTTGAATGATCACTTGAACCACTTCATCAATCTAAATCTGTCGACAGTGTAAGCCTATTTATAGGCCTTCTTCATAGTAACCGGCTGGTCCGGTTCATAACTGTCTTCTAACAACTCTGACAGGTGCAGTAGACCGGCTGGAATGGCAGCTGTCAAGTCATCCAGTCAGTTCTTGAAAATTCTCTAACTATCTTTAAGTGTCGAGACTTTCTGTCTTTAAGTGTCGACACTTATAGACCAAGTGTCGACACAAGTTGTCTAAGTGTCGACACTAGTCTACAAGGTGTCGACACAACTCCTTATGTTGTAGATTTTGTATCTCGACACTACTTCTTCTTCATGTGTCGATACTGAAATTGAGTGTCGACAGAAGTACTTGTACTTCAGTATCTTGCTGAATTCTTCTAAGTGTCGACACAACACCTTTGTGTCGACACATCTTCATATGATGAATCTGTTAAGTGTCGACACTGCTTCTTGGTGTCGACACATGTCTTCAGTGTTGATACTTGTTGAGTGTCGACACATTGCTCTGGGTGTCGACACTTTCTTCTTCTATCGAGACTCTGGCTGAGTGTCGACACATTCCCTTAGTGTCGACACTTGTACTTAGAATATTTTGTTGAACTTTGCTGTTCTTTGCTAAGTGTCGACACAGCTCCTTGTGTCGACACTTTCTTCAAGTGTTGAGTCTTCAGCTAAGTATCGACACATTATTCTGGGTGTCGACACTTACTTCAAGTGTTGACTCTTCTGCTAAGTGTCGACATATTATTCTGGGTATCGACACTTACTTCAAGTGTTGACTCTTCTACTGAGTGTCGACACATTGTTCTGGGTGTCGACACTTGTACTTAGTTTCTGCAGACTTTTGCTGAGTGTCGACACAGCATTCAAGTGTCGACACTTTCTGGTGTAGACACAGTTTCACTGGGTGTCGACACAACTGCTAAGTGTCGACACAGCTTCACTGCACTCTTCTTCATTGAGTGTCGACACAGCTCCTTGTGTCGACACTTTCTGTCTGGTGTCGACTCAGCATCCCTGGTGTCGACACAATGACTCCAAGTGTCGACACTGCTTGCTTGGGTGTCGACACAAGTCTTCTTAAGTGTCGACACTTTCTCTCTGGGTGTCGACACATGGACTTAGAAACTTTTTCTTCTTTCCTGCAAATATTTAACCTGCACATGTAAACTCAAAATACATCAAATACATTTTGATGTATATCATTGAGTTGGGTGAGGCTTCTTCAAATCAGGTACATTTAGACCAATGTACCCAACAATCTCCCCCTATTTGGAGAAGTCATAACCCTTAGTCAATGATATACACCATTCATAATAAAATTACAAAATGATGTAAAGCAGGATTATATATAGCAGAGCAAACATAAACATGTATGAAACAAACATGTTCACATAGATTGCATCACAAAACAATTATGAAATAAATTTAACACATAGCAAATTTATTACACAACACATTGTTCCAATACTTTGTCATATTCATATTTCAAAAAGTTTACAGAATGTTTTATATCAAAAGATTACATAGTAAACTTTTAAGAAAATTCTAATTCTATTTCTGTTCAGGCTCCTTGATCACTATTCATTTGCCAGCTTGTACTTTGGCTTGAACAGGAGCTTCAGCAACTTCAGCATCAGCATGCTTCTTGCCTTTCAAGTCCTTCTTCTTAAGTTCCTCAGCCTTAATCTTTTGCCTTTCAAAATAATGATAAGGCTTTGGAAAGTACTTGCTAGGCTCCTGGGCAGTAGGAGGTAGCTTTCCCATCTTGGCCTTTCTTCTATATTGGACAATTGCCTCCTGCCTTGTCTCATGTTTTCTCCATTCAGCCTCAGAAAACCATTTGTTCCTGTCTTGAATGTTATCTTTTGCAGCTTTCCAGGCAGTCAAAATGATATTTCTTGAGGTAGGGCTCCACTGCTCAAATTCTGGTCTTTGTTCAGCTTGCTCCCTGAACCTCTTCTTAGACAATCTAGTCTCTTCTTCTTTCTGCAGTGCTTCTTGCATAGCTTCAGATATAGGCTGAACAACTTTCTCTATAATTACATTGTCCTTACCCCCAGGTGGGCTATACATGGACTGTATGTCAGCATGAATCATGTCAAAATCTGGAGGAGGGTAGATGACTTGAGCCACTTCAGGTTGCTCCCCTCCTAGATATGCAGGATGAATGCCAGATTCAGAAACATTGTCATCATCACAAAGAGGAGGATAACCAAGAGTTGCTCTGATAGAGTTAGATATCCACTTAGCATGATCAGAGCTTGCCTTGACTAACACTCTCTCCCCCTTTATGACTTCTCTTTCTATATGATCTCTGACATCATCTTTCTGAAATCTCACTTGATTATCCAAATAATTTACTCCATCTTTAAAGAAAGGTTTTAACAGTTGGAGTTTGTCAGTGATCAACTTTTGAGAATCTTGGATAGCATTCTTAAGAGCAGTAATTTCTTCTAGGAATACTTTGTCAAAATCTGCCTTTGCTGTAGCAGGAGTCTGCCCAGCAGCTAGATTCTTCAGTTCTATGACTATTGCATTGTGAGATGCAGTCAAATTATCATTCATCCTAATTTGATTTTCAAGTACATATCCTTGCTTGACTGCAAAGTCATCAACTTGTGCTTTTATCTTCTCCTGGTGTGTAGCCAAGTACACCACTGCATTCCCTCCCTTGTGGAAGCAGTCTGTCATCTCCTTCTTATTGAGATTCATCTCAAATCTTATTGACTTGATATCCTGGGCCAGATCAAATTGGAGAGATTTGTGCCCCTCATCTACATACTTTTCAATGTCTGGCATGTGCTCATCCAGCTTGACTTGCATTGCAACCATTAAAGCACTATAATCCACAGTTGGAGCTGGCTGTGATATAGGCTGTGGAGTAACAGTTTGGAGAGCCTTCTTGTAACTTTGGCTTCTTCTTCTGAATACTTGAAACTTTCTTTTCTTGGCCCTTGAAGCTTCCTCATCTTCAGATCCAGATGTACTTGCTATATCTACCCTTTCCTTAGCTAGCTCCTTCTGTACTTCTGGTGCTTTCTCAGTCTCTTTTCTTTCAGGCTCTTCATCAATTGGCAGTTGCTCCCCCTCAACTGGAGCATTCTCCCCCTCAGCAGCAGCAGTTTCCTTGTCAAAATCTGCTTGATCCAGATTTAGAAATAAATCTTCCATGGTATACTCTTGTGGAGAATGAGCTGGAGAAATTCTGGGCTCATCTACCACTGGATAAGATACAAACTGAGCTGAAACAGAAGTGTCTTCCATGACAACTCCTGGAACTTGACTATCAGTCTGTGGTTGCTGATAAACATCAGACAAATCAGTATCTTCTAAAGGAAAATCTAAAGCATTAAGCTCAGTGATTACCTCTAGGATAATGTTGGTTGCTTGCTCACTCTCAAGTGGAGTGGGCTCTTCCACAACTAGTGGCTCCCCCTAGATATGATCCTTGTGTATGGGGCTAGCTTGAGGTAGCTCCCCCTGGATTTCAGCAACATCTTGAGGAGCTGGAGACTTTACAGCAGTTCCTTCCTCATGCTCATCAGGTGTGAAGACCACATGTTCTTCACTTTCAGAACTGCTAGTGGAAACTTGTGCCACTGGAGCAGTGTTCCTCTTCTTCTTCAGTGGAGTTGCTTTCTCAGAGGTTATCTTCTCAGGGGTTGGCATCTCTTTAGACAACACCCTGTCCCATCTGGAGAATATTCTCAAATCCATCTTTCTCATATGGTTTATTTTGCTGCCAGCTGCTTGATGCATAACCTCTGGTATAGTACCAGCTAGGTATAGACTTATGATCCTGCCCAGATTTGGCTTCTTCAAGCTTTCCTTGATCTTCTCAAGAATTATCACAAACCAATCTGTTTGCAAAGTGAAGATGATCCTTGTCATAATACTGAACATAGAGGCAGATACCCTATCATGCCCTCCAGGTTTGCTTAGGATTACTTTGCCTACAATTTCAGAGAGGAATTTCCCCTGGCTATTCATTCCCTTCCTGTTATACACAGATCCTATTTTCATTTTAGAATCTAGACCACACCATGTCAATGCTTCTCTTGTCTTAGAAGCAGTTACTTCATCCTCTTCCTTAGTTCTTGGTAGATGTAGAATCTTCCTCAAGCTCTTAGGTGATACCTTCACCTTCTCACCATGAACCCTGGATTTGATCTTGAATCCAGTTTCGTCTACCTTAGCTCCATTGAGGAATTCCAGTACCTCTTTCTTCCATATTTTAGTAGGTTCTGAAATAAGATATTCTAACCCTGAGTCGGCAACTAGGGTTACTACTGTCTTGATCTCTAGGTCTGCATCATCAAAATCATTGCGCACCAGCTCGTAGCCTTCGTTGACGTTCTCCTCAAGCTTTGGCGCCATTAGGGTTTGAAGAATTTGTCTTGAGAGAAGAGAGGTGTCGACACAGTAGTTTGTTCTCGAAACTTTTGAAAGCGTGTCGACAGACAAAGGCAAAATCCTATTTATACATTTCTAGGTTTGAAGATGAAAAGGCGGGCAACTAACTTAAATTGTGTCGACACTGGCAATAAGTGTCGACACTGACTTATAATGTCTCGACACATAAGTGTCGACACAAGTTTAGTCAACAGATTATATGTGTCGACACTTGTTTATGTGTCGACACCACTTAACCCGACACATAGTCGAGACTTTACTTAGATAATTCTGAGTAAACACTATGTGTCGATACTACCTTGGTTGTGTCGACAACAACTTATCATGTGTCGACACTAATATTCTGAAGTGTCGACACCAACTTCCTAGATGTGTCGACACCTTTTCCCTGAAGTGTCGACGCCACTTTTCTGTTTCGACACAGAGATATCTGTGTGTCGACACCTTTTTACTTAGCCATTTCCAATTCTATAAACTTACTCTAAGTTTATCATTCCTAGTTCAATTTTAAACCTATTGAACTTAGCTTCTTCTAGGGGCTTAGTATACATATCAACAAGTTGATTATCAGTTTTAACATATTCTAGTAAAATATCTTCTTTCTCTACATGCTCCCTAAGAAAATGATATTTTATCTCAATATGTTTAGTTCTACTATGGGAAACAGGATTATGTGCAATTGAAATAGCACTTGTAGAATCACAAAAGAGTGGAGTTCTACTTACCTGAAATCCATAGTCCTCAAGCTGATGTTGTATCCACAGAAGTTGAGCACAGCAACTTCCTGCAGCCACATACTCTGATTCTGCAGTGGAGATAGCCACACTTGTTTGCTTTTTGCTACTCCAAGAAATCAATCTTCCACCTAGGAATTGACAGGTTCCAGTAGTGCTTTTTCTATCTTCTTTGCATCCTGCAAAGTCTGCATCTGAATAACCTGTTAGATCAAAATCCCCATTCCTAGGGTACTAGAGGCCTAGATATGGAGTGCCCTTTAAATATCTCAATATCCTTTTGACTGCTGTCAAATGAGACTCTTTAGGGCAGGCTTGATACCTTGCACAGACACATGTAGCATACATTATATCTGGTCTACTTGCAGTCAAATATAGTAGGGAGCCAACTATCCCTCTATACAAAGACTCATCTACAGGTTTCCCTGCATCATCCTTGCTAAGAGACATACTTGACCCCATAGGAGTCTTCATGGTACTGGATGAATCCATACCATACTTCCTTATGAGTTCTAGGGTGAACTTGGACTGACATATGGATAATCCATTCACAGTCTGTCTTACTTGGAGACCCAAGAAAAACTTTAGCTCTCCCATATTACTCATCTCAAATTGACTTTGCATAAGTTTTGTAAACTTTTTGCCAAGGCTGCTTTCAGTAGACCAAAATATAATGTCATCTACATATATTTGGACTAGTATAACTTTGCCTCTAGATTTCCTAAGGAATAGAGTCTTATTTATTTTCCCCCTTGTGAACTTATTCTCAATGAGGAAACTAGACGGGGTTTCATATCAAGCCCTAGGGGCTTGCTTTAACCCATATAAAGCTTTCCTAAGTCTATAGACATGATTAGGTAAAGTTGAATCAACAAAACCTGATGGCTGTTCCACGTAGACTTCCTCTTTAAGATTACCATTCAGAAATGCTGACTTGACATCCATTTGGTAAACTTTAAATCCTTGAAAGGCTGCATAGGCCAGGAACATCCTTATGGCTTCCAGTCTGGCTACTGGAGCAAAGGTTTGATCAAAGTCAATACCTTCTTCCTGCCTATATCCTTTAGCAACCAATCTTGCTTTGTTCTTAATGATGACACCTTGTTCATCCAACTTATTCCTGTAGATCCACTTGGTTCCTATTATATTGTGGTCTTTGTGTTTAGGAACAAGTTCCCAGACCTTGCACCTCTTGAACTGATTCATCTCTTCTTGCATTGCTTCAGTCCATTGTGGATCTAGAATGGCTTCTTCAAACTTCTTTGGTTCAACTTGAGATATAAAACTGGAGTAGATTGCTGTATTCAGATTTCTGCTCCTTGTTTGTACCCCTTGTCTTGGATCACCAATGATCTGCTCTACTGGATGATCTCTAAGATGCCTATTGGCTAGAGGCATCCTGACTTCTGGTTGAACCTCCTCAGTTCCTTCATCTTGCTGCACTCCTTGTACTTCTTCTGCATTAGGTACATGTAGTACTCCCCCTGGACAGCAGCCACTATCTTCTACTTGGTGTCTTGCAGCAGGTTCTTCTTCTATAGTAAGCTTGTCCAACTTCTTTGTTATACCTGTGGAGCTGCATACACTACTAGACAACTCATTGTTAATAAGTTTAGTCTCATCAAATACTACATGTACAGATTCTTCTACAACTTGTGCAGACAAGTTGTAGACTCTATAAGCCTTACTATTGTTGCTGTACCCAACAAAAATTCCCTCTTGGGACTTGGCAGCAAACTTAGTCAAGTAAGACTTTTCATTGTTAAGTATGAAGCATTTGCAACCAAAGATCCTGAAGTAGGATAGGTTTGGTTTCCTGCCTTTCACAACCTCATAGGGGGTCTTGTTGAGGACTTTAGTAATGGTAGCCCTATTAATAACATGGTATGCAGTATTAACTGCTTCAGCCCAGAAATATTCTGGTAGTGATGTATCACTTAACAGGGTCCTACCTGCCTCAATCAAGGTTCTATTCTTCCTCTCAGCAATGCCATTTTGCTGAGGTGTTCTTGGTGAAAAAAACTCTTGAAATATCCCAAATTCTTCACATAGTTTTGTCATGTTATCAGACTGAAACTCTGTACCATGGTCACTTCTTATTTTGACCACTGTACTATTAAGTTCATTCTGAATTTGTCTAACAAAGCTATAGAAGACATTGGGTGTTTCAGATTTCTGTCTTAAGAAGAACACCCAGGAAAACCTTGAGTAGTCATCTACAACTACAAAGGTATAGACCTTCCTACCTAGGCTGTGAACTGGCATTGGACCAAAGAGATCCATATGCAAGAGGTATAAACAACTCACAACATCTTTGTTTTCTATGCTTCTAAAGGTGGATCTAGTCTGCTTGACCTTTTGACAAGCTGAGCAAATACCATCTTTAACACACTTAACTTGAGGACCATTCCTCACTAACTCTTTGCTAAAGAGTTTGTCAATTGTCTTGTAGTTTAGATGAGCTAGCCTCTTGTGCCATTTGACATAATGAGAGACTTTCTCATCTGCTACAAGACACACTTGAGAACCATTGGTCTCACACATAATGTCTAGGCAGTAGACATTCCTCTTTCTATAACCTGTCAAAATGATCTCTTGATCATTTGACCTCTTGATATGACAACCATCCTTAACAAATGAGATGTTATATCCTACATCACTTAATTGACTTATACTAATTAGGTTGTGTTTCAAACCTTTAACATAAGCCACTTGAGTATTGGTAACTAAGTTACTAGAAATGTTACCAAACCCTTTGATGATTCATTTTTCAGAACCACCAAAGGTGACTTTAGGACCATCTTTGATTGAAGTGTAGTACTTTAGCAATTCCCTTGTTCCAGTCATATGTTTGGAACATCCACTGTCTAAGTACCATATAGGGGCATGGCCACTTGGACTAACCTGCAAAATAGATTAATGAACCTTAGAACCCAAATAATTCTTGGGTCCTTGGTACTTGTTAGTTTGCATCCTGACAAGGCTACCTGCTGGTTTTCCAACAGGCAGTTTGCTACTCACTTTGGCACTAGCATTGTGCCAACAGTCCATTGCATAGTGGCCAACCTTGCCACAGCACCAACACTCAAACTTATTGTACCTTTGCTTAGGTACTGTCTTTGCTGTTTTATCCACAGCTGGCTTGTTGAGTGTTGGGGCTTTGCCCTTGGACTTGGACTTGGACTGAACAGTCCTTGCAGGTCTAGTAAACCCTAGTCCAGCTTTACCTTTGTGATGAATAAATTCATCAATTATGGGTAAAACAGACTTTGGTTTAGAAAACCTAGCAACTAAGTCCTTCTCCTTCTGAAGATTAATCTCCAGACTCTTGATTTGATCATTTCTAAATGATATAGTTACCATTTGAATCATAGTTATGTGCTTCAATCTGGCTATCTCATTTAGTTTTTGATCAAACAACTTCTCAAAATCAGTTGCAGCAGCTTTGAGAATAGCAATTTCCTTTGCCTGACTTTTGGCTAGGGACTTGCTCTTCTTATAAGCTTGCAACAGAACTCTATATTCATCTATCAACTGATGAATATCTTCTTTAGACTCAGATGCACTCTCATCATTTGATGAGGATGAATCTGATTCTGTACTAGCACAAGAAACTGAACTTAAAGTTGAACTTTGTACCTTACTAGGTCCTGGCTGCTCCAGGATTTTGTCATTTTCAGCCAATGCCATCAGTCCTTGGCACTGACAGTCTTCTTGTTCATATATAGAATTCATAATCTGCATGAACACTTCTTCTTTTTCCTCAGCAAACAGCCCTATATATGCCTCAACATCTGACTCAGTTTCTGAAGAAGAGATATCTGACAGGGTCTTGTCCTTTTTGACAATAAAAGACTTCTCCTTCTTGCCCTTGTATTGAGTCCTTTTCTTGTCACTAGACTCCTTCCTCTTCTCTGGACAGTCTGCAATGACATGTCCTTGTCTATTACAGTAATAACACACAATTTTTGATAGTGTAGCTTTGCTAGACTTGGACTTTTTCTTGTCTTTCTTTGAAGACTTCTTTTTCTGATAAGAGTCTTCCTTTCCCTGTGATGTAGAAGGCCTTGTCCTCCACTGTTTCTTCTTTATGAATTTCTGAAAATGTCTTGTGAAGGCAGCAAAGTCCTCATCACTTTCACTGCTTTCAGATTTTGTGCTGACTGACTCATCTGACTCAGATTCAACTACCTTTGGTGGTGGAGTTGGTGACTTACTCCTGTACTTTCTGGGGGCTTCTGATTTAAAGGCCACTGTTCTTTCCTTGTGTTCATTTCTTGTGGATTTCTCCTCTTCTTTCCTCACTAGCAACTGCATTTTATAGGACAGCAGTTTGCCAAATAGAGTTGGTGGAGGAATTTCTGCTAACTTAGCCATTTCTCTAATGACACAGATCTTGGTGTCCCAATCTTTTGTTAAGGACCTTAGAAACTTATCATTGAGTTCATAATTACTGAACTCTCTGCCATAGGACATGAGTTCATTCACTATCCTGTAGAACTTCTTGTAGCACTCAGTTATGCTATCACCCTTTCCTTGTCTAAAACTTTCATACTCTTGATTTAGCAAGGATTTTCTGTCTTGCCTAACTTCTTCAGAACCTTCCATATACACAATAAGAGTATCCCACATCTCTTTGGATGTCTTACAGTGTATCGGATTATGAAAAGTTGCATCATCTATGGCACTAACTATGATGTTCTGAGCCCTCTTATCCATAGTGGCTAGAACTATTTCATCCTTTGTCATTTCAGAGAAATCCTTTGGTGTTCTCTGATTAGCATCTAGGACTGACACCTTCATGGGCACATATGGCCCTTCCTTTACTGTGATATAAATCCTAGGGTCTGAGGCTTCCATAAACAGCCTCACCCTTTCCTTCCATATGCCAAAGATTTCCTTCCTACATATGGGTAGCTTCATGGATCCCAATTCCTTGTGATTTTCAGTGGAACCCATAGTTCTTGATTTTCTTGATTCTGTTATTGACTTAGACTGAATCTACCAACAGGATCTACTCAGACAGTTATGTCCTTTTTTGAGTAACCTGGCTCTGATACCATTTGAAAGATATAGTACCTAAAACACCTAGAGGGGGGGGGGGTGAATATGTGACCAAATTCTTTTTGACTTTTTATGGCAGCAATCAGTTTTTAACACAGAATTTAAACTACTATTGCACAGCTATCACACAGCATTCACAGCAAACCACAGCACACAGAAGACACATGGTTTTATAGTGGTTCCCCAAGGTTTGGGTACATCCACTTTCCCCCTTCGCCTATCTAGCAGTGTACTAGATTCGGCCAAACTTCTCCACTATCTCAGAACCCAAAACAGGATCCTACACCTCAGGCCCAAGGCCCTACAACTCAGCTTTTCCACAAAGCCTACACTCAGCCACAAAGGCCTACACTCAGCCACCAAGGCCTACACTCAGCCACCAAGGCCTACACACAGAGATTTCAGTCTCCTACACTCATGCTCTCAAACCCTACACTCAGCCTTTATAATTGCAGGCTTACAAGACTCAGATCCAAAGGATCCTACAAAGTAAAATGAATACAAAAGTATATACTCAACAACTCAGAGAATAGAGAGATGAGATGTGAGTTTCTTGATGAGTTCTTGGAATAACTCAGCTGAAATCAATCTGACTTAGCTTTCTTCAAAGCTTCTTGAAAGTAGAACTCAATAATATTGACTCCTTCTGCAGTTGATCCTTGATCTCTGCTACTTAAGATTCAGAATAAATCTGAACCCTTCTTCTCAGTCTGGTTCCAACAACTGATTTCTTGGATGGAGCTCTCTCTCTCCAACTTCTTAGATCTTCACTTGAAAGCTAGATCTTCTTGTGTGTTTCTTTTGTGAATGATCAATTGAACCACTTCATCAATCAAAATCTGTAGACAGTGTAAGCCTATTTATAGGCCTTCTTCATAGTAACCGACTGGTCTGGTTCATAACTATCTTCTGATAACTCTGACAGGTGCAGTAGACCGGCTGGAATGGCAGCTGTCAAGTCATCCAGTCAGTTCTTGAAAATTCTCTAACTGTCTTTAAGTGTCGAGACTTTCTGTCTTTAAGTGTCTACACTTATAGACTAAGTGTCGACACAAGTTGTCTAAGTGTCGACACTAGTCTACAAGGTGTCGACACAACTCCTTATGTTGTAGATTTTGTATCTCGACACTACTTCTTCTTCATGTGTCGACACTGAAATTTAGTGTCGACACAAGTACTTGTACTTCAGTATCTTGCTGAATTCTTCTAAGTGTCGACAAAACACCTTTGTGTCGACACATCTTCATGTGATGAATCTGTTAAGTGTCGACACTGCTTCTTGGTGTCGACACATGTCTTCAGTGTTGATACTTGTTGAGTGTCGACACATTGCTCTGGGTGTCGACACTTTCTTCTTCTGTCGAGACTCTGGCTGAGTGTCGACACATTCACTTAGTGTCGACACTTGTACTTAGAATATTTTGTTGAACTTTGTTGTTCTTTGCTAAGTGTCGACACAACTCCTTGTGTCGACACTTTCTTCAAGTATTGAGTCTTCAGCTAAGTGTCGACACATTATTCTGGGTGTCGACACTTACTTCAAGTGTTGACTCTTCTGCTAAGTGTCGACACATTGTTCTGGGTGTCGACACTTACTTCAAGTGTTGACTCTTCTGCTGAGTGTCGACACATTGTTCTGGGTGTCGACACTTGTACTTAGTTTCTGCAGACTTTTGCTGAGTGTCGACACAGCCTTCAAGTGTCGACACTTTCTGGTGTAGACACAGTTTCACTGGGTGTCGACACAACTGCTAAGTGTCGACACAGCTTCACTGCACTCTTCTTCATTGAGTGTCGACACAGCTCCTTGTGTCGACACTTTCTATCTGGTGTCGACTCAGCATCCCTGGTGTCGACACAATGACTCCAAGTGTCGACACTGCTTGCCTGGGTGTCGACACAAGTCTTCTTAAGTGTCGACACTTTCCCTCTGGGTGTCGACACATGGACTTAGAAACTTTTTCTTCTTTCCTGCAAATACTTAACCTGCACATGTAAACTCAAAATACATCAAATATATTTTGATGTATATCATTGAGTTGGGTGAGGCTTCTTCAAATCAGGTACATTTAGACCAATGTACCCAACACATGGCTTTCATCCAATTTTTGTGGTTACACGCCCCAAGGTCACACCCTACCCGGGCGTGTACCTAGGTCGCGTAACCAAGAGGAATGAAGCTACCGGTCTGAAACTGCATTCTTTGAAAACTCTGTGTTCACGCCCTCTATCACGCCCGTGTAACACCTACACGGGCATGTTGTAGAGGCGTGTCCCCAAGTTCCGAGGAATCGCCGCAGCATGATCTTTTCCCGCTCCACCGTCGCACTGAATGTGTCATACCCGCCTTTCAAGCCCTGGTCGGGCGTGACATATGGGGGTGTAATTCAACTACGATGCCCGTCACCTCCATCATTCAATTTCAGCAAAAAAAAGTCGCACCGAATGTGTCATGCCCCAGGTACATGCCCGACCCGGGCGTGTAAGGGGGGCGTGACCGAACCCGAAAAACTCCTATAAATTGAGCCCATTTCCAAGGGTTCAGCATCCAGTTTTGGAGAGAGAGGGGAGGCTCTACCTTTTATTTTCTTGTAGCTTTCCATGCTTCTCCTCTCCCTCCTCATTTTAAGATTCTTAATCCTAGCTTAGTTTACTCTTTTTGTAGTAGCTCTTGTAATTGCTTCAGTAGCTTAATGTTAATGCTAGCCTTGTTCTTATTCCGTTACACTTGTAATCTTTTATTTCAAGTTGTAGCTCTCGTTTTACATTAATAAAAAGTGAACCTTTTCTTTGTTTTCTTAATGTTCTTCTACCATACTCTCTTCCTCCACTTCACCTTGAGTAACTAATCCTCATAGTACTCGATCTTGATGATCCGAGGATGAGTCGATCAGTTATGATACTCTAGCTCTCTTTCTCTTTTTAGAATTTAGACCTTCGATTTACTCTTAATTAATTTTGAATGGAACTATATTATCGATATATAGTCTTCATTTTTATTTTCATTCTTGGCTAGCCAAGAGGCCAATAATTTTAAGAGAGTGCTCAAGTGTAAAGAGAGTTGCACGCACTTCTCGAGAGAGAGTGACATAAATCTACTGGATTGGAGTCAAATCCAATAGTGGGGTTCACTACTTAAAGCGAGAGTTAGGTATTCGGATACGGGACGAGAGTTCGGCTAGATCCCACTAACCTTAGTTGGGCACTTCTCTGAGAGGAGCGTGTTCAAGCTTCGGGAACCCCCATGGCCAAGGTTTCTTTATTTTATTAAGTTAAAGTTTGTTATTGCAGTATTGATTAATTTTGCCGAAGAAATTCAAGATCAAGTACTACCGCTTAATCATCGTTTAGCCTTTCTCTTATTTGCAAGTAAACTTGCTCACTTCTCTAATTTAGTAACCAAGCCCAAAACAAATTTTATTTGATATAATAATAGTAACTCCTTGAAGTAAAAATACTCAAATCTACCCGGGTAATATGACCTTGATATTGAACTTAATATCATATACTCTATGCGAAAAGGTACACTTGCCTTCATAGAATATAGAATCGGAGAACATCTCACAACTACATTTTCACCTTCTCCTTCCTTAACTTTGTCTTCTCCACATATAACTCATTCTCCGCACGTAATTTTTATATTAAGTTTTTGGTGTCGTTGCTGGGGAGTCTATGTTTTCATATTTCGAAAAGAGGATAGATATTAATTTTATCATTTTTCCTTTTTTTCTCTCGCTCACTTATTAGTTTTTCTCTCTATCTCTCCCCAACCTTTCTTTCTTTTTAAGTGTATGACCCGAGAAAGCTCTTCGATTATTCCTTTTGACCCTGAGAAAGAGTGCACCGCTTTATGTCTCCTCCGTTCTCGTGATCAGAAATCGCATTTAAGCATCGAAGAGTCGATCAGGGACACTGCCACAGAAACAATGGATCTTAATCCGCCCAACCCAAATGAGGCCCATCAAAGGATTATGTCCTATTATGCGCGGTCGAACCTGGAGGGCACACAATCAAGTATTTTCCGCCCCACAGTGGCAAACAAAAACTTTGAGATCAAGTCCAGCATCATCCAAATGGTGCAGCAGTCGATGACCTTCGATGGCCTCCCGGACGAGGATCCAAATTGCCACATCGTGAATTTTCTCGAAATCTGTGATACTTTTAAGATCAATAGAGTCTCAGATGACGCCATTCAATTACGTCTCTTCCCCTTCTCTTTGCGGTCAAAGGCCAAGAAGTGGCTGAGCTCTCTTCCTAGAGGGTCCGTCACTACGTGGGCCGATATGGCGGTGAAATTTCTTACCAAGTACTTCCAACCTGCGAAGACCGCCAAATTGCGTACAGATATTGCATCCTTCATGCAAATAGAATCGGAGACTCTCTACGATATGTGGGAGCACTTTAAGGAGCTATTGCGAAGGTGCCCACACAACGCGCTTCCAAACTGGCAATAAGTGCAAAAATTTTATAACGGCTTAAATTCCTTAACAAGGCAAATGATCGACGCGGCCGCAGGGGGAATGCTAAATAACAAAACCCCCGAGGCTGTTTAGGAGCTTTTTGAGGAAATGGCTATGAATTCATATAAATGGAATGCGCCCCGCATGCGGGCTAACAAACCGGCGGGAGTCTTTGAAATCGACGCTACCTCGAATATTGCCCTCCAAGTTCAACGCTTAACAAAGCAAGTGGCGGGGATGACTGCATCCTCCGCCACTCCTCCTTGGCTTAATAATTATAATAATTACGCTATAATATAAGAGCAGGTTGATTTCATGGGAAACGCTCCTCGGCCCTCCTATAACCCAAACAATGCACCGTACAATAACACTTACAATGCGTGTTATAGGAGCCATCCGAATTTCTCATGGAGCAACCAAGTAAACGCTCAATGCCCTCATAACCCTCCTCATAATCATAACCCAGCATTCAATCTAGCTCCCCCCTTAAATTTAAATCCACCTGGTTTCCAACAGCAACAGGAAAAGCCCCCTTCACTTGAAGAGGTCTTTGCCGAATACGTTGCTACAAATGAAACGAATATCAGGAATATTACCGAGACCATCAAACACTTGGAAAACCAAGTGGGCTAGCTAGCAAAGATAATCTCTGAGCGGCAACAAGGAGCTCTGCCAGGCAATACCGAGCAAAATCCAAGAGAAAGTGCAAACGCCATTACCCTCCGTAGTGGAAAAGAAGTTGTTTTACCAAGAGAACCCATGGTACCTCTCTCTTCTCCTCCACCTCCTCCTGTTATTTTAGCTTCAAATTTGCCTACTATGCTTGCGCCGCACGCTTCTAGCTCAAATTTACCGTATCCGTCTAAGCTTAAAAATGAACGCGCTGAAGAAATTTATAAAAAATTTTTAGAAATTCTAAAACAAATTCATATAAACGTACCGTTCTGCGAGGCTATCTCTCAAATACCGAAATACACGAAATATCTCTAGGAGCTACCATCAAATAAGAAAAAGCTCGAGGATATTTCACATATTTCCTTAAATGGAGAATGCTCCGCGGTTGTGCTCAACAAATTACCCCACAAAGTGAATGACCCAGGAAGGTTCTCCATCCCATGCCTATTAGGTAATTCGTTCGTCAAACATGCGTTGTCGGACTTGGGAGCAAGCATAAATCTCATGCCTTTTTCGTTGTTTAAGAAATTAGGTCTAGGATCTCCGAACCCCACTCATATGAGCATTCAGCTAGCCGATATTTATGTGAAGTGTCCAGTAGGGATTGTGGATGATGTCTTGGTCAAGGTGGACAAATTCATCTTTCTGGTGGATTTTATCATCCTAGACATCTAAGAGGATGCTGATGTACCACTGATACTCGGCCGCCCCTTCCTTGCTACCTCCCTCTCTATTATTGATGTTAGTGATGGAAAGCTCCTCCTTCGGGTTGGAGATGATGAAATCACTTTCAGCATTAATCACTCAATGCGTAACACCCAAGAGCACGATGTTTCCTGTTTTTATCTAGAGGAATTCTTCAAAAATTAATTTTCTGCACGTTTTGAATTATTTCCTTCATCAGTTGATGATTCTCTTATCACTGAGCTCTTCTGCTTAGAAGAGGTCTCTCGCACTACCCTCCCCAAATCGCTTCCCATAGACACCATAAAATTCAAAACATCTTACGAGGAACCACCCATCTTGTTGCTTACCAAACTCCCACCTCATCTGCAGTATCACTTCCTTGAAAATGACTCTAAACTACCAGTTATTATCTCCTCAGATCTGAGCAACTCAAAAAATTCTGAGTTGACTCTAGTTTTACAAAGTCACCGCCACGCAATTGCGTGGCCGTTATCCGACATTAAGGGGATTAACCCATCATTCTGCACACACAAGATTTTCTTAAATAGTAATTCTCGTAGTACTATCCATCCCCAACGATGTTTAAATCCAAACATGAAGGTCATCGTGAAGGCTGGGGTTATTAAACTCCTAGACGCGGGAATTATCTACCCCATCTCCGATAGTACTTGGGTGAGCCCAGTACAAGTCGTGCCAAAGAAAGGCAGAGTCACGGTAGTGGCCAATGAAAATAATGAATTAATTCCATCTCGTACTATTACGGGTTGGCGGATGTGCATTGATTACCGCAAACTCAATGATGCCACCTGAGAAGACCACTCCCCGCTCCCCTTTATCGACCAAATTTTAGAACGTCTTTCCGGTCACTCCTTCTATTGTTCTTGACGGACTCTCGGGGTACTATCAAATCCCTATTTCACCAAAAGACCAAGAGAAGACTACCTTTACTTGTCCCTTTGGCACATTCGCTTACAGAAGGATGCCATTTAGTTTATGTAACGCGTCAGCTACATTTCAGCGATGTATGCTGGCGATATTCAACGAGTTGGTAGAAGAAGTGATGGAGGTATTCATGGACGACTTCTCAGTGTTTGGTAGTTCTTTTGAAAATTGTTTAAAAAATCACAAGCGCGTGTTGATTCATTGTGAGGAAACTAACTTAGCCCTCAACTGGGAGAAATGCCACTTTATGGTCCGAGAGGGACTGGTCTTCGGCCATAAGATTTCAGGCAAGGCGATCGAGGTCGACCGGGCCAAGATTGAAGTTATTGAAAAACTCCCCCCTCCAACAAATATTAAAGACATTCGTAGTTTTCTTGGGCACGTGGGGTTTTATCGGCGTTTTATCCATAATGTTTCCAAAATTGCGAAGCCGATAACCCATCTTCTCGAGAAAGAGTCAACATTCATTTTTAACAATGATTGTCTTCTTGCATTCAATTTAATAAAAGAAAAATTAGTAAACTCTCCGATTCTAGTTGCTCCGGATTGGTCGCTTCCTTTCGAAATCATGTGCGATGCTAGTGATACTGCAGTAGGCGCGGTCTTAGGCCAACGGGTGGATAAATTCTTCCACCTGATTTATTATGCAAGCAAGACACTCACGTCTGCACAGGCCAACAACACCACCACCGAGAAAGAGCTCCTAGCAATTGTCTTTGCCTTCGATAAGTTTAGGTCTTATATCACCCTCTCCAAAGTAATCGTCTTCACGGATCACTCAGCCCTTCGTTTTTATTAAGCAAAGCGGACGCCAAGCCCACCTTTTGTGATGGATCCTCCTCTTGGAGGAGTTTGATTTAGAGATTCGGGACAAAAGGGGGGCCAAACATTTGGCGGCCGACCATTTATCACATTTAGAAAACCCCGACAACGAAATATTAGTGGAAGCCGACATTAACGATAAATTCCATGAAGAGCGCCTCCTCGCTCTAGAAAATTCAAAAGATTATCTCGTGCCCTGGTTCGCCGACTTTGCCAATTATTTAGTGGCTCGGGTCTTACAAAAGGAGTTCTCAAGTCAGAAAAAGAAGAAATTCTTTTCTGACTTAAAGAATTACTTTTGGGAAGACCCTTTCTTATTCAGAGTCTATGCGGATCAGGTAGTGCGGCGTTGCATATCGAGTGAGGAAGGAGTCCAAATAATGGGGTATTGCCACGAGGGACTGACGGGTGGTCATTATCAAGCGAACTGCACCGCAAGAAAGGCGTTGGAGGCGGGATTTTATTGGCCCATGTTATTCAAATATGCTCACACCCTGATGAGTACTTGCGATAGTTGCCAGCGGGCGGCCAATATCTAATGAAGGGACGAAATGCCTCAAAATATTTTCCTAGAATGTGAAATGTTCGATCTTTGGGGCATCGAGTTCATTGCCCCCCTCCCTCCATCTTATCAAAACAAATACATTCTCGTAGCTGTCGACTATGTATCAAGGTGGACGGAAGCGCAAGCTCTCCCCACCAACAATGCACGAGTCATAGTAAAATTTCTAAAAAATTTATTCTCTCGATTCGGCACGCCACACGCTATAGTTAGTGATAGGGGAACACATTTCTGCAATAGCCAGTTCTCCAAAATTTTGTCAAAATATGGTGTAATGCACAATCTTTCCACCGCCTATCACCCCCAGACGAGCTGTCGAGTCGAGGTTGCTAATCGAGAATTGAAACGTATTTTAGAGAAAATCATATCGTTAAATAGGAAGGATTGGGCATTAAAACTAGACGATGCCCTATGGGCCTATCGAACGACATATAAGACAGCCATCGACTGCACGCCGTATCGATTGGTTTATGGTAAGGCTTGCCACCTTTCGGTTGAGTTAGAGCACCGTGCATTTTGTGTCGTCAAAACAATAAATCTAGATCCCACCCTAACCGCCGAACACTGTAAATTTCAGCTAAATGAACTCGACGAATGGTGGGTGAACGCTTACGAGAGTAATAAGCTTTATAAAGAGCGAACAAAGTTCTACCACGACAAAAATATTAAATTTCCTAAAAATTTTTCGCCGGGCGATCTCGTCCTTTTTTATAACTCTCGACTTCGCCTCTTTCCAGGTAAATTAAAATCTCGATCGTCCAACCCCTTTATTGTTAAGGAGGCTTGGCCATATGGCATGGTTCTCATTTCGCACCCGGATAAGGGTGAATTCAAGGTAAACGATCATCGATTAAAACTCTATTTGCCCAACAATTTACTTTCCATTGTGATGGAGCAATTAGTGTTATCAAACTCTTGAAATATGTTTTTTCTCTTTCATTTGGACTGTAATAATAATTTAAAACTTCTTATTGTTGGACAATATTCTTTTTGGTTGAGCTCAAACGACCTTTATAAACAAAGGGCGCTTTTGGGAGGCAACCAAAGTTATTTTTCTGTTTTCTTTATTTTACACTTTCTTCCTCGTACGGCTCCGACAAGCTGAAGCTTCTGCGATCGCCTGCTCCAACGCTGTTGAATCCATCACGAAGTCCAAAGAAGATATTTTATGAAGATCAAGAATGCAAGCATGGGGGAGCGACATCAATCAAC
Source organism: Platanthera guangdongensis (assembly GCA_039583875.1). NCBI lineage: Eukaryota > Viridiplantae > Streptophyta > Magnoliopsida > Asparagales > Orchidaceae > Platanthera > Platanthera guangdongensis. The sequence goes on along the minus strand of CM077147.1, from coordinate 79,528,029 downwards.
ATTTGCGGCACATAAATCCGGGGAAGTACTTGTTTTTCAATTCTGTACTTTTATTTATGTTTTAATTTTCTCTCTCTCTCTCTCATACCCCTCCTTTCTCTACTGAGGATAATGTCTATTTTAAGCTTGGGGGAGGACTTCCTCCTTCTCTGATCTTTATTTTTGTTTTCTTTAAAAATCAAAATAAAAAAAAATTTTATTTATCATAAAAATACAAAAAAAGAGAATATTTCAAAATAATATATATATGTATATGTTATTTTAAACTGATAGTACCCCCTGCTTTTATTTTGTTTTTCTCAAAATCCATATAAATAACTTTGCCAATTATAATCCTTCTAATCATTCTTTTTAATTATGTTTCACAAGTAAAATGTTGGTCTTGCTGTGTTTCTAATTCACGGTAACATGTTAATGTGAAACGTTTTTCTAAAACTTGCATTTTTATTATGGTTTTCGTTCTACATTTTCTTTACTTTCTCGAAAATCTTTCATCCACTATTTTCCTTTTCATTTTTGGATAATTTTTGTAATGCAACTTTTGATTGGCGTAGTAGATGTGAACGATCCAAGGGGTGTATTATTTCTATTTTCAAGATAATTTTATTAGTCTTTTTTTATTATCTAGGACTTGCTTTTTGAAATTTTTCAAAGCTATGATTTAGATAAATTTTAGAAGAATGAAAATGATTTAGGCCATTTTTTTTCGTTTGAGCCTTCTTGCCCACCGAAAAACTTTTTCCCTAGTTAGCCGCTTTTGAGCCTTTTCCCTTTTTCAAATTATTAGCTCCACTTATCATTTCATATTCACCAAAGCTTAAATATTCCAACCTATCTAATCACACTAGCCTTTTTGAGTTTCATCAAAAATTTTCATGATTATGATAGGGTTATTTCTGTGTTTTATTTTTGGAGAACTTTTTGAAAAATATGCTCAAAAGATGTACTTACTCTTGTTTGGACAACTTCAAATTGAGAAGAAAATTATTTTTGGCCATTATTTTGTTTAGAAAAAAAAAGACGTAAAGAAAAAAGAAAAAAACGGGGGAAAATAAAATGAAAAAAAAAACAGAGAAAGAAAAATAGTTTATTTATGATGAAAATTTTTGAAACTTTTTTATTTTGGTTTAGTGTGATTTTAAACCCTCATGTTTATCTTTGATTTTCATTCCTAATTATATGCCTAAACCAAACGTTTCAGTCCTAATAATTCCTTCTGATTCATGCCTTTGATTTTTATTTATTAGATAAGTAAAGAAGAAAAGTAAAATAGTATAGTTTTGCATTTAAATTTAGATTTTTGTTATTTGATTGATATAGTTATAATATGTCCCTTGGATCTAGTAACAACTCAATGTGTTTTTTCCTTTTGTTGTTTTGCTTAAATTTATTTAAAGAATTTCGTTAAAATTTTGGATGATCTATTTTAGTTAGTAAAGTTTATAAATTGTTAAACTATGTTTAAGTAATTGCTTTAGGTTTACGTTTCACATTCTCCCTATTTAGAATTTCGCATAGTACTTGTGTAAGCATGTTAAAAACTTTTTGGATTAGTCACTTTTTATGATTAGCTTGTTTTTATATCTTTGCTTGGGGACAAGCAAAGCTTCAGCTTGGGGGAATTTGATAATATGTTTTGCAGTCAAAAATATTATGGTATTTTTGGGTTTTTAAAGCACAAATCATGTCTTGTATGTGCTAATATTGACCTCCTTTTGTATATATTATTATCACTAATGCGTTTTCTGCTTTTTGCAGGTTTTCACAGATTTCAGCCAATTTTTGTTGTTACATGCCCCAAGGTCACGCCCTACCTAGGCGTATACCTAGGGCGTGTAACCTAGAGGAATGAAGCTACCATTCTGAAACTGCATTCTTTGACAACTCAGTGTACAAACCCTCTTTCACACCTGTGTAACACTTATACGGGCGTATTCCAGAGGCATGTCCCCAAGTTCCGAGGAATCGCCGTATCATGATCTTTTTCCCTCTCCACTATCGCACCGAATGTGTCACGCCCCCCTTACACGCCCTGGTCGGGCGTGACATATGGCATGTAATTCAACTACGATGCCCGTCACCTCCAGTATTCAATTTCAGCAAAAAAAAGTCGAACCAAATGTGTCATGACCCAGGTACACGCCGGACCCGGGCTTGTAAGCGGGGCGTGACCCAACCCAAAAACTCCTATAAATTGAGCCCATTTCCAAGGGTTTATGATGGCGACGACCACCACGACGGCCAATTGGGTGATGAAGACGATGACCATGGCGGTGTTACCGTGATAGAAGATGATGACGATGCTCCACCATCAAGAGACTTGCGGCGCCGTAGCGGGCACGGCTACAATCTTCGCCCACGCAACAAAAATAAGCTTTGAATTTATTTTATTATTTGGTCTGCCTTTATCTGGTTATATGTGGTATTTGACACTATGTTATTTTGTCATTTCATTTTCTGCAACATTTTTATTTTGGGCTGCTAATAGCCACATGGTTGTAAGGCTTATATAAGGCCAAATTATCATTTGTTATGGAGACAATTATTGAAATCAAAAAGAGCTTTGCTTGCCTAACCCTAATCTCCTCTCCTCCTCATCTTAGCCGCCGCCCCCTTCAAGGCTTCCCTCCTAGGATTCCGGCCGCCCCTCTCTCCATCCCTCTCGGTCGCCCCCTTTCTACTCCCCTCTCCCCCTAGCAACCCATCATCCCCGACTCTCTACCTTCCATCCACCAAGCCATATTCAACCTCTTAACAATTTCGGCCACCTTGGAGGAGGAAGATCTCGTGCAAGGAAGAATCAAGGTTGGGATAATCAACCACGACGAGAAGCGAAGGAGGCGAACAAGATCTTCATCCGTGGCGCGTTTCCCGTGGATTCCAAATGGGAAGAGCGATCGTTCTTTGTGGATCCAACATCTCGGATCTACGTTTCCGAGTGGGGTAACGAAATTCCTACCTAAGAGATTCTCTTCTTTGATTAATTCTTGTGGTGGACGGATTTTGCGTGATTTCTCGAATTGCTAAATTTTCGCGGTGTTCCTAAAAATAGATCTGAGATTTTCAGTTGGTTTTCCGAAAAGGTCTCGCGAGAGGATTGGCGCTCCTCGCTTTTGTTTTGTTGGGATAGATCCTACCATTTTTTTTCGAATCGTGAATTTTTTTCTGGTGGATCTATTTTGGTACAACTCCAAAACTCGATCGGAATTAATATTATTCCATTTAGCCGGAAAGGATTTTGGCCTATAGCCATTCTCCGTTCCACTTGCGGATCGGCTATCCATATGTTAGCACGAACGATAAAAAAACAATCATTGTGGTCGCTGCGTTGCGTTTGTGTGCCGGTTAGGGAGCGTTAACGTTGCCAAGGTCGTAGTCACGCCCTCCGTGTAGGATCCCAAAGGCCTAGCCTACATCAATTTGGTATCAAAGCGAGGTTGTGTTGATTTCTCAATCGACACCGTCCTTACGCTCCCCTTTCATAGGACGTCGACCCACACTTGGTCGTGCACGTTTCGTAATCACCAAATCTGAATTTCTCTATTTGGTCTGCATATAACAAAAAAACAATTTTGCAAAAAAAGAAGTATAAAAAAATCGGAATTGTCTACCTATTTTTCTAAGCATATAAGTCAAAAAAATATTTTCGTTCTCCAACTCATTAGGCATATAAAAATCCTGTTTTATAATACTCTTGTCCAAACATTCTTGTATCTGGGTGAGACACCCTGTATCACTGTCGTTCATGCGCACGAGACTTGGCACGGAGTATCCTCCATCCACCTCCCACATGGCCGACAACCATGATGATGAGCATGCTCCCGCAACAATCGCGGCGCTTAGGGAAGAGTTTAACACCAGGTTCGATGCACTCACTCAGTTAATACAAGGGTTGGCAGTAAATCAGGCGGCGCCTCGAAATCCCGGCTTTGGGATAAATCGACCGGGGCAGCCACCCCAGCCCGCCCACTAACGAGAAGAGCGACAAAATCACCGACGTGATCAGTATTATGAGTACGCACCTCGAGACCCTTATGAGTTCGACCTAACAAGGGCCGTTAAAATGGAATCACCCTCCTACGACGGCATGGGTGAACCCCAAGTATTTCTAAACATGATCATGGATATTGAGTGCTACTTTGAGTGGCACAATCTGACGGACGTTGAGAAGGTGTGGGTAGCACGAATGAAACTTCAGGGTAGAGCCAAAACGTTCTGGTTGAACGAAGAGAGGCGTTTAGGCACCGTGAATTGCGCACCCTCAATTGGGTGGGCCGCCATGAAGGCACTCCTGCATGACCAATATGTCCCGGCGTATCACTGAACTCAAATGTTCGACGAGCTAGCCACACTTCCCCAAGGGGGCCAATCGGTAGCGGAGTACATGGGATGACTCAAGGATATGATGGTGCGTTGTGATATTCGAGAAATGCCCGAGGTCACACTATCTCGTTTCCGTAAGGGACTTAACACGGACATCCAAGGCAAGCTTTTGCATTATGGTCACACGGACCTTAACACAACATTCAATGCAGCTCTAGATATAGAAAAGCACAATGCCAACAAGTCCAAGGGTCGGGCATTCCAGAAAGGAAAATCCTGTTAAATTTTCTCAACGTGGTCAGCAAGATAGCCCAAACACCAAATTAATATCTTCGGAACTACCCAGTTCGCACGCTGAACCTGCGGAAACCCAAGGACTAGAGGTTGCACCCAACAAAACAATGGAAGCACAAGAAAGTCTTATTATGCATTCACTTCTTTACAATCCGAGGCATACATAGAGAGACATGATTTCGCTAGTATTACAGCTGTAAACAGAAGAAACCAAAAAACAAGCCGGGCGGACAGCACTCCAGTCCGCCGAGACCGCGAGGTCGCCGAGACCGCCGAGACCGCTGAGCTCGCCCAAGCTATGCTGCAATCCGCCGAATACCACGGAGTCCGCCGAGACCGCGAGGCCGCGCGGACAGACCGTTATTCGCCTCCTGCTGAACCCGAACTGAGGAACTCCCCTACCCGCCTGAAGCCGGCGGACAGGTTATTGAAGCTGGGAAAGTTGAAACAGAACTGACAAGCCGCAGAGCGACCTCCTGCTGAGTCCGCAGAGACCGCACACTTCCAAGCACTGACCGAAGTCACAGCCAAACTCCTGGCTCCTTGAAGTTATCCGCGCGACCTGCACACAGCAAACCGTCAGCCTGAAACAATCCGCGCGGACTGGAAAACACAGACCGCAGCACTCGCCCAACCCAATTTACTGTTCACTCACGTTACTTAGGTTACTGTAGATGTGCTAGGGGGGTCCTATTTATAGGCCAGGTGAGGAGTGTGGTCACCGCCCAAGAGATAGCGACACCGCCCCAGTCCGCGCGAATACAAACGACCGTCCGCTCAGTCCGCGAGGACTTAGCCAGTCACCAAGGGAAACCGCCAGGAGCAAGGCAACCATTGACGAACCCTCTCCAGTCCGCCTAAGCTAAGCGGACAAGGCACCAGCCCACAAAGCTCCAACTGCTTCAGGACAGCACCCTCTTCAATGGCAGTCTGCACCAACCCGAGGCAGTCCGCAAGACCCACACCTCAATCCGCCACAAGTCCACGACCAAAGGCAAACAGCAACAGTCCGCCCGGTCACAGCGGACTTGGCGGATACGGCTGACACCATGAACTTGGCACAATGTGTGACCAAGTCCAAAACCATCAAGGGCTAGTGCGAGCATGGCGGACACAAAGACCCGTCCGCCAAACATCCTAGCGCAGACCGCAACCAGTCCGCGAGCTCCTCACACTTGTCCAACGCAGCAGTACCAAGCCAGACTCCAAACATCAGTCCGCCAACCGGTCTCCACAGCAAGACCTGCTGTAACACCTGAGCTCGACAAGGCCTCAACCAAGCTCAAGGCCCAGTCCGCAACAGCCCCAACCGCGGACACACCAGTCCGCAAGGCTTCCCGCGAACTCGAACCAACCCGCCAACAGCGCAAGCATGCACCCGCGGCCACTGAGCAATGCACCAGTCCGCAAGTCTCTCTATCCGCAGATACCATGCCGCACCAAACCGCGGACACCATGCAACAACCCGCTCAGAACACAGCCGGCTTCCACCAAACTTCTCACCAGGCCACAACCTCAGTCCGCCCAGTCCGCCCAGTCCGCCAAAGCTATCCGCACAGGCCGCGCGGCCTGTCCCGTCACCCACTTCCACTTCACAAATTTCAACACTCCCCCTTGAAGTGAGAAGTGGTGACCAAGCCCAGCAAGCTGCGCAAGCGTTTAAAAGGGACCCTTCGACAGCGGCTTCGTGAAGATGTCAGCAAGATTATCTTCACTCCGAACATGCCCGACCAACAGAGACCCCTCCAACACCTTCTCCCTGATGAAGTGGTGATCAATCTCTATATGCTTGGTCCTGGCGTGACACACTGGATTGTTTACCAGTTTGAGAGCACTCTCATTGTCACCCCGGAGTAAAGTAGGCCCTTGCACTTCTTCATGAACATCCTCTATGAGTCTCCTCAACCAAACGGCTTCCCGAGCAGCCAAGGCCGAAGCCTTATACTCCGCCTCCGTGGTTGAAACCGACACCGAGTCCTGCTTCTTGCTACACCACGAGATGCTAGCTGAACCGCAAGTGAACACATAACCTGAAGTAGACCTTCGATCATCCGAATCACCGCCATAGTCAGCATCTGTGTACCCGAGCAACGCAAACTCCGCATCCCTACCATAGAGAAGTCCCATCTCAGAAGTCACCTTGACATACTTCAGAATTCCCTTCGCCGCCACTAGATGAGATTGCCTTGGTTCAGCCATATATCGACTTACTCGGCCAACAGCATAAGCTATATCCGGCCTTGTAATCGTCAGATAGATCAAGCTCCCAACAAGAGCCCTGAACACCAAGGGATCATTAAGAACCCTTCCCTCATCCCGTCGAAGCTTCAGCCCAGATTCCAGTGGAGTAGAGCACTTCTTCCCTTCGCCCATGCCAAACCGCTTCACAATACGATCAGCATACCCTTTCTGGCTAATGCGAATCCCGCACTCCTTCCTCTCCACTTCCAGACCAAGAAAGTGATGCAACTCTCCCAAGTCTTTCATCTCGAAGCGTATAGCAAGCTCTCCCCTGAGCCTTGCTACTTCCTCCTCCGAGTTCCCTGTGATGATCATATCATCCACATACAGCAGGACCAAGACTCTTAGCTCTCCCTTCTTCTTGACGAACAAGCTTGAATCCGAGTAAGAAGCCAGGTATCCACAGAACTGCAGGTACTCTGCAATCTTCCCATACCACGCTCGAGGAGCTTGCTTCAACCCATAGAGAGCCTTCCTGAGTTTGCAGACATAGTCCGGATGCTTTTCAGAGACAAAACCAAGCGGCTGATCCATGAAGATGTCCTTGTCAATCTCTCCGTAAAGAAAGGCATTCTTCACATCGAGTTGCCACAACCTCCATCCCTTGCTAGCAGCCAAGGCGATCACCACTCTTACAGACGTCATCTTCGCAACTGGACTGAATGTCTCCTCATAGTCTTCTCCATACTGCTGTGAGAATCCTCTTGCGACCAGGCGAGCCTTGAACCGATCAATGCTCCCATCAGCCTTCTTCTTCAACTTATACACCCACTTGCAAGTAACCGGAGTAATGCCATCAACCTTGGGCACAAGGTCCCAGGTTTCATTCTTCTTCAGAGCATCAATCTCTTCCTTCATGGCACCTTCCCACTCCTTCACTCCAGTGGCCTCGTTGAAGTTTGCAGGCTCTCGCTCATCCAGAGGACCTGCAAAGAAGCAGGAGACAAAGCTCACTGCATTCCCATCACAGTACCGAGCCGGTGGCTTAACCACCCTCTTCGATCTCCGAAGATACGGCTCCTTGCTCACGGCTTCCGTTGCTTCTTCAGGCTCCACTCCTACCTGGGGCAAGCATTGAGCAGTGCTCCCCCTGCTTCCTGAGCCAGAAGGCTCAGCCTCGGAGTTCGAAGCAACAGGAGCTGCTGGTGAAACAGCAAGCTCCTCTTCCAAGCCTTCAGCAGCCTCCACCGGTGCTTCATCATCCTTGCTACTTCCGGTTAGCTCCACCGAGCCACCTCCATATGACGTCAGCTCGTCAAAGACAACGTCTCTTGACACCACGAACTTCTTCGTCACAGGGTCCATGCACTTCCATCCCTTCTTCCACTCATCATAGCCAACAAAGACAAGTTTCCTTGCCTTCGCATCCAGCTTTGTCCGTGAAGCATCCGGGACATGCACGTAGCAAGTTGAACCGAACACCCGAAGGTGTCCAACACTCGGCTTCTCCTTCAGCAACAGCTCAATGGGAGTCTTCATGTTGATAGGGCTGAGTGGCATCCGGTTGATAACATAAGCAGCACAAGACATTCCCTCCGCCCAAAAGGACCTCGGGATATCTTTCGCATGCAGCCAGCATTTGCAGGTTTCCGTCAAATGACGGATCTTCCGCTCCGCTACCCCATTTTGTTGTGGAGTGTGAGCACAAGTAAGCTCCTGTTGGATCCCGTGCTTCCTGCAGAAGTTAGAAAACTCGGAAGAGACAAACTCTCCCCCGTTATCAGTTCTAAACTTCTTAATCCGCAAGCCAAGCCGGCCTTCTACCAACTCCTTGAACTCCACGAACAAACGGAAGGCTTCCGACTTCTCCTTTAAGAAGTACACCCAAGTATACCTTGAGTAGTCATCAACCAAGACAAGCATGTATTTGCTTCCACCAAGGCTGGCAGTAACAGTCGGTCCCATCAGGTCGCCATGAATACACTCCAATGGTTTCTTGCTCCTTGTTTGAGATTTATCAAACGGAAGGCGATGTGCCTTACCGTATTGACAGCCCGCACAAACATGCCCATCACCAAAGGAGGACAACATCGGCAACCCCCTCACCAGACTTCTACTCGCCATTGCCTTTAGCTTGTCCATGCCAACATGCCCCAGCCTCTCATGCCAGATAGCCGCACTATCATTGGCTCTCATCTTATCAACATAGGCACTGGTGGAAAGAACAAACAAGTTCTTCACCCTCCTCCCAACATGAGCAACATCAGCCTTCACCGCTGATACGTTGCGAAGGAACCTCACGTCTGTTGGCCCAAACAGAACGTGATACCCAGCGTCCACCGCGTTGGTCACCGAGAAGAGGTTCTTCTTCATGCCCGGCACGTGATACACACTCCTTAACGTGAGTGGCCCCTGATCACTACCCAAAGACACGACCCCCTCCTTCTCTACTGCATAAACAGTATTATCAGCAGTGATAATAGCTTCATTACCTGAGTAAGCCTGCATGGAGGTGAACTTCGACTTGTCTACGGTGAGGTGATGACCACACCCGGAGTCGATGATCCACTCGCTGTTGAAGTCCTCAGCAGATAAGGCCCGGACACAAGTGCCCGTCATGAAAGATCCTCCCCATTCTGCTTCTTCACTTCGAGAGCAAGCTTCCTCCTTTTCCGCAGCATGCCCAGGCTGCAGTTTGACCTTGCAGTCCCGCTTGAAGTGCCCTCGCTGATGACACCGGTAGCACTTCAGATTCTTCTTCCAGTCCTTAGGAGCATTGCTCCTCTCCGGCGGATATGAAGTTGAAGCCTCCTTCTCAACAGCGGCATGCACCTTCTTCTTCTTCTTCCCTTCCCATCCCTTCTTCTTGCCTGAGAAGAGAGCCTCGCTGCCTTCCTGATTCAGATTCACTCCAGCCATCTGCCTTGCTAAGCTCTCCTGCGAGGCAAGCAGATTCTCCAGCTCCAGCAACGACGGCTGAGTAGCCCACCCTTGAACAGATGTAACAAAGGCCACATACTCCTTCCGCAAGCCGCGGAAAATGTGCCTTTTCATCTTTGCCTCAGAGATAGACTCATCAGGATCCAGTGCCGACAGCTCAGCACACAAGCTCTTCATCTTTAAGAAGTACCTGGAGATGGAAAGGTCTCCCTGAGTTGCCCTGGCCAACTCATTCTCCAAGAACTGAAGCCGCGCCACATTCTTCCTATTGAACAACTCATCAATGGTTGTCCAAATATCAGCAGCCGACTCACACCCAATGATGTGATCAAACAGTTCCGGAGAGACAGCTCTCTTCAGAACGAACTCTGCCTTAGCATTAGTTCTTCTCCAGAGCCTCACCTGGTCAGCAGTACCGAAAGCAGCAGTAACTTCCTGTCTGTCGTCTCCGCCGACAACTTCCCACAGCTCCTCGCCTAGAAGATAACTCTTCATGCACGACTTCCACTTTTTATAGTTAGTCGGCGTTAAGAGTTCAATGCCAAGACCTCTTTCTAAGCTTCCTTCCATTGCAATCACCTGTTGGTACCCTTCAGCAGCACCGAGCAACAACACAGGTTGATCACCACTCAATCACTAAGTAACAACACTGGCTGACCTCCGCTCACGCAACTGAACCTCCGCAACCTCAGAAACCTGGCTCTGATACCATGTTAAATTTTCTCAACGTGGTCAGCAAGATAGCCCAAACACCAAATTAATATCTTCGGAACTACCCAGTTCGCACGCTGAACCTGCGGAAACCCAAGGACTAGAGGTTGCACCCAACAAAACAATGGAAGCACAAGAAAGTCTTATTATGCATTCACTTCTTTACAATCCGAGGCATACATAGCGAGACATGATTTCGCTAGTATTACAGCTGTAAACAGAAGAAACCAAAAAACAAGCCGGGCGGACAGCACTCCAGTCCGCCGAGACCGCGAGGTCGCCGAGACCGCCGAGAGCGCTGAGCTCGCCCAAGCTATGCTGCAATCCGCCGAATACCACGGAGTCCGCCGAGACCGTGAGGCCGCGCGGACAGACCGTTATTCGCCTCCTGCTGAACCCGAACTGAGGAACTCCCCTACCCGCCTGAAGCCGGCGGACAGGTTATTGAAGCTGGGAAAGTTGAAACAGAACTGACAAGCCACAGAGCGACCTCCTGCTGAGTCCGCAGAGACCGCACACTTCCAAGCACTGACCGAAGTCACAGCCAAACTCCTGGCTCCTTGAAGTTATCCGCGCGACCTGCACACAGCAAACCGTCAGCCTGAAACAATCCGCGCGGACTGGAAAACACAGACCGCAGCACTCGCCCAACCCAATTTACTGTTCACTCACGTTACTTAGGTTACTGTAGATGTGCCAGGGGGGTCCTATTTATAGGCCAGGTGAGGAGTGTGGTCACCGCCCAAGAGATAGCGACACCGCCCCAGTCCGCGCGAATACAAACGACCGTCCGCTCAGTCCGCGAGGACTTAGCCAGTCACCAAGGGAAACCGCCAGGAGCAAGGCAACCATTGACGAACCCTCTCCAGTCCGCCTAAGCTAAGCGGACAAGGCACCAGCCCGCAAAGCTCCAACTGCTTCAGGACAGCACCCTCTTCAATGGCAGTCCGCACCAACCCGAGGCAGTCCGCAAGACCCACACCTCAATCCGCCACAAGTCCACGACCAAAGGCAAACAGCAACAGTCCGCCCGGTCACAGCGGACTTGGCGGATATGGCGGACACCATGAACTTGGCACAATGTGTGACCAAGTCCAAAACCATCAAGGGCCAGTGCGAGCATGGCGGACACAAAGACCCGTCCGCCAAACATCCTAGCGCAGACCGCAACCAGTCCGCGAGCTCCTCGCACTTGTCCAACGCAGCAGTACCAAGCCGGACTCCAAACATCAGTCCGCCAACCGGTCTCCACATCAAGACCTGCTGTAACACCTGAGCTCGACAAGGCCTCAGCCAAGCTCAAGGCCCAGTCCGCAACAGCCCCAACCGCGGACACACCAGTCCGCAAGGCTTCCCGCGAACTCGAACCAACCCGCCAACAGCGCAAGCATGCACCCGCGGCCACTGAGCAATGCACCAGTCCGCAAGCCTCTCTATCCGCAGATACCAGGCCGCACCAAACCGCGGACACCATGCAACAACCCGCTCAGAACACAGCCGGCTTCCACCAGACTTCTCACCAGGCCGCAACCTCAGTCCGCCCAGTCCGCCCAGTCCGCCAAAGCTGTCCGCACAGGCCGCGCGGCCTGTCCCGTCACCCACTACCACTTCACAAATTTCAACAAATCCATCTTAGGACCCCCACCTTCGTCATCCATGCGAGACAAAGGAAAGTTCCGATCGACTGACTCAAGTTCCATAGTAATTACCGCTAGGAACAATAAAAATCCCAATGGTGAGAGAGTCCCAATAGGAAGAATTAATAAGACTAACGCTACCTGCTATTCATGCGGAATTCAAGGACACTACGCTAGTGAGTGTCCCACTAAGAGTAAACCACTGTCACTATTAGATACCACGTCTGACTCCGCCGAGATCGTTTATGAAGTCGGTACTGAGTCTGACGCCGAGCCGAGTGATATTGATGTCGACTCGTTTATGATGGTTATGAGATGTATTCCGAATACACCGCGAGCGACGGACGATTACAATCGGACGAATATCTTCTCGGTAAATTTTAAGAATGGTGACAAGTGGTGTAAGTTAATAATCGATAGCGGTAGTTGTATGAACGTCATTTCGGAGAATGCCATCACTCGAATGCACTTAGTCACTGAGCCGCATTCACATCTGTATAAGATAGCATGGGTGAACAAAACGTCCATCGCAGTTTCTAAGCGATGCTTGGTACCGCTTACGGTGAAGAACTACGTCGATAAGGTGTGATGTGATGTCATCCCTATGGATGTTTATCACGTTCTACTAGGACGTCCATGGCTTTATGATTATGAAGTGACCCATTTTGGCAAAGCCAACACCTACGAGTTCAAGTTCAATGGTAAGACCATTATTTTGAAACCCACACCACCTAAGGACCCGTCGATTGCGTCCAAGGACACAGGGGTCCCTGCGGAAAGGAAAACGATAAGTCTTATAAGTAGGAAGGAGTTAGAACATGAGACCTTTCTCGATGGTGTCATATATGCGTTAGTATGTCTACAAGTACTGGAAGATTCACCATCTTTAGAGAACATACCGTTATCTCTGCGCACATTATTGGAAGAATATCAGGACGTCTATCCGGTAGATTTACCTTCCAAGTTGCCACCAATCAGGGATATTCAACATGAAATTGACTTCGTCCCGGGCTCATCCTTGCCTAACCTACCCCATTACCGACTTAATCCCTCTGCACATAATGAACTACAAATGTTAATTTCCGATTTATTAGATAAAGGATTTATGCGCCATAGTAAAAGCCCTTGTGCCGTCCCTGCCTTGTTGGTCTCGAAGAAAGATAAGTCTTGGAGGTTGTGTGTAGACTACCAGGCCATCAATAAAATAACTGTCAAGTATAGGTTTGCCATCCCCCATTTGGACGATCTATTGGATATGTTGTCCGGTGCCACCGTGTTCTCAAAATTGGATTTAAAGAGTGGTTACCACCAAATAAGGATTCGGGAGGGAGACGAATGGAAAACAGCCTTTAAATCTAAGGATGGGCTTTACGAGTGGTTAGTGCTAGGAGAGCGACTCACCAACGGACCAAGTACTTTCTCACGATTAATGACTCAAGTATAAGCCATACATGGGAAAACTTTTCGTAGTCTATTTCGATGATATTTTGGTGTTTAGTACCTCGCCGATCGATCATGAAACTCATTTGCGAACAATCCTTACTACAATGCGCCAAGAGAACTTATATATTAATTTTAAGAAGTGCGCATTCAGAGTGACTTCCGTGGAATTTTTAGGATACATAGTGAACGCTGAGGGTATACATGTTGACCCTAAGAAGGTCCAAGTAATTAGAGAGTGGCCGGAACCGCAAAATATCCGGGAAGTTAGGAGTTTTCATGGATTTGCCACGTTTTATCGACGATTCATTCGCAATTTTAGTAGTATCATGGCACCCATCACTGAGTGTATGAAGAAGGGTGATTGTATATGGACCAAATCGGCCGCTAGCGCATTTCAAATGACTAAGGATCGGATGTCCGAAGCCCCCCTACTACGGTTGCCGGATTTTAGTAAAGTGTTTGAATTATCATCCGACGCTTCGGGGATAGGAATTGGTGGAGTGTTAAGTCAAGAGGGACATCCGGTCGGATACTTTAGCGAGAAACTTGCGGACCCAAAATTAAATTACTCTAATTATGATAGTGAGTTTTATGTCGTGATACGTTATCTCCAACATTGGCGACACTATCTCATATCGAAAGAATTTGTAATCCTCTCGGATCATGAGGCGATAAAATTTGTAAACTCTCAAGGTAAAATCAGCCCTCGGCACGCCAAATGGGTCTCCTATCTTCAGGAGTACACATTCATTATTAAGCACCTTAAGGGTACGTTAAATCGAGTGGCAGACGCCCTTAGTCGTGTCACCCTATTGTTATCTAAAATGGAGGTGACGGTAATAGGATTTGAACGCATTAAGGACGAGTATGTCCTATGCCCGGATTTTAAGGATATTTATTTAGCCGCTCAGGAACAGGCCCCCTCTACTATTTCAGCCTACTACATTCGTGACGGTTATTTATTCAAGCACACGCAATTGTGTATTCCCCGCTCTTCCCTACGCCATTTTATTATATGGGAGTTACATAGTGGAGGTTTAGGTGGACACTTCGGTCGCGATAAAACGATCACGCTTGTGGAGGATAAATTCTTTTGGCCGGGTCTCAAGCCAATGGTCAATAAAATCGTAGGGAGCTGCCGCGTATGTCAATTAACTAAGGGTAACAAGACCAATATGGGACTTTACACACCCCTTCCGATTCCCTCTGCCCCATGGGTGGATGTTAGCATGGACTTCATATTGGGCCTCCCACTGAAATTTCGGCGTCACGATTCCATCTTGGTCGTAGTGGACCGATTCTCTAAAATGGCTTATTTTATCGCTTGTCATAGCACCAACGATGCTTCCCATGTCGCTAAGTTGTATTTTAAAGAGGTCGTAGCTCATCGAGGTGTCCCCAAAACCATCGTGACCGATAGAGATGTTAAGTTTACTAGCTACTTTTGGAAGACACTGTGGAAGTTGTTTGGCACGAGGCTTATGTTTTCGTCGGCCTACCACCCCCAAACGGATGGGCAAACGAAAGTTGTTAACCGTAGTTTAGGAGGATTACTTCGTTGCTTGGTGGGCGATCATAAGGGTACATGAGATCTTATTCTCCCCCACGCTCAGTTAGCCTATAATAATTCTAAGAATAGGTCTACCGGGTTATCGCCAAATGAGATAGTGCAAGGATATAAGGCGCTCGTGCCTCTTGATTTGATTCCGTTACCACCATCATTTAAATCAAGTCAATTTGCACAGGACTTCGCCTCGCACGTTCACACTCTCCATGAGCACATTGGCAAGACGTTAGCTAAACAATATGCTATTTATCAATCGAATGCTAACATACATAAGCGAGCAGTCCCCTTAAATATTGGTGATTTGGTAATGGTACGTCTTATCCCTGAACGGTTGCCCTCGGGCACCATAAAAAATTAGCGAATAAGAGAGCCGGTCCTTTTCGGGTTTTGAAGAAGCTAGGTGAAAATGCATATTTATTACAGTTACCCGATGAGTGGGGAATCTCCCCTGTTTTTAACATTTCGGATTTAACGCTTTATGTCGCTCCACCACCTGAATTGTCAGTCTCTCCATTTCATATTTCCACTATACCGTCTAAAGGGGTGGGGGTGCGAATATTTCGAGACCGCTCTGCCTTTCGGATTCTTCGGGAGGTACGTTGTCTATTGATGATGCAACTTGTTTTTCTTCTTCGCCTAACGCTTTTCCAAGGTTTCCCCAAACCGATTTCTTGCCTGACAAGATTTTGCAGGATGCGGTGTTTTCTACTCCCGATGGCGACATTCACAGGTTTTTGGTCAGATGGCGTGGTCGTCCAGCTTCGGACGACTCTTGGATTTCTTAGGCAGACCTGGCTCTTCTCGATGCAGATCTCCTCCACCGTTACCGTCCAGCCCACTCATCGGTGATGAGTCCTTTTGAGAGCGGGAGGATTGATGGCGACGGCCACCACGACAGCCAATTGGATGATGAAGACGACGACCATGGCGGTGTTACCGTGACAGAAGATGACGACGATGCTCCACCATCAAGAGACTTGCGGCGCCGTAGCGGGCACGGCTACAATCTTCGCCCACGCAACAAAAATAAGCTTTGAATTTATTTTATTATTTGGTCTGCCTTTATCTGGTTATATGTGGTATTTGACACTATGTTATTTTGTCATTTCATTTTCTGCAACATTTTTATTTTGGGCTGCTAATAGCCACATGGTTGTAAGACTTATATAAGGCCAAATTATCATTTGTTATGGAGAAAATTATTGAAATCAAAAAGAGCTTTGCTTGCCTAACCCTAATCTCCTCTCCTCCTCATCTTAGCCGCCGCCCCCTTCAAGGCTTCCCTCCTAGGATACCGGCCGCCCCTCTCTCCATCCCTCTCGGCCGCCCCCTTTCTACTCCCCTCTCCCCCTAGCAACCCATCATCTCCGACTCTCTACCTTTCATCCACCAAGCCATATTCAACCTCTTAACAATTTTGGCCACCTTGGAGGAGGAAGATCTCGTGCAAGGAAGAATCAAGGTTGGGGTAATCAACCACGGCGAGAAGCGAAGGAGGCGAACAAGATCTTCATCCGTGGCACGTTTCCCGTGGATTCCAAAAGGGAAGAGCGATCGTTCTTTGTGGATCCAACATCTCGGATCTACGTTTCCGAGTGGGGTAACGAAATTCCTACCTAAGAGATTCTCTTCTTTGATTAATTCTTGTGGTGGACGGATTTTGCGTGATTTCTCGAATTGCTAAATTTTCGCGGTGTTCCTAAAAATAGATCTGAGATTTTCAGTTGGTTTTCCGAAAAGGTCTCGCGAGAGGATTGGCGCTCCTCGCTTTTGTTTTGTTGGGATAAATCCTACCATTTTTTTCAAATCGTGAATTTTTTTCTGGTGGATCTATTTTGGTACAACTCCAAAACTCGATCGGAATTAATATTATTGCATTTAGCCGGAAAGGATTTTGGCCTATAGCCATTCTCCGTTCCACTTGCGGATCGACTATCCGTATGTTAGCACGAACGATAAAAAAACAATCATTGTGGTCACTGCGTTGCGTTTGTGTGCCGGTTAGGGAGCGTTAATGTTACTAAGGTCGTAGTCACGCCCTCCGTGTAGGATCCCAAAGGCCTAGCCTACATCAATTTGGTATCAAAGTGAGGTTGTGTTGATTTCTCAATCGACACCGTACTTACGCTCCCCTTTCATAGGACGTCGACCCACACTTGGTCGTGCACGTTTCGTAATCACCAAATCTGAATTTCTCTATTTGGTCTGCATATAAAAAAAAAAAATTGCAAAAAAAAGAAGTATAAAAAAATCTGAATTTTCTACCTATTTTTCTAAGCATATAAGTCAAAAAAATATTTTCGTTCTCCAACACATTAGGCATATAAAAATCCCGTTTTATAAAACTCTTGTCCAAACAGTCTTGTGTCTGGGTGAGACACCCTGTATCACTGTCGTTCATGCGCACGAAACTTGGCACGGAGTATGCTCCATCCACCTCCCACATGGCCGACAACCATGATGATGAGCATGCTCCCGCAACAATCGCGGCGCTTAGGGAAGAGTTTAACACCAGGTTCGATGCACTCACTCAGTTAATACAAGGGTTGGCAGTAAATCAGGCGGCGCCTCGAAATCCCGGCTTTGGGATAAATCGACCGGGGCAGCCACCCCAGCCCGCCAACCCACGAGAAGAGCGACAAAATCACCCACGTGATCAGGATTATGAGTACGCACCTCGAGCCCCTTATGAGTTCGACCTAACTAGGGCCGTTAAAATGGAATCACCCTCCTACGACAGCATGGGTGAACCCCAAGTATTTCTAAACTGGATCATGGATATTGAGTGCTACTTTGAGTGGCACAATCTGACGGACGTTGAGAAGGTGCGGGTAGCACGAATGAAACTTCAGGGTAGAGCCAAAACGTTCTGGTTGAACGAAGAGAGGCGTCTAGGCACCGTCAATGGCGCACCCCCAATTGGGTGGGCCGCCAAGAAGGCACTCCTGCATGACCAATATGTCCCGGCGTATCACCGAACCCAAATGTTCGACGAGCTAGCCACCCTTCGCCAAGAGGGCCAATCGGTAGCGGAGTACATGGGACGACTCAAGGATATGATGGTGCATTGTGATATTCGAGAAATGCCCGAGGTCACACTATCTCGTTTTCGTAAGGGACTTAACATGGACATCCAAGGCAAGCTTTTGTGTTATGGTCACACGGACCTTAACACAACATTCAATGCAGCTATAGATATAGAAAAGCACAATGCCAACAAGTCCAAGGGCCGGGCATTCCAGAAAGGAAAATCCATCTTAGGACCCCCACCTTCGTCATCCAAGCGAGACAAAGGAAAGTTCTGATCGACTGACTCAAGTTCCATAGTAATTACCTCTAGGAACAATAAAAATCCCAATGGTGAGAGAGTCCCAATAGGACGAATTAATAAGACTAACGCTACATGTTATTCGTGCGGAATTCAAGGACACTATGCTAGTGAGTGTCCCACTAAGAGTAAACCACTGGTACTATTAGATACCACGTCTGACCCCGCCGAGTTCGTTTATGAAGCCGGTACTGAGTCTAACGCCGAGCCGAGTGATATTGACGACGACTCGTTTATGATGGTTATGAGATGTATTCTGAATACACCGCGAGCGACGGACGATTACAATCGGACGAATATCTTCTCGGTAAATTTTAAGAATGGTGACAAGTGGTGTAAGTTAATAATCGATAGCGGTAGTTGTATGAACGTCGTTTCGGAGAATGCCATCACTCGAATGCACTTAGTCACTGAGCCGCATCCACATCCGTATAAGATAGCATGGGTGAACAAAACGTCCATCGCAGTTTCTAAGCGATGCTTGGTACCGCTTACGGTGAAGAACTACGTCGATAAGGTGTGGTGTGATGTCATCCCTATGGATGTCTGTCACGTTCTACTAGGACGTCCATGGCTTTATGATTATGACGTGACCCATTTTGGCAAAGCCAACACCTACGAGTTCAAGTTCAATGGTAAGACCATTGTTTTGAAACCCACACCACCTAAGGACAAATGGAGTGAGAGGGGAGGTTCTACCTTTTATTTTTTATAGCTTTTCATGCTTCTCCTCTCCCTCCTCATTTTAAGCTTCTTAATCCTAACTTAGTTTACACTTTTTGTATTAGCTCTTGTAATTGCTTTAGTAGCTTAATGTTAATGCTAGCTAGTTCTTATTCCATTGCACTTGTAATCTTTTATTTCAAGTTGTAGCTCTCTTTTTACATTAATAAAAAGTGCACCTTTTTTTAATTTTCTTAATGTTTTTCTACCCTACTCTCTTCCTCCACTTCACCATGAGTAACTAATCCTCATAGTACTTGATCTAGATGATCCGAGGATGAGTTGATCAGTTATGATACTCTACCTCTCTTTCTCTTTTTATAATTTAGACCTTCGATTTACTCTTGACTAATTTTGAATGGAACTATATTATCGATATATAGTCTTCATTTTTACTTTCATTCTTGGCTAGTCGAGAGGCCAATAGTTTGAAGAGAGTGCTCAAGTGTAAAGAGGGTTGCACGTACTTCTTGAGAGAGAGTGATGTAAATCTCTCGGATTGGAGTCAAATCCAATAGTGTGGTTCACTACTTAAAGCGAGAGTTAGGTATTCGGATACGGGACAAGAGTTCGGCCGGATCTCCCTAACATCAGTTGGGCACTTCTCCGAGAGGAGCGTGTTCAAGCTTCGGAACCCCCACTGTCAAGGTTTCTTTATTTTATTAAGTTAAAGTTTGTTATTGCAGTCTTGAATAATTTTTGCCGAAGAAATTCAAGATCGAGTACGACCGCTTAATCATCGTTTAGCCTTTCTCTTATTTGCAAGTAAACTTCCTCACTTCTCTAATTTAGTAAGCAATCCCAAAACAACTTTTATTTGATAAGATAATAGTAACTCCTTGAAGTAGAAATACTCAAATCGCCTCGGGTAATACGACCTTGATATTGAACTTAATATCCTATACTATATGCGATAAGGTACACTTGCCTTCATCGAATAAAGAATTGGAGAACATCTCACAACTATATCAGTATGGTTGTTTGTAGGATGTTACATTCTTGGTCAGTACCTTTTCGTATATTTCCAAGGTCTTAACATCCATTCTTTTCATGCAATGTATCCTTGTACCTTATTTCTTGTTGAACTGCTCAGGGTTAGCATTAAGAAGGTACAAAGATAAGATCCTTCCTATATTGGGAACTAGAAGGCTATCTGGAATTCTTTGGAAGGCAACTTGAGCCTAGTTAGTCTTCTTAATTAGAATTACAATGCACATGAGTTCAAACATGAAATTAGAAATTATGTCATGAGATCCTACCTTATACAGTAGGGCTTTCTGAATAATATATGCAAGAAGTTATCCTTTTCGATTAAAGAATTTCCTTTCCAAGGACCCAAATCTCTCACTTGAGAATTCACACCAATTTTGAGCATCAATTATGTCATGCTCTATTGTTTTCTGATGGTCTTCTTCAACTAGGGGTGGAAGGCGCAGTGCCTTGACAATTCTCTTAGGATTGATCTTGGTTTTTTTTACTTCAGCAATCTTGCTTTTGATTGACTTTCCAGCTGAAGATACATTGGTATTTGAAAATAGTTCCAATTATTCCATCTTGAGAACCAGATACGGCTCTGATATAATGTACTCAACACCAACAACATTCACCTATCTGATTACAGACTTGATTTCTTCATAGGTTGATTAAAATCCAGATTTAACAACATCACTTCCTTTATGAAGTGATTTCTCTAATTTGGGAGCCATTTGATTGAAGGCCTTATTGTTGTGAGTGGTTGCGTGAAACGGGGAGTTGAAGATGTTATTTTAGGGCAAGAGAGTTTATGTTATAAACGTAACTCTTTGGCTCTTATATATATTTTAATATATCTCAAAAATATGGAAATTTAAGAGTCGCGTACTTGTGGTGGTGATCTATTTGAGATCTGATGGCTGAGATATAATTTAAGGAGAGTATAATCGATAACATCCTGTCAATACGATATTACTTTGATAGAGCACTATCATTTTCTATCCTCAAAATGATCTAGACGATATAGCTTTGATAGAGCAGTATCATTTTGAGTCCTCAAAATGA
This sequence comes from Platanthera guangdongensis, assembly GCA_039583875.1. Taxonomy (NCBI): domain Eukaryota; kingdom Viridiplantae; phylum Streptophyta; class Magnoliopsida; order Asparagales; family Orchidaceae; genus Platanthera; species Platanthera guangdongensis. Next base: position 79,506,845 of record CM077147.1, on the reverse strand, counting down.
TCTAGACGATATCATCGATATAGATTCAGCCAGTCTACATTTCATAATTTTGAACCATCTTTAAATTAAGATGGCACATTCACTATAATAAGTGAGAGTCAAGTGTATTATACTTAGTTGTGCCTACAATCTTGTTTAGTGACCTAATTTCTAACAGAAGACATTCAATTAATAGTAAATTAGTGTAACATAATGATAGACTAAATTGAGCAGGAGAGGCTATTCTAGGTTAAGCATACCCAACTCAATTTTAAAGAAGTTAAACTTAGCTTCATCCAGAGGATTGGTGAAGATATCAACCACTTGTTTTTCTGTGGGAACAAACTTAAGGAAGATATCCTCCTTTTCAATATGCTCTTTGATGAAGTGATACTTTATCTCTATATTCTTTGTCCTACTGCATGAGATAGGATTCTTAGCAATAGAGATGGCACTATATGAGTCACAGAACATATGAGTTTTACTTATTTGTAGATTGTAGTTTTGTAGTTGATGCTGAATCCACAAAAATTGTGCATAGTAGCTGCCAGCTGAGATATACTCTGACTCATCTGTGCAAATAGCCACACTAGTCCACTTCTTACTTCTCTAGGACAACAATCTTCTTCCTAGGAATTGGCATGTTCTAGAGGTACTTTTTCTGTCTTCTTTGCAACCTACAAAATCTGTATTTGAAAAGCCAATTATCTCAAAGTCATTGTTCCTAGGGTACCATGAGCCAAGTTGTTGTGTACTCTTAATGTATCTTAAAATCCTTTTTGCTGTTGTGTAGTGAGATTCCATGGGGCATGTCTAGTGCCTAGCATAAATACATGTTGCATGTATTATATCTTATCTACTAGCAGTTAAGTACAACAAAGTGCCAATTATACACCTGTATATGGATTCATCAAAAAGTCTCCCTTTCTCATCCTTGTCTAGGGATATATTTGACCCTAAGGGAGTTTTCATAGTGGAGGTAGACTCCATACCAAATTTCTTAATTATCTCTTGTGTACTTTATTTGAGAGATGAAAGTTCCATCTTCAGACTATTTCACTTGGATACCTAAGAAATATTTAAGCTCACTCATACTATTCATCTCAAACTCTCGGTGCATCAGGTAAGCAAACCTTTTGCAAAGGTTGTCATCAGTAGACCCAAATATAATGTCATCAACATATATTTGTACATGGAGACACTTACCCTATGTTTCCCTTAGGAATAATGTTTTATTTATCTTTTCCCTTGAGATTTTTTTCTTAATGTGGAAGGTAGATATGATATCATACCATGCCCTTGGGGCTTGCTTTAACCTATATATAGCTTTTTTTAAGAAAGTAAACATGATTAGGAAGAGTAGGATGTACAAAACCTGAGGGATGGTCTACGTATATACCTCCTTCTTAAGATTGAAATTTAGAAAGGCTGATTTGACATCAATTTGATACACCTTGAGTCCCTTGATGGCAACATATACATGGTGTAAGACCCCCCTCCCAGAACACACGACACGACCGAGGGGAGTCTTATGCCCAGAACAGCCACCTTGAGGTAGCATCAGGGCACGGGCCAATCTATACCACAAGTTTCGTATCCTGCCGGCTAATCTGATATCACAATGCCAACCAAACCAAAAGAAAAACACAGAAGTCATAAAATCACATAAGTAAACGTCCAAAGAGAGTACATCAATAAAAAGAAGCTACATCAGCTTCTTTAATATTAGAGTACAACAAACCACTACCCGAAGGCTATATGATGGTTAAAATTCATGCTAAAGTCTGATTCTAAATCGATAAGGCAAGTGTACCTATCGTTGTAGAGTATATGATCAAGTGTTGTATTAAACTCGCGGCCTATTGACTACATTTACTCACACAAATTAATATTATTTTATCGGTAAATAAAGAGAAAATAAATAAAACTATGAGCAAAGATTAACAATGGATCTAGAATCACTTTGAATTAAAATAAACATTTCATAAAAGTAAACTTTTAAATTACCTACTTTGACCGCGGAGGTTCCCAAATTACAAAAGTGCCTCTCAAGAATACGCTCTCGACTAAACCTAGGTTTATCGATTAAGACCTCTATGCCAGTCGAAACTCCTAAGCTTACTTTATGCGGTGAACCCCACTATTGGACCTGACTCCAATCCGGAAGATCCCTGTCATCCTCTCTCGAGGAGTGTATGAAAATCCTTCTACCTTTGAGTGAAGCACTCATACCCACAACCTCTCGGTAAATCTAGGATACGGATCTAAAATCAAAATCAAACATAGATTGAAGAAGAAATAAAAGAAGATTTGTAAGAAAAAAGAAATTTATTTTATTAAAAAGCTTGTCATGATCAAGTGCAATAGAAATTAGCTACTTATCATTATAAAAGAAGTACATAAGAGAAAGGAAAAGTAAGACATGATTTCATAAAGGAAAAAAAACTTGAATTCAAACATAAACTATGAAAATGAAATTATAATAAACAAAATGCAAGAACAAGTTGAAATAAATTACAAAAACTTCCTAAACTATACTCCTCGAAGACTCCCTAGATCCTGGCTCAATATGGAATTTATAGGAAAATTTTTGGAAAGTCCCGCCCGTGACTAGGGGCATGTCAGGTGCGGAACCGTCCTCTTGAAAGCCAGCGAATGTTGGGAGAAAACTGCCAAAATTTGCCGTTCTACGGGTCACGCCCCTAGGTCACGTTTGTGACCTAGGGCTTGTCTGCACTGTTACTGGAAATGGCGGGAACTAAATCTGGCGTTGTTGAAGAGGTCGCGCCCCTAGGTGACGCCCGTGACGTAGGGCGTGTAAGCTTGGAGATGGCAAGATCTGAAACTAGCTTCATTAAGCGCTACATGCCTGGATGTCATGCCTGAGAGTCATGCCGTGGCTGAAGCGTGTTACTTGAACCTTCCATGGAATTAAATTTTGGAGCTCCATCTACTGGTCATGCATGCGAGGCACGCCCATGACCCATAGGTCATGCCCGTGAGTGGGCCGTGTAATTTTAATCTGACGTGGCATTGGCTTCTGGAACTTCTTTATGGGTCACGACCACCTGTCACGCCCGTGACCTGATGGTCATGCCCGTGACTAGGACGTGTAAATTCAATTTTTCTAGATTTCTTTATTTTCTACTCCTGAGCAGTTTTGCAAGCTCCAAATTAATATTAGCAGCCCAGATTGACCTGAAATAAGAAAATAATGTAATTTATAACAAATATTAATAAAAACTAAATAAAACATAACCATTTATTAAATAAAAACTATATTAAAATCAATATAATAATAGACTTATCAAATACCCGCATACTTAAGCTTTTGCTAATCTAGAGCAAAACTATGAGAAGTACTTATAAGAAAGTTAATATAATTTTTTATTAAACTAAAAATTCTTTAAATCAAAGGAAAGTTAAAAATAAACTTTAAGGATTCAAAATTTAAGTCCTAAAATACGAAATTAAAATGTGAAAAGTAAAGATATTTAGCAAAATTTTCTCAAATAAATTAATTTGATCTCAAAATTAAGTAGTTAGCAAAAAAACTTATATTAAAAATTATTAACACTTCTAACTAAAAAGAGATTTAAAAGAAAATTTAAGCTACTACATATGCTCTCTTAGTATTTTAATTTACATCTAAAGCAATTTTTTTATTTTTTTTAGGAATTGGGGCATGGAAACTTGAAGAGGTTTTTGATTAGAGGTGATGAATTTTATACTCTCACCTCATATCAATTTTTTCTTTTTGATATTTGCATATGTTTACCAAGAAAATGATGAATTTTATCCTCTCATTTTCTATGATATATGAACAAATATTTTTCTCTCTTCAAAATAAAAATAAGTTAAGGATCAGATTAACAGTAAAGTAACTTATCATATAAGAGAACTCATACAAACTTATATGATATGGAAATATGCAGTGCAATGTAATGATATGAATCCAACATGATGACTCACCCATGCACACACAAACGCACACTGCTATGTCGAAACAAACTTGTAGTTCCCACTTTTTGAGCAGGTTGCTAACCTATCAGATAGTGGAGCGGGCATCTCTAGTACTAGGCGGGCATCCACACTACCAAGCCTAGGCCTCTGTACGCCTCAATGCTAAGATCAAAAAAGCGAAGCTCCCATGCATACTACTGCTCAGAGGGGTTTCGGGTAGACATGCACCAAGAACACAACCCAAACTAGCTTATATCATCCCACAGAGAGGGTCTTCGCGGGCGTGTCACCAAAGAACACAGCCAAACTGTCTACAGACATAGAAGGAGCCTCGGGAATGAGCACTGAGGACAAAAGCTACACCGTACAAGTCTAATTGTCAACTCTCGTCGGTGTGACAACTAGCGAGCCCATTAACATGCCACACTATCCTTAACATAGGATTATGACACCGCGTGTCAACTCACACGACATGCAATTTCACATCTAAGGGCTCCACATTGAGTCCCATTTCATTATTCACATCCCGTGCTCAACAGCACGTAAGGGCTCCTCACCGAGTCCCTTCTTATCATTCCACTCTAGTGTGATACACACATGCACACTTACACCCTTTTTGCATTCTTGTGCTCCAACTACTTAAGGGTTCATCATAGACACGGTGCAAAGCCACCTCATACAATGTACCAATCCCACACTGCTACCCATAGGGAGAAAACTCTAAGCAGTCGACTATACTAACTATACAACCAAACACTGGAGACTACCATTCCACATTTTCCATGGCCATGAGGTTTACCTCATCCGAATCATTTCTTATATTCAAGCCTTGACAAACAACTATGCTTCTATATGATAATCATAACAATATAATGGTACTTCACATAATCATTAAGCATGATAATATAACTATAGGTTACACATTCAATGATCGGGCGTCACACCCTCTTCCAAAACCTATTTCATTCCCCTGATTATAATCATGCACATCCTTACTAGATTTCACAAGAATATCATTTGTAAACCCAAATCGTATCAAGTCTTTTGTTCACCAAATATTTCCAACCCATTTGTTTATTAAACTCCTTCAAACCGTTTGTACAAATATGTTTCACCAAACCATTTGTTTACTTAAGGATCTAACAACCGAATCCTATCAACCATTTGTTTATCACTATCACAAATAAACTAAGTTCACCAAAACCACAACATATTGTTGTTACAACCTTATACCGAGTCCAGATCTGATTGTACATTAACCTGAAAACAATGTGCACTTAAGTGATTCTATGCAGCAACTTCGACTGGACTTTCTCGAGACTATAGGACTCGTATGAAAATATGTAACCATCCGTTGGAAAGGTCATTCCAATGACTACAACTTGTGTGTTTAGTCAATAATCCAGTTAAGGTTGTATCACACTTGAAAGTGGACTTGAAGTTTGTTGCGCACAGAAAATAGATTTCTGCACGCATCTTAATGCAAGATGAACGGCATCAATTCATCTTCTTCCTCAACCTATTTGTTCAAAATCACATACAACACTTCCTCCTCCCTTATTCACCCTCAATAGACACTTTCTCTTCATGAAACCAAGTACGTCATCTTCACATGAAGAGAGGAGAGGTTGAAGACATCAAATCACTAGGGCAATGCCCTAGCATGGTCTCTTCTTAGGAGATCTTCATCTCTCACAAGTCCAAATCTCTTGAGTCGACATCTCTCATAGATTATAACTAAAGATCTATCACCAAGGGAGAGGGTAGGAAGCTCACCTCCTTTCCGGCCATGGATCTCGTTAACCTTCTCGACATTTTCCTCCTCATTGGTATTGTTCTTCCCGGAAGGTAGATCGACACTTATTCCAGAAATTTACTGCGACAACTTCTTCACTTCTGGCAGTTTCGGTATAAGTAATTGCTTGGCAAGGGGATGAAGTGATGGCTAGGGTTTTCCCATAAATCTCCTTTTATAAGAGGAATTAGGGTTAGACTCTCTGCCACGTGTCACCCTAGGATTGGACCGCCCATTATTATTTAAATTAAGTCTTGTCGAAAAGACAGGGTAAAAATAAGTCATATGGTGCGTTTCCCGAAAACCCGATTCAACCCATATATAGGAATCAGAAAATAGTCTGGTCTGAAAAATACCGCAAGTCAAAATCGTCGAGTATACAAACACTCACTCGGCGAATCATTGAGATTCATCACTCGGCGAATCATTGAGATTCATCGTGAACACTCAACGCCTACAAAGTACAGCAATGTTTTCTAAGTCAATTTGTCATTCGTCGAGTATTACTTGACAATTTGTAGAATGGCGTCGATTTTACTCAACGCACTCGACGCTTCTTCGAGTGGCATCGAGACCACTCAATGCCTGCAAATTCCAGAATAATTTCAAGTTAAAATCATCGAGTATACTTGACAATTTGTCGAATGGCTTCGAGTTTAGTCAACACACTGGATGCTTCACCGAGTGGCATCTAGACCACTCAACGCCTACCAGTTCTGGATAATTTCAAGTCAAAATCATCGAGTATACATATACTCACTCGACAAATCATCGAGATTCATCTTGATCACTCGACGCCTATAGAATCCCGAAAAATTTTATAAGTTAAAGCATTGAGTTCATCAAGTGTCACTCGACGCTTCGTCGAGTGGCGTCGTCGAGTGGCGTTGAGACCACTCAACGCACTCAATGCTTTCCGAGTCTATAATTGTTCTAGGTAAAATTCTTCATATTCGTTGAGTATCATTCAATGCCTTGTTGGGTCCAGAACTATTATAAATAGATTTTGCCCTATAAGTCGAGTATCACTCGACACCTGTTACCAGTAGACCCCAAACCTGAGTCAACTCTCCTGACTCAAACACGTGTGAGTGGTCTAGCGTGAATCCGAACATTACACCTTCTCCGTGAAGCTTCCGACCGCCATATCGGGAGCTCCGGTGGGTGAAATCCTTTACAGAGAGTAAATCCTGAAAGTTCTCGCCGAGCTCTACGCTTGTGTGGTAAGTATTTTGGATTTTGTGAATTTTTTGTGTTTGGATTCTTATCCTAACCCTCATTTTTGTCTGAAAAGTTTCAAAGATTGCAGACGAGGAGTTCTTTCGGCCGAATCTTGAAGTTGAGAGTTCGTGAGTTCGAGTTTAGGGGGATTTTGAGACAAGTTGTTTTTCCTCCCCCCCCCCTTGCTTGTTGTTTTCTTCATGTTATCTTTTTTATTTCCTCCATAGAACTTAGGAATAGGGTAGGGATTAGGGTTTGCTAAATCTGCATAGTGTAGGTATTGATCCAAATTGAATTCGTCGAGTATCCTTCAATTCATCGAGTATTCTTGAATTCATTGAGTGTCTCTGAATTCCTTAAGTTTAGTTTGTCGAGTGTCTTTGTATTCGCCAAGTGTAATGCGTCAAGTGATATAACAGAGTTTGCGCCGAGTTATGTGATTCATCGAGACCACTCGACGAATCCTTGTTGATTCGTCGAGCCATCTCGATGAATGCTGGTTGATTCGTCCTGTAGCTTGATTCGTCGAGACCACTCGACGAATCCTTTCTGATTCGTCGAGTCATCTCGACGAACGCTTGTTGATATGACAAGTCAAATTGACGAATTCTTGTTGTTTATGCCTAAATTTCTAGTCTGTTGTCAACCTGATTGCCTATCCCGTTAAGGTGATTTACCCGATAGTCGAAAGAGTTGTGCTTTCATCATGATGAACTTCCTTCTTTTCTCGTCATGAATTCTCTCATATTTGCGTCAAGTTTATGACCTATTCATAGATTGAAGGTATTCATCAATTTAATTCTAGTTTTCGGTGAGACAAGTACAGTCTCATCTAATCCGGCTATCTTATTTAAAGAAGTTAGTCTTACCCATCGAGGGGTAATTATGTTTAGTGAATTTCATTTTTATAAGACTAGTATTGCAGCTAACTTATTCATTATACTATTTATGTTGTTTTCAATGTATGTCGTGGGCTATTTGGGGTTGTGGGAATTAGTGGAATGTACCACCGCCAAAGTGACATGTTTTGTGAATCAGTACACCTAGTGAGTTTTCCCCGGTGCTGGTTTTTGACTGGGTGTGTCTGGGAGGTTTTCACCATCACAGGTGTCGGTTAATCCCTAGTTTTGGGAGTGTCTAGAAAGAAGGCCACCTTTCCTTGGGCCATTGTGAAGTTTTGACCTTTGGTGTGTGGGGGAGTTTCCACCACCATAGGTCCCGATTATTATCCGGTGATAATACTTGCCTAATGATAAGCTGATCAATCTCTTATATATACACACTTACTCATATGTATATTTTATAAAGCATAGACCTTTATCTTAATTGGTGCAGTTTGGTATAACTCACCTCATGTGATTTCATTCTTACTTATTATATTGTGGTTGAGTGCTGATGTTTTTCTTTTAGCTATTCTGTCTTGGGTTGGTACCCCCCTTTTCACTTCCTTCGTTTATTTACTTTTGTATTTTACTGCCACTTGTTGTTTCTAGATGAGGCATTCTTTTCTCTTGAATGCCTCAAGCCTGGAGTGGTAGCGGTCTGAGCAGTTAGAGTTGGTGGTTTCTGGTGTGGGCTTTAGTAGCAGTGGTTATGATCCCCCGCCTCCGTGAGGTAGTTTTGTTATCATCCTTTTGATCAGACATACATTTAGATTTTGTGGGTTCATGTTAGGTTGTTGATGCCAACAACGAATTTATTATAAATGTTTAGACTATTTGTAGCTTTACGCTATTTCTTGCTAAGTCATTTTGTCTTCTTGCTCTCTAGGAATGTTTTATGCTATGTTACATGTTAGTTATTTTCAAAGTATAAAAAGATCAATGCTTTTATCTCATACTCATAGCATTATTTTAAATCAAATGTCACTTTATTTCAACGAACTAAAAACTCTTTTAGTACTTATATTAAATCTAGAGGTGTGCATATCATGATTCATTCTATGGGATTTTCACACACATATAGGATGACAAGCAGTCGTGCATGGGAGACCTCGTGCGGGGCGGCGACATTGGTCTGGGACGGAGACATTTGTTGGGGGCGGCGACATTTGTTGGGGGCGGCGACATTGGTTGGGGGCCGCGACATTGGTCGGGAGCGGCGACAATGGTCGGGGGCGACGACATTGGGAGAGGGCGGCGACATTGGGCTGTGGCGGCGGAGGCGACATTGGCGAGGGCGGCAACATTGGTGGGGCGGCGAGTAGGGGAATAAAAAAAATCATGCAAATGAGTAGGAAAATAAGAAACTTTATGATCAAATGACAAAAAAAACCATACAAATGAGTAGAGGAATAAGAAAAATGAGGGATATTTTGGCTTTAAAATGTTACACCATGGCTGAGGGCTATTTTGGGGAGGCAAATGTTACACCATGGCTGTTTTGGAGTTTGCTTATAGTATAAAGATAAATGAACTAAACAAAGTATTTTCCACCGCGTATGTGTATATTTTTGCTCGTGTACTAGTTGATCCACTGAGCCAAGGAACATGACCATCAAACCTTAAACTCAAACTATGTTTTCATCATAACAAACTTGAGGATTTCATGAAAAGTATTAGGATTCGAATCTTGCACGAGCGCCTGCATTTGTCACCCACACGACGTGGCATCACGGTGCATATTTTCTCTTACTTTGATATATTATTTAAATTCTGAGAAAATGGGGGTTGTGATAGTTGGTATCAGAGACAGGTTGTTCGAAAAGTTGGTAGGATGACTAAATCTGATATAGTTTTAGTTGTCTAATTTCATTGCATACAGACACCTAAGTTTCAACAGTATGTCTTGGAGAAAGAATGAACACTACACTCATAAGCATGGCAAGGAGTATATGAGGAATATTATATAGTATGAGATGCATAATATGTGGTTGTACATGGATCCTCATAGGATGCAACATGTGACTGTTATGTAGTATGAGATGCATAATAATCATCACATGGATCCCTATTTGATTTTTTTTTTGTAACATACGATATTGTGTAGTATGAGATATATAATATTTCATGTGTATGCCACTCATGACATGAATTAAGGCCTTCTTAAAATGCATAACACTATATGCATAACATAACGTAGCATTTGCACACACACCAAGTTAAGATCTACATGATGACACTTATACACACATGATTTAAAATTAAGATTTAAGCATTCATACATTTATATCTTATGCACAGGAGTCAGTGGGATGATGGTTCATTATCCTATGTGAATAACGTATCATCATTTCACGAATTACCAGAGCAAGGTAGTAGCAAGAGTAAGTATCTATACATGTATGGTCTGAACAAAGTTGAGTAGTTCTAGTGTTAAGCTAGGTTTTGATGAGCTGTTCATTCGTATTTGTAGAAGGTGGCCCTAAAGCATTTTATGTTGAGGACAACTCTTTATTCTAAAGATGATTCTTCAGGTGTTCATAGCGAAGCGATGTTAGAGGAGCTACATATGATCATTGAGACTCTATCGAGGTAGATGGTTGCAATGCAAGCACAGTTGCAGGCATTGTTGAATACCACCTTGGGGAGGTAGTCTGGTAAGTAGACCCTCGCAGTTGATAAGCATGAGAGTGAGATCAGTAAATTGGATAGGTTTGCTTATGAGTTGATAGCTGCTGAGGAGTGCATAGTTAAAATTTTCTTGAGTGGTCGCCAAAATGATATCCAGCAGTTTTCCAATGCTTACCAATCCGAGACTAATGCAAATGCAATAGAAGCTACCTTGTGGGTTGAGGCTATTGGAAATTCTAAGGATCGTGGTATATTGTTGAGGAAAGAAAAGAGAATGGTCGAGGCTAGTGAAAGCCCTGAGACATCTAGCACTGCCCTAAAGAGAGGAATCTTCGAGACATGTAGCTTTTGTGGACGTTCGGTCCACCCCTTTGAAAAATGTTTTAAGAGGTTGGGTGTTCAGAAGCAGTCTCTGGTGCTTGCGATGCAGAGCACACCCAAATGAGATCTGTAAGTCTTTAATTTCAATGATATCCAAATCACCAAGAGGAGAGGGGGGAGGGTGAATAAGTTTCTTAGTTTCTTGTGACTATCTTTAATTTTCTTTCTTTAAGTTCTTTGTGAGTTAGTAGTTTTATGCTTTCAAGACACACACAACCTACAACAAAGAAATAACACAAGAAGCACACACAGAATTTTTAGTGGTTCCCCAGATTATGGGTACATCCACTTTCCCTCCCACCTTTCTAACAGCTTGTTATACAAGGCACTTCTCTAATCTCGATTCCTTAGAGCTTACAATATGATCTTGCAGGACAACTCAGTCTCCTCCAAGACTTACAACTCAGGCATAAGGCCCTACAACTCAGTGATCCAAAGAACACCTACCTCATGCCTAAATGCCCTACAACTCAGGCTAGGAGGACACACCTACCTCAGATAGAATGACTCTCCTATAGCTCAGACACAAAGTGCATTCCTCAGATCCAAAGTATCTTACAACTCACGCACAAGTGCCCTACAAGTCAAAGAGAATGAATCTCGTACCTCAGGCTCAAAAACCCTACCTCAGATCCAAAATATATCTTACTCTCAGGACAAAGACCTACCTCAGACACACAGGCCCTACCTTAGATTCTACACAGAATCCTACCTCGGGGTAAACAACCCTACCTTAGATCCACAACTGGATCCTACTCTCAGGCAAATCTACCCTACAACTCAGATGCAAAAGGATCTTATAGAATGGAAGTAGGTTGTTGAGTTGATTTGACACAAGAAAAATTTCTCTATGCCAACCATCCTGGACTAAACTCAACCCAACTTTGACTCCAGGAGTATGTTCCTTGAGTCAACTCCTTGCTAAACTAAGAAATACTCAGCACTATCTTCTTCTAAGAAATAAGAGAAGATCTTCAATAAGCATATGCTTGTGCTGGAAGTATCCTGTAGAACCCTGCTCTTCTTCTTCTTTCCTTCCTAGACAAAACCAATAGCTCAGTCCTAACTTCTTCTTCACAGCTTCCAAAAAATGTTCTTCAGAACTGTATAGCTGGAACTATGAAGTCGCTGAAGTTAAGGTTATCCATTGTTGCACCTTCTCTCTCAGAGATTTACTTTGAACTGCTATTGATTGTGGAGATGACAACAACTAACTTTGATTATCTTCCAGTTGCTATAGTCAGGGTAATGACCTGCTGCTTCAGTTTACTTAGAGAATTTCTCCGATCTTGCTGTTGAATGTGTTTCTCTCAACAGCTATCTCTTAATGGATTTCAGATCAGTTGCAGCTTGTCTAAGGCCTTGTTTGCTTCTTCTTCCTCAGAGAATGTCTCTAATCTTGCCGTTGAGGATATTAATTGCAACAACTAACTAGTTGAACTCTCAGATCAGAATATTGAACTTCTCCTTCAGGCTTTGCAATAATGGTCAAGGAAGATGATGAAGTCTAGCGGCATGACGAAAGTTTTTTTCTTCATTCTGAACTCCGCCTTTTCTATTCCGCCGATCAATGACTATTTTGACCAGCATGCCCCACTGAATTTGACAACTGCATTTTTACTTTAATAGTCAAAAGTCATACTATAGGCATGCAACGCCGTATGTTACGTAATGTAGCCATCAAGCCTCATTTTAAATTTTGTTGACTATGTTGACTATTACTGATGCCATCATTTATGGACTTAGTCTAATTCAAGCAAAGTAGTATAGGATTTGAGTGAACAAGCTTCACTCAATGCCAAAACACTTAGATAGATTTCTATCACTAGGAGTTGAGTGAGTAAGCTTGACTCAATGACAAAACACTTAGACAGATTTTATGTCATTAGCCGTTGAGTGAGTAAGCTTGGCTCAACGCCAAAATGATTAGACAGATCTTATGTCACTAGGCGTTGAGTGAGTATGCTTAACTCAATGCCAAAACACTTATACATATTTTCTGTCACTAGTCGTTGAGTGAGTAAGCTTGACTCAACGCCAAAACACTTAGACAGATTTTCTGTCCATTGTTTCATTAGGCTTCGAGTGAACACAACGCTTTCTTCTCTGGCATTGAGAAAGCCTTCATCACTCGATGCCATCTAGACTTTTATAGTCTTAACTGCTTAGGAATCAAGTGAGCCTTAATCACTCGATGCTTTTGGACTTAGCTAGATTTCTTTACTGTCAAAGATAAAGATTTGACTATCTGTGCTTTACACAATACTTTTTGTAGTATGGCATTGAGTGAACCGTCTTCACTCAACGCCTGTGGACTTAGCCAATTTTCTGCCATGCAAATAGTCAGGATTTGACTAACTTGTCTTCTTTCAGCGCTTTTTGGCATCCGACATTGAGTGAGCTTGCTTCACTCAATGCCTGTGGACTTAAACCACATCTTTTCCTCTGGCATTGAGTGAGGTTGCTTCACTTAATTCCTGTGAACTTAAACACATCTCTTTGCATCTGGCGTTGAGTGAGCTTGCGTCATTCAACGCCTGTAGACTTAGACAAATTTTCTGTCTCTCCACCTACCTACCTTGTGACCATATTTCACAATCACTTAGACAACATATCTAACCTTGTTCAAAAGAACATCATGCACATGATGAGCTTAACCAACATCAAATACAACTATGCTCTTAGTGTTGATGGTGATGCCTCTTCAAATCAAGTCTAGGGAACATTGAGGGTGTTGGAACACCCTATTACTAATTTGGGTCAGGATCACTATGTCTCTAGGAATCTATGTTTTGACCTTATGTATAGATTATAGGTCAAGTAGAATTGAGTCTAAGGGATCAGGAGTCTAGGTTTGGAAGCTGCCCTGGAGACCCAAGTTTTTCTGGAGACCAAGTCCAAATCGTCGAGCTCAGCACGACGTTTCGTCGAACTCCGGTCGACGATCGTCTAGCTCAACTATTGACAGATCGTCGAGCTCCATTCGGCGATCGCTGAGCTCAACCCTCCTTATATCGTCGAGCTCTGGTCGACGATCGCTGAGCTCAACTTCTCAATATCGTCGAACTTCATTCGACGATCGCTGAGCTCAGTTCGACGATTTTGACTCTGTACTGGATCTTTATCTCTGAGCTCAGTTCGACGATCTTTGAGCTCAGATCGACGATTTCTTTGCTGCTTGTTGTTTCCAGTTCGCTGAGCTCAGCTCGACGATAGCAGAGCTCAGTTCGACGATTTCAGTTATCTTTCAGAGTTCAAATTCAAATTAGATAGAAGTTATTCTGTATTTAATTCAGAAGATCTGCCAGCCGTTTTTATTTACTTCTGGAGCAAGTTTCAAGGGATTTTTCAAGGAACAAATCAGTGGACTTTCCTTTAGAGAAATTATGCAATTAAGGCTGAAATTAATGCAGACCAACGGCTATCTTTGACAGAGAATAATATTCTATACAGAGAATAAAAGAAGAATGTTTTTTTTGAGGGAATAGACAAGAGATTCAGAGAACAAGAAGAAGACACACACACAATACAGATTACAGAACAATATTCAAAATCCTCTGTCAACAAGAATTCTGAAGAACACTTCTCAAAGAGATCAAGCTTTCAAGCAAATCTTCAGATCTCTTCAGCTCTAAAGTGTTCAAGGCCAACATCATCTCAAGACTCCAGACACTCAACATTTCAGCTTGCTGAAATCATCTTTTGCTGGAGATCTACATTTGAAGGCCTATCACCCTCAGCAAAGCTCATCTTCCTGAAGATATCAAGGACTCAGGGGGAGCTTTGACAACATCACTGAATCCACATAGTCTTCTCAGTTGCTTGAGAAAGAGAAGACTTCCATCACTCTCTCACCCCCATTCTGTAAAGGGTTTTTCAAACTCCCTTCAAAAGTTTGAATCTGGTTTTTGAGCACCTTGTCAAAAGCTCATTGGTGGCAAGACACCTGATCAAAAAATCTGATTTGGTTTTTGAGCACCTTATCAAAAGCTCATTGGTGCCCAGGACACCTGATCAACTCATCCTGCAGTGGATTCCTACCTAGGGTGGTAGAAGAGTGGATGTACCCAAGTTGGGGAACCACTATAATTTCCTTGTGTCTTCTGGTTGTGCATGTTTTTCTTTTGTTTCTGGACTAGATTCTTTTGTGCATAGCTTAGTTTTGTGGTTTATTTTATTTCTGCTTCCCTGCTTACACTCATTACAACAATTGTTGTAGACCTTTGAAAAAGTTTTTCTTTGAGTTTATAAAAAGCACCATATACTCTATTCACCCCCCTCTAGAGTATATGAGATCTAGTTTCCCCTTTCAATTGGTATCAGAGCCAGGTTGGTTAAACATACCATATCTGTTTGGTTGTACAGGCTAACACCTGAACCCCAAGATTCCAATCTAGATCATTCTTTTATATTTTATTTTTAGACTTTGTTTGCACAAGTTATGGCCCAGAACAAAGATTATGCAAGCACCAGACCTCCAGTGTGCAATCTGTCAAACTTTGCACTTTGGAAAGCAAGGATTAAACTCTACATGAATTCTATTGACGAGGACATTTTTAATTCTGTTTTGACAGTGTGTCCAAGACCTCCAGAAAGTACAAGCACAAATGCTGTTCCACCTCCTTCAGGAACAGATGCTGACATAAAGAAATGGAAAGTAGCTGATGCCAAAGCAATGAACATTCTAGCTCAGACAATGTCAGATGACATCTTTCAGAAGGTAGCTGAATGTAATTCAGCCAAGGAGATCTGGGACAAGCTCTCAGAAATTGTCTCTGGCTCAGCTGATGAGAGAAAGGACAGAAGATCCCATCTCATCTCCCAATATGAGAACTTCAAGAAGGGAGAAACAGAGTCAGTGGGAGACATGTACAATAGACTGAGTATGATTGTCAGTGAACTGAGGACATTAGACAAAGAAATCTCACTGACAGAACTCAATGACAAGATCCTAATGTGCTTCCCCAGCACTTGGGACTCAAGAATCTGGCCAATTAAAGATGCCAGAAGTCTGAATGAGATCACAACTGAAGCTTTATTGGGCAAGCTCAAATCCTATGAGCTACTCATCAAGAACAGAGAGGAAGAACAGAAGGCTGCTTCTCCAGCCACAAGAAAAGAGAAGACTATAGCCTTCAAGGCCACTGAAGAGTTGCCTGAAGAAAAAGGAACAGGCAATGATGAACTTCTCAGCTTGCTGGCCAAAAGATTCTATAAGATGGCCAGAAAGGATTTCAGAAGAAGATCATACAAGGATCAGGACAAGCCAAGGTATGACAAGTCCATTGGCAATAATAAAGATATTATTTGCTTTGGTTGCAGGAAACCAGGGCATATAGTTCCTGACTGTCCAGAGAACAAGAACAAGGACAGAAGGGAAAGAAAGGAGAGAAGAAAGGAGAAAGACTCCAAAAGGAGTGGCAATAGCAAACCCTCATCCAGCAAAAATAAGCACACAAGGAAAGGATTTGTTGCTGAATCCTGGAGTGAGACTGAAGAAGAGTCAGAGACCTCTTCCAGCTCAAGTGATGATGAGGATGATGCAGAGGAAAAAGAATTCTGCATGATGGCAATTAATGCCTCACAGCACAACTCAGAGGAGGAAGAGTCAGAGTCAGACTCAGAGACTCAACCTGAAGAAGATCAGGTAATCAGCACTTTTGATTTTAATTCAGAAGATTTTAAATCTGAATTTAAAGCATTGTGTCTAGATCTGCTAAAGTCTGAGAAAGAGATCATCTCTCTCAGAAATCAATTATCTGAACACAATGGCTTAAAGTCAGAAAACCTCAAACTCTCTCAGGAGTTGGAGAACTATAGGGAACCGATAGCTACACTGAAAAGTGAGCTCTCTGAGGCCAAGAAGCTTGAAGAATCCCTTAATGGGAGAAGCATCAAGCTGATGGACATCACAAGCACAGTGAACTCTAGACTTAACAGTACACTGGGCTTGGGTGCTTCATCCAGCCAACCTATAGTCCTAACAACTTCCATCAAGTTTATATCTAACAAGGGAAAAGGAGTTGTAGAGGTTGCCAGGAAAAATTCTGATCTGCCTCAAAAATTTAAGTCCCAGCAGAAATCGTCGAACGAAGCTCGACGATCGCCGAATGAAGCTCGACGATCGCCGAACGCAGCTCGACGATCTCAGGGAAAATCGTCGAACGCCGATCGACGATCTCAGCCAGAATCGTCGAACGCAGCCCGACGATCTCACATTCCTGACCTCAGCCATAGTCGACCGTCGAACGGAGCTCGACGATCTGACCCAAGATCGTCGAACTCAGCTCCAAGATCGTCGAACAGAGGTCAGAGCAGTGGAAAAATTTTCAAAGGCAAATCAAAGTTGAATCCTGAGGGTTTCTCATCCCAAACATTTAACCCTTATACTGAATGGATTTTACCTCCAAGGAGATATCATCCTGAAGGATATAAGAGTCAGCCAGGGATGTCCTTTATTTCTGAATTTAAAGGTTATCAACCTAGGCCCAAGGTAAACTGGGTCAAAAACAAGTAAATTGTTTTATGTGCAGGTGAAGACCTATCCAACACCTAACCAGCAATGGTATTTGGATAGTGGATGCTCAAAGCACATGACAGGGAACAGGGACAACCTTAATTCCTTTAAAGCCAAGCTTGGACCCAAAGTTATCTTTGGTGACTCCAACTTTGGACAAACTAAAGGATATGGTGCAGTCCAGATTGGTTCAGTAACCTTCAAGAAGGTAGCATATGTGGAAGGACTGAAGCACAACCTAATCAGTATCAGTCAACTATGTGATGAAGGCTACCAGGTGACCTTCAGCAAAACTCTATGCAAAATCAAGTCAGAGGACAACACAACTGTGTTGACAGGTATAAGGAAAGGTAACATCTACCTAGTAGATTTTCTTTCAACTACTATAGATATCTGCTTATTCAATTCAGTTTGTAGACCAAATGTTTTATGGCATAAAAGATTAGGACACCTAAACCTTAGAACTATTGCTAGGCTATCCAAGGACAACCTTGTTAGAGGACTACCTTCTGGCCCCTACAAGAAGGAAGGACTCTGCAAGGCTTGTCAATTAGGCAAGCAAACTAAAAATAGTTTTAAGTCACTTAATAAGAGTGATTCACCTAGGATATTGTATCTGTTACACATGGATCTATTTGGACCCATCACAGTACAAAGCCTAGGAGGGAAATCCTACACTTTGGTGATTGTAGATGACTTCTCTAGATTCACTTGGGTGTTCTTTCTAAGGAAGAAGTCTGATAACTTTAAGTGTCTGACAGAGTTTCTCAAATGTGTAAAGATTGAGTTCAATACTCACATTGCCCTGATCAGAAGTGATCATGGGACAGAGTTTGATTCTCTTCTTATGCAAGAGTTCTGTCAGAGTGAAGGGATCAGGCATACTTTCTCAGCTCCTAGAACTCCTCAACAAAATGGGGTAGCTGAAAGGAAAAATAGAACCCTTATTGAATCTGCCACTACATTGTTGTCAGATGCTCATCTACCTCTATTCTTTTGGGCAGAGGCAGTGAACACCTCCAACTATGTGCTGAACAGGAGTCTGATACATAAACTGAAGGGAAAGACTCCCTATGAATTACTCAAAGGGAAGAAACCTAAAGTTGACTATTTCAAAATTTTTGGTTGCATTTGCTATATTCACAATAATGATAAGAAACATCTAGCAAAATTTCAAGCCAAAGCTGATGAAGGAGTGTTTCTGGGATACTCCATGATCAGCAAGGCCTATAGGGTATATAATAAATCATCATTGAAAATTGAGGAATCTGTTCATGTTTCTTTTGATGAAACTAACATGTCTTTCAAGGAGAAGATTTCTTCTACCATAGAACCTGTGCAGGAACACTCTCTAGTTGAAGATATGAACAAGCTACAGGTTGCTCAAGAAGAAGAAAGCAGTGAAGACGAAAGCAATGCTCAACACATTGAAGCTCCACTTGAAGAGCCAGTTGTTGTACCACAAGAGGAAACAACAACACAGGTTGGTGAACAATCAATACCCCCTGTTGATTTAGTAACATTAAGAGACCATCCAATTACCCAAATAATTGGAGAAATCGCAGCTGGTGTGCAAACCAGAAATCAGGTCAACCAAAACCTGTTGCACACCTGCTTTCTTTCTCAAATTGAACCTCAGTCCATTCAAGATGCAGAGCATGATCCACACTGGATCATTGCAATGCAAGAGGAGTTGCATCAATTTGAGAGGAACAAAGTATGGGAACTAGTGCCCAAGCCTAAGGATCATTCCATTGTTGGAACAAAATGGGTATTCAGAAACAAACTGGATGATCAAGGAATAATCATAAGGAACAAGGCAAGGCTAGTTGCCCAAGGATATTCTCAAGAAGAAGGAATTGACTACGACCAGACTTTTGCACCTGTTGCAAGATTGGAAGCCATCAGGATATTTCTAGCTTATGCAGCTCACAAAGGATTCAAGGTTTATCAGATGGATGTCAAGAGTGCCTTCTTAAATGGAGACATCAAAGAGGAAGTCTATGTCAGACAACCTCCAGGTTTTATCTCTCCAACTCATCCTGATTTTGTTTTTAGATTAAATAAAGCATTATATGGTCTCAAGCAAGCTCCTAGAGCATGGTATGAGACCCTAGCATGCTTTCTTTTGGAAAATGGTTTTATAAGGGGTAGAGTAGACCAAACTCTTTTTATTAGAACCCATAAGTCCCATACCCTACTAGTACAAATCTATGTAGATGATATCATTTTTGGCTCTACTGACTCAAAATTGTGCAGAAGGTTTTCTAACCTGATGCATTCTAAATTTGAGATGAGTAGCATGGGTGAGCTATCCTTCTTCCTAGGATTGCAAGTCAAACAACATGCTGAGGGCATCTTCATTTCTCAAACCAAATATGCTAATGAGCTGGTTAAGAAATTTGGCATGTCTGAGGCATCTTGTATGAAAACACCCATGCCTACCAATGCTGTATTGGATGCTGATGAACATGGGAAACCTGTTGATCAGACAACATATAGAGCAATGATTGGCTCTTTACTGTATCTTACAGCTAGTAGGCCAGATATAATGTTTGCTACATGCATATGTGCTAGATTCCAAGTTAGCCCTAGAGAGTCACACCTCACATTAGTAAAGAGGATTCTTAGGTATGTTAAAAGTTGTCCAAATCTAGGACTCTGGTATCCAAAAGATTCAGCATTTGAGTTAACTGGATTCTCTGATGCTGATTATGCTGGATGCAGAATTGACAGGAAAAGCACCAGTGGAACTTGTCAGTTCCTTGGTGATAGACTTGTCTCTTGGTTTTGTAAGAAGCAAACATCTGTGTCAACTTCAACTGCTGAAGCTGAATATATGGCTGCAGGCAGTTGTTGTTCACAAATATTGTGGATTCAAAATCAACTCCTAGACTATGGTTACAACTTAGAGAAGTCAAAAATATTTTGTGACAATACAAGTGCTATCTCCATAGCTCAAAATCCAGTCCTCCATAGTAGGACAAAACATATAGAGATTAGGCATCATTTCTTAAGGGATAATGTTGAAAAGAACAAAATTGAACTGCAATACATCCCAACTGATTTACAAAGGGGAGATATTTTCACCAAGCCTCTGGATGAAAAGAAACATACTTTCTTCCTAAATCAGTTAGGCATGCTAGATGGAGGAAGTCTCAAATAAAACCCAAGACTTTGAAAGCTAAAATTGACCAAGACTAGGCAAAATTTCTGATTTTTCTTAGTATCTAGAAATTCTCTGAGCTCTGAACTGCGCTCGACGATTTCCCCACAGATCGTCGAACGGAGTTCGACGATTTCCAGAATCGTCGAACTGAGTTCAGCGCCCCTCTGATAGTATGGACTATCTCCTCTGGTCAACGATCGTCGAACGGCGCTCGACGATTCTGTTCACTGAACGATCGTCGAACGAAGCTCGACGCCTTTCCAGATCGTCGAACGGAGATCGACGATTTTGGAGTCTCTTCAGATTCCTTTAGGAGCCTCGATCGTCGAACTTAGTTCAACGATCTTTCCTTTTCTGCGTCGAACCCTAATATAAAACTCATTTTTTCGTCGTCGTTCTCTCTTGCGCTTTCAATTTCTCTGCAAACTTTTCTTCCCTCCAAGCAGTTCTACACTTGGTCGTTTTGTCTGTTGATTTTTGCAGGTACCATGGCCGTTTCTGTTGCTGTGCTCGCCGCCATGAAATTTGATGCCGGCTTTGACATCGATTTCGATTCCTTCAACACAACAGATCAAATCTTCCAAGATATTCTCACCCTATTCAAAGATCAGCAATTAACTGCCTTGATGTCAACCAGAATCAAACTTGCCTCAGATGAGATTAAAGAATGGGTTTACACTGCCCACAACCTGGACACAAACACCATAGTTGGCTCCATTGGTGGCACCCAGGTACCTCTGACTCCAGCAGTATTGACAGAAGTTTTTGGCTTCAGGAATGGTGAAGACTCTGCTGACCTTTCTGGAGAAGAGTTTGCTGATGTTCTTGCCAGGATGGGTCATCCTGAGGGGAACCCTAGCAAACTGTTTAAGAGAAACCTGTCTGTGGAATACAGGTTTTTGGCTGATGTAGTAGGCAAAGTCCTTTTGGCAAAGCATTCTGCTCATGATACAATCTCCAGACACCAGCTCTGCCTTATGGGAGCTCTTGTGGACAGGAAAAGCTTGAACTGGGGAGAAGTATTCTTTGACCTGTTGAAGAAAAAGATAAATAAGACTTTTGTGAACTTTGGAAGAATTCTGGGAATCTTCCTCCAGGCTAAATGCCCTGCCCTGCTAGTCTCCTCTGGAGTGCACATCAATGCCTCCAAGAGACTCACCTGTGCCCTGTTTGGGAAATGGGACAGGCAAATCTCCAAGCCCAGCAGGCCCTCTTCTTCTGGCCCCTCAGGCACCAGGACTCTAAGAGTCACTCCACCACAGGCCTCTGCCCCTGCAGAGGGCCTGCCTGCTAGTGCTGCTGCTTCCCCTTCTCCAAGCCCAACCCCAGCTCCTTCCACCATTCCAGCCTCCACCATTACCATATCCAGCCCTTCTCCAACCTCAATTCCATCCCCAGCAACAATTTCATCTCCTCCAGCAGACCACTTCCATCCCCTTTTCTCCTATCCACCTCCAGATGTCACCTCCTCTACATCCATTCCATCCTTCACTCTCTTGGATGAATCCTACATGGATGATTCCCCCTCCTCTCCTCCAGATTTTCCCACCACCTCAACAACTTTCCAAGACCTTCTACATCAACTTATTGATCAACCCACCTTCACTCCCTCCATTTCCATTCCTGTACCCTCCATCTCTACCATACCCTCTCCTGAGCCATCCCTTCCACCCTTCAGCCCTCCTCCTCCAGCTCCCTCAGCCATCCCTGTACCCTCTACCTCTGCTCCCCTTGAGCATGTAGATCTCCCAGCCCTTGCTGATCTGTTGTATGAGCTCCTTGCTCCTAGGCTCTCCCTTCTCATGGAGGCCTCCTTAGCTCCTCTGCAACAATCAGTGGCAGCTCTCTCTGCCAGGCTGTCCTCTTTCCTTACCCCCATAGCAGCACCCCCAGCAGTGTGCCTTGATGCACAGGTTTCTGCATCCAGGCAGGGGGAGATGCCCTATGAAGCCAGCTTCCAGGCTGCTGTTGCTGCTGCTGCTCCTCCTGCTGGTGTTTCTGATGCTGCTGCTGCTTCTGCTACTGCTACTGCCACTGGTTCTGTGTTTGCTGCTGCTGCCATTCCAGTTCTTGCCATAGACCTAAGGTCTTTGCTGTCTACCTTTGACCCTGCTTACTTCAGCTGCCTTCCAGAAGTCTATACTGTCCAGCCCCCAGAGGTTCTTGCTGCCCAGTCAGAAGACTTGACCAGGGCTCTAGTGCCCTTCTCCTGTTGTGACCCCAGAATCCTCTCTGATTTTATTCAGTCAGTGACTGCTGCTTATGATGATGCTGATGCTGCTGCTGCTGAAGACAATGCTGTGTCTACCTCTGGAATTGCTGTTACTACTGAGGAAGAAACTGTTTCAATTGCTGCTGTTGAGCCCTTCTCACAGGATTTACTGATGACAGAGGCTGTTGATGTTGAGCCTGCTGTTGTAGTTGCTACCTCTGAAGTTGCCACTGCTGTAGAAGTTATCATCTCTGAAGCTGCTGCTGCTCCTGTAATTGTTGTAACATCTGCTGCTGCTCCTATTGCTCCTCCTGTTTCTGTATCTTCTGCCCCATCAGCTGCTGTCCAGTTAAAAGAGGATTTGATGAAAAAGCTTGATACACTGTATGATGAACAAAGCTCTGAATCTGAGGATTATGCTACTGCTTCTGATGACTCATCTGCCACAATTGCAAGGAAAAGAAAGGCAAGAAGTAAGGCCTTGAAGAGAGTTCCTCCTGCCAAAGTCAGAGATGATAATGATGTTCCATACTATATTCTGCATAATTGCCCAATCTCTGAGCATTGGATGCAATTCTCCAGGAACCAGTTAAAGGCAATGAAGAAGAAGAGGAAGCTTGATAAAGATTTTTCTCAGTCCAAGCACCCTCATCCTCCTCCACCACCTCCACCTGATGCAGGTGCAGGTGGCAGCTCTGCAAGATCAGGCCCTGCCAGAAGCCAGGCTCCCTACCAGCCTCATGCAAGAACTTATCAAAGGGAAAGCCATTCTAGGGGTTCTCACTCTAGAAGGGGAGGATATAGGGGAAACCAAAGAGAAACTCAGGTTTACTCTAAAGGACACTCCAGGCAGCATCCTTATTCTAGGGGAGGACATGTTCCATCAGACACATCTTCTGGTCCTTTTCCCTACAAGCTCAAAGATACAGTGACTGCCAGGACCCCTCAAGAAACTTCTTCCAACAGGTATGAGCCACCTGTTCCATTTGAGGATCCTGAGAAAAATCCTATGGCTTGGACTGCAAGGATGAAAGAACTGGCTGCCTTAGATCAGATAAAGAAAGCAAAGGAACAAGGGCTAGACACCTCCAACATATCCACCATGTCAGAGCAGAGGCAAAAAGAGTTAGAAAGATATGCTTCCAGTAAGTTTTTTGATGCAGACAGGTACATGGAGTTGCATCCAGCTGCAGTGGTTCCCAGGGCTTCAAAGCAGATCTATTTGGGTGCAGCTGATGATACAAGATCCAAACAGGAAGCATTAAATCCCAACAGAGAAATTAAAATGGTAAAAGGCAAAGAAAAGGAATAACTCTGTAAGGTGATAATTCTTGACTTCTGTGACTGCCTTCTGGATATCATATATATATCTGTGATGGTTCTGCTCTGTGTCTTGCTATTGTTGTTTTTATGTTTTTCTGTCTGATGTTGTTTGTTTTTCAATGTCTGTAAATAGTTTTCCTAACCCAAATAGGGGGAGATTGTTGGAACACCCTATTACTAATTTGGGTCAGGATCACTATGTCTCTAGGAATCTATGTTTTGACCTTATGTATAGATTATAGGTCAAGTAGAATTGAGTCTAAGGGATCAGGAGTCTAGGTTTGGAAGCTGCCCTGGAGACCCAAGTTTTTCTGGAGACCAAGTCCAAATCGTCGAGCTCAGCACGACGTTTCGTCGAACTCCGGTCGACGATCGTCTAGCTCAACTATTGACAGATCGTCGAGCTCCATTCGGCGATCGCTGAGCTCAACCCTCCTTATATCGTCGAGCTCTGGTCGACGATCGCTGAGCTCAACTTCTCAATATCGTCGAACTTCATTCGACGATCGCTGAGCTCAGTTCGACGATTTTGACTCTGTACTGGATCTTTATCTCTGAGCTCAGTTCGACGATCTTTGAGCTCAGATCGACGATTTCTTTGCTGCTTGCTGTTTCCAGTTCGCTGAGCTCAGCTCGACGATAGCAGAGCTCAGTTCGACGATTTCAGTTATCTTTCAGAGTTCAAATTCAAATTAGATAGAAGTTATTCTGCATTTAATTCAGAAGATCTGCCAGCCGTTTTTATTTACTTCTGGAGCAAGTTTCAAGGGATTTTTCAAGGAACAAATCAGTGGACTTTCCTTTAGAGAAATTATGCAATTAAGGCTGAAATTAATGCAGACCAACGGCTATCTTTGACAGAGAATAATATTCTATACAGAGAATAAAAGAAGAATGTTTTTTTGAGGGAATAGACAAGAGATTCAGAGAACAAGAAGAAGACACACACACAATACAGATTACAGAACAATATTCAAAATCCTCTGTCAACAAGAATTCTGAAGAACACTTCTCAAAGAGATCAAGCTTTCAAGCAAATCTTCAGATCTCTTCAGCTCTAAAGTGTTCAAGGCCAACATCATCTCAAGACTCCAGACACTCAACATTTCAGCTTGCTGAAATCATCTTTTGCTGGAGATCTACATTTGAAGGCCTATCACCCTCAGCAAAGATCATCTTCCTGAAGATATCAAGGACTCAGGGGGAGCTTTGACAACATCACTGAATCCACATAGTCTTCTCAGTTGCTTGAGAAAGAGAAGACTTCCATCACTCTCTCACCCCCATTCTGTAAAGGGTTTTTCAAACTCCCTTCAAAAGTTTGAATCTGGTTTTTGAGCACCTTGTCAAAAGCTCATTGGTGGCAAGACACCTGATCAAAAAATCTGATTTGGTTTTTGAGCACCTTATCAAAAGCTCATTGGTGCCCAGGACACCTGATCAACTCATCCTGCAGTGGATTCCTACCTAGGGTGGTAGAAGAGTGGATGTACCCAAGTTGGGGAACCACTATAATTTCCTTGTGTCTTCTGGTTGTGCATGTTTTTCTTTTGTTTCTGGACTAGATTCTTTTGTGCATAGCTTAGTTTTGTGGTTTATTTTATTTCTGCTTCCCTGCTTACACTCATTACAACAATTGTTATAGACCTTTGAAAAAGTTTTTCTTTGAGTTTATAAAAAGCACCATATACTCTATTCACCCCCCTCTAGAGTATATGAGATCTAGTTTCGCCTTTCAGAGGGCAATATTCATAACAATCTGCCCATATTTGAAAAAGGCAGAACACCTAGCAATACTAAGAAGCATTATCATAAAAATCATATTAATGTATTGCAACTATAAGCTATGTCTGCTACATCTGCTAGGTTATGCTACATGAATTTTCAGCATATCAATTCATTATACTCCATTTCACTACATTGACTCAACATGTCAAGCCAATGCAACCTCATACCACTTGAACAATTGCTCAAGTAATATGCACTCTCCTTTATACCACTTAATGCATAAATGGAGCACCACTAGAAGCACCTACCTCATAATATTCACAGACTTAATCATGGTTCAACATGTAGTCATTGCATTCCTCATACTACCTGGACCTTTCCATATAATATGAATTGATTCAACATGACCTAGTCATGTCAAGTATTGCTTCTATATCTCCAATCTCCCCCATTACAAGTGTCGCCACACATCTCCACCTTTCTCAAGTATTGCCACACATCTCCCCCTTTTTGGCTTCTTCTATAAGCATATTGAAGGAGGTGATATGATCATGGAACAATTTTATCTCTTTTTCCTAGCCAAAGTCCCATATTGATACCACTAAGGAAATTAGCCTAGTGATCAAACCACTTGATTAGGAGTCATACCTTTTGTGTTTATACACTGATACAACACATCACTGCAGTACTTCAGCTAGCTGCTAACATAGTTCCACTTGAGCCAATGCCACTCCATACACCACTTAAATCTTCTACAGAATGGAGCTGTATAATGGGAGGTGCTGGCTTTTCCTCTTGACCTGCAACAGCATGTCCTTACAGCAGCAGCAACCATCCACTAGTGTTGATCTCCCCCACAGACAGTGCATAGTCTTGAGGACTTACTGATCAGCTGTGATGATCCTTGATCCACTGCAGCTGCTGGATGCTTATTAACAAGAAGCCTTGTTCCTGCAACATCTGGATTTGCTTCCCCTCAATAGGAGCATCTACTATCATTCCCTTTACTGGACACTTGAGTCCATGTTAGTCTTGATACCACTTGATATCACTAGAGAGCCTTGATATCAAATGTCAGACTTAACAGTCTTGATACCATATTGGAGACTTGTCACCTGCAAGAAAAGTAAATCCTCCAACAAAAGTATTATAGGGAGAAACTGAAGCAATACAAAGTTCAACATACCTAATTTGAAGGTGTTGAACTTGACTTCAACTGGTGGCTTAGTAAAGATATTAGCCACTAGCATGACTGTGGGGACAAACACAAGACTGAGTTCTTCCTTTTCCACGTGCTCTCTAACTAACTGATACTTAATCTTCAAATGCATAGTCCTATTATGAGAGATAGGATTCCTAGCAATTTATATTACACTAGTAGAAAATCAATATAAAGGAGTTCTACTTATTTCGAGGATATGATACTGATACCATGAAGCTGATGCTGGATCCACAACAGATGAGCACAGCCACCCCCAATAGATATTTGATCATATTCTGGAGTTGATATAGCAAGACTGGATTCTTTCTTGATGCTCAAGTAGTCAGTCTTTTCCCTAGGATTTGACAGGTTCCATCCTTGCTTATCCTATCTTTCTTGCATCATGTGGTGGAGGTGCTTCTTCTCACCTGTTCTCCTTTCATTTGACTGGGCAGTCAACTCTGACATGCCAAGCCTTGCTAAGATAATAACATATTATGTTAGAGGAGTATGTATTCTGGGTTTAGGTTCATACCTATCTCCATTAGAGAGCATCTTCCCAGATTTGTTGTGTTCTTTCTCTACTAGCTGAGCCAGACCACTTCCACTTCTTCAGCAATAGATTTGCATTTGGCTCTAGTTACCTGACTGTTTGAGTTGGTTGTATACCACTTGGACTATTTAGTCTCTTTTGTATACCATCTCTGCTTGCACAACATAATCCCTCTTGATCATGGCCATCTCCCATTGCCTTCTACCACTTTATGACTTCAAATAGGAGTGGGAGATCTTTGCCTGATCTATCTCTTCATCCAGATGGATCACTATCCCCTAAAGAATCTATAGTCATTTAAATGACACTTTCATTATCTTAAGCAAGGAGATTTGTTGAAATCTCCCCCTCAATTTTAGCATTGTACATAGAGACATTACTGAACTTCAGTAGTATTGATGATCTATTTAGTGCAAGAGATTCTCTGACACCATCTCTAGGCAAGACTTAAGCTTTCCAGCTTACCAGACTGTACTAGCTTTCCCTTAGTGTTTGCACTGATCATATACAACCTTACTCACAGTTACTATTTTTGCTACCACCGCTAGATTGTTTTTTTTTGGTAGCCCCTAACATGGACAACCCTTGCTGCAGGTTCAAATGCTACTGAACCCTGAGCATACATTTCTCTTCTTGTTTCCTCAGAAGAGTCTAATAGATGAGGATACCACTTGAGAAACTTTTCAGCTGAGCATTATGTGCTCCTTCCTTATTGCTCTCAAAAATGCTACTTCTAATGCTCTCCTCAGTGATGAGTATAGCCTACTTGTACTTCTTCTCACTGTTCTGCTGAAGTGGTAATAGTACTATGTCCCATCAGATAGACATCTTATGGCTTCAATGCCTGGATTCTGCTGCTCTGATTATCTAGTCAGATACATCTTGAAGGATTTTACCCAACATATATGTGCTTTATCCACTTTTCAGGAATGCACACAGCATCACACCATCCTCTTCATTTTGGGAAGTAGGAGGAACTTGATATTCAAGTTATCCATCTTCAACTTCTCAACTGAAGATCTTAAGTCCATTTCTCACTGGAGTATGGTCCTCAAACTAGCACCTTATTCCAGTCTAAATCCTCGAGCAATCTCTGTCCAAATACCACATGGGGGTATAGGCACTTGTACTATCCTGCAAAACAGATTTTACCTTACCTTAGGACCCCAGTAATTATTGGGCCCTAGGTTATGATAAGCATAAAAATGCACATGCCTACCTATAGATTTTCTGACAGGAAGACTAACACTAGCTTTGTCATGAAGACTTACCCTTGCCTTGGCACACAATGGCTATGCAAACAATCTATGGCAAACTGGCCCACTATTTCACAACAGCAATACTCATGGATGTTATATCTCCACTTCTGAATAGTCTTTGAAGAGTGCAAGCCATCACTAGCTACCTGTTTAGAGGGGAGTGTTATAGCCTTCTTCTTATTTCTCTCAGCAAGAATCTAACTAAAGGTCAGTCTTCTAGTATAAGTACGTGGCTTACTCTGAGTTTCATTAACATCAGTCTTCTTTACAGTTGACATGGTATTAATGGACTTAGAGCTAGCCAAGTCAGCCCTACTAACTGACTTACCCTTGTGAAAGATGGGGTTAGACCTGATTTACTCTAGAGGGGGGGGGGGTGAATAGAGTAATTAAAAAGTCTTTTTGCTATTTAATATATTATCAGAGTAATGAAAATAAGTGTGATGCCAGTATTAACAGAGAAGAGATAATCTAAGCTAAACTAATCTAACACAGCATATAGATATATCACAGCACAACTACCATATTACAGCCACAGCAAGAACAATAAGAAAAAGGGCAACCAGACAACACAAGAAATTTTATAGTGGTTCCCCAACCTGGGTACATCCACTATTCTACCACCCTAGTAGGAATGCACTAGCAGGTTTTGATCAGGTGACTTCCACCAGAGAGATTTGATCAAGTGCAGAAAACCAAGATAAACTTTTGAAGGGAGTTAATATACCCTATGTATAGAGGGGGGAGAGAGATTGATGGTGTCTTCTCTTTCTCTATTCAACAAGAGAAGACGAGTGGATTTGATGTTGTCAAGAACTCCTTTCAATGTCACTTGGAGTATTGCACAGGGTGTAGGTCTTCGGTCTTCAGCCTTGACTTAAAAATGATGTCCAGGAAATTCTGACTGATTTGAATATGTTGTTCTTGAAAGCTCATGGAGATAAGGTTGAAGAAGACTCTTGATTTGTGGTGATTGTTCTTCTTCCTCTTCAGCAAGGTCAAGGAGAAAACAAACTGTTTTCTGTACAAAGAAGGTTCAGAATCTTATTGCTGTGTATCTTCTCTGTCTGTGTATTCGTTGTGTTGTATGCAGATTGTAAAGAAAAACTCTTTTATATCTTCAGTCGAATTCTCCTTTGAATTTTTAATTCCATTGCATTAAATGCTGACTGCATGGAGAATGAAATACGGCTAGAGAGAATATTTGCATTAATGAATTTGCCCAACTGTTGCGGTTAATTAAGCAAATATTTAACCCTATGAAGACCATAATCAATGCTGCCACTAACGGCTATATTCAGAGGATATATGCATTAATTACTCAGGAAAAATATTGCTATATAATACGAAATAAGGATAGAAATTGAGGGAAATTCCTAAGTCTAGAACTGTATAGAAATCATCGACCATAGAACAGATTTCGTCAACCTGAGATCAAAGTTCGTCAAGCTGAGAAATCATGTTCGTCGACCAGAGAAAGTTTGTTCGTCAACTTGAGAACCAAGTTCGTCGACCTGAGATCATCTAACTGCTTTCTATGAGAAGCTTCCCAATTCTGTGATCCAAGTTCGTCGAGCTGATAACTTGTCTTCATCGACCTGAGTTCAGAGAAAGTATTCTTGAAACAATGTGTTGAATTTTAACTGCTAGAGTTCGTCGACCTTGTAACACCCATAAATCCCAATTTGGGTTTAGGTTTGGTGATACAGCCTGGGACACGAGCGTGTCCCAGGGGGTGTTGTGCTCGGGTGGAGCAGCTACTCGAGTGCTCGACGACATGCACTCAAGAAGTTTTGATGGAACACGCCCTGCGACACGGGCATGTCAGAGGGCGTGTCCCCCTCTGGTCGACGAACTGCGCTCGATGATCATCGTGTAGCAATTCACGTTGAGTATAAGGCCTATGACATGGGCGTGCCACAGGGCGTGTCCTTCTCTGGATCAGCTAGAGATGCGTGTGTTGGTGGACACGAGTTTGTCTTGGGGTACACGTCCTGGGACACGGGCGTGTCCCATGGTCGTGTCCCGCTCGGGTGAAGTTGATGTTGTGTTGTGTGAGGTACACGACTTCTAGACACGGGGGTGTTGGCCATGTCACGGGCATGTAGGATGTGACACGAGCGTGTCACA
This sequence comes from Platanthera guangdongensis, assembly GCA_039583875.1. Classification (NCBI taxonomy): domain Eukaryota; kingdom Viridiplantae; phylum Streptophyta; class Magnoliopsida; order Asparagales; family Orchidaceae; genus Platanthera; species Platanthera guangdongensis. The sequence continues at coordinate 79,475,902 of CM077147.1, read as the reverse complement.
TGGCCATGTACTGTTCGGGTTTGAGTCAGTTGTGTGTCGCTTAAGGGACACGGCCTGTGACATGGGCGTGCCACAGGGCGTGTCAGGCCATGTTCAGCCTTTTTCTGGTCAACTCAAGGCCGTTCGTTTCCTTTTTCCCGGATCCAATGGCCCAGACACTTCCTTGCTAATATAAGGTCGAGAATGAAGGGATAACTTCCATTCATCTTCACCTTTTCTCTTTCTAAAGATCTAGGGAGAGTGGAGAGCAAGGGAGGAAGAGGAAAAAGCGAGGTGGCTGCCGGAGAAGCTTCGGAGTGCTGAATCACGGGCCGAGAGAGAATTCATGGAGGCAAAGCCGTGGCGGTGATTTCCATATAGCTAGATCATGGCTCCAAAGCGATCGTCAAGGGTAACAATCTTCTTCTTGTACAATCGAAGTCCTTTTTTTATGCATATGCATGGAATCCTCCCCCAAGAGGTGGATAGCGTAAGTGATTCCAAGTTGAGTCTGCATCTAGAGCTCGAAGTGTGGAGTACGGCATATGCATGCTGTGTGGAGTACGGCATATGCATGCTGTATGAAGCCCTTATGGATAGTTAGTCTGGATTTGTGATGCTCATGGGTAAACCGGAGAAGACTCTGTATATTGTATGGATGCGTATGACTTGTGAGTATAGGCTCTTTTGTATGGGTGTATGGATGCTGATCTTGGATGCTTTGTGTAAGCTCCTTGTGGTGTGAGCGCTGTGACCGCTAATTGCTCTAGGAGAGCGAAAAACTGCGGCTAATCAAGAGGGAAGGCCGACCTGCGTCGAGTGGTGTGCTACTGACAGTTTGAGCACGGAAAGGCTGACCTGCCCCTGGTTGTTTGAGAGGTCGATTGGTGGCAATGCCTGGGGAGCGCGAGGTACATGCAGCTTGCTGTACCCCAAGGGTGGGTCCATCTGAGTTAGGTTGGGAGGTCAATTGGTGGCAACACCTGGGGACCACAGATAAACTCGGCATGCCACACCACTAGGGTGGGTCGATCTACTATGGGATGCTCAAGTTTGCTGTGAGGTTAGTACCTCTGAGTGGGATGGACGGAATGTCGCCATCTTGCGGGATGGTGGACTATAATCGGCCAACCAACACATTAAAAACCTCTAATCGGTGGTGGGTAACTGGTATATCTGGTACACCAATAAGGTGCCCTGAGTGTACGGAGCGTCTGGCAGAGACCGGCGTTTGTGATATTATTGTGCCTGAGAGCACTCGTTGTGATTGGTAGATAGTATGATTGCAATGCATACAGGGAATGAACCACTGCCCCGGGTAAGCGGTAGGGTCATTATAATTGGTCAGCTAATGCTGACCGTTGCTTTGTTTATCGCTTGTGGGGTGGATGTCTAATTGCAGGTGTTGACGGTTGAATTTTGAAGGCTTGCGGCTTAAGGCCCTTGAAGGTTGTGCGAAGAATGCTTGGATTTCATGTGCGGCCGGCCTGCGTGCCGATGTATGAAGATGTATATTTGTAAAGAGTAACATGTAAGGCCTTAAGGCCATGAGCATGTGCGTGTTGTATACATTCTTGACTTATATATACAAATGTGGAGTTTATATATGTTAGTTGATTCGTTGTAACGGCAAGTGTACCGGTGGCACAAGTAATATAAAATGGGATGTCCCCAAGTATCGATATCTTCAAGGAACACATTAAGGGGGGAGTTAATATCGAGGAGGACTTGAGATTGAAGTCCTTATGTCGGAGTTAACTAAGGGGGTTTTGATGGTTGCAGAAACAAAAAATAAAACACTATCAACTACTCCTATGCAACACCGCTATGCGATGCTTCGCCAGGGGGGATGGAAGATTACACGGGCCGCTATGCACCGAATCATTGGGCGGATGGATGAGTAGGCAAGCGTAAGACCTAGGATTTGAGGGTTGTAAGCACCTCTTCGCCACGCACGCTTCTAGCAATTGCTAGAACGACAAGAACGGATGGATGGTGGAAGGAAAATAAGCGCACCTCAAGCAAATAACGAACACATACAATCACATAGACATGATTACATACGAATGTTTAACAAAATAGCAAAACTTCATCATATACAAAGGATTCAACTAAACCATCGACAATAAGAGAAGTAAAGTGTGCGAAATCGACCGGATCCGAAGTCTTGCGATGGATTCGTGGTAGGATTTGTTGGGTTGTCAATCCGCGTCCAAGCTCAGTCCTCATCTACGTACGGGGTAGAGGAGGTTGTCACTCACTCCCAATGAACTCGTCTTCTTTGTGTCACGAGCAGGTGGAGGATGGCACAACTTCTCTAGCTTGGTGGAGAAAGCTACATAAAACCCTTCTTGATGCTCAAGGATGAAGGAGGAGGCTGAGAGGAAGCTCCGGCTTGGATTGGGCGTTGAATGCTTGCCCGGATCTTCTCCTCTTGGTGGAACGGCGGATTTCGCCCTAAAATTGCGGAAGGAAGTGGCTAGAAGAAGTCCTCCCTTAATGGCCAAAAATCTGCGTCTTAAATAGAAAAAGTCAGAAAATTGGTCGCGCACGGTCTGGCGCACGACCATGCATGACCCGTATGATATTCACGCACTGATAAGACTTGAGGAAGAAGAAGCGTTGACCCGTGCGATTTTACTCGTGCACGGGTGATTACGCCCGTGCGTGAAGGAATTCGCACGGGTAAACACATAGCACAAGAATGCAAGAGAAAACAGTGGAACCGTGCGTTGTACTCGTGCACGGGCGATGTTGCCCGTGCATGAAGGAAACACACGATTAACCACAGAGCACTGGAAAGATAGGAAAAATGCTCATGCTGTTCGATTCCTTCTCGCACGGTTTGGCCGAAACCGTGCGGGAACAAATCCCACAGGCAGAAACAAATGTCCCCAGAATTGCTGTGTGAAATGCACGATTGAACTGGAACTGTGCGAGGCAAAAGGGCACGACCGTGCGTATTACACAAAAACTGGAAAATGAATCTGGGACATCCCAACTACCTGCACAACAATGAAACCAACTGGAGAACAAGCTCCCAGCAATAAAATGCAAACAACAACAATAGAAAGAGCTACGGGGAGCACCAGGCGCTTACCCCCGACAATAGAATGCACAACTGCACACCCTTGGGCCAAAATGGTGCACTTAGCATGAAAAATAGAATAAATGAAATATCAACGATAATATACTAAAATTGAAGTGCAAGTGCATGAAAGCTAGCCCAGATGAGTCCGAAAAACCCTATATAAATCGGACTCATCACACCCCCAGACTTACCTGTTTGCGCATCCCGACCAAACAAAATCTATGTAGACAGAAAAAATGACTTAGCTAATATAGAAATTATGATATGGAGTACCACGTGAAGTCGCATGCTCGTACGCATAAAAAGATAAATAGAGGAAATTTCTAAGTATGCAAAATAATTTACACATTTCACAATGTGTATCAAAATTTTATTAGTACTCAAAAATGGAATCACGGTGAACCTTCCGGTCACGCGTAGGAAGAAAGTAGACTAATCTCTAGGCAAGCATTGCCAAAGAGCGGGGCTCGGGATAACCTCCAAAGGAATCCACCAATATCGGTGACCATATGCTTGCCCTATCGCACTCTCTCTACGGCACTGGTTTGGTTCACACAAAAATTAGTAGGACTTTAAGGGAAGAGATGGGGCTTGGGTTACGGTGTGGTAAACAAAGATAAATAAGAAGGCTACGCACCTAACCCAAATGAGCTAGCCAAAAGAAGGAATATATCCGCTAAACAAAATAAATGCGGGTACATCACACCCCCAGACTTAATTTTTAATATATGGGTGTGTGCACCGCCTACTCCATAAGCAATCTCTTCTCAAATAGAATTTTCAATTTTTCTTTTCCTTTTCTTTTTCACACATATATATATATTAAATTATTTTTTTTTTCTTTAAGCAGTTTCAGCAAATAGAAGCTTTGGAGAACATCCACGTAATCACATGTAAAATCATAACATCAACACCCCAAATGAAAATATAAAACACTAAAGCTCGACTTGGGTGTGCGACTAGGATCGGCTATGAGGCTTTGGGGAAATAATGGTGGAGTCGAATCAAAAGAATGGGTAGGCACAACGGGGATAGCGAGGATAACACGTTAGGAACGGTACAAAGCTCAACCTGACCAAAATAATGGCCTACATCACACTCATGCATGACTAACCTATACCCATGCTTCAAGAATAGCTTGGGGCAAGTTCTTAGCCAACGAGAAAGACTATCCTTCCTCCCGACTCGAGCAATACAAAACTAACAGCCGTCTACACACATCCCTAAGCTACCGTTCGATTCACACCAGATTCACAAATATTTGAGTAGAATAAAAAGTATTTACGCAATTAGAAAAATATAAAACTATAAGCATAGAGAAAAATTATATCTACTCCAATTTTTACACAAGACGAGAGCACTAGACTAGGAGAACAACAAGGTCAACATTTTACTCTGTCTCACAATCCTATGTCAGCACAATAATTTTCCCAAATCATACAAAAGAAACGTGTTTAACTCGCAGCATGCTAACAACTAAGTACGCGCTCATGTGGGTGCAGCGGTATGCGATGCGATGAACTAATCAAAATAAAACAGTAAAAGCTTCTAGTATGCACATGAAATGTGCGCGTGCAAAAGGTAACACATACTGACTCTCCCCCAGACTTAAACTAAGCTACATAGCATATGATATATAAATTTAAATCAAATAGAGATAAGGGAAGAGGTTACCTAATGTTCATCTGGTGAGCATACCAGAAGATGCTGGAAAAACATAGGAACAGCTCCGCCATACAAAGAATAACAACCCTGCCAAAACGAAGTAGCCAAGAATACCTGCAGGGGTGAGCTCCGAAAAAACAAAAGAAAAATATACAATATACAAGGAAATACTAACTAAGATAGACATAAAAAAATAAATACATAAAATGAAAGATAAGTACTGGGGTTACTGTCATCCCAGCACGACTTATTCAGCTAAGGAAAAAGGTTCTAGCTAATGGGTCTATGAAATAAAAAATGCACAGGTAACTGGCCTAATATCCATTGTGGTAATGGGTACCTATACGGAGATAAAACAGTTACCCCTCTACCTAAATAAGGATACCTGCCCAACACAGGTAGAGGAAATAGGAAATAAGAAGAGGAGGAGCGCTGGTCCTCGCTCATCTTATTACACAAAAAATCCTTGCCCAGCAAGGTATCGTCCACTACAGGGAGACGGCAGGAGGAGAGAGAAATAAATGGAGCTTCCTCAATAGAGGAGGAATCAACCTCCTCACGAAAGAGGATGCTATCATCCATGACTCGAGCTGAGAGTTCCAAGTCCTCCTGAAGCTCCTGCAGAGAGTCAACCCGCACGGGCTCAGATATAGAAAGGGGATCAATAAATAAAGGTGGAAAAAAACAGAAATAATCTAAAATAGGGGGAGTTGTCCCGGTCTCACTCCCAGCCGGATCCAGACATATATCACTGTCGGTGTCATTTGAGTCATGACGAGGAGAATCTGAGAACAGGAGGACCTCGGTGGTGGTTTGGACCTCCTTATCCAACAAGGAAGTGGGAACTTCCTCATCAGAGAGAATCTCCTCATCAACACACCTTGGTGCGTCCATATGTTCCAAGATATAATACTCACCATTAATGAGAATAACGTCCTCATCACACATTGGCGCAACCTTAGGATCAGAATCGTAATCAGGCCTAATGTCATCAAACAACTCACTAAAAATAGGGATAGATAATTCTAGCAAAGAAAGTGGAGGAACAACAACATCAGAGAAAATATGTGCGGGTTCCTCCGGCGGTGAATCAACAAGAGGGGAATAGTACATGGGGAGAGACGGTGCCATAACGTCGTCACACCGATCAGCAGAAAGTCTGATGGGTATATCCGCAGCAGTCCCCCATAGACAAGGTGGTACTGCGAATATATCAACATAATCAGAAGGGGAATCCGATTGAGAGGTGGGTGGAATGAATCGTATAGCCGGTTCATCATCCTCCTCCAACTGGTGCTGCCATTCTGCGCAATCTTTCAACACGTGATCTGTGATATGATAACACAAACACCGTTTTCCAATACTCCTTGGTCCAGGACGGACCAGGGAGGAATAAGAAAAAGGTGAAGGTGTAGAAGAGAAGTGACCATAAGACTTGGGTATAGTATATGAAGTACCAAAAGAAGATGGTGCTCCATACACTAAACCACGAGAAATATGCTCACTATCTTCAATGGGGCACTCATCACTACAATGAATATAATCCCCGCACCATCTACAACGGATATTCATATAAGAATACATGATACAACAAGAAAGAATTCACCAACATAAATATTCTAAGCAAAAATTAACTACACACCAGCAGAAAAAAGAAAAGGATAGCCTGCTGCAGAAAAACTAAAACTAGAAAAGGAACAAAGAAAAATAAGCAATAAATTCTAAAAACTAAAGAAAAAAAACAAACATGGAATGTACAAAAGGAAAAGGGCTTCTATCTCCTATCTCCCTCTCCAAAAACTCACACGACTGTGTTCCCCGACAACGATGCCAAAAACTTAATACGTTGTAATGACAAGTGTACCGGTCGCACAAGTAATATAAAATGGGATGTCCCCAACTACCGATCTCTTCAAGGAACATAGTAAGGGGGGAGTTAATATCGAGGAGGACTGGAGATTGAAGTCCTTAGGTCGGAGTTAACTAAGGGGGGTTTTGATGGTTGCGTAAACAAAAAATAAAACTATATCAACTACTTGTATGCAATACCGCTATGCGATGCTTCACCATGCGGGATGGAAGATTAAACAGGCCGCTATGCACCGAATCACTGGGTGGATGGACGAGTAGGCAAGCGTAAGAACCAGGATTTGAGGGTAGTAAGCACCTCTTCGCTACGCACGCTTCTAGAAATTGCTAGAACGGCAAGAACGGATGGATGGTGGATGGAAAATAAGCGTACCTCAAACAAATAACAAACACATACAATCACATAGACATGATTACATACGAACGTTTAACAAAATAGCAAAACTTCATCATATACAAAGGATTCAACTAAAACATCAACAACAAGAGAAGTAAAGTGTGCGAAATCGACTGGGTCCGAAGTCTTGTGAAGGATTCATGGTAGGATTCGCCAGTTTGTCAATCCGCGTCCTAGCTCGGTCCTCAACTGCGTCCTGGGTAGAGGAGGCTGTCACTCACTCCCAATGAACCTGTATTCTTCGTGTCACGAGCCGGTGGAGGATTGCACAACTTCTCTAGCTTGGTGGAGAAAGCTACATAAAACCCTTCTTGAAGCTCAAGGATGAAGGAGGAGGCCGAGAGGAAGCTCTGGCTTGGATTTGGCGTTGAATGCTTGCCCGGATCTTCTCCTCTTGGTGGAACGGCGGATTTCGCCGTAAAATCGCGGAAGGAAGTGGTTGGAAGAAGTCCTCCCTTAATAGCTGAAAATCTACGTCTTAAATAGAAAAAGTCAGAAAATTGGTCCCGCACGGTATGGCGCACGACCGTGCGTGACCCGTGCGATATTCGCGCGCAGATAAGGCTTGAGGAAGAAGAAGCATTAACCCATGCGATTTTACTCGCGCACGGGCGATTCCTCCCGAGCGTGAAGGAATTCACATGGGTAAACACATAGCACAAGAATGCAGGAGAAAACAATGGAATCGTGCGTTGTACTCGCGCACGGGAGATGTTGCCCGTGCTTGAAGGAAACACACGATTAACCACAGAGCACTGGAAAGCTAGGCAAAATGCGCAGGCCATGCGTTTCCTTCTCGCATGGTTTGGCCGAAACTGTGCGGGAACAAATCGCACGAGCAGAAACAGATGTCCCCAGAAATGCTGTGTGAAACACACGATTGAACTGGAACTGAGCGTGACAAAAGCGCACGACCGTGCGTTTTACACAGAAACTGGAAAATAAATCTGGGACATCCCGACTACCTGCACAACAATGAAATCAACTGGAGCACCAGCTCCCAACAATAAAATGCAAACAACAACAATAAAAAGAGCTACGAGGAGCACCGGGCGCTTACCCCCGACAATAGAATGCGCAATTGCACACCCTTGGGCCAAAATGGTGCACTTACCATAAAAATCAGAATAATTGAAATATCAACGATAATATACTAAAATTGAAGTGCAAGTGCATGAAAGCTAGCCCAGATGAGTCCGAAAAACCTTATATAATTCGGACTCATCATTAGTGTACATTCAGTATGTTGAGTTTGTACAACCAAAAATGTTGTGCTAGAATGCTCTGAGTTAGGACATGAAGAGAATGTGATTTTGATATCCCCACGTGACTCCTCCGTTTATCTATGGAATATGGCATGGGGCCCCGACCAGACCCACTGTTATATTCCATGGGACAGATGGATGCGTTACAAAGTGGTATCAGAGCCAGGTTTGAAATTTGTGGGAGGGAGAACATAATCGAACTGAAGAACGTCCACTAGGAATATAATACCTGCACGTGAGGAGTGTGAGCTTATCGTCAATGTATGTTTGTTGCTATGGCCTGGACGTAACTGGTGCTTTGTATATTGATAGGTGACGAGAAGTGGTGCTGGGCAGTCTAAACCCCAGCATTCCAATGAGAGTGCGACTCCAGTTGAAGCGCCTACACCTCCCTCGGTGGAGACCATACGTATGGTGACTAAGACGTTGCTCGCAGTGTTACAGGCACAGCCTATTGGGCAGGCAAGGCCTGCAGGGGTGCCAGTACGGCCTGGTGCAAGGCAAGAGCGCGATGAAGCTGTGGTGGATGAGCAAGCAACGGACGAGCAGTTGAAGCGGTTTATGGAGTTTCATCCACCTACGTTTGAAGGAATGGGTTCCTCAACGCAGGCAGAAGATTGGCTTGCAAGAGTAAAGAGAATCTTGACCGCAATCAGGACTGCAGAGAAGTAGAAAGTGACCTTAGCCACTTTTCTGCTGGAAGGAGATGCGAGAATGTGGTGGGATGACGTGGAAGTGCATCACTTGGCAGCTCGAGGATTATAGGAGATCTCGATTGATGAATTTTCATGATTATTTCTAGCCATGTATTTGCCAGTGTCGCAGCGGATTGCAATGGAAAATGAATTCCAACATTTGGTGCAGGGTGAGACTGATATTGTTACGTACTTGCATGAGTTTACCATACTGGGGAGCTATGCGGGGTCTACTTTCGCTGAGGAGGTACGGAAGACAAATCGTTTCTATGAGGGACTGCGTGATGAGTTGAGGTTGGCACTCCCAAGTTCGGTGAACCAAGGCTTCCAAGCGTTGGTAGATACAGCCTGTGCGCTGGAAAAGGACTTAAAGCGGGTACAAGAGAAGATGAGCCTGGCAGTGGAGAAGCCAGAATTCAAAGTTCCGCAGTCGGAACAATCAGAGTTTAGGAGATGAGAGAAGAAAAGATTCAGGCCTGACGAATCAACTCCATCGATTGTTTCTTCGGGGGCAACATATGCGCAAGGATGTGTTGAGACAGACACATGATTTGACTACGGAAAGCAGGGACATATATCCCGTGATTGTTAGAGCGGCCCTCCAAGGGGTGAGAAAAAGATAAGTGCGTCTTATGAAGAAAAGGGTAAAGCAGTGGCCGAGTCATCTACATCCCGGACGCAACCTCGTTTGCATAATCTTGAAGAGCAAGAGCCGCAAAGCTCAATCGGTGAAGTACAACCTCAAGTGATTAGTTTGGACCTCCAAGAAGCTATCAAACGATATATGCAAAGGAATGCGGTTGAGCGGAAGTAAGCATAGAATAGTGACCCGTATCATTTTGGTGATGTAACTAATGTCGAATAACGAGATGTTTGTGTACACCTTATGCTATGCAGGTGATCAGTTGATCAAGGTGTATGTACCTGATATTTGGATATATGAATATATGGGTGTACATATGATGGACGTATGTTTCTCTGGGATAAACGTGATGAGTCTGGTAGTGTGTATGCGTGTATGAATGACATGTTATGAATTGTCTTATTTGATTTCGTGGGGCGAGATAAGTTGCGGCCTCTGAGCTCTAATCCAGCTCGTTTTATTCGGGTGATTGGTTGGTTATGGTGCACGAGGAGTGGTTTTGTGAATGTCTGTCGTTGAGCCAAATTTCGGGATGAAATTTTTTTGAAGGAGGCGAGGATTGTAACACCCCCAAATCCCAATTTAGGTTCAATTTGGGTGACACGTCCTGGGACACGGGCGTGTCCCAGGGCATGTCATGCTCGGGTGGAGTAGCTACTCGAGTGCTCGATGACAAGCACTCGAGAATTTTTGAGGGAACATGCCCTGGACACGGGAGTGTTAGAGGGCGTGTCCCCCTCTGGTCGACAAACTACGCTCGACGATCGTCGTGCGGCAAGTCACGTTGAGTACACGTCCTGGGACACTAGCGTGTCACAGGGCGTGTCCTTCTCTAGATCAGCCAGAGATGTGTGTGTTGGTGGAGACAGGTGTGTCTTGGGGTACACGGCTTGGGATATGGGCGTGTCCCATGGCCGTGTCCCGCTCGGGTGAAGTTGCTGTTGTGTTGTGTGAGGTACATGGCTTCTAGACACGGGCATGTTGGCCATGACACGGGCATGTAGGATGTGACACGAGCATGTCATACAGTCGTGTACTGTTCGGTTTTGGGTCGTTTGTGTACCTCTTAATGGACACGGCCTGTGACACGGGCATGTCACAGGGATTGCCATTTTGTGTTCAGCCTTTTTCTAGGCAACTCAAGGACGTTTGTTTCCTTCTTCCTGGATCAAATGGACCAGACACTTCCATGCTAATATAAGGTCGAGAATGAATGGATAACTTCCATTCATCTTCACCTTTTCTCTTTCTAAAGAGCTAGGGAGAGTGGAGAGAAAAGGAGGAAGAAGAAAAAGGGAGACAGCTACCGGAGAAGCTTCGGAGTGCTAAATCGCGGGCCGAGAGCGAATTCGTGGAGGCAAAGCCAAGGTGGTGATTTCCATCCGGCTAGATCATGGCTCTAAAGCAACGTCGAGGGTAACGATCTCCTTCTTGGACAATCGAAGTCTTTTCTTTATGCATATGCATGGAATCCTCCCCCAAGAGGTGGATAGCGTAAGTGATTCCAAGTTGATTCTGCATCTAGAGCCGGAAGTGTGGAGTACGGCGTAGGCATGCTGTGTGAAGCCCATCTGGATAGTTAGTCTGGATTGGTGATGCTCATGGGTAATCTGGAGAAGACTCCGTATATTGTATGGATGCGTATGACTTATGAGTATAGGCTCTTTTGTATGGGTGTATGCATGCTGATCTTGGATGCTTTGTGTAAGCTCCTTGTGGTGTGAGCACTGTGAGCGCTAATTGCTCTAGGAGAGCGAAACGCTGCGACTAATCAGGAGGGAAGGCCGACCCACATCGAGTGCTGCGCAACTGACAGTTTGAGCACGGGAAAGGCTGACCTGCCCCTGGTTGTTTGAGAGGTCGATTGGTGGCAATGCCTGGGGAGCGCAAGGTAAACCCCGCTTGCTACACCACAATGGTGGGTCGATCTGAGTTTGGTTGGGAGGTCGAATAGTGGCAACGCCTGGGGAGCGCAGATAAACCCGGCTTGCTACACCACTAGGGTGGGTCGATCTGATGTGTGATGCTCAAGTTTGCTATGAGGTTAGTACCTCTGAGTGGGATGGACGGAATGTCGCTAGCCTGCGGGATGGTGGACTAGGACCGGCCAACCAACACGTTAAAATCCTCTGATCGATGGTGGGCAACTAGTATATCTGGTACACCAATAAGGTTCCATGAGTGTACGGAGCGTCTAGCAGAGACCGATGTTTGTGATATTATTGTGCCTGAGAGCACTCGTTGTGATTGGTAGATAGTATGATTGTAATGCATACAGGGAAGGAACCACTGCCCCGGGTAAAGGGTAGGGTCGTTATAATTGGTCAGCTAATGTTGACCATTACTTTGTTTACCGCTTATGGGGTGGATGTCTAATTGAAGGTGCTGACGGTTTAATTATGAAGGCTTGCTGCTTAAGGCCCTTGAAGGCCGTGCAAAGAATGCTTGGATTTCATGTGTGGCCGGCCTGTGTGCCGATGTATGAAGTTGTATATTTGTAATGAGTAACTTATAAGGTCTTAAGGCCATGAGCGTGTGTGTGTTGTATACATTCCTATCTTATATATATAAATGTGGAGTTTATATATGTTAGTGGACATTCAGTATGATGAGTTCGTACAACCGAAAATGCTGCGCTAGAATTATCTGAGTTAGGACACAAAGAGAATGTGATTTTGATATCCCCACGTTACTCCGCCGTTTTCTGTGGAATATGGTGTGGGCCCTGGCCGGACCCACCATTCTATTCCTTAGGACAGATGGAGGCGTTATAGACCTGAGCTCGAATATCGTTGAGCTCAACTTAGAGAATTTACTCTGAGTTCGTCGAGCGGAGCACGACTTTCGTCGAGCTGAGTTCGACGAACGTCGAACTCACTTTCTGACGTTGATATTCTTCTAAGTCTTGAGTCTCCTGCTGTCTTCTATTGGCTTGTCCATGTAGGGTTGAATCTAAGGACTTAGCCTAAACTCTAGGACACAGACATGACCCTGGCTATACATGGCGAGTCAATCATCCAAGTTAGTGAACGTAGCCCAAATCCAACTAGAGATCCAACAATGTCCCCCCTATTTGGGTGAGATCACTAATACAAATGAAATAAAAACATTCACAAAGCAGGAAAAATATATCTGGCAGAAAAATTGAAACATTCAGCAGATATTTACATAGTAGCTTTGTGACAGTAAATAAATAAAGAGTTCAGACAAACAAAAACTAAACCAAATATATCATTTCTTTTTCTTCAGCTTTTCCTTTTGCTTGTCACCTTTCTCCTGGTCAGCAGTCTGTGTAAACTTGATTTCTCTATTGGGATTAACTGCTTGCCTCTTGGACATTGTCATATCAACAGCTCCAATTATATTAAGAGATGTTGCTCTAGGCACAACAGCCTCTGGATGTAGATTCATGTAAGCATCTACATTAAATAATTTATTAGCTTTTTCATACCTTTTTAACTCTTCCTTTAGTATGTAGACATTGTTGAATATTAGGATGGATCTTTCCCTCCAGCTTTAACTTTATTGATCATTGAAATTCCAACAAGTTCCTGGAACCTGACCATACTAGAAGTTATCTTAGTTTCTGGATCCACAAATGGTATGGGTGGAGACTGTACCTTTTAGAACTGTCAGCTTTTTGTGTTTCAGGAGCTTATTGTTGTTGTTGATGTTGTTGATGTTGTTGATGTTGATGTTGATGTTGTTGATGTTGCTTGCTGGAGGAATACCTCTACTGACTGCTTCCTTGAGGTGTTGAGGATCTACCATGATGTTTATGATAGGTTTGAGCAAAAGAGGTAGACCTCTGAGAAGTGCTACCTGAAGCACTAGTAACAGGTGGAGGAGGAGGAGGACCTCTCCAGTGTTTTTGAGGAGGGGGAGGAGAGTACCTCTTTATTTTATTCCTAGCTTTCTATTCATTCTTTTAGAACCACATCCAAGCTGGCATCCCAGGATATGGAGTGATTTTCTGTAGAATGTAGTATAGAGTGTCATGTGTGGGATTTGGTTTAGGAGCAGCAACTGGTGGAGCTTATCTTTTCTTTAAGGCTTTCTTCTTGGTAGTAGGGCTATGATCAGAATCAACATCCTCATCTTCATCATCAAAAGATCCTTGAGGATTATCATATAGATCATTAAGAGCTTTCGGAAGATCTTTAGAAATTGGCTTTTCAGCCTGAGGCTGTGCTTGAGATTCTGGAGCTTCTAGAACAACTGTTTCAGCAACTGATAAATTTTCAGACATTAACTTCTTTTCTTCTTCAATGTCAGCCATGATGATTTCATATAAATCAGGAAGGGGACTGTCATCCATTTTGTATGTTGGAGCTGAAATAGCTTCTGAAGAAGAAGTGTTCTTGGAGGGGGATGGTACACTTTGTGGCTCTGTTACTGCAAGTCTGGCCTTAAGTTGCTTGACAACTGTGGGGATTACTGCTACAGTGTATAGTACTATACCCAAGGGTTGTTGTACATCAATGCTGGGTAGATTATTTCTGTAAGCATGATTGAATAAATCTAATAAAGAAATCAGATTAACTTTGGGATTGATAATACAATCACCAACATATTTTATTCCGGCAATAACTAACTCATCCATATCTATATCTGAATCAATTAAATCTATTATATCAGCAGGAGTGGCTGTTTCCGCTGAAGAATCTGACATTATTGAATCTGTTTCTACTTCTGCTGCTTCTGCTGCTGCTTCTACTACTGCTGCTGTCACTGTTGCTGTTTCTGCTGCTGCTGTCACCACTAGAGCTTCTTCATCATGGAGCATCTCCCCCTACTGGTTTCAGGGGGTCCTGAAGCCAGTCGCCTAGAAGAAGGGACAGGGGATAGAGCAGCAATTTTCGTGGAAAGGGATGTGATGGAATCAGTAAGTGGAGCTATAACTTCAGCTATAAGCTTAGTAAGGGTCGGGGAGATGAATGCTAGCAGGTCTTTAACAATATAAGAGAAGTTGAGATAGAGGGATTTTGGAGCAGTGGGGAGTATGGAGTGTGATGACCACAATTTGAACCGACAGAAAATGCACTGGACATATCTGTATGTGTGTAGTCAAGTACAGTGGAGGGAATGGCATTTTGGGTGAGTTGAGGGATGAGAATAAAGGGAGTTGTAGTTGTGGAAATGGAAACTATTGTTGGTGGAGATGGTGGAGGAAACAGCATATTGAAGGTGTGGGAGGAGCTAAATGTGTCCGGGTGTGTGGCAGTTAAATGAGGTGGAAGTGGAGATTAAGGTGGAGTGTTGTGCTCTGGAGATGGAACTGGAGTTGATTCTGGTGTGGGTTGATGTTGTTGGTGAGTTGGTGAGGTAGGAACTGGAGAGTGAACTGGTGATGGAGTTGGTGTGTGTAGATGAATTTGATGTTGTTGTTGTTGTTGAGGTAGAGGAGGAGAAGGAATGGTGGTGGTGGAAGGAACTTCGTCTGGGGGTGGAGGAGCGGCTGTGATGGTCATGGTTCTCTCAGAAGATCTTGTAGATGAGGAAGCCTTGGAGTGCTTGGTGATTTTCCTCTCCCATCTGCCAAACAGGGTAGAGGTAAGACTCTTGGAGGCATTTATGAACACTGTTGTGGAAACCAGATGTTCAGATGCCTTTTCTAGCAGAAAGATCCCCAAGACCCTTCCAAAATAGATCTCTTTTTAGTTGTTCTTCTTTTTAATCTAGTCAAACAATAACTTGCCCCAGTGTACTCCTTTATTTTCAACCAAGGCACCCATCACCAAGAACCGGTGCCTGGTGATGTAGTCATGTGCCGTGTGTTTGCCCAGCAGCACTCTCCCAACTACATCTACTAAGAATTTATACTCAGCAGAGAAGTTCTTCTTCAGCAGCTTGTTTGGGTTATCTCCAGAATGACACATTTTAATCAACATATTATTTTATTTCTCATTGTCCATTTCTATCTCTTCATCACCATTCAGAAGATCGAAAATTTCGGTTAGTACAATAGGGGAGAGGGAAACTTGATTACCAAAAATTGTTCCCGTCATATTATCTTCTTCTGATGTTGTAGATGTATATACCCATTCTTTTATTTCAGTCATTGCAATCTTGATATGGCGGGTCATGAAGTTCTGCAGATTCTGCTCTGCAAACAGTTCCAGAATTTCAATAAAGATTGGGTCAGAATGTTGAAAAGAGTCAAAGTCAATATCGAAGCCCATATCAAATTTCATTGCGGAAAGAGCGCACGCTGGAATCGCCATGAGTTCACCTGCACGTGGAAAACAAATATCAAGTGCAAGTGAACTGAAAGTGCGGGACAAAGGTCGAAGAAAACCTAGATATATGGTTTTTAGAATATGAACCGGAGACTCCGTTCGACGAATAAAAAAAATTCTTCGACCTGAGGTCGACGAAATATTTTATAGTCAAAAAAATTCGTCGATCTCAGTCAGAAGATGTGAAAACATTTCATCGAGTTCGTCGATCACCGTTCGACAAATTTCTCTAGAACTTTTCCCAGTTCGTCGATCTTCGTTCGACGAACTTTGAAAAATTCATCGACCATAGATAGAAATTAAATAAAGCCTTCTCCATTTATCATACCAAGCTGCTTTATGAAGAACATATGGTTCTTCTCATCTAGAGGTTTGGTGAAAATATCTGCTCTTTGCAAATCAGTGCAGATATAGACAAGATTAATTTTATTTTTGTCTACACATTCTCTAATAAAATGGTGTCTAATGTCTATATGTTTAGTCCTACTGTGATGGACTGGATTTTGTGCAATGGAAATTGCACTTGTGTTGTCATATAGTAGAGTTGAATTATTTAAGTTGAACTCATAGTCTATAAGTTGGTTCTAAATCCACAGCATCTGGAAACAGCAACTGCCAGCTGTTATATATTCTGCTTCAGCAGATGAAGTGGACACAGTTGACTGCTTCTTGCTAAACCAAGAGATTAATCACATATCAAGGAATTGACATGTTCCAAAGGTGCTTTTTCTGTCTACTCTGCATCTAGCAAAGTCAGCATCTGAATATCTACTTAACTCAAACTCTGACTTAGTGGGATACCAAAGTACTAGACTATGACAACTATTTATATATCTCAAAATCCTTTTTAAGAAAATTAGGTAAGATTCTTTAGGATTCACTTGGAACCTAGCATAAAGACATGTAGCAAATATTATATCTGGTCTGCTTGCTATAAGATATAACAGGGACCCAACAATTCCCCTATATAATTTCTGATCAACAGGCTTCTGGCACCCTGCTGTACAACCCCGTATTCGCAGAGTGGGCCCCAAACAAGGAACAAGACTTGGTGCACGTTCTTAAGCTTTTTGGGAGTTTTGCACTCCAGGAGGCCAATTTTTGGTGGACCTGAGTAATATACTAGTAGGGGGAGGAAATATTTGTCTCCCCCCGGCCCCTTTGAGGAGTTGCCCAGGCACCATCCTGCAAGCAGGCCGCCCCATCCCGCCAAGCAGGCCTCAGCTCGACCAGACCGCCGTCTCGCCAGGCCTCAGCTTGCTAGACTGCCGCCTCGCCCAGGCCGCCGTCTCGCCAGGCCTCAGCTCGCCAGACTGCCGCCTCGCTCAGGTCGCTGTCTCGCCAGGCCTCAGCTTGCCCAGGACGCCATCTCGCCAGGCCTCAGGTCGCCAGACCGCCACCTCGCCCAGGCCGCCGTCTCGCCAGGCCTTAGCCCGCTAGACCGCCGCCTCACCAGGCCTCAGCTCGCCATACCGCCGCCCCAGCCCAGCAGGCCACAACTCGCCAAATAGGCCGCAGCTCGCCAGGCTGCAGCCCGCCAAGCAGGTCACAGCTCACCCGGCTTCACCACGCGTAGTGGTCGAGCAGGCCGCCAGGTCGCCACTCGTAGGCTGCCTGTCCGCCCAGGCCGCCCCCGCTTCCCGTCTAACCGCCAGGCCGCCGGGTTTGAGAGACTACCCATGGTGGACTGCAATTAGTCGCTTAGAACTGCGGGATTTGGCTGTTTGTAGGCCAATCTGGAGGCATTTCGGTAATTCTCAAAGAAGTGGAGGTTGGTTATTTACGGGCCATTCCCAGAAAACTATAAATAGGACCTTAGGGGTTCCTTAGAGAGGGGAACTTCTTCACTCTCTCTTCATCCTCCAAGGCACCCTAGCTCAGCATTGGCTAGGGAGGGGGAGATCTCCGAGGTATTCAGGGTGTGAGGTGGGACCTCCACGCTAGAGCCGAGGGTCTGTTCCTAGTTTCCTGAGCGTTTGGTCCGTGACATCCCCCTGAGTTTAGTAAGTGTGAGGTCACCCCTTTCTTAGGACCCCGAACTCCATGAGAGACCAAGTTTTTGGTTTCAACATTTTGGTGCGGTGAGAGTGGAGAGTGACCAACACAGAAGATCTCGGGATAGTGTCATGGCTGGAGGCCAAGGAGGTAGTGATGATCTCGGCGAGCTCCCCAACCCAGGACCCTTTGTGGGGAGGGAAGAGTTCATGGCATCCATCCAAGGCATCATGGAGATGCTGTGAAGTATTGTTCCTCGGGGTGGTAGCTCCACTCAAACCCCCCCCAAGAGATAACTCCTCCCCCCTCTCGTTGAGTCGACTCCCAGGGGTCTAGGCAAGTTGACCCTAGCAGGGGGAGAAGGAAGTGTGCTAGGAAGACGGCCTTGGAAGAAGAGGATGGTAGATGGGACCGAGCAAGACCTCCACGGCCG
Organism: Platanthera guangdongensis; assembly: GCA_039583875.1. Taxonomy (NCBI): domain Eukaryota; kingdom Viridiplantae; phylum Streptophyta; class Magnoliopsida; order Asparagales; family Orchidaceae; genus Platanthera; species Platanthera guangdongensis. Next base: position 79,457,631 of record CM077147.1, on the reverse strand, counting down.
GGAGTTGTTCTCCAGTCCGGTGAGTGCTAGACTTCCAGGATAGCAGGTCCTATGAGTAGAGATGGCGAGACCACCCCTCAGGGGGTCACCCTTCAGCGAGCTGATCATCTCAGCTCCCGTTCCCGAAGGGTGCAGAGAGCCTGACATGGATTACTATACCGGGAAGGATGACGCTGTCCAACACCTGTAGTGGTTTGAGGATATCGTCTCCATCAGGCCGATGAAGGATGCCTTCAAGTGTTGCCTCTTCGCGATCACGTTGAAGGACAAGGCAAGGGACTGGTTCCACCAACTCCCACCAAGAACAATTTATGGCTTCAAGGACTTGAGCCGGAGCTTTCAGCTTCGCTTCTCCACCTCCAAGAAGAGGAAGAAGAGTCCTGAGTCCATCTTCATGATAAGGCAGGGGGCCGAGGAGTCGTTGGCCCATTACGTTGACATGTTCCAAGAAGAGATCTTGTAGGTTCAGGAGATGCCGGGGTATGCCCTCCACATGACGTTCACGTGGGGTTGCGTGAGGGGTTCTTCAAGAAGATCCTGACCCGGAAGGCCCCCCTTTCCTTCGAGGAGCTGACGGAAAGGGCGGTAGAAGAGATAGACAATGAGGTGGCCAACCCAACATTTGTCAAGAAGTTGGCAAGATTGACAGAGGCATAGTCGAAGCAGCAAGGTGGCAGAGGAATCAGGATGGGAGAAGGAGAGAGAAGTAGAGAGCTCAGGGGCTCCAGGGACCCCAAGATGCTCCGGAGCTAGGTTGGAAGCAACAGGGAGGACCCGTTCAGGGTCCAGGAAGAGGTCTCATCCAGGGTGGGGAGGATTTTTAGGGAGGCCAAGGGAGGTTTAACTTCCATGGGCAAGCTCCTAGGAAGCTCCTACCCCCACGACAACAAGCGATGGAGATTGGTCGACGGGAGAGGAGGAACCGCGGGGGAAGGAGAAGAGTCGGAGTAGAGTTGCCCTACTGTGAGTTCCACCATGAGGAAGGCCATGTGACAGTTACTTGCCCCGAATTCCTAGAGTTGAGAAGGATAAGAGCTCCGGCACCACCGCCTCATCAGGCTCAGCAAACGCAAGATCCAGTGCGGATTGAAGAAGTCCAACCGAAGGTGGCAGGGGAGAGATGTGAGGACATGGTTGATGTGGGCACCCGGGGAGGGATCCGATGATTCATGAGGAAAGAGGGAGGTAGGAAAGAAGTGAATCATCTCTTGTAATGAAATTTGCTTGCATTGTATCAACTATGATTGATGACAGGAACAACCGAAAAATATTTATGATCCATGAAAGACCTCGCCTTGAGATAGATTCCGTTGTCAGGCTCTCACTAGCTGGCAGGGCAGGTTGATCTCTCAGAGGGGTGAGTAGGTCTCGCCTAGAGATAGATTCCGCTACAAGGCTCTCACAAGCTGGCAGGGCAGGTTGATCTCTCAGAGGGGGGAGAAGTTCTCACCTCTGGATGATTCCGGTGCCAGGATCCCACTAGCTGGCAGGGCAGGTTGATCTCTTAGAGGGGTGAGTAAGTTTTGCCTCGAAATAGATTCCGCTGCCAGGCTCTCACTAGATGGCAGGGCAGGTTGATATCTCGGAGGGGGAGTAGGTCTCACCTCGAGATAGATTCCGCTGCCAGGCTCTCACTAGCTGGCAGGGCAGGTTGATCTCTCTGAGGGCGAGTAGGTCTCACCTCGAGATAGATTCCGCTGCCAGGCTCTCACTAGCTGGCAGGGCAGGTTGATGTCTTTGAGGGGTGATTGGGTCTCGCCTCGAGATAGATTACGTTGTCAGGCTCTCACTAGCTGGCAGGGCAGGTTGATCTCTCAGAGGGGGAGTAGGTCTCACCTCAAGATAGATTCCACTGCCAGGCTCTCACTAGCTGGTAGGGCAGGTTGATCTCTCGGATGGGGAGTAGGTCTCACCTCGAGATAGATTCCGCTGCCAGGCTCTCACTAGCTTGCAGGGCAGGTTGATCTATCGGAAGAGGAGTAGGTCTCACCTCGAGATAGATTCTGCTATTAGGCTCTCACTAGCTGGCAGGGAAGGTTGATCTCTCAGAGGTATGAGTAGGTCTTGCCTCGAGATAGATTCCGCTGCCAGGCTCTCACTAGCTGGCAGGGCGAGTTGATCTCTCGGAGGGGTAGTAGGTCTCAACTCAAGATAGATTACGCGGCCAGGCTCTCACTAGCTGGCAGTGCAGGTTGATCTCTCGGAGGGGGAGTAGGTATCACCTTGATATAAAAGCCGCTGCGAGGATCTCACTAGCTGGCAGGGCAGGTTGATCTCTCAGAGGGGGAGTATGTCTCACCTCGAGATAGATTCTGCTTCCAGACTCTCACTAGCTGGCAGGGTAGGTTGATCTCTAGGATGGGGAGTAGGTCTCACCATGAGATAGATTCTGCTGACAGGCTCTCACTAGCTGGCAGGACATGTTGATCTATCGGAGGGGGAGTAGGTCTCACCTCGAGATAGATTCCGCTGCCAGGCTCTCACTATCTGGCAGGGCAGGTTTGTACCCCCCCGAAAATTGTATTTGAATTGGTCGCGTAAAAGGGATTTTGGTGCCTGTATAGGGGTACACGGCCTAGGACACGGGCGTGTCCAAGGCAGTGTTTGGACGGTGTTTTGGCCGTTTTCATCCCGAGATGTACACGGCAAGAAACACGGCTGAATGACACGGGCTTGTCATTTGACACGGGCGTGTGCCTACCCGTGTAAGTACCCGTGTTCCATACAGTCGTGACGGTTGGCGTGACGGTTAGTCGTGACACGCCTCCAAACACGGGCGTGTCCAAGACCCGACACGGGTGTGTCGGCTGAGACACGGGCGTGTCTTGCCCGTGTGGTTTTTCTGCGTTCAACGATCGTGCCTGGATCGAGGCACACGGCCTGGGACAAGGCCGTGTGCGAGGCCGTGTTCGGCCCAGGTCTGTTGATTTTTAAGCTGATCAGAGCCATTTGATTTCTTTTTTTTAAAATTCAACGGCCCTGCGGAAACCCTGCTCTGTTAAGATCGGAAATAAAGGATCAATTCCTCATTTTCTCCCTTAGTCTCTCTCTCTCTCTCAAGGAGTTAGAAAGAGGAGGAAGAAGGAGGAGTTTTCCGGCTGCCGGCGGAGCACCGGAGCACCGATCAGAGAACCGAGAGCAGATTCGTGGAGGGAATCCCATTGCGAAGACTTCTACCCGGCTAGTTTTCCGTAGCGCCAAAGCGTACTAAAAGGGTAACGATTCTCTACTTGAGCATGTGAAGCTCTTCCTTTTTGCATAGGGAAAACCCGCTCTCGCGAGTGTGCTGTGTTCCTTGGGGTTGACGGGAATAGTCCCCCTTGTTTTGCATATAGAGTCTGGAATCGAAGTACGGACATAGGCATTGTGTGTGAAGCCTACACGTACATGTTGGTCTGGATCGGCGATGTTGCATTTGTTATGATTTGCCAGAGAAGACTCCGTGCTTTGGGTTTTCGGGTTTCTACGCGGTAGATTGCAGCAGGGATCCTTGGAGGTTAGCTCTAAGGCGCACCCGAAAAACTGAGCGGAATCGTTGTTCTGCTAACTTGACGGTCTGGGAACCGGCCTTGAATATAATTGGGTTATGTGATTGTTTGGAATATTAGGATCCGAGAGAAGATTGGCCCGTGCGTACGTCTTAATGTGAACTACGCGGTTGAGCAACGGGCAAGTGGAATTGGACCTGGGCTATGTGGTTCGGTGCGAGAGACCCGAAAAGGGGACTGGCCATTGGCATAGTTGAGAGCCTTATACAATCGTTAGGAAGGCTAAAATGCTCATGTTGTTGCCATCCTGGGGGTGGTGGTGAAGACGCTGAAGTGTCAGGATTCACGGTTAATGTACCCTGAGTGCACGGGGTGTTTGGCTGTGCGAGCCTACACCTGTGGCGAAGTATGTTTATACATAATTGTTTAGCTGGGCTAATGATATGCGGGGAAGGAGAACCGCCGTCCCGAGAAAGGGACGGGGTCATTATAATTTGGTCGGCTTTAGCTGACCGTTTCCTGTTTGCCACCGTGCGGTGGAATGTTGCTTGCAAGTGCTACGGAGCTGAGTGAGAAATAGCAGGCTGGAGCCCATGTTGCCATGCTGGCCCTCGAAGGCCTTAGCGTATAGTTGTTATTATTTTGTCATGTGTGGCCGGCCTGCGAGCCGATGTTTGTAAGACACTATTTGATAAGAGAACCATTGTAAGGCCATAAGGGCATGTATCTTTCAGTGTATTGTTATTTCATTCCAGTGGTAGTGATTGTGGACATTCATGTAAATTGATTATTCAATTTGGGTTCTTTCTGCTTTTAAAAGCTTCCGCTAGAATGCTCTGTGTTAGGACGAGTAGTCTTAATTGGATAGTTTGGTTATTAATATGTAACCCTTCCTTCTGTCCGTGGTATATGATGTCGGGTTCTAGCTGAACCTTCTGTTATATGTCATATGACGGATGAGGGTGTTACAATTTGGTATTAGACTTCTGGTTACGGTCAGGCTTAAATGAATTTGTGGGCGAATTCTTTTAAGGGGTGGTGAGCACATGTCTGCATCATCATTATAACATCAAAAAGAACCCATCAATGTCCATTTAGGAATGGAAGATACACTGGTTTTGTGGAATCTGAGTGTTCCAATGATTGCTTTTTGCAATTTGGTTGACGTCTAGTCGTGTGTCTTTGCTTCTATAGGCAGCTAGGAGCGGTGCTGGTCAATCAGAGCGTCCGCAGTCGGCGGAAAGTAGTGCACCGAGAGACATGCCTACTACACCTCCTTTAGCGGAAACCATCAGGATGGTGGCTGAAGCCGTATTTACGATGATTAATGCCCAACCTGCAGGGCAAATGCAGCACACACCTCCTGTCGTGGAGCAAGAACCGGTTAGGGTGACAGAGCAGAGAGTGGTGGAGCGTGTAGCAGTTGATCTGGTAGAGCCGAGGAGAGCTATGGAGAAGCATCTCAAGCATGTAATGGGCTTTAATCCCCCAGTATTTGACGGGACTGGAACGCCAGCTCAAGCTGAGGACTGGCTCTCTACGATAAAGAGGGTTTTGACAGCCACGTTAACTGAGGAGTGGCAGAAGGCCACCATAGCGACTTTTCTATTGGCGGGTGAAGCGAGGCTGTGGTGGGATGCGTTGGGGTTTCATCTCTTAGTGGGTAGGCAGCTTGCTGATGTGCCTATTGATTGGCCCGCAAACAGACTCTTATTATGGTTGGTTCAGTGAGTCGATCGCCGCGGGCTTGCTAGATGAGGCAAGTGCACCTATCGCAAGTAGTACTCGATATTCGGGAGAATACCGAGATCGTATTATTCCCGGGAACGGGTTGATTACCCCTACTGCTCCGAAAACACTATTATTTTACCGAAATAGAAGTTGAGGGTTTTAATTAAAATAGGAACGAAAATAGATTTAAGAAAATAGTCGAAGAAGAGATAACTCCCGGTATCGAATTACGTTAGGATTAAAAATAGATTTGAATAACTAGATATCTAAAGTTTCAATTTAATTAAAGCGGAAACTTGGCCGTGGAGGTTCAAAATTATGAGCTTACCTATCTCTAGGAATATTGCTCCCTTGGACATTAAGGCTATTCGACCGGGCTCTCGTCCGACGAAGGATTCCCCTTAATGCCCGCAGTATGCTAAGAACCCCGCTATTGGGTGGGGAACCCAATCCGGTAGAGTTAGCACGCCTCCTCTCTCGAGGGTTAGTGCGGAACTCTATTTAACCAGGGGTGATCTGTCCATACGCACGGCCTCTCGGGTAGCTAGCATATGGATAACGGAAATAGAGCCCACACATCGATATGTGGTTCTACGCGTCGTTAACCCGGGGTAAACCTTAAATTTTTTAATTAAATCGAAAAATTAGACATTTGGTTATTTAAAACATTTTATATCCCAAAGCTCTTCGATACCGAGGGCTAAAAGCAATTAGCCACTCATCGGAATGGGGATAGCTTATATGTTTGGTTATGCGAGCGTTCTAAACTATTCGCTGAAAGGTTATAAAGAAAATAAGAAGAAAAGTAAAATACCCTAACATTAGAAAATTTATTACAATTAAACACACACGCACTCATTCAAATATATAACAAGAGACAGAAATAAAACTAAGTTACACATAAAAGTTGAAAATTGCATAATTGAAATTTGCAGGTCCCACTCAAACGAGTGGGGGCGGGAAGTAAAAGCTGAAAATTGCAAGTCCTACTCAAACGAGTAGGACTGAAATGAAAGCGAGTTCTATTCAAACGAGTAGGAGAAAATAAATGCGATTACAGGGCTTTCTTAAATATTTACATCAAAATAAAGTCCGACCATTTAACTCCTAGCGAGTAGGCGGAAAATCAAATCCTGCCATTTAACTCATGTGAGTAGGCGGGAAAATAATGAATGAAAATTACAAGTCCTACACAAACGAGTAGGACTGAAAATACAGTCCAGCCATTTAACTCAAGTGAGTGGGCAGAAAAATAAAAGCTACAAACACTTGCTTGTATAAAATCCGGCCAATTAACTCAAATGAGTAGGCGGAAAAATAAAAACAACACACGCACTCTACTTGAATAAAACTACTCACACACTCGACATAAATAAACACACACACACACACACACTTGCATGAATTAATTAAGACGATAAAGATTATCTCATACACTCACGCACTCGGGCGAGAAATAAGAAAAACAAAGTTATCGAAAAATTAAAATGACTGTATTTCTACCGCTGGAATGCAGTAGAAATGCATAAAAAGGGAAAATAAAAATTATTTGAGCAAAAAGTTTTCAAATTAAAGTGAGAAAGGCAAGTGCCCGAAAAATTAAAACGTTTACATTTTTACCGTTAGATTTTGATAGAAATGCATAAATAGTGAAAATAAAAATTGTTCGAGCGAAAATATTTTTTGTAATTGCAAAAATTCTAAGTTCTTGAAAAATTATAATAACGCATTATCTGTTTTTAAAGCTTGGTAAATCGGGTTAAAAAGGTGTAGAAACAGAAAATGAAAGTAAAACCCTAAGTCTAATCGATTCTTTAAAGAATATGATAAAAAAATGGTCATAGTAACGGCTAGAAATTTGATAAAAATGGATGTAAAATAAAAAGGTTTTCGTTTTAAAAACATAAATTTCTCAAGTTTAAGCTCATACATTCACACACGCACCACGAAAATGAAAATAAAAGTACATAAGATTGATGAAAAGGAGGCTTTTTGGAGAAATTTCAAAGCACGTAAGGATGAAATAATAACGATTTTTATTACAAAAAAGGGTTGATTACAAGAGCTCAAACATACAAACTTAAAAAGGAGAGGGGGGAGGATCCTTACATAGCACTAAGAAATCTCCAAACAGCAGCCCTAGTCAGCAAAATGGTTCAAAAATTGGAACCCTGAACTCATACAGCAGCTACCCTTAAATAGGCAAAAATTTCCAAGTGCACGCCCTCCGACACGGGCGTGTCGGGGGGCATGCCAGCACTATTAAACAGCAGAGTTCGGTGAAGTGATGGATTTGACATTGCAGCTGAAAATACGGCAGTCACGCCCACAGTTCGGGTGTGACGGTGGGCGTGTCGTGCGACGATTAAAGGCGTTGTTGACTTCGAGAGCCGCCGCCGGCGATTTGTCGGGCGGACACGGGCGTGTCGAATCATTGAACACGGGCGTGTCCCTGTTGGCTTCGACGAACGTTGAGCGCAAAATGTCGACCTGGCTGGCACGGGCCTGGTCACGCCCCGTGTCGGATTGACACGGGCGTGTGCCGGGTTGTCAAGCTTTTCTCTTCAAAAATCTTTGATTGAACTGGCATTTGACGGGTCAAGCCCGGGTCACGGGCGTGACCAATAGTCCATGGGCGTGACAAGTGTGTTTTGGGCAGATTTTTTGCTTTTTTATCTGCAAAACAAAATAAAATAAATTCGCAAAATATTTATAATAAAATAAACATTTTATTGAACAAAAATAAGTAAAAATGACAAAAATAAAGTAAAACGACTGATATAATGTACATAAAACTAGGTATATTTACAATTCATCAAATACCCTAATACTTAAGCTTTTGATATTACATACCAAAAGTTTGAGGTGAACTTATAAGGAATAAAAAATAACTCTATGTTTAGCTACCGCTTAATCAATTATAAGAGAGATCTAAATAAATAAATTGGGTGTAAGAGTTAAGTCCTAAATTTATGAAGATGATTTAAATAGCGCAAAAGTTTTGGCCAAAAGACTTCTTGATATAATCAAATAGGAAGCAATAATTGTAATGGTTAGATTAACAAGAATAGTTTGGAATTATATAAACTTTTAGCCTATAGGAGTTTTACTGGAAATAATGTAATTTACAAATTATGCTCTCAAAAATATTTTCGAATTAAATCTAGAATCGTGAAATTGGCAAGGGGATTGATGTTGGTTTATGAAGAGGGTTTTGATTTTGAGGCGAGGTAATTTTTTCTCGAACATCCATTTTTTTTATTTTTGGATTATTAGGAAAATGAAATCTTATTTTCCTAATATCATTTTTTGTTTCAACTTTATAATAAATTTTAACCCAATGTATATGTGTAGAAGTAATGAATTTTATCCTCTTACTCCATAACATATAATATTTTTAATCTATTGGGTGCCTATGTTTACGGAACGAAATCTTATTCTCATTGACATAGGATCTTTTAAGGATAACAATTTTATCATGTCAAGTAGGGCATCATAAGGAAGGTGAGAAAAGAAAACTAGATTTTTTATTAAAAAAAACAATTTTGAGAGCAAACTTAAAAAATTGTAATTTCCAATTTTTCAGAAAGCTAAAAGTAAACATAATTGAATCATATAGTCGTTTTTTTCTAACATAATACACATGCTCCTATCAATGAAAAATTAGAAGTAGTGCCTAAAATGAGTTCGCTATTTTTAACAAAGCATAATGAATTCTTTAAAACTTAACCCCGAATAGTTAAAATTTTCAATCTATAATTCACAAATGAATAGCAAACAGAGAATTAATAAAATTCACATATAAATAAACTCAAAGCAAAATTTTTAGATAGAAAGAAAATTAAGGATGGTATATTTGATTTATTTGTTTCAAAATATATTTTTTAAAGTTTTTATCTTTTTTGTTTGAATTTTTGGAATGTTTTTAACTTTTATTTTTTTAAAAAGATTTTTAAGTTTTTGCAAAAAGTGCGAAAAAAAGAGACGGTATTTACAAGAATGAGAGAGAAAAGGAAGGGGGAGAAAGAAGATTATTTACAAAAATATTTACACAGATTTGTACAAAATGAAACTAAATTTTTTTTGGAATTTTGGTTTTATAATTTTTTTGGAGTTTTTGTTTTATAATGTTTTTTGAATTTTTTTTTACAATTGTTTTTTTTTGGGGATTTTTGGTTTAAAAAGACAGGAAAAAAAATTTTAAAGATAGAAAAAAAAATTAGACATTAAGTTTTTGGGATTTTTTTTCATTTTCAATTTTTTGTTTTGTTTTTTTTATATATATAATTGATTTTTTCAGATATTTTTTTGTTGGAAGTGCAGAAAATAGAAATACAGTGTAGAAAATAGAAGTGCGAAAAAGAAAGCGAGAAAACACCCCCATACTTAAGTCCAACATTGTCCCCAATGTTGTAACGTAAGTATGCGGAACAAAACAGGGAAGAGAGTATATACAAAGAAAAGAAATAGAGGGGGGGGGGGTAGAAGCTTCCCTGATAGGAGGTGGGGAAGGCGCAGTTTAGGAACTCTGCATTAGGAAGAAAGATAGTAAAGAAAAAGGTAAAGAGATAGCGAAAAGGATAAACATGGGGTGCCTCCCAGGAGCGCTTTGTTTATAGTCGCGTAGCTTGACTATGTTGGCGGTTTATATATCTAGGAGGGTTATGGATTCGAAATTACCGTCCACAGGATCACCTGCTATGTATAATTTTAAGCGATGACCGTTCACTTTAAACGAGCCTTTATCCGGGTGGGAGACGAGTACGGTCCCATAAGGCCAAACCTCTTCAACTTTGAAGGGGCCGGACCAACGTGATCTAAGTTTCCCAGGGAAAAGTCTAAGTCGTGAATTATAAAGAAGGACAAGATCGCCCGGAGAAAAAGTTTTTTGGGACTTGATTTTTCGGTCATGATAAAACTTAGAACCCTCCTTATAGAACTTATTGCTCTCGTAAACGTTTGCACGCCATTGATCGAGCTCATTTAGTTGCAGTTTTCTATTTTGGGCGGCTAAGCTAGCGTCGAGATTTAAAAGTTTTAAAGCCCAAAGTGCACGATGTTCTAATTCTACGGGGAGATGACACGCTTTGCCGTAGACTAATCGATACGGCGTACAACTAATTGCGGTTTTGTATGTGATACGATAAGCACACAACGCATCGTCGAGTTTCGTGGGCCAATCTTTCCTATTAAGTGAAACGGTTTTCTCTAATATGCGCTTTATCTCTCGATTTACTACCTCTACTTGGCCATTAGTTTGCGGGTGGTAGGGGCTGGCAAGTTTGTGCGTGACGCCGTATTTATCTAACGTCTTAGCCATCTGGGTGTTGCAGAAATGCGTTCCCCTATCGCTTACAATAGCGCGCGAAGTGCCGAAGCGAGAAAATAGTTTTTTAAGAAATGTAACGACGACTCGCGCATCGTTGGTGGGGAGAGCTTGCGCTTCCGCCCACCTCGATATGTAGTCGACCGCTACTAAAATATACATATTTTTGAAAGACGGATGTAGGGGGCCGACGAAATCTATGCCCATAAATCGAAGACTTTGCACTCTAAAAACATGTTTTGGGGCATCTCGTCGCGACGAGAGATGTTACCCGACCGCTGACAGCTATCGTATGCACGCACAAAATTGTGAGCGTCTTTGAATAGAGTGGGCCAAAAGAAGCCCGCCTCCAGTGCCTAATGATTTGCGTGCACTCCACACCCGCGATGCATCTTCAGACCGCTTGGTCCGCGCAGATACGAAAAAGATAAGGGTCCTCCCAAAAGAAATATTTCAAGTCAGAAAAGAATTTCTTCTTTTGCTGGCTTGAAAAGTCTTTTGGAAGTACCCTCGCAACTAAATAGTTTGCAAAATCTGTGAACCAAGGCGGGAAAGAAGAACTAGTAGGTATGACTAGGAGGCATTCCTCGGGGAATCTGTCATTAATGTCAGATTCAACGAGCGCTTCCGCAGCGGGATTTTCTAAGCGAGAGAGGTGATCGGCGGCTAAATTTTCCGCGCCCCTCTTATCCCGGATCTCTAAATCGAACTCCTACAAGAGGAGGATCCATCGAAGAAGGCGGGGTTTGGCGTCCGTTTTTGCTAACAAATATTTTAAGGCAGAATGGTCGGTAAATACGATAACTTTGGATAGCGTAATATACGAGCGAAACTTATCGAAAGCAAATACGACGGCTAAAAGTTCCTTTTCCGTTGTTGTGTAATTTTCTTGTACGGAAGTGAGTGTCTTGCTAGCGTAGTAAATAGGATGAAAATATTTGTTTATACGTTGGCCAAGAACGGCACCTACGAAAATATCACTAGCGTCGCACAAAATTTCGAACGGAAGGGTCCAATCGGGCGCCACTAAAATATGTGAATTGATAAGTTTTTGTTTTATGAAGTTAAAGGCAGACTCGCATTCGCTATCAAAGACAAAATTTGATTCCTTTTCCAAGAGGCGAGTAAGCGGCTTTGTTATTTTTGAAAAATCTTGAATAAAACGCCTATAAAAGCACGCGTGCCCTATGAAACTCCTAATAGATTTAACGTTGGAAGGCGGGGGAAGTTTTTCGATAATTTCGACTTTGGCCTTATCGACCTCCATCCCCTTAGACGAAATCATATGGCCGAGAACCAAACCTTCTCGAACCATAAAGTTACATTTTCCCAATTTAAAACGAGATGCGTGTCCTCGCATCGCTGAAGGACACGATCTAAATTACGAAGACAGGACAGGAAAGAGCTTCCGAAAATAGAGAAGTCATCCATAAAGACTTCCATAATGTCTCCTACCAACTCGCCAAAGATCGCCAGCATACATCGTTGGAATGTAGTGGGTGCGTTGTAGAGGCCAAATGGCATTCTTCGATATGCGAAGGTACCAAATGGGCACGTAAAAGTTGTTTTCTCTTGGTCATCGGGGGAAATGGGGATTTGGAAAAATCCTGATAATCCATCAAGAAAACAAAAATACGGATGACCGGACAAACGCTCTAAAATTTGGTCTAAAAATGGTAGTGGGAAATGATCCTTACGGGTGGCGTCATTTAGTTTTCTATAATCGATGCACACCCGCCAACCCGTAATAGTACGAGTTGGGACGAGTTCATTGTGCTCATTCTCCACTACGGTAAGACTGCGCTTTTTGGGCACCACGTGAATGGGACTAACCCACGTACTATCTGATATGGGATAAATAATCCCCGCATCTAATAATTTAATAATTTCGGCCTTAACGATGTCTTTCATGTTTGGGTTAAGACGTCGCTGCGGCTGAATAGTTTTGCGAGAATTATCGAGAAGGAAAATCTTATGGGTGCAGAAACACAGGTTAATCCCTTTAAGATCAGAAATTTGCCACGCAATTGCGTGGCGATGTTTAAGCAAAACTCCCAATAAATCGGAAGTCTCCGATTCGCTCAAATGAGAAGAAATGATAACAGGGTGTGTATCATCTTTTCCCAAAAAGGCGTATTTGAGTGAATCGGGTAGGGGTTTGAGTTCAAGGCAGGGCGGTTCTTCTAACGAGGTTTTAATTCCTATGTCTTTCTTACCAATTGGTTTGAAAGGCAAGTCTATAGAGGTTTCCTCATCGCAGTTAAAATTTTCGAGCGCATAAATATCGTCGTTTAAAAAAGTAGACTCAAAAATAGTGGAAGAACAATCTCCGAGATATGTGTCTAAATTATAACAAAAGTCATCGCTCGATGATGAGTCTCCTATGGAGGGATTAATAGAGAAAGTAACTTCGTCATCTCCTACCCGAAGGAGGAGACGACCATTACTGACATCAATTAATGCGCGGGAGGTAGCGAGAAAAGGGCGACCGAGTATAATTGGTACATCGGTGTCCTCCTCGATGTCCAAGATGATGAAGTCTACTGTAAAGATAAACTTATCAACCGGACAAGTACGTCCTCCACTACCCCAACGGGAAACTTAACCGAACGATCTGTTAGTTGGATTCGCATTTTAGTAGGGGCCGGAGTGCCCAAACCTAATTTTTGAAAGAGCGAGAACGGCATCAAATTAATGCTCGCGCCTAAATCTGCAAGAGTGTATTTTACTTATATATTGCCAAAAAGGCACGGGATCGAGAACCGTCACGGGTCATTTCTTTTTAGGGGCAATTTATTAGTAAGAGCCGCTGAGCAGTCATCATTAAGAGAAATATGCGAAATATTTTCTAATTTTTGTATATTGGAAAGAAGTTGTTTTAAATATTTTGCATATTTAGGCATCTGAGAGATTGCCTCGCAGAAGGGAACATTAATATGAATTTGTTTTAATAATAAAATAAATTTTTCGACTGCGCGTCCTTACGCTCACTATTAAGTTTATGCGGATACGGCAAGGGCGTTTTAATAATTTTTTCATTTAAAATTTGTAAAGGCGGCGTAATCGAAGAAGGGGGAAGAGGGGTCAGAGGTGAAATATGTACCTGAGGATCGGTCCGTTTTGGATCGATCACCTCCTTTCCGCTACGGAGGGTTATAGCGTTGATATTTTCCCGCGGATTGGGCTCCGTGTTTCTCGGCAGTGCCCCGAGCGCGCGCTCGGACATCATTCGCGCAAGCTGTCCAACCTGGAGTTCTAAGTTTTTTAGAGATCCGGTGATGTTCCGGATATTTTACTCGTTGGAAGCGATATATTTAGAAAAATTCTCCTCCATCGGGGAGGGTTTTGGAAGAGGGGGAGGCGGCAGAAATCCGGGCACGAAATAACTGGGCGGGCGCTGCGCATTATTCGCATTGCTACATGAGAAGTTAGGGTGGTTCCTCCAACCCGGATTATAGTTATTTCTATAAGGGTTGTTATTGGGGTTGAAGGAAGGTCGCCCAGCATTTCCCACGTAGTCTACGAATTCATTGACCATGCTGGAATTAGGGGGAATCGCCCAAGGAGGAGTGGTGGAGGCAGCAGACATCTCTGCCACCTGCTTCGTCAGCCTTTCAACTTGAAGGGCTAAGTGGGCAGTGGCATCCACTTCAAAGAGGCCGGCCACCTGCTTGGGACGTCCCAGCGGGACGCTCCATTGGTAGGCGTTCATAGCCATCTCTTCAATAAGAGCTTGGGCAGCCTCGGGGGTCTTATTATTCAAGGTACCCCCGGCAGCAGCATCAATCATTTGACGCGTCTGATAGTTAAGCCCATTGTAGAAGATTTGGACCTACAACCACGCAGACAGCGCGTGGTGCGGACACTTGCGGAGGAATTCCTTAAAGCACTCCCAAGTCTCAAAAAGAGACTCCGAATCGTTCTGCACGAACAAAGAAATGTCTGCCCGCAACTTTGCAGCTTTGGCGGGCGGAAAATACTTCGTTAAGAACCGTTCCGCAAGGTCGTCCCAAGTGGTGATACATCCTCGTGGGAGGGAATTCAACCACGCCTTAGCTTTGGATCTGAGGGAGAATGGAAAAAGGTGCAAACGAATGGAGTCATCGGCGACGCCATTGATCTTAAAAGTATCGCAAATCTCCAAAAAACTAGACAAATGAACGTTCAGGTCCTCATTCGGCTGTCCGTCGAACTGCACGGCATTTTGGATCATTTGGATAACGCTCGATTTGATCTCAAAATTATTGTTCGCCACCGTCAGGCGAACAATACTGGACCCAGTATCGTCCAAATTAGGCCGGGCATAATATGACATTGTATGCTCGACGACCGCGTTCGGATTGGGGTCGGCCGGGTTCTCCGATGGATTCTTCGGGATCCAAAGAGGGATTTCGGCGTTGAGACCAAATACGCGCAAGCGAGCGTTCGATCTCAGGATCGAAATCCAAATTTTCAGACTCCGAAGGCTGTCTACGGGTCATACACCCTAAAATAGAAAGTAGAAAATTAACTTCTTTTTTTGGATTGGATTTTGAAGAAAAGTTTTCAAGCTTTTTTTGTAGTTTTTGAAATAAAGGTAAAAGTAATAGACTTCGGATTCGGAATAACAACTCAAAGAGGTCCCCTGCAACGGCGCCAAAAACTTGATTGGCCCGCGAACAGACTCTTACTGTGGTTGGTTCGGTGAGTCGCTCGCCGCGAGCTTGCTAGATTACGCAAGTCCACCTATCGCAAGTAGTACTCGATATTCGGGAGAATACCGAGGTCGCATTATTCCCAGGAACGGGTTGATTACCCCTACTGCTCTGAAAACACTATTATTTTACCGAAATAGAAGTTGTGGGTTTTAATTAAAATAGGAACGAAAATAGATTTAAGAAAATAGTCGATGAAGAGATAACTCCCCGTATCGAATTACGTTAGGATTAAAAATAGATTTGAATAACTAGATATCTAAAGTTTCAATTTAATTAACGCGAAATCTTGGCCGTGGAGGTTCAAAATAATGAGCTCACCTATCTCTAGGAATATCGCTCACTTGGACATTAAGGCTATTCGACCGGACTCTCGTCCGATGAAGGATTCCCCTTAATGCCTGCAGTACGCTAAGAACCCCGCTATTCGGTGGGGAACCCAATCCGGGAGAGTTAGCGCGCCTCCTCTCACGAGGGTTAGTGCGGAACTCTATTTACCCAGGGGTGATCTATCCATACGCACGGCCTCTCGGCTAGCTAGCGTATGGATAACGAAAATAGAGCCCACACATCGATATGTGGATCTACGCGTCGTTAACCCGGGGTAAAACTTAAGTTTTTTAATTAAATCGAAAAATTAGACATTTGGTTATTTAAAATATTTTATATCCCAAGGCTCTTCGATACCGAGGGCTAAAAGCAATTAGCCACTCTTCAGAATGGGGATAACTTATATGTTTGGTTATGTGAGCATTCTAAACTATTCGCTGAAAGGTTATAAAGAAAATAAGAAGAAAAGTAAAATACCATAACATTGGAAAAGTTATTACAATTAAACACACCCGCACTCATTCAAATATATAACAAGAGATAGAAATAAAACTAAGTTACACATTAAAGCTGAAAATTGCATAATTGAAATTTACAGGTCCCACTCAAATGAGTCGGGGCGGGAAATAAAAGCTGAAAATTGCAAGTCCTACTCAAACGAGTAGGACTGAAATGAAAGCGAGTCCTATTCAAACGAGTAGGAGAAAATAAATGCGATTATAGGGCTTTCTTAAATATTTACATCAAAATAAAGTTCGACCATTTAACTCCTAGCGAGTAGGCGGAAAATCAAATCCAGTCATTTAACTCAAGTGAGTAGGCGGAAAAATAAAGAATGAAAATTACAAGTCCTACTCAAACGAGTAGGACTGAAAATACAGTCCAGCCATTTAACTCAAGTGAGTAGGCGGAAAAATAAAAGCTACAAACACTTGCTTGAATAAAATCCGGCCAATTAACTCAAATGAGAAGGCGGAAAAATAAAAACAACACACGCACTCTACTTGAATAAAACTACTCACGCACTCGATATAAATAAACACACACACACACACACTTGCATGAATTAACTAAGACGATAAAGATTATCTCATACACTCACGCACTCGGGCGAGAAATAAGAAAAATAATGTTATCGAAAAATTAAAATGACTGCATTTCTACCGCTGGAATGTAGTAGAAATGCATAAAAAGGCAAAATAAAAATTGTTTGAGCAAAAAGTTTTCAAATTAAAGTGAGAAAGGCAAGTGCCCCAAAAATTAAAACGTTTACATTT
This sequence comes from Platanthera guangdongensis, assembly GCA_039583875.1. Classification (NCBI taxonomy): domain Eukaryota; kingdom Viridiplantae; phylum Streptophyta; class Magnoliopsida; order Asparagales; family Orchidaceae; genus Platanthera; species Platanthera guangdongensis. The sequence goes on along the minus strand of CM077147.1, from coordinate 79,440,785 downwards.
TTACCGTTAGATTTTGATAGAAATGCATAAAAAGAGAAAATAAAAATTGTTCGAGCGAAAATATTTTTTGTAAATGCAAAAATTCTAAGTTCTTGAAAAATTATAATAACGCATTATCTGTTTTTAAAGCTTTGTAAATCGGGTTAAAAAGGTGTAAAAACAAAAAATGAAAGTAAAACCCTAAGTCTTAACCGATTCTTTAAAGAATATGATAAAAATGGACATAGTAACGGCTAGAAATTTGATAAAAATGGAAGTAAAATAAAAAGGTTTTCGTTTTAAAAACATAAATTTCTCAAGTATAAGCTCATACACGCACACACGCACCATGAAAATGAAAATAAAAGTACATAAGATTGATGAAAATGAGGCTTTTTGGAGAAATTTCAAAGCACGTAAGGATGAAATAATAACGATTTTTATTACAAAAAGGGTTGATTATAAGAGCTCAAACATACAAACTTAAAAAGGAGAGGGGGGAGGATCCTTACATAGCACTAAGCAAGCTCCAAACAGCAGCCCTAGTCAACAAAATGGTTCAAAAATTGGAACCCTGAACTCATACAGCAACTGCCCTTAAATAGGCAAAAATTTCCAAGTACACGCCCTCCGACATGGGCGTGTCGGGGGGTGTGTCAGCACTATTAAACAGCAGAGTTCGGTGAAGTGACGGATTTGACATTGCGGCTGGATACACTACGGTCACGCCCCCGGTCACGGGCGTGACGGTGTGCGTGCCATACGGCGATTAAAGGCGTTGTTGACTTTGGGAGTTGCCGGCGGAGGTTTGTCGGGCGGACACAGGCGTGTAGAATCATTGAACACGGGCATGTCCCTGTTGGATTCGACGAACGTTGAGCGCAAAACGTCGGCCTGGATGGCACGGGCCTGGTCACGCCCCGTGTCGGATTGACACGGGCGTGTGGCAGGGCATGTCAGGCTTTTCTCTTCAAAAATCTTTGATTTCACTAGCATTTGACGGGCCACGCCCTGGTCACGGGCGTGACCAACAGTCCACGGTCGTGACATGTGTGTTTTGGGCAGATTTTTTGCTTTTTATCTGCAAAACAAAATAAAATAAATTCGCAAAATATTTATAATAAAAGAAACATTTTATTGAACAAAAATAAGTAAAAATGTCAAAAATAAAGTAAAACGACTGATATAATGTACATAAAACTAGGTATATTTACAATTCATCACCTATGGAGGAATTTTCAAGACTGCTCCTTGCCAGATTTCTACCCTCTACTCAGAAGCTTGAGATGGAGAACCAATATCTTGGGTTGACTCAGGGACCCAGAAGCGTGGACGAGTACCTCCACGAGTTTACACGGTTGGGTCGGTATGCTGGGGCTATGTTTACGGAAGAGGAGAGGAAGACCAACCAATTTTATGAGGGTCTTCTTGGTGACCTACATTTACTCCTTGCTGGGCCTAAGGCACAAGGCTTCCTAGCCTTGGTCAACTCGGCCCGGTCTTTGGAAAAGGTTGTGAAAAGGGTGCAAGAGAAGAAGGACCCAGGAGAAAAGAAAGTAGAATTCAAACTGCCTAGTGCAAAGTCAGGATTCCGCAGATGGAACAAGTTGCAGAGGACTTCGAACTCAGACCCTTCGTCTGGTGCGTTAGAGGTAACCACAAGTCGAGTCCCAGGAGCTTGCTACAACTGTGGGAAGACGGGGCATTTTGCTCGTGAGTGTTGGAGCGGACGTGCAAAGTCCGAGAGGAAGTCTGGAGCGACTTATGAGGAGAAAGGCAAGGCGGTGGAGTAAACTGCGTCCCATCATGCTCTAGCCTAGCCTATAGTTTATAATCTTGGCCTGCAAGAGGCCATAAAGCAAGCTGACGTGGTGACATGATTTGTATTGATTCTTGATTGTCCGACAAGAGCCTTGTTTGATACAGGAGCTTTGCATTCCTTCTTGTCCGAACGATTTGTGACGCGCATCGGGGTCCCTCCCTTGATGGAAAAAGACAAGTTGGATGTGTTATTGCCCAACAGGTGCTCAATGCACGCGGATAAGGTCGATGTAGTCAAGGTTCGGATTGGGCATCAGGAGTTTGATTTTTGAGCGTTGATTTTAACGTTAGTAGAGTTCGATGTAATATTTGGTATGTACTGGCTCTCGGAGCAGCGAGCTTACATTGATTGCAACCGAAAGGAGGTTAAGTTGGGATTAAATTCTTAACGGGAGACTACGTTTGCGAGCATGAAGGGGTCAGGGAAAGTTTTGATGTCGGCCCTTTAGGTGATTAAGGCAGTTCGGTCTAGGGCAGAGCTGTTTGTCACATTTGTGCAGGATTCAACGCCTAAGCCTAACCTGGACAGTATCCCAGTTGTGTCCGAGTATCCTGATGTATTTCCAGATGATCTCCCAGGAGCCGCTCCTCAGCGGGAGATTGATTTTATTATTGATCTGGTACCGGGTGTCAAACCGGTGTCACGCTCTCCGTATCGGATTGCGCCAAAAGAGATGGCGGAGTTGAAGGTGCAACTGCAAGACCTGTTAGACCAAGGTTATGTGTATCCAAGTTTGTCGCCTTGGAGCGCACCAGTTCTTTTCGTTAAGAAGAAAGATGGGAGCTTGCGGCTTTGTATCGACAACCGGGAATTGAACAAGCTTACGGAAAAGAATAAGTATCCGATCCTGAGAATTCACGATCTATTTGAACAGTTGGTTAGGTCAACAATATATTCGAAGTTAGATCTGAAGTTCGGTTACTACAAATTGAGGATAGGGGAGAGCGACATCCCAAAGACAGCATTCAGTACGCGGTTTGGGCATTACGAGTTCACGGTCATGCCATTTGGTTTGACCAATACGCCATCCATGTTTACGGATCTGATGAACAGGACGTTCAGAGAGTACCTGGACCATTTTTTGATAGTATTTATCGACGATATCCTGGTGTACTCACAGTGCGAAGAGGATCACTACAATCACCTGCACATGGTGTTGGAGACGTTGAGGAGAAACAGTTGTATGCTAAGTTCTCCAAGTGTGAGTTCTAGTTATCCTTGATAGCGTTACTTGGTCATGTTGTTAGTGGATAAGGGATAGCTGTGGATCCGGCGAAGATAGTGGCGATACGGGAGTGGCCTGCTTTGACTACAGTGGCGGAGGTCCGAAGCTTTCTGGGGCTTGCTGGCTACTATAGACGCTTCATAGAGAACTTCTCGCGGATAGCGCTACCACTCATGACTTTGACTAGGAAGAATCAGAAGTTTGTATGGTCTTCAGAGTGCGAACAGGCTTTTGAAGAGTTGAAGAGGCGGTTGACCACGACACCTATTTTATGTTCCCCAAGTGGAACCGAAGGGTTCGAAATCTATAGCGATGCTTCGGGCAGTGGTTTGGGTTGTGTTCTGCTACAGCATGGGAGTGTGATAGACTATGGTTCACGACAATTGAAGGCTCATGGGAGAAATTATACGGTCCATGACGTGGAGTTAGCGACCGTGATATTTGCTCTAAAGCTGTGGAGGCACTATCTGTACGGTGTGAAAGTCGATATATACACCGATCATAAGAGCTTGAAGTACCTGTTAGATCAACAAGATCTGAACATGAGGCAGCGGAGGTGGATGGAGTTCCTAGGGGACTACAACCTTCAAGATACATTATATGCCAGGGCAAGGTAATGTAGCGGCGGATGCATTGAGTCGTAAGGTTTCTGCACATGCTAACTAGTTATTGGTACATGATGAGAGATTGGTCCGTGAGTTGGAGGCTTTGGACATATCTTGCGTCGAGAAGAAGTCTAGAACTGAGGCGAAACTATTTTGGAATGAGGTGTAGTGTGGCCTAGCTGATAGTGTTCGGAGGGCATTGATTCAGGATAACAGCATGAAGCAGATCTTGGATGAATCATTAGATGGGTCAAATTCCCAGTTTGTTGTTGAGGATGGGTTGCTAAGGAAGGACAGTCGCCTATGGGTTCCTAGTGCAGATAATCTTCGGGAGGAGTTGATGTACGAGGCTCGTCATACCAAGTACTCAATCCAACCGGGAAGCACGAAGATCTATAGAGACATGAAGAAATTATTTTGGTGGCCGCCAGGGTTGAAGAAGGATGTAGCACTTTATGTGGCCAAGTGCCAAACTTGTGCCTTGGTGAAGGCGGAGTGCCAGAAGCCCGGAGGTTTCCTAAAGTCCTTGCCTATCCCGGAATGGAAATTTGACGACATATATATGGATTTTGTGCATGGTTTGCCGAAGTCACAGAAGGGAAACGATGCTATCTGGGTGGTCGTAGATAGGTTGACAAAGGTGTCGCACTTCCTCCTGATCAGGAAGGAAGATTGATAAGTAATATTTACGCGTATTTTTACTATAATATTTAGTTTTAATTAATCATATTTTATTTATTCTGGTTAATAAATTATATCTTTTTGATATCTGTTAAATATTTGAAGTCTTATTTATTTTTGTAGGATTTATAACTATTTTTAGTATTTATTTTAGTTTAATAATTAATATAAAATTAACAATAATTTAGGTATTTTCATTTATAAATCATTTATTTTATATTTTAGTTTAATAATTTAATATATATTTATTTTTGTAGATTTATTGACGTGGTTGCGCTCCCGACGTTTGCAAAAGAAATATTTACCGAAGTCATCATGTTGGTCGAGCAATTCATGTAGTCTACATGAAACCAAGTCAAAGTCTCGCTGCACTCGTTCAAGCCGATCAAGTGTTTCACGCCGCAACCACTCATTCAGCTCTTCTTTATGCAAGCTCATGACAAATATATTATTATGTATTGATGCCGCCACGCCATCATCGCCAACTCTCAAAATGACCAGCGCGAAGCAAGTCTTCGACATTCAACTGTTTTCATCATTCTCATGCACAATGCCATCGCCGTCACCTTTTTATGTCAAAGCCGCCACCTCATCATACAACCTACATCACCACCCCTTTCTCTATAAAAAAACCACCACAGTTAAATACATGCACTTTATTATTATTATTACTATAACCCTTTACTTCCCCTCTTCATTTCTCCATGAAACCGCTAGCTCCTCTTTATTCCATGAAACCGCTAGCTCCTCTTTATTCCTTGAAATCACCATCTTTATATTCTTCTTCATTATCTCCTCCCTCCATTTAATTCCTCTTAAATATTTGATAAATATTTGATGTTTCAACTCCATCTTAATTTTAGTAATTATGTCCACCATTCATCTCCTCTTTATAAACTATGAAACTCCCTCATTTAATTTGGTTGTTTTTTCATATATGTCATTAATATTTAATTAATATTATCACTTTATTTTAATCCTCTTACCCTTGGCCTTCCAACCTTTCATGTGTCTTTCATCCTTTCTTTTTCTCCTATAAATAATGGCCAAGGGGGAATGATGAAGGGAGTCCACCATTGGGGTTGAAATTTGGGTTGGGTGGCTTATTTTCGAGATATCTTTGGAGTTAGTTTTACTTTATGCAATTTTCTTTTATTTGCAATATAGTTTAGATTTTTCTTTTCATGCAATTGTACTCTTTTATTTCATAGTGATAGAATGTATTTTTCAATTATGAGTAGCTAAATTTCCAAAAGCACTTGATCATGATTAACTTTGGAATGAAATAAACTTTCTCTATTTTTCTCAAAATTGCAAAGCTCTCTATTTTGCTCGCTATCGATTTATCTTTGATTTATATTTTGTCGAATTCATATTTCGCGGATATGTTTTTCGATCTAAGATCTGTATCCTAAATGACCGAGAGCGAGAGCAGGGGCGGATCCAGGAATTTTAGCTAGGGGGGCCCAGTCACCAAGCGAAGCCAAATAAATTTTAAAATAAAATTTTTAATGTAAAAAATATATAGACAGTTTTTTCACAAAACATAACATATATTTCAATAAGCCAAAAAAGATACAAACAACCATATACATGTCACTTCAATTGTGCACGGCGATTTTTCACTTTATAAAATTCATTTATGATACAATCTTTGTCAATTTTCTCCGCTATTTCTCGCTAAATATATAAACTCATGCAATTTGCAAGAAATTCATCTTCCATCTTATTACGAAGTCTCGTTTTAACAAGTTTCATAGCAGAGAATGACATTTCTGTGGTTGCTGTTGAGACCGGAAGAGTCAAAATGAGACGAATCAATTTGTCAATAAGATAGTAGGTCTTCGATTTTTTCGTTTTCACCAATTTCTCATACAACTTGGAAATTGTAGATAAATTTTTGAAGTCCTTATGAGAAGGAACATCGAGTTGATAATGCAAAAGGGGGTAAGGGGAGAGAAAAGGAGGCTCACAGTGAGGAGTTGAAGCCGGTTAAAGGTAGAATTCAGCCCACGAGTGCAAAGAACTGCAGCAAGACAGCAGCCGTGAGCCCGACAGGAGCTCTACCGGAAGAAGGATATTTGTCAGAAGATGGAGTAGGATATTTGCCGGAGGCCTGGAAGATGGAGTAGGACTGTAGCCTGTAGGAGCTCTGTAAACATGAACAAATATTAGAAAGCTTAAATCAGAAGTCAGAACAAAGCTTAAACAAAGCAGGAATGGAGAATGTGACGGTGTTGAGCTCATACCTTCGCCATGGAGAAGGGACGCTGAATATAGGAAGAGGAACTTGCCGGGTGCAGGATTCTATCGTAAGCTAGAAGGAGGAGCTCTGTCCAATCTGTCGCGATGTGGAGAAGAGTTTAGGCGGGGTCGCGGGGACCGGGCCTATGTAGAGGAGTTAGGGTTATACACGCATTTACGGGGGTGGCAGTCGATGCAAAACGCGACAGCGGGATGTGAGGGTAGCGTGCGGGGGAGGAGAAAGAAGGCATGGCAGACATGCTTTTGGCAGATATTAGGGTAGCGTGCGGCGGGAGAGGAGAGATGAGGGCAGCATGCAGGCGTGGAGCGGGAGAGGAGACATTGCAGAGATGAGTGATGAAATGACTCTGCACTATTTTAATAACATATAATAATTAATAAAGATATAATATAATAAAGTTAAAACATATAGGATATATGGAAATTTTAAAATGGGATTAAAAATATTTAGATATTTTAAAAATTTTGGGGGGGGCCTGGGCCCCCATGGGCACCCCTTGGATCCGCCCCTATCGAGAGGTTGCAGATATGAGTAGATCGCTCAAAGATAAAAGGAGTTGATTGCACTCCTCGAGAGAGGACGACATAAATCTTCCCGATTGGAGTCAAATCCAATAGAGGGGTTCACCTCCTAAAGCATGCTTAGGGGTTTTGACTGGCCGAGAGGTCTTAATCGATCAACCTAAGGTTAGTCAAAAGCATGAGCTTGAGAGAGACGCTTTTGTATTGTAGGAACCTCCACGGTCGAGTGAGCAATTTAAGAATCTTGCGTACTTTATGTTCATGAATGTTCATTTTAATCCAACGAGCTTTTAGATCAAGTGTTATCTTTTAGTTTGTTTTCTAGCTTTAGTTTTAATTTACCTTCAATTTATATTCCGATAAAATAATATCAATTTGCGAGAGTAGAAGTACTCAACAAGCCCCGAGTCTAATACGACAATTTTCTATACTATATTTCGATAGGTACACTTGCCTATTTTGAGATTATAGTTTGGATATATTTTCAAAACTATAAAATTCCTCATTAAGTTTTTGGCGCCGTTGTCGGGGACAATTTTTGTTGATATTTTGAAAGCACGAATTGTATTAATTTTATGATTCTCTTTCTCTAACCGTATTCACGTTTTTATTGTCTTTTTTGAATTCCGTTCTATTAAGTACCAGTTGTTCTATTTTCTTTTTACAAACAAAAAAAATGATATATCAATTGGCCGCTAAGATCGCCGAGCTTACACACAAAGTTAATCTTTTGCAAGTTGCACGATAGCCAAAATTTTTATGTACTTTTTTTGGTGCCCCTCATCGGAGTGAGGAATGTTATTATAATTTTTATCTTCAAAATTATTCTTATAATTTTGGTAATAATTATAAAAATAATTATTCCTACTTTAATGACAATCCTTTATCTAATTTTCATGAAAAATACCCTTTCAAATACTTTTTCTAATTTTAATGAAAATAAGTTTTCAAATTCTAATGGAAATCATTTTGAAAATCTTCATGAAAATTTTTCGAGCATTAATGCGAACATTTTTCCTGATTTTAGTAATTTTCCTTCTTCCTCGGATGTTGATTTCCGGCTTGATCCCCCGGAAAGATTCCCGAATAATGATGATATTTATTTAGATCCGACTTTTTGTTCTTCTTTTTCCGCACCGCAAGCTTTCTCTCCTAATTTTGGGGATTCTTCTCAATTTCCATTTTATTCTTGTCCCCAAAATTTGGATGAGACTTTTATTACTTTTAGTGATTTTTCTCATTCTTTGGATAATGTCGCTAATGAGAAACATGACTCTTCATGTTCCCCTGTAGTTGCTTATACCAAAGAAGAAGAAGAACTTTTATTTCAAGAACTTGTTAAGTGTATGAACGCATTGGAAGGAATAGAAGAAGAACATGTTTCTTCTCCTACTACTACAAATTTTTCTCCTATTTATGAATTTCCAAGCACAATTTATAAATATTTACGAGCAAAAATTTATGAACCTGATGCGTCTAATGATTTAATTTTAAATCATTCTACGGAAGAAAAATTAATGTCAGAAAATAAACAACCGGAGCTTGATCAATTTCATTCACGCGACCCTCCTCCGTGTGAAATTATTTCAAACACGTTTGTTTTTTTATTTTTCTTATTCTAATGATTTTCATATAGATGATGAGCCGTTGCAATCCAATGTAGTCAACGATCCATTTATCGCTCATTAAAAAGATTCAAATCACATCAGGTATGGATAGGTGATTTGAATCTACATTATCAAGTCAATTGCAAGAAGAAAAATCAAGAAGCAAGCGGAGGAGTACCCGAGAGACCAACTTCGGCACATACACCGAAATGCGAATTAAGGGAGTTGCACGTTCATTTTAATTTCTATTCTCCTTTCTCCTAACCCCAACCGTCTAGCTTAAATATGGTAAAAAGAAAAGCACTCTTGGGAGACACCCCTTGTTTATCTTTAATAAATTTTTTTTAAAAAACAATTTCTAATTTTTTTTTATTTTATTTCTTCTTGTTTCTCCCCTCTTACTTGACTTATAAATATTGGGGACAATGTTTATTTTTAAGTATGGAGGTGGATTCATCTTTATTGTTTTTATTTAAAAATTCAAAAAAAAAATGAAAAAATCTTTAAAATTTTTAGAAATATAAAAATCTTAAAAATTACAAAATTATGTTTTTTTTTATTTTTATTTTATCAAAATAAAAACAAAAAATAGAAAAAAAAAAGAAAATTCCAAAAAAAAAATAAACCCTTACTTAATATTTTTGTAACTTTTCAGAAATTTATTTCGATTTTATTTATAAGAATTTTTATAATTTTTGATTTTCTAATCTTTTATTTCATCAAAGTTAGTTAAAATTAATTTTTAGGTGATTTGATTTAAAGAAGTAAATTTATGAAGAAATTTGTTTAGAGAAATCTATTTAGCCCTTTTTCTCTTTTATTGTAATTAGTTTCAATTTCCTAGTGCTTAGTTTAATAATCCTTAGATTTTAATTATCTTCAATTTATGTTTTAAGATTCTTAGGAAAGCTTAAATCACTATAGTTGTTCTCTTAGTTTTTTAATTTAATCTAAGTTTGGTTAAGCTTTTTCCCTTGTTTTTAATTTTCTTGTTAGATCATATGTCATGGGGATAAGAGGATAAAATTCATTATCCTCTGGTACACGTGCAATTTTTCTTTTTTTGGTTAGATCATATGCCAAGAGAATCAAGTATTTCTTGGTACACATATGCACCCCCCAAAAGAAAGGAGTAAGAGGATAAAATTCATTACTCCTAAGCAATTTTGTTTGAAGAGAAAAAAAACATTAAAAAGAAAAAAATTATGTGGGGTGAGAGGATAAAATTCATCACCCCCAATCTAAAATCTCGTCAATTTCCTTTCTCCAAACCCAAAATCCAATATAATTGCTTTAGATTTAAATTAAATTTGTAAGAGAGCATAAGTAGTAGTTTAAAATTTCCTTTAAGTTTCTTTTTAGTGAAAAAATGTGTTAATAATTTTTAATCTAACTTTGTTTGTTAAATACTTAATTTTGAGTTCTAAATAATTTATTAGAGAAAACTTTGCTAAATATTTAGCTCTTCACATTTTACTTTCATATTTTAGCACTTAAAATTTTGAATCCCTAAAATTTTATTTTTAACTTTCTCTTGATTTAATAAATTTTTAGTTTGATTTAAAAATTATATTAATGTCTTATAAGTAATCTCATCATTTTGCCCTGTAATAGCAAAAGCTTAAGTATGTGGGTATTTGATAAGTAATATTTACGCGTATTTTTACTATAATATTTAGTTTAATATTTAGTTTTAATTAATCATATTTTATTTATTCTTGTTAATAAATTATATTTTTTTGATATCTGTTAAATAATTGAAGTCTTATTTATTTTTGTAGGATTTATAACTATTTTTAGTATTTATTTAAGTTTAATAATTAATATAAAATTAACAATAATTTAGGTATTTTCATTTATAAATCATTTATTTTATATTTTTGTTTAATAATTTAATACATATTTATTTTGTAGATTTATTGACGTGGTTGCGCTCCCGACGTTTGCAAAAGAAATATTTACCGAAGTTATCACGTTGGTCGAGCAATTCATGTAGTCTACATGAAACCAAGTCAAAGTCTCGCTGCACTCGTTCAAGCCGATCAAGTGTTTCACGCCGCAACCACCCATTCAACTTTTCTTTATGCAAGCTCATGACAAATATATTATTATGTATTGATGCCTCCACGCCATCATCGACAACTCTCAAAATGACCGGCGCGAAGCAAGTCTTCGTCATTCAACTGTTTTCATCATTCTCATGCACAATGTAATCGCCGTCACCTTTTTATGTAAAAGCCGCCACCTCATCATACAACCTACATCACCACCCCTTTCTCTCTATAAAAACCGCCACAGTTAAATACAAGCACTTTATTATTATTATTACTATAACCCTTTACTTCCCCTCTTCATTTCTCCATGAAACTGCGAACTCCTCTTTATTCCATGAAACTGCTAGCTCCTCTTTATTCCTTGAAATCACCATCTTTAGATTCTTCTTCATTATCTCCTCCCTCCATTTACCTCCTCTTAAATATTTGATAAATATTTGATGTTTCAACTCCATCTTAATTTTAGTAATTATGTCCATCATTCATCTCCTCTTTATAAACTATGAAACTCCCTCATTTAATTTGGTTGTTTTTCATATATGTCATTAATATTTAATTATTATTACCACTTTATTTTCCTCCACTTACCCTTGGCCTTCCAACCTTTCATGTGTCTTTAATCCTTTCTTTTTTTCCTATAAATAATGGCCAAGGGGGAATGATGAAGGGAGTCCACCATTGGGGTTGAAATATGGGTTGGGTGGCTTATTTTAGAGATATCTTTGGAGTTAGTTTTACTTTATGCAATTTTATTTTATTTGCAATATAGTTTAGATTTTTCTTTTCATGCAATTGTACTCTTTTATTTCATAGTGATAGAATGTATTTTTCAATTATGAGTAGCTAAATTTCCATAAGCACTTGATCGTGATTAACTTTGGAATGAAATAAACTTTCTTTATTTTTCTCAAAATTGCAAAGCTCTCTATTTTGCTCGCTATCGATTTATCTTTGATTTATATTTTGTCGAATTTATATTTCGCGGATATGTTTTTCGATCTAGGATCCGTATCCTAAATGACCGAGAGGTTGCAGATACGAGTAGATCACTCAAAGATAAAAGGAGTTGATTGCACTCCTCGAGAGAGGACGACATAAATCTTCCGGATTGGAGTTAAATCCAATAGAGGGGTTCACCTCCTAAAGCAAGCTTAGGTGTTTCGACTGACCGAGAGGTCTTAATCGATCAACCTAAGGTTAGTCAAAAGCATGAGCTTGAGAGAGACGCTTTTGTACTGTAGGAACCTCCACGGTCGAGTGAGCAATTTAAGAGTCTTGCGTACTTTATGTTCATGAATGTTCATTTTAATCCAACGGGATTCGAGATCAAGTGTTATCTTTTAGTTTGTTTTCTAGCTTTAGTTTTAATTTACCTTCAATTTATATTCCGATAAAATAATATCAATTTGCGTGAGTCGAAGTACTCAACAGGCCCCGAGTCTAATACAACAATTTTATATACTATATTTCGATAGGTACACTTGCCTATTTTGAGATTATAGTTTGCATATATTTTCAAAACAATAAAATTCCTCATCAAAGATCCGGTGGAAAGGTTGGCCAAACTCTATGTGGAGAATATTGTACGGTTGCATGGTGTGCCCCGCAGTATTGTTAGTGATCGAGATGAATGCTTCACGTCGAATGACTGGAGGTTGGTGCATAGTTTGTTGGGTACTAAGCTAAGGTTCAGCACAGCCTTTCATCCGCAGATGGATGGCCAAACCGAGAGGGTCAACCGGACGTTGGAGGACATTCTTCGTATGTGCATCATAGATTTTGGAAAGCGGTGGGAAGATCACATGTACATGGTGGAGTTTGCGTATAACAACAGCTTTCAGGCGAGTATTGGAATGGCGCCTTTCGAGGCCTTGTACGGGAGAAAGTGTCGCACACTGTTGTCTTGGTTGGAGACGGGCGAGTCGAAGCTTTACAAACATCAAGCGGTGGAAGATGCCACTTCAGTTATACAGACAATTCAGGAACGGTTGAAGATCGCTCAGGATAGATAGTCAAAGTACTATAACGCCAAACATAGGAACATGGAGTTCAGTGTTGGCGACTGGGTGTACTTGAAAATCAAACCGTTCAAGGGTGTCTAGCGGGTTCAATGCTTGAAGAAGCTGAGTCCGAGATACCTTGGACCATTTGAGATCCTAGAGCGTGTTGGCAAAGCAGCGTATAGATTGAAGCTGTCGGTGGAGTTGAGTGGGATACACGATGTGTTCCACGTATCAGTGTTGAGTATGGCGGTGCAAGAGCCTTCACAGATAGTTGCAGTTGATCAAGTGCCAGTTGATTACGCATTGACGACAAAGGTCAAGCCTATGCGTATAGAAGACGTTGAAGTCAAGCGACTCTGCAACAAGGTTATCTGAATGGTTAAAGTCCGCTGGGATAATTGCGGACATGAGGAGCTTTCTTGGGAGCGAGAGCAAACTATGTTGGAAGAATACCCCGAGTTATTCCATTCAGGTAACTTGTAATTTTGTGTACCTTTACTTAATTTCGGGACGAAATTCCTTAAGTGGGGGAGATTTGTAACACCCCGAAAAATGTATTTGAATTGGTCACGTAAAAAGGGATTTTGGTGCCTGTATAAGGGTACACGACCTAGGACACGGACGTGTCCAAGGACGTGTCTGGCTGGTGTTTTGGCCGTTTTCATCCCGAGAAGGACACGGCAAGAAACACGGCTGAATGACACAGGCGTGTCATTTGACACGGGCGTGTGCATACCCGTGTTAGTACCCATGTTCAATAGAGTCGCGGCGGTTGGCGTGACGGTTAGTCGTGACACGCCTCCGGACACGGGCGTGTCTAAGACCCGACACGGGCGTGTCAGGCTGAGACACGGGCGTGTCTTGCCCGTGTGGTTTTTCTGCGTTCAATGATTGTGCCTGGATCAAAGCACACGGCCTGGGACACGGCCGTGTGCAAGGCCGTGTTCGGACCAGGTCTGTTGATTTTTGAGCGGATCAGAGCCGTTTGATTTCTTTATTTAAAATCTGACGGCCCTGGGGAAACCCTGCTCTGTTAAGATCGGAAATAGAGGATCAATTCCTCATTTTCTCCCTTAGTCTCTTTCTCTCTCAAGGAGTTAGAAAGAGGAGGAAGAAGGAGCAGTTTTTCGGCTGCCGGCGGAGCACCAGAGCACCGATCAGAGAACCGAGAGCGGATTTGTGGAGGGAATCCCGTTACGAAGACTTCTATCCGGATAGTTCTCTATGGCGCCAAAGCGTACTATAAGGGTAACGATTATCTACTTGAGCATGTGAAGCTCTTCCTTTTTGCGTAGGGAAAACCCGCTCCCGCGAGTGTGCGGTGAGTGTGCTGTGTTCCTTGGGGTTGACGGAAATAGTCCCCCTTGTGTTGCATATAGAGTCCGGAATCGAAGTACGGGCATAGGCATTGTGTGTGAAGCCTACCCGGACATGTTGGTCTGGATCGGAGATGTTGCATTTGTTATGATTTGCCGGAGAAGACTCCGTGCTTTGGGTTTTCGGGTTTCTACGCGGTAGATTGCAGCAGGGATCATTAGAGGTTAGCTCCAAGGCGCGCCCGGAAAACTGAGCGGAATCATTGTTCTGCTAACTTGGCGGCCTGGGAACCGGCCTTGAACATAACTGGGTTATGTTCAAGAGAAGCTTGGCCCGTGGGTACGTCTTAATGTGAACTACGCGGTTGAGCAACGGGCAAGTGGAATTGGAGCTGGGCTATGTGGTTTGGTGCGAGAGACCCGAAAAGGGGACTGGCCGTTGGCATAGTCGGGAGCCTTAGACAGTGGTCAGGAAGGCTAAAATGCTCATGTTATTGCCATCCTGGAGGTGGTGGTGAAGACGCTGAAGTGTCAGGATTCACCGTTAATGTGCGCTGAGTGCACGGGGTGTTTGGCCGTCCGTGCCTACACTTATAGCGAAGTATGTTTATATATAATTGGTTAGCTGGGCTAATGATATGCAGCGAAGGAGCACCGCCGTCCCGAGAAAGGGACGGGGTCGTTATAATTTGGTCGGCTTTAGCTGACCGTTGTCTATTTGCCACTGTGCGGTGGAATGTTGCTTGCAGGTGCTGCGGAGCCGAGTGCAAAATAGTGGGCTGGAGCCCATGTTGTCATGCTGGCCCTCGAAGGCCTTAGCGTATAGTTGTTATTATTTTGTCATGTGTGGCCGGCCTGCGAGCCGATGTTTGTAAGACACTATTTGATAAGTGAACCATTGTAAGGCCATAAGGCCATGTATCTTTCAGTGTATTGTTATTTCATTCCAGTGGTAGTGATTGTGGATATTCATGTAAATTGATTATTCAGTTTGGGTTCTTTCTACTTTTAAACGCTTCCGCTAGAATGCTCTGTGTTAGGACGAGTAGTCTTAATTGGATAGTTTGGTTATTAATACGTAACCCTTTTGTCTGTCCGTGGTATATGACGTCGGGTTCCAGCTGGACCTTTTGTTATATGTCATACGACGGATGGGGGTGTTACAAGGTTGATCTCTCGGTGGGGTGAGTAGGTCTCGCCTCGAGATAGATTCTGCTACCAGGTTCTCACTAGCTGGTAGGGCAGGTTGATCTCTTGGAGGGGTGAGTAGGTCTCGCCTCGAGATAGATTCCGCTGCTAGGCTCTCACTAGATCGCAGGGCAGGTTGATCTCTCGGAGGGGGATTAGGTCTCACCTTGAGATAGACTTTATTGCCACGCTCTCACTAGCTGGTAGGGCAGGTTGATCTCTCGAAGGGGGAGTAGGTCTCACCTCGAGACACATTCTGCTGCCAGGCTCTCACTAGCTGGCATGGCAGGTTGATCTCTCGAAGGGGTGATTAGGACTCGCCTCGAGATAGAATCTGCTGTCAGGATCTCAGTAGATGACAGGGCAGGTTGATCTCTTGGAGGGAGAGTGAGTATCACCTCAAGATAGATTCCACTGCCAGGCTCTCACTAGCTGGCAGGGCAGGTTGATCTCTCGGAGGGGGAGTAAGTCTCACCTCGAAATAGATTTTGCTACCAGTCTCTCACTAACAGGCAGGGCAGGTTGATCTCTCGGAGGGGGAGTAGGTCTCACCTCGAGATAGATTCCGCTGTCAGGCTCTCACTAGCTGGCAGGGCAGGTTGATCTCTCGGAGGGGGAGTAGGTCTCACTTTGAGATTGATTCCGCTTCCAGGCTCTCACTAGCTGGCATGACAGTTTGACCCCTCGGGGAGGTCAAGTGTTTTTTTACCCCGAGGCCGTCTCGTCACACAGGCACCCATTAGGTGGCTTGACAGGTTGACCCCTTGGGGAAGCCAAGTGTTTTTTTACCCTGAGGCCGTCTCGTCACCCAGGATACCATTAGCTGGCTTGATAGGGTGACCCCTCGGGGAGGCCATGTGTTTTTTACCCCGAGGTCATCTCGTCACCCAGGCTCCCATTAGCTGGCTTGACAGGTTGACCCATCGGGGAGGCCAAGTGTTTTTTTACCCCGAGGCCGTCTCGTCACCCAGGCTCCCATTAGCGGGCATGACAGGTTGACTCCCCTGGGAGGGGCCAAGTATTTTCGGCTCTAAAAAGGCCACTCAGCGAATACGTTGGGTTGGATATTTCTTTCCGAGCTTATGCCAACCTCAAAAAGAACGGGGATTGTATACAACCCCGTATTCGCGGTGTGGGGCGCCAAATAAGGCGCAAGACTTGGTGCACGTTCTTAAGCTTTTTCTGAGTTTTGCACTCCTTGAGGCCAATTTTGGGTGGACCTGAGTAATATACTAGTAGGTGGAGGAAATATTTGTCTCCCCCCCCCCGTCCCCTTTGAAGAGTCACCCAGGCCTCAGCCCGTAGGCTGCTCCAGCCCGCAAGCAGGCGGCCCCAGCCCGCCAAGAAGGCCTCAGCTCACCTAGACCGTCGTCTTGCCAGGCCTCAGCACGCCAGAATGTCGCATCGCCCAGGCCGCTGTCTCGCCAGGCCTCCGCTCGCTATACTGACGCCTTGCTCATGTTGCTGTCTCGCCAGGCCTCAGCTCGCCCAGACCGCCGACTCTCCAGACCTCAGCTCGCTAGACCGCCGCCTCTCCCATGCCGTTGTCTCGTCATGCCTTAGCTCGCTAGACCGCCGCCTCGCCAGGCCTCAGCCCTCCAAACCGCCGCCTCTCTAGGCCTTAGCTCTCCAGACCGCCGCCCCAGCCAAGCAGGCCGCAGCTCGACAAGTAAGCCGCATCTCGCCAGGTCGCAGCCCGCAAAGCAGGCCGCAGCTCGCTCTGCTTGAGCACGCCTAGTGGTCGAGCTGGCCGCCAGGTCACCACTCGCAGGCCGCCAGTCCGCCCAAGCCTCCCTCGCTTCCCTTCTAATCGCTAGGCCGCCCGGTTTGAGAGACTACCCCTGGTGGACTGCAATTCGCCGCATAGAATAGAGGGATTTGACTGTTGGTAGGCCAATATGGGGGCATTTTAGTAATTTTCAGAGCAGTGGAGGTTGGTTATTTGGAGGCCATTCCCAAAAAACTATAAATAGGCCCTTAGGGGTGCCTTGGAGAGGGGAACTTCTTCACTCTCTCTTCATCCTCCAAGGCACCCTACCTCAGCATTGGATAGGAAGGGAGAGATCTTCATGGTCTTCTGGGTGTGAGGTGGGACCTCCACGCTAGAGCCGAGGGTCTATTTCTAGTTTCCTGAGCCTTTGGTCCGTGACATCCCCCTGAGTGTAGTAAGTGTGAGGTCACACCTTTCTTGGGACCCCCCGAACTCCACAAGAGACCAAGTTTTTGGTTTCAACACCAACGTTACAAAGACGCATGCTTGACACTTTGCCACATAATGTGCTATGTCTTCCTTCAGTCCAGGCCACCAGAATAACTTTTTCACAACTCTGTACAACCTTGAGCTCCTCGGGAAAACTGAGTACTTAGTATGAGGAGCCTCGTACATAAATTCCTCCCATCATTTTCCCATACTTGGAATGCACAAATGACTGTCTTTCCACAATAACCCATCATCGATGGTGAATTGGATGTTTGACCCATCCGAAGCCTCAACCATGAACCGTTTCATTCTATCATCCAACTCCAAATCCTGTCGAATCCGATCAGCCAGGGCATACCGCACTTCCTCTCAGTTCAACTGTGCTCCAGCACCAGACATCTTATCAACACAATAGATCTATAATACTTTTAAGTTTCAAGCGAGACGCTCAACAAGCATCGTCAACCAATTATCCAATGCGAGAGCTCTACAACTTAATGCATCCACAACTGCATTACCTTTCCCAGGTACATAGAGAATCTTGAAGGTGTAGTCCCCAAGGACCTCCGTCCACCTTCACTAACGCATATTCAAATTCTCTGATCTGATAGGTACTTCAAGCTCTTATGGTCTGTATAACTGTCAACCTTCACAACATATAGGTAGCGCCTCAAAAGCTTCATCATGAATATCATGACTGCCAATCACCAATTCATGGACCAGATAATTCCTCCAAAGCTTGAGAGCGAATACCACAACCTCCAACTCTAAGTGATGGATCGGGTAGTTCCTCTCATGCACCTTTAACTAACGTGATCCATAGGCTATCACCGACCCATGCTGAAGCAGAACACGGCCTAAACAACTCCTAGAGGCGTCACTATAAACCTTAAAGCCTTCAGAACCACAAGGCGAACATAAGACAGGTGTCGTGGTCAAGCGACAGTTTAGATCTTCGAAATCTTGTGCACACACTGACAACCAAACAAATTTCTGATCCTTCCTCGTCAGGGTCTTGAGAGGCAACGCTCTCTGCGAGAAGTTCTCTACAAAGCTCCTATAGTAGCCGACAAGCCCCCGAAATACCGGACTTCCACTACAGCAAACCACACAGGCCAGTCATGTATTACATCAACCTTGTTGGATCCGCCGCGATACCCTGACGACTATATGACCATGGAATGCCATAGAAGATAGACAAAACTCACACTCAAAGAATTTGGCATACTCTGATTATTTCTCTTGGTATCCAGAAGAATATGCAAGTGTTCCATATGATCGTACTCAGATTGGAAGTACACTAGGATATCATCGATGAACACAGTCACGAACTAATCCAAACACTCCACAAACGTTCTCTTTATTAGATTAATTACCACCGATGGCACATTCGTTAGCCCGAAAGGTGGGACAGTGAACTTATAATGCCCATGTGTGTTGAATGCCGTCTTGGGACATCACACTCACTGATTCATGGTTGAAAATGACCAGACTACATACCCAGCTTTGAACAAAAAGTCGATCCAAACTAGGTTAACGAGCAAATTATCGATCCTCGGAATTGTTTACTTATTCTTCTCTATTAGCTTATTGAGTTCCCGATAATCGATACACAGTCACAGACTACCGTCCATCTCCAAGAAGAGGATTGGGGCACTCCATGGTGATGAACTTGGACGTACATGACCCCACACTATCAATACTTGAAGCTGCGCTTTCAACTCATCCACTTCACTCGGTGCTAAGCGGTAAGGAGACCGCGACACGGGCTTGGCACTAGGAACCAACTCAATGGTGAATTAAATCTCTCTTTCTCAGGTGTAGCTTTTAGGAGAGCTTGAGGAACCCTTCAGCAAATTTCAACACCACCGAAACACCGACCAACCCTTACTTGGGTTCTTAGTCTTTAGTAGAGTTAATAACAACTCCCCCCCCCCTTAAGGATTGCAAACTTGGTCTCACTTCCTGTGGGTTTTTCCCTATTGTGACCCCACTTAAGGTTATATCCAACCTATGCATGCTGCTCCGAGAGTCAGTCCATGCCTAAAATCAAACCACTAACAAGCTTTAATGACCATGTTTTCGCTTGGTTTGAATACTCACAATAGGGAAGTACTAGGACGAACCACAAGAACATCTTGGGTGCTAAGGAGCGAGAAGTCCTGTAACAAACAGTACTCTCCAGCACCAAGAGTGGGACTGACTCTCGGAGCTATAAGCTAAACCGTACCTGTCATGTTGTCATATTGCTTATGGTCTTCTGCCTTTTTCTTTTTCTTCGACAACCTATCCCAACAATCACGAGCCATATGTCCTGGCTTGCCACAATTATAACAAGTAAGTGGGACTCGCCCTGCAACTTCTCCTGACTTAGCTTTCTTTATCTTTGGGGCATTAACACGAAAATCATGGGCAAGGTGTCCTGACTTGCCACGAGTATGACAAGCGTAAAGAACTTGATCGGTAGAGGTTTTAGACCTCTTATGACGCCTCCTGTAGTATGCAGCCTTTGTAGAATCTGCAGAGTTCGGTACCATGCACACTGGCATCTGGTGGACTTTTCTCAATCTACTTCCAACGATCTAGCCGACTCCTCCAAAGCTCAGAATCCTAACAACTTTGGTCCTACCAATAGAAGTCGTAAATCATCACGCAGACCGTTATAAAACCTGTTTACCATAGTCTGCTCATCTTCCAACTCAACACCTGGTTAGCGCCTTAACATGACAAACGCATGCAAATACACATCAACAGAGTGTGTCCCTTGCTCCAAAAGCATGTTCAACTGTTGATCTGATTATCTTCTAATTTCCACTTGCTCCAGAGAACCAACCTGCACTGGAGCCACTCCAGGGATACTCAATTATGTGACAAACAAATGCCAAAAAGCAATCATAGGAACACTTAGGTTCCTCAAACATGTATATTTTCATTTCTAAGTGGACATTCATGGGTTCTTTTCATATTATAACGATGACGCGCATGACTGTGCTCACCACCCCTTAAAAAGAATTCGACCACGAATTCTCCTAAGAAAGACCGACACCGTAGTCTGATACCAAATTGTAACACCCCCATCCGTCACATGGGATATAACAGAAGGTCCGTCAGGGGCCCCACGCCATATTCCACAGACAGTCAGTGGATTCAAGTATTAATACCAAATTACTATGAAATAATATTGAAACCTAACACAGAGCATTCTAGCAGAAGCTTTTAAGTAAGTTAAAAGAACCCATCACAACACATGAATGTCCACTATAACCCAAAGTAGGAATGAAAGTACAAATACACATAGAGTCTTGTACTTATGGCCTTACAGGATTCAACATGAATTAATGTGTTTTACATACATCGGCTCGCAGGCCGTCCATACATGAAAAACAGTAAAAGTAAACACTTCGCTTTGGCTTTCAAGATCCAGCACAACAACCAGGGCTTCACCCCTCTATTTGCCACTAGGCTCACGTGTTCCTACAAGAACAATCCACCAAGCGGTGGCAAAACAAAGCAACGGTCAGCTAAAGCGGACCAAATTATAACAACCCCACCCCTTATGTGGGACGGCGGTGCTCCTTCCCTGCAATTGTTTTAGCAAAATCCAACATTTAAATGAAAGTGCAATTTAAACACACTTCACCATAGGCGTAGGCATGACGACCCCATACCCCGTGCTCTCAGGTCACATTCTCAGTGAATCCGGTCCAATCCGAGTTTTCACCACTTCCCCGAGTCCCATCGTATCGATCATACAATAATACATAACTCGATTATGCACAAGGTCGGCTCTCAGGCCACCAAGCTGTTCTCCCAGAGCATGCAACCCCACAAACTGGCCCCCAGGTTTCCTCGAGATAGGCCTCACAATAGCTCTTTCACGGATCTACCGCCGGCGGTAACACTACCGTCGCGTGGTATCAGACAGAAATGTGTTTCTGCCCAGTTTTTCAAGTGCTCCTTGGGGTTAGCCCCCAAAGTTCCCTGATGCAATCTACCACGTAGAAACCCGAAAAACAAATGACACAGAGCTTTCTCCGGCAATACATGCATAATGAAACATCACTAATCTAGACCAACCCATCCGGATGGACTACACACACCATGCCTATGTCCATACTTCGATTCTGAACGCTATATGCAAAACTACAGGGATAATCCCCGAAGGAATACCTCACGATCACCACACACTCGTGGGAGAGGGTTTCCTATGCAAAAGGAAGATGACTTCACATGTTCAAGTTGAGAATCATTACCCTTTGTGATTTGTTCGGTGTCATGCCCAAGATCTAGATGGATGGACGTGACCACAACAACCTTGTCTCCACAAATCCGGACTCGGCGTGCGAATTGGAGCTTCGAAACTCCTCTGGGGGCGGGATCTCTTCCTTCTTCTTCCCTCTTCACTCTCCTTTCTCTTTAGAACTTAGAAAGAGAGAGTCAATAAAGAAATGAGTTGGGAAAAACCTAACTGCCGGTTATATACCCCCATAAGCACGCAGAGGCACGCACCAGCCATTGGATATCCAAACAAAACCAGTGGACAGTCCTGATTCTCCAAGAAATCAGCTTACGAGAGCTACCGCCACGTGGTAGGAAGTTACTGTCGCGCAGTAGCCCTATAATTCGGCTTCCCAAGGAAGCCACCGCTTAGAAACCCACATGGGTGGTGACACGTGGACACGTCATAATTGCTATTCTACCGCCCCATGGTAGAAAACTATCACTGCGTTGTAGTTTTCATGTTTGGAAGGAAACGACAAAACTACGCTATCTCCTGCGGTATGGTTAACGTTGCGCGGTAACAACCCGTGAGCTTTGTCAAATAAATCGTCGGCCTACCGCCCCGCGCTACTACTACCACAGAGTGCTTGCGCTTCTCGATACCTACCGCTGTGCGGTAACACTACCACCGCGCGCTAGGGCTTCTCAGGAACGTCAAGCACTGAGTGCCTTGACCCAAATGTCGAGCGGACTATCGCCACGCCGTATACATTACCACCTAGCGCTAGCATGCGCAGAGATGCCGAGAGTATCAAGACGTTGAGAGCCTCGAGAGAGGCGACCTATCGCCAACGGTAGCTCTACCACCGCGCGGTACCTTCCAAAAAGCATTTCGTGAACCTAGGGCGTTACATGTGGTATGTTGGCTGTGTGCTTAAGTTGTCTGGCCTGTGGTGGGTGCCAGCCTGAAATGGACAAAGCCGTGTGACTTGTGATACGTTGAGTCGTGAAGGCCAACTACTGTGTCATCAGGTTAAGTACCTCTAAACGACTGAGTCGTAAAGTTAAGTACCTATGAATGGGAAGTTGGTCATCAGGTTAAATACCTCTGAATGACGTAGTCGTCAAGTTAAGTACCTCTGAACAACAAAGTTATTGTTAAGTCATGGACCTCTGAACGGTGGTGTTACATTTGGGAGTCAGATACACCGAAAATGTGCCCTGAGTGCACGGGGCGTGCGGTTGTTGGGCCAACATTTGCGGTAAATGGTGCTTAAACGCACTTTGTTGTTGCCAAATATATATGTTATGCCTTGTTTGCATGGATGGAGCAATGCTACCCCGAGTAAGGGGTGGGATCGTTATAAATGGGTTAGTAAAATGCTGACCGTTGCTTTGTTTGCCACGTTTTGGTGGGCCCTTTTGTGCAGTTGCTGGAGAGTCAATTAGGAAGTAGAATGTTAACCCCAAAATCGACGATCCTTCCCAAGCTGGCCAGCTCGCTCGTCACGGCCTACCCCAGGTTCCTCCTGGAGGCCGTGATTCCCTAGGGAGGGCGGACAAAATTCTCTGTCCCCTCAGGCCGCGCGGCTTGCACGGTCTCAAAGGTCTGACCGACCAGGTCGCGCGCCTTCCCTTGGTCGGCATGGCCCGCGGACTACTTCCGCAGTCCGCCTCTGCAGGCCTCCCCCCTTTTTCAGCTTAACTGCAAGGTTGCTTCTGCAAGACACTCTCTACCAGACTCAACTACCTATCGGACCAGGCCGGCAACAGGTCGCATATCCCTTCACCCAGCAACACGGGCAGCCGACTCCTCCAGCCCGCCTAAAGAGTGCGGATTCCAGGTCCGGCTACCCGCCAAGACCAGCAGCAACGTCCAAGTTCCTCGTGAGCTGGGCAGACTCGAGGTGTGGTCAAGACTTCCAGTCCGCCTTCATTGGTGAACCCCAACAGCCTCAACAGCCAGGCTCTCCATCTCCAATGTAAGCGGACTCGACCTTGCAGCAGCCGCAGACTCGACGGACTTGGCGGACTATCTATGCAGTCCGCCCTTTCCTTCGACAGCACCAGCTTCTCGGCAGCAGTACCAGTTTCCTCCTCATTCCGCCGGCCTGTCGCAGGCTCAGTCAGCAGTAGCAGACTTCTCCCTCAGTCCGCAGTCTTGGCTCGGACTCAGTCAGTAGTGGCGGACTCCTTCCAGCCCGCCAGACAGCAGATCCTCCAGAAGGCAGTCCCAGTCCGCATAACCTTGTACGGACTCGCCGGACTCCGCGGGCACTCTCCTGCTCGCACCCCTTACAGCTCGCTCAGTTCAACAGCGGCGGACTCAGCGGATTCTCCTTGCAGTACGCCGCTTGTCCTCCAGCATCCTCCACCCCAGCAGTAGGAGGATAGTCCCAGCTCAGCAGTGACGGACTCCGCGAACCCACATCGCAGTCCGCCACTGAGTCTCCCATTTTACCGACAGCAGCTCCAGCTTCAGTACCAAGCCCCAAACCATGCGGCCTATGGCGGGCTCGGCGGACTCCATCTCCATCTCGCACAAGTTACCGTCTCACCGGGGGTAACATCACCGCAAGCCGTTACCTCCTCGGTCCTATAAATAAGCCCCCCATGCCACTCATGGAGGGAGGTCTCGTCATCGCCAAGGTGCCCACGCTCAAAGTCAGCTATCCAGCCCAACTCCTGTGGACTCCATTTCTCAGACCGCACCCGTCTCTGCACCTTTAGTCGCACGGCCTGCCGGCCTGTGGTTCTCCAGTCCGCGCGGTCTCCCGTTTCCCTTAACCGTGCGGCCTGCCAGCTACGCTCGTCAGTCCGCGTGACCTCCTCTGACATTCTTCTTCCTTAGCCGCCAGCTTCCTTCTTGTGCCCTTCATTGCTTTGTTGCAAAGGTGTATTAGCAAGTTGTAACTCTCGCTATTAATAAAAGTAGAGCCCGTCGCAAGAATGGTGTTTAAGCCGCGGCGGGTGAAGTCTGTTGTTGCCGCTGCTAGCGGCCCCCTCTCTCTCTTCTTCTTCCTAGCTCAACTCAGCCCCCTCGGCGACCAACCTGCAAGCACAACCATCATAGTAACCGTCTGCTCGATAGCTCCTGATCAACCTCACCTCTCATCACCCTTCCCGGCTGCTCTCAGCACCCTCTCCTCTATCCCCACAACCTCATTGACAAGCATTTGCTCCACTCCCGAGCACTCAGAAGCTTCCTTCCTTCCTCTTCCCCCGCAGCCTTCATCCTCTTCCTCTCCTAGCTTGTGAGATCGAACACTCCCTCAGTGTTAACTACCCGGTGCCGTTTTCGCGCATCAACAATTAACACGCGGCCTTCAGATCCAAACAGACAGTGAACAGCGACAGTTAACAATGTCAGATCACCATTCAATCGAGAGCCTTACTCAGTCAAGTCCCAGAGATGATCCTCTCTGGGAGTCCTTTGAGCAATCACGCCGTGAGAATGCTCAGCAGTTCCAAGCAATCAACCAAATGCTCGCTATGATCATGCAAAGACTAGATTCTCAACCAGCAACAGCTCCTGTTGCTTCAGCTGCTCCAATTAACCCAACACCAACATTGGATCACCAGCAAGCTTATCCTCCAGCTTGCCCGCCGGTCTATCCTCCTTACACATCAATTTTCCCGCAGGGGCCTGCAGCTCCTCGGCGACCTCAAGATGAAGAATTTGCTGCTCGCCAAAACTTCTTCCGGGAAGCAGCTCGGGGAAGTCCTGCTAGATTTCTCAATTTTTAGGGAAGTCGCCCTTACCCTGCAGCTCCTGTATTTGCTCCTCCTGCATCAACTTTTCCTTTTTATCCTCCTGCTTCTTTTGCATCTGCAGCTTATGCCCCCTTTTTCCTTATGTTGTAGGGGAGCAAGAAGAACCTTCACCATTCACAGAGAATGTTCGTCACAAACCAACTCCAGCAAACTTCAGAGAGCCGCGGTTGCCAATCTACACTGGAGAGACTGATCCGTTGAAGCACCTTCAAGCTTTTGAGTCAGTCGTTGCTCTCAAACCCTTTCAGATGCAACTAAGTGCAAGCTCCTTATCACAACTTTTGATGGGCAAGTGAGGGACTGGTTCTATAGCCTTCGTCCTCACTCCATCACTTCCATTGCTGATCGTCGAAGGGAGTTCTTGCTCAGATTCTCTACCTCCACCAAGAGAAAGGGCGGTCCTGATGCCCTCTTTAAGATCAAGCAGCGCAGCGATGAAACTTGGTCTCAGTTTGTTGATCGATTCCAAAGAGAGATTTTGTACATCGAGATTGCTAATCAAGAAATGTACATAGTAGCTCTTATTCACGGTCTTCGTGAAGGGCCTCTCAAATTTGAAGCCAATGTCCGAGCGCCGAGAACATACCAAGTGTTGATTGCCTTAGCCAACTCATACATCCGAGGTGAAAAAAGCAACCCAGGCTTCGTCTCCAAGCTCATATCAGAGAAAGATCCTTTTCACAAACAGCCTCCGAGGTCTCCTCACAATCATTTCCCAACTCACTCAAGAAAGGAGAGAAGGTTTCAACGCCTTCGATATCCCTTCCCGAGCCGTGAACGTGCTCAAGATTCATTGCTACCACTAGCTCTGTCTTCGCAAACAGCAGCAGTTCATCAGCAGCAAGACAATGACTTGCATGAGTCTGATCCCGACGAGGCCATGCAAGAAGTAATCCAAATTATTAAAGATAGGGCAAACTACAAGAAGCCCTATCGACCAACCGATCAAAGGTCTAGAGATTCAGAGCCTTACTGTGAATTCCACAAAGAGCCAGGTCACCTGACTAAGAACTGTCGAGCACTCTACCAGCTTATGCAAAGGATGCTCCGGCAGGGTAAGATGCGTGACCTGCTCTCCAAAGAAGATCGCCCTGATTCATCAACCGCAAAGGGCAAAGAAGTTGCAGATGCCCCTTGCTCCTCAAAAGGAGTGAACCTAATCGAAGAACCCCCTCTCCTCGTTGTTAACAAAATTGTCGAATGCTTCGAGGCCGACGACGAGGGTGTGCTTGGAAGGCTATTCTAAGCCAACAATGGACATCACTGTTCCACAAAGCTCCTCACAACCTTGATGGGTTATCTCAACTCTTACCCTTACTCTTTTCAGACACTTTCATTTCAAAACACTTCTCAGTGTTCATTACTGTTTTTCAACAAAGATTTTATCAGCGATCTTATACTGACACAGTTCCCTTCTTGTGATGCTTCCTTCTCTATCTTTTCTCTTTGCCAAAGAGATCACTACACCCGTGAGATATCAACATGTGCGAAATGCTCCCTCCGTAGATTATTCTCTGGCACGACCACTTCGACCACATATGGCAGGACTATACCCATATGTGTAGTGGGAGCTGTTCAATCTACGATGTTGGGCTTCAGACTTAGGATCCTAGCCGGCATCTGACAGAGAGTGTGTGCTTGGGGAGCCCCATGTGTCAGCTCTGTTGTGCTTCACAAAGGATACATTACATTTACGATGATCTTTGCTTGACAAGCAATGGCGATCAAGTGTAGCCTTGTCTCTGTGATCATCTCACAACTGTGAAGGCTGAACACTCTCTGGTACTATCAAACCGTACCTTCGCTGGATCCCACAACTCCACTGATCAATCCACAGAAAAGCACTAGGCCACTTGGCGCAACTAGTCTCACTGATCAGTGATGATTGTACCCGAGGTAAGAGAGCAGTGCATCTAGCGATACTTCTCAGGATTTTCCCTTGCTTTTCTCCTTTGTGCCATCCTAGAGGATGCGTGGCCAGCCCGCTTTGAGTAGGACTATACTCGGGATGATTTTCTCAGGCAAGCGATGCATAAGGCCCATGGGGAACACATGTGGCATCATCCAGCCTTCTTTAGTCATTTCCAAGTATAGAGCTCTTTTTGTCAACTGTCTTCTTTCACAGGTGAACAGGTTAATCTGACCTACCAAAAGGATTTCCAGCATTCACTTTACTTATGCTCATCTTATATGCATCGCTTGCTCAAACTCTATCAGATGATGGTTCACAGAGCTATTCATTACTCTTATCAAAATCTAATGGTATCAAACATTGATCAAAGAATCTTACTCTCCTCGATCATCAAGCCATGCTATTGCCATCTAGTTAAGATTGGCAGAACTCGTCAAGTTCATTCTCTGCTAATCTGATCATGTCCATCCAACCATATCAACAGTTAACGCTCAACTTATTGATCTGGGCTTCATGATAAAGAGTTCATTGGGCATTTTCCTTGCCATTTGGTCATGTCCACCTTATCTCATCAACAGTTAACACTTGCAAGCCTTCTTCACAGGTACTTGCAAGCTATTTTCATCTTATGTCTGCTTTTAACTCTTTTCTTGCAGAGACTAACAGACACTTGCAAGCCTTCTTCACATGTACTTGCAAGCTATTTTCATGTTTTGTCTGCTCATAACTCTTTTCTTGCAGACACTAGCAGACACTTGCAAGCCTTCTCCCAGGTACCTGCAAGCTTCTTTCGTATATTGTCTATTATTGACTCTTCTCTTTGTAGAGATCAACAGACACCTGCAAGCCTCATCCAGGTACTTGTAGTTTAATTCATTATTCTATGTTTGCTACTCACTCTTTTCTTAGCAGTGGTTAGCAAACACCTGCAAGCCTCTTCCAGGTACTTGTAGCTTATCTTTTGTATACAATACCTGCTCCTAACCCTCTTCTTGCAGAGATCAGCAGACCCTTGCAAGTTTCTTCACAGGTACTTGCAAGTTACTCACATATACCAAGCTTGTTCCTAACTCTCATTTTGCAGAGATCATCCGATACTTGAGAGTTTCTTCACAGGTACTTGCAAGTTACTTTCATATACTGTTCATACCTTTAACTCTTCTTTTGCAGAAATCAGTAAAGACTTGCAAGTTCCTTCCGGGTACTTGCAGCTCTTTTTTCCTTCTTGTATACTCTTCATCCTTCCCTTTTTGCAGAGGATAACAGGTGCTTGCAAGCCTCTATCAGGTACTTGCAAGTTATTATGCTTTTATGTTTTCCTCTCACTTTCATTTTGTAGAACTTAGTGGAAAACACATCTTATTCATTTTGCAAAAGAAAACTCAGGTACACACATGATGTACCACCCATACGTACCTACCCTAACTTTCCTCTTGTAGGAAAGTAGACAGGCAGCACCAAACTCCTAAGGAGAGGCTTCAGGTTCTATCTCTCCTTGCCCCATTCTCTTTCCGTTAGGGTGGATCACGATTTTCGTGGGTCTCCAACATTTTCGAAGTTCTATTCAGAACTTTAAAAAGTGTGGGGATTATGTTAACCCCGAAATCGGCGATCCTACCCAAGCCGGCCAGCTCGCTTGTAATGGCCTGCCCCAGGTTTCTCCTGGAGGCCGTGATTCCCTAGGGAGGCCGGATAGAATTCTCTGTCCGCTCAAGCCGCGCGGCTTACGCGGTCTCAGCGGTCTGACTGACCAGCCCGGGCGCCTTCCCTTAGTTGGCAGGGCCCGCCGACTGCTTCGGCAGTCCGCCTCTGCAGGCCGCCCCCCTTTTTCATCTTAACTGCAAGGTTGTTTCCGCAGGACTCTCTCTGCCGGACTCAACTACCTATCCGACCAGGCCGGCAACAGGTCGCATATCCCATCACCCAGCAACACGGGATGCCGACTCCTCCAGCCCGCCTACAGAGCGCGGATTCCAGGTCCGGCTACCCGCCAAGACCAGCAGCAACGTCCAAGTTCCTTGCGATCTGGGCGGACTCGAGGTGTGGTCAAGACTTCAAGTCCGCCTTCATTGGTGAACCCCAACAGCCTTAATAGCCAGGCTCTCCATCTCCAACGTAAGCGGACTCGACCTTGCAGCAGCCGCGGAATAAATGGACTTGGCAGACTCTCAATGCAGTCTGCTCTTTCCTTCGCCAGCACCAGCTTCTCGGTAGCAGTACCAGTTTCCTCCTCAATCCGCAGGGCTATCGCAGGCTCAGTCAACAGTAGCAGACTTCTCCCTTAGTCCGCAGTCTTGGCGCAGACTCAGTCAGTAGTAGAGGACTCCTTCCAGCCCGCCAGGCAGCAGATCCTCCAGAAGGCAGTCCCAGTCCGCATAACCTCGTGCAGACTCGCCGGAGTCCGCGGGCACTCTCCTGCTCGCACCCCTTACAGCTCGCTCAGTTCAGCAGCGGCGGACTCAGCGGATTTTCCTTGTAGTCCGCCGCTTGTCCTCCAGCATCGGCCACCCCAGTAGTAGGCGGACTGTAACACCCCAAAACTTAAAATAGCGAAGGGGGGGACGTTTTGGGCCAGTTTGGGTTCTGGCAGAAGGCACACTGCCTGGGACACGGGCGTGTCCCAGGGCGTGTCAAGCGTGTGTCTACACTTAGCCGCGAAGTCGTCGAGTTATACTCGACGATTCGTCGAGAAGGGGCACACGGCCTGCGACACGTGCGTGTCGCAGGGCGTGTCGACCCGTGTCGACACTTAGCCGTGAAGTCGTCGAGTTATACTCGACGATTCATCGAGAATGGGTACACGGCCTGCGACACGGGCGTGTCGCAGGGCGTGTCGACCCGTGTCGACGATCGTCCCGGGGAGTCGTCGAGATTCACTCGACGATCGTCGAGACAAGGAACACGGCCTAGGACACGGGCGTGTCCAAGGCCGTGTCATCGAGTCGTCGATCTTCCCTCGACAAAATGTCTCGTGTACACGGCCTGCGGCCCAGGCGTGTCAAGGTGACACGGGCAAGGACACGGGCGTGTCCTAGAACCCGTGCAGTGCTCGGGTTGAAAATGGGGGAAAATCTTGGGGTACACGGCCGGCTACACGGCCGTGTCAGCTGGAACACGGGCGTGTCAGCTCGAACACCGGCGTGTTCGATACCCGTGTGAGGTTCCAGGAGATTCGATTTTGACGGCGAATGCGGCACACGGCCCTGGACACGGGCGTGTGCCAGGCCGTGTTCGGCCCAGATTGGGCATTTCAGCCCCGAATCAAAGCCGCTCGTTTTCTTAGGTTGAGATCCAACGGCTGGGGGTTGTTCCTGAGAGGATATACCTGTGAGTTGACTTGGAAATCCATCATTTTCTTACCTTATCATCTCTCCAAGTCCTTGGAGAAAGAGGAGAGCCATTGGAGGAAGAAGAACTAGATCCCGCCATTGGAGGAGCTTCGGAGCTCCGAATCGCGAGCCGACTCCGGATCCACGGAGGCAACGCAAGTGCGGTGATTTCTATCCGATTACTTTTCGATGGCGCCAAAGAGGAACTCAAGGGTAACGATCCTCATCTTGAGCATGAATAGCTCTCTTTCTTAGCATAGGAAACCCGCTCTCGCGAGTTTGCGAAGAGTTGGAGGCGTTCCTTCGGGTAGATATGTAAAGTCCCCGTTGTTTAGAGTCCGTATGCGAGAACGGACATAGGCATGATGTGTGAAGCCTACCCGGACATGTTAGTCTGGATCGGTGATGTTGCATTGCATAAGGCCGGAGAAGACTCCGTGCTATTGGTTGTTTTCGGGTTTTCTACGCGGTAGATTGCAGCAGGGAGCCTTGGGGACTAACCCAAAGGTGCACTCGAAAAGCTGGGCGGATACGAGATCTTGCCTGCTTGGTGGCCTGAGAGCCAACTCGAACATAACTGAGTTATGTGACTTGCGGTAGAATGGGACTCGGTGAAAGTTTGACCCGCGCAAATGGCTTAAATTGTCGTTGCGAAGTGAGCACGGGTTAGATGGAGCCGTACCCGCTTTATGTCGTTCGGTTAGAGAGACCTAAGGTTACGTGGCACTCGCCGTTGGCATAGATGTGAGTCTTCGGCGGTCAATGGCTTAAATTGACGTGACCCATGCCATGAAGACAAATTGCTCATAGGTTTGGCCGTCTAAGTGGCGGTGGTGAGTCCGGAATGTTAATGGCTTTAATTGACGTGACATTGACCGGTTCACCGAGAATGTGCCCTGAGTGCACGGGGCGTGCGGCCGTACGAGCCAACGTCTGTGATGAAATGGCTATGGTTATATACATTGCTCGCTTATGCTAATGAAATGCAGGGAAGGAGCATCGCCGCCCCGAGTTGGGGGCGGGATCGTTATAATTTGGTCAGCATTGCTGACCGTTGCCTTGTTTTACCACCGTGCGGTGGTTTGTTGCTTGCAGGTGCAGCTGGACCAAGCGGTCAATAGCGGGCTAAAGCCCTTTTTGCGCAGCTGGCCCTCGAAGGCCCAAGTAGAAGTGTTTACTGCTTTATTCATGAATGACCGGCCTGCGTGCCGTGGTTTGTAAAACATGTAATTTTCAAGTGAAACACTTTGTAAGGCCTTAAGGCCGGTTTTGGGTATTTTGTATAACATTCCTAAATTGTACTAGTGGACATTCGTGCTTGATGCTGGGTTCTTGTTTACAACTCTTATAAACTGCTTCCGCTAGAATGCTCTGTGTAGGACGTTGAGATTGGTTGGATGGTTTCCATACGTAACCACCCGGTCTGTCTGTGGTATATGGCGTCGGGCCCCGGCCGGACCTACTACTATATGCTATGCGACGGATAGGGGGGGTTACAATTTGGTATCAGACTCCTAGTTTTGGTCGGCCTTAAGCTGAATTCGTGGCCGAATTCTTTTAAGGGGTGGTGAGCACATTGTGTGCGTCATCGTTATAACGGTAAAAGAACCCATGAATGTCCACTTAGGAATGAAAATACTCGTGTTTGAGGAACCTGTGTGTTCCTATAATTGCTGTTCGCAATTTTATTTGGTCGCTTGACGGTGTTTTGTACCACTATAGGTGACCGAAAGCGGTGCTGGACAGCCAGAATGTCCGGTTTCTGAGGAGCATAGTGCACCCGGTGAGGTGTTTGAGCCTCCTCCTTCGTATGAAACCGTTAGAAGGATCGTAGAAGCGGTGTTCACTGTGACGGGTGCACAGCTAGGAGGAAATGTACAACCCTGCGCCCCTGTTGTGGCTTCAACGCCGGTGGGCGCGATGCAGCAGATGACCTTTGGTAGACCATTGGGGCAGCAACTGAATATGCATTTAGTGCAGGGAGCGCACACAGTTGAGGAATATTTGCAAGCATTTCTTATGATAAGTCGCTACCCATGCTTTGAGTCAGATAATGAGCAAGCTACAGTCGATAGATTCTATAACGGCCTACGCGCTGAGTTACGAGTCCTATTGCTAGGACCAAAGTTATTGGGATTCCGAGCCTTGGTGGAATCAGCTAGATCATTGGAGGCAGAGTTGAGGAAGACCCTCCCGATGCCAGCGACCATGGTATCGAACTATACAAACCCCATAAGAGCTGTATCCGGCAGAATGCTGGAGAAAGGGGTTATGAAATCGACTAGTAAAGCTACTTACACTTGTTATACTTGTGGAAAGAAAGGGCACTTTGCCCGAGACTGTTGGAATGGTGCTCGGAAGGGTAAGAAACCTACGTCAGGAGCAGTCAAGGATGTCAGTACAAAGGAAACGGCATTCAAAGTGCCGAACACCTCAAAGTCGGCATATCGAAAATGGTATAAGAAGCATAGGACTTCGGGTCAAGCTCTTTCTGGTGCTTCTGGGACGACTACGGGTCAGACCCCGGGCACATGTTTCAACTGTGGCGAGCCAGGGCATTATGCTCGTGAGTGCCTAAAGCCCTGGAGGAAGCACGCCGTCGTGACGACAGGTATGGTTTAAAGATAGTTTTGCTTTAAATACTTGTCACTCTTGTGCATGTTAGCTTAGAACTACTAGTGTTAAGTCTTGTTATGACTTTCTTTATCTACGAGAGCACCGTTCGTTTAGGGAGCTTCGCATTCCTTTATTAGGAATTATATTGTGCGTCGGAGTACCTCCTTCGATGGTAAAAGACGAATTGGATGCGTTATAGTCCAATGGTGCTCATTGTGCACGGGTAGACGTTGTTGCGCTTAGTTTTGGATTGGGAATCAGGAGTTCGACGTTATATTTGGTATGGACTGGCTCTCGGAGCAGCAAGCCAATATAGATGCGGTAGCAAGGAAGTCAAGCCGGGAGCAAGTCGTGAGATGACCTTTACGGGCTCGAAGAGGTCGAGCAAGATGTTGGCGTTTGCTCTTCAGGTGGTGAAGGCGGTTCGTGCCGGAGCAGAACTGTTCTTTACACTAGTGGAGGTTGCAAAGCCGAAGCCCACTTTGGATTGTATTTCAGTGGTATCGAAGTACCCTGATGTGTTCCCCAGAGATCTTCCTGGAGCCCCGCCTCGATAGGAGATAGATTCCATGTTTGAGCTTGTACCAGGTGCAAGGCCTGTGTCACGCTCTCCTTGTCGGCTAGCGCCTACGGAAATGTCGGAGCTGAAAGTGCAACTTCTAAAAGTTGTTGGAGCAAGGGTATGTGCGTCCAAGTCCTTCGCCTTGGAGTGCACCGACCCTCTTTCGTAAGAAGAAGAACGGAAGCTTGGGGATATGTATTAATTATCGGGAGCTCAACAAGGTAACGACAAAGAACAAGAACCCGATCCCAAGGATCGATGACCTTTGTGATCAGTTGGTCGGGCCAACGCCGTACTCTAAAGTAGCTAAGGGAGAGTGATATCCCTAAGATAACGTTCAGTACAGGACACGGGCGCTACGGGTTTAGGGTCAGGCCGTTTGGGCTGACAAATACGCCGTCAGTGTTCATGGATTTGATGAACAAGACGTTCAGGGAGTACTTGGACCATTTCGTGATCGTCTTCATCGACGATATTTTGGTGTACTCGCAAAGTGAGGAAGATCACTTCAAGCATCTTCATTTGGTGTTGGAGACGCTAAGGAGAAACCAGTTGTATGCCAAGTTCTCGAAGTGCGAGTTTTGCTATCCTCAGTGGCGTTCCTCGGTCATATAGTGAGTGGAGAGGGTATTGTTGTGGATCCGGCGAAGATTGTTGCGATACGGGAGTGGCCTGAGCTTGCTACGGTAGCGGAAGTCCGGAGTTTGCTGGAGCTTGCCGGCTACGATAGGCGCTTCGTGGAGAACTTCTCGCGGATAGCGTTACCTCTCACTATTATGACGAGGAAGGAGCATAAGTTCTTTTGGACGCCGGAGTGCGCGCGAGCTTTTGAGGAGTTATAATGTCGGTTGACTACGATGCCTATGCTGACTTCGCCAAGTGGAACCGAAGGCAATGAGATTTTTAATGATGCGTAGGGCAGCGGTTTGGGTTGCGCGCTACTGCAACACGGAAGCGTAATAGCATATGGCCGTGAGTTTTGCCTTGAAGCTATGGAGGCATAACTGTATACGGTGTGAAAGTGGATCTCTACGTCGGTCACAAGAGCGTGAAGCATCTGATTGATCAGAAGGATCTGAATATATGACAGCGTAGATGGATGGAGTTCTTGGGAGACTATACATTCAAGATCCACTACGCGCTTGATAAAGGGAATGCGGTTGCTGACGCGGTGAGTCGCCAAGCCCCAGCTCGAGCCCATTGGCTATCGGTGCAAGATGAGCGGTTGGTGCGAGAGTTGGAGGCGTTGGGGATCGTTTGTATGGACAAGCAATCAAGTGCTGAAGCAGTTCATGGTAGAGGCTCTGGATGGGCTAAATTCCCAATTCGTCGTGGAGGACAAATTGCTTTGGAGAGACGGCCTTTTGTGCGTCCCAAGTGTGGGCAATTTGCGGGTGGAGTTGTTGTACGAGGCATACCATACCAAGTACTCGATTCACCCGGGGAGCACGAAGTTGTACATTGATGTGAAGAAACTATTTTGGTGGCCGGGTTTAAAGAAGGATGTGGCGCTCTACGTAGTGAAGTGCCAAACTTGCGCCTTGGTGAAGACGGAGTGCCAAAAGCCGGGAGGAGTTCTTAAGTCCTTGCCCATTCCGGAATGGAAATTCGACGACATCTCTATGGACTTTGTGCACGGTTTGCCAAGGTCGCAAAAGGGGAAACGACGCCATTTGGGTGGTCGTGGATCGATTAACGAAGGTGTCGCATTTTATTCCGCATAGGAAGGATGATCCGGTGGAGAAGTTAGCAACGTTTTTATGTGGATAACATAGTACGGCGTCATGCTGTGCCCCGCAGCATCGTGAGTGACCGAGATGGGCGGTTAACGTCCAATGATTGGAGGCTGGTGCAACAAATGTTGGGAACAAAGTTGAAATTCAGCACAGCCACCCATCCGCAAACGGATGGGCAGACCGAGAGGGTTAATAGAACCATGGAAGACATGCTCCGCATGTGTGTCTTGGGTTTTCGAAAGCAATGGGAAGACCACCTTTATTTGGTGGAGTTCGCATACAACAACAACTACCAAGCGAGTATTCAGACGACGCCCTTCGAGGCCCTATATGGTAGCAAATGTTGCACGCCGTTGTCTTGGTTAGAAACGGGTGAGTCAAAGTTGTATAAGAGATCGGAAGTGGAGGATGCTACTTCTTTGGTGAGAACGATTCGAGAGAGGTTGCTTAACGCTCAGGACCGGCAAGCAAAGTACTGTAATGCCAAGCACAGGAATGCGGAGTTCGCTGTGGGCGATTATGTATACTTAAAGATCAAGCCGTTCAAGGGTGTCTCGCGGGTGCGACGATTGAAAAAGCTAAGCCCGAGGTACCTTGGACCGTTCGAGGTTCTGGAGCGAGTTGGAGAAGCGGGCTATAGGTTGAAGCTTTCAGTGGAGCTAAGTGGTTTACACGATGTATTCCACATTTCGGAGCTTCGGAAGGCGGTGCAAGAGCCTACGCAAATGATCGCGGTCGATCATGTGCCGGTGGATAGTGGGTTAACGACAAAGGTCAAGCCCGTGCGGATTGAGGACTCGGAGGTCAAGCGACTACGCAATAAAGAGATCAGGATGGTCAAGGTCCGGTGGGTCAATTGCGGTCGTGAGGAGCTCTCTTGGGAGCGAGAGCAGACTATGCTTGACGAGTATCCGAAGTTGTTCCGCTCAGGTACAAGTTTTGTTTTGTATGCCTTTCCTTATGTAATTTCGTGGGCGAAATTCTTTTAAGAGGGGGAGAGTTGTAACACCCCAAACTCAAAATAGCGAAGGGGGGGACGTTTTGGGCCAGTTTGGGTTCTGGCAGAAGGCACACGGCCTGGGACACGGGCGTGTCCCAGGGCATGTCAAGCATGTGTCGACACTTAGCCGCGAAGTCGTCGAGTTATACTCGACGATTCATCGAGAAGGGGCACATGGCCTGCGACACGGGCGTGTCGCAGGGCGTGTCGACCCGTGTCGACACTTAGCCGTGAAGTCGTCGAGTTATACTCGACGATTCGTCGAGAATGGGCACACGGCCTGCGACACGGGCGTGTCGCAGGGCGTGTCGACCCGTGTCGACGATCGTCCCGGGGAGTCGTCGAGATTCACTCGACGATCGTCGAGACAAGGCACACGGCCTAGGACACGGGCGTGTCCAAGGCCGTGTCATCGAGTCGTCGATCTTCCCTCGACGAAATGTCCCGTGTACACGGCCTGCGGCCCAGGCGTGTCAAGGTGACACGGGCAAGGACACGGGCGTGTCCTAGAACCCGTGCAGTGCTCGGGTTGAAAATGGGGGAAAATCTTGGGGTACACGGCCGGCTACACGGCCGTGTCAGCTGGAACACGGGCGTGTCAGCTCGAACACGGGCGTGTTCGATACCCGTGTGAGGTTCCAGGAGATTCGATTTTGACGGCGAATGCGGAACACGGCCCTAGACACGGGCGTGTGCCAGGCCGTGTTCGGCCTAGATTGGGCATTTTAGCCCCGAATCAAAGCCGCTCGTTTTCTTAGGTTGAGATCCAACGGCTGGGGGTTGTTCCTGAGAGGATATACCCGTGAGTTGACTTGGAAATCCATCATTTTCTTACCTTATCATCTCTCCAAGTCCTTGGAGAAAGAGGAGAGCCATTGGAGGAAGAAGAACAAGATCCCGCCATTGGAGGAGCTTCGGAGCTCCGAATCGCGAGCCGACTCCGGATCCACGGAGGCAACGCAAGTGCGGTGATTTCTATCCGATTACTTTTCGATGGCGCCAAAGAGGAACTCAAGGGTAACGATCCTCATCTTGAGCATGAATAGCTCTCTTTCTTAGCATAGGAAGCCCGCTCTCGCGAGTTTGCGAAGAGTTGGAGGCGTTCCTTCGGGTAGATATGTAAAGTCCCCGTTGTTTAGAGTCCGTATGCGAGAACGGACATAGGCATGATGTGTGAAGCCTACCCGGACATGTTAGTCTGGATCGGTGATGTTGCATTGCATAAGGCCGGAGAAGACTCCGTGCTATTGGTTGTTTTCGGGTTTTCTACGCGGTAGATTGCAGCAGGGAGCCTTGGGGACTAACCCAAAGGTGCACCCGGAAAACTGGGCGGATACGAGATCTTGCCAGCTTGGTGGCCTGAGAGCCAACTCGAACATAACTGAGTTATGTGACTTGCGGTAGAATGGGACTCGATGAAAGTTTGACCCGCGCAAATGGCTTAAATTGTCGTTGCGAAGTGAGCACGGGTTAGATGGAGCCGTACCCGCTTTATGTCGTTCGGTTAGAGAGACCTAAGGTTACGTGGCACTCGCCGTTGGCATAGATGTGAGTCTTCGGCGGTCAATGGCTTAAATTGACGTGACCCATGCCATGAAGACAAATTGCTCATAGGTTTGGCCGTCTAAGTGGCGGTGGTGAGTCCGGAATGTTAATGGCTTTAATTGACGTGACATCGACCGGTTCACCGAGAATGTGCCCTGAGTGCGTGCGGCCGTACGAGCCAATGTCTGTGATGAAATGGCTATGGTTATATACATTGCTCGCTTATGCTAATGAAATGCAGGGAAGGAGCATCACCGCCCCGAGTTGGGGGCGGGATCGTTATAATTTGGTCAGCATTGCTGACCGTTGCCTTGTTTTACCACCGTGCGGTGGTTTGTTGCTTGCAGGTGCAGCTGGACCAAGCGGTCAATAGCGGGCTAAAGCCCTTTTTGCGCAGCTGGCCCTCGAAAGGCCCAAGTAGAAGTGTTTACTGCTTTATTCATGAATGACCGGCCTGCGTGCCGTGGTTTGTAAAACATGTAATTTTCAAGTGAAACACTTTGTAAGGCCTTAAGGCCGGTTTTGGGTATTTTGTATAACATTCCTAAATTGTACTAGTGGACATTCGTGCTTGATGCTGGGTTCTTGTTTACAACTCTTATAAACTGCTTCCGCTAGAATGCTCTGTGTAGGACGTTGAGATTGGTTGGATGGTTTCCATACGTAACCACCCGGTCTGTCTGTGGTATATGGCGTCGGGCCCCGGCCGGACCTACTGTTATATGCTATGCGACGGATAGGGGGGGTTACACGGACAGTCCCAGCTCAGCAGTGACGGACTCTGCAAACCCACATCATAGTCTGCCACTGAGTCTCCCATTTTTCCGACAGCAGCTCCGGCTTCAGTACCAAGCCCCAGTCCGCTCGGCCTATGGTGGGCTCGGCGGACTCCATCTCCATCTCGCACAAGTTACCATCTCACCGTGGGTAACGTCACCGCAAGACGTTACCTCCTCGGGCCTATAAATAATCCCCACATGCCTCTCATGGAGGGTGGTCTCGTCATCGCCAAGGTGCCCACGCTCAAAGTCAGCCAGCCAGCCCAACTCCTGTGGAATCCATTTCTCAGACCGCACCCGTGTCTGTGCCTTTAGTTGCGTGGCTTGCAGGCCTGTGGTTCTCCAGTCTGTGCGGTCTCCTGTTTCCCTTAACTGCGTGGCCTGCCAGCTACACTCTTCAGTACGCACGGCCTCCTCTGCATTCTTCTTCCTTAGCCGCCAGCTTCCTTCTTGTGCCCTTTATTGCTTTGTTGCAAAGGTGTATTAGCAAGTTGTAACTCTTGCTATTAATAAAAGGAAAGCCTGTCGCAAGAGTGGCGTTTAAGCCACGGCGGGCGAAGTCTGTTGTTGTCGCTGCTAGCGGCCCCCTCTCTCTCTTCTTCTTCCTAGCTCAGCTTAGCCCACTCGACGACCAACCTGCAAGCACAACCGTCATAGTAACCGTCTACTCGACAGCTCCTGATCAACCTCCTCCTCTCATCAGCCTTCCCGGCTGCTCTCAGCACCCTCACCTCTATCCCCTCAACTCCTTTGATAAGCGTTTGCTCCACTCTCAAGCACTAATAAGCTTCCTTCATCCCTCTTCCCCCGCAACCTTCGTCCTCTTCCTCTCCTAGCTTGTGAGATCGAACACTCCCCTCCGTGTTAGCTGCACGGTGCCGTTTTCGTGCATCAACATAGTGGGCTGAAGCCCATGTGCTGCAATTGGCTAGCCCTTGAAGGCCCAAAGGCGAACTTTACTGTTTCATGTGTGGCCGGCCTGCGTGCCGATGTATGAAATCACTTTATTAACTGAAACAGTTGTAATAAGGCTACGACCAAAACATGTGTTGGAATATAGTATATCATTCATTTTGTGTAGTGGACATCCTTATTGTGTATGGGTTCTTAACTTAAATTGCTTCCGCTAGAATGCTTTGTGGTAGGACGCATTTATACTTGAACTTGGGTTTGACAAACTACATGTAATCACCTTGCCTGTTCGTGGTATATGGTGTCGGTCCCTGGTCGGACCTTCTGGCATATTCTATGTGACGGATGGGGGCGTTACAAAATTGGTATCAGACTCCGTTCTCGGTCTTTCTTCTTGGAATTCATGGTCGAATTCTTTTAAGGGGTGGTGAGCACGTGTATGTGTGCTAACGTTATAATAATAATGAACCCATGAATGTCTACTTAGGAATGAAAATACACATGTTTGTGGAACTGGCATGTTCCTATGATTGCTTTTGACAATATTTGTAGTTTCTTATTTGTGTGTTTAACATTATAGGCAACTAGAAGTGGTGTGGGGCAACAAGAACCCCAGCGCTCAGTGGAGATTAGTGCACCAAATGAGGTGCCAACACCTCCTCCTTCTGCGAAAACTATACGGTTGGTTGTTGAAGCCGTGTTCTCAATGATGAACGTGCAACCTGGAGGTTAGAGACAACCTCCTATTCCTGAGATGGTTCAGGAACCGGTTGGCATAGTGGAACACATAGTGGTGAGACAAGTGGCCGTTGAGCCAGTGGCCGCAAGGCGAGCAACATAGAAACAATTGAAACATGTGAGCCTTGGATTTTGGAAAGAGATGGGAAGATCATCTCTATATGGTGGAGTTCGCCTACAATAATGTCTATCAAGCTAGTATACATGTGACATCGTTTGAAGCTTTGTATGGTAGAAAATGTTGTACACCCTTAGTTTGGGCGGAAACATGCGAGTCAAAGCTCTACAAGTGTAAGGAAGTCGAAGAGGTGAATTCGACAATATGCTCTATTCGAGAGAGGCTGGTAATGACCCAAGATAGGTAAGCAAAATATTACAATGCCAAACACCGTAATGTGGAGTTTGTGGTGGGTGATTGGGTATATTTGAAAATCAAGCAATTTAAAGGCGTGTATAGGGTTCGGCGCTTGAAAAAGTTAAGTCCAGTTACCTTGGTCCGTTTGAAGTGGTGGAGCGAATTAGAGACGCTGCCTATCGGTTAGATCTATCTGCGGAGCTAAGTGTTTTGCATGATGTGTTTCACATATCAGTGCTGCGAAAAGCTATGAAAGAAGTTGCTCAAGTGGTTGTTGCGGATCAAGTACCGGTCGATAGTGGGCTAACAACGAAAGTTAAGCCCATTCAGATTAAGGATATGAAGATCAAACAGCAACGGAACATGAAAATTGGGATAGTCAGAGTTTGGTGGGACAATTGTGGTCGTGAAGAGCTAACATGGGAGAGTGAGCAGACCATGCGTGATGAATATCACGAGTTGTGTGTATAAATTATTATAACATTATGTATATGACTAATCAGTTGTTATAACTTTTAAGTTGCTGTCTTCCATATAACCGTATGTAAATTTTGGGACGAAATTTCTATAAGGAGGGGAGGGTTGTAACACCTCAAATTTGATAGCAGGAAGTTTATCAGTATCACCGGGCGATACTAGGTATCGCTTGATGGTGATAGCGATGCAGCGTTCGTCGAGCTGCACTCGATGCATTCAATACGTTTGATGAATCATCGAATGGATATCGCCGATTGGCAACAGTGGGTATCGCCATATAGAGATAGTGAGAAGCGTTGAGTCGTCACTTGACGCATTCAATACGTTCGACAAATCGTCGAATGGATATCGCTGATTGGCGATAGAGGGTATCTCCATATGGCGATAGTGAGAAGTGTTGAGTCGTCACTCGACGCTCTTGACGTTCTCGACCTTCTCGACGCTCTCGATGCACTCAACGCCTGAAAGCATTTAGTGGCTTGATATCGCGAACGACAGTGGATATCGCTGGGCGATAGTGACACGTGGATGCTAAGCGGATAGTAAGTGCTCGTTGACCTAGGTCAAAGCGGTCAAGGCGGTGAAGTCGATATCGCCGAGTGGCGACAGTCGATATTGCCAGGCAATAATGCCAAAGTTGACCAGTCAACTCAAGTCCTAGCCTTTGCTTTGTTTTGATTGAGAGATCATGTGGTTGGGATTACTCCCGAATCCACTTAACCAGAGAATAATAGGAAAGAGGTTTCATTCTCTCTCACTTTCTCTCTCTCTTCATTTCTTGATCTTCCTTGAGTGAAAAGGAAGAAGAAGCTATGGAAGTGTTTGGCTGAGCCTTATGAGCTCGCTGAAGGAGATCTTGTGGTCGGAGGCCAGATCCGAAGATAAATCTGCGAGAGTGACGTGCTCCTTTTCATCAATATAGAAAAGCTTCGTCATGGCTCCGAAGAGAACTATAAGGGTAACGATTTTGTCCCAGACAAGTGAAGTCCTCAATATGCATTTGCAAGGATCCCCTCACCAAAAGGTGGAATGGGTAGATTCTAATGTGTAGATTAGTTTGATCCCCATATATTCATGTATTTAGATCCGGAAATGTAAAGTACGAAATAAGCATGCTGTGTGAAGCTCATCTAGACAAATTGGTCTAGATTGGTGATGTTTCTTTTGCGTGCTAGAGAATACTCCATGGATATGTGTGTGAAGTACGTATGAAATCCGGAGTCAAGGGGTGTGCATGATGCTGCACCAAAGTACTGGAAGAAATTTTAGGAAAATACCCAGGAATGATCATAGTTTTGTGAATTGTTGATGTCGCCGGGCGATAGTGAGTGTCGCCAGACGATAGATCCTAGGGAGCTAGTGTTATGCGGACTGTCTTTAAGAGACCTGTGGGCCATGGTATGTAGGATGTGTGCTTAAGTTGTCTGGCCTGTGGTGGGTGCCAGCCCGAAATGGACAAAGCCGTGTGGCTTGTGATGCGTTGAGCCATGAAGGCCAACTACTGTGCCATCAAGTTAAGTACCTCTGAACTACTGGGTCGTCAAGTTAAGTACCTCTGAATGGACAGTTGGTCATCAAGTTAAGTACCTCTGAACGACGTAGTCGTCAAGTTAAGTACCTCTGGATGACAAAGTTACCGTTAAGTCATGGACCTCTGAACAGTGGTGTTACACGGCGGAGTCCGGTACACTGAAAATGTGCCCTGAGTTCACGTGGTGTGTGGTCGTTGGGCCAACGTCTGTGGTAAATGGTGCTTAAACGCACATTGTTGTTGCCATATATATATATATATATGCTATGCCTTTTTTGCAGGGATGGATCAATGCTACCCCAAGTAAGGGGGGATCGTTATAAATGGTTCAGCAAAATGCTGATCGTTGCTTTGTTTGCCACGTTTTGGTGGGCCCTTTGTGCAGGTGCTGGAGATCCAAGTGGGAAGTATCTGGCTGAAGCACATGTGCTGCAATTGGCTGGCCCTTGAAGGTCCAAAGGAAAACTTTACTGTTTCATGTGTGATCGGCTTTCGTACCGATGTATGAAGTCACTTTATTAACTTAAACAGTTGTAATAAGACTACAACCAAAACATGTGTGGTAATATAGTATATCATTCCTTTTGTGTTGTGGACATCCTTATTGTGTATGGGCTCTAACTTAAATTGCTTCCGCTAGAATGCTCTGTGGTAGGATATGTTTCTACTTGAACTTGGGTTTGACAAACTACATGTAATCTCCTTGCCTATCCGTGGTATATGGCGTTGGGCCCTGACAGGACCTTCTGGCATATGCTATGTTACGGATGTGGGCATTACACCCGAGTCTCATCCCCTGGTGCAGCGACAACACTTGGATATAGGAAAAGATGAACTGATTGCGGTGACGGAGTAAGAAACTCAGTCTTCAACCCGAGTGATTTCAAGTTCGATCCTTATCTAGTGGTTAGCTCGTTATTGTAGATATAATTTCGGTTATATGAGTTACCTGTATGATTTTATAGGCGAGTTTAAGGTAAAGAATAGTTGGGTGCACATACTCTTTGATTCCAGTGATACCCACTCGATCGTGGCTAGGACTTTCATAGAGCATCTTTGCTTGACTCCTGATCA
Source organism: Platanthera guangdongensis (assembly GCA_039583875.1). Classification (NCBI taxonomy): domain Eukaryota; kingdom Viridiplantae; phylum Streptophyta; class Magnoliopsida; order Asparagales; family Orchidaceae; genus Platanthera; species Platanthera guangdongensis. The sequence goes on along the minus strand of CM077147.1, from coordinate 79,396,757 downwards.
AGTTAGCAATCCATTTCGTGTTAAATTTTTCCCTCTGGTAACTCGGTGGTGTCGAACCAGGGTATCTAGAGTTGTCTTATTATTTTAGTGGGCCTTCTAGCAAATGTTGATTGAAGGTGCTAGATTTTGGAGACTTCGATATGATTTTTGGGCTTCGAATGGTAGTCCAGATGTGGCGTTGTCGACCAATGCTAGGTTAAGCATCTGGATTTTATGTTGGAAAATGGCCAACCCATGGGTGTATTTGGTTTTCCATGTCAGGATTCTCCGATTATTTCGGTGGTATGTGCTAGAATACTTTTTTATTCTGGTTATTCTGCTTACCTTTTTTCTTTTCATGAAGCTGCTCGTTGTGTGTCGCGTGTTGAGGGTAATCCCGTGTTATGAGTATTTTTTCCAGTTTGATCCCTGTTGGATTTCTTATTTTCGTCCTGAGAGAGGTAGAGTTTGTTTTTGACCTTGAGCTTGGTAAGCGTCCTTTAGTGAAAGCTCCTTATTGTTTGGCTCTATATGAGTTAGAGGAGTTAAGTACTCAGTTAGTCAATCTATTACAGAGTGGCTCTATTAGGCCCAATTATGCGCCTTGAGGTTCTCTAGTTCTGCTTGTAGAAAAACAATAGATGGCTCTATGAGATTGTGTTTAGATTATAGAGAGCTAAATAAGGTTACTATCAAAATAGATATATGTTACCTCAGATCAGTGATTTATTTGCCCAGTTGAGGATCTGTGGATTGGAAGTTCTGCAGACCGCCCTTCGTTTCCCGTTATGGGTATTTTGAGTTCTTAGTGATGACCTTTGGCTTAGCGAATGTAAGACCCCTTTTTTTTCTTTTTAGAATCACGGGGTCTTAGGTACAGAACCGCCGCTTTACGGTGACATCTTCACGCCCGGGAAGGTCATCACTACAAAACGTCGATCCTGCCGGCCATATCGATCACAGAAAAATAGCAAGAGACTAAATGAAACATGTCCACAGAAATCACATATATAGTAAATAATCTCCACGAAGGGAGAGTCCACAAAAATAATGATAAAGGTACTGAAAATAGGGCTCATGCCCGGTACATCAATATCCTCACTACACATCACTCAGCACAGAAGCAAAACTAAACATCTACTAATGATCGGGACTCATAGTCCCAGTTGTCTGAACTCCAGTGCTAGACTGTCCCAACTCCAAGCATGCCGACCTTCGGGGCTGCTCCTCCATGTTGGGCTCCATGGTCCCCTAAAATGATATGGTTCAAAAACAATTAGTCTAAAAGACTAAGTCCTATCATCCCCCACCCCTTTCCCCATGGCTCCTAGGTACCGAGCGGGGAGGAGGAAAGGAGAGGTAGTGAGGGTGGAGAATGAATAAGAAGCAGGTGACAACGGAACTAATCTAACAGTTCTATAAATATATATGGCAGTAGTAAAGGTATGAAAAACCAAACAAGTAATAAGTAACCTTAACTTATATGAAACACATAAGCTAAGGGATCTTTTGCAAGGCTCCTATTGTATAAAGAGTCTCATACCAATTTATATGATAGGGTATCGGTTTTCTAGCAAGCATGTATATATTTAAGGAATAATAACCTTAACTTAAAAGCACGCTCGCGTAAGCTTATAATCTAAGGGGTCGTTTTGCAGGGCCAATTGTATAAAGCGTCTCATACCACTTTATATAATAGGTGTCAGGGTTATATGCAATGATGATGTTATGACATGCAAGTATGCCATGATGTGAACATGCAAGTGCAACACACCCACTCGACTTTGTGCACACAGACCTTTAGTTCCCCCTTTCTGGAGCCTAACCTCACAGGATACCTCCGTAGTGGCAGACGAAAGCGGTGGGTTGGGCCTCGCCCACCTCTAAACCGGTAAAAACACTGCCAGTCAGACCTATCGTATGCCTCGATGCTGGGGCACTAAGCGGAGCTCCTGCGTACTCTTTGTCGGCAAGTCCACCGGACTTAACTTGGTGAAGTGCAAAACCACACTTGCCGCGTCAATGTATTGGCATCAGTGTATCGACCCTCCAATACCAAAGAACCACCACCTTATACTTTATGCACATGCAACCTTATGTATCAACTATCAAGCCAAAGCTCCCCAGACCATCCCGTCCGTCATAATCAACAATCGAGCCAAAGCTCACCGAACCAACCCGTCCGTCACAATTAATAACCGAGCCTAAGCTCACCTGACCAACCTTCCCATCATCTAAACCCCCGAGCCTACTGCCCGTGTGACCCAACCTAACATCCCGAGACATCGAGATGAGTGAAAGTGAATCCCTAGTTATACAAGTTACTCTTGTAGTTTTTTTTTTGCCTACAGTTTAGGTTAGCCCAGGACTGCCCCGGGTATTTCCCGTGAAGGGCTCTCAAAGGGCACTAGGAACTATGATGGTAGTTGAAGCCCATCGTTTCCTTTCGCAAGTTACTTATTATTATTGGTTATTACCAGATTCCCAGTCCATTTAGTATTACATTGGTTCTAACCCTAACGTGTTTTTACCCTCTCTCTCTCCCTCCATAGGAAAGACGATCTTTCGTCGATCCCGAGCACCACCTAATCTTAGACTACTCTACAACCTACTCATCTCAGCTTCCAATGGTATACTCGAATCCACTTTACTAAAATCAGTAAACCACAATCCCGTCACCGTACAACCATTCCCCATGTTAACTCGATTTCCGCAGTTTTACTAAATGCGGACCACTTTATGCTATATGACGTGCATGATAGGGGGTACTCCAAATCCTCATCCAAACACCCTAAGATAAAAAATGGAGGCCTATCATGACATTTATAGCCTAAATCCAGAAACTTGGAATTTTCCTAATTTATCTGACATTTTATTTATTTCTCCTAAAAATCCAAATGCCCTAGGTTGTATATGAAGTGGCACTTACACTCATGCAAAAAGCTCCATAAAATTATGATAAATATTAGGCAGCTAAATAACAGTAATTTCAAGTCTCCCAAATTCTTTGCAAGGATTAAGTCTCTGATCCATAATTTTAAATATAATCACATAGTTAATAACTAAAGAAGCAAGTGTTGTAAATAATCTTCCAAAAATTATAAGAACATTCAAGCATAACTAAAATGCCCTAAAAACACTCCTGACCAAGTTTCCAAATTTTTCAGTGAATAATAAATTCTAATTTTAATTTTGATCAATAACCCTCTTCCATAAATCAATGAACCAACTACTGAAAATATTCATCTTAAAATTATGATAAAATTATCTCATGAGCATAATAACCAAGGTGCACTTTTACATAAGTTTCACAATTTTCTAACCATCATTGAGCTCTGAATCTAATATTGAACATAATTGCATATTTAAAAGCTTGTGAAGTAAGTACTGAAAATATGCATCTAGAAATTATAATAAAAATCATGTATGAGTATAATGATCTAAAACACCCTCTTCCTAAATTTCGTAATTTTCCAATGAATAGTGAAATCAAAATAAATAAATTACTATTAAGGGAAAATCCATTTATTACAAAGGAGGTACCACATATATTCTTCCAATATTCACAACAAAATTTCCAGAGGCTCATGTTAACCACATGACCATACTACCCAAGTTTCATAGATTTTCATTAAGGTTTGATGGCCTATCTTACATGTTTAAGGGTTGTGCCCTAAACTAGGGTTAAGGTTTTGGGGAGTCTAACAACTTCTAAATCTCATAATAGTTTACCACAGAACTTTGACAACCCTAAAGTCCTCTTCACCAAGTTGCAAGTCATTTCAGGGACATTTGACCCCTTGACCTTCAAACCCTAGGTTTCACACTTAGGACCTACCCTAGAGTCCTAGGGCTCTACCCTTCAACTTCCACCCAATAACAGTGGAGGGGGGTACTTTGTGTGCAAATAAAGCTTAGTTCCAAGTGTTAAATTTTCTCAACGTGGTCAGCAAGATAGCCCAAACACCAAATTAATATCTTCGGAACTACCCAGTTCGCACGCTGAACCTGCGGAAACCCAAGGACTAGAGGTTGCACCCAACAAAACAATGGAAGCACAAGAAGATCTTATTATACATTCACTTCTTTACAATCCGAGGCATACATAGCGAGACATGATTTCGCTAGTATTACAGCTGTAAACAGAAGAAACCAAAAAACAAGCCGGGCGGACAGCACTCCAGTCCGCCGAGACCGCGAGGTCGCCGAGACCGCCGAGACCGCTGAGCTCGCCCAAGCTATGCTGCAATCCGCCGAATACCACGGAGTCCGCCGAGACCGCAAGGCCGCGCGGACAGACCGTTATTCGCCTCCTGCTGAACCCGAACTGAGGAACTCCCCTACCCGCCTGAAGCCGGCGGACAGGTTATTGAAGCTGGGAAAGTTGAAACAGAACTGACAAGCCGCAGAGCGACCTCCTGCTGAGTCCGCAGATACCGCACACTTCCAAGCACTGACCGAAGTCACAGCCAAACTCCTGGCTCCTTGAAGTTATCCGCGCGACCTGCACACAGCAAACCGTCAGCCTGAAACAATCCACGCGGACTGGAAAACACAGACCGCAGCACTCGCCCAACCCAATTTACTGTTCACTCACGTTACTTAGGTTACTGTAGATGTGCCAGGGGGGGTCCTATTTATAGGCCAGGTGAGGAGTGTGGTCACCGCCCATGAGATAGCGACACCGCCCCAGTCCGCGCGAACACAAACGACCGTCCGCTCAGTCCGCGAGGACTTAGCCAGTCACCAAGGGAAACCGCCAGTTGCAAGGCAACCATTGACGAACCCTCTCCAGTCCGCCCAAGCTAAGCGGACAAGGCACCAGCCCGCAAAGCTCCAACTGCTTCAGGACAGCAAACCCTCTTCAATGGCAGTCCGCACCAACCCGAGGCAGTCCGCACGACTCACACCTCAATCCGCCACCAGTCCACGACCAAAGGCAAACAGCAACAGTCCGCCCGGTCACAGCGGACTTCGCGGATACGGCGGACACCATGAACTTGACACCAAGTGTGACCAAGTCCAAAACCATCAAGGGCCAGTGCGAGCATGACGGACACAAAGTCCCGTCCGCCAAACACCCTAGCACAGACCGCAACCAGTCCGCGAGCTCCTCGCACTTGTCCAACGCAGTAGCACCAAGCCGGACTCCAAATATCAGTCCGCCAACCGGTCTCCACAGCAAGACCTGCTGTAACACCTGAGCTCGACAAGGCCTCTGCCAAGCTCAAGGCCCAGTCCGCAACAGCCCAAACCGCGAACACACCAGTCCGCAAGGCTTCCCGCGAACTCGAACCAACCCGCCAACAGCGCAAGCATGCACCCGCGGCCACTAAGCAATGCACCAGTCCGCAAGCCTCTCTATCCGCAGATACCAGGCCGCACCAAACCGCGGACTCCATGCAACAACCCACTCAGAACACAGCCGGCTTCCACCAGACTTTTCACCAGGCCGCAAACCTCAGTCCGCCCAGTCCGCCCAGTCCGCCAAAGCTGTCCGCACAGGCCGCGTGGCCTGTCCCGTCACCCACTTCCACTTCACAAATTTCAACACTCCCCCTTGAAGTGAGAAGTGGTGACCAAGCCCAGCAAGCTGCGCAAGCGCTCAAAGGGACCCTTCGACAGCGGCTTCGTGAAGATGTCAGCAAGATTATCTTCACTCCGAACATGCCCGACCAGCAGAGACCCCTCCAACACCTTCTCCCTGATGAAGTGGTGATCAATCTCTATATGCTTGGTCCTGGCGTGACACACTGGATTGTTTACCAGTTTGAGAGCACTCTCATTGTCACCCCGGAGTAAAGTAGGCCCTTGCACTTCTTCATGAACATCCTCTATGAGTCTCCTCAACCAAACGGCTTCCCGAGCAGCCAAGGCCGAAGCCTTATACTCCGCCTCCGTGGTTGAAACCGACACCGAGTCCTGCTTCTTGCTACACCACGAGATGCTAGCTGAACCGCAAGTGAACACATAACCTGAAGTAGACCTTCGATCATCCGAATCACCGCCATAGTCAGCATCCGTGTACCCGAGCAACGCAAACTCCGCATCCCTTCCATAGAGGAGTCCCATCTCAGAAGTCACCTTGACATACTTCAGAATTCCCTTTGCCGCCATTAGATGAGATTGCCTTGGTTCAGCCATATATCGACTCACTCGGCCAACAGCATAAGCTATATCCGGCCTTGTAATCGTCAGATAGATCAAGCTCCCAACAAGAGCCCTGAACACCAAGGGATCATTAAGAACCCTTCCCTCATCCCGTCGAAGCTTCAGCCCAGATTCCAGTGGAGTAGAGCACTTCTTCCCTTCGCCCATGCCGAACCGCTTCACAATACGATCAGCATACCCTTTCTGGCTAATGAGAATCCCGCACTCCTTCCTCTCCACTTCCAGACCAAGAAAGTGATGCAACTCTCCTAGGTCTTTCATCTCGAAGCGTATAGCAAGCTCTCCCCTGAGCCTTGCTACTTCCTCCTCCGAGTTCCCTATGATGATCATATCATCCACATACAGCAGGACCAAGACCCTTAGCTCTCCCTTCTTCTTGACGAACAAGCTTGAATCCGAGTTAGAAGCCAGGTATCCACAGAATTGCAAGTACTCTGCAATCTTCCCATACCACGCTCGAGGAGCTTGCTTCAACCCATAGAGAGCCTTCCCGAGTTTGCAGACATAGTCCGGATGCTTTTCAGAGACAAAACCAAGCGGCTGATCCATGAAGATGTCCTTGTCAATCTCTCCGTAAAGAAAAGCATTCTTCACATCAAGTTGCCACAACCTCCATCCCTTGCTAGCAGCCAAGGCGATCACCACTCTTACAGATGTCATCTTCGCAACTGGACTGAATGTCTCCTCATAGTCTTCTCCATACTGCTGTGAGAATCCTCTAGCGACCAGGCGAGCCTTGAAACGATCAATGCTCCCATCAGCCTTCTTCTTCAACTTATATACCCACTTGCAAGTAACCGGAGTAATGCCATCAACCTTGGGCACAAGGTCCCAGGTTTCATTCTTCTTCAGAGCATCAATCTCTTCCTTCATGGCACCTTCCCACTCCTTCACTCCAGTGGCCTCGTTGAAGTTTGCAGGCTCTCGCTCATCCAGAGGACCTGCAAAGAAGCAGGAGACAAAGCTCACTGCATTCCCATCACAGTACCGAGCCGGTGGCTTAACCACCCTCTTCGATCTCCGAAGACACGGCTCCTTGCTCACGGCTTCCGTTGCTTCTTCAGGCTCCACTCCTACCTGGGGCAAGCATTGAGCAGTGCTCCCCCTGCTTCCTGAGCCAGAAGGCTCAGCCTCGGAGTTCGAAGCAACAGGAGCTGCTGGTGAAACAGCAAGCTCCTCTTCCAAGCCTTCAGCAGCCTCCACCGGTGCTTCCTCAACCTTGCTACTTCTGGTAAGCTCCACCGAGCCACCTCCATATGACGTCAGCTCGTCAAAGACAACGTCTCTTGACACCACGAACTTCTTCGTCACAGGGTCCATGCACTTCCATCCCTTCTTCCGCTCATCATAGCCAACAAAGACAAGTTTCCTTGCCTTCGCATCCAGCTTTGTCCGTGAAGCATCCGGGACATGCACGTAGCAAGTTGAACCGAACACCCTAAGGTGTCCAACACTCGGCTTCTCCTTCAGCAACAGCTCAATGGGAGTCTTCATGTTGATAGGGCTGAGTGGCATCCGGTTGATAACATAAGCAGCACAAGACATTCCCTCCGCCCAAAAGGACCTTGGGATATCTTTCGCATGCAGCCAGCATTTGCAGGTTTCCGTCAAATGACGGATCTTCCGCTCCGCTACCCCATTTTGTTGTGGAGTGTGAGCACAAGTAAGCTCCCGTTGGATCCCGTGCTTCCTGCAGAAGTTAGAAAACTCGGAAGAGACAAACTCTCCCCCGTTATCAGTTCTAAACTTCTTAATCCGCAAGCCAAGCCGGCCTTCTACTAACTCCTTGAACTCCACGAACAAACGGAAGGCTTCCGACTTCTCCTTTAAGAAGTACACCCAAGTATACCTTGAGTAGTCATCAACCAAGACAAGCATGTATTTGCTTCCACCAAGGCTGGCAGTAACAGTCGGTCCCATCAGGTCACCATGAATACACTCCAATGGTTTCTTGCTCCTTGTTTGAGATTTATCAAACGGAAGGCGATGTGCCTTACCGTATTGACAGCCCGCACAAACATGCCCATCACCAAGGAGGACAACATCAGCAACCCCCTCACCAGACTTCTACTAGCCATTGCCTTCAGCTTGTCCATGCCAACATGCCCCAGCCTCTCATGCCAGATAGCAGCACTATCATTGGCTCTCATCCTATCAACATAGGCACTGGTGGAAAGAACAAACAAGTTCTTCACCCTCCTCCCAACATGAGCAACATCAGCCTTCACCGCTGATACGTTGCGAAGGAACCTCACGTCTGTTGGCCCAAACAGAACGTGATACCCAGCGTCTACCGCATTAGTCACCGAGAAGAGGTTCTTCTTCATGCCCGACACGTGATACACACTCCTTAATGTGAGTGGCCCCTGATCACTACCCAAAGACACGACCCCCTCCTTCTCTACTGCATAAACAGTATTATCAGCAGTGATAATAGCTTCATTACCTGAGTAAGCCTGCATGGAGGTGAACTTCGACTTGTCTCCGGTGAGGTGATGACCACACCCGGAGTCGATGATCCACTAGCTGTTGAAGTCCTCAGCAGATAAGGCACGGACACAAGTGCCCGTCATGAAAGCTCCTCCCCATTCTGCTTCTTCACTTCGCGAGCAAGCTTCCTCCTTTCCCGCAGCATGCCCAGGCTGCAGTTTGACATTGCAGTCCCGCTTGAAGTGCCCTCGCTGATGACACCGGTAGCACTTCAGATTCTTCTTCCAGTCCTTAGGAGCATTGCTCCTCTCCGGCGGATATGAAGTTGAAGCCTCCTTCTCAACAGCGGCCTGCACCTTCTTCTTCTTCTTCCCTTCCCATCCCTTCTTCTTGCCTGAGAAGAGAGCCTCGTTGCCTTCCTGATTCAGATTCACTCCAGCCATCTGCCTTGCTAAGCTCTCCTGCGAGGCAAGCAGATTCTCCAGCTCCAGCAACGACGGCTGAGTAGCCCACCCTTGAACAGATGTAACAAAGGCCACATACTCCTTCCGCAAGCCGCGGAAAATGTGCCTTTTCATCTTTGCCTCAGAGATAGGCTCATCAGGATCCAGTGCTGACAGCTCAGCACACAAGCTCTTCATCTTTAAGAAGTACCTGGAGATGGAAAGGTCTCCCTGAGTTGCCCTGGCCAACTCATTCTCCAGGAACTGAAGCCGCGCCACATTCTTCCTATTGAACAACTCATCAATGGTTGTCCAAATATCAGCAGCCGACTCACATCCAATGATGTGATCAAACAGTTCCGGAGAGACAGCTCTCTTCAGAACGAACTCTGCCTTAGCATTAGTTCTTCTCCAGAGCCTCACCTGGTCAGCAGTACCGAAAGCAGCAGTAACTTCCTGTCTGTCGTCTCCACCGACAACTTCCCACAGCTCCTCTCCTAGAAGATAACTCTTCATGCACGACTTCCACTTTTTATAGTTAGTCGGCGTTAAGAGTTCAATGCCAAGACCTCTTGCTAAGCTTCCTTCCATTGCAATCACCTGTTGGTACCCTTCAGCAGCTCCGAGCAACAACACAGGTTGATCACCACTCAATCACTGAGTAACAACACTGGCTGACCTCCGCTCACGCAACTGAACCTCCGCAACCTCAGAAACCTGGCTCTGATACCATGTTAAATTTTCTCAACGTGGTCAGCAAGATAGCCCAAACACCAAATTAATATCTTCGGAACTACCCAGTTCGCACGCTGAACCTGCGGAAACCCAAGGACTAGAGGTTGCACCCAACAAAACAATGGAAGCACAAGAAGATCTTATTATGCATTCACTTCTTTACAATCCGAGGCATACATAGCGAGACATGATTTCGCTAGTATTACAGCTGTAAACAGAAGAAACCAAAAAACAAGCCGGGCGGACAGCACTCCAGTCCGCCGAGACCGCGAGGTCGCCGAGACCGCCGAGACCGCTGAGCTCGCCCAAGCTATGCTGCAATCCGCCGAATACCACGGAGTCCGCCGAGACCGCAAGGCCGCGCGGACAGACCGTTATTCGCCTCCTGCTGAACCCGAACTGAGGAACTCCCCTACCCGCCTGAAGCCGGTGGACAGGTTATTGAAGCTGGGAAAGTTGAAACAGAACTGACAAGCCGCAGAGCGACCTCCTGCTGAGTCTGCAGAGACCGCACACTTCCAAGCACTGACCGAAGTCACAGCCAAACTCCTGGCTCCTTGAAGTTATCCGCGCGACCTGCACACAGCAAACCATCAGCCTGAAACAATCCGCACGGACTGGAAAACACAGACCGCAGCACTCGCCCAACCCAATTTACTGTTCACTCACGTTACTTAGGTTACTGTAGATATGTCAGGGGGGTCCTATTTATAGGCCAGGTGAGGAGTGTGGTCACCGCCCATGAGATAGCGACACCGCCCCAGTCCGCGCGAACACAAACGACCGTCCGCTCAGTCCGCGAGGACTTAGCCAGTCACCAAGGGAAACCGCCAGGAGCAAGGCAACCATTGACGAACCCTCTCCAGTCCGCCCAAGCTAAGCGGACAAGGCACCAGCCCGCAAAGCTCCAACTGCTTCAGGACAGCAAACCCTCTTCAATGGCAGTCCGCACCAACCCGAGGCAGTCCGCACGACTCACACCTCAATCCGCCACAAGTCCACGACCAAAGGCAAATAGCAACAGTCCGCCCGGTCACAGCGGACTTCGCGGATACGGCGGACACCATGAACTTGACACCAAGTGTGACCAAGTCCAAAACCATCAAGGGCCAGTGCGAGCATGGCGGACACAAAGTCCCGTCCGCCAAACACCCTAGCACAGACCGCAACCAGTCCGCGAGCTCCTCGCACTTGTCCAACGCAGTAGCACCAAGCCGGACTCCAAATATCAGTCCGCCAACCGGTCTCCACAGCAAGACCTGCTGTAACACCTGAGCTCGACAAGGCCTCTGCCAAGCTCAAGGCCCAGTCCGCAACAGCCCAAACCGCGGACACACCAGTCCGCAAGGCATCCCGCAAACTCGAACCAACCCGCCAACAGCGCAAGCATGCACCCGCGGCCACTGAGCAATGCACCAGTCCGCAAGCCTCTCTATCTGAAGATACCAGGCCGCACCAAACCGCGGACTCCATGTAACAACCCACTCAGAACACAGCCGGCTTCCACCAGACTTTTCACCAGGCCGCAAACCTCAGTCCGCCCAGTCCGCCCAGTCCGCCAAAGCTGTCCGCACAGGCCGTGCGGCCTGTCCCGTCACCCACTTCCACTTCACAAATTTCAACACCAAGTTCCATCACCCTTGGGTGAGATGGGCCAACTCAAGACTACTTAGGGCACTTAGCCCTAATTTGCCTACAAGGGGCCAACACTTGGCTACACAATTACCCTATCAAACCAAACCCAAAAGTGATGAATTTTTTACCAGAGACTAATAATACTCCCTAAGATCTGCCGACAAAATTTGATGGGTTTTGGAGGTGTTTAAGACACCTAATTAAATTATATATGACTTATTAAATATTTCAAAAAACAATAGAAAACAAATCTCCAAAAATTCCCATTTTCAGACAGGACCTAGGTATAGGTAGGGTGACTCCCTGTCCAAATTTCAGGTCATTTGGACAAGGGATGAAGTGGGGGCACTCATTTTAGTCTCTGACTAACACTAGGTATAGACCCCACCAAAATTAGGGCCCTGGTCAAACCAAGCACTCAAATTGGTTCAAACTAATTTTAAAATAAGGTACACCCCTAGGGCTACAACTTTGATATTTACCACTTTTTTTGTTGGTAAACTAAGTATTTTAAATAAATAGAAACATTAAATACATATTCTGTGATAGAAATGAAATGAAATTAAAATATAACCTATTTGTTGGAACACCCTATTACTAATTTGGGTCAGGATCACTATGTCTCTAGGAACCTTTGTTTGACCTCCTGTATAGCTTAATAGATCAATTAGAATTGAGTCTAAGGGTTAGAAGTCTAGGACTGGAAGCTGCCCTGAAGACCAAGTTTTTCAGACTCGAGACCAAGTCTGATCGTCGAGCTCAGCACGACGATTCGTCGAACTCAGATCGACGATCGTCGAGCTCAACTTCGACAGATCGTCGAGCTCCACTCGACGATCGCTGAGCTCAACTACATAATATCGTCGAACTCCATTCGACGATCGGTGAGCTCAGTTCGACGATCTTGACTCTGCTTTGGATCTTTATCTCTGAGCTCAGTTCGACGATTTTTGAGCTCAGATCGACGATTATTTTGCTGCTTGAGTTTTCCAGTTCGCTGAGCTCAGCTCGACGATAGCAGAGCTCAGTTCGACGATTTCAGATATCTTCTAGAATTCAAATTCAAATCAGACAGGAGTTATTATGCAATTAATTCAGAGATTTGCTAGCCGTTTTCATTCATTTCTGGACCAAGTTTCAAGGGATCTTTCAAGGAATAATTCTGTGGACTTTCCTCCAGAAGAGTTTATGCAATTAAGGATGCAATCAATGCAAACCAATGGCTATCTTTGACAGAGAATGATATTCTATTCAGGAACAGAGAATAAAAGACAGAATGTTTTTTCAATATAGAGGATATACAGAGATTAACAAGAAGAGAACACACAATACAGAGTATAGAGACTTTTTCAAAATCTTTTGTCAAAAAGAATTCTGAAGAACACTCATCAAAGAGATCAAGTTTTCAAAATCTCTTCATCTTTCAAAGTGTTCAAGGCCAACATCATTTCAAGACTCCAGACACTCAACATTTCAGCCATTGCTGAAACCATCTATTGTTGGAGTTCTACCTTTGAAGGCCTATCACCCTCAAGCAAAGCTTTCCTTCCTGAAGATTTCAAGGATTCAGGGGAGCTTTGACATCAATCCACATAGTCTTCTCAGTTGTTTGAGAAAGAGAAGACTGTCATCACTCTCTCACCCCCAGCTTGTAAAGGGTTTCTCAAACTCCCTTCAAAAGTTTGAATCTGGTTTTTGAGCACCTTGTCAAAAGCTCATTGGTGGCAAGACACCTGATCAAAAAATCTGCTTTGGTTTTTGAGCACCTTATCAAAAGCTCATTGGTGCCCAGGACACCTGATCAACTCATCCTGCAGTGGATTCCTACCTAGGGTGGTAGAAGAGTGGATGTACCCAAGTTTGGGGAACCACTATATTTCCTTGTGTCCTCTGGCTCTGCTTGTTTACTTTTTGTTTCTGGCCTTGATTTGTTTGTTCTTAGTTTTTGCATAGCTTAGTTCTGTGATTGGATTTATATTTGCTTCCCTGCACACACTTATTACAACAATTGTTGTAAAAGTTTTTAAAAGTACTAAAACACCATATACTCTATTCACCCCCCTCTAGAGTATATCAGATCTAGTTGCACTTTCAATTGGTATCAGAGGGAGGTTGGTTAAACATACCATACCTGATTGGTTGTACAAGCTAACACCTGAACCCCAAGATCCTAAACTAGATCTGGTTTTCTTTTGTATTTTATTATTAGATTTTGTTTGCACAACTCATGGCCCAAAACAAAGATTATGCTAGCACCAGACCTCCAGTGTGCAATCTTTCCAAGTTTGCACTTTGGAAAGCAAGGATTAGACTTTACATGAATTTTATTGACGAAGATATTTTCAATTCTGTTTTGACAGTGTGTCCAAGACCCCCAGAGAGCACAAGCACAAATGTTGTTCCACCTCCATCAGGAACAGATGCTGACATCAAAAAATGGAAAGTAGCTGATGCCAAGGCTATGAACATCCTAGCCCAGACAATGTCAGATGACATATTCCAAAAGGTAGCTGAATGCAACTCAGCCAAGGAGATTTGGGACAAGCTCTCAGAAATTATCTCAGGCTCAGCTGATGAGAGAAAGGACAGAAGATCCCATCTCATCTCCCAATATGAGAACTTCAAGAAGGGAGAGACTGAGTCAGTGGGAGACATGTATAATAGATTGAGTCTAATTGTCAGTGAGCTAAGGACATTGGACAAAGAGATTTCTCTGACAGAACTTAATGACAAGATCCTAATATGCTTCCCCAGCACTTGGGATTCAAGAATCTGGCCAATTAAGGATGCCAGAAGTCTAAATGAGATCACCACTGAAGCCTTGTTGGGTAAGCTCAAATCTTATAAGCTACTCATCAAGAATAGAGAGGAAGAACAGAAGGCTGCTTCACCAGCCACAAGGAAAGAGAAAACCATAGCCTTTAAGGCAACTGAGGATCTGCCTGAAGATAAGAGCATAGGCAATGATGAAATTCTCAGCTTGTTGGCCAAAAGATTCTACAAGATGGCCAGAAAGGACTTCAGAAGAAGATCATACAAGGAGCAGGATAAGCCAAGGTATGACAAGTCCATTGGCAATAACAAAGACATTATTTGCTTTGGTTGCAGGAAACCAGGGCATATAGTTCGTGACTGTCCAGAGAACAAGAACAAGGACAGAAGGGACAGAAAAGAAAGAAGAAAGGAGAAGGACCCCAAAAGGAATGGAAGTGGCAAACCTTCTTCAAGCAAACATAAACATACAAGAAAAGGGTTTGTTGCTGAATCCTGGAGTGAGACAGAAGAGGAATCAGAAGCCTCATCCAGCTCCAGTGATGATGAGGATGATGCAGAAGAAAAGGAATTCTGCATGATGGCAATTAATGCCTCGCAGCACAATTCAGAGGACGAAGAGTCAGAGTCAGACTCAGAAACTCAACCTGAAGAAGATCAGGTAATTAGTTCTTTTGATTTTACTTCATAAGATTTTAAATCTGAATTTAAAGCACTGTGTTTAGACCTGCTAAAGTCTGAGAAAGAGATAATCTCTCTTAGAAATCAATTATCTGAACACAATGTTTTAAAGTCAGAAAACCTCAAACTCTCTCAGGAGTTGGAGAACTGTAGGGAACAGATAGCTACACTGAGAAGTGAGCTCTCTGAGGCCAAGAAGCTTGAAGAATCCCTTAATGGGAGAAGCATCAAGCTGATGGACATCACAAGCACAGTGAACTCTAGATTCAACAGTACACCGGGCTTGGGTGCTTCATCCAGCCAACCTATAGTCCTAACAACTCCCATCAAGTTTATTTCTAGCAAGGGAAAGGGAGTTGTAGAGGTTTCCAGGAAAAATTCTGATCTGCCCCAGAAAACTAAGTCCCAGCAAAAATCGTCGAACGGAGATCGACGATCGCCGAATGAAGATCGACGATCGCCGAACGCAGCTCGACGATCTCAGGAAACATCGTCGAACACAGGTCGACGATCTCAGCCAAAGTCGTCGAACGCAGCTCGACGATCTCATATACCTGACCTCAGCCATAGTCGACCGTCGAACGGAGCTCGACGATCTGACCCAAGATCATCGAACGCAGCTCCAAGATCGTCGAACAGAGGTCAGAACTCTGGAAACTTTTTCAAAGGCAAATCAAAATTGAATCCTAAGGGTTCTTCATCCCAAACATTCAACCCTTATACTGAATGGATTTTACCTCCAAGGAGATATCATCCTGAAGGATATAAGAGTCAGCCAGGGATGTCTTTCATTTCTGAATTTAGAGGTTATCAACCTAGGCCCAAGGTAAACTGGGTCAAAAACAAGTAAATTGTTTTATGTGCAGATGAAGACCTATCCAACATCTAACCAGCAATGGTACTTGGATAGTGGGTGCTCTAAGCACATGACAGGGAATAAGGACAACCTCACATCCTTCAGAGCCAAGCTTGGACCCAAAGTTATCTTTGGTGATTCCAACTTTGGACAGACTAAAGGATATGGTACAGTCCAGATTGGTTCAGTAACCTTCAAGAAGGTAGCCTATGTGGAAGGACTGAAGCACAACCTAATCAGCATCAGTCAGCTGTGTGATGAAGGCTACCAGGTGACCTTCAGCAAAGCCTTATGCAAAATTAAGTCAGAGGACAACACAACAGTGTTGACAGGTATAAGGAAAGGTAACATCTATTTAGTAGATTTTCTTTCAACTGATATAGATATTTGCCTGTTTAATTCAGTCTCTAGACCAAATGTTTTATGGCATAAGAGACTAGGACACCTAAACCTTAGAACTATTGCTAGGCTATCCAAGGACAACCTTGTTAGAGGACTACCTTCTGGCCCCTACAAGAAGGAAGGAATCTGCAAGGCCTGTCAATTAGACAAGCAAACTAAAAACAGTTTTAAGTCTTTTAATAAGAGTGATTCACCTAGGATATTGTATCTGTTACACATGGATCTATTTGGACCCATCATAGTACAAAGCCTAGGAGGGAAATCCTACACTTTAGTAGTTGTAGATGACTTCTCTAGATTCACTTGGGTGTTCTTTCTAAGGAAGAAGTCTGATAACTTTAAGTGTCTGACAGAGTTTCTCAAATGTATACAGATTGAGTTCAATACTCACATTGCCCTGATCAGAAGTGATCATGGGATAGAGTTTGATTCTCTTCTTATGCAAGAGTTCTGTCAGAGTGAAGGGATCAGGCATACTTTCTCAGCTCCTAGAACTCCTCAACAAAATGGGGTAGCTGAAAGAAAAATAGAACCCTTATTGAATCTGCCACTATATTGTTGTCAGATGCTCATCTACCTCTATCCTTTTGGGCAGAGGCAGTGAACACCTCCAACTATGTGCTGAACAGAAGTCTGATACATAAACTAAAGGGAAAGACTCCCTATGAATTACTCAAAGGGAAGAAACCTAAAGTTGACTATTTTAGAATTTTTGGTTGCATTTGCTATATTCACAATAATGACAAGAAATACTTAGCAAAATTTCAAGCCAAAGCTGATGAAGGAGTGTTTCTGGGATACTCCATGATCAGCAAGGCCTATAGGGTCTATAATAAATCATCTTTGAAAATTGAGGAATCTGTTCATATTTCTTTTGATGAAACTAACATGTCTTTCAAGGAGAAGATCTCTTCTACCATAGAACCTTTGCAGGAACATTCTCTAGTTGAAGATATGAACAAGTTACAGGTTGCTCAAGAAGAAGAAAGCAGTGAAGATGAAAGCAATGCTCAACATATTGAACCAGCACTTGAAGAGCCAGTTGTTGTACCACAAGAGGAATCAACAACACAGGTTGGTGAATAATCAACACCCTCTGTTGATTTAGTAACATCAAGAGACCATCCAATTACCCAAATAATTGGAGAAATCTCAGCTGGTGTGCAAACCAGAAATCAGGTCAACCAAAACCTGTTGCACACCTGCTTCCTTTCTCAAATTGAACCTCAGTCCATTCAAGATGCAGAGCAAGATCCACACTGGATCATTGCAATGCAAGAGGAGTTGCATCAATTTGAGAGAAACAAAGTATGGGAACTAGTGCCAAAGCATAAGGTTCATTCCATTGTTGGAACAAAATGGGTATTCAGAAATAAACTGGATGATCAAGGAGTAATAATAAGGAACAAGGCAAGGCTAGTTGCCCAGGGATATTCTCAAGAAGAAGGAATTTACTACGACCAGACTTTTGCACCTGTTGTAAGATTGGAAGCCATCAGGATATTTCTAGCTTATGCAGCTCACAAAGGCTTCAAGGTTTATCAGATGGATGTCAAAAGTGCTTTCTTGAATGGAGACATCAAAGAGGAAGTTTATGTCAGACAACCTCCAGGTTTTATCTCTCCAACTTATCCTGATTATGTTTTTAGACTGAACAAAGCATTATATGGTCTCAAGCAAGCTCCTAGAGCATGGTATGAGACACTAGCATGCTTTCTCTTGGAAAATGGTTTTATAAGGGGTAGAGTAGACCAAACTCTTTTTATTAGAACCCATAAGTCCCATACCCTACTAGTACAAATTTATGTAGACGATATTATTTTTGGTTCTACTGACTCCAAATTGTGCAGAAGGTTTTTTAACCTGATGCATTCTAAATTTGAGATGAGTAGCATGGGTGAGCTATCCTTCTTCCTAGGATTGCAAGTCAAACAACATGCTGAAGGCATCTTTATTTCTCAAACCAAATATGTTAATGAACTGGTTAAGAAATTTGGTATGTCTGAGGCATCTTGTATGAAAACACCCATGCCTACCAATGATGTACTGGATGCTGATGAACATGGGAAACCTGTTGATCAGACAACATATAGAGCAATGATTGGCTCTTTACTGTATCTTACAGCTAGTAGACCAGATATAATGTTTGCTACATGTATATGTGCTAGGTTCCAAGTAAGCCCTAGAGAGTCACACCTAATATTAGTAAAGAGGATTCTCAGGTATGTTAAAAGTTGTCCAAATCTAAGTCTCTGGTATCCAAAAGATTCAGCATTTGATTTAACTGGATTCTCTGATGCTGATTATGCTGGATGCAGAATTGACAGGAAAAGAACCAGTGGAACTTGTCAGTTCCTTGGTGACAGACTTGTCTCTTGGTTTTGTAAGAAACAAACATCTGTGTCAACCTCAACTGCTGAAGCTGAATATATGGCTGCAGGCAGTTGTTGTTCACAAATATTGTGGATTCAAAACCAACTCCTAGACTATGGTTATAACTTAGAGAAGTCTAAAATCTTTTGTGACAATACAAGTGCTATTTCTATAGCTCAAAATCCAGTCCTCCATAGTAGGACAAAACACATAGAGATAAGGCATCACTTCTTAAGGGACAATGTTGAAAAGAATAAAATTGAATTACAATATATCCCAACTGATTTACAAAGGGGAGATATTTTCACCAAGCCTTTGGATGAAAAGAAAAACACCTTCTTCCTAAATCAGTTAGGAATGTTAGATGGAGGAAGTCTTAAATAATCTCCAAGATTTTGAAAGCTAAAAATTGACCAAGACTAGGCAAAAATTCTGATTTTTCTTAGTGTCTAGAATTTTTCTGATCTCTGAACTGCGCTCGACGATTTCCCCCAAGATCGTCGAACGGAGATCGATGATTTCCAGAATCGTCGAACTGAGTTCAGCGCCTCTCAGATAGTATGAACTATCTCTTCCGGTCAACGATCGTCGAACGACGTTCGACGATTATGTTTACTGAATGATCGTCGAACGGAGCTCGACGCTTTCCAAGATCGTCGAACGGAGATCGACGATGTTGGAGTCTCTTCAGATTCCTTTAGAAGCCTCGATCGTCGAACTGAGTTCAACGATCTTTCCAATTCTGCGTCGAACCCTAATATAAAACTCATTTTTTCGCCGTCGTTCTCTCTTGCGCTTTCGATTTCTCTGCAAGGATTTTCTTTCCCTCCAAACAGTTCTACGCTTGGTCATTTTGTTTGTTGAATTTTTGCAGGTACAATGGCTGTGTCAGTTGCAGTTCTAGCCGCAATGAAGTTCGATGCTGGATTCAACATTGATCTGGAATCTTTCAACACTACTGATCAAATATTCCAAGACATTCTAAGTTTATTCAAGGATCAGAACTTGTCTCCCCTCATGACCACCAGGATAAAGCTGCCCTCAGATGAAATCAAGGAATGGGTTTACACTGCTCATAATCTGGACAACTCTACAATAGTTGGGTCCATTGCTGGAACTCAGGTACCTCTGACCCCCACCATTTTAACAGAGGTCTTTGGACTAAGGAATGGAGATGATTCTGCTGAATTATCTGGAGAGGAGTTTTCTGACATACTTGTCAGGATGGGTCATCCAGAGGGAAACCCTAGCAAGTTATTCAAAAGGAACTTGTCTGTTGAGTACAGGTTCCTAGCAGATGTTGTAGGAAAAGTGCTGCTGGCAAAGCACTCAGCTCATGATACTATATCCAGATACCAGCTCTGTCTCATGGGAGCTCTGGTGGATAAGAAAAGTTTGAACTGGGGAGAGGTCTTCTTTGACCTAATAAAGAAGAAAATCAACAAAAGCTTTGTTAATTTTGGAAGGATTATTGGAGTCTTCCTGCAGAACAAGTGCCCTGCCTTGCTGGTCTCCTCTGGAGTGCACATCAATGCCTCCAAGAGACTCACCTGTGCCCTCTTTGGCAAGTGGGACAGGCAAATAAGTAAGCCCAGCAGGCCCTCCTCTAGTGCTCCTTCAGGCACCAGGACTCACAGAGTCACTCCCCCACAGGTCTCTGCTCCTGCAGAAGACCTGGCTGCTGCTGTTACTGCCTCTTCTCCTCCTCCAATTCCAACCCTACCTCTTCCATCCACCATTCCAGCTTCATCCCCCATTACCATATCCAGCCCATCTCCAACCTCAACTCCATCTCCAGACCCAATTCTACCTCCACCTGCAGACCACTTCCACCCATTGTTCTCTTACCCCCCACCAGATATCACATCATCACCATCCATACCATCTTTCACCCTTCTGGATGACTCCTACATGGATGATTCCCCCTCATCTCCTCCTGAGTTACCCTCCTCCTCCACATCTTTTCAAGATCTCCTCCTCCACATCATTGACCACCCAACATTCACTCCATCCATATCCATCCCCTTGTCCTCCATATCCACCATCCCCACCCCTCAGCCATCCATCCCTCCACTCTCCAGCCCTCCACTTCCAGCCTCCTCAGCTATCCCTATTCCATCTACCTCTGCTCCTGTTGTTGAGCATGTAGACCTCTCAGCCCTGGATGACAAGTTGTATGAGCTAATTGCCCCCAGGCTCTCTCTGCTCTTATAGACCTCTTTGGCTCCTCTACAACTGTCAGTGGCAGCTCTCTCTGCCAGGCTTTCCTCCCTCCTTCCTCAGGCAGCACCTCCAGCAGTGTGCCTTGATACAGATGTATCTGCATCTAGGCAGGGGGAGATGCCATATGAAGCAAGCCTTCATGCTGTTGCTGCTGCTGCTTCTGCTCCTGCTGCTGATGATACTACTGCTGCTGCTGAGATTTCTGTGTCTGCTGCCTCTTCTGCTACTGTTGCTGTGCCTCCAGAATGTCAGGCTCCTACTGCAGTTCTGGCAATAGACCTACAGTCTTTGCTTTCTGCCTTTGATCCTGCCTTCTTCAGCCATCTCCCAGAGGTTAATGCTGTCCAGCCCTCAGAAGACCTATCTAAGGCACTGGTGCCTTTCTCTGGCTGTGACCTGATGACTAGTTTTAGTCATCCTTTTTGGGGGTAATTTAGTTTTCAAAATGCCTAATTTTATTTATATTTTATGTTTGTTATTTCATGTTTGAATGTTTCTTTACAATATTTTAATTCCTAGTGTTATTAGAGTTTTGATATAAAATTCTATATAGTCTTACTATATGTGTTATGTTATTATATATTATGTTATGTTATGAAACGTTTTAATTTTAAGGTTGTAATATTTTTATTATTATTGTGTTTAAAATCTTGTTTTAACTTTAACTTTGTTATGTTATGTTTTAAAATCTATATAGTGTTATGTTATGTTATGTTTGTTTTAACTTTGTTATGACTAATCCATGTCTTGTTTTGTTTTATTTATAGGTTCAAAGCCCACATGGTGCAGCCCACAATTTGCATGGCCGGCTTCTTCCCAACTTCAAGGTGCAGCCCACATTGATAAAGCCTACATGATGCAGCCCCTTCATTGGAGCAGCCCGAATTTTGAAGATTGGTGCAGCCCATGAAGCCCCTAGCCCCTACCCGAGCCCCCTATGCAGCCCATGCAGCCCTCAAGCTCAAACCCGAGCCCATGCAGCCCTCAAGCTCAAACCCGAGCCCCCTATGCAGCCCATTTAAGCCCACATGGCCGGCCACCCCCCTCTCTTTCCTTTATTCTCTTGCCACCTTTCAATCCATGCATGCATCATAATATTTTCTCTCCCTTTCATTTATTGCATACATGCTTTCATTCAAAAGTTCATGCATGGCCGGCCACCCATGATTATATCCCTCTCTCCTCCATTTAATACATGCATGAACTTTCATCCTACATGGCCAAACCCTCCCCTCTCTCTCCCCTTTATTTTCTCTTCCATTTATTCCTCATGCATCCCCCACTCATCCTCTCTTTCTTATTAATTCCTATCCATGCACCTTGCCACCAATACATTGAACCCACCTCCTCTTTCTTCCCCCTAATTAAATGCCATGCATGCACTCCTCCATATACATGGCCGGCCACCCCCCTTAGCCTCCTCCTCTTCATTTCTTTCTAGATCCTTCTCCCTCTCCTATAAAAGCCACCCCTTCCCTCAAGCCAAAGGAAGAAAAAAATTTTGAGAAGTAAAGTTTCAAGTTGAATGTGAGTTGGAGATTGGAGAGTGGAGAGTATTTGTGAGTTGATTTTAGTTTTATTATTGTATTAGTCTTCTTTTCAATTAGTGCAAATTTTCTTTATAGCATAGTCTTGTCTTTTTAATATTTTGTGTACTCTTTTTGTTTGCAAGTAATGAAATTCACTTCTCTTTATTTTGTTGTTTTCTTTTGCAATATGCATAGCTAATTCCCTCATAGCATTTGATCATGAGGATCCATGATTTGAAATGAGAATTATTTTTATTTCATAGTTTTATTTTTGCATAATTCTACTCGGTCCTTCTTTGAATAATTATTGTGTCGACTCCGTATTTCCGGTATACGGTAGTAGGCTTATGATCTCATATTCGAATAGCCGAGAGGCTCGTGGATGTGAAAGATCACTCAAAGAAGGAAGGAGTTGAATGCAACCCTAGAGATAGGACGACGTAAATCCTCCGGATTGGAGTCAAATCCAATAGTGCGGATCACCTTGATAATGCAACTTTAGGCTTCTTTGGTTTGTAAAGAGATTTCGATCAAAGAGTCTATAAGTTAGGAGACCTAATGCTCTAGCGAGATTTTGTCTTATTTTCGGATCCGTCACGGCCGAGTTGGATTTGCAAATTTAAAACTATGCCCTTTTATTTTCTCGTTTCATTTCATGGTGAATCAATGATCGAATGCTAGCCTTTTTTTACATAAGTTTTCGTCTCGCAATTTATCGTTCATTTTACTTCTTAAAAAATTCTCAAAATCCCAATAGTCTTCCGGTAGGATAATAGTTAGAGCGTGAGTAGAAGTACTTGACAACCCCGTGTTTAAATACGACCTTGGTACTACAATTCGACAGGTACGCTTGCCTGTTCGGGTTTTGGCCCACCAAGTTTTTGGCGCCGTTGCCGGGGAGCTTTCTTCGTCAATATTTTGAAAACGCTTGCGCTATTACTTCTCCAAAAATTAAAAAAAAAATTATAATTTATATATTTAAATTTTTTATAATCAACCCACCTCATTTTAATTTCTACCCTACCTAAAATCTCTCGAAAAGGGTAAGGGGCTTTAAGCGCCACCATTTTACCTAGTACCGGGTGAACCCTTCACCGGGTAGTCCTCGGGAAGTTCGAGAGCCAAGCCGTCTAAAAAAAAATCTTTTTTTTTGAAAAAACAAAACAAAAAAAAAAATTTCCTTTCTTTTCCTCTTTTTCTTTCTTTTCCAAGCTTTCATTCTCATCTTCCCTCGTTTTCTTTGCTAGTGCATGACCCGAGCGAATCCATCGCTACTTGTTGATTTGGACCCGGAAATCGAACGCTCCATTCGGAGACAATTACGATTCGGGGCTTCCACTTCTCAAACAGCGGTTGAGGATTCCTTCGGGGATTGTAATTATTCTGAAATGGGAGATCCCAACCCAGGAATGGCTCAGCAAAGGACTATGTCCGATTATGCTCGACCCAACCTGGAGGGGACTGAAACAAGTATTGTTCGACCTGCAATTGCGAACAATAACTTCGAGCTTAAGCCTAGCATCATACAAATGGTGCAGCAATATGTACAGTTCGACGGATTACTAGATGAAGATCCGAACTTGCATATTGCTAATTTTCTTGAAATCTGTGACACCTTTAAAATTAATGGTGTCTCAGATGATGCTATAAGGCTAAGACTCTTCCCCTTCTCCTTAAGAACTAAGGCCAAACAGTGGTTGAGTTCTCTTCCAAGAGGCTCAATCACTACTTGGAACATTTTAACTGAAAAATTTCTTGCTAGATATTTCCCTCCCGCCAAAACTGCTAAGTTAAGAAATGATATCACCTCTTACTCTCAAATTGCTTCTGAGACCCTCTATGACACTTGGGAGAGGTTCAAAGAACTTTTGAGAAGATGCCCTCATCATGCTCTGCCTGTATGGTTACAGGTTCAGACATTTTACAATGGGCTAAATCAAGAAACAAAGCAAATGATAGATGCCGCTTCCGCTGGTTCTTTAGACCGCAAAACTCCGGAAGCCGCTCTTGAGCTTATCGAGGACATGGCGATGAACACTTATCAGTGGAATTCGTCCAGGTCTCGCCCATCTAAACCTGCAGGTATCTATGAAGTGGATTCGGTTTCGCAACTGGCGCTACAAGTGGAAATGTTAAACAAGAAGATTTCGGAGATGACTGCTTCCTCCGCCGCTAAGGTATATGAAAATGTGAATGCTGCTGCTGCCGAGCAGGTGGATTATCTGGGGAACATACCCAGGCCTGCTCAAAATAATTCTGCAAACAATTTTTCTGCTTTTCCGAATTTTTCTTCTCCGCCTGGTTTTTCTTCTTCTTCTAATTCTTATCACCCCGGATGGCGTAACCATCCAAATTTCTCGTGGAGTAATAACGTTAACGCCATACGCCCACCGCACGATTTTACACCACCACCACCTCCGCAACAAAATTTTCAAAAACCTTCCCCTTTGGAAGAGATCCTCGCTAAATATATAAGCTCGAACGATGCCACTATTAGAAATTTAACAGGATCAATGAAAAACTTAGAAAATCAAGTCGGACAACTCGCTAAGGCCTTTTCCGAGAGACCACCTGGAACTCTTCCCTCGAACACTGAGCCTAACCCAAGGGAACACGCAAATGCAATTTCCCTTCGCAGTGGTAAAGTTGTTAACGAGCCCACCACAAGGGAAGAGCCAAAGGTGATTGTCCCTCCTGTTGTGGAAGCAATTACCCCTACGGAAAATGATAAAACAAATTTTGAAAATGAAAAATCTACTTTAGATAAAGAAAAAGATGTTTCTATTTTTTCTAATGATGACGTTCAAAATGATGCTCCGCTTATCATAAAGGAATTTCCGCCACCCCCTTATCCGGCCCGACTTAGGAAAGAAAAACTAGATGATCAATACCAACGCTTTCTTGAAATGTTCAAACAAATTCATATTAATTTACCATTTCATGAAGCGATTAGTCAAATGCCTAAGTACGCCAAATATCTCAAAGATTTATTAACGAACAAAACGAAATTAGAAAATTTATCGCATGTAACGTTAAATGAAGAATGCTCGGCGGTCGTTAAAAACTCTAATCTTCCTAAAAAGATAAACGATCCGGGTAGTTTTTCCATTCCGTGCATTTTTGGTGATCTGTTCGTTAAACATGCGTTAGCGGATCTAGGGGCGAGCATAAATTTGATGCCCTTTTCTTTATTCAAAAAGCTAGGATTAGGCACTCTTAGCCCTACAAGAATGAGTATCCAGTTAGCCGATAGGTCTATCAAGTATCCACTAGGTATCGTTGAGGACGTGCTAGTAAAGGTCGACAAATTCATCTTCCCGGTGGATTTTGTCATTCTTGATATTGAAGAGGACGTCGAGGTTCCTCTTATCCTTGGACGACCATTTCTAGCCACCTCTCGAGCGGTTATAGACGTTAGTAACGGAAAGTTGTTTTTGCGTGTGGGAGATGATGAGGTCACATTTTCAATTAATCAATCAATGAAAAATTCCTTACAAAATGATGACTCATGCTTCTTTATTGATGTTTTAAATGAAGATTCTTCCCTTTCCCTTTCCAACATCTCTTCAAATGAATTTTCCACTTCTTTTTCTGAAATTTCTTCACATGATTTTGAAAACACGGTTATGTCCGCAAAAAAAAATTTTGAAAATGATTCTGTCTTTGGTAGAAGCAAGTATGAACGTCTTATTTTTGAAAAAGAAAAGAATTTGAAAAACTCTTATAATGAGCCACCCCATCTTGATTTAAAACCACTCCCTGATCATCTAAAATATGCCTTTCTTGAAAAAGATTCTAAGTTGCCCGTTATAATCTCGGCCTATTTATCTCAATCCGAAAACGATCAGTTGATCGAAGTACTACAAAAGCATCGCCGAGCTATAGCGTGGCAAATTTGTGATATTCCTGGCATAAGCCCCTCCTTCTGCACACACAAAATATTTTTTGACAATAATCCTAAGGGTGTAGTTCAATCACAACGTCGTCTTAATCCAAATATGAAAGAGGTTGTGAAGGAAGAGGTGCTTAAGTTATTAGATGCGGGGATAATTTATCCTATTTCCGATAGTCAGTGGGTGAGTCCGGTACAGGTTGTTCCTAAGAAGGGAGGGATTACGGTAGTACCAAATGAAAATAACGACTTAATTCCAACTAGGACGATAACGGGATGGAGGATGTGCATCGATTACCGTAAGCTAAACGATGCCACTCGAAAAGATCACTTCCCACTCCCCTTTATCGATCAAATTCTAGAACGGTTGTCCGGGCACAATTTTTATTGCTTCCTCGACGGTCTCTCGGGATACTTTCAAATCCCTATCGCACCCGAGGACCAAGAGAAGACGACATTCACCTGCCCCTTCGGAACTTTTGCTTATCGTAGAATGCCCTTCGGACTATGCAACGCACCCGCCACCTTTCAGCGGTGTATGCTTGCCATTTTTGATAAATATGTAGAGAATATTATGGAAATCTTTATGGACGATTTTTCTGTTTTTGGCGACTCCTTTAATTTATGTTTAAAAAATTTGGAAAAAGTTTTACAACGCTGCGAAGAAACGAATCTAGTTTTAAATTGGGAGAAGTGCCACTTTATGGTACGCGAAGGTTTAGTCCTTGGCCACAACATTTCCGCTAGGGGAATTGAAGTGGACAAGGCAAAAATTGAAGTAATTGAAAAGTTACCGCCGCCTACAAATATTAAAGCGATTAGAAGTTTTTTAGGGCATGCGGGTTTTTATCGACGATTCATTAAAAACTTTTCAAAAATTACTAAGCCTCTCACCCACCTTCTCGAAAAAGACACTCCTTTCGTTTTTGATGAATCCTGTCTCGCGGCATTTGAATTAATTAAATCTAAACTTATAAATGCTCCTATTTTGATCGCCCCAGTGTGGGATTTACCTTTCGAAATCATGTGTGATGCGAGTAATCATGCGGTAGGTGCGGTTTTAGGTCAACGAATCGCTAAGAACTTTCATCCGATTTTCTACGCTAGTAAAACTCTCACTTCTGCGCAAGAAAACTACACCACAACGGAGAAAGAGCTCTTAGCGGTTATTTTTGCTTTTGATAAATTCCGACCGTATGTTACTCTTTCTAAGGTTATTGTTTTCACGGATCATTCCGCTCTGAAGTACCTCCTTTCTAAACCGGATGCCAAGCCGCGTCTTATCCGTTGGATCCTCTTACTTCAAGAATTCGACTTGGAGATTCGGGATAAGAAAGGAGCGGAAAACTTAGCAGCTGATCATCTCTCTCGTCTTGAAAATCCCAATCTAGATCTTTTAAATGAAACTTTTATTAATGATTCTTTTCCGGATGAGCGTCTTTTTACTATTTCTTCATCTCCTACCCCCTGGTTTGCCGATCTGGCCAATTATCTTGTGGCCCGGGTCCTCCCAAAAGAATACTCCACTCACCAAAAGAAGAAATTCTTTTCGGAGTTGAAGTATTATTTTTGGGAAGACCCATTTCTATTTCGCATTTGTGCGGACCAGGTGGTTAGGAGATGTGTTTCACGGGAAGAGGGTCACCAAATTTTAAAACATGTTCATGAAGGTCCGACTGGCGGGCACTATCAAGCTAACCGCACCGCACACAAAGTGCTTAGTGCTGGCTTCTATTGGCCAAGCATATTTAAAGATGCACAAATCTTTGTGGGCGGGTGCGATCGATGCCAGCGGACTGGAAATCTCTCAAATAAAAATGAAATGGAACAAAACTACTTTCTCGAATGTGAAGTTTTTGATCTATGGGGCATAGACTTTGTCGGCCCATTTCCCTCCAGCTTAGGAAATAAATATATTCTAGTCGCAGTCGATTATGTTTCTAGGTGGGCAGAGGCCCAAGCTCTACCAAATAATGATGCTCGCGTTGTTGTCAATTTTTTTAAAAAATTATTTTCTCGCTTTGGCTTTCCTCGAGCGATCGTTAGTGATAGGGGAAGTCATTTTTGCAATGCTCAACTCACTAAGGCTTTAGCCAAATATGGCGTTACGCATAAATTATCCACCGCTTATCACCCCCAAACTAACGGTCAGGTCGAGGTAGTCAATCGCGAACTTAAATGAATTTTGGAAAAAAACGTTTCTACTTCTCGTAAGGATTGGTCTTTAAAATTGGACGATGCTCTGTGAGCCTATCGGACAGCGTACAAGACCGCCATCGGTTGTACTCCTTTCCAATTAGTCTATGGAAAATTGTGTCATCTTCCGGTAGAAGTAGAACACCGTGCGTACTGGGCGTTAAAGTTTTTTAATTTCGATCCGCACTCGGTCGGCGAGCATAGAAAAAACCAACTAAATGAGCTTGACGAGTGGCGAGCGTACGCATATGAAAATAATAAACTTTATAAAGAACGCACGAAATTGTATCACGATAAGAACCTCCGCCACCCTAAAACTTTTAAACCAGGCGATCAAGTTCTTCTTTTTAATTCGCGTTTACGACTCTTCCCGGGAAAGCTTAAATCTAGATGGTCTGGACCGTTCACGGTCAAGGATGTTTTTCCTTACGGCACTGTGCTACTTTCACACCCCGATAAGGGGGACTTTAAAGTTAATGGTCATAGACTTAAACTCTATTTCTCTAATGATTCTGTGACTCCTGCCAAGGAGAATCTTCTTTTTGATTCTTAGTTCTCTTATTTTCTAATGGACATTTTCGTTTTGGACTTACTATTATTATTCTGAAACTCTTTTATTCGGACTTTAAATGATTGTAATAAAAACCATTATCGGGCATCTGCCCATGGACTCTATCTATTTTTTGCTTTTATTTTGCTCTTCCTACCGGAGGCCAATCAAGTCCATGTTCGTGGTCGCCGCTCCGCCGTTGCTTATACCAGACGGATCAAGTCATACCTGCTGACGATCAAGTACTCTAAAAAGCAAGCATGGGGGAGCGACATCCGCCTTCATCTCACGAACCCGGGGAAGTCCTGTTCTTAATTATTTACTTTTCCTGTATTTTTCTTTTTCTCTTATTCTCAATCCCCTTCTCTTTTTCTTTATGTTTTCTTCATTGAGGGCAATGAAGGATTTAAGCATGGGGGGGTCTAGTAGTCTTTTGGTCTTTTCTTTTTTTGTTCTTCTTCTTTCATAAGAAAAATATTATGTTTTATATTAGTATAGTATAGTATGTTATGTCATCAAAATATTATGTTTTATATTAGTAGAGTATAGTATGATATGTCATCAAAATCCAAAAAAATTATAAAATATAAAACCCAAAAAAATTAGAAAAACAAAAATCAAAAAAAAATTGTGCTAAAATCTATTTGAAAAACAAAACCTAAAATTATTTTTATCTTTATTTTTATGTTTCTTCTAGTGATGTGTAGGCCCGTGCGGTTTCTTAGTTCTATTTAGATTTCTTTGAATTGGTTTTCTAAATTTATCAGTTTAACATAGCTTAGTTTACTAGTTTCTTTTTCTTAAATATAGGCATCCGATTTTTACGTTATAAGTAGCAATTTGTAGTTATGTCTTTTTATTCGGTCAGTTGCTTACGAATGGTTGCTAGGTATCATTAGCTCTTTTTCATTTGCGAGGTAGTCTTTCTTGTGTCTAGAACTTGTACCAAACTACTCTCGAAGCATTTGCGCCGTTTTTACGTTCTTTAGAAATGATTTAGGCCACCATTTGAATAGTTTGAGCTTTTCATGCCCACCAAAAACAAAACCCTTGCAAAACAATTTTGGGCCTTTTTCCTTATTTTCTTTGTTTTTAGCTCCACCTTTCATTTCATTATGTTCACCAAAGCCAAATATCTTTCCTATTTTTGCACTATAAATTTGAGCTTAAAAATTATTTTTATGGGAAGGGTATTCTTTTCGAAATGAATAGGAAATTCTCAAGCTCATTTTTGGAGTTTTCTTATCAAATGCTATTCAAAAGAAAAAAATTGAGAAGAAAAAAAAATATCATTACAAAATCAAAAAAAATGAATGCAAAAAGTTTATGTTTGGCCAAGTTTATAAAAGAAAAAAATTTTCATGGCCTTGTTGTTGTAGTTTCATATTGGAGAAATGACATACTCATTATTTCTCATTTTTTTATTACTTTGTTTATTTTTGAGCTCACCTTGGTTTAGTGCCCAAAACCTTCATGTTTATCTTTGATTCCACCTCCTAATCATTTACCTAAGCCAAGTTTTAATGCCTAGTAGAAGTCCTAATGATCTTAGAACTTAATTTCGCGTAGTGGAGAAAGTGTGAACGTACAAGCCTATGGCCACCATCATTGATGGATTTCTTTGGAGGTTATCTTGGAGTGTCTTAGGGTTAATGTTTATCTAGCAACCGAGTAGTTTGTTAATGCGCCGTTTATTTAGAACCTCTACTTTTTGTTGTCCTTATTTTCATTTATTTTGGATGCCTTGTTTTTAAGATTTAGAAATGTGTAGACTTTTCTTATGTTCTAATGATATCTTTAGGTCTCCACTTTCAAGTTTTCTACTGTGCACTTCTCACCCCACTAGTTGTTAACATAGGAATTAGGATAGTTTAATTTTTCATGTTTTGTTTTTCTTAATTATGAAACCTAAATTAGCTTTGTTTATTTTCTATTTCCTACCCTAGTTTTTATTTCTATTTGCTTGAGGGCAAGCAAATGTCTAAGCATGGGGGAATTTGATGACTAGTTTTAGTCATCCTTTTTGGGGGTAATTTAGTTTTCAAAATGCCTAATTTTATTTATATTTTATGTTTGTTATTTCTTGTTTGAATGTTTCTTTACAATATTTTAATTCCTAGTGTTATTAGAGTTTTGATATAAAATTCTATATAGTCTTACTATATGTGTTATGTTATTATATATTATGTTATGTTATGATACGTTTTAATTTTAAGGTTGTAATATTTTTATTATTATTGTGTTTAAAATCTTGTTTTAACTTTAACTTTGTTATGTTATGTTTTAAAATCTATATAGTGTTATGTTATGTTATGTTTGTTTTAACTTTGTTATGACTAATCCATGTCTTGTTTTGTTTTATTTATAGGTTCAAAGCCCACATGGTGCAGCCCACAATTTGCATGGCCGGCTTCTTCCCAACTTCAAGGTGCAGCCCACATTGATAAAGCCTACATGATGCAGCCCCTTCATTGGAGCAGCCCGAATTTTGAAGATTGGTGCAGCCCATGAAGCCCCTAGCCCCTACCCGAGCCCCCTATGCAGCCCATGCAGCCCTCAAGCTCAAACCCGAGCCCATGCAGCCCTCAAGCTCAAACCCGAGCCCCCTATGCAGCCCATTTAAGCCCACATGGCCGGCCACCCCCCTCTCTTTCCTTTATTCTCTTGCCACCTTTCAATCCATGCATGCATCATAATATTTTCTCTCCCTTTCATTTATTGCATACATGCTTTCATTCAAAAGTTCATGCATGGCCGGCCACCCATGATTATATCCCTCTCTCCTCCATTTAATACATGCATGAACTTTCATCCTACATGGCCAAACCCTCCCCTCTCTCTCCCCTTTATTTTCTCTTCCATTTATTCCTCATGCATCCCCCACTCATCCTCTCTTTCTTATTAATTCCTATCCATGCACCTTGCCACCAATACATTGAACCCACCTCCTCTTTCTTCCCCCTAATTAAATGTCATGCATGCACTCCTCCATATACATGGCCGGCCACCCCCCTTAGCCTCCTCCTCTTCATTTCTTTCTAGATCCTTCTCCCTCTCCTATAAAAGCCACCCCTTCCCTCAAGCCAAAGGAAGAAAAAAATTTTGAGAAGTAAAGTTTCAAGTTGAATGTGAGTTGGAGATTGGAGAGTGGAGAGTATTTGTGAGTTGATTTTAGTTTTATTATTGTATTAGTCTTCTTTTCAATTAGTGCAAATTTTCTTTATAGCATAGTCTTGTCTTTTTAATATTTTGTGTACTCTTTTTGTTTGCAAGTAATGAAATTCTCTTCTCTTTATTTTGTTGTTTTCTTTTGCAATATGCATAGCTAATTCCCTCATAGCATTTGATCATGAGGATCCATGATTTGAAATGAGAATTATTTTTATTTCATAGTTTTATTTTTGCATAATTCTACTCGGTCCTTCTTTGAATAATTATTGTGTCGACTCCGTATTTCCGGTATACGGTAGTAGGCTTATGATCTCATATTCGAATAGCCGAGAGGCTCGTGGATGTGAAAGATCACTCAAAGAAGGAAGGAGTTGAATGCAACCCTAGAGATAGGACGACGTAAATCCTCCGGATTGGAGTCAAATCCAATAGTGCGGATCACCTCGATAATGCAACTTTAGGCTTCTTTGGTTTGTAAAGAGATTTCGATCAAAGAGTCTATAAGTTAGGAGACCTAATGCTCTAGCGAGATTTTGTCTTATTTTCGGATCCGTCACGGCCGAGTTGGATTTGCAAATTTAAAACTATGCCCTTTTATTTTCTCGTTTCATTTCATGGTGAATCAATGATCGAATGCTAGCCTTTTTTTATATAAGTTTTCGTCTCGCAATTTATCGTTCATTTTACTTCTTAAAAAATTCTCAAAATCCCAATAGTCTTCCGGTAGGATAATAGTTAGAGCGTGAGTAGAAGTACTTGACAACCCCGTGTTTAAATACGACCTTGGTACTACAATTCGACAGGTACGCTTGCCTGTTCGGGTTTTGGCCCACCATGACCCCAGCATCATCTCTTCTTTTGTACACTCAGTGATTGCTGCTACTGCTACTGTTGAAGAAAGGACTGCCTTTGCTTCTGAAACTGTTGATGCTGCTGCTGAAGATGTTCTCACTGCTGCTGAAATCCCAACTGTTTCTGATGAGCAAACATCCAAGGATTTTCTGATGTCAGAGGCCACTGTTTTTGAGCCTGCTGCAGTTTTTGATGTTACTGAAATTTCTGCTGATAGTGAGACTATTATAGTTACTTCTGCTGTCACTACTCCAGTATCTGTTGCATCTGCTGTACTTGTTCCTATTGCACCCTCTCCATCTGCTGCTCCATCTGCTGCTGTCACCTCTGCTGCTGCTGTTGTTGTTTCTGCTTCTCCTCCTGTATCTGCTGCTGTATCTGCTCCTGTCTCTGCTGCTGTCCCTGCTGCTGCTGGTTCAGCTTCTGCCTCTTCTGCCTTTGTTCAATTAAAGAAAGATCTTATGAAGAAGATAGATGCTATATATGATGACCAGAGTTCTGAGTCTGATGAATTCAAAACAGACTCTGATGATTCAGCTGCTACTATTGCAAGTAAAAGGAAAGCTAGGAGCAAGGCAATGAAAAGGGTTCCTCCTGCAAAAGTCAAGGATAATAATGATATTCCTTATTATATTCTGCATAACTGCCAAATTACTGAACATTGGATGCAGTATTCCAAAAACCAGTTGAAAGTCATGAAGAAGAAGAGAAAGTATGAAAAGGGCTCCTCCCAGTTCCAGCACCCTCATCCTCCTCCACCACCTCCTCCTGATGCAGGTGCAGGTGGCAGCTCTGCTAGTCAAGCCTCAGCTAGAAGCCAGGCTCCCTATCAACCCCATGCCAGATCATATCAAAGGGAAAGCTAATCTAGGGGTTCTTATTCTAGGAGAGGAGGATACAGGGGTAATCAAAGAGATTTTCAGGTTTATTCTAAAGGGCATTCCAGGCAGCACCCATACTCCAGGGGAGGACATGTTTCAGCTGATACTACTTCTGGTCCCTTCCCCTACAAGCTCAAAGAGACAGTGTCTGCCAGGCCTCCTCAAGACAATTCTTCCAACAGGTATGAGCCACCTGTACCATTTGAGGACCCTGAAAAGAATCCATCTGCTTGGACTGCTAGGATGAAGGAAATGGCTGCATTAGATCAGATAAAGAAGGCCAAAGAACAAGGGCTAGACACTCCAATATTTCTACAATGTCAGAGCAGAGACAGAAGGAACTAGAGAGATATGCTTCCAGCAAATTCTTTGATGCAGACAGATATATGGAATTGCATACTGCTGCTGTGGTTCCCAGGCCTGTAAAGCAAACTTACTTGGGTGCAGCATATGACACCAGGTCCAACAAGAAAGCCCAAAACCCTAACAGAGAAATCAAGATGGTTAAAGGCAAAGAGAAGAAGTGACTTTGTAAGGTGACAATCTTTGGATTTTCTGACTGCTATCTGGATGCCATATACATGTATATATATATATCTCTGTGATGTTTCTGCAATGTCTAGCTGTTGTTTTTATGCTTTTCTGATTGTATGTTGTTATTTGATTTTCCAAAGTCTGTAAATAGTAATCCTAACCCAAATAGGGGGAGATTGTTGGAACACCCTATTACTAATTTGGGTCAGGATCACTATGTCTCTAGGAACCTTTGTTTGACCTCCTGTATAGCTTAATAGGTCAATTAGAATTGAGTCTAATGGTTAGAAGTCTAGGACTGGAAGCTGTCCTGAAGACCAAGTTTTTCAGACTCGAGACCAAGTCTGATCGTCGAGCTCAGCACGACGATTCGTCGAACTCAGATCGACGATCGTCGAGCTCAACTTCGACAGATCGTCGAGCTCCACTCGATGATCGCTGAGCTCAACTTCATAATATCGTTGAACTCCATTCGACGATCGGTGAGCTCAGTTCGACGATCTTGACTCTGCTTTGGATCTTTATCTCTGAGCTCAGTTCGACGATCTTTGAGCTCAGATCGACGATTATTTTGCTGCTTGAGTTTTCCAGTTCGCTGAGCTCAGCTCGACGATAGTAGAGCTCAGTTCGACGATTTCAGATATCTTCCAGAATTCAAATTCAAATCAGACAGGAGTTATTATGCAATTAATTCAGAGATTTGCTAGCCGTTTTCATTCATTTCTGGACCAAGTTTCAAGGGATCTTTCAAGGAATAATTCTGTGGACTTTCCTCCAGAAGAGTTTATGCAATTAAGGATGCAATCAATGCAGACCAACGGCTATCTTTGACAGAGAATGATATTCTATTCAGGAACAGAGAATAAAAGACAGAATGTTTTTTCAATATAGAGGATATACAGAGATTAACAAGAAGAGAACACACAATACAGAGTACAGAGACTTTTTCAAAATCTTCTGTCAAAAAGAATTCTGAAGAACACTCATCAAAGAGATCAAGTTTTCAAAATCTCTTCATCTTTCAAAGTGTTCAAGGCCAACATCATTTCAAGACTCCAGACACTCAACATTTCAGCCATTGCTGAAACCATCTATTGCTGGAGTTCTACCTTTGAAGGCCTATCACCCTCAAGCAAAGCTTTTCTTCCTGAAGATTTCAAGGATTCAGAGGGAGCTTTGACATCAATCCACATAGTCTTCTCAGTTGTTTGAGAAAGAGAAGACTGCCATCACTCTCTCACCCCCAGCTTGTAAAGGGTTTCTCAAACTCCCTTCAAAAGTTTGAATCTGGTTTTTGAGCACCTTGTCAAAAGCTCATTGGTGGCAAGACACCTGATCAAAAAATCTGCTTTGGTTTTTGAGCACCTTATCAAAAGCTCATTGGTGCCCAGGACACCTGATCAACTCATCCTGCAGTGGATTCCTACCTAGGGTGGTAGAAGGGTGGATGTACCCAAGTTTGTGGAACCATTATATTTCCTTGTGTCCTCTGGCTCTGCTTGTTTACTTTTTGTTTCTGGCCTTGATTTGTCTGTGCTTAGTTTTTGCATAGCTTAGTTCTGTGATTGGATTTATATTTGCTTCCCTGCTCACACTTATTACAACAATTGTTGTAAAAGTTTTTAAAAGTACTAAAACACCATATACTCTATTCACCCCCCTCTACAGTATATCAGATCTAGTTGCACTTTTACTATTGTTTAAATATTATTCAGCACGAATCTTGGTGCATGATGGACGACATATGGTCATCGTCTACCTCTAGCTGACAGCCAGGATCATCCTGACCTGGAGCCACTTCCCGGCCTAATTCTCGGCCATCCGGCCACCTCCCTGGCCGGCCACCGACACCACCACCTCCGTCGTGGTGGTGGCTATCGCAAGGCGGCGGCATAGCCGCCGAAGGGGCCTTTTCCTGCGAGCTCGACAAGAGGAAATTTCCCGAAAAACCATGAAATTAAAAGCTTGGATCGGTCTCAATTGAGCCTGATCTTCATTCTAATTGAAACCTAAGATCTACCCACAAAGTAAGGAGAGGAGGAGGACCTTTGTGGTGGTCTGGAGTCGCGCCGATCGTCAGGTCGTCATGGTGGTGGTGGCGCCGCTCGGGTTTCTGTAACTACACATTGCAAGGGCTCGAATTCTTCAGGTAAACGGTGGGGAGAACTCCTCTTTGGCCACTGATGGTGTTTAAAGCCTCAGTTAGGGAGGGGAGAGGCCAAGTCATCAATGGCCATTGAAAGCTTGGCTCGGCCATGGTGGTTCTCCTCCACTAGCCTCTGCCATGGTCGGGAAAACCCTTGGCCTCCTCTTAAATGACCAGGGTAGATGATTCCAGCAAGAGGAGAGGGTTCTTGGCCTTCCTAGCCATGAATGGCCCATCCCTTCATTTTCTCTCTCCTCCATTAAAGGGAGAAAATGAAGTTTCCTCTCTCCTAGTCATCAAGGCTGACTTGGTCAACCCCTTTAGGCTATTTGCAATCCACTAATTCATAAAATCACATAATTAAAAGTTGGTTACCCCAAATGAAAGAGGGCTTGAGCTTAGGTTAGCCCATTTGGGCTAAGTTGACCCAAATTGAACTAGGGTTGACCTTGGTCCTTTTGCCCCTTTTGTGTTGACCCCAATGGGTCCTTTGTGAACCCTTGGCCTCCCCTAGGGTCTAGGTAGGGCTAGGTAGGGTTGTCTTGGCACTTTGGGGGTCACTTGACCCTTAGGAAGGGTACTTTGACCAAGCTAGGGCTAGAGTTGACTTTCGTCAACATGACCATTTAGGTTGACCCCAAGGGGTCCTTGGTGACCCATTGGCTTCCCCTAAGGTCTAGGAAGGGATTTGTAGAGTTAACTTTGCACCCTGAAGGTCACTTGCCCCTTAGTTAGGGCACTTTGACCACTTTAGGGTTAGGGTTGACTTGGGTCAACTCAGACTCTAGAGTTGACCCCAATGGATCTTTGGTGACCCATTGACCCCACTTTAGATCTAGGAAAACCTTGGTAGGGTTGGTTGGGCTTATTAGGGGCACATTGCCCTTAGTTAGGGCACCCTGACCAATTTTGGCCTAGGATGGTCCTAGGTTAACTTGGCCACCCTGGGTTGACTCCAAGGGACCCTTAGGGCCTTTCAATAGATTGGTGAGGTTATGGTGGGGTCTTGGAGTCATGGTGAAGCCCCTTGATCATCCCAACCTAGTATTTAGAAATTTACTATTTGCAGACCATAGTGATCCCACCCACATTCCTAGGTCCACTTGTTCTTCTTGGGCTTCCTAGGGTTTGTCATGACCTAGTCATGACAAAACCACACCTAGGGGGTCTAGTTTTCTGAGGGATGTTATAGTGAATGCCCCCTCTTCTTTCATGGATGTGATGAATGAAGTATTCAAAAAAACATTCCGGACCACTTGTGGTCGTCCTTGTAGATGACATTTCAGTATACTCTAAGAGTGCAAACAAGCATGCTGAGCATTTGTGATTGATGTGGTCTACATTGAGAGTGCATGAGTTTTTTGGCCAAGATGAGAATGTGTGAGTTTTGGCTATCACAAGTTTCCTTCCTGCGTCACATTATAAGCAAGGGTAGATTTTTGGCGGACCCTGTGAAAATAGTTGTAGTGTTGGATAGGAAGAGAATTACAATGCCTATGGCAATAATGAGTTTCTTAGGGTTTGCAGGATATTATGAAAGTTTTGTGGAAGTATTCTGCGTGTTGTCTGCACCCCTAACTAAGCTTATGTAGAAGAATGCAGCTTTTGATTGGGGGCAAAGAGTGCGAAGGAGCCTTTCAGGAATTGAAGAAGAGATTGTGTACTACTCCCGTTTTGACTTTACCTGCCGAAGGACTAGATTATATTGTTTATATAGATGCGTCACACGTCGGGCTTGGGTGTGTCTTGATCCAAGAAAGAAAGGTGATCACGTATGATTTAAGGCAACTGAGGATTCATAAAAAGAATTATCCTATGCATGATTTAGAATTTGAGACAATGATCAATGTTTTAGTGTGTTAGAGACATTTTTTCTATGGCACGTTGTGCAATATTTTTACGGACCATAAGATCTTGAAGTATGTGTGTACAACCCCATATTCGCTGAGTCGGACCCAGAGACACCAATGGTCAGGATTAGGCTAGCTAGAGAAGCTCTCGCCCTAAAGAAGCTCTCGCCCATAAGTGGGGCGAGAACATTTGCGCTTGCACCAAGCTCTTGACTTGGAGGAGCTCTCGCCTGTAAGAAGGCGAGACCGCTTGCGCCGGGCTCTGGACAGGAAGGCTCTCGGCTCAGAGTTCTTGCCGAGTGGGGCCCAGGGCCCTGGGTAGAATGACCTAATTACCCTCGGGTAGAATTACCCCTGTACCCTCAGGATGAACAGCGGGATTTGGCTATTGGCAGATCAACTAATGGTATTTCAGTAATCTCAGGTCAGCAAAAGGCTATAAATAGACACATAAGGGCTCCTTGGAAGGCAAGCTTTCATTATTTTCCAATCTCCAGTGCTTTCTAAGGAGCTCCTAGCCCAGCTTTTGGCATTGGAGGGGAAGCTCTCAGAGATCTTCTGGGTGTGAGGTGGGACCTCCCTGCTGAGGCTTTGGGTCAGTCTTAGGTCCTTTGAATCTAGTCGAGGGGTGAGTCTTGAGAGAAGTAGGTGTTGGTTGCACCCCTGTTTTGAACTCCCATTGAGGTCATTTTTGGCTTCAATAGTTCTGGTGCGGTGAGCATGGAAGGCAGCCGATACAAGAAAGCCTTGAGTTTTGTCCCATGGCTGGAGGTGAAGGTGAAGGGTCTGGTTCTAGAGGCTCCCCCACCCGGGGAGAGGAAGCGACGAAGAAGATGCTGGATGACTTCAGGCGAGAAGTCCTGCAGACCATCAGCTTGGCCTTCTCGGCCCAAAGCGAGTGGGCCACACCTCAGGTTCCGATAGAGGAGGTCCCGCTCTTGGGCGAGAATGCCCCTGGACAGCGTCCGGGGAAGGAGGTCCCGGCAGAGGCTGGCGAGAGAGACGTGGCCACACGGGAGCTCTTCACAGGCCACCGCCCGGGAAAGGAGGCTTTGACCGATTTAGGCGAGAGGGAGGCGGCAGTGCGAGAACTCTTCCCTGGGCACGGTCTCGCGGATCGGGCCAGCCAGTCGAGGACGCGGGACGTGCCCTCTCGCCAGGTAGGAGGCGAGAGCCCTTTCGGCGAGCTCATCATCTCAGCTCCAGTATCGGAGGGGTTCCGGGAGCCTGACATGTCCTACTACTCAGGAAAGGATGACCCTGTACAGCATGTGCAGTCGTTTGAAGATGTCGTTTCGATAAGGCAGATGACGGATGCCTTCAAGTGTCAGCTATTTACTATCATGTTGAAGGAGAAGGCTCGGGACTAGTTCCACTAGTTGCCAGCAAGGTCGATCTACTGTTTTGAAGATCTGCGAGTACGAGCGGAGGCGGTGAGCTCCGTCCTAGTGAGGGAGGAAGGAAAGAAGCAACTGCCGATCTATTACGTCAGTCGGATCTTGAAGAAGGCGGAGCTCCGCTAACCCATCCTGGAAAAGTTGGCTTACGCTTTAGTCATCTCTGCAAGGAAACTCTGGCCATACTTTCAAGCACATTCGATTAGGGTGGTAACCTACCATCCTCTTCTCAAAATCTTTGAAGCGGTAGAGCACTCGGGAAGACTTACCAAGTGGTCCATTGAACTAAGCGAGTTCGACATCTCTTTTGTTCTGAGACTCTCCATCAAGGCGCAAGCAGTGGAAGACTTTCTGGCAGACTATGTTGTTAAAGTCGAGGAGGGAGAATAGTAGCCACAGGAAGCGTGGAAGATGATGGTTGGTGGGGCCTCGGGAAAGCATTCCCTCGGGGGAGGAGTAGTGCTGGTAAGCCCCCAGGGAGTCGCGATAGAGCAGGCGGTGGCTTACCACTTTCCGGTGACCAACAACCAAGCAGAGTATGAGTCTGTGATCGTCGGCCTTCACTTGGCAAAGGAGCATAAGATCCAGGATGTGGAGGCCTTCACCGACTCAATGGTGGTAGCGTCGCAAATCTGAGGGGATTTCGAGGCTCGGGAACCTACCCTTATAAAATACCTGTCCAAGGTAATGGCGATCATCGGTGGGTTTCGGTCATTCTCAATCCAGCATGTCCCCAGGGAGGAGAGCGCGGCCACCGATCGATTGGCAAAGTTTGGGCCTCGGGGAGGAGGGACCCTGACTGAACTTCTTTGGCCAGCCATTGAGGAAGGTGAATTGATGGAGGTAGGTCGGCGATCCTCATGGGTTGACCCATTGGTAACCTTCCTGACCACAG
Source organism: Platanthera guangdongensis (assembly GCA_039583875.1). NCBI lineage: Eukaryota > Viridiplantae > Streptophyta > Magnoliopsida > Asparagales > Orchidaceae > Platanthera > Platanthera guangdongensis. The sequence goes on along the minus strand of CM077147.1, from coordinate 79,356,164 downwards.
GCAGGCTGACAGAGGAGGTTAAGGATGCAAAGAGCTTCACGCGCAAGGCAGCTCATTACCTGATGATAGAAGGGGGTTTTCATCGCAAGATGTTGTCAGGGCTCCTGGAAAGATGCGTAACCGAATAAGAGATCCCAAAGATCTTGGGAGAGGTGCACTCGGGCGAGTGTGGCAGTCATTCTGGAGGTAGGATGTTGGAGGCAAGATTGGTCAGGAAGGGGTACTTCTGACCCACCCTGAGGAAGGATACCGTGGAGTTTGCAAGGATGTGTCAAAAGTTCCAGCTCTCCGCCCCCTTCAGCTCTTGGCAGCTCAAAGGCTACGAAGCATCACGGCACCGTGGTCGTTCGTCATCTGGGAGATGGATTTACTTGGGCCTTTTCCTCCGGCTAGTGGACAGAGGAGGTTCTTCTGAGTCATGGTCGATTATTTCTCAAAGTGGCTCGAGGTTAAGGCCTTGGCCAAGGTCACGTCGCAAGTCATAAGGAACTTCATCTAGGGGGAGATCATATGCAGACACGGGCTGCCCCAAGCGATAATGACAGATAACGGTCCCCAGTTTGCCAGTGAAGAGTTCATTAGCTTCTGCGCCCAATTGGGGATAGACCTCAGATTTGCCTCTGTCCACCACCCCCGGAGCAACGGCCAGGTGGAAGCGGCAAACAAAATTATTGTAAACCTACTAAAGAAAAAAGTGGAAAACTTGAGAGGAAATTGGGTGGAGCAGCTCCCCTCGGTCCTGTGGGCCTTGCGAACGACCCCGAACACGGCCACCGATGAGACCCCCTTCAAGATTTCTCACGGGTGTGAGGCGGTCCTACCAGTGGAGTTCGAGGTTCGGTCCCCGAGGGTCACAGCCGCGGGAGAAGGAGATGAGACTTGGAGGTTGCAGAATGAGGAGGGGTTACGCCTCTCGCTAGACATGGCGGAAGAGCTGCTGGACGTGGCATCCATCAGGCAAGAGGATATCAAGCGGCAGATGGCCAAGTATTTCGATAAGCATGTCAAGGTCAAGCAGTTTGCCGAAGGAGATCTGGTGCTGAGGAAGGTTGACGCGGCGGGAAGGTCGGCTCCCTTGGGCAAGCTCAACCCGAACTGGGAGGGAACTTACATAGTGAAGGAAGTCCTCGGAACAGGAGGTTACTACCTCCAGGACGTGGAGGGGAGGGCCTTAAGCCACTCCTAGAGCGGCTGTAAGACCCCCCCCCCTCCCCCTTACCAAGGAGGGCTACTGGGTCTTATGCCCAGAACTGCCGTCTTACGGTGGCACTAACACACGGGTTAGTCGACTTCGCAACACGCCGATTCTGCCGGCTAATACGATCATATAACCTGTAGGCCAACATGAGAAACAGAAGTACATCAGTATATCAAATCCACTAGTCCACAAGTCACAGAGTACATATCATATATATAAATGAAGAGTACAGAAACATAGTCCACAATGAGTACAACATGAAAGAGTAATAATGGCTTATGCCCGGTACATCATATCAACTCTCTCTCTCTCAAATCAAATCGGAAGCTAATCTAATACATCAAAACTCGTCCCACCTGAGGACGCGCATTAGTAGTTGTAGCTTGCGGTAGCGGTATCTGCTCGTCAAGTCCTGCCTCCTCGTCGTGCTGGTGCTCCATCTCCACGAGCTCCTAAAATAGTATGGTCAACGACCATTAGTCAAAAAGACTAAGTCGTTTCCTCCGCACCTCGCCCCGCAGCTCCTAGGCACCGAGCGGGAGGACGAAGCGGAGGACAACAAGGGGTAGCAAAAGTGGAAGCAGGTGACAAGAACTAACTAGCAGTTGTAATGGATATTATTATTCTACTCTAGCAGTTCTAAGTATATAGTACAAGTAAGTAAAGTACAGTACTACTAAAGGAAGTAAAGAACAAAAAGTAAGAGCAGAAAAGTAAAGTAAAGCTGAAAGGTAAAGCTATCTACCATCACAAAAGTTCCTTAACTTATAAAAATGCCCATACAAATTTATAAGTTAAGGTTTCCAGAAAATTTAACTTATCATATAAAAGAGCCCATACTAATATATAAGATAAGGATCTATGAAGCGTATGACCTAATATGAATGAATGTTATGACGCAATTTATGCACATGCAAGTGTAACTCACACACAATGACTCTGTGATCACAGACCTTTAGTTCCCACTTTTTGAAAGCTAGCATCACTCTCGGGTACCACCAATGTGGCTACGGCAGCAGCGGAGCGGGCATCTCCACTTCTAGGTCGGTATGCACACTACCAAACCTTAGACACCACTCATACGCCTCTGTACACGTCCAAGGTGCACTCTAGAGTCTCTGTGTACGGACTTTGCTGACAACCCATCAGTCTTGTTGGGTCGGATGTGCGTTATCGGGGATCGTCCTCCAAACTGCAGTATAAAACAACCCACTAGCCCCTCTAACCCTCACAACCGCCTGGTGCACCGTACTGCCATCGGTGTGACGAACGGCCAGTACCGCATGCCCCGCCACTCGATTTATGCACATGCAAGTATTTCATTCCGAGCCCCCAACTCGCAGGACCAACCCGTCCTGAATCCCTCAAACCCTACACGAGTGAGCATTTATCACAATCCCTCCAACCCTACACGGGTGAGAACGCACAATAGTGCCTTTATTCCAAATCCCTCAAACCCTACACGGGTGAGCATGTTACACAAGTCTCCCTCCAACCCAACACGGGTGAGAATGAACCACAATGTCTTAACCTATTAGACTACTCTTGTCTACGGGTTATTATTGTTAAATTTTATCAACGTGGTCAGCAAGATAGCCCAAACATCAAATTAATATCTTCGGAACTACCCAGTTCGCACGCTGAACCTGCGGAAAACCCAAGGACTAGAGGTTGCACCCAACAAAACAATGGAAGCACAAGAAGGTCTTTTTATGCATTCACTTCTTTACAATCCGAGGCATACATAGCGAGACATGATTTCGCTAGTATTACAGCTGAAAATAGAAAGAACACAAAAACAAGCCGGGCGGACAGCACCGGAGTCCGCCGAGACCGCGAGGTCGCCGAGACCGCCGAGACCGCTGAGCTCGCCCAAGCTATGCTGCAATCCGCCGAATACCACGGAGTCCGCCGAGACCGCGAGGCCGCGCGGACACACCGTTATTCGCCTCCTGCTGAACCCGAACTGAGGAACTCCCCTACCCGCCTGAAGCTGGCGGACAGGTTATTGAAGCTAGCAAAGTTGAAACAGAACTGACAAGCCGCAGAGCGACCTCCTGCTGAGTCCGCAGAGACCGCACACTTCCAAGCACTTGACCGAAGTCACAGCCAAACTCCTGGCTCCTTGAAGTTATCCGCGCGACCTGCACACAGCAAACTGTCAGCCTGAAACAATCCGCGCGGACTGGCAAACACAGACCGCAGCACTTCGCATACCCCAACTTACTGTTCACTCAAGTTACTTAGGTTACTGTAGATGTGCCAGGGGGGTCCTATTTATAGGCAAGGTGAGGAGTGTGGTCACCGCCCAAGAGATAGCGACACCACCCTCAGTCTGCACGAATACAACCACCGTCCGCCGAGTCCGCATGGACTTAGCCGGACACCAAAGGAAACCGCCAGGAGCTAGGCAACCAATGACGAACCCTCTCCAGTCCGACTAAGCTAAGCGGACAAGGCACCAGCCCGCAAAGCTCCAACCACTGCAGGACAGCACCCTCTTCAATGGCAGTCCGCACCAACCCGAGGCAGTCCGCAAGACTCACACCTCAATCCGCCACAAGTCCACGACCAAAGGCAAACAGCAACAGTCCGCCCGGTCACAGCGGACTTGGTGGATACGGCGGATACCATGAACTTGGCACAATGTGTGACCAAGTCCAAAACCATCAAGGGCCAGTGCGAGCATGGCGGACACAAAGTCCCGTCCGCCAAACACCCTAGCACAGACCGCAGCCAGTCCGCGAGCTCCTCGCACTTGTCCAACACAGCAGCTTCCTCCCGGACTCCAAACCCAGTCCGCCAACCGGTCTCCACAGCAAGACCTGCTGTGCCACCAGAGCTCGACATGGCCTCAGCCAAGCTCTAAGCTTAGTCCGCAACAGCCAATACCGCGGACACATCAGTCCGCAAGCTTCCCGTGGACAAGAGCCAACCCGCCTTTCAGCACAAGCTTGCACCCGTGACCACTGAGCAAAGCACCAGTCCGCAAGCCTCTCTATCCGCAGATACCAGGCCGCACCAAACCGCGGACTCCATGCAACAACCTGCTCAGAACACAGCCGGCTTCCACCAGACTTTTCACCAGGCCGCAAACCTCAGTCCGCCCAGTCCGCCCAGTCCGCCAAGGCTGTCCGCCACAGGCCGCGCGGCCTGTCCCGTCACCCACTTCCACTTCAAAAATTTCAACACTCCCCCTTGAAGTGAGAAGTGGTGACCAAGCCCAGCAAGCTGCGCAAGCGTTCAAAGGGCCCCTTCGATAGCGGCTTCGTGAAGATGTCAGCAAGATTATCTTCACTCCGAACATGCCCGACCAGCAGAGATCCTTCCAACACCTTCTCCCTGATGAAATGGTGATCAATCTCTATATGCTTGGTCTTGGCGTGACACACTGGATTGTTAACCAGTTTGAGAGCACTCTCATTGTCACCCCGGAGTAAAGTAGGCCCTTGCACTTCTTCATGAACATCCTCTATGAGTCTCCTCAACCAAACGTCTTCCCGAGCAGCCAAGGCCGAAGCCTTATACTCCGCCTCCGTGGTTGAAACCGACACCGAGTCCTGCTTCTTGCTACACCACGAGATGCTAGCTGAACCGCAAGTGAACACATAACCAGAAGTAGACCTTCGATCATCCGAATCACCGCCATAGTCAGCATCTGTGTACCCGAGCAATACAAACTCTGCGTCCCTTCCATAGAGGAGTCCCATCTCAGAAGTCACCTTGACATACTTCAGAATTCCCTTCGCTGCCACTAGATGAGATTGCCTTGGTTCAGCCATATACCGACTTACTCGGCCAACAGCATAAGCGATATCCGGCCTTGTAATCGTCAGGTAAATCAAGCTCCCAACAAGAGCCCTGAACACCAAGGGATCATGAAGAACCCTTCCCTCATCCCGTCGAAGCTTCAGCCCAGATTCCAGTGGAGTAGAGCACTTCTTCCCTTCGCCCATGCCAAACCGCTTCACAATACGATCAGCATACCCTTTCTGGCTAATGAGAATCCCGCACTCCTTCCTCTCAACTTCCAGACCGAGAAAGTGATGCAACTCTCCCAAGTCCTTCATCTCGAAGCGTATAGCAATCTCAGCCCTGAGCCTTGCTACTTCCTCCTCCGAATTCCCTGTGATGATCATGTCATCCACATACAGTAAGACCAAGACTCTTAGCTCTCCCTTCTTCTTGACGAACAAGCTAGAATCCGAGTTAGAAGCAAAGTATCCACAGAATTGCAGGTACTCTGCAATCTTCCCATACCACGCTTTAGGAGCTTGCTTCAACCCGTAGAGAGCCTTCCTGAGTTTGCAGACATAGTCCGGATGCTTTTCAGAGACAAAACCAAGCGGCTGATCCATGAAGATGTCCTTGTCAATCTCTCCATAAAGAAAAGCATTCTTCACATCAAGTTGCCACAACCTCCATCCCTTGCTAGCAGCCAAGGCGATCACCACTCTTATAGATGTCATCTTCGCAACTGGACTGAATGTCTCCTCATAGTCTTCTCCATACTGCTGTGAGAATCCTCTAGCGACCAGGCGAGCCTTGAACCGATCAATGCTCCCATCAGCCTTCTTCTTCAACTTATACACCCACTTGCAAGTAACCGGAGTAATGCCATCAACCTTGGGCACAAGGTCCCAGGTTTCATTCTTCTTCAGAGCATCAATCTCTTCCTTAATGGCACCTTCCCACTCCTTCACTCCAGTGGCCTCGTTGAAGCTTGCAGGCTCTCGCTCATCCAGAGGACCTGCAAAGAAGCAGGAGACAAAGCTCACTGCATTCCCATCACAGTACCGAGCCGGTGGCTTAACCACCCTCTTTGATCTCCGAAGACACGGCTCCTTGCTCACGGCTTCCGTTGCTTCTTCAGGCTCCACTCCTACCTGGGGCAAGCATTGAGCAGTGCTCCGCATGCTTCCTGAGCTAGAAGGCTCAGCCTCGGAGTTCGAAGCAACAGGAGCTGCTGGTGAAACAGCAAGCTCCTCTTCCAAGCCTTCAGCAGCCTCCACCGGTGCTTCCTCAACCTTGCTACTTCCGGTAAGCTCCATCGAGCCACCTCCATATGACGTCAGCTCGTCAAAGACAACGTCTCTTGACACCACGAACTTCTTCGTCATAGGGTCCATGCATTTCCATCCCTTCTTCGACTCATCATAGCCAATAAAGACAAGTTTCCTTGCCTTCGCATCCAGCTTTGTCCGTGAAGCATCCGGGACATGCACGTAGCAAGTTGAACCGAACACCCGAAGGTGTCCCACACTCGGCTTCTCCTTCAGCAACAGCTCAATGGGAGTCTTCATGTTGATAGGGCTGAGTGGCATCCGGTTGATAACATAAGCAGCACAAGACATTCCCTCCGCCCAAAAGGACCTTGGGATATCTTTCGCATGCAGCCAGCATTTGCAGGTTTCCGTCAAATGACGGATCTTCCGCCCCGCTACCCCATTTTGTTGTGGAGTGTGAGTACAAGTAAGCTCCCGTTGGATCCCGTGCTTCCTGCAGAAGTTAGAAAACTCAGAGGAGACAAACTCCCCCCCCCCCCCCCCGTTATCAGTTCTAAACTTCTTAATCCGCAAGCCAAGCTGGCCTTCTACCAACTCCTTGAACTCCACGAACAAATGGAAGGCTTCCGACTTCTCCTTTAAGAAGTACACCCAAGTATACCTTGAGTAGTCATCAACCAAGACAAGCATGTATTTGCTTCCACCAAGACTGGCAGTAACAGTCGGTCCCATCAGTTCGCCATGAATATACTCCAATGGTTTCTTGCTCCTTGTTTGAGATTTATCAAACGGAAGGCGATGTGCCTTACCGTATTGACAGCCCGCACAAACATGCCCATCACCAAAGGAGGACAACATCGGCAACCCCCTCACCAGACTTCTACTAGCCATCGCCTTCAGCTTGTCCATGCCAACATGCCCCAGCCTCTCATGCCAGATAGCCGCACTATCATTGGCCCTCATTCTATCAACATAGGCACTGGTGGATAGAACAAACAAGTTCTTCACCCTCCTCCCAACATGAGCAACATCAGCCTTCACCGCTGATACGTTGCGAAGGAACCTCACGTCTGTTGGCCCAAACAGAACGTGATACCCAGCGTCCACCGCGTTGGTCACCGAGAAGAGGTTCTTCTTCATGCCCGGCACGTGATACACACTCCTTAACGTGAGTGGCCCCTGATCACTACCCAAAGACACGACCCCCTCCTTCTCTACTGCATAAACAGTATTATCAGCAGTGATAATAGCTTCATTACCTGAGTAAGCCTGCATGGAGGTGAACTTCGATTTGACTCCGGTGAGGTGATGACCACACCCGGAGTCGACGATCCACTCGCTGTTGAAGTCCTCAGCAGATAAGGCCCGGACACAAGTGCCCGTCATGAAAGCTCCTCCCCATTCTGCTTCTTCACTTCGCGAGCAAGCTACCTCCTTTCCCGCAGCATGCCCAGGCTGCAGTTTGACATTGCAGTCCCGCTTGAAGTGCCCTCGCTGATGACACCGGTAGCACTTCAAGTTCTTCTTCCAGTCCTTAGGAGCATTGCTCCTCTCCGGCGGATATGAAGATGAAGTCTCCTTCTCAACAGCGGCCTGCACCTTCTTCTTCTTCTTCCCTTCCCATCCCTTCTTCTTTCCTAAGAAGAGGGCCTCGCCGCCTTCCTGATTCAGATTCACTCCAGCCATCTGCCTTGCTAAGCTCTCCTGCGAGGCAAGCAGATTCTCCAGCTCCAGCAGCGACGGCTGAGTAGCCCACCCTTGAACAGATGTAACAAAGGCCACATACTCCTTCCACAAGCCGCGGATAATGTGCCTTTTCATCTTTGCCTCAGAGATAGGCTCATCAGGATCCAGTGCTGACAGCTCAGCACACAGGCTCTTCATCTTTAAGAAGTATTTGGAGATGGAAAGGTCTCCCTGAGTTGCCCTAGCCAACTCATTCTCCAGGAACTGCAGCCGCGCCACATTCTTCCTATTGAACAACTCATCAATGGTTGTCCAAATATCAGCAGCCGACTCACATCCAATGATGTGATCAAACAGTTCCGGAGAGACAGCTCTCTTCAGAACGAACTCCGCCTTAGCATTAGTTCTTCTCCAGAGCCTCACCTGCTCAGCAGTACCGAAAGCAGCAGTAACTTCCTGTCTATCGTCTCCACCGACGACTTCCCACAGCTCCTCTCCTAGAAGATAACTCTTCATGCACGACTTCCACTTCTTGTAGTTAGTCGGCGTTAAGAGTTCAATGCCCAGACCTCTTGCTAAGCTTCCTTCCATTGCGATCACCTGTTGGTACCCTTCAGCAGCTCCGAGCAACAACACAGGTTGATCACCACTCAATCACTGAGTTAATAAAGCTGGTTGACCTCCACTCACGCAACTGAACCTCCGCAACCTCAGAAACCTCCCTCTGATACCATGTTAAATTTTCTCAACGTGGTCAGCAAGATAGCCCAAACACCAAATTAATATCTTCGGAACTACCCAGTTCGCACGCTGAACCTGCGGAAAACCCAAGGACTAGAGGTTGCACCCAACAAAACAATGGAAGCACAAGAAGGTCTTTTTATGCATTCACTTCTTTACAATCCGAGGCATACATAGCGAGACATGATTTCGCTAGTATTACAGCTGAAAACAGAAAGAACACAAAAACAAGCCGGGCGGACAGCACCGGAGTCCGCCGAGACCGCAAGGTCGCCGAGACCGCCGAGACCGCTGAGCTCGCCCAAGCTATGCTGCAATCCGCCGAATACCACGGAGTCCGCCGAGACCGCGAGGCCGCGCGGACACACCGTTATTCGCCTCCTGCTGAACCCGAACTGAGGAACTCCCCTACCCGCCTGAAGCTGGCGGACAGGTTATTGAAGCTAGCAAAGTTGAAACAGAACTGACAAGCCGCAGAGCGACCTCCTGCTGAGTCCGCAGAGACCGCACACTTCCAAGCACTTGACCGAAGTCACAGCCAAACTCCTGGCTCCTTGAAGTTATCCGCGCGACCTGCACACAGCAAACCGTCAGCCTGAAACAATCCGCGCGGACTGGCAAACACAGACCGCAGCACTTCGCACACCCCAACTTACTGTTCACTCAAGTTACTTAGGTTACTGTAGATGTGCCAGGGGGGTCCTATTTATAGGCAAGGTGAGGAGTGTGGTCATCGCCCAAGAGATAGCGACACCACCCTCAGTCCGCGCGAATACAACCACCGTCCGCCGAGTCCGCATGGACTTAGCCGGACACCAAGGGAAACCGCCAGGAGCTAGGCAACCAATGACGAACCCTCTCCAGTCCGCCTAAGCTAAGCGGACAAGGCACCAACCCGCAAAGCTCCAACCACTGCAGGACAGCACCCTCTTCAATGGCAGTCCGCACCAACCCGAGGCAGTCCGCAAGACTCACACCTCAATCCGCCACAAGTCCACGACCAAAGGCAAACAGCAACAGTCCGCCCGGTCACAGTGGACTTGGCGGATACGGCGGATACCATGAACTTGGCACAATGTGTGACCAAGTCCAAAACCATCAAGGGCCAGTGCGAGCATGGCGGACACAAAGTCCCGTCCGCCAAACACCCTAGCACAGACCGCAACCAGTCCGCGAGCTCCTCGCACTTGTCCAACACAGCAGCTTCCTCCCGGACTCCAAACCCAGTCCGCCAACCGGTCTCCACAGCAAGACCTGCTGTGCCACCAGAGCTCGACAAGGCCTCAGCCAAGCTCTAAGCTTAGTCCGCAACAGCCAATACCGCGGACACATCAGTCCGCAAGCTTCCCGTGGACAAGAGCCAACCCGCCTTTCAGCACAAGCTTGCACCCGCGACCACTGAGCAAAGCACCAGTCCGCAAGCCTCTCTATCCGCAGATACCAGGCCGCACCAAACCGCGGACTCCATGCAACAACCTGCTCAGAACACAGCCGGCTTCCACCAGACTTTTCACCATGCCGCAAACCTCAGTCCGCCCAGTCCGCCCAGTCCGCCAAGGCTGTCCGCCACAGGCCGCGCGGCCTGTCCCGTCACCCACTTCCACTTCAAAAATTTCAACAATTATACTTAGTGATTTAGGGTTAATCCCAGGACTGCCCAGGGTATACCCGGTGAAGGGCTCTCGGGGCACTAGGAACTACGATGGGTTTATGCCCAAAGTTCCATTTCTCAAGGATAATTACTTTTATTGGTGTCTACCCAAGATTTATACCCCAACTCTCGTATTACTTTAGAACGACCCTAAAGACTTAAGGTGTTATTAGGAGCGCGACGGTCATCCGCCGGTCCCCGTTATTGTTGCTATTACGAGACTTGCACTCTTCCACACATGGTTAAGGAATTCTCTAGGAGACCAACCAGGGTTAATTCCTCCACTAAGATCCTCACTTTACTAGTTATTCAGATTCCTCCCCTGGTGGCCCTACTAATACGAACATCGGTGCTAGACCCTTACCCATGTCCCGATACGACCCACAAATGTGACCTTCTAATTCCTCTGGTCATATGCCTCAGGTTATTTATCCTAGGATGGTATGGATCTACATGATGACTAGGATGAATTCCATAATTTTCCAAATTACTTACACCATTAAATTAATTTCTTTAAATGTAATCCCTAGTCATTTTGCACATGAAGTATTGTCAATATTGAACCTACTGTCCTAATAATTCTTCCAGGTATATAATATGACAATTAATGCGGCCTACCAAAATTTCATGCTTTTTCAATTCTGATTTATAATTAATTCCTATTTAATACTATATCGACAAATCTAGCATTTTCCAAATGAAGTACATAAACTATTATCTCAAAAAATCTAATTAAATTACATAGCCTTGATAATAATGAAATAATGCTATGTCCAGATTTCCATTTACATCTAGATTGAAATGGCCTATCCATGATCAGTTTGAGTTATTTACCAAAATGCCATTATGGGGCCTAAGTACATTATTTGCACTCCAAAAATTGTGACATAATTACACAAGGTATAAAACATATAATTACAGCAATATGAAGTTTCTCAGATTTTTCAAAGGAATAAATCCATGATTTCTACACAAAATTCCATAAGGGTAAAATGGTCATTTTTCTCCTTAAACTACTTAAACTTCATCCAACAGAGATATAATTTATTTCTAATGCTTATTATGTCACTTCTTAGTGCTCAACAGAAATTGAACCTTTTTATAATAAGGGTAAACCTTTTTTAAAGTTATTTCCTAAAAAGGAGCAAATTTTCAGAAATTCAAAATAATGGGATTTTTGTTCCCAAAAATCCCACGATTGCTATGAGAGGTGTATTACACCCTCATGTGTCTCCATAATTAAAATCATGATTTTTGCATGTTCCAAGTTGGCTGAATACACATTATTTTATTTTAGGCTAAATGCACACCAAGCCTATAACAAGCCAACACATGCAAGTGGGTTTACCCAACATGCATTGGTACAAATTGGCTGAGCTTTAAAACCTATACTTATAATGTCCCGAAGGACATGCCACCAAAATATGGGGCCATTTGGAGTCCCACAACTCCAAATATTTCATTTATTTCATTTTGGGTATTTTAGTAAAAACTATAGAAATAGTTTTTCCAAAAATTCTCATTTTTGTACAGGGGTTAACCAAGCCCAAAACATACATGCACCCAAAATTTTGGGCCAGTTGGATGAGTGGTTTGACATGGGCATCACTTTGAAGTTCTGCCCTAGCTAAGGACCAACCTTAGCAAAATAGACCTACAGGTCAGACCACTGGACCAAATCTCAAGTTAAGGGTGAAAATTAAATTTAAGACAAATATCTACAATTTTTATGTTGGTGACCAGTTCTATATTTGCACCTAAATGGCCTAAATTTAGCATGCAAGTGACAGTAAAAACACGGATAGAAAATTTAAATTGTTACAACACTAATCTCAAAGCAGAAGGGAGGGCATCTGTTCATCTTCTCCATGGAGCCAAGGGCCGCGATTTGCCCGACCTGGAGCACCTTCCAAGGCCATTTCCCGGCCATCCAACCACCTCCCTGGCCGGCCACCACTACCACCACCTCCGTTGAGGTGGTGGTCATCGATTGGCGGCGACTTGGCCGCCGGAGACGGCGGTTTCCGGCGAACCCGAACACCTCCATTTTCATGGATTTTTCTTGATTTTCTCTCATGGGATCAGGCTCAATTGAGGCCGATATCACTCCTAATGGATCTAGGAAACTAGTACGGGGTGAGGGGAGGTGAAACGGACCTTGATCGGAGCCCGACGGCAGCGATGGCGGTGGTTGGCCATGAAATTTCTCCTCTCCGGTGAGCTTGCTCCCTAACCCAATTCTCCACCAAAAGCTTTGATCCAAGTATCAAATTCATCTCCTTTGGACCTTCTGAAGCTAATGGGAGGGTTGGTTTTGGCTGATATGGGATGTATACAGAGATGCCATGATGGTGATTTCGGCCATGAGCTTTGGTTTCTCCTCCTTGGCTCCAAGTGGCATGAAATTGGGTTGGAAAGGCTGATAATTGATGTGTGGGTTCAGATGTGTGCTTGGGAAGAGAGGAGGAGGGCCACATGGCCTTCATCCCCATTTTCCCTCTCTTCTCTCTCCTCTTTTTCTCCCAATTTCCAAAACTACCCCCTTGCATGCAATCTCTCTCCAATTTTAGGGGGGTAGGGGTTGTCATTAACCATTAAGGCTGGTCATGGGTCTTGGTTCATGGGCTTAGCCCATTGGAAATAAGCTTGACACTCATTTTCTCTCTTTAGGACTTATATTATCCAAGTTGACTTTTAGGGTTGACTTGGTCAACTTGATGAATGGGCTGGCCCCACTTGATGGTCATGAAACCCTTGTCACCACCTAACATAGGTTGGGTCATGGCTCAAGGCCTTAGCCCATTAGGAATGAACTTGGTCTTCAAATTTACTAAAATAGGCCTATGGTTGACCAAGTTGACTTTTAGGGTTGACCTGGTTAACTTGATGAGTGGACTGACCCCACTTGATGATCATGAGCCCTATGGCATCACCCAACATGGGTTGGGCCATGGTGATGCCCCACTTGGGCTAATTGGGGCTATATGTGTGGATTTTACCAAATTAGGGTTATGGTCGACTTGGGTCAACTTAGGTCAATGGTTGACCCAATGATGTGGCTTTTGGTTCACCTAGATTGCTTTTAGGGTTAGGGCAATGTGGTGGGGTCATGGTATGGTTAGGGTCCTTATTTAGGCTAGTTTGACCTAGTTTGACTTGGGCCCTATGGTGGGCCTCACATGGCTTCACTCACCTACTAGGGTCAAACCTAGCTGAATACCCCTATCACCCACTCCATGTCTAACCCAATCTAAGTTAAGGGGCCTAAAAGTAACATGGGATGTTACAATTCCAATAAACAAAAAAAATAATTTCGTCCCCGAAATTTAAGTTCGGGTCCACGGGGTTCTACTCGTAATAATTTAAGTAATTTTAAAACATAATTTACAGCATACCTGAAGTAAACAGCTCCGGGTGTCGCTCCAACATCAGGTCCCTTGGTTCCCAGGTGTGTTCCTCCCGTCCATGGTTGGACCACAACACCTTCACAAGAGGGACCTTCTTCTTCCACAACACTCGGACATATGTATCATCAATCCGGATCGGCTCCAAATGAACTGATCTATCAGATGCTAGTGGGCTAGCTGTAGTAGTAATGTGCTGCTCTGGCAGAAGGAGAGCTATCCAAAGTAAGGAGACGTGGAAGACGCCATGCAAAGTCCTAACTCTGGGGGTAGCTCCAAGCCAAAGGACCGATCCGCTCCAGTATCATGAATGGTCCCATAAATTGAGGGCTGAGCTTCTTGTGCCTCCGCACCCGCGAGGCACCTTGCACCGGATGTATCTTCAAAAACACTCTGTCCCCAATTTGGAACTCCACCTTAGTATGTCTCGCATCGTAGTACTTGTCCTGCCTACTTTATGTCTCCAACACTGATCCTTGATTAGTCGTATCTGAGCATCCACATTATCAATATATCCCGATCCAAGTGCCCTAGTGTCCTCATCCTGAACCAAAGATAGCGGCGTCCGACACTCCTTATCATATAGAGCTCCATAAGGACTCATTCCAATGCTTGCCTTGTGGTTGTTCTTTATAAGACAACTCTATCAGAGGTAACAGTTCCCTCTAAGTGTATTTTCATTATACTTCGTAGTATTCATAATCAAGATTATGTGGGCATATTTCTAAGTCTTCCGACATATTATCATTAAATAAACCTTAATCATATGTTAGTTCAGAGTCTCTTACAAGCAATGATCACCAAGGACGTGAAAATCAACAATCTCATAAGTAGAGATCTTTTCTATTCATGTCCACCTAGATTATTACTTATCACCCAACGTGAACTTACAATCACCCCAAAATATCATGCACATTAGACCAACACTATTATGTATAGTAGTTAACTCACTTCTGAGATCATGATGTGATGAAAAGATCATCATTTTGTTTCTCCCAAATACAAGAGTTATTACATCTCTACATAAACCGTAATTCATAATTCATAGAGTGTTCATATTTCAAGCATACATCAAACGACCATTACTGATATTGATGTTGATACAGATGACTCCCAATTTCTTTTCACATGTAGTCTAATTAATAAATTTATAAGCATATCTTTTCAAATATGGTGAGGTCTGACACAAATCGATTTCATCATAAAGAGAATCTTATTAAACACTCATTACTCATCGTGTAATTTTACTGTATACACCTTTGCAAATCAAAATCTATATCTCATTGTCATGAATCCTCCTAACGGTGACTATAATGTTATTAATGTATGTATCCCGGTTCTGGACGCCATCTTAATCAAGAGTCATATATATGTGTACAACTTTAATTAATCATCCACCCCTTTTTTAAATTTGCTGAATCGTTACATTTCCAATGTTATGTTATCGCAAATTAATCTTACGTTTCATAACGTTAACTTAATTCAATTCTTAAGTTTGCAATATAGTGATTTTTTTTATCGAGTCATTCAAAATTAATAGTTCACAATTATGATCAAGTGACTTGGCTATATCAGGTAAGCGTAGATTGTAATGATACATCATCATTATGATTAATTCTCCAAATCCCATCCCCTTTTGGGATCAAACAAGATTGTATTAAATCATACCAACCATAGTAAAATTAATTATTACATTCTAAACGCAAGAAATTGTCTTATCAAGATTTCCGATTATACCTTAAACTATCTCCCAAAGTATAAGGGTAAATAACCATTCAAGTTGAAAGGGGTTGATTCTTTGATAGAATACACCATTTGTAAATCATCTTCGAATCCCTTAAAGTGCCAAAATTCTGACTTGCAGTAATCTAATTCCAAACCACAAATTCCATGATGCGATATAATTGTCCGAGACAACTAGACTTGGCAACCCCGTGTCTTGACTAAAATCAGATATTTTTTGGCCCATTATGTTTAATAGTTTGTCCCGATAATGATATAGATCATCATTTCGAGATTGAGGAGAAGAATCTAAAGTACCATGTATCTCGCAAGGGATTATTTATATTTGTTCATGTCTTAAGACCATGAGCACCTATAGCTATGTTCTATCCTTATCCAATCTTTATCCGGCATAAACTTATACATAATTCATACTCCACGTCATTTTTTTTCTTGCGATCTACATGAGTTTGTAAATCAAACCTTAAACAATCAGTATAACACTATTCGTACATTACCATAATTAGGTTAGGGTTTTAGATCACTTAGGAATATGCTTGGTTGAGGCAATCGACAAAGCACATCCTTAATTGTATGTAAATTCTTCTACAACCAATACTGATTCTAATTCAGGTCTTTTGAATGCAAATTGCTCCGATTTCACATGTATATGTAAACGATTCACACCGTGTCTATATTAAGGAAATCATGAGTGCTCCTTAGATTGTGTACTAAGTAGTTACTTACTTCATTAAACTCAAAAATTGAGAACTTTCCTGAAGACTTAAACGATCTCCCTTGATTTAGGAGTCACATATACATATCACTAGGCGACCATTTATGTATATCTCAAGGAATTAATTTACTACTCTCCTTGTTTACTTATCCGCATAGCCTTGGAGCCATTAGGAGAATGAATAATCATTCTTGAAATGCTCTACTTTCCTATTTCGCTCGTGAATTTGTAGCATTCACAACTTGGCATTAATAATCCATGCCACTTAAGAAGAAACAATTCTTTAAGGGTCCTAATCTTTTAGGGTGGATCGATCATCATACCGATCATATATATAAAACGTCTCATCTTTACTTGAGCCATCTTGAATAAATGAAAACTACAAGGTTACTATGTTCGCGGCTCAATTTTTTTTTTCCAAACAAGATCTATGGAAATTCAAATCTTTATCAAATTAGCCCAATAAACAAAAGGATAAGCCCCCATACCTTTTGGGCTAAATTCCCTTAATATCTTGTGCATTCTTCTTATATATGCACTCAATCCTTAGGTTTAACAATCTTAGACCTGGATTTCCACCTTAATACCTTAGGCCTTCAAGGTTACCATACGACAAACTTTTCAAGGTCGACATGTGATATAACCAAAATAATGGTTCTCTTCGGAAACTTGAATTCTTATTCGACCTTTGGTATTTTCCACTATGGTTGTCTCAGCGTAATCAAGCCATCGGTATGAGGGTTAAGTTTACGAGTACCCTATTATTTCACTGATATATTATAGGCACTTGTTCTCCTTGAGGCGGTCCTATTAGTTTGGGTAAGAATTGATAATATCACTTGATAGGTGGAGTTGGGACATCGAAGTTTAAAAACTTAAGTAGTGACTCTTGAATTAAATTCTTTCCTTAGTCAAATTGGGTATCCTTGAACCTTATCTAATCTATATCTGTGGTCGATTTTAGACTAAGGTACGACTCAAAATTCTCTTAGTAAGTCAAACTAAGTGGTGTTCTAATTGAATTGGCCTAACTCATTGCTTAAATGGACTGTTTTATGTGACTTTTTACACATGGGCACACCATTGCTTCCGCTGCATAGTTTGTCTGCAAACTAATGCTCGAGCGGGGTGTTCCAGTATTGTGGACTTCTTTCTCATATGATCATTTGTTCAAGTGATAGCAGTTTGTAAGACCCCCCTACCCCTTACCAAGGAGGGCTACCGGGTCTTATGCACAGAACCGTCGTCTTATAGTGGCACTAACACACGGGTTAGTCGACACCGCAACACGCCGATTCTGCCAGCTAATACGATCATATAACATGTAGGCCAACATGAGAAATAGAAGTACAACAGTATATCAAATCCACTAGTCCACAAGTCACAGAGTACATATCATATATATAAATGAAGAGTACAGAAACATAGTCCACAATGAGTACAACATGAAAGTGTAATAAGGGCTTATGCCTGGTACATCATATCAACTCTATCTCTCTCAAATCAAAGCAGAAGCTAATCTAATATATCAAAACTCGTCCCACCTGAGGACGCGTAGTAGTAGTAGTAACCTACGGTAGTGGTATCTGCTCCTCAAGTCCTGCCTCCTCGTCGTGCTGGTGCTCCATCTCCACGAGCTCCTAAAATAGTATGGTCACCGACCATTACTCAAAAGGACTAAATCGTTTCCTCCGCACCTCTCCCCACAGCTCCTAGGTACCGAGTGGGAGGACGAAGCGGAGGACAACAAGGGGTAGCAAAAGTGGAAGCAGGTGACAAGAACTAACTAGCAGTTGTAATGGATATTTTTATTCTACTCTAGTTGTTCTAAGTATATAGTACAGGTAAGTAAAGTACAGTACTACTAAAGGAAGTAAAGAACAGAAAATAAGAGCAGAAAGGTAAAGTAAAGCTGAAAGGTAAAGCTATCTACCATCACAAAAGTACCTTAACTTATAAAAATTCCGACACAAATTTATAAGTTAAGGTTTCCAGGAAATTTAACTTATCATATAAAAGATCTCATACTAATTTATATGATAAGGATCTATGAAGCGTATGACCTAATATGAATGAATGTTATGATGTAATTTATGCACAGGCAAGTGCAACTCACACACAACGACTCTGTGATCACAGACCTTTAGTTCCCACTTTTTGAGAGCTAGCATCACTCTCGAGTACCACCGCTGTGTCTACGGCAGCAGCGGAGTGGGCGTCTCCACTTCTAGGCCGGTATGCACACTACCAAACCTTAGACCTCTCTCATACGCCTATGTACACGTCCAAGGTGCACTCTAGAGTCTCTACGTACGTACTTTGCTGACAACCCGTCAGTCTTGTTGGGTCGGATGTGAAATATCGGGGATCGTCCTCCAGACCGTAGTGTAAAAAATCGACTGGCCCCTCTAACCCTCACAACCGCCTGGTGCACCGTACTGCCATTGGTGTGACGAACGGCTAGTACCGCATGCCCTGCCACTAGATTTATGCACATGCAAGTATTTCATTCCGAGCCCCTAGCTCGCAGGACCAACCCGTCCTGAATCCCTCAAACCCTACACGGGTGAGCATTTATCACAATCCATCCAACCCTACACGGGTGAGAACGCACAATAGTGCCTTTATTCCAAATCCCTCAAACCTTACACGGGTGAGCATGTTACACAAGTCTCCCTCCAACCCAACACGGGTAAGAATGAACCACAATGTCTTAACCTATTAGACTACTCTTGTCTATGGGTTATTATACTTAGTGATTTAGGGTTTATCCCAGGACTGCCCAGGGTATAGCCTATGAAGGGCTCTTGGGGGCACTAGGAACTATGATGGGATTATGCCCAAAGTTCCCTTTCTCAAGGATAATTACTTTTATTGGTGTCTACCCAAGATTTATACCCCAACTCTCGTATTACTTTAGAACGACCCTAAAGACTTAAGGTGTTTTTAGTAGCGTGACTGACTTCCGTCGGTCCCCGTTATTGTTGCTATTACGGGACTTGCACTCTTCCAAACATGGTTAAGGAATTCTCTAGGAGACCAACCAGGGTTAATTCCTCCACTAAGATCCTCACTTTACTAGTTATTCAGATACCTCCCCTGGTGGCCCTACTAATACGAACATCGGTGCTAGACTCTTACTCATGTCCCCATACCACCCACAAATGTGACCTTCTAATTCCTCTGGCCATATACCTCAAATTATTTATCCTAGGATGGTATGGACCTACATGATGACTAGGATGAATTCCATAATTTTCCAAATTACTTACACCATTAAATTAATTTCTTTAAATGTAATCCCTAGTCATTTTGCACATGAAGTATTGTCAATATTGAACCTACTGTCCTAGGAATTCTTCCGGGTATATAATATGACAATTAATGGGGCCTACCAAAATTTCATGCATTTTCAATTCAGATTTATAATTAATTCCTATTTAATACTATATCCACAAATCTAGCATTTTCCAAATGAAGTACATAAAATATTATCTCAAAACTTCTAATTAATATACAGAGCCTTGATAATAATGAAATAATTCTATGTCCAGATTTCCATTTACATCTAGGTTGAAATGGCCTATCCATTATCAGTTTGAGTTATTTACCAAAATGCCATTATGGGGCCTAAGTACATTATTTTTCACTCCAAAAATTCTGAAATACTTTCACAATGTATAAAATATATAATTACAGCAATATGAATTTTCTCAGATTTTTTAAAGGAATATATCCACGATTTCTACACAAAATTCCATAAGGGTAAAATGGTCATATTTCTCCTTAAACTACTTCAACTTCATCCAACAGAGATATAATTTATTTCTAGTGCTTATTATATCACTCCTTAGTACTCAACAGAAATTGAACCTTTTTATAATAAGGGTAAACCTATTTTAAAGTTATTTCCTAAAAAGGACCAAATTTGCAGAAATTCAAAATAATGGAATTTTTGTTCCCAAAACTCCCACCATTGCTATGAGAGGTGTATTACACCCTCATGTGTCTCCATAATGAAAATCATGATTTTTTGCATTATTGAGATTATATTAGCCAGCATGACACGTGTGTGTGGGACCGAATGTTTGGGCTTTCCCCATCGCGTTCCTGGTCTGGGTGTTGACCCCGGTGGGCCCCCTTGTGTGGCGGAATATCCCCGCGGTCATGTGGTTGGGATTAATCCCACACCGCCTGCAGACTTCTCCCCTTTGTGTTCATGTACCCCGCCACCCTTCATCTCAACACCTGGGTTTTGAGATGAACTAATGGGTTGGCGGGTTCTAACTTGGTATCAGAGCAGGTTGTCATGCTGCGGGGGTGTGTTGAGATTATATTAGCCAGCATGACACGTGTGTGTGGGACCGCATGTTTGGGCTTTCCCCATCGCGTTCCTGGTCTGGGTGTTGACCCCGGTGGGCCCCCTTGTGTGGCGGAATATCCCCGCGGTCATGTGGTTGGGGTTAATCCCACACCGCATGCAGACTTCTCCCCTTTGTGTTCATGTACCCCGCCACCCTTCATCTCAACACCTGGGTTTTGAGATGAACTAATGGGTTGGCGGGTTCTAACTTGGTATCAGAGCAGGTTGTCATGCTGCGGGGGTGTGTTGAGATTATATTAGCCAGCATGATACGTGTGTGTGGGACCGCATGTTTTGGCTTTCCCCGTCGCGTTCCTGGTCTGGGTGTTGACCCCGGTGGGCCCCCCTTGTGTGGCGGAATATCCCCGCGGTCATGTGGTTGGGGTTAATCCCACACCGCCTGCAGACTTCTCCCCTTTGTGTTCATGTACCCCGCCACCCTTCATCTCAACACCTGGGTTTTGAGATGAACTAATGGGTTGGCGGGCTCTAACTTGCATGTTCCAAGTTGGCTGAAAGCACATTATTTCATTTTAGGCTAAATGCACACCAAGCTTATAACAATCCAACACATGCAAGTGTGTTTACCCAACATGCATTGGTCCAAATTGGCTGAGATTTGAAACCCATACTTATAATGTCCCGAAGGACATTACACCAAAATTTGGGGCCATTTGGAGTCCCACAACTCCAAATATTTCATTTATTTCATTTTGGGTATTTTAGTAAAAACTATAGAAACAATTTTCCCAAAAATTCTCATTTTTATACAGGGGTTAACCAAGTCCAAAACATGCATGGACCCAAAATTTTGGGCCATTTGGATAAATGGTTTGACTTGGGCATCATTTTGACGTTCTGCCCTAGCTAAGGACCAACCTTAGCAAAATAGTCTTACAGGTCAGACCACTGGACCAAATCTCATGTTATGGGTGGCAAATTAAAGTTAAGACAAATAGATACATTTGTTATGTTGGTGACCAGTTCTGTATTTGCAACTAAAGGGCATATATTTAGCAAGCAGTTGACAGTAAAAACAGGGAAAGAAAATTTAAATTGTTACAGCACTAATCTCAAAGCAGAAGGGAGGGCATCTGTTCATCTTCTCCATGGAGCCAAGGGCCGCGATTTGCCCGACCTGGAGCACCTTCCAAGGCCATTTCCCGGCCATCCAACCACCTCCCTGGCCGGCCACCACTACCACCACCTCCGTTGAGGTGGTGGTCATCGATTGGCGGCGACTTGGCCGCCGGAGACGGCGGTTTCCGGCGAACCCGAACACCTCCATTTTCATGGATTTTTCTTGATTTCTCTCATAAGATCAGGCTCAATTGAGCCCGATATCACTCCTAATGGATCTAGGAAACTAGTACGGGGTGAGGGGAGGTGAAACAGACCTTGATCGGAGCCGATGGCGGCTGTGGCGGTGGTTGGCCATGAAATTTCTCCTCTCCGGCGAGCTTGCTCCCGAACCCGATTCTCCACCAAAAGCTTTGATCCAGGTATCGAATTCCACTCCTTTGGACCTTCTGAAGCTAATGGGAGGGTAGGTTTTGGCTGATATGGGTTATATACAGAGATGCCATGATGGGGATTTCGGCCATGAGCTTTGGTTTCTCCTCCTTGGCTCCAAGTGGCATGAAATTGGGTTGGAAAGGCTGATAATTGATGTGTGGGTTCAGATGTGTGCTTCGAAAGAGAGGAGGAGGGCCACATGGCCTTTATCCCCATTTTCTCTCTCTTCTCTCTCCTCTTTTTCCCCCAATTTCCAAAACTACCCCCTTGCATGCAATCTCTCTCCAATTTCAGGGGGTAGGGGCTGTCATTAACCATTAAGGCTGGTCATGTGTCTTGATTCATGGGCTTAGCCCATTGGAAATGAGCTTGACACTCATTTTCTCTCTTTAGGCCTTATATTGACCAAGTTGACTTTTAGGGTTGACTTGGTCAACTTGATGAATTGGCTGGCCCCACTTGATGGTCATGAACCACTTCTCACCACCTAACATGGGTTGGGTCATGGCTCAAGGCCTTAGCCCATTAGGAATGAACTTGGTCTTCAAATTTACTTAAATAGGCCTATGGTTGACCAAGTTGACTTTTTGGGTTGACCTGGTCAACTTGATGAGTGGGCTGACCCCACTTGATGATCATGAGCCCTATGGCATCACCCAACATGGGTTGGGCCATGGTGATGCCCCACTTGGGCTAATTGGGCCTATATGTGTGGATTTTACCAAATTAGGGTTATGGTCGACTTGGGTCAACTTGGGTCAATGGTTGACCCAATGATGTGGCTTTTGGTTCACTTAGATTGCTTTTAGGGTTAGGGCAATTTGGTGGGGTCATGGTATGGTTAGGGTCCTTATTTAGGCTAGTTTGACCTAGTTTGACTTGGGCCGTATGGTGGTCCCCACATGGCTTCACTCACCTACTAGGGTCAAACCTAGCTAAATACCCATATCACCCACTCCATGTCTAACCCAATCTAAGTTAAGGGGCCTAGAAGTAACATGAGATGTTACAGCGGCGATGACCTAAAATGCTTCTACCCGTGAGATGGGGAAGATGTAATTATGTATTCAAAATCAAGCTTGTTATACTACATCAATTGACTTGTTTTTCTCTTGCCTATTGCGAAATGTTTATGATAGGATGTAATTATATGTTTTGCAACACACCGAGCTCGGCCCCAGGTAGACCCGCTGTGCAGGCTCTCATCTAGCTGGCAGGTCCGAAGGCTCGCCTGTGGGGGATAGGTTTGGTTTGAGAAGTTCATCGGCACCCCGAGCTCGGATCGGCCCCAGGTAGACCCGCTGCGCAGGCTCTCATCTAGCTGGCAGGTCTGAAGGCTCGCCTGTGGGGGATAGGTCTGGTTTGTGGAAACTTCATAGGCACCCCGAGCTCGGCTCGTCCCCAGGTAGACCCGCTGCACAGGCTCTCATCTAGCTGGCAGGTCCGAAGGCTCGCATGTGGGGGATAGGTTTGGTTTGAGGAAACTTCATCGGCACCCTGAGCTCAGCTCGGCCCCAGGTAGACCAGCTGCACAGGCTCTCATCTAGCTAGCAGGTCCGAAGGCTCGCCTGTGGGGGATAGGTCTGGTTTGTGGAAACTTCATAAGCACCCCAAGCTCGGCTCGGCCCTAGGTAGACCTGCTGTGCAGGCTCTCATCTAGTTGGCAGGTCCGAAGGCTCGCTTGTGGGGGATAGGTTTGGTTTGAGGAAACTTCAACGGCGCCCCGAGCTCGGCTTGGCCCCAGGTAAACTCGCTGCGCAGGTTCTCATCTAGCTGGCAGGTCCGAAGGCTCGCCTGTGGGGGATAGGTCTAGTTTGTGGAAACTTCATCGGCACCCCGAGCTCGGCTCGGCCCCAGGTAGACCCGTTGCGCAGGCTCTCATCTAGCTGACAGGTTCGAAGGCTCGCCTGTGGGGGATGGGTCTGGTTTGTGGTAACTTCATCGGCACCCCGAGCTCGGCTCTGCCCCAGGTAGACTCGTTGCGCAGGCTCTCATCTAGCTGACAGGTCTGAAGGCTCGCCTATGGGGGATAGGTTTGGTTTGAGGAAACTTCAAAGGCACCCCGAGCTCGTCTCGGCCCTAGGTATACCCGTTGTGCAGTCTCTCATATAGCTGGCAGGTCCGAAGGCTCGCATGTGGGGTATAGGTCTGGTTTGTGGAAACTTCATCAGCACCACGAGCTCGGTTCAGCCCCAGGTAGACCCACTGCGTAGGCTCTCATCTAGCTGCCAGGTCCGAAGGCTCGCCTGTGGGGGTTAGGTTTGGTTTGAGGAAACTTCATCGGCACCCCGAGATCGGCTCGGCCCCAGGCGGACCCGCTGTGCAGGCTCTCATCTAGCTGACAGGTCTGAAGGCTCGCCTATGGGGGATAGGTCTGGTTTGTGGAAACTTCATCGGCACCCCGAGCTCGTCTCGGCCCCAGGTAGACCCGCTGCGCAGGCTCTCATCTAGCTGGCAGGTCTGAAGGCTCGCCTGTTGGGGATAGGTTTGTTTGAGGAAACTTAATCGGCACCCCGAGCTCGGCTCGTCCCCAGGTAGACCCGCTGCGCAGGGTCTCATCTAGCTAACAGGTCTGAAGGTTCGCCTATGGGGGATAGGTTTGGTTTGAGAACTTCATCGGCACCCCGAGATCAGCTCGACCCCAGGTAGACCTGATGCGCAGGCTCTCATCTAGCTGGCAGGTCCAAAGGCTCTCCTGTGGGAGATAGGTTTGGTTTGAGAACTTCATCGGCACCCCGAGCTTGGCTCGGCCCCAGGTAGACCCGCTGCGCAGGCTCTCATCTAGCTGGCAGGTCCGAAGGCTCGCCTGTGGGGGATAGGTTTGGTTTTAGAACTTCATCGGCACCCCGAGCTCGGCTCGGCCACAGGTAGACCCGCTGCGCAGGCTCTCATCTAACTGGCAGGTTAGAAGGCTCACCTGTGGGGGATAGGTTTGGTTTGAGGAAACTTCATCGGCACCCCGAGCTCGGCTCGGCCGCAGGTAGACCCGCTACGCAGGCTCTCGTCTAGCTGGCAGGTCCGAAGGCTCGACTGGGCGGGGGGGGGGGGGGGAGTTTTGATCCTAAGAGACACTCCGACTCTGATGCTCTGGGCAGGGCAAGAAACGCACCCGGAACACGGAATGAAAAGAGGTAAGACCCCTTCCGGCAGGAGAGGTCTCTGCCAAAGACGATCTTGGGGGGGAGGTCCCTTCCAAGGAGATCTCGCCGAAGGAAGTTCTCGGCGAGAAGGTTCCTGAAACTATTCTTGGTCAGACAGCGGGAAGTGCTAGGAGAAAGCTTCGAACAGTTCGTGCAGGGTAAAGAGGGACGGCCTCGTCTTGAAAGAGACACGAGCAATGTTCCCCGCAGACGGTTTTCGGCAGAGCGCGAAAATGAAACGTCTAAGCCCAGTGCTCTTTTGACAGGTTCCCGCCTATCCATCTGTAAGGGAGACTAACCTAGGGGGCCAAGGGCCTCGGCAGAAGCATGCTTAAGAAGCACTCGGCCACAACAATTGTATCAAACGCATTTGCAATAAAACGAAAATAGCATACATACAAAATGTTTACAATGTATAATTACAAGGCTAGAGCATTCTCTCTTAGTACAACCAAAAGAAAAGAAAAGAGGGCCCTTCAGGGAGACGCGTTGTACCCCTCTGAGCTCTCGCTTGAGCTCCCGCGAGAGCTCTCGCCTGAGCTCTCCCCGGATGTCTTGCCACCCATGGCAGGGGATTTCGGGACATCCGAGGGCGGGGAGTCGGGCGCGCCTGGGGGGTTCGGGACAGGCTCGAAGAGCCAGGGGACGAGCTGGCGAGCGGTGATGGTCTTGCCTCTCCCGTCCAAGCAACCTATGTCCCACAATGTCTCCAGGGTCAGCTTGACTGTATCTTGCGCGTTGGCCTGGAGGAGCTTGTCGATGTCGTAGATGGAATAGTAGTGACTCTTCAACCTTTCGTCCAGTGGAGGAGGAGGGGTCGCATTCGCCTCCATGTGCCGGAGCTGGTCCCTCTGCAGGATGTTCTCGTATCCCGTCTGGGCATGCTCCGCGCGAAGTGCCACGACCTGGGCGGAGTCCTGTGTAGAGAGAGGTTAGCATGAAAAAATGAAGTTGAAATCTGCAGTGGTGAGAGCGAGTGCCGTGAAAGGTCTCGCTTACCTCTTCCGCCCGGCGCGAGGACAGCAGTTGCTTGGCGTCTGCCAGCTCTTTCTTCAAGGCAGCCGCCGGAGCCACCGCCTCCTCCCTGGCCTTGAACATGTCCTGGAAGTTGCGGTCGATGTTGATACTCCGACGTGCGCACATATGCGCAAGCTCGAGCCCGCGCATCAGGGCCCGGGTGGAGTCATAGGCCAGGAGCCTGGTGGTCATATTATCATAGATACTGGCATTCTCCCGGCTGTAGAGGCCATAGCCCAAGGAGAACGCGTCGCTGGTGACCTCATCTCGCTCCGCCCAGCTGGGTAGAAGAGACGAGATTGAGACCCTGTTTGTTTCAGGGTCCCACTGAAGCAGCGGCTTGTTTTCCGCGTCAAGGCACTTCGTGCCGAGACCAAAATTACGGTGACCCCGCGACACCTCTCCAGGCGGAGACTGAGAGGAGGTTTCTGCGGCGGCTCCCTCGCCATCTACTCCACCGGGGGCCAGGGGGTTCTCGGCAAGTGCCTCGGTGCCACCCCTGGTAACCGCGATCTCGCTGGCGGCCTGCAAGATCTCTTCAAAGGAGTGGCCTGCAGCGGGAGGTTGGGAGGGCGGCACCGCAACGGCTTTACCCTTCTCGGCAGCAGTAATTTTGGGCCTCTTAAGTGCTGGGGGTAAAGGGGCGCCGGGATTTCGCTTCCCGGCGCCGGTCGAAGGAAACGGGGCCGGCTTGTCCCGGCAAGGTTGAGTCGCGGCCTTTGCGAGAGCCAGCGGGTCTCTCACAGATTGGCTCTCGGTAGCGTGAGCCTCGTCGAAAGGTTGACGCAGGGGGATCTCGCGCTCTCCTGCAGAAGCAACAACACTCAGCCCTAATCTTAACAGAGGGGGAGGAATAGCGAGTTAAAGGTGAGACCGTACCTTCGCCCGGAGGCACCGGGAGGAGAGATTCGACGCCCCGCCTGAGGAACTGGACGTCAAAATCCTTGGTTTCGAAGAACTCAAGGAGGGCGCTCTCACACGTGCCCAAGGAGGGCGGCTTGTAAGCGGCGTCCTCATACTGAATGGGCGCGAGAGGAACGTTCCCGAAATCGCCGGAAACAAAGACGAACTTCTCGCCTCAGTGGTGGTGCTTGTTGGCGAGACCGGTGGTCTTGAGCAGCTGCCCTGAAAATAAGACCACCCCTCCCTTAACGCAGAAGGTGAATAGCTTCCGGAAGATAGGGAGGATGAACTTGATCCTCTCGGATCGCATGTAACAGATGAAGGCCACCAGGATCGCGACCGAGTTAGGATTCTATTGCGTGGGAACCACTCCAGAGTAACGGAGGGCCTGGCGCATCTCGGGCGAGAGGGGGAGGCGGAAGCCCACCTCAAAGTGCTCAAGGGGGATAGCGAGCTCCCCCTCCCCCGCACTGTTCACCTTGTCGTGGTCGTCGGGGTTTCACGCGGTGAAGTCGGCGGGAACATAGCGAGTCTGGGTCAGTTGGAACTCCTCCATGGTCAGGCTGCAAGAGGGAAACTGATGCTTCTGGAAGGCTTCTGCGCAGTTAGAGCGTCCCTCGCTTCCGCCCGGCATAGTGCTTATGAGGTTGAGGGCGAGGTCTTCAGAAGAGAGGCGAGAGCGAGAACTGAGCGAGAACGGGAGGAGGAAGCGGAAGCAAGCAGTAGCTCTCGGCAAACTATGGTAGGTGGACTCCCTATTTATAGAAAATCTTGATCATCATGACTATACACAAAAAGGCGGCGGGGGTACAGCCGTCATGACCTAAGTCGGCGGCGCCTCGGTTTCCCGCCCAAGATTGACAGCGACTGACAAATCTGATTAGCACAAACATTTTGAGATGACCGCAATCATCCTCGTTCCCGCTACCTAGTCCTCGGTGGCGCCTGCGGGTTGAAATAGGACGATAAGACGGTGCATCCTAGGTTGATCCGGCGAGACAGGTCTCGTATCCGTGCGATGCACCTTTCGGGAGAGGACCCGACGGTAGGCCCACCTGGCCAATCCGTCTCGCCTATGAAGTAGTCTCGCTCCAGAGCCTCCAGCCTCTTCTCCACAGATTGGCGAAACTCTCTCGCCGCGGAGTCATGGGCCCGCTCCTGCCGTATAAGCTTCGACAGGACGGCGGCAACCCTCTTCCCCCGACTTTTAGTGCTCCCGGCACTGGTCAGGATTTCCTCCATCTCGTCAGATGAAGGGAAGGGGGAGCTCTCGCCGTCCTCCCCCTCTCAGTCTTCGTCGTCTTCTTCATCTTCATCCTCTGCGTCCGCTCCTGCCGCGAGCCCGGATCCCTTGACAAAAGAGTTCCACGGTCATGGCGAGAGCTAAGCGATAATTATGATAAACATACTGCATACCTGCAGTATGGCGAGAACCACTGGCCGACGGCAGGCAAGAAGGCCCAGCCCCCCTCCCCCCCCCCAGTTCCAAAGAGGAGGTGGATCGACTTTCCTTTTCCCGGGGGGAATATTTTGCGAGTGGTGATCCCGGCTTGGCTGGAAGCATGGGTGGAGTTGTCCTCTCCCGCGGGATGGCTGGCATCCTGTGGAGCTGCGGAAGATTCGACAGCCACTCCTCCCGCCGGTAGGGAGGAATCAACCGCAGGGGCAGTCCGATTGGCGACCCTTAATTCGTTTTCCCGGGTGGAGAGACCCGGTTTGGCGGAAGCTGGTGCTGTAGGAAATCAATTCAGCAATTTGAGACCGAGTTAGTAGCGAGAGTAGAAAAGATACCTGCAGTTCTCGGGGAGTCAGGCGGAGTAACGACCTCCAAGATCCGCGGCTGATTCTCGGGAGGACAAGATGATGAGTCCAAGGGCTCCCGCCAGGGCCTGATGTCGTCAGGGGCCATTTCCTGCGAGAAGTGTCGCGTCAGCTACAAGTCCTCCCGCATAAGCATCTAGTGTTTTCAATGATTAGCGAGCCGAGAGACATACCTTCTGTGGAGAGGGATCATCCACGCGGCTTGGGGTCGAGGTAGGTGAGCTCCTGTTCTCATGAGACAGGTCTCGCTGGACCACCTTCGCCCTCTTCTTCTCTTTCTTCTTCTTCTTTGGCTGAGAGGGCTCAGCGTCTGACGACTTTCTCGCCAGCCAGGGGGCAACCAAGGCACAGTTAGCCTTGGCTCGCGCTTGGGCCGCATCGATACAGTCTTGAAGGTCCTGCGCGAGTGGTTTGTCAACACGCTTGGAACGCAACGCGAGAGGAAGCGAGAACTCAGGTGAGGAATGACGATTCGAGGGCAAATTTATGACCGTCTATCAGCACATATATATAGCCACGGTACGGCCCACCAAAAGATTCCCTGATGTTGACACGTGCTCAACGAATATTTACGGGTTGGATGTGTCTTTTTGAGCGCAGAGCTAGCTCAAAAAGAGCGGGGATTGTGTACAACCCCATATTCGCTGAGTCGGACCCAGAGACACCAATGGTCAGGATTAGGCTAGCCAGAGAAGCTCCCTCCCTGAAGAAGCTCTCGCCCATAAGTGGGGCGGGAACATTTGCGCTTGCGCCAAGCTCCTGTCTTGGAGGAGCTCTCGCCTGTAAGAAGGCGAGACCGCTTGCGCCGGGCTCTGGACAGGAAGGCTCTCGGCTCAGAGTTTCGCCGAGTGGGGCCCAGGGCCCTGGGTAGAATGACCTAATTACCCTCGGGTAGAATTACCCTTGTACCCTTAGGATGAACAGCGGGATTTGGCTATTGGCAGATCAACTAAGGGTATTTCAGTAATCTCAGGTCAGCAAAAGGCTATAAATAGACCCATAAGGGCTCCTTGGAAGGCAAGCTTTCATTATTTTCCAATCTCCAATGCTTTCTGAGGAGCTCCGAGAACAGATTTTGGCTTTGGAGGGGAAGCTCTCAGAGATCTTCCGGGTGTGAGGTGGGACCTCCCTGCTGAGGCTTTGGGTCAGTCTTAGGTCCTTTGAATCTAGTCAAGGGGTGAGGCTTGAGAGAAGTAGGTGTTGGTTGCACCCCTGTTTTGAACTCCCGTTGAGGTCATTTTTGGCTTCAACAATGTGTTCACTCAGAAGGAGTTGAATCTACGCAAGAGGAGATGGATGGAATATGTTACGGATTATGGAGATAATATCTCTACCATCCTGATTCTACAAAGATGTATAGTGATTTGAAACAGATTATTTGGTGGTATGGGATAAAGGTTGATGTTGCAAAGTTTGTACTTGAGTGTATTACCTATCATCGTGTTAGGGAAGATCATAAAAGGCCTAGAGGAAAAATAACACCTTTAGATATTCCAGATTGGGAGTGGGAGAGTATTTCTATGGATTTTGTTATCGACTATGAGAGAGTCTCGTCCACACCATTACTCCCAGTATTCCCTTGATAAGAATGTCTATCTAGTAACCTTTGACTACTTCTTTTCTATTTTGGATTCGATTTGCGTATCAAGTTTCGGGATGAAACTTCTTTTTAGGTGTAGTGGCTGTAACACCCCTGAATTTTTTATAACCATTTTAATCTCTTAGGAGTTGTATTTTTGACGTAAGGGCATTACATTGGCACATAGTTAACGGTGCGTTGTCATTAGTGCGTTTTTGCGTTTATTAGGTCGAGTTGGACAGATTTTAAACTCATTGGAATTAGAGTTTTTGACTTCGGAAAATTTAAGTGGTTAATTTTAAGCGTTCTTGTGAAGTTTCGTTGTGATGCAGGGTTAAATGGAGTCTCGATGAATTTTGTAACGATTATTGTTGTCTTAACTTCGGGAAACTTTAACCCGGGTTTGGTTTGTCGAATCCCGAGTTTGACTTTCTCTTTGGATTCGTAGCCCCGACATTTAGTTTTGGTGTGAATTACATCGAAAATCAAGGTGATTTGGTTGCTCTCATCATTTGAGTTTTTTATAGTTATGATATTAATAAAATAATAATAATATTTATACTTATAAGAAAAGAGCGAAACGCTATACTTCATCTTCCTCGACTTCGGTCCCGAGTGGGGAAAGAAGAGGAAGCGTCCCCTTCTCTATGAAGCTTCCAGTCACCGTATCATGAGCTCTTGTAGGTGAAAACCTTGACAGAGCGTAGCTGTGGAAAGCTCTCGCTGAGCTCTACACCGGCGCGGTAAGTATTTAGGTTTTCATGAATTTTTGGAGCTAGGATTCTTAGCCTAACCCTCATTTTTGTTCGAAAAGTTTCAGAGTTCATAGACGAGGAGTTCTTTCGGCCGAATCTTGAAGTTAGGAGTTTGGGAGTTTGAGTTTTTCGGAGATTTTGAGGCAAGTGGTGGTTCTTCCCCCTCTTGCTTATTCTTTTGTTCCTGTTATCTTTTTTCTTTCCTGCATAGAACTTAGGAATAGGGTAGGGATTAAGGTTTGCTGAATTTGTGTAGTGTAAGAATCGGTCCAAGTTGAATTCATCGAGTATCCTTGAATTCAGCAAGTGTCTCTGAATTCCTTAAGTTAAATTCATCGAGTATCCTTCAATTCGTCAAGTGTCTTTGTATTCGCCAAGTGTAATGCGTCGAGTGATGTAGCAGAGTTTTCATCGAGTTGTGTGATTCAACGAGACCACTCGACGAATCCTTGTTGATTTGTCGATTCATCTTGATGAATGCCAGTTGATTCATCCAGTTGCTTGATTCGTCGAGATCAATCGATGAATCCTTGCTGATTCGTCGAGTTGTCTCTGTTGGAACACCCTATTACTAATTTGGGTCAGGATCACTATGTCTCTAGAAACCTTTCCTTGACCTCCTGTATAGCTTAATAGGTCAATTAGAATTGAGTCTAAGGGTTAGAAGTCTAGTTTTGGAAGCTGCCCTGAAGACCAAGATTTTTTGTCTGGAGACTAAGTCTGATCGTCGAACTCAGCACGACGATTCGTCGAACTCTGATCGACGATCGTCTAGCTCAACTTCGACAGATCATCGAACTCCATTCGACGATCGCTGAGCTCAACTTCATAATATCGTCGAACTCCATTCGACGATCGGTGAGCTCAGGTCGACGATTTTGACTCTGCTTTGGAACTTTATCTCTGATCTCAGTTCGACGATCTTTAAGCTCAGATCGACGATATTTGGCTGCTGTGTGTTTCCAGATCGCTGAGCTCAGCTCGACGATAGCAGAGCTCAGTTCGACGATTTCAGACAACTTCCAGGATATTTCTTAATTCAAATTCAAATCAGTTAGGAGTTATTCTGCAATTAATTCAGAGATTTCCTAGCCGTTATCATTCAATTCTGGACCATGTTTCAAGGGATTTTTCAAGGAATGTATCTGTGGACTTTCCTCCAGAAGAGATTATGCAATTAAGGATGCAATTAATGCAGGCCAATGGATATACTTGACAAAGAATGTTATTCTATTCGATACCAGAGAATAAAACACAGGGTTGTTGAATATCTCAATACAGAACACACACACAATACAGAGAGAGGATACAGATTACAGAGAAGCATTCAAAAATCTTCTGTCACAAAAGAATTC
This sequence comes from Platanthera guangdongensis, assembly GCA_039583875.1. NCBI lineage: Eukaryota > Viridiplantae > Streptophyta > Magnoliopsida > Asparagales > Orchidaceae > Platanthera > Platanthera guangdongensis. The sequence goes on along the minus strand of CM077147.1, from coordinate 79,323,572 downwards.
TGAAGAACACACATCCAAGGAGATCAAGTCTTCTCAAATCATTAGATCTCCTTAGTCTTCAAAGTGTTCAAGGCCAACATATTTCCAGACTCCAGATATTCAACATTTCAGCTATTGCTGAAATCATCTATTGCTGGAGTTCAATCTTTGAAGGCCTATCACCCTCAGCAAAGCTTTTCTTCCTGAAGATCTCAAGGATTCAGGGGGAGCTTTGACATCAACAATCCACATAGTCTTCTCAGTTGTTTGAGAAAGAGAAGACTTCCATCATTCTCTCACCCCCACTCTGTAAAGGGTTTCTCAAACTCCCTTCAAACGTTTGAGCTTGGTTTTTGAGCACCTTGTCAAAAGCTCATTGGTGGCAAGACACCTGATCAAAAACTCTGCTTTGGTTTTTGAGCACCTTATCAAAAGCTCATTGGTGCCCCGGACACCTGATCAACTCATCCTGCAGTGGATTCCTACCTAGGGTGGTAGAAGAGTGGATGTACCCAAGTTTGGGGAACCACTATATTTCCTTGTGTCTTCTGGTTTTGCTTGTTTTCAATTTTGTTTTTGGCCTTGATTTTTCTGTGCTTAGCTTTTGTTTTACCTAGTGCTGTGATTAGTTTTATTTACTGCTTCCCTGCTCACTCTTATTACAACAGTTGTTGTAAAAAGTTTTAAAAGCACGATATACTCTATTCACCGCCCCCTCTAGAGTATATCAGATCTAGCTGCTCTTTCAATTGGTATCAGAGCAGGTTGGTTAAAAATACCACATCTTCCAGATTGGTTAAACATACCATACCTGATTGGTTGTACAGGCTAACACCTGAACCCAAAGATCCCAAGCTAGATCTGCTTTTCTTTAGTATTTTATTATTAGATTTTGTTTTCTCAAATCATGGACCAAAACAAAGATTATGCTAGCACCAGACCTCTAGTGTGCAATCTATCCAAGTTTGCACTTTGGAAGGCAAGGATTAGACTTTACATGAATTCTATTGACGAAGATATTTTTAATTCTGTTTTGACAGTATGTCCAAGACCCCCAGAGAATTCCAGCACAAATGCTGTTCCACCTCCATCAGGAACAGATGCTGATATCAAGAAATGGAAAGTAGCTGATGCTAAGGCTATGAATATCCTAGCCCAGACAATGTCAGATGACATATTTCATAAGGTAGCTGAATGTAATTCAGCAAAAGAAATTTGGGACAAACTCTCAGAAATAGTCTCAGGCTCAGCTGATGAGAGAAAGGATAGAAGATCTCATCTCATTTCTTAATATGAGAATTTCAAGAAGAGAGAAACTGAGTCAGTGGGAGATATGTACAACAGACTAAGTCTAATTGTCAGTGAACTCAGGACATTAGACAAAGAGATCTCTCTAACTGAACTTAATGACAAGATCCTAATGTGCTTCCCTAGCACTTGGGATTCAAGAATCTGGCCAATTAAGGATGCCAGAAGTCTAAATGAGATCACCACTGAAACTCTATTGTGTAAGCTCAAATCTTATGAGCTACTCATCAAAAATAGAGAGGAAGAACAGAAGGCTGCCTCACCAGCCACAAGAAAAGAGAAGACCATAGCCTTCAAGGCAACTGAGGATCTGCCTGAAGACAAAGCCACCGACAATGATGAACTACTCAGCTTGCTGGCCAAAAGATTCTACAAAATGGCCAGAAAGGACTTCAGAAGAAGATCATACAAGGAGCAGGATAAGCCAAGGTATGACAAGTCCATTAGTAATAATAAAGACATTATTTGCTTTGGTTGCAGGAAACCAGGGCACATAGTTCCTGACTGTCCAGAGAACAAGAACAAGGACAGAAGAGACAGAAAAGAAAGAAGAAAGGAGAAAGACTACAAAAGGAATGGCAATGGCAAACCTTCTTCAAGCAAAAACAAGCATACAAGAAAATGGTTTGTTGCTGAATCCTGGAGTGAGACAGAAGAAGAGTCAGAAGCCTCATCCAGTTCCAGTGATGATGAGGATGATGCAGAAGAAAAGGAGTTCTGCATGATGACAATCAATGCCTCACAGCACAATTCAGAGGAAGAGGAGTTAGAGTCAGACTCAGAGACTCAACCTGAAGAAGATCAGGTAATTGGTTCTTTTGATTTTAGTTCAGAAGATTTTAAATCTGAATTTAAAGCACTGTGTTTAGACCTGCTAAAGTCTGAGAAAGAGATTATCTCTCTCAAAAATCAATTATCTGAACACAATACTCTAAAGTCAGAAAACCTCAAACTCTCTCAGGAGTTGGAGTGCTGTAGGGAACAGATAGCTTCACTGAAAAGTGAGCTCTCTAAGGCCAAGAAGCTTGAAGAATCCCTTAATGGGAGAAGCATCAAGCTGATGGACATCACAAGCACAGTGAACTCTAGATTTAACAGTACACTGGGCTTGGGTGCTTCATCTAGCCAACCTATAGTCCTAACAACTCCAATCAAATTCATTTCTGACAAAGGAAAGGGAGTTGTAGAGGTTGCTAGGAAAAATTCTGATCTGCCTCAGAAAATCAAGTCCCAGAAGAAATCGTCGAACGGAGATCGACGATCATCGAATGAAGATCGACGATCGCCGAACGCAGCTCGACGATCTCAGGCACAATCGTCGAACGCAGGTCGACGATCTCAAATACCTGACCTCAGCTATAGTCGACCGTCGAACGGAGATCGACGATCTGACCCAAGATCGTCGAACGCAGCTCACAGATCGTCGAACAGAGGTCAGAGCTCTGGAAAAGTTTTCAAAGGCAAATCAAAATTGAATCCTAAGGGTCCTACATCCCAAATCTTTAACCCCTATACTGAATGGATTATACCTCCAAGGAGATATCATCCTGAAGGATATAAGAGTCAACCTGGGATGTCTTTCATTTCAAAATTTAAAGGTTATCAACCTAGGCCCAAGGTAAACTGGGTCAAAAACAAATGAATTGTCTCATGTGCAGGTGAAGACCTATCCAGCATCTAACCAGCAATGGTACTTGGATAGTGGGTGCTCTAAGCACATGACAGGGAACAAGGACAACCTCACATCCTTCAGAGCTAAGCTTGGACCCAAATTTATCTTTGGTGATTCAAACTTTGGACAGACTAAAGGATATGGTGCAGTCCAGATTGGTTCAGTAACTTTCAAGAAGGTAGCTTATGTGGAAGGACTGAAGCACAACCTAATTAACATCAGTCAGATGTGTGATGAAGGCTACCAGGTGACCTTCAGCAAAGCCTTATGCAAAATCAAGTCAGAGGACAACACAACTGTGTTGACAGGTAAAAGGAAAGGTAACATCTACCTAGTAGATTTTCTTTCAACTGATGTAGACATCTGCTTGTTCAATTCTGTCTATAGACCCAATATTTTATGGCATAAGAGATTAGGACACCTAAACCTTAGAACTATTGCTAGGCTATCCAAAGACAACCTTCTTAGAGGTCTACCTTCTGGCCCCTACAAGAAGGAAGGACTCTGCAGGGCTTGTCAATTAGGCAAGCAAACTAAAAACAGCTTTAAATCACTTAATAAGAGTGATTCACCTAGGATATTGTATCTGTTACACATGGATCTTTTTGGACCCATCACAGTACAAAGCCTAGGAGGGAAATCCTACACTTTAGTAGTTGTAGATGACTTCTCTAGATTCACTTGGGTGTTCTTTCTAAGGAAGAAGTCTGATAACTTTAAGTGTCTGACAGAGTTTCTCAAATGTATACAGATTGAGCTCAATACTCACATTGCCCTGATCAGAAGTGATCATGGGACAGAGTTTGATTCTCTTCTTATGCAAGAGTTCTGTCAGAGTGAAGGGATCAGACATACTTTCTCAGCTCCTAGAACTCCTTAACAAAATGGGGTAGCTCAAAGGAAAAATAGAACCCTTATTGAATCTGCCACTACATTGTTGTCAGATGCTCATCTACCTCTATCCTTCTGGGCAGAGGCAGTGAACACCTCCAACTATGTGTTGAACAGAAGTCTGATACATAAACTAAAGGGAAAGACTCCCTATGAATTACTCAAAAGGAAGAAACCTAAAGTTGACTATTTTAGAGTTTTTGGTTGTATTTGCTACATTCACAATAATGACAAGAGATATTTAGCAAAATTTCAAGCCAAAGCTGATGAAGGAGTGTTTCTGGGATACTCCATGATCAGCAAGGCCTATAGGGTCTATAATAAATCATCTTTGAAAATTGAGGAATCTGTTCACATTTCATTTGATGAAACTAACATGTCTTTCAAGGAGAAGAATTCTTCTACCATAGAACCTTTGCAGGAACATTCTCTAGTTGAAGACTTGAACAAGTTACAGGTTACTCAAAGGGATGAAAGCAGTGAAGATGAAGAAAATGCTCAACACATTGAAGCACAACTTGAAGAGCCAGTTGTTGTACCACAAGAGGAAACAACAACACAGGTTGGTGAAGAATCAACACCCCCTGTTGATTTAGTAACATCAAGAGACCATCCAATTTCCCAAATAAGTGGAGAAATCTCAGCTGGTATGCAAACCAGAAATCAGGTCAACCAAAATCTGTTGCACACCTGCTTCCTATCTCAAATTGAACCTCAGTCCATTCAAGATGCAGAGCAAGATCCACACTGGATCATTGCAATGCAAGAGGAGTTGCATCAATTTGAGAGGAACAAAGTATGGGAACTAGTGCCAAAGCCTAAGGATCACTCAATTGTTGGAACAAAATGGGTATTCAGAAACAAACTGGATGATCAAGGAGTAATTATAAGGAACAAGGCAAGGCTAGTTGCTCAGGGATACTCTCAAGAAGAAGGAATCGACTACGACCAGACTTTTGCACCTGTTGCAAGATTAGAAGCCATCAGAATTTTTCTAGCTTATGCAACTCACAAAGGCATCAAAGTATATCAGATGGATGTCAAAAGTGCTTTCTTGAATGGAGACATCAAAGAGTAAGTTTATGTTAGACAACCTCCAGGTTTTATCTCTCTAACTTATCCTGATCATGTTTTTAAACTGAACAAAGCATTATATGGTCTCAAGCAAGCTCCTAGAGCATGGTATGAGACCCTAGCATGCTTTCTCTTGGAAAATGGTTTTATAAGGGGTAGAGTAGACCAGACTCTTTTCATTAAAACTCATAAGTCTCATACCCTACTAGTACAAATTTATGTAGATGATATTATTTTTGGTTCTACTGACTCCAAATTGTGCAGAAGGTTTTCTAACCTGATGCATTCTAATTTTGAAATGAGTAGCATGGGTGAGCTATCCTTATTCCTAGGATTGCAAGTCAAGCAACATGCTGAAGGCATCTTTATTTCTCAAACCAGATATGCAAATGAATTGGTTAAGAAATTTGGTATGTCTGAGGCATCTTGTATGAAAACACCCATGCCTACTAATGTTGTATTGGATGCTGATGAACATGGGAAACCTGTTGATCAGACCACATATAGAGCAATGATTGGCTCTTTACTGTATCTTACAGCTAGTAGACCAGATATAATGTTTGCTACATGTATATGTGCTAGGTTCCAAGTAAGCCCTAGAGAGTCACACCTAACTTTAGTAAAGAGGATTCTCAGGTATGTTAAAAGTTGTCCAAATCTAGGTCTCTGATATCCAAAAGATTCAGCATTTGAGTTAACTGGATTCTCTGATGCTGATTATGCTGGATGCAGAATTGACAGGAAAAGCACCAGTGGAACTTGTTAGTTCCTTGGTGACAGACTTGTCTCTTGGTTTTGTAAGAAACAAACATCTGTGTCAACTTCAACTGCAGAAGCTGAATATATGGCTGCAGGCAGTTGTTGCTCACAAATCTTGTGGATCCAAAACCAACTCCTAGACTATGGCTACAACTTAGAGAAGTCTAAAATCTTTTGTGACAATACTAGTGCTATTTCCATAGCTCAAAATCCAGTCCTCCATAGTAGGACAAAACACATAGAGATTAGGCATCATTTCTTAAGGGATAATGTTGAAAAGAATAAAATTGAATTACAATATATCCCAACTGATTTACAAAGGGGAGATATTTTCACCAAGCCCTTGGATGAAAAGAAACACACCTTCTTCCTAAATCAGTTAGGAATGTTAGATGGAGCAAGCCTTAAATAATATCCAAGATTTTGAAAGCTTAAAAGTTGACCAATGCTAGGCAAACATTCTGATTTTTCTTAGTGTCTAGAATTTTTCTGATCTCTGAACTGCGCTCGACGATTTTCCCTAAGATCGTTGAACGGAGATCGACGATTTCCAAAAATCGTCGAACTGAGTTCAGCGCCTCTCAGATAGTGTGAACTATCTCTTCCGGTCAACGATCGTCGAACGGCGCCCGACGATTTTGTTCTCTGAACGATCGTCGAACGGAGCTCGACGCTTTCCAATATCGTCGAACGGAGATCGACGATGTTGACGTCTCTTAAGATTCCTTTAGAAGCCTCGATCGTCGAACTGAGTTCAACGATCTTTCCATTTCTGCGTCGAACCCTAATATAAAACTCTTTTTCGCCGTCGTTCTCTTTTGCGCTTTCGATTTCTCTGCAAGAATCTTCTTTTCCTCCAAACAGTTCTACTCTTGGTCGTTTTGTTTGTTGAGTTTTTGCAGGTACAATGGCTGTGTCTGTTGCTGTTCTTGCTGCAATGAAGTTTGATGCCGGTTTTGACATTGATGTAGAATCCTTCAGCACGACTGATCAGATTTTTCAAGATATACTGGGTCTGTTCAAGGATCAGAATCTGACTGCTATAATGACCACTAGGATCAAGCTAGCTTCAGACGAGATCAAGGAGTGGGTTTATACTGCCCATAATCAAGATAACTCTACAATAGTTGGGTCTATTGATGGAAATCAGGTACCCTTGACCCCAACCATTCTCTCAGAAGTTTTTGAATTGAGAAATGGAGAAGATTCTGCTGAGCTATTTGGAGAGGAGTATTCTGAACTGCTTGCCAGGATGGGTCATCCAGAGGGAAACCCTAGCAAGCTCTTCAAAAGGAACCTGTCTGTTGAATACAGGTTCATGGCAGATGTGGTGGGGAAAGTGCTACTGGCAAAGCACTCAGCCCATGATACAATATCCAGACATCAGCTCTGTCTCATGGGAGCTCTTGTGGATAAGAAAAATCTGAACTGGGGAGAGGTTTTCTTTGACCTCATCAAAAAGAAAATAAACAAAAGTTTTGTTAATTTTGGAAGGATTATTGGAGTATTTCTGCAGCACAGGTGTCCTGCCTTGCTGGTCTCCTCTAGAGTTCATATCAATGCCTCCAAGAGATTGTCATGTGCCCTCTTTGGCAAGTGGGACAGGCAAATCAGCAAGCCTAGCAGGCCCTCCTCCAGTGCTCCTTCAGGCACAAGGACTCAAAGAGTCAATCCTCCACAGGTCTCTGCCCCTGCAGATGACCTGGCTGCTGTTGCTGCCTCTCCTCCTTCTCCAATTCAATCCCTTCCCCCACCATCCACCATTCCAGCACCATCCACCATCACCATCTCCAACCCATCTCCAACATCCACACCATCTCCAGTCCCTGTTCTTTCTACACCAGCAGAACAATTCCACCCACTGTTCTCCTACCCTCCAACTGATGTCACCTCCTCACCCTCCATTCCATGCTTCACCCTACTGGATGATTCCTTTATGGATGATTCCCCATCATCTCCTCCTGAGCTACCCTCCTCCTCCACTTCATTTTAAAACCTCCTACACCACATCATTGATCAACCAACTTTCACCCCATCTATATCCCTTCCCCTCTCCTCCATATCCACCCTACCAGCACCTCAGCCATCCCTTCTACCATTCTCCAGCTCTCCACTTCCAGAACCTTCAGCTGCTTCCATACCTTCTACCTCTGCTCCAGCTCTTGAGCAAGTAGACATCTCAGCCCTTACTGACAGGCTGTATGAGCTGCTTGCCCCCAGGCTCTCTCTACTGTTGGAGACCTCCTTGGCTCCTCTACACCTGTCAGTGGCAGCCCTTTCTGCCAGGCTCTCTTCCCTCTTCCCTCAGGCAGCACCTACAGCAGTGTGCCTTGATCCAGACCTGTCTGCATCTAGGCAGGGGGAGATGCCATATGAAGAGACTCTTCATGCTGCTGCTGCTGCTATTTCTGCAAGCTCTCTGTCTGCTGCTGTTGTCAGTTCTGCTTCTTCTGCTGCTCCTCCTGTTGCTGTGCCTCCAGAAAGTCAGAGTTCAACTGCAGTTCTTGCAATAGACCTCAGGTCTTTGCTATCAGCCTTTGATTCTTCCTTCTTCAGCTGTCTGCCAGAGGTCCATGCTGTCCAGCCTCCAGAAGACTTATCCAAGGCACTTGTGCCTTTTTCTTGCTGTGACCCTAGCATCCTCACGTCCTTTGTAAATTCAGTAATTACTGCTGCTGCTGCTGAAGTTCCTACTGTTTCTGATGAACCATCTTCCAAGGATATTCTGATGTCAGAGGCCACTGAATTTGAGCCTTCTGTAGTCCTTGATGTTTTTCCTTCTGCCTCTATTGCTGTTAGTAAAGTTTCTACTATTGTCAGTAAAGTTTCTGCTGATGTTAGTGAGACAGTTGCTGCTGTTGTCACCTGTCCAGAGTCTACTGCTGTTGTTGCTGTTTCTGCATTACCTTATCCATCTACTGCTGTCTCTGCTGTTACCATCTCAACACCTGCTGCTGCTGTTTCAAATTCTGCCTCATCTGCCTCTGTTCAGCTTAAGAAGGATTTAATGAAGAAAATAGATGCTCTCTATGAGGACCAGAGTTCTGAATCTGATGAATTTAAAACAGACTCTGATGATTCTTCTTCTACCATTGCCAGGAGAAGGAAGGCAAGGAGCAAGGCTATGAAGATGGTACCTCCTGCTAAAGCTAAAGATAACAATGATATCCCTCACTACATTCTACATGATTGCCCAATCACTGAACACTGGATGCAGTATTCCAAGAATCAGCTAAAAGCAATGAAGAAAACGAGAAAATATGAGAAGGGTTCATCCCAATTCCAGCACTCTCATCCTCCTCCACCATCTCCTCCTGATGCAGGTGCAGGTGGAAGCTCTACAAGTCAACCCCCAGTCAGAAGTCAGGCTCCCTATCAACCTCATGCCAGATCTTACCACAGGGAAAGCCAATCCAGGGGTTCACATTCTAGGATAGGAGGATACAGAGGTAATCAGAGAGATATTCAAGTCTATTCTAAAGGCTACTCCAGGCAGCACCCATATTCCAGGGAAAGACAAACTTCAACTGATACAACATCTGGCTCCTTCCCTTACAAGCTAAAAGAAACTGTGTCTGCCAGGCCCTCTCAAGACAACCCCTCCAACAGGTATGAGCCACATGTACCTTATGAGGACCCTGAAAATAATCCAGCTGCTTGGACTGCAAGGTTAAAGGAATTAGCTGCACTGGACCAAATTAAAAAGGCCAGAGAACAAGGATTAGATTCTTCCAACATTTCTACAATGTCTGAACAGAGACAAAAAGAACTAGAGAGATATGGTTCAAGTAAATTCTTTGATGCTGACAGATACATGGAATTACACCCTGAAGCAGTGGTTCCCAGGCTTAAACAGCAGACATCCTTAGGTGCAGCAGATGACACCAGATCTAAGAAGGAAGCCCTAAATCCTAACAGAGAAATTAAAATGGTTAAGGGCAAAGAGAAGAAATGATATTGTAAGGTGACAATTTCTGGAATTTCTGATTATCTGGATGCCATATATATATCTCTGTTATGTTTCTGCAATGTCTAGCTGTTGTTTTTATGTTTTACTGATTGTATGTTGTTATTTAAGTTTTTCCAAAGTCTGTAAATAGTAATCCTAACCCAAATAGGGGGAGATTGTTGGAACACCCGATTACTAATTTGGGTCAGGATCACTATGTCTCTAGGAACCTTTGCTTGACCTCCTGTATAGCTTAATAGGTCAATTAGAATTGAGTCTAAGGGTTAGAAGTCTAGGTTTGGAAGCTGCCCTGAAGACCAAGATTTTCTGTCTGGAGACTAAGTCTGATCGTCGAACTCAGCACGACGATTCGTCGAACTCCGATCGACGATAGTCTAGCTCAACTTCGACAGATCGTCGAACTCCATTCGACGATCGCTGAGCTCAACTTCATAATATCGTCGAACTCCATTCGACGATCGGTGAGCTCAGGTCGACGATTTTGACTCTGCTTTGGAACTTTATCTCTGAGCTCAGTTCGACGATCTTTGAGCTCAGATCGACGATATTTGGCTGATGTGTGTTTCCAGATTGCTGAGTTCAGCTCGACGATAGCAGAGCTCAGTTCGACGATTTCAGACAACTTCCAGGATATTTCTTAATTCAAATTCAAATCAGTTAGGAGTTATTCTGCAATTAATTCAGAGATTTCCTAGCCGTTATCATTCAATTCTGGACCAAGTTTCAAGGGATTTTTCAAGAAATGTATCTGTGGACTTTCCTCCAGAAGAGATTATGCAATTAAGGATGCAATTAATGCAGGCCAACAGATATACTTGACAGAGAATGTTATTCTATTCGATACCAGAGAATAAAACACAGGGTTGTTGAATATCTCAATACAGAACACACATAATATAGAGAGAGGATACAGATTACAGAGAAGCATTCAAAAATCTTCTGTCACAAAAGAATTCTGAAAAACACACATCCAAGGAGATCAAGTCTTCTCAAATCTTTAGATCTCCTTAGTCTTTAAAGTATTCAAGGCCAACATATTTCCAGACTCCAGACATTCAACATTTCAGCTATTGCTGAAATCATCTATTGCTGGAGTTCAATCTTTGAAGGCCTATCACCCTCAGCAAAGCTTTTCTTCCTGAAGATCTCAAGGATTCAGGGGGAGCTTTGACATCAACAATCCACATAGTCTTCTCAGTTGTTTGAGAAAGAGAAGACTTCCAACATTCTCTCACCCCCCACTCTGTAAAGGGTTTCTCAAACTCCCTTCAAAAGTTTGAGCTTGGTTTTTGAGCACCTTGTCAAAAGCTCATTGGTGGCAAGACACCTGATCAAAAAATCTGCTTTGGTTTTTGAGCACCTTATCAAAAGCTCATTGGTGCCCAGGACACCTGATCAACTCATCCTGTAGTGGATTCCTACCTAGGGTTGTAGAAGAGTGGATGTACCCAAGTTTGGGGAACCACTATATTTCCTTGTGTCTTCTGGTTTTGCTTGTTTTTATTTTTGTTTTTGGCCTTGATTTTTCTGTGCTTAGCTTTTGTTTTACCTAGTGCTGTGATTAGTTTTATTTACTGCTTCCCTGCTCACTCTTATTACAACAGTTGTTGTAAAAAGTTTTAAAAGCACGATATACTCTATTCACCCCCCCCCCCCTCTAGAGTATATCAGATCTAGCTGCTCTTTCAGTCTCGATGAACGCTTGTTCATATGTCATGTCAACTTTACGAATTCTTGTTGTTAATACCTAAATTTCCAATTTGTCGTGAATCCGGTTTCTTATCGTGTTGACGTGATTTACCCGTTAGTCATAACAGTTGCGCTTTCACCAAGACAACGTCCGTTTTTTCTCGCCATGACTGCTCTCCTATTTACGCTAAGTATATGACCAATCTATCAGGTATTTTAGTGTTTTTATCAAGACACTCCTTTTTTTCATCCAGATTGGAGGTATTCATCAATTTAATTCTTGTATTCATTGAGATAATACAGTCTCATCTAATCAGGCTATCTTATTTAAATAAGTTAGTCTTACCCGTCGAGGAGTATGAATGTTTAGTGAATTTCATTTCTATAAGACTAGTATTGCAGCTAACTTAGTCGTTATACTATTTATGTTGTTTTTAGTGTATGTTGTGGACCATTTGGGGTTGTGGGCGTGTAACACCTCCACCCGTCACGTGAAATATAACAGAGGGTCCGGCCAAGGCCCCGCGCCATATTCCACAGACATTCAGCGGGGTTACATGTTAATATCAAAAGAGAAAATGAATCCTAACTCAGAGCATTCTAGCAGAAGCTTCAAGAGTTACCTTGAACTCAATACATAAGAATGTCCACTATATGTAAATATATCTCAGGAATGTTTTACAAAAATACACAAAAGTCACGACGTTAAAGCCTTACAGTTATGCTTCAAAAGTGTGGTTTACAGACATTGGCGTGTAGCCCGGCCACACATGAAAAACATTTAAATAGTATTTGGATTGTCCTTCGAGGGCCGTCATAACATCAAAGGGCTTCAACTCGCTATTTCCCGCTCGGCTCTCCAGCACCTACACAGGGACAATCCATCATAAGCGTGCCAAACAAGGCAATGGTTAGCTTTAGCTGACCAATTTCTAACGACCCTACCCTATACCCGGAGCATCGGTAATCCTTCCCTGCATGCAAAGCAACCAACCATAGATATATCACAAGAAGGTACAACTTAAGCACCATTCAATATCAAAAATTTCTGCATCAACTGTCAGACGTTCCGTGCTCTCAGTGCATAATATCGGTGTACGGGACTTCCTGGGTCCCACCACCATCCACAGTACCAGACATGATCTTATACTTGAGCATTCTAGTCTTTCCGGCATGGGTTCTAAGACTCTCATTATGCCAAAGGCAAAAGCCAGTTACTTTAGGCAATCTAGCTCGAACGACATAACACGGGTACAGTTCAGCCACAACTCGTTGCTCAAATCGCCATGCCAACACCGATGGTCACTGCCATCATGGAGAATGACAAGATGCGGGTCAGCCTCCCCTTTCCCGTTTGGCTCACTAGACTTTCTTTAGTTGGACTATACAAGCTCTCAGCTTCGACTGCCGCTCACCAGGTCCTTAGGACCAGAGCCCGCAATCAACACACAACGGCACTCATGGCCATAGCTGGGCACCCAGGCTCACAACTCACCTTTTAGCCCCATGGTCTCCACAAGACAGGGCTTGTACGTACAATATAATCAGGGAGCTATCGCCAACAATAGCCATTATCACCCAATATTAACAACAGAACACTTCTTCTGTCTCTAAACTCAATCATAACTGGAACATCCTTCCAGCACACAACTACAACATCCTGTAGTGCCAGAAAACATGACTTCCATAGAGTATAGCTCACACAGAGTGATTGTCAGGGAAACTCACTATTAACATGCGATATCCATAGTTATCCATAAATCGTGGTATTTTCTGTGTATTTTCCTGGAGCGCTTCCCCGATACTTCCTACTATAAACTTTACAGGCACAACCCTTCAGACTCCATAAACTACCCATTTATACTCGGAGTCTTCTTCGATACGCAAATTAAAACATTACCAATCCAGACCAACCTGTTTGGATGGTCTTCACATAGCATGCCTATTTCGTACTACGATTTACGCATTCTATATACAAAATTACCCGGGGATATTACGTATCAACCTATCAGAATTCCCTTCGCTTTTCTACCTTTTGGTGGTGCATTCCATGAAAATGCAAAAAGGAGGACTTCACTTGTCCACGAAGGAAGATTATTACCCTCGTAGCTCATTTTGGAGCCATGGATAAGTCTTCTATCCGAATAGAAAGGAGCGCCTCATTTTTCCCTTCACGGATCTTGCTTTCATTGTTGATTCCAACCACTGGATCTGCTCCTCCAAGCTTGCAAAACTTAAACCCTCAGACTTCTCCTTCCTTAGCTCTTTCTTTCAAGAGTTGTGAAAAGGAGGAGAGAGAGTGAGAGAAGAGAAATGACTTCTCTTTTCTCCACCCCTCTGCTTAAGTGATCTCGGGATTTATCCCAGCCACAAGATCCTCTCTTTAATAGGAATGAATGGCTATGATTTCATCTTACCGGTCAAATTTATCTCTATCGTCGAGCGATATCCGCTATCATCTGGGCGATAACATAATTTGTCGCTTTGACCGAAGTTAACCACCGCTCTTCGGCCACCGTTCAGCCATCTAACGAATGTCTAGACATGCGTGGCACTATCACCACGCGATACCCACTATCGCCACTCCGATAGCCCCACTTGATGATTCGTTGAATGCTTCGTGAGCGTCGAGTGCATTGAGTCTTCTCAATGCTTTGTTGGAAGCACCGAGTGCGTTGAGAGCGTCGAGTGCTATCGCCAGTGATACCCATTGTTTCCCGACGATAGCCACCTTTACGTTATGTTTTATAGTTTTTGGGGTGTTATAGGGCATTAGTGGAATGTACCACCGCCACTATGACCTGTTTTGTGAATCAGAACACCTTGTGCGTTTTCGCCGATGTGGGTTTGTGACTGGGTGTGTGGGGGTGGTTCCCCCCACCGCATGTGCCGGTTATTCCCTAGTTTTGGTTGTGTCGATAAAAGAAGACCACCTTTCCATGGGCCCTTGTGATGTTTTGACCGTTTCCACCACCGCAGGTCCTGGTTTTTACCTGGTGATAATTCTTGCTCAATGATAAGCTGATCAATCTCTTATATATATACACATACTCATATGTATGTTTTATAAAGCATAGACCTTTATCGCTCTTGGTGCAGTTTGGTATATCTTACCTCATGTGATTTCATTCTTACTTATTATATTGTGGTTGAGTGCTGATGTTTTTCTTTTTGCTATTCTATCTTGGGTTGGTACCCCCCTTTTCACTTCCTTCGTTTATTTACTTTTGTATTTTACTGCCACTTGTACTTTCTTGCTGAGGAGTTCTTTTCTCTTGAATGCCTTAGGCCTGGATCAGTAGCAGTCTGAGCAGCTAGAGTTGGTGGTTACTGGCGTGGGCTGTAGTTTTGATCCCTCACTTTCGTGAGGTAGTTTTGCTGTCATCCTTTTGATCAGACATACATTTAGATTTTGTGGATTCGTGTCAGGTTGTTGATGATGACAATGATTTTGTTGTAAATGTTTAGACTATTTGCTAGCGTTTATGCTATTTCTTGCTGAGTCATTTTGTCTACCTGCTCTCTGGGAAGGTTTTATGCTAGCTTGCATGTTAATTATTTTCAAAGTATAAAATGATCAACGCTTTTATCTCATACTTATAGCATCATTTTAAATCAAATGTCACTGTATTTTAATGAACGTAAAAACTCTTTTAGTACTTATATTAAATCTAGAGGTGTGCATATCATGATTTGTTCTATGGGATTTTCACGCTCATTTAGTATAATAAATGAACTAAACAATGTATTTTACGCTGCGTATATGTATATTTTTGCTTGTGGACTAGCTGATCAACTGAGCCTAGGGACACGACCATCAAACCTTAAACTCAAACTATGTTTTCATCAACACAAACTTGAGGAATTCATGAAAAGTATTAGGAGTAGGATCTTTCATGAGCGTTTGCAGTGGTCCCCTGCACGGCGTGGCATCAAGGTGCATATTTTCTCTTACTCTGGTATATTACTTAAATGCTGAGAAAATACGGGTTGTGACACCTTATATATATCACTTAATTTTTAAACTACTCTAAAATTAAATTAAAGGTTTTAAAATACATTATTCACCCCCCTCTAGTGTAAAGTCAGATCTATCCCTTCATTTTCAACCACCTTTATCGACGTGATGGCTATCACTAGGAGGTGGTTTGGCCGTCGGAGGTGGTGGTTTCTAGCGAACCCGCGCCATGATTTTCTTTTGGAAAATCTCCATTTTTTCACCGGATCGGTCTCAATTGAGCCCGATTTCTCTCCTAATTGATCTAGGATACTAACACAAGGGGAGAGGAGGAGAAGTGAAACTTCTGGGGTGGCTGAAGCCTTGCCCATCGTCGTGTCACCATTGACGGTGGTGGAGGTGCTCGGTGCTCTGCAACCACACTGCCAGAGGGCTCAGCTCCTTTAGGGGGATGGTGGAAACGACTGCTCTATGTTTAGGGAAGCTTTAAAATGAATTAGATTGGGGAGATGAGGTGTTTAATCTTTAATAGCAATTAATGGCCATGGGGAAGAGGTTTCGACCATGGTGTTGGTTCAGTGCATACAACCACTGAATGGCCTGGAAAACCCCTTGATCTTCTCAGAACTAATGGGGGATATGAATGTAGCCATTGAGATTGAAGAGAGGAGGCCCTTGGCCTTCCAAGCCATGAATGACTCTTTCTCTCTCTTTCACTCTCCTCCATTAAAGGGGAACTTGAGGTTTCTCTCTCCTAGTCACCATTTCCAGAATTTAGATGGCATTTTATGTAATTTTCAGCCTCCTAAAGCTAGTGAGCCACACCAATTAGGCTTAGCCCAACTGGATTTGGCTAGGTTAGGTCAACTTGAGTTAGTTTGACCAATTTTAGGGTTGAGTTGACTTTGGTCAATTTGACCTTTTGAGTTGACGCCAATGGGTCCTTAGTGACCCATTGGACTATCTTAAGGGTTAGGAATGTCTAGGTGGGGTCATTTTGGCAAGTTTGAGGTCCATTTGCCCAAGATAGGCTACTTTGACCATTTTAGTGTTATGGTTGACTTTGGTTAACTTGACCACTTTGGTTGACCCCAATGGGTTCTAGGTCCTCCAAGGGACCCCCTAATGGGTTATGGATGTTATGGTGGGGTCAAATGGTCAAGGTGAGGCCCTAAAGTCGAACTCAAGGTTAGGAAATTGAAAAGTGTTATTTGTAGACCGTGGTGATCTTCACCTTCATGCCTAAGTTAACATTTTCTCTTTGAGCTTCTTAGGGTTTTGTCATGACCTAGTCATGAAAAAATCATCTTAGGGGTCTAGTTGCTCGAGGGATGTTACAAATCCCAATAAACAAAAATAATAATTTCGTCCCCGAAAATCAGTTTAGGCCTGCGGAGTTTCTACTAAGATTAACTGAATGTAACATCCATTTGAAATTGAAGTTATACCTGATGCAAAGAGCTCCAGGTACTTATGTTGTATCAGATCTAGTGGCTCCCAAGTATGGTACTCCTATTAATGATTTGACCAAATGATCTTGACCAACAGAACATTCTCAAACCGCAAGAATCGCACTGTCGTATCATCTATCCTGACCAGCTCTAAGCGGACCGATCTATCAGAAACTTTCGGGCCATCTATAGTAGGAACTTGCTGCTCCGACGGTAGTAGAGCCTTCCTAAAAGAGGAGACATGGAAGATGTTGGTTACATTGGTCACCATGTATTTGATTTGAAGAAGTCCTTTCAGCTCAATGATATACACATAGTTGTATTTGATGAATGTTAAGTTCTTGTGTGCAAGCAAATAAAGCTAAGTACAAAAGTGTTGAGATAGTAGGCGTGTGTCGACACCTTTGTCAAAGTTGTGCTGAGACACGAAGCAGTTGTGTCGACACTCAGGAGTAGTGTCGACACACTTAAACAAGAAGTGCTGAGTCAATGAGAAAGTTTTGTCGACACCCAGGACTTGGGTCGACACTATGATAAATGACAAAGAACAACTGTGTCGACACTCAAGACTAGTGTCGACACATTCTACATCAGCTATGTCGAGACAAGGTGAAGGTTGTGTCGACACATTCAGAAGTATGTCGACATCACTACAAGAGTAGTGTCGACACCCAGGACTGGTGTCGACACATCCAACAGTAAAGTTCCAACAGTTCAAGCAGAGTTGTTTCCTAAGTGCAGAAATCAAGCCAGAGGATCTGACAGCTGTCAGAACTGTCATATGTCAGTAATTAATCGGATCAGTCGGTTATCTTTGATAGAGCCTATATAAATGGATCAACTCTACAAAAACAGACTGTAGAATAAATTGGTGAAGCAATTGGCGTTGCAGCTTATAGAATAAAAAGAAGATCAAGGAGCGCATCAATTCAATATCTCTTCCCTGATCTAAAAAGTAATCTGTTAGAATTCAGAAGGTGGAGAAGAGCTAGATCAAGAATCGCCTTCAACATTCTCCACCCTAGATCTACCCTAATTTCATCTTCAAGAATATTTGAAAAGATAAGAAGGGTTGGATCAAATATATTACAACAAGGATCAAGGGAAGCTGACTTATCAAGATCAGTTCAAGAAGCAGTCACCCATTTCTCTCTTGCTAGGTGACTAATTCAAAATTTTTTCTTTTCACTATTATAATCTTATAAGATCTAACTGTAGATCTGAGTGTAAGAGAATCAATTTCTCTGAGTTGTAAGCATGTGTTATAAAGACTGAGGTAAGGCTGAGTGCATGAGGTAGGAGAAGTGGTTATTTTTTTGAGTTGTAGGAACTGATTATTTGGAGTTATAGGGCAGGAGTTGCCTAAGGAGTAGGAGTGTGGATACACTATGAGGTAGAGTTCTTGGAAAGAACTTGAGGTATAGGATCTTAGTGATCTGAGTGGTAAGACATGTAAATTCTGAGTTGTAGGAGCCAGCTGAGCTATGAGCTGTAAGATCTGAGGTTCTGAGTAAAGAAAAAAGGAGGTTGGCCGAATCTAGTTCATTACTAGATATGCGTAGGGGGAAAGTGGATGTATCCATAAATTGGGAACCACTATAAATCTGTGTGTATCGTGTTGTGATTGCTATGCTTTGATTGTTTTAAATTGCTAAATAGTTTTTTTTTGTTTTATCTGACTGGGGTAATAAACAAATAAAAATAAATCTCAGAATCCAAAAAGTAGCCAAGATTTAAATTGGACCTTTTCACCACCCCCCTCTAGGTCACTCTCAATCCTAAAATAAACATTTATAATTGGTATCAGTGGGATGTTTGTACAACTTATAAAAGATGACTAACTAGGTCAACAAATCTAAATAACAAAAAAAAATTCATATAAGTCAAGAAATTATATTCAGAACACAAACTTTGTCTAAGTAAAAGGATTGTGTCGAGACACCACAGTGTGTGTCGAGACAATTAGAATTTAGTGTCGAGACATAAGGTTGTCGAGACCCTAAGGTCTGTGTCGAGAGATATGAACCTTGTGTGGACTTAAGTCGACACATCCCAACAGAGTAGGTTTTCCATGTCGACACTGGACATTTCCGAAATATTTACAAAATTACTAAATGCAGTGCGCCTTCTCGCCTTCAGCAAAAAGTTACTATAAATAGGAGGTGTAAGGAGTTGTCGACTACGCTTACCAGAAAATTTGAGAGATAGTTCGCTGAGTGTCAAGACCTAGAAATCCTTAGTAGACACATCTCAATCTCAATCTCTCTCAACTCAAATGGCACCAAATATGGACGACAACATCAACGAGGGTTATGAACTGGTGCAAAACACATTCATCTCCGCACAAGAAGAGATCAAGAATGTGATAGACCTTGTCAATGAGGCAGGTCTTGAGTATCTGCTTTCTGTACCGTCCAAGATATGGAAGAGGGAAGTATCTGAGTTTTATTCCAATGCTTCACTAAACCTAAAGGCAGCCAAGATCAAGTCAAGTGTAAATGGAGCAAGAGTAAAGGTCACAATCAAAAGGCTGGCTCAAGTCTTTCAGATTCCTAAAACTGCTCAGGAAGATGAACTAGATTCCAACAAGACTGAGGAGGACTTAGAGTTGTGTGAACTGGCTCCAACCACTAGGTTTGGTCGTTCACTAAATAGGAAAGGAATGAATTCCCAGGGCAAGTTTCTATCTAAAGTGGTAGGAAAGGTGCTCCTCTGCAAGGATGGAGGACATGAAAGGATTCCAACCCTCATGTTTAGCCTGATGACAAGAATTATTTTTAGAATAAAGACTGATTGGAACAGGGTTATGTTTGATAAGATTGCAGAAGGGATCAAGAAGCCCAATATTGGCAGAATTGTTAGTTTGTATCAGGTTAATATAATTCCAGATAATATTAACCAAAAAGTTGGAAAAAAGATCTACCACATGAGGAGAATGGACCTAAGGATTTTGTCAAGATGGGATAGAGTCTTGTC
Organism: Platanthera guangdongensis; assembly: GCA_039583875.1. NCBI lineage: Eukaryota > Viridiplantae > Streptophyta > Magnoliopsida > Asparagales > Orchidaceae > Platanthera > Platanthera guangdongensis. The sequence goes on along the minus strand of CM077147.1, from coordinate 79,303,845 downwards.
TAAGGATACTCTAGAACCTAAGAAGACAAAGGAGGTAAAAGACAAGAAGATAGTGGTAGAGGAAGTTGAGTCCTCAAGTGATTTTTAGGAACAAGTGGAGTTTAGTTCAGATAAGGATGTTGAGGAAGAATAAAGAAGATCTCCAAGAATCTCACTTGGAAGAAGTGATCAGGTGCAGGGGGAGAACATTCCAGAAAAAGAACCAATTGAGGGGGAGAACCTCATTAATCTGTCTGAAACTGAAACAGATGCAGTAGATGTTATGATTATGGATGTTGTACAAAAACTGGAACAATCAAAGATTTCTGAATAGGAAATGTCTGAGAAAGAGATGGTGCATGAATTCCCCCAAGAGAGTGATGTAGAAATACTTAAGAATAAAGTTGGGGGGAAGCTGAGACACTTGCACAAGATTTGCAGATTCCTGAGAAAGAATATGAAGATCCTTCCTCTAAGGAGGCAATGGAAGAAAATCTTTTGTTTAAAGAAACAAACATCCGAGGGGAGATAACTGAAATTCCCTAGAATGTAGTTCCTGATACTGAAATTCAGGATGCAGATGTTAACTTGGAAATTATCCATATTAATGAGAAAGATGTAGTGGTTGAGGGGGAGTTGAACCCAGATACTAACAAAGCCAAAGAGACACCAACTGTTGAAGAATTAAGTTCCTCTGAATCTAAGGAAGAAGAAGAGTCTCTACTAAAGAAAAGAAAGTTATCTGAAATGAAAAAGAGAAGTATGATCTATAAATGTTAATTCAGTCTGAACCAACTGCAGCACCTCTAGTGGACACAAGCTCACTGCTTGTGCAACTACAAATTATGCTAGACCAACAAAGAATACAGCTTGAAAAGTATGTAGATGAAAGGAATAAGGAGCTGTACTTTCAACAGGCTGAATACATAAAGTCAATAACATTTGAAGTAAATCTCCTGAAAACAACCATGACTAATTTCTTTGAGAAGGGAGCAAATTCTGTTGTTTATATTGCTAAACAACAACTTGAAATGAAGAAGACTGAAGATAAAGTGATTGTCAAATAAGGCTATGTTGTTAAAAAATCAAAGACTATTGGATGCAAACATGACTGTCATGCATACATAAATAATGGTTAAGCTGACTGAGCAGACTACTGAGTTAGAAAACAAAATAGCTGCTGCTACTCAAAACATGGACAATCAGCTGACAACCCGTTCAACCTCATTACTTACAGATATAAAAGCATCTGACAAACTATTAGATGAACATTTACTTAAAATCAAGAACTCCTTACAATCAGGAATTAATTATCTAGATGAACAGGTAAGGTTTCACAAGAATGATCTGAGAGATCATGTTCAAAGAGAAGTCATAAAGGTGGAGAGGGTAATGATAAGGGCCAGTTCTGAACATGCTACCTGGATATCAAACAATATAATCGACACTTTAGGCTATCCTCCTCTATGGTATGATGAAGAAAAAAAACTGCTGAGTCTGGTTGTCTACCAGCTCCAGTTGAAGCCATTCAAGCCCCTAGTCCATCCATGTACAATCCTGCAGCACAAGTTCCATTTGACACTATCCAAGATGCTGTCCAACAGATGTACAGTCCTCTACCACCAGTTCAAAATGTTATATGTGAATAGGTCGAGATGACTGAATATGCTATGATTAAATAAAAATAAACCCAGCTACCAAAGAAATGGTTTAGGGAACAAGATGAAACTAGACCAGACTTTGAGCAATTGAGCCCAACCTCCAGATCAATAATACTCAATGCATGGAATGCAGTTAATGTCAATGCTAAAGAGAGGGAAAATGGTACCAAGAGCAAGAATGGGCTAAACATTTGAAGCAGCAAGAGGCTATCCAAAAATTCAGACATGATCTGAAGGCTAGGAAGATAGCTGCTAATTCATTTGAGCAAAGCAAATATTTCTCAAAGCCTTACCACTATTTTGAAAGACAAAGGCTCAAGACAGAACAAATCTCAAAATCTAATGTTGACAAAGGGAAAAAGATAGCTGATGACAAGGTGCTTGAGGTTAAAGCCAAAGTCCAATCTGGAAAGGGCATTTTCATTAGAGAAGCAGAGTTTCCATAGGATATTCTTAGGTGGCATTTGGTTCGGCTGATGGGCTGCGGTGCGGTAGGGAGAAAGCGGAGGTTTTCATATAAGCGGCGTTTGGGACGGCTGATGGGAGAACCTCCGTTTCTTATTCAACGCAATTTTTACCTATTTGTCAGACGCAGAAATTTCCTCCAGTCCAGCCGCGCCTCTCCTCTCCAGAAATTGCACAGCAACCGCGCCTCTCCTCCCGATCTCGCTATGGTCCGATATCACTATGGTTGTAGATCGCCGACGGCGGCCTGGCCTGGGCAAACCTCCCATCTGATTACTTCTTCTTCTTCTTCTTCTTTGAAATTTCTGAGAAGAAATTTCTTCTCAGAGAAAGAAATTTATGTGCCCAATTTCTGAGAAGAAATTTCTGTGTCAAATTTCGCTAGTTTTCACGCAAGATCTCATCTCTTACCCTTTGTTGTACTGAGCTCCTGCTTTGTTTATCCTAGCAGCAGGAGAAACACTTGTTTTGGGAGCATGAAGCCGAAGGAAGGATGGGAAATTTTTTTTCAAAAACTCTGTTTTGTTAGGAAAAAAATTTTTGCTCAAAACTCGGTTTTGTATCCAAACAACTTTTCAAAAACTCTATTTTGTAAACTCTGTTTCACCCAAATAGTTTTTTAACAAAACTCTGTTTTCCAGAATCAGCACTTTTTCTATCAGCAACAGTTCATCAGCAGTTTTCCATCAGCAACATCCTAACCAAACAGAGCCTTAGGTTTTAATCTCATGTATAATTTGTTCTGTAAATATTGAATAACCAAAGTTTATAGCTGTAAACATTTTGACAAACAATTGTTGAAAATTTTAGTTTGCACAACATTTCTTGTGCTATAAATTAGGATTGCAATTATTTTTTTTTACTTTCTGATCAGCATTATTATTGTTAATGACTAATGAAATATGTGTTTTAATCTGTGTTATTTCACATATTATACAACACTATAATCATAATGTCTTAATCATAATATTTTTTTATTAATGTGTTTATCGTTGAATTGGTGTTATGACATTTCCAAATAGGGGGAGATTGTTGGGTACATTGGTGACAATGTACTTGATTTGAAGAAGTCCTTTCAGCTCAATGATATACACATTGTTGTAATTAATGAATGTTAAGTTCTTGTGTGCAGGCAAATAAAGTTAAGTACAAAAGTGTCGAGACACTAGGCAAATGTTGACACCTTTGTCAAAGTTATGCTGAAACAAGAAATAGTTGTGTCGACACTCAGGACTAGTATCGACACACTTAAACAAGAAGTGCTGAGTCAAGGAGAACGTTGTGTCGACACCCAGGACTTTGGTCGACAATATGATACAAGACAAAGAACAACTATGTTGACACTTAGGACTAGTGTCGACACATTCAACATCAGTTGTGTCAAGATAAGGTGAAGGCTGTGTCGACACATTCAAAAGTATGTCGACATCACTACAAGAGTAGTGTCGACACCCAGGACTGGTGTCAACACATCCAACTATAAAGTTCCAACACTTCAAGCAGAGTTGTTTCCTAAGTAAAGAAATCAAGCTAGAGGATCTGACAGTTGTCAGAATTGTCAGATGTCAGTATTTAACAGGATCAGCCTATTACCTTTGACAGAGCCTATATAAAGGGATCAACTCTATAAAAGCAGAGTATAAAAAAAATTGGAGAAGCAATTGGAGTTGCAACACATAAAAGAAAAATAAGATCAAGGAAAGCACGGGTTAGTCGACACCGCAACACGCCGATTCTGCCGGCTAGTACGATCATATAACCTGTAGGACAAAATGAGAAACAGAAGTATAACGGTAAAAATAAACCACAACTAGTCCACAGTCACAACACATATATATATAAATATATGAAAACGAAAACATCAGTCCATATGAGTATAGAAGATAAAAAGGGCTTATGACCAGTACATCATATCAAAATCTCTCTCTCTCTCTCTCTCTCTCTCTCTCTCTCTCTCTCAACTCTAAACAGCGGAAGATAACTATCATCACCAAGTCATCCCACCTGAGGCAACTCTGCAGTAGTAGTAGTAGTAGGTGGTGGTATCAGCTCCTCATGTCCTGTCATCTCGTCCTGCCAGTCGTGCTAGTGCTCCATATCCTCGAGCTCCTAAAAATAGTTTGGTCACCGACCATTATTCAAAAAGACTAAGTTGTTTCCTCCACACCTCGCCCCGCAACTCCTAGGTGTCGTGCGGGAGGACGAAGCGGAGGACAACAAGGGGTAACAAGTATAAATAGGTGGCAGTGACACTATACTAATAAGTATATGAGGAGTAATAGTAGTTCTACTCTAGCAGTTCTATGTAAGAAGTACAAGTGCAGTTAGTAAAGTATAACACTGAAGTAAGTTAAGACAAGTGAAGTAAAATGCAGTACGGTAAAGTAAGTAAAGGAACTGAAAGTAAGAGCAGAAAAGTAAAGCTATACTACCACTACACTACCATCACAAACGTACCTTAACTTATAAAAATGCCCATAAAAATTTATAAGTTAAGGTTTCCAGGAAATTTAACTTATCATATAAAAGAGCCCATACTAATTTATATGATAAGGATCTATGAAGCGTATGACCTAATATGAATGAATGTTTATGATGCAATTTATGCAACATGCAAGTGCAACTCACACACAACGACTCTGTGATCACAGACCTTTAGTTCCGTCAGTCTGAAGTCCATGCGTATGTACTTTGCTGACAGCCCGTACACGTCCTAGGTGCACTCTGAAGTTCATGCGTACGTACTTTGCTGACAACCCATCAGTCTTGTTGGGTCGGGTGTGCGTTATCGGGGATCATCCTCCAGACCGCAGTGTAAAACAACCCACTGACCCCTCAAACCCTCACACCCGCCTGGTTCACCGTACTGTCGTCGGTTTGACGATCGGCCAGTACTGCATTACCCGCCACTATATTTATGCACATGCAAGTATTTCATCCCGAGCCTTTAGCTCGTAGGACCAACCTGTCCTGAATCCCTCAAACCCTTCACGGGTGAGCCTGCAACATATATCCCTCTGGCCGATTTGCTTTTTTTTATTTTCTGGAGGCCAAATGAGCAGTGGGTCCCACCACCAGGATTGATGTACGAGATTTAGCCAATCAGCCCATGCTTTCCATTAATTTCTGATTCAACGGCTGTTTGTTGTGTATGGGCCCCAGCACTTAATGATGGAATATTCCTTGGAAAATACAGAAGATGATAACAACTGGCCGCCAACGTCTCTGGAAGAATTTCCGCAACATTTCAATTTTGGTTGACTTTTTGACTTTGCTGATGTCAGCATGACACAACATCTGTGGACCTAGACAAAATTCAATCATTAGAACCAAAGGCATTGAGTGAGTAGATATCACTCAATGCCACAACACTTAGAAAAAATTCTATTTGTCTAGGTATTGAGCTCGATGAATGCTGAGTTCCGTTCGATGAACGGCAAGCTCAGCTCGACAAAAGCATAAAATTAGTTCGATGAACTTTAGACTTAGTTCAACGAAAGGCTAAACTCAGTTCGACGAATTTCAGGATCAGTTCGACGAACATTGAGCTCAGTTCGAAGAAGCTGAGGTTGATGAACGCCAAGCTATCCACGCATTTGGACTTAGCCAAATTTTCTGTGTCAAGGCGTTGAGAGCGTCGAGAGCATTGAGAGAGCTTGCCTCACTCAATGTTATTTGCCTTAGCCCGATTTTCTGGGTCTAGGTGTTGAGAGAGTAAGCTCCACTCAATGCCAAACTACTTAATAGAATTTTTCTATTATCTGGCGTTGAGTTAATAAGCTACACTCAACGCCTTTGGACTTAGTCAAATATTTGCCCAACTTTTCTGTGGAGCTGACAGGCAAAGCAACACTCAACGCTAAATGTTGTATGGCATTGAGTGAGTAGACCACACTCAACGCCTGTGGACTTAGCCACATTTTCAGCCAATTTCTCTATGCTCTGACTGACTTAGCCTGACTCACATCCTTTTAGCTATATGACATTGAGTGAGTAGACTACACTCAACGCTTTTGTACTTAGCCACATTTTTGGCTATCTAACAGTTAGGCTGAGATAGACTCCACACTATTTGTTATGTGACATTGAGTGAGCTATCCTCACTCAATGCTTGTGGACTTATGCAATTTTTTACTAGACAATATTAAATCCACACCTCTGGCATTGAGTGAGCTTGCTCCACTCAATGTCTGTTAACTTATTCGACTTTTGTTATATCCAGCAACCACTTATTGTGTCCACATGTCCAAATCGATTCCTTGTCTAGGTTTTATGAAAATGAAAAGTGTGGCCGAACTTCAATTTCTTCCTTGCCATTTTGATCGAGCCTGAAGAAGTTATTATGCACAGTGAACCTTGCTTGGTAAAGAGATAGTTGAAGCAATCCCCATCTACAACAACAGGATCAGAAGTTATTCTAAGGAAGCATATCTAAAAGTTATGTAGAGAAAAGAAAGTTGGTTGAAGAAAAATTCTACTGCCTACTTATTGCCTTCAACAACAATAGCTTGGAATGATATCTGCTCATTCCCAGAAGAAGAAGATACAGAGATCTTGCTCTGGTGTCTATTCATCGCAAGCTTTATTTCTTCGTCTGTAAAGATTCTTGGTGAATCTGGAGTTGTAAGCCTGTATTATAAAGGCTTTGGTCTTAGTGACCTGTGTTTGGCTTTGTGCCGGGTGATAGGTCTTTGACCAGGGGTTGTGTTGGAACACCCTATTACTAATTTGGGTCAGGATCACTATGTCTTTAGAAAACCTGTTTTTGACCTCATTGTATAGATCTAAAGGTCAATTAGAATTGAGTCTAAGGGTTAGTAGTTAGTTTTGGAAGCTGCCCTCAAGACCAAGGTTTTTCAGTTTGGAGACTAAGTCATTTCGTCGAGCTCAGTACGACGAATCGTCGAACTCCAATCGACTATCGTTGAGCTCACTTCGACGGATCGTCGAACTCCATTCGACGATCGCTGAGCTCAACTTCAACAAATCGTCGAACTCCATTCGATGATCTTCGAGCTCAGTTCGATGATCTTGACTCCAGTATTGATTCTCTATCTCTGAGCTCAGTTCGACGATAGTTGAGCTCAGATTGACTATCTTTGTTGCTGTATAAGTCCAAATCGCTGAGCTCAGTTCGACGATAGTGGAGCTCAGTTCGACGTTTTTCTGAAGAGTTAAATGATTTTCAAGATTCAAATTCAGAACAGTTAAGGAGTTATTATCAGCAATTAATTCAGAAGATCTTGTAGCTGTTTTCATTTATTCTGGACCAAGTTTCAAGGAATTATCAAGGAATGTTTATTAGGACTTTCCCCCAGAAGACAATTGCAATTAAGGAAGTCATTTAATGACAGGCTAACGGCTATTCTTGACAGAGGATCATTTTCTATTCAGAACAAAGGAATAAAAGACAAGATTTTTGAATTCCTGATAATAACAACAAGAAAAAGAAGAACAAGAGAGTGCACAAGAAGAAGAAGAAAAACATATTCTCTGCTACAACTCTTCTCTGCAACAACAGCTTTCTCAACAACAATCACTCAAGAGAAAAAGAAAGAAAGCTATAGACATTCTCTGTCTCAAGATTCTCACAAGAACACCATCACCAAAAGGAGATCAACAAATCTGAAATCTTAAGATCTCTTTTGATTCAAGTGTTCAAGGCCATCATCATTCAAGACTCCAGACACCTCACATTTCAGCTGTTGCTGAAATCATCAATTGCTGGAGTTCAATTTTCTGAAGGCCTATCACCCTACAGCAAAGCTTCATTTCCTGAACATCTCAAGAACTTAGGGGGAGCTTTGACAACATCATATCCACATAGTCTTCTCAGCTGCTTTGAGAAAGAGAAGACTTCCATCACTCTCTCATCCCCACCACTGTAAATGGTTTTTCAAACTCCCTTCAAAAGTTTGTGTTTGGTTTTTGACCACCTTATCAAAAGCTCATTGGTGGCAAGACACCTGATCAAAAAATTTGGTTTGGTTTTTGAGCACCTTATCAAAAGCTCATTGGTGCCCAGGATACCTAATCAACTCATCCTGCAGTGGATTCCTACCTAGGGTGGTAGAAGAGTGGATGTACCCAAGTTTAGGGGAACCACTATAGTTCCTTGTGTCTTCTGGTTGCTTGTCTTTATTTTTGTTTCTGGCTGTGATTGGTTTGTGATCTGTGATTAGCTTCTTTTGTAGATTGTGATTAGATAGCTGCTGTGTTTAGATTTACTATTTGCTTCCCTGTTCACTCAGATTACAACAACTGTTGTAAAAAGTTTTTAAGCACCATATACTCTATTCACCCCCTCTAGAGTATATCAGACCTAGCTTGCACTTTCAATTGGTATCAAAGCGAGGTTGGTTAAACGTACCACAACTTTGTGGTTGCACAGGCTAACACCTGAACCCAAATATCACTAGTTAGATCTGCTTTTTGTAAATTTTGTTATTAGATTATTTCTTCACAAATCATGGCCCAAAACAAAGATTATGCTAGCAGCAGACCTCCAGTGTGCAATCTATCCAATTTTGCACTTTGGAAAGCAAGGATTAGATTATACATGAATTCTATTGGCGAGGACATTTTTAATTCTGTTCTGACAGTTTGTCCAAGACCTCCAGAGAACACAAGCACAAATGTTGTTCCACCTCCATCAGGAACAGATGATGATATCAAGAAGTGGAAAGTAGCAGATGCAAAGGCTATGAATATCTTAGCCCAGACCATGTCTGATGATATTTTCCAAAAGGTGGCTGAATGTAATTCAGCAAAGGAAATCTGGGATAAGCTGTCTGAAATAGTCTCAGGATCAGCTGATGAAAGAAAGGACAGGAGATCACACCTCATATCCCAATATGAGAATTTCAAGAAAGGAGAAGCTGAGCCAGTAGCTGAAATGTATAACAGGATCAGTCTGATAGTCAATGAACACAAGACTTTGGATAAAGAGATCTCACTGACTGAACTAAATGATAAAATCCTAATGTGCTTCCCAAGCACTTGGGACTCAAGGATCTGGCCAATCAAGGATGCCAGAAGTCTGAATGAGATCACCATAGAAGCTCTCTCGGGCAAGCTCAAGTCTTATGAGCAGCTCATTAAGAACAGAGAAGAAGAGCAGAAGGCTGCCTCACCAGCCACAAGAAAAGAAAAGACAATAGCTTTCAAAGCAACTACAGCCTGAAGACAAAGTCACAGGAAATGATGAGCTACTTAGTCTACTGGCTTAAAGATTCTACAAGATGGCCAGGAAGGACTTCAGAAGGAGATCATACAAAGAGCATGATAATCCAAGGTATGATAAGACAAATAATAAAGAAATTGTTTGCTTTGGTTCCAGGAACCAGGGCACATTGTACCTGACTGTCCAGAAATCACAAACAAGGATAGAAGGGACAAGAAAGAAAGAAGAAAGGACAAAGACTTCAAGAAGAATGGCAATGGAAAACCCTCCTCAAGCAAGAACAAACACACAAGGAAGGGATTTGTTGCTGAATCTTGGAGTGACACTGAAGAAGAATCAGAAGCTTCATCCAGCTCCAGTGATGATGAAGATGATGCTGAAGAGAAGGAGTTCCGCATGATGATAATCAATGCCTCTCAACACAGTTCAGATGCAGAAGATTCAGAGTCAGACTCAGAGACTCAACTTGAAGAGGACCAGGTAATTAGTTCCTTTGATTTCAATTCTGAGGACTTTAAGTCTGAGTTTAAAGCATTATGTTTGGACTTACTAAAATCTGAGAAGGAAATTATTTCTCTCAGAAATCAACTATCTGAACATAGTATCTTAAAGTCTGAAAACCTCAAACTCTCTGAGGAGTTGGAGTGCTGTAGGGAGCAGATAGCTTCACTGAAAGGTGAGCTATCAGAGGCCAAGAATCCCTTAATGGGAGAAGTATCAAGCTGATGGACATCACAAGCACAGTGAACTCCAGACTCAATAGTACACTGGGCTTGGGTAATTCATCCAGCCAACCTATAGTTCTAACAACCCCAATTAAGTTTATTTCTGATAAAGGGAAGGGAGTTGTAGAGGTAGCTAGGAAAAATTCTGATCTGCATAAGAAAACCAAGTTCCAGCAGAAATCGTCGAACGGAGCTCGACGATCGTCGAACGCAGATCGACGATCTCAGGCAAAATCATCGAACTCAGGTCGACGATCTCTAATTCCTGAACTCTGCCACAGTCGACCGTCGAACGGAGCTCGATGATCTGACCCAAGATCGTCGAACACAGCTCAATGATCGTCGAATAGAGATCAGAGCTCTGGAAATTCCTTCAAGGGCAAATCAAAATCCAATCCTAGGGGTCCTTCATCCCAAAGCTTTAACCCTTATACTGAATGGATAATACCTCCAAGGAGATATCATCCTGAAGGTTATAAGAGTCAACCTGGGATGTCTTTCATTTCTGACTTTAAAGGTTATCAACCTAGGCCCAAGGTAAACTGGGTCAAAAACAAGTGAATTATTTTATGTACAGGTGAAGACCTATCCAACATCAAACCAACAATGGTACTTAGATAGTGGGTGCTCTAAGCACATGACAGGAAATAGGGACAACCTCACATCTTTCAAAGCCAAGATTGGACCCAAAGTCATATTTGGTTATTCAAACTTTCAACAAACTAAAGGATATGGTGCAGTCCAGATTGGCACAGTCAAATTCAAGAAGGTAGCTTATGTGGAAGTGCTGAAGCACAATTTGATCAGCATCAGTCAGCTATGTGGTGAAGGGTACCAGGTGACTTTCAGCAAAGCCTTATGTAAGATCAAGTCAGAGGACAACACAACTGTGTTGACAGGTAAAAGGAAAGGTAACATCTATTTAGTAGATTTTCTTTCAACAGATGTAGACATTTGTCTGTTTAATTTGTTTGTAGACCTAATGTTTTATGGCATAAGAGACTAGGACATTTAAACCTTAGAACCATTACTAGGCTATCCAAGGACAACCTTGTGAGAGGACTATCTTCTGGCCCCTACAAGAAGGAAGGACTCTGCAGGGCTTGTCAATTAGGCAAGCAAACTAAAAATAGTTTCAAGTCACTTAATAAGAGTGATTCAACTAGGATTTTGTATCTGTTACACATGGATCTTTTTGGACCCATTACAGTACAAAGCTTAGGAGGGAAATCTTATACCTTAGTAGTTGTAGATGACTTCTATAGATTCACATGGGTGTTCTTTCTGAGGAAGAAGTATGATAACTTTAAGTGTTTGACAGAGTTTCTCAAATGTATACAGATTGAGTTCAATACTCACATTGTCCTGATCAGAAGTGATCATTGGACAGAGTTTGATTCTCTTCTTATGCAAGAGTTCTGTCAGAGTGAAGGGATCAGGCATACTTTCTCAGCTCCTAAAACTCCTCAACAAAATGGGGTACCTGGAAGGAAAAATAGAACCCTTATTGAATCTGCCACTACATTGTTGACAGATGCTCACCTTCCTCTATCATTTTGGGCAGAGGCAGTGAACACCTCCAACTATGTGCTGAACAGAAGTTTAATACATAAAATAAAGGGCAAGACTCCCTATGAATTACTCAAAGGGAAGAAACCTAAAGTTGATTATTTTAGAATTTTTGGATGTATTTGTTATATACACAATAATGACAAGAGATATTTAGCAAAATTTCAAGCTAAAGCTGATGAAGGAGTGTTTCTGGGATACTCCATGATCAGTAAGGCTTATAGAGTTTATAATAAATCATCTCTTAAAATTGAAGAATCTGTTCACATATCATTTGATGAATCTAACATGTCTTTCAAGGAGAAGAACACTTCTACCATAGAACCTTTGCAGGTACATTCTCTTGCTGAAGATTTGAACAAGTTACAGATTATTCAAAAAGAGGAAAGCAGTGAAGATGAAGAAAGCATTCAACATATTGAAGAGAAACAACTTGAAGAGCCAGTTGTTGTACTACAAGAGGAAATAACAACACAGGTTGGTGAACAATCAACACCCCCTGTTGATTTAGTAACATCAAGAGACAATCCAATTTCCCAAGTAATTGGAGACATCTCAGCTGGTGTGCAAACCAGAAATCAGGTCAACCAAAACCTGTTGCACACTTGCTTCCTATCTCAAATTGAACCTCAATCCATTCAAGATGCAGAGCAAGATCCACACTGGATCATTGCAATGTAAGAAGAGTTGCATCGATTTTGAAAGTAACAAAGTTTGGAAACTAGTACCAAAGCCTAATGTTGGGTACATTGGAATAAATGTACCTGATTTGAAGAAACCTCACCCTACACAATGATATACATCAAAATGTATTTGATGTGTTTTGAGTTTAGTTGTGCAGGTTAAGTATTTGCAGGGAAAGTTGAAAAGTTTCCAAGTCCATGTGTCGACACCCAGAAGGAAAGTGTCGACACTTAAGAAGACTTGTGTCGACACCTAGAGATGCAGTGTCGACACTTGGAGTAATTGTGTCGACACCAGGGATGCAGAGTCGACACCAGAAGGAAAGTGTCGACACATACAGGTTGTGTCGACACTCAATGAAGAGAAGTCCAGAGAAGCTGTGTCGACAATTAGAAGCAGTGTCGACACCCAGAGGAACTGTGTCTACATCACAAAGTGTTGACACTTGGAGGCTGTGTCGACACTTAGCAAATTTCAACAGAGTCTAAGTATAAGTGTCAATATAATGAAGAATGTGTCGATACACAGCAGAAGACTCAACACATGAAGAAAGTGTCGACACTAGGAGGCTGTGTCGACACTCAGCAAAGTTCAACAAATTCTAAGTACAAGTGTCGACACAAAGGAGATATGTCGACACTCAGTCAAAGTCTCAACAGAAGAAGAATGTGTCGACACAAGGAGCTGTGTCGACACTCAGCAAGTATCAACACAGAAGGCATGTGTCGACACAAAGAAGATGTGTCGACACTGAACAAATTCAACACAAGAAGATGTGTCGACAAAAAGGAGTAGTGTCGACACTTAGCAGAATTCAACTAAGTACTGAAGAACAAGGAGTTGTGTCGACACACAATATCAGTGTCGACACATATTGAAGAAGCTGTGTCGAGATATAAATTCTACAACACAAGGAGTTGTGTCGACGCCTTGAAGGCTAGTGTCGACACTTAGTCTACTTGTGTCGACACTTAGTCTATAAGTGTCGACACATAAAGACACACTGTCTCGACACTTTCAGACAGTTACAGATATTTCAAGAAGTGACTGGATGACATGACAGCTGCTATTCCAGCCGGTCTACTGCAACTGTCAGAATTTTCAGAAAGCTGTTAGGAACCGGATCAGCCGGTCACCATGAAGAAGGCCTATAAATAGGCTTATTCTGTCAACAGAAGAAGTAGAACAACAACAAGAGAAAGAGAAGAAGATCTAGCAATTCATTGAAGATTCAATTCAAGTGAAGATCTAAGAAGTTGGAGAGAGAGAGCTCCTTCCAAGAAGACAGCTGTTGGAACCAGGCTGTGAAGAAAGTTTCAGACCTATTTCTGATTCTTAAGTTACAGTGATTGAAGATCTACTGCAGAGAGTATCAACCCTATTGTGTTCTACATTCAAGAAGCTTTGAAGAAAGCCAAGTGAGGTTGATCTCAGCAGAGTTCTTCCAAGAACTCATTAAGAACCTATCAACTCTTCTCTCTTATTCTGAGTTGTAGGTATATACATTATATTCTTAATTTCTTGTAGGATCCTTAGGGATCTGAGTTGTAAGCCTGCAATTATAAAGGCTGAGTGGTAGGGCCTATGTGCCTGAGTGTAGGAGATCCATATCTCTGAGTGTAGGCCTTGTGGCTGAGTGTAGGCCTTGTGGCTGAGTGTAGGCCTTGTGGCTGAGTGTAGGTCTTTGTGAAGACTGAGTTGTAGGGCCTTGGGCCTGAGCTGTAGGAACCTGTTTGGGGTTCTGAGTGTAAGATCTGAGGATTTGAGGTATAGTGGAGGAGTTTGTCCGAATCTAGTACACTACTAGGTAGACGAAGGGGGAAAGTGGATGTACCCAAACCTTGGGGAACCACTATAAATCTGTGTGTTCACTATGTGCATGCTTTATTCTGTGATTGCTGATTGATTGCTGTAAAGAAGTAGTTATAAATCTGTGAATAATCTGCCTGAAAGTTTAAAAAGATTTAATCACCTATTCACCCCCCCCCCCTCTAGGTGATTAGGTACAATTTCTTTCAAGTGGTATCAAAGCGAGGTTGCTCAAAAAGGACATAACTGTCTGAGTAGATCCTGTTGGCAGATTCAATGAAATCAAGGACAGATTCAGCATAATCAAGAAAATTAAGAAAATGGGTTCAATAGAGAATCATAAGGAACTTGGATCCATGAAGTTGCCCATTTGCAGAAAAGAGATTTTTGGCATCTGGAAAGAAAGGGTGAGACTGTTTATGGAAGCTTCAGACCCTAGAATTTATATCACAGTTAAAGAAGGGTCATATGTGTCTATGAAGGTATCTGTATTAGATGCAAATCAGAGAACACCTAGAGACTTTTCTGAAATGACAAAAGATGAGATTATTCTGGCCACCATGGACAAGAGGGCTCAGAATATCATTGTAAGTGCCATAGATGATGCTACATTTCAGAACTTGATACACTGTAAAACATCAAAGGAGATGTGGGATACTTTGATAGTGTACATGGAGGGTTTAGAAGAAGTTAGACAGGACAGAAAGTCTTTGTTAAACCAAGAGTATGAAAGTTTCAGGCAAGGCAGGTCTGATAGCATAACAGAAGGCTATAAGAAATTCTATAGGATTGTCAATGAGTTGATGTCTTATGGAAGAGAATTCAGCAACTATGAGCTGAATGGTAAGTCCTTGAGGTCCCAAACAAAGGACTGGGACACCAAGATCTGTGCCATAAGGGAAATGTCCAAGTTAGCAGATATTCCTCCTACAATATTGTTTGGAAAGCTATTGTCCTATGAAATGCAGCTAATGGTAAGGAAAGAAGAGGAGAAGACTACCAGAATTGAGCATAAAGAAAGAACAGTGGCATTCAAGACAGAAGCCAGCAGTAAATACAAAAGTAAGTCTCCATCTCCACCTCCAATGGTTGCTGAGACTGAGTCAGATGTATCAGAAAGCAGGCATTCTGAAAACAGTGAGAGTGATGAGGACTTTGTAGCTTTCACAAGACACTTTCAGAAGTTCCTAAAGAAGAAACAGTGGAGGACTAAGCCATCCACTTCACAGGGAAAAGATGACTATTATCAGAACAAGAAGTCATCAAAGAAAGACAGGAGGAAGCGCAAGTCAAGCAAAGCAACTTTATCAAAAATTGTATGCTATTGCTGTAACAGACAAGGACATGTTATTGCTGACTGTCCAGAGAAAAGGAGAGAGTCTACTGATAAGAAGAAGACTCAAATCAAGGGCAAGAAGGAAA
This sequence comes from Platanthera guangdongensis, assembly GCA_039583875.1. Classification (NCBI taxonomy): domain Eukaryota; kingdom Viridiplantae; phylum Streptophyta; class Magnoliopsida; order Asparagales; family Orchidaceae; genus Platanthera; species Platanthera guangdongensis. Next base: position 79,288,348 of record CM077147.1, on the reverse strand, counting down.
GGTCCTTTGTTGCCAAGAAGGACAAAAGCCTGTCAGACATATCATCTTCAGAAACTTATTCAGAAGCAGAAGCTTATATTGGACTGTTTGCTGAAGAAGAGGAAGAGGAGTTCATCCAGTTAATGAACTCTATATATGAGCAAGAGGACAATAAGTGCCAAGGATTGATGGCCTTAATAGAAGGTGACAAAATCCAGGATCAGCCTGCACCTAGTCAGGTACAAAATTGTTCTTTATGTTCAATTTCTAGTGCTAGTTCAGATTCAGTTACATCAGCATCAAGTGATGCCAGTAGATCTGAATCTGAAGGGGATGTTCATCAGTTGATTAATGAATATAGAGTTCTGTTGCAAGCTTTTAAGAAAAGCAAATCCTTGGCCAAGAGTCAGGCAAAGGAGATTGCTAGTCTCAAAGAGGCTGCAACTGATTTTGAGAAGTTGATTGATCAAAAACTAAATGAAATAGCCAGACTGAAGCACATAACTGTTATTCAGATGGGGACTATAACATTTAAAAATGATCAAATAAGAAATCTGGAGATTAGTCTTCAGAAGGAGAGAGACATTGTCGCAAGGTTTTCTAAACCAAAGTATTTTCTACCTTTGATAGATGAATTTGTACATCAAAAAGTTAAAACTGGATTAGGGTTTACAAAACCTGCTAGGACTGTTCAGTCCAAGTCTAAGGGCAAAGCCCCAGTACTCAATAAGCCTGATGTAGATAGAACAGCCAGGGTTGTACCTAAGCAAAGGTACAACAAATTTGAGTGCTGGTGCTATGGCAAGGTAGGCCACTTTGTCATAGACTGTTGGCACAATTCTAGTGCCAAGATGAGTAGTAAACTACCTGTTGGAAGATCTACAGGTAGCTTTGTTAAGAGGCAAACTAACCAGCACCAAGGACCCAAGAATTCTTTAGGTTCTATGGTCAACTAATCTGTTTTGCAGGAGAGTCCAAGTGGCCATGCCCCAATATGGTACTTGGACAGTGGATGTTCCAGGCACATGACTGGAACTAGGGGATTGCTAAAGGACTACACACCAATCAAGGATGGTCCTAAAGTCACCTTTGGTGGTTCTGAAAAAGGAATCATCAAAGGTTTTGTAACATTTCTAACAACCTTATAACAATTACTCAAGTGGCTTATGTTAAAGGTTTGAAACATAACCTTATTAGTATAAGTCAATTGAGTGATCTAGGATATGACATCTCATTTGTCAAAGATGGTTGTCATATCAGGAGGTCAAATGATCAAGAGATCATTCTGACAGGTTATAGAAAGAGAAATGTCTATTGCCTAGACATTATGTGTGAGAACAATGGTTCTCCAGTGTGTCTTGTAGTTGATGAGAAAGTCTCTCATTGTGTCAAATGGCACAAGAGGCTAGCCCATCTTAACTACAAGACAATTGGTCAAATCTTTAGCAAAGAGTTAGTGAGGAATGGTCCTCAGGTTAAGTGTATTAAAGATGGAATATGTTCAGCTTGTCAAAAGGGCAAGCAGACTAGATCCACCTTTAATAGCATTGAGAACAAAGATGCTGTGAGGTTCTTATACCTATTGCATATGGATCTCTTTGGTCCTATGCCAGTTCACAGCCTAGGTAGGAAGGTCTACACATTTGTGGTTGTAGATGACTACTCAAGGTTTTCCTGGGTGTTCTTCCTTAGACAGAAATCTGAAACACCTAGTATCTTCTATAGTTTTGTCAAACAAATTCAAAATGAGTTAGACAGTACAGTGGTCAAAATAAGAAGTGACCATGGTACTGAATTTCAGTCTGATAGTATGACAAAGCTATGTTTAGAGTTTGGGATATTTCAGGAATTTTCTTCACCAAGAACAGCTCAGCAAAATGGCATTGCTGAGAGGAAAAATAGAACCTTGATTGAGGCTGGTAGAACCCTATTAAGTGATACATCTCTTCCAGAATATTTTTGGGCTGAGGCAGTTAATACTGCATGCCATGTAATTAATAGGGCTACCATTACTAAGAGCCACAATAAGACCCCCTATGAGATTGTGAAAGGCAGAAAACCAAATCTATCCTATTTCAGGATTTTTGGTTGTAAATGCTATATACTTAACAATGGAAAGTCTTACTTGACCAAGTTTGCTGCCAAATCCCAAGAGGGGATCTTTGTTGGGTACAGCAACAACAGTAAGGCTTATAGGGTCTACAACTTGTCTACACAAGTTGTAGAAGAGTCAGTACATGTAGTATTTGATGAAGCTAGACTTATTAACAATGCGTCGTCTAGAAGTATTTGCAGCTCCACAGGTGTGACTAAGAAGATGGATAAGCTCACTATTGAAGAAGGATCTACTGCAAGTCAGCATGTAGATGATAGTGGCTGCTGTCCAGGGGGAGTACTACATGCACCTGATGCAGAAGAAGACCAAGGAGTGTAGCAAGTTGAAGAAGCTGAAGGAGTTCAACCTGAAGCCAGGCTGCCTCCAGCCAGTAGACATTTGAAAGATCATCCAGCCAATCAAATTATTGGTGATTTAAGTCAAGGGGTACAAACAAGGAGCAGAAATCTAAGTTCAGTACTCTACTCCAGTTTTCTATCTCAAGTAGAGCCAAAGAAATTTGAAGAAGCCATCCTAGACCCTCATTGGATTGAGGCAATGCAAGAACAGCTGAATCAGTTCAAGACATGCAATGTCTGGGAGCTTGTTCCTAAACCAAAAGACCACAACATAATTGGAACTAAGTGGATCTTCAGGAACAAGATGGATGAACATGGAGTAATTGTGAAGAACAAAGTTAGACTGGTTGCTAAGGGATATAGGCAGGAAGAAGGTATTGACTTTGATCAGACCTCTGCTCCAGTAGCTAGACTGGAGGCAATAAGGATGTTCTTTGCCTATGCAACCTATCAAGGATTTAAAGTATACCAAATGGATGTTAAGTCAGCCTTTCTGAATGGTAATCTGAAGGAAGAGGTCTATGTGGAACAGCCATCAGGTTTTGTTGATTCAACTCAACCTAATTATGTCTATAGACTTAGGAAGGCTTTGTATGGGTTAAAACAAGCCCCTAGGGCTTGGTATGAAACCCTGTCTAGTTTCCTCATTGAGAATAAATTCACAAGGGGGAAAATAGACAAGACTCTATTCCTTAGGGAATCTAGAGGCAAGATCATACTAGTCCAAATATATGTAGATGACATCATATTTGGGTCTACTGAAAGTAGTCTTTGCAAAAAGTTTGCAAAACTTATGCAAGGACAATTTGAGATGAGCAGTATGGGGGAACTTAAGTTCTTCTTGGGTCTCCAAGTTAGACAGACTGAGAATGGTTTATCTATATGACAGTCTAAGTTCACCCTAGAACTGATAAGGAAGTATGGTATGGAATCATCCAGTACCATGAAAACTCATATGGGGTCAAGTATGTCTCTTAGCAAAGATGATGCAGGGAAACCTGTAGATGAGACTTTGTATAGAGGGATAGTTGGCTCCCTACTCTATTTGACTGCAAGTAGACCAGATATCATGTATGCTACATGTGTTTGTGCTAGGTACCAAGCTTGCCCTAAAGAATCTCATTTGACAGCAGTCCAAAGAATACTGAGATATCTTAAGGGCACTCCTTATCTACGCCTTTGGTACCCTAGGAATGGAGACTTTGAACTGACAGGTTATTCAGATGCAGATTTTGCAGGCTGCAAGGAAGATAGGAAAAGTACAACTGATACCTGTCAATTCCTAGGTGGAAGACTGATATCATGGAGTAGCAAGAAACAAACAAATGTGGCTATCTCCATAGCAGAATCAGAGTATGTGGCTGCAGGAAGTTGCTGTGCTCAACTTCTATGGATACAACATCAGCTTGAAGACTATGGTATTCGAGTAAGTAGAACACCACTATTTTGTGATTCTACTACTGCTATATCTATTGCGAACAATCCTGTTTCCCATAGTAGGACTAAACACATTGAAATAAAATATCATTTTCTAAGGGAACATGTGGAAAAAGAAGATATTTCACTAGAGTATGTTAACACGGATAATCAACTAGCTGACATGTATACTAAGCCTTTAGACCAAATTCAACAGGTTTAAAATTGAATTAGGTATGATAAACTTAGAATAAGTTTACAGAAATGGCTAAGTAAAATAGTGTCGACACACAGAGTTGTCTGTGTCGAGACAGAGAATTGGTGTCGACACTTCAGAGAAAAGGTGTCGACACACCTAGGAAATTGGTGTCGACACTTCAGAGAATTAGTGTCGACACATACAGGGTAGGTGTCGACACATCCAAGGTGGTGTCGACACTTAGACTTTATGCCGGATTAGTGAAGTAAAGTCTCGACTAAGTGTCGAGCTAAGTAGTGTCGACACATAAACAAGTGTCGACACATATATTCTGTCGACTATACTTGTGTCGACACATAGTTGTCGAGACATTATAAGTCTGTGTTGACATGTTCCAACAGTGTCGACACAATTTGAGTATTTTGACGCGCCTTTTCATCTTCGATCCTAGAAAGGTATAAATAGGATTTCGACATTGTCTGTCGACTCGCTCACCAAAGTTTCGAGACCAAACTTGTGTGTCGACACCTCTCTTCTCTCAATTCAAAATTCTTCAAACCCTAATGGCGCCCAAGCTCGAAGAGAACGTGAATGAATGATATGAACTGGTGCGGCATGCATTTGATGAGGCGGAACCCGCGATCAAAGGTGTGGTAACCCTAGTTGCAGAATCAGGGTTAGATTTTCTTGTTTCAGATCCAACCAAGATATGGAAGAAAGAAGTTCTAGAATTTCTGAATGGCGCAACCCTAGATGAATCAGGACTAAAGATTAAGTCAAGGGTTCATGGAGAAAAGGTAAAGGTTTCTCCCAAAAGTCTGAGGAAAGTACTACAACTACCAAGAACCAAGGGGGAAGAAGATATTTTTGCATCTAAGACAAGAGAAGCATTGAGTTGGTGTGGACTGGATTCCAACCTGAAGATAGATTCTGTTTTCAATAGGAAAGGAATGAACAGCCAAGGCAAATGTTTGTCTGAAATTGTTGGCAAGGTGATCTTGAGTAAGCCTGGAGGGCATGACAGAGTTTCTGCTTATATGTTTAGCCTCATGACAAGAATTATTTTCAAACTACAAACTGATTGGTCTGCAGTGGTGTTTGAAAAGATAAAGGAGAGTATGAAGAAACCCAATTTGGGTAGGATTCTAAGTCTATACCTGGCTGGTAGTATACCAGAAGTGATGAGTCAAGCAGCTGGATCTAAAATCAATCACATGAGGAAGATGGACATGAGACTCTTCTCTAGATGGGATAGAGTCTTGACTAAGGAAATGCCTACTCCTGAGAAGATAATACAACAAAAGAAGAAGAAGAAGACAGCCCCAGTGGCTCAAGAATCATCTAGCAGTTCTGAGGAAAAAGTAGTGTTCACTCCTGATGAAGAAGACACTGGAAATGCTGGAAAGTCTCCAGCTAGACAAGATGATGCAGAGAGGCAGGGGGAGCTACCACAGGCTAGCCCACTTCACTAGGATTCCATCCAGGGGGAGCCTCTACTAGTGGATGAGCCAACTCCTCTAGAATGTAAACAAGCTACCCACACAATACTTGAGGTACTCACTGAAATTAATAACTTAGATTTCCCCATAGAGGATAATATTTTGTCTGATTCATTAAATAATGTTAATCAGCAAACACAAACATATAGTCAACCCCAAGATGTTGTCATGGAGGACACATCTGTTGCAGATCAAGTAGTATCTGATCAAGTTGTTGATGAGACAAGAGTTTCTCCACCGCATCCTCAACAAGAATTTACCCTAGAAGAGCTATTCCCAGATCTTCTACAAACAGACTTTGAGAAAGAAAGTGTTGTTGCTGAGGGGGAGAAGGCCCAAGTTGAGGGGGAGCAAGTGGAGATTCTAGAAGAAACTGTAAGCAAACAGACTGAAAAGCCTAAGAATGCTGAGGAATTCCCTAGGAAGGATTTGCCTCCAAGCCCTAAGGACATGGTTGATATAGCTAGTACATCTGCATCTGAAGATGAAGAGGCTGCTAGAGCCAAAAAGAGGAAATTCCAAGTATTTAAGAGAAGGAGCCAAACTTACAAAAAGGCTTTACAAACCATTGCACAACAGCCTGCACTACAGCCAGCACCATCTACACATTACAGTTCACTGATGGTTGCATTACAAATAAAGCTTGATGAGCAAAGGCAAGCTCTGCAATCTTATATGGATGAAGGCCATAAGTCTCTACAATTTTATTTGGCACAAGATATTAAGTCAATCAGATTTGAAATGAATCTGAATAAGAAGGAGATGACTGACTGCTTCCATAAAGGAGGGAATGCAGTAGTCTATCTAGCAACTCATCAAGAGAAGATCAAAGCTCAAGTGGATGAACTTGAAGTAAAACAAGGCTATGTTTTGGAGAATCAAATAAGAATGAATGATAATTTGACAGCTTCCCACAATGCTATTGTAACTGAACTAAAGAATATAGCAACTGCCCAGAATGCAGCCCTGACCACTGCCAAAGAAGAATTTGACAAAGTATTGAAAGAGAGCCTAACTGCTGTTACTTCTGCAATTCAAGATTCTCAGTAGCTAATCACTGAAAAACTCCAAAGGTTGAAACCTTTCTACAAGGATGGAGTAAATTATCTGAATGCCCAGATAAGATTCCAGAAAGATGATCTAAGAGATCACATTGAAAGAGAAGTCATAAAGGGGGAGACGGTGTTAGTCAAAGCAGGCTCTGATCATGCAAAATGGATTTCCAATTCCATCAGAGCCACCCTTGGATATCCTCCATTGTGTGATGATGACAATGTAGCATAGTCTGGGATTAATCCTGCATATCTTGGAGGGGAGCAAGCTGAAGTGGCTCAAGTAATATTCCCTCCACCAGACTTTGATATGATTCAAGCAGATATACAGTCAATGTATAGCCCACCTGAGGGAAATCAGAAGATCATCATAGAAAAAGTGGTTCAGCCAGTGCCAGAGGCTATACTGAAAGAACAAGAAGCTTTGCTCAAAGAACAAGAGACTCAATTGTCTAAGAAGAGATTCAGAGAGCAAGCTGAACTTAGGCTTGACTTTGAATAGTGGAGCCCCACTTCAAGGAATATTATCTTAACTGCATGGAAGGCTGCCAAGGACAATATTCAAGATAGAAACAAGTGGTATTCTGAACTGGAATGGAGAAAGCATGAGTTCAGGCAAGAAGCCATTGTGTAATACAGGAGAAAGGCTAAGATGGGAAAGCTACCTCCTACTGCCCAGGAGCCTAGCAAGCACTTTCCAAAGCTATATCATTACTTTGAAAGACAAAAGATCAAAGCTGAAGATCAGAAAAAGAAGGATCTAAAAGGCAAGAAGCCTGCTGCTGCTGAAGATGCTGAAGCCCCAGTCCAAGCAAAGATACAATCTGGAAAGGGCATTGTGATCAAGGAGGCTGAGCAGTAATAGGATAGACATTTTTCTTAAGTTTACATATGTAATCACTTGTATTAAAACTTTCTGTAAACTTTTGATAATGAAAATATTGAAGTTCTTAGAACTATGTGATGTGTGCTAATTCTATTACATTATTGTTCTGAGATATTGGTATATACAAGTTTTGTTTATTACATGTTTATGAATTTTCCCTGATTATATAATCTTGTTTTACATCATACTGTAATTTTATTATGTATGGTGTATATCATTGACTAAGGGTTATGACTTCTCCAAATAGGGGGAGATTGTTGGTTACATTGGAATAAATGTACCTGATTTGAAGAAGCATCACCCTACTCAATGATATACATCAAAATGTATTTGATGTGTTTTGAGTTTAGTTGTGCAGGTTAAGTATTTGCAGGGAAAGTTGAAAAGTTTCCAAGTCCATGTGTCGACACCCAGAAGGAAAGTGTCGACACTTAAGAAGACTTGTGTCAACACCTAGAGAAGCAGTGTCGACACTTGGAGTAATTGTGTCGACACTAGGGATGCAGAGTCGACACAAGAAGGAAAGTGTCGACACATACAGGTTGTGTCAACACTCAATGAAGAGAAGTCCAGAGAAGCTGTGTCGACACTTAGAAGCAGTGTCGACACCCAGAGGAACTGTGTCAACATCACAAAGTGTCGACACTTGGAGGCTGTGTCGACACTTAGCAAATTTCAACAGAGTCTAAGTATAAGTGTCGACATAATGAAGAATGTGTCGACACACAACAGAAGACTCAACACATGAAGAAAGTGTCGACACTAGGAGGCTGTGTCGACACTCAGCAAAGTTCAACAAATTCTAAGTACAAGTGTCGACACAAAGGAGATGTGTCGACACTCAGTCAAAGTCTCAACAGAAGAAGAATGTGTCGACACAAGGAGCTGTGTCGACACTCAGCAAGTATCAACACAGAAGGCATGTGTCGACACCAAGAAGATGTGTCGACACTGAAGAAATTCAACACAAGAAGATGTGTCGACACAAAGGAGTAGTGTCAACACTTAGTAGAATTCAACTAAGTACTGAAGAACAAGGAGTTGTGTCGACACACAATATCAGTGTCGACACATATTGAAGAAGCTGTATCGAGATATAAATTCTACAACACAAGAAGTTGTGTCGACACCTTGAAGGCTAGTGTTGACACTTAGTCTACTTGTGTCGACACTTAGTCTATAAGTGTCGACACTTAAAGACAGACTGTCTTGACACTTTCAGGCAGTTACAGATATTTCAAGAACTGACTGGATGACATGATAGCTGCCATTCCAGCCGGTCTACTGCAACTGTCAGAGTTGTCAGAAAGCTGTTAGGAACCAGATCAGCCGGTCACCATGAAGAAGGCCTATAAATAGGCTTATTCTGTCAACAGAAGAAGTAGAACAACAACAAGAGAAAGAGAAGAAGATCTAGCAATTCATTGAAGATTCAATTCAAGTGAAGATCTAAGAAGTTGGAGAAAGAGAGCTCCTTCCAAGAAGACAGCTGTTGGAACCAGGCTGTGAAGAAAGTTTCAGACCTAGTTCTGATTCTTAAGTTGCAGTGATTGAAGATCAGCTGCAGAGAGTATCAACCCTATTGTGTTCTACATTCAAGAATCTTTGAAGAAAGCCAAGTGAGGTTGATCTCAGCAGAGTTCTTCCAAGAACTCATCAAGAACCTATCAACTCTTCTCTCTTATTCTGAGTTGTAGGTATATACATTGTATTCTTAATTTCTTGTACGATCCTTAGGGATCTGAGTTGTAAGCCTGTGATTATAAAGGCTGAGTGGTAGGGCCTTTGTGCCTGAGTGTAGGAGATCCATATCTCTGAGTGTAGGCCTTATGGCTGAGTGTAGGCCTTGTGGATGAGTGTAGGCCTTGTGGCTGAGTGTAGGCCTTGTGGCTGGGTGTAGGTCTTTGTGAAGACTGAGTTGTAGGGCCTTGGGCCTGAGCTGCAGGAACCTGTTTGGGGTTCTGAGTGTAAGATCTGAGGATCTGAGGTATAGTGGCGGAGTTTGGCCGAATCTAGTACACTAGTAGATAGGCGAAGGGGGAAAGTGTATGTACCCAAACCTTGGGGAACCACTATAAATCTGTGTGTTCACTGTGTGCATGCTTTATTCTGTGATTGCTGATTGATTGCTATAAAGAAGGAGTTATAAATCTGTGAATAATCTGTCTAAAAGTTTAAAAAGATTTAGTCACCTATTCACCCCCCCCCCCCCTCTAGGTGATTAGGTACAATTTCTTTCACCTAAGGATCACTCCATTGTTGGAACAAAGTGGGTGTTCAGAAACAAATTGGATGATCAAGGAGTAATTGTAAGGAACAAGGCAAGGCTAGTTGCTCAAGGATATTCTCAAGAAGAAGGCATAGATTATGACCAGACTTTTGCACCAGTTGCAAGATTGGAAGCCATCAGAATCTTCTTAGCTTATATAGCACACAAAGGCTTCAAGGTATATCAGATGGATGTAAAGAGTGCATTTCTCAATGGAGACATCAAAGAAGAAGTCTATGTCAGACAACCTCCAGGTTTTATCTCTCCAACCCATCCTGATTATGTCTTTAAATTGAACAAAGCATTATATGGTCTCAAGCAGGCTCGTAGAGCATGGTATGAGACCCTAGCATGCTTCCTTCTGCAAAATGAATTTATAAGGGGTAGAGTAGACCAAACTCTTTTCATTAGAACCCATAAGTCTCATACCCTACTAGTACAGATTTATGTAGATGATATTATATTTGGTTCTACTGATTCAAATTTTTGCAGAAGGTTCTCCAACCTAATGCATTCTAAATTTGAAATGAGTAGCATGGGTGAGCTATCCTTCTTTCTAGGATTACAAGTCAAACAACATGCTGAAGGCATCTTTATTTCTCAAACCAAGTATGCAAATGAATTGGTCAAGAAATTTGGTATGTCTGAAGCATCTTGTATGAAAACACCTATGCCTACTAATGCTGTATTGGATGCTGATGAACATGGGAAACCTGTTGATCAGACAACATATCGAGCAATGATTGGCTCTTTACTGTACCTTACATCTAGTAGACCTGATATAATGTTTGTTACATGCATATATGCTAGATTCCAAGTGAGCCCTAGAGAGTCACACCTAACATTAGTAAAAAGGATTCTCAGGTATGTTAAAAATTGTCCAAATCTAGGTCTCTGGTATCCAAAAGATTCAGCATTTGAATTAACTGGATTTTCTGATGCTGATTATGCTGGATGCAGAATTGACAGGAAAATCACCAGTGGAACTTGTCAGTTTCTTGGTGACAGACTTGTCTCTTGGTTTTGCAAGAAACAAACTTCTGTGTCAACTTCAACTGCTGAAGTTGAATATATGGCTGCAGGCAGTTGTTGTTCACAAATATTATGGATTCAAAACTGTTGGAACACCCTATTACTAATTTGGGTCAGGATCACTATGTCTCTACGAATCAATGCTTGACCTCCTATATAGCTCAATAGGTCAATTAGAATTGAGTCTAAGGGTTAGAAGTCTAGGTTTGGAAGCTGCCCTGAAGACCAAGATTTTCTGTTTGGAGACCAAGTCATATCGTCGAACTCAGCACGACGATTCGTCGAACTCCGATCGACGATCGTCTAGCTCAACTTCGACAGATCGTCGAACTCCATTCGACGACCGCTGAGCTCAACTTCATTATATCGTCGAACTCCATTCGACGATCGGTGAGCATAGTTCGACGATCTTGACTCAGCTTTGGATTTCTATCTCTGAGCTCAGTTCGACAATCCTTGAGCTCAGATCGACGATATTTTGCTATTGTATATTTCCAGATCGCTGAGCTCAGTTCGACGATAGCAGAGCTCAGTTCGACGTTTTCAGATAACTTCAAGGATGGTTCTAGATTCAAATTCAAATCAGTTAAGGCATTATTCTGTAATTAATTCTGAGGATTTCCTAGACGTTTTCATTCATTTCTGGGCCAAGTTTCAAGGGATTTTCAAGGAATATTTCTATTGACTTTCCTCCAGAAGAGATTTTGCAATTAAGGATGCAATTAATGCAGGCCAACGGTTATTCTTCTCAGAGAATATTCTTGCTCAGTACCAGAGAATAAAAGATAAGAATTTTTTTTGAATCTCTAAGAGACAGATTACAGAGATACACAGACACACAGACAGACATCAGTATTCTTCAGAACAAAAAAAACAAAATATACTGTCTCAAGGATTCTCAAGAACACTCATCCAAAGAGATCAACCTTTTCTAAATCTTCAGATCTCTCTTGTCCAAAGTGTTCAAGGCCAACATATTTCCAGACTCCAGACATTCAACATTTCAGCTGTTTGCTGAAATCATCTATTGCTGGAGTTCAATCTTTAAAGGCCTATCACCCTCAGCAAAGCTTTTCTTCCTGAAGATCTCAAGGATTCAGGGGGAGCTTTGACATCAACAATCCACATAGTCTTCTCAGTTGTTTGAGAAAGAGAAGACTTCCATCACTCTCTCACCCCCTCTCTGTAAAGGGTTTCTCAAACCCCCTTCAAAAGTTTGAGCTTTGTTTTTGAGCACCTTGTCAAAAGCTCATTGGTGGCAAGACACCTGATCAAAAAATCTGATTTGGTTTTTGAGCACCTTATCAAAAGCTCATTGGTGCCCAGGACACCTGATCAATTCATCCTGCAGTGGATTCCTACCTAGGGTGGTAGAAGAGTGGATGTACCCAAGTTTAGGGGAACCACTATATTTCCTTGTGTCTTCTGGTTTTGCTTGTTTTTATTTTTGTTTCTGGCCTTGATTCTTCTGTGTTTGGCTTTTGATTAGTTTAGTTCTGTGATTAGATTTTTAACTGCTTCCCTGCTCACTCTTATTACAACAATTGTTATAAAAAGTTTCAAAGCACCATATACTCTATTCACCCCCCCCCCCCTTTAGAGTATATCAGATCTAGCTGCACTTTCAATTGGTATCAGAGCCAGGTTGGTTAAACATACCATAACTGATTGGTTGTACAGGCTAACACCTGAACTCAAAGATCCCAAGTTAGATCTATTTTTCTTCTGTATTTTAATATTAGATTTTGTTTTCACAAATCATGGCCCAAAACAAGATTATGCTAGCACCAGACCTCCAGTGTGCAATCTATCCAAGTTTGCACTTTGGAAAGCAAGGATCAGACTGTACATGAACTCTATTGACGAGGATATTTTTAACTCTGTTTTGACAGTGTGTCCAAGACCCCCAGAGAACACAAGTACAAATGTTGTTCCACCTCCATCAGGAACAGATGCTGATATCAAGAGATGGAAGGTAGCTGATGCCAAGGCTATGAACATCTTAGCCCAGACAATGTCTGATGACATATTTCAAAAGGTGGCTGAATGCAATTCAGCAAAGGAAATTTGGGACAAACTCTCAGAAATAGTCTCAGGCTCAGCTGATGAGAGAAAGGATAGGAGATCCCACCTCATATCTCAATATGAGAATTTCAAGAAGGGAGAAACTGAGTCAGTGGGAGATATGTACAACAGGATCAGTCTAATTGTTAGTGAACTCAGAACATTGGATAAAGAGATCTCACTAACTGAACTCAATGACAAGATCCTAATGTGCATCCCTAGCACTTGGGATTCAAGAATCTGGCCAATTAAGGATGCCAGAAGTCTGAATGAGATCACCACTGAAGCTCTATTGGGTAAGCTCAAATCTTATGAGCTACTCATCAAGAATAGAGAGGAAGAAAAGAAGGCTGCCTCACCAGCCACAAGAAAAGAGAAGACCATAGCCTTCAAGGCAACTGAAGATCAGCCTGAAGACAAAGTCACAGGCAATGAAGAACTGCTCAGTCTGCTGGCCAAAAGATTTTATAAGATAGCCAGAAAGGACTTCAGAAGAAGATCATACAAGGAACATGATAAGCCAAGGTATGACAAGTACATTAATAATAATAATAAAGACATTATTTGCTTTGGTTGCAGGAAGCCAGGGCACATAGTTCCTGACTGTCTAGAAAACAAAAACAAGGACAGAAGGGACAGGAAAGAAAGAAGAAAGGAGAAAGACTCCAAAAGGAATGGCAATGACAAACCCTCATCAAACAAAAACAAACATACAAGAAAGGGGTTTGTTGCTGAATCCTGGAGTGAGACTGAAGAAGAGTCAGAAGCATCATCCAGCTCCAGTGACGATGAAGATGATGCAGAAGAGAAAGAGTTCTGCATGATGGCAATCAATGCCTCACAGCACAATTCAGAAGAAGAGGAGTCAGAGTCAGACTCAGAGACTCAACCTGAAGAAGATCAGGTAATTGGTTCTTTTGATTTTAGTTCAGAGGACTTTAAATCTGAATTTAAAGCACTGTGTTTAGACCTGCTAAAGTCTGAGAAAGAAATTATCTCTCTCAGAAATCAATTATCTGAACACAATACTTTAAAGTCAGAAAACCTCAAACTCTCTCAGGAGTTGGAGTGCTGTAGGGAGCAGATAGCTTCACTGAAAAGTGAGCTCTCTGAGGCCAAGAAGCTAGAAGAATCCCTTAATGGGAGAAGCATCAAGCTGATGGACATCACAAGCACAATGAACTCCAGATTTAACAGTACACTGGGCTTGGGTGCTTCATCCAGCCAACCCATAGTTCTAACAACTCCAATCAAATTCATTTCTGACAAAGGAAAGGGAGTTGTAGAGGTTGCTAGGAAAAATTCTGATCTGCCCAAGAAAACCAAGTCCCAGCAGAAATCGTCGAACGGAGATCGACGATCGCCGAACGCAACTCGACGATCTCAGCCAAAATCGTCGAACGCAGGACGACAATCTCAAGTACCTGATCTCACCCATAGTCGACAGTCGAACGGAGCTCGACGATCGAACCCAAGATCGTCGAACGCAGCTCCAAGATCGTCGAACAGAGGTCAGAGCTCTGGAAAATTTTTCAAGGGCAAATCAAAATTCAATCCTAAGGGTCCTTCATCCCAAATCTTTAACCCTTATACTGAATGGATTATACCTCCAAGGAGATATCATCCTGAAGGATATAAGAGTCAACCTGGGATGTCTTTCATTTTAGAATTTAAAGGTTATCAACCTAGGCCCAAGGTAAACTGGGTCAAAAACAAATGAATTGTCTTATGTGCAGGTGAAGATCTATCCAACATCTAACCAGCAATGGTACTTGGATAGTGGGTGCTCTAAGCATATGACAGGGAACAAGGACAACCTCACTTCCTTTAGAGCCAAGCTTGGACCCAAAGTTATCTTTGGTGATTCAAACTTTGGACAGACTAAAGGATATGGTGCAGTGCAGATTGGATCAGTAACTTTCAAGAAGGTAGCTTATGTGGAAGGACTGAAGCACAACCTAATTAGCATCAGTCAGCTGTGTGATGAAGGCTACCAGGTGACCTTCAGCAAAGCCTTATACAAAATCAAGTCAGAGGACAACACAACTGTGTTGACAGGTAAAAGGAAAGGTAACATCTATCTAGTATATTTTCTTTCAACTAATATAGATATTTGCTTGTTTAATTCTGTCTATAGACCAAATATCTTATGGCATAAGAGATTAGTACACCTAAACCTTAGAACTATTGCTAGGCTATCCAAGGACAACCTTGTTAGAGGACTACCTTCTGGCCACTACAAGAAGGAAGGACTCTGCAGTGCTTGTCAATTAGGCAAGCAAACTAAAAACAGCTTTAAGTCACTTAATAAGAGTGATTCACCTAGGATATTGTATATGTTACACATAGATCTCTTTGGACCCATCACAGTACAAAGCCTAGGAGGTAAATCTTACACTTTAGTAGTTGTAGATGACTTCTCTAGATTCACTTGGGTGTTCTTTCTAAGGAAGAACTCTGATAACTTTAAGTGTCTGACAGAGTTTCTCAAATGTGTACAGATTGAGTTCAATACTCACATTGCCCTGATCAGAAGTGATCATGGGACAGAGTTTGATTCTCTTCTTATGCAAGAGTTCTGTCAGAGTGAAGGGATCAGGCATACTTTCTCAGCACCTAGAGCTCCTCAACAAAATGGGGTAGCTGAAAGGAAAAATAGAACCCATATTGAATCTGCCACTACATTGTTGTCAGATGCTCACCTTCCTCTATCCTTTTGGGCAGAGGCAGTGAACACCTCCAACTATGTGTTGAATAGAAGTTTGATACATAAACTAAAGGGAAAGACTCCCTATGAATTACTCAAAGGGAAGAAACCTAAAGTTGATTATTTGAGAGTCTTTGGTTGTATTTGCTACATTCATAATAATGACAAGAAATATTTAGCAAAATTTCAAGTTAAAGCTGATGAAGGAGTGTTTCTGGGAAACTCCATGATCAGCAAGGCTTATAGGGTCTATAATAAATCATCTTTAAAAATTGAGGAATCTGTTCATATATCATTTGATGAATCTAACATGTCTTTCAAGGAGAAGATCTCTTCTACCATAGAACCTTTGCAGGAACATTCTCTAGTTGAAGACTTAAACAAGTTATAGGTTACTCAAGGGGATGAAAGCAGTGAAGATGAAGAAAATGCTCAACATATTGAAGAACAACTTGAAGAGCCAGTTGTTGTACCACAAGAGAAAACAACAACACAGGTTGGTGAACAATCAACACCCCCTGTTGATTTAGTAACATCAAGAGACCATCCAATTTCTCAAATAATTGGAGACATCTCAGTTGGTGTGCAAACCAGAAATTAGGTCAATCAAAACCTGTTGCACACCTGCTTCCTATCTCAAATTGAGCCTCAGTCCATTCAAGATGCAGAGCAAGATCCACACTAGATCATTGCAATGCAAGAGGAGTTGCATCAATTTGAGAGAAACAAAGTATGGGAACTAGTGCCAAAGCCTAAGGATCATTCCATTGTTAGAACAAAATGGGTATTCAGAAACAAACTGGATGATCAAGGAGTAATTGTAAGAAACAAGGCAAGGCTAGTTGCTCAGGGATACTCTCAAGAAGAAGGAATAGATTACGACCAGACATTTGCACCTGTTGCAAGATTGGAAGCCATCAGAATATTTTTAGCTTATGCAGCACACAAAGGCTTCAAGGTATACCAGATGGATGTCAAAAGTGCCTTTTTAAATGGAGACATCAAAGAGGAAGTGTATGTCAGACAACCTCCAGGATTATCTCTCCAACTTTTCCTGATTATGTTTTTAGATTGAACAAAGCATTATATGGTCTCAAGCAAGCTCCAAGAGCATGGTATGAGACCCTAGCATGCTTTCTCTTAGAAAATGGTTTTATAAGGGGTAGAGTAGACCAAACTCTTTTCATTAGAACTCATAAGTCTCATACCCTACCAGTACAGATTTATGTAGACGATATTATTTTTGGTTCTACTGACTCCAAATTGTGCAAAAGGTTTTCCAACCTAATGCACTCTAAATTTGAAATTAGTAGCATGGGTGAGCTATCATTCTTCCTTGGATTGCAAGTCAAGCAACATGCTGAAGTCATCTTCATTTCTCAAACCAAGTATGCAAATGAATTTGTTAAGAAATTTGGTATGTCTGAAGCATCTTGTATGAAAACATCCATGCCTACTAATGCTGTATTAGATGCTGATGAACATGGGAAACCTGTTGATCAGACAACATATAGAGCAATGATTGGCTCTTTACTGTATCTTACAGCTAGTAGACCAGATATAATGTTTGCTACATGTATATGTGCTAGGTTCCAAGTAAGTCCTAGAGAGTCACACCTAACACTAGTAAATAGGATTCTCAGGTATGTTAAAAGTTGTCCAAATCTAGGTCTCTGGTATCCAAAAGATTCAGCATTTGATTTAACTGGATTCTCTGATGCTGATTATGTTGGATGTAGAATTGACGGGAAAAGCACCAGTGGAACTTGTCAGTTCCTTGGTGACAGACTTGTCTATTGGTTTTGTAAGAAACAAACATCTGTGTCAACTTCAACTGCTGAAGCTGAATATATGGCTGCAGGAAATTGCTGTTCACAAATCTTATGGATTCAAAACCAACTCCTAGACTATGGCTACAACTTAGAAAAGTCTAAAATCTTTTGTGATAACACCAGTGCTATTTCTATAGCTCAAAATCCAGTCCTCCATAGTAGGACAAAACACATAGAGATTAGACATCATTTCTTAAGGGATAATATTGAAAAGAATCAAATTGAACTACAATATATCCCAACTGATTTACAAAGGGGAGATATTTTCACCAAGCCATTGGATGAAAAGAAACACACCTTCTTCCTAAATCAGTTAGGAATGTTAGATGGAGGATGTCTTAAATAAAATCGAAGATTTTGAAAGCTTAAAAATTGACCAAGTCTAGACAAACATCCTAATTTTTCTTAGTGTCTAGAATTTTTCTGATCTCTGAACTGCGCTCGACGATTTGCCCCAAGATCGTCGAACGGAGTTCGACGATTTCCTAAATCGTCGACCTGAGTTCAGCGTTTCTCAGATAGTATGAACTATCTCTTCCGGTCAACGATCGTCGGACGGTGCTCGACGATTTTGTTCCCTGAACTATCGTCGAACGGAGCTCGACGCTCTCTAATATCGTCGAACGGAGATCGACGATGTTGAAGTCTCTTTAGATTCCTTTAGAAGCCTCGATCGTCGAACTGAGTTCAACGATCTTTCCAATTCTGCGTCGAACCCTAATATAAAATTCATTTTTCGTCGTCGTTCTCCTTTGCGCTTTCGATTTCTCTGCAAGAATTTTCTTTCCCTCCAAACAGTTCTGCACTTGGTCGTTTTGTTTGTTGAATTTTTGCAGGTACCCATGGATGTGTCTGTTGCTGTTCTAGCCGCCATGAAGTTTGATGCTGGTTTCGATATTGACATGGAATCCTTCAGCACAACCGACCAGATTTTTCAAGATATTTTGGGATTATTCAAAGAGCAGAACCTGACTGCCATTATGACCACAAGGATCAAGCTTGCATCTGATGAGATCAAGGAATGGGTCTACACTGCCCACAATCAAGACAACTCCACCATTGTTGGGTTAATATCTGGCACACAGGTACCTCTAACCCCAGCAATTTTATCAGAGGTTTTTGAGTTGAGAAATGGTGAAGATACTGCTGACTTGTCTGGAGAAGAGTATATTGAACTGCTTGCCAGAATGGGTCAATCAGAGGCCAACCCTAGCAAGCTCTTCAAAAGGAACCTTTTTGTGGAATACAGATTCATGGCAGATGTTGTTGGGAAAGTGCTACTGGCTAAGCACTCTACCCATGATACAATTTCAAGGTATCAGCTCTGCCTCATGGGAGCTCTTGTAGACAAAAAAAATCTGAATTGGGGAGAAGTCTTCTTTGACCTTATCAAGAAGAAAATCAACAAAAGTTTTGTCAACTTTGGAAGGATCATTGGGGTGTTTCTGCAGCACAGGTGCCCTGCTTTGCTGGTCTCCTCTGGAATCTATATCAATGCTTCCAAGAGACTGTCTTATGCCCTCTTTGGAAAATGGGACAGACAAATCAGTAAGCCCAGCAGGCCCTCCTCCAGCACTCCTTCAGGCACAAGGACTCTAAGAGTCACTTCTCCACAGGTCTCTGCCCCTGTAGATGACCTACCTGCTGTTGTTGCCTCTCCTCCTCCTCCTCCAATCCCATCCCTTCCCATACCATCTACCATTCCAACCCCATCCACCATCATCATCTCCGGCCCCTCTCCAACATCCACACCATCTCCAATACCTATTCTACCAACACCAGAAGACCACTTCCATCCATTATTCTCCTACCCTCCACTAGATGTCACTTCATCACCATCCCATCCATCCTTCACCCTCATTGATGATTCCTTTATGGATGATTCACCATCCTCTCCTCCTGAGCTACCCTCATCCTACACTTCCTATCAAGACCTTCTACAGGAAATTATTGACCAACCCACCTTCACCCCATCTATCTCCATTCCACTGTCCTCCATATCCACCTTACCCACATATCAGCCATCTCTTCCCCCATTCACCAGCTCTCCACTACCCTCACCCTCAGCTGCTCCTCCATCTTCTACCTCTGCTCCAGTCACCCTTGAGCAAGTAGACCTTCCATCCCTTGCTGACAGGTTGTATGAGTTGCTTGCCCCCAGGCTCTCTCTTCTGTTGGAGACCTCCTTGGCTCCACTACACCTGTCAGTGGCAGCCCTCTTTGCTAGGCTCTCTTCCCTATTCCCTCAGGCAGCCCCTACAGCAGTGTGCCTTGATCCAGCCTTGTCTGAATCTAGGCAGGGGGAGATGCCCTATGAAGTGAGTCTTCCTGCTGCTGTTGCTGCTGCTGTTTCTGTGAGCCTGACTGCTGCTGCTGCTGTTATTGCTGCTTCTTCTGCTCCTGCTCTTGCTGCTGTTACTGTGTCTCAAGCACAATTTCCTCCTGCTGTAGTCCTTGCAATAGACCTCAGGTCTTTGCTTTCAAATTTTGATCAGTTTTATTTCAGCTGTCTGCCAGAGATAATTGATGTCCAGCCTCCAGAGGATCTATCCAAGGCACTTGTGCCATTCTCTTGCTGTGACCCAAGCATTATCACCTCCTTTGTCAATTCAGTGTATGCTGCTGCTTCTTCTGAAGAAAGCATTATTGTTTCTTCTGATATTGTTGCCTCTACTGCTGAAAATGTTGATAATGCTGCTGAAATTTCTATTATTGCTATTGAGCCCATTTCCAAGGAAATTCTTATGTCAGAGGCACCTGAATTTGAGCCTTCTGCAGTTTCTGATGATATTCCTACTGTTGATACTAGTGAGACTGTTGTTGCTGCTGTCACTTCTTCAGAGCCTACAATTGCTGCTGCTGTTATTACCACTTCTACTCTATCTGCTGCTGTTACTGCCTCTACTCTATCTGCTGCTATTACTGCTTCAACATCTGCTACTGCACCATCTGTTGCCTCACCTGCTTCTGCACAGCTCAAGAAGGATCTGATGAAGAAAATAGATGCTCTTTATGATGACCAGAGTTCTGATAGTGATGAGTACAAAATAGACTCTGATGACTCTTCTGCTACCATTGCCAGGAAAAGAAAGGCAAGGAGCAAAGCCATGAAGAGAGTACCTCCTGCCAAGGTCAAAGACAACAATGATATTCCATACTACATTCTTCATGACTGCCCTATTACTGAGCACTGGATGCAGTACTCCAAGAACCAACTGAAGGCAATGAAAAAGAAGAGAAAATATGAAAAGGGTTCCTCACAATTCTAACACTCTCATCCTCCTCCACCACCTCCTCCTGATGCAGGTGCAGGTGGAAGCTATGCAGCTCAACCCCCAGCCAGAAGTCAGGCCCCCTATCAGGCTCATGCTAGATCTTATGATAGGGGAAGCCAATCCAAGGGTTCTCAATCAAGGAGAGAAGGATACAGAAGAAATCAAAGAGATCTCCAAGTCTACTCCAAAGGTTACTCAAGGAAACACCCATATTCTAGGGGAGGACAAACTTCAACTGATACCACATCTGGTCCTTTTCCCTATAAGCTGAGGGAAACTGTGTCTTCCAGGCCTCCTCAAGACAATCCCTCTAACAGATATGAGCCCCCAGTACCTTTTGAGGACCCTGAGAACAATCCAACTGCTTGGACTACAGGATTAAAAGAACTAGCTGCTTTGGATCAGATCAGAAAGGCTAGAGAGCAAGGAAAAGATTTCTCCAACATTTCTACAATGTCTGAACAGAGAAAGAAAGAGCTAGAAAGATATGCATCAAGCAAGTTCTTTGATTCTAACATGTATATGGAACTACATCCTGAAGCTGTGGTTCCCAGGCCTAAACAACAAACATTTTTAGGTGCAGCAGATGATACCAGATCAAACAAAGAAGCCCTCAATCCCAACATAGAGATCAAACTTGTTAAGGGCAAGGAAAAGAAATGACAATGTAAGGTGACATTCTCTGTGATTTCTTATTTCTATCTGGATGTTATATATCTCTGTGGTTCTGCAATGTCTAGCTTGTTGCTTTTCTATTTTGCTGCTTGTATGTTGTTATTTAAATTTTTCTAAAGTTTGTAAATAGTAATCCTAACCCAAATAGGGGGAGATTGTTGGAACACCCTATTACTAATTTGGGTCAGGATCACTATGTCTCTAGGAATCAATGCTTGACCTCCTGTATAGCTCAATAGGTCAATTAGAATTGAGTCTAAGGGTTAGAAGTCTAGGTTTGGAAGCTGCCCTGAAGACCAAGATTTTCTGTTTGGAGACCAAGTCATATCGTCGAACTCAGCACGACGATTCGTCGAACTCCGATCGACGATTGTCTAGCTCAACTTTGACAGATCGTCGAACTCCATTCGACGATCGCTGAGCTCAACTTCATTATATCGTCGAACTCCATTCGACGATCGGTGAGCTCAGTTCGACGATCTTGACTCAGCTTTGGATTTTTATCTCTGAGCTCAGTTCGACGATCCTTGAGCTCAGATCGACGATATTTTTCTGCTGTATATTTCCAAATCGCTGAGCTCAGTTCGACGATAGCAGAGCTCAGTTCGACGTTTTCAGATAACTTCAAGGATGGTTCTAGATTCAAATTCAAATCAGTTAAGGCATTATTCTGCAATTAATTCTGAGGATTTCCTAGCCGTTTTCATTCATTTCTGGAACAAGTTTCAAGAGAATTTCAAGAAATATTTCTATTGACTTTCCTCCAGAAGAGATTTTGCAATTAAGGATGCAATTAATGCAGGCCAACGACTATTCTTCTCAGATAATGTTCTTGCTCAGTATCAGAGAATAAAAGATAAGAATTTTTTTTGAATCTCTAAGAGACAGATTACAGAGATACACAGACACACAGACAGACATCAGTATTCTTCAGAACAAAAAAAACAAAATATACTATCTCAAGGATTCTCAAGAACACTCATCCAAAGAGATCAACCTTTTCTAAATCTTCAGATCTCTCTTGTCCAAAGTGTTCAAGGTCAACATATTTCCAGACTCCAGACATTCAACATTTCAGCTGTTTGCTGAAATCATCTATTGCTGGAGTTCAATCTTTAAAGGCTTATCACCCTCAGCAAAGCTTTTCTTCCTGAAGATCTCAAGGATTCAGGGGGAGCTTTGGCATCAACAATCCACATAGTCTTCTCAGTTGTTTGAGAAAGTGAAGACTTTCATCACTCTCTCACCCCCTCTCTGTAAAGGGTTTCTCAAACTCCCTTCAAAAGTTTGAGCTTGGTTTTTGAGCACCTTGTCAAAAGCTCATTGGTGGCAAGACACCTGATCAAAAAATCTGATTTGGTTTTTGAGCACCTTATCAAAAGCTCATTGGTGCCCAGGACACCTGATCAACTCATCCTGTAGTGGATTCCTACCTAGGGTGGTAGAAGAGTGGATGTACCCAAGTTTAGGGGAACCACTATATTTCCTCGTGTCTTCTGGTTTTGCTTGTTTTTATTTTTGTTTCTGTCCTTGATTCTTCTGTGTTTGGCTTTTGATTAGTTTAGTTCTATGATTAGATTTTTAACTGCTTCCCTGCTCACTCATATTATTGTTGTAAAAAGTTTCAAAGCACCATATACTCTATTCACCCCCCCCCCCTTTAGAGTATATCAGATCTAGCTGCACTTTCAAAAACCAACTCCTAGACTATGGCTACAACTTAGAGAAGTCTAAAATATTTTGTGATAACACCAGTGCTATTTCTATAGCTCAAAATCCAGTCCTCCATAGTAGGACAAAACACATAGAAATTAGGCATCACTTTTTAAGGGATAATGTTGAGAAGAACAAAATTGAACTTCAATATATCCCAACTGATTTGCAAAGGGGAGATATTTTCACCAAACCCTTGGATGAAAAGAAACACACCTTCTTCCAAAATTAGTTAGGAATGTTAGATGAAGGAAGTCTAAAATAATATCCAAGATTTTAAAACTTTAAAAATTGACCAAGACTAGGCAAACATCTTGATTTTTCTAGTGTCTAGAGTGTATTTCTGGTCTCTGAACTGCGCTCGACGATTTTCCCCCAGATCGTCGAATGGAGATCGACGCTTTCCGAAATCGTCGACCAGAGTTCAGCGCTTCTCAGATAGTGTTCAACTATCTCTCCAGGTCAACGATCGTCGAACGGCGCTCGACGATTTTGTTCTCTGAACTATCGTCGAACGGAGCTCGACGCTCCCCAATATCGTCGAACGGAGATCGACGATATTGAAGACCTTTCAGATTCCTTTAGAAGCCCCGATCGTCGAACTGAGTTCAACGATCTTTCCTTTTCTGCGTCAAACCCTAATATAAAATTCATTTTTCGGCCGTCGTTCTCCTTTTGCGCTTTCAATCTCTCTGCAAAAATTCACTTTCCCTCCAAACATCTCTACACTTGGCCGTTTGGTTGTTGATTTTTGCAGGTAACAATGGCCGTCTCAGTTGCCGTTCTAGCCGCAATGAAGTTTGATGCCGGATTTGACATAGACATGGATTCATTCAACACTAGTGATCAGGTTTTTCAAGACATTTTGGAACTGTTCAAGGAGCAGAAGCTTGTTACCATCATGTACACAAGAATCAAATTGGCTGCTGATTAGATCAAGGAGTGGGTCTATACTGCCCATAATCAACACGAAAATACAGTGGTTGGTTCAATTTCTAGAACTCAGGTACCTCTGACACCTACCATTCTGACAGAGGTTTTTCAACTAAATTCTGGAAGAGATTCTACTGAGTTATCTGGAGAAGAATTTTCTGATTTACTTGCTAGAATGGGTCATTCTGATGCAAACCCTAGCAAGCTGCTGAAAAAGAACCTAGTTGTTGAATATAGATTTTTAGCTGATGTAGTGGGAAAGGTTCTGTTGGCCAAGCATTCAGCACATGATGCCATCTCCAGGTATCAGCTGTGCTTGATGGGAGCTCTAGTGGATAAGAAACAGTTAAACTGGGGAGAGGTCTTCTTTGACCTGATTAAGAAGAAAATAAATAAGAATTTTGTGAATTTTGGAAGGATTCTATGGCTGTTTCTCCATAACAGATGCCCTGCCCTGCTTGTATCTTCTGGGATGCACATTAATGCCTCAAAGAGGCTGTCATGTGCCCTGTTTGGCAAGTGGGACAGACAAATAGTGAAGCCCAGCAGGCCCTATGCAAGCGCCACTTCAGGCACAAGGACTCTTGCAGTCTCTTCCCCTCAAGTCTCTGCCCCTGCAGATGACTTGCCTGCTTCTTCTCCCCCTCCAACTCTTATTTCATCTCCACCAGTCACCTCCACCATTCAAACTTCATCCACCATCATTATTTCCATCCCATCTCCTACATTAATTCCATCTCCAATCCTAACTTTTCCAATAATAGAGGAAATCTTCCATCCATTACATCACTACCCTCAACCAGACATTGACACATCATCCCACATTCCATCTTTCACACTTTTAGATGATTCCTTCATGGATGATTCACCTTCATCCCCTCCCGATCTTCCCTCCTCATCCACCTCTTACCACCAACTTCTGCAAAACATCATTGATCAACCCTCCTTCACACCTTCTATCTCCATGCCACTGTCTTCATCTCCACAATCCCCACACCTCAACCTTCACTTCTACCATCCACCAGCTCTCCACCAACATCTCCAGTTGCTCCACCATCCTTCTCTACCTCTGCTCAAGTCCCTGCTGAGCAACTAGATATTCCTGTCTTAGCTGACAAATTATATGAGCTGATAGCCCCCAGGCTTTCACTTCTGTTGGAGACCTCTTTGGCTCCACTCCTAAAGTCAGTTGCAGACTTATCTGCCAGGCACTCCTCCATCTTTCCTCCTCAGGCAATCCCTTCATTTGGGTGCCTTGATCCAGCTCTCTCTAAATCCATGCAGGGGGAGATGCCTCATGAAGATGTGAGATTGCCTGCTGCTGCTGCTGCTGTTACCTCAGTTCCTGCTGCTGCTGATGTTCCTACAACTCAAGCTCTAGTTTCAACTCCACAAGTTGTTGTCTTCTCAGTGGACCTCAGGTCCTTATTATCAGTTTTTGATTCAATTTATTTCAGCTGTCTTCCAGTGAGTAATGCAGTTCAGCCCTCTGAAGATCTTTCCAAGGCCATTGTGCCCTTTTCAAGTTGTGACACCAGTGTTATAAATTCTTTTGTAAATTCAGTTTATGCTGTTGTCCCTACTGTTGCCCCTACTGTTCTGTTGCTGTTGAAAGCACTGATGTTGCTCTTACTGCTGCTACTCCTGCTGACAACAATACTGCTGCTAATGTTGGTGTTTCTATTTGTTCTGATGCTGCTGATGTTTCAGTTTCTGATGATCTACATATGACAGAGGCATATGACCTTGAGCATGCGGTCACTGATGATGCTACTCCTGCTGTCATTTTTGTTTTTGAAACTGTTATCTTTGTATTTATTATATCTGAAACTGCTGCTGTCTCTTCTAAGAGTATTGCTCCCAAAAGCTCTGTATCTGCTGCTGCTACAACTGCTGTCACCACTGCCTCATCTGCTCCAACCCAACTTCAGAAAGATTATCTGAAAAAGATTGATGCTTTATATGATGAGCAAAGTTCTAAAAGTGATGAATATAGGACTGATTCTCATGATTCCTCAGCCACCATAGCCAGGAAAAGAAAGGCAAGGAGCAAGGCTATGAAAAGAGTTCCCCCAGCCAAAGTCAAAGATACAAATGACATACCTTATTACATTCTTCATGACTGCCCCATTACTGAACATTGGATGCAATATTCCAAGAATCAACTTAAAGCTATGAAGAAGAAGAGGAAATATGAGAAAGGTTCCTCACAGTTCCATCATCCTCCTCCACCTCCTCCTCCTGATGCAGGTGCAGGTGGCAGTTCTGCTGTTCATCCTACTGCTAGAAGCCAAACCCCCTGTAACGCCCCGGATTTTTATGACGTACGCATGATGGGCGTTACGTGGGCTTTGATTGTACTTTGAGCATGGTTTTTCCCGCGGGCTTGCGAGTGGTTCTTTTTGGTTGCTCAGTTGCACGATTCCCCAGCAAACCGTAGCCCAAATAAGGGACTCGGTGAGGCCTCTTAGGGAATGCCTGCATGTTTTCGCGCCCGGGGAATGTTGCTCAAAATAAGTTGCTGGTTCAGGAAACAAAAAGGGTAAAAAGTGCTTAAGGCAAAAGTGGTCTAGGACGTCCCAGGAACATTTTTCACAAAAGGGGAAAATGGTCGTTTTTGTGCTACACGCCCCCTGTCACGGGCGTGACCCAGGCCGTGACCTGGGCGTGACCTCCTGGACTCGACGAATTTTTCTTGCGTCGAGTTGAGCTCGACGAATGGGGTACACGCCCCCTGACACGGGCGTGTCACGGGCCGTGTCCCGCTTCGTCGAGTGTCGAGTGTCGATCGGCGAGTATCGAGCGTCGAGTATCGAGTGTCGAGTCGTCGAGAGAGGGGACACGGCCTGTGACACGGGCGTGTCACATGGCGTGTCAGGCTGGGTCGAGTGTCGACACTTTCTGTCGACGAGGTGTCGAGACACGGGTTACACGCCCTAGGTCACGGGCGTGACCGACCCGTCACGGGCGTGTACCCCGGCCGTGTACCGTCTGGATAAACATGGAATTGCCACCTTTCGGCGCCGCTTATGGTACACGCCCTGTGTCACGGGCGTGACACAGGGCGTGACCGGCCCGAAAATCGACTTTTTCCAGTTTTTTTGTGCCATTCATTTCCTTGATCCTGCATCGAACGGTTCAGCTCTGTTCTGGTCAAATTTAGGCCGAAACAGAGAAGTGATTTCTCATTTTTCTTCTTCTTTTCATCTTCCCTTCTTCTTCTTCACTTCTCAAAGAAAAAGTAAGGGAAATATCTTCATCTTCTTCTTCCTTCTCCTCAAAGAGAAAGCAAAGAGAGCAAGGCTCAAGCAAGGCAAGAAAAGAAAAGCAGCCGTCGCGGCATCGTCTCGGTTCAGGCAAGTGGTGTTCTTCACCCTTGCCAATCTCCTTTCTTGAATTTTGATGCTATAGTTTTGATGCTAATCCTCTTTCAAATTCCATAGCTTGTTCTTCATGATACCTTTGAATTTCTCAATACTTTACTAACATGATCTCCATGCTTAAATTCTCTAGCTTTATGATTATTTCATGTCATTTGTTTCTCCTCATGTATAATCATGAAGATTGTTCTTGTTTCTCATCACGTACTTTATTCGTGTTCCTCATGATTATAGCGTAATCCATCTTCTAGCAACTTGTTAGCATGTGTGAGGGCGATGAAAGGAAACGTGTTACCTTGGGTTATGGGGTGTTTTGCGAGGCGAATTCGTGAAGCATGGCGGGAGCGTTTGTGTGAGACTTTTGCAAGGGGTGGTGTGGTTTCAGCCTGTGGCCACCGGGTTTTATTTTGTGGTTAGAGAGACCACTTTGGCCCCGATTTGGGCTGGTTTTGTTTGGTGCGTTCCACTTTAGGGCCGCCACCGATAAGACCCTTGTGAAATTGAACTTAACCACTGCTTATGCTTCACTTGTCTAGTAGATTCGTGTTCTATGAATGATGGAATAGTCATGTGTTTTGCCTTTTGTTCCTGCGGTTTGAGCAGGACTTGAAGAACTAGTACGCACTTGGTGCGGTTGACCCTTTGGAATGACATTGTTTTTCTACATGTACGCACTTGTTTTGTGCACTCTTTTGACGTAAGCATTGATATGGGGTCGGTAAGCCCCTTCTTGATTCATTATGAAATTTGTACTCTCTTTTGTATAGTTGGTTGATTGCTGAGGTATTCTTGCTTGAATGCCTCAGGTGCAGGTTGTAGCCGGTTGAGCGGCTAGGTTGGTTGGAGGCGTTTCTTGGGAGCTAACCGAGCATTCAAAGCGAGGTAGTTCTCCTTTTGTTGTACAGACATACATGTGCCCCAATGGGTTCGTGTCAGCTTGTTGGCGCCCATTTGGTGGATTTTCTTTTATGTAAATATGAACTAGACTGCTATTGTAACTCCTTTGGATGGAATGTACTTGCTTTTGGGATAGTTTTCTGGTAGGTTGCATTAGGTATTTTGAAGCTAAACCAAAACTATTATTGTATCTCATGCATACATGACTTGCTAAATTCAGACTTATTTTCAAATAACGTAAACAAAGAGGATTTCGTATAAAAATATCACTCTAGGCTGCATATAGGAGTTCGGGATGAATAAACCAAGGATTTCCGCCGCGTAACAATGTGTTTTGATACCTAAGGCCGAGGGATACGGCCAGCAAATGAACTAATTTTCTTACATATAACTGTTGAATTTCAATTCATAAAGTAAGCGTCACGGGTTGCCTGAACGTGTGCAGTTATCCCCTGCATGACGTGGCATCATAACCCGTAGTTCCTCTTGCTCTGATACGAGGTACTCGTTGAGGAAATGCGGGTTGTGACAGTTGGTATCAGAGCCAGGTTTGCTTGACATTTGGTCGGGCAAACTTTCCTTTTTGTTTTGTGAGTGTAAGCATCATTTCATACACACACCGAGGTGTCATCAGTATGTCTTGGCCGAAGCACGTACACTACACTCATGGCATGAACAGAAGTATACGGGGCATATTCTGTAGTATGGGATGCATAATATGTGGCTGTATATGGATCCACCATAGGGGCAACATGTGAGGGTTATGTAGTATGGGATGCATAACCTCACCACATGGATGCGACTAGCACGTTTTCTTTTCTTCGTTGCATGCAATGCTATGTAGTATGGGATGCATAGCATTGTGATGCGTACGACCGCACATGGCATGCATTAAGGCCTTTTCTAGAATGCATAGCACAGCACGCATAACATAACATTGCAAGAGCACAACGTGCCAAGCTAAGACTTACATGGAAAAAGTCGATTTTCGGGCCGGTCACGCCCTGTGTCACGCCCGTGACACAGGGCGTGTACCATAAGCGGCGCCGAAAGGCGGCAATTCCATGTTTATCCAGATGGTACACGGCCGGGGTACACGCCCGTGCCGGGTCAGTCACGCCCGTGACCTAGGGCGTGTAACCCGTGTATCGACACCTCGTCGACAGAAAGTGTCGACACTCGACCCAGCCTGACACGCCCTGTGACACGCCCGTGTCACAGGCCGTGTCCCCTCTCTCGACGACTCGACACTCGATACTCGACGCTCGATACTCGCCGATCGACACTCGACACTCGACGAAGCGGGACACGGCCCGTGACACGCCCGTGTCAGGGGGCGTGTACCCCATTCGTCGAGCTCAACTCGACGCAAGAAAAATTCGTCGAGTCCAGGAGGTCACGCCCAGGTCACGGCCTGGGTCACGCCCGTGACAGGGGGCGTGTAGCACAAAAACGACCATTTTCCCCTTTTGTGAAAAATGTTCCTGGGACGTCCTAGACCACTTTTGCCTTAAGCACTTTTTACCCTTTTTGTTTCCTGAACCAGCAACTTATTTTGAGCAACATTCCCCGGGCGCGAAAACATGCAGGCATTCCCTAAGAGGCCTCACCGAGTCCCTTATTTGGACTACGGTTTGCTGGGGAATCGTGCAACTCAGCAACCAAAAAGAACCACTCGCAAGCCCGCGGGAAAAACCATGCTCAAAGTACAATCAAAGCCCACGTAACGCCCATCATGCGTACGTCATAAAAATCCGGGGCGTTACAATCACTCCCCCTAACAAAAAGTTTCGCCTCGAAACTTTTCACAAAACCCAACACACAAGCAAACCAAAACATGAATCCAATCAAACACTAAATCACATACCAGCTTACGGGAACAAATGAGGGTGAGCCACCCTCATCGTTGACTCGAGCTCCCACGTCGCGCTTTCCACATCCTGATTTTTCCATAACACCTTGACCATAGGAATCTTCTTTTTCCGCAACACACGATCTTGGGAGTCCAATATCCGGATGGGCATCTCCACATATGAAAGGTTTGGCGCTAATTGCGGCACAACGTCCAACACTTGCGTGTCCTTCCGCATACACTTGCGCAGTTGGCTAACATGAAACACATTGTGAACACCAGGAAAGTTCACAGGTAATTCCAGTTTGTAGGCAGATGCTCCAACTCGCGCAAGAATCTTGAAGGGACCTACAAATCTTGGGTCTAATTTGCGCTCTTTCCCAAATCTTTTAATCCCCACCATTGGGGAGACTTTCAAGAAAACAGAATCCCCCACCGCAAACTCCAATTCCGACCTTCGTCGGTTGGCATACTTTTCATATCGCTCTTGGGCGATTCGGAGCTTCTCCCGAATACCTCGTACTGCAACTTCCATATCCTCGAGCGCCTCTGGCCCCAACAAAGGCCGCTCGCCAACCTCAGTCCAAAAGAGTGGGGTCCGACATCGTCGCCCATATAACGCTTCAAACGGAGCCATTTGCAAGCTTTCTTGATAGCTATTATTATACGCAAACTCCATAAGCCGCAAACGTTCATCCCATGCTCCACCATACTCCAGAATGTAACATCGAATCATGTATTCGACAATTTGATTTACTCTCTCGGTTTGGCCATTCGTCTGAGGATGATAAGCTGTGGAGTATCGCAAATCTGTTCCCAAACCCTCTTGTAAACTGCGCCAAAAACGAGAGGTAAAGCGGGAATCTCGGTCTGAAACAGAGAAGTGATTTCTCATTTTTCTTCTTCTGTTCATCGTCCCTTCTTCTTCTTCACGTCTCAAAGAAAAAGTAAGGGAAATATCTTCATCGTCTTCTTCCTTCTCCTCAAACAGAGAAGTGATTTCTCATTTTTCTTCTTCTTTTCATCTTCCCTTCTTCTTCTTCACTTCTCAAAGAAAAAGTAAGGGAAATATCTTCATCTTCTTCTTCCTTCTCCTCAAAGAGAAAGCAAAGAGAGCAAGGCTCAAGCAAGGCAAGAAAAGAAAAGCAGCCGTCGCGGCATCGTCTCGGTTCAGGCAAGTGGTGTTCTTCACCCTTGACAATCTCCTTTCTTGAATTTTGATGCTATAGTTTTGATGCTAATCCTCTTTCAAATTCCATAGCATGTTCTTCATGATACCTTTGAATTTCTCAATACTTTACTAACATGATCTCCATGCTTAAATTCTCTAGCTTTATGATTATTTCATGTCATTTGTTTCTCCTCATGTATAATCATGAAGATTGTTCTTGTTTCTCATCACGTACTTTATTCGTGTTCCTCATGATTATAGCGTAATCCATCTTCTAGCAACTTGTTAGCATGTGTGAGGGCGATGAAAGGAAACGTGTTACCTTGGGTTATGGGGTGTTTTGCGAGGCGAATTCGTGAAGCATGGCGGGAGCGTTTGTGTGAGACTTTTGCAAGGGGTGGTGTGGTTTCAGCCTGTGGCCACCGGGTTTTGTTTTGTGGTTAGAGAGACCACTTTGGCCCCGATTTGGGCTGGTTTTGTTTGGTGCGTTCCACTTTAGGGCCGCCACCGATAAGACCCTTGTGAAATTGAACTTAACCACTGCTTATGCTTCACTTGTCTAGTAGATTCGTGTTCTATGAATGATGGAATTGTTAAATTTTCTCAACGTGGTCAGCAAGATAGCCCAAATGCCAAATTAATATCTTCGGAACTACCCAGTTCGCACGCTGAACCTGCGGAAACCCAAGGACTAGAGGTTGCACCCAACAAAACAATGGAAGCACAAGAAGATCTTATTATGCATTCACTTCATTACAATCCGAGGCATACATAGCGAGACATGATTTCGCTAGTATTACAGCTGTAAACAGAAAGAACCAAAACAAGCCGGGCGGACAAAACCCGGAGTCCGCCGAGACCGCCGAGGTCGCCGAAGCCGCCGAGACCGCCCAAGCTATGCTGCAATCCGCCGAATACCACGGAGTCCGCCGAAACCGCGAGGTCGCGCGGACACACCGTTATTCGCCTCCTGCTGAACCCGAACTGAGGAACTCCCCTACCCGCCTGAAGCCGGCGGACAGGTTATTGAAGCTGGGAAAGTTGAAACAGAACTGACAAGCCGCAGAGCGACCTCCTGCTGAGACCGCAGAGACCGCACACTTCCAAGCACTGACCGAAGTCACAGCCAAGCTCCTGGCTCCTTGAAGTTATCCGCGCGACCTGCACACAGCAAACCGTCAGCCTGAAACAATCCGCGCGGACTGATAAACACAGACCGCAGCACTCGCCCAACCCAAAATACTGTTCACATCACGTTACTTCTGGTTACTGTAGATGTGCCAGGGGGGTCCTATTTATAGGCCAGGTGAGGAGTGTGGTCACCGCCCATGAGATAGCAACACCGCCCAGCCCGCGCGAATACAACCGACCGTCCGCTCAGTCCGCGAGGACTTAGCCAGTCACCAAGGGAAACCGCCAGGAGCAAGGCAACCATGACGAACCCTCTCCAGTCCGCAGCCGACCAGCCCAGCAGTAAGCTAAGCGGACAAGGCACCAGCCCGCAAAGCTCCAACCACTGCAGGACAGCACCTCCTTCAATGGCAGTCCGCACCAACCCGAGGCAGTCCGCAAGACCCACACCTCAATCCGCCACAAGTCCACGACCAAAGGCAACTAGCAACAGTCCGCCCGGTCACAGCGGACTTGGCGGATACGGCGGACACCATGAACTTGGCACAAGTGTGACCAAGCCCAAAACCAACAAGGAGCAGAGCGAGCATGGCGGACGCAAAGTTCCCGTCCGCCAAACACTCCTAGCACAGACCGCCATCAGTCCGCGAGCTCCTCGCTCTTGTCCGCAGTAGCTTCCTCCCGGACTCCAAACAACAGTCCGCCAACTGGTCTCCACAGCAAGCACCTGCTGTGCCACCAGAGCTCGACAAGGCCTCAGCCAAGCTCTAGGCTCAGTCCGCAACAGCCAGAACCGCGGACACTCCAGTCCGCAAGCTACCCGCGAACTCCGATCCAAACCGCCAACAGCGCAAACTTGCACCCGCGGCCACTGAGCAATGCACCAGTCCGCAAGCCTCTCTATCCGCAGATACCAGGCCACACCAAACCGCGGACACCATGCAACAACCCGCTCAGAACACAGCCGGCTTCCACTAGACTTTTCACCAGGCCGCAACCTCAGTCCGCCCAGTCCGCCCAGTCCGCCAAAGCTGTCCGCACAGGCCGCGCGGCCTGTCCCGTCACCCACTTCCACTTCACAAATTTCAACACTCCCCCTTGAAGTGAGAAGTGGTGACCAAGCCCAGCAAGCTGCGCAAGCGTTCAAAGGGCCCCTTCGACAGCGGCTTCGTGAAGATGTCAGCAAGATTATCTTCACTCCGAACATGCCCGACCAGCAGAGACCCCTCCAACACCTTCTCCCTGATGAAGTGGTGATCAATCTCTATATGCTTGGTCCTGGCGTGACACACTGGATTGTTTACCAGTTTGAGAGCACTCTCATTGTCACCCCGGAGTAAAGTAGGCCCTTGCACTTCTTCATGAACATCCTCTATGAGTCTCCTCAACCAAACGGCTTCCCGAGCAGCCAAGGCCGAAGCCTTATACTCCGCCTCCGTGGTTGAAACCGACACCGAGTCCTGCTTCTTGCTACACCACGAGATGCTAGCTGAACCGCAAGTGAACACATAACCTGAAGTAGACCTTCGATCATCCGAATCACCGCCATAGTCAGCATCCGTGTACCCGAGCAATGCAAACTCCGCATCCCTTCCATAGAGGAGTCCCATCTCAGAAGTCACCTTGACATACTTCAGAATTCCCTTCGCCGCCACTAGATGAGATTGCCTTGGTTCAGCCATATACCGACTTACTCGGCCAACAGCATAAGCTATATCCGGCCTTGTAATCGTCAGATAGATCAAGCTCCCAACAAGAGCCCTGAACACCAAGGGATCATTAAGCACCCTTCCCTCATCCCGTCGAAGCTTCAGCCCAGATTCCAGTGGAGTAGAGCACTTCTTCCCTTCGCCCATGCCAAACCGCTTCACAATACGATCAGCATACCCTTTCTGGCTAATGAGAATCCCGCACTCCTTCCTCTCCACTTCCAGACCAAGAAAATGATGCAACTCTCCCAAGTCTTTCATCTCGAAGCGTATAGCAAGCTCTCCCCTGAGCCTTGCTACTTCCTCCTCCGAGTTCCCTGTGATGATCATATCATCCACATACAGCAGGACCAAGACTCTTAGCTCTCCCTTCTTCTTGACGAACAAGCTTGAATCCGAGTTAGAAGCCAGGTATCCACAGAACTGCAGGTACTCTGCAATCTTCCCATACCACGCTCGAGGAGCTTGCTTCAACCCATAGAGAGCCTTCCTGAGTTTGCAGACATAGTCCGGATGCTTCTCAGAGACGAAACCAAGCGGCTGATCCATGAAGATGTCCTTGTCAATCTCTCCGTAAAGAAAGGCATTCTTCACATCGAGTTGCCACAACCTCCATCCCTTGCTAGCAGCCAAGGCGATCACCACTCTTACAGACGTCATCTTCGCAACTGGACTGAATGTCTCCTCATAGTCTTCTCCATACTGCTGTGAGAATCCTCTAGCGACCAGGCGAGCCTTGAACCGATCAATGCTCCCATCAGCCTTCTTCTTCAACTTGTACACCCACTTGCAAGTAACCGGAGTAATGCCATCAACCTTGGGCACAAGGTCCCAGGTTTCATTCTTCTTCAGAGCATCAATCTCTTCCTTCATGGCACCTTCCCACTCCTTCACTCCAGTGGCCTCGTTGAAGTTTGCAGGCTCTCGCTCATCCAGAGGACCTGCAAAGAAGCAGGAGACAAAGCTCACTGCATTCCCATCACAGTACCGAGCCGGTGGCTTAACCACCCTCTTCGATCTCCGAAGACACGGCTCCTTGCTCACGGCTTCCGTTGCTTCTTCAGGCTCCACTCCTACCTGGGGCAAGCATTGAGCAGTGCTCCCCCTGCTTCCTGAGCCAGAAGGCTCAGCCTCGGAGTTCGAAACAACAGGAGCTGCTGGTGAAACAGCAAGCTCCTCTTCCAAGCCTTCAGCAGCCTCCACCGGTGCTTCCTCAACCTTGCTACTTCCGGTAGGCTCCACCGAGCCACCTCCATATGACGTCAGCTCGTCAAAGACAACGTCTCTTGACACCACGAACATCTTCGTCACAGGGTCCATGCACTTCCATCCCTTCTTCCGCTCATCATAGCCAACAAAGACAAGTTTCCTTGCCTTCGCATCCAGCTTTGTCCGTGAAGCATCCGGGACATGCACGTAGCAAGTTGAACCGAACACCCGAAGGTGTCCAACACTCGGCTTCTCCTTTAGCAACAGCTCAATGGGCGTCTTCATGTTGATAGGGCTGAGTGGCATCCGGTTGATAACATATGCAGCACAAGACATTCCCTCCGCCCAAAAGGACCTCGGGATATCTTTCGCATGCAGCCAGCATTTGCAGGTTTCCGTCAAATGACGGATCTTCCGCTCCGCTACCCCATTTTGTTGTGGAGTGTGAGCACAAGTAAGCTCCCGTTGGATCCCGTGCTTCCTGCAGAAGTTAGAAAACTCGGAAGAGACAAACTCTCCCCCGTTATCAGTTCGAAACTTCTTAATCCGCAAGCCAAGCCGGCCTTCTACCAACTCCTTGAACTCCACAAACAAACGGAAGGCATCCGACTTCTCCTTTAAGAAGTACACCCAAGTATACCTTGAGTAGTCATCAACCAAGACAAGCATGTATTTGCTTCCACCAAGGCTGGCAGTAACAGTCGGTCCCATCAGGTCGCCATGAATACACTCCAATGGTTTCTTGCTCCTTGTTTGAGATTTATCAAACGGAAGGCGATGTGCCTTACCGTATTGACAGCCCGCACAAACATGCCCATCACCAAAGGAGGACAACATCGGCAACCCCCTCACCAGACTTCTACTCGCCATTGCCTTCAGCTTGTCCATGCCAACATGCCCCAGCCTCTCATGCCAGATAGCCGCACTATCATTGGCCCTCATCTTATCAACATAGGCACTGGTGGAAAGAACAAACAAGTTCTTCACCCTCCTCCCAACATGAGCAACATCAGCCTTTACCGCTGATACGTTGCGAAGGAACCTCACGTCTGTTGGCCCAAACAGAACGTGATACCCAGCGTCCACCGCGTTGGTCACCGAGAAGAGGTTCTTCTTCATGCCCGGCACGTGATACACACTCCTTAACGTGAGTGGCCCCTGATCACTACCCAAAGACACGACCCCCTCCTTCTCTACTGCATAAACAGTATTATCAGCAGTGATAATAGCTTCATTACCTGAGTAAGCCTGCATGGAGGTGAACTTCGACTTGTCTCCGGTGAGGTGATGACCACACCCGGAGTCAATGATCCACTCGCTGTTGAAGTCCTCAGCAGATAAGGCCCGGACACAAGTGCCCGTCATGAAAGCTCCTCCCCATTCTGCTTCTTCACTTCGTGAGCAAGCTTCCTCCTTTCCCGCAGCATGCCCAGGCTGCAGTTTGACCTTGCAGTCCCGCTTGAAGTGCCCTCGCTGATGACACGGTAGCACTTCAGATTCTTCTTCCAGTCCTTAGGAGCATTGCTCCTCTCCGGCGGATATGAAGTTGAAGTCTCCTTCTCAACAGCGGCCTGCACCTTCTTCTTCTTCTTCCCTTCCCATCCCTTCTTCTTGCCTGAGAAGAGAGCCTCGCTGCCTTCCTGATTCAGATTCACTCCAGCCATCTGCCTAGCTAAGCTCTCCTGCGAGGCAAGCAGATTCTCCAGCTCCAGCAGAGACGGCTGAGTAGCCCACCCTTGAACAGACGTAACAAAGGCCACATACTCCTTTCGCAAGCCGCGGAAAATGTGCCTTTTCATCTTTGCCTCAGAGATAGGCTCATCAGGATCCAGCGCCGACAGCTCAGCACACAAGCTCTTCATCTTTAAGAAGTACCTGGAGATGGAAAGGTCTCCCTGAGTTGCCCTGGCCAACTCATTCTCCAGGAACTGAAGCCGCGCCACATTCTTCCTATTGAACAACTCATCAATGGTCGTCCAAATATCAGCAGCCGACTCACATCCAATGATGTGATCAAACAGTTCCGGAGAGACGGCTCTTTTCAGAACGAACTCTGCCTTAGCATTAGTTCTTCTCCAAAGCCTCACCTGTTCAGCAGTACCGAAAGCAGCAGTTACTTCCTGTCTGTCGTCTCCACCGACAACTTCCCACAGCTCCTCGCCCAGAAGATAACTCTTCATGCACGACTTCCACTTTTTATAGTTAGTCGGCGTTAAGAGTTCAATGCCCAGACCTCTTGCTAAGCTTCCTTCCATTGCAATCACCTGTTGGTACCCTTCAGCAGCTCCGAGCAACAACACAGGTTGATCACCACTCAATCACTGAGTAACAACACTGGCTGACCTCCGCTCACGCAACTGAACCTCCAACCTCAGTAACCTGGCTCTGATACCATGTTAAATTTTCTCAACGTGGTCAGCAAGATAGCCCAAATGCCAAATTAATATCTTCGGAACTACCCAGTTCGCACGCTGAACCTGCGGAAACCCAAGGACTAGAGGTTGCACCCAACAAAACAATGGAAGCACAAGAAGATCTTATTATGCATTCACTTCATTACAATCCGAGGCATACATAGCGAGACATGATTTCGCTAGTATTACAGCTGTAAACAGAAAGAACCAAAACAAGCCGGGCGGACAAAACCCGGAGTCCGCCGAGACCGCCGAGGTCGCCGAAGCCGCCGAGACCGCCCAAGCTATGCTGCAATCCGCCGAATACCACGGAGTCCGCCGAAACCGCGAGGTCGCGCGGACACACCGTTATTCGCCTCCTGCTGAACCCGAACTGAGGAACTCCCCTACCCGCCTGAAGCCGGCGGACAGGTTATTGAAGCTGGGAAAGTTGAAACAGAACTGACAAGCCGCAGAGCGACCTCCTGCTGAGACCGCAGAGACCGCACACTTCCAAGCACTGACCGAAGTCACAGCCAAGCTCCTGGCTCCTTGAAGTTATCCGCGCGACCTGCACACAGCAAACCGTCAGCCTGAAACAATCCGCGCGGACTGATAAACACAGACCGCAGCACTCGCCCAACCCAAAAAACTGTTCACTCACGTTACTTCTGGTTACTGTAGATGTGCCAGGGGGGTCCTATTTATAGGCCAGGTGAGGAGTGTGGTCACCGCCCATGAGATAGCGACACCGCCCCAGCCCGCGCGAATACAACCGACCGTCCGCTCAGTCCGCGAGGACTTAGCCAGTCACCAAGGGAAACCGCCAGGAGCAAGGCAGTCGATGACGAACCCTCTCCAGTCCGCATAAGCTTAAGCAGACAAGGCACCAGCCCGCAAAGCTCCAACCACTGCAGGACAGCATCCTCCTTCAATGGCAGTCCGCACCAACCCGAGGCAGTCCGCAAGACCCACACCTCAATCCGCCACAAGTCCACGACCAAAGGCAACTAGCAACAGTCCGCCCGGTCACAGCGGACTTGGCGGATACGGCGGACACCATGAACTTGGCACAAGGTGTGACCAAGCCCAAAACCAACAAGGAGCAGAGCGAGCATGGCGGACGCAAGTTCTCGTCCGCCAAACACTCCAGCACAGATCGCCATCAGTCCGCGAGCACCTCGCTCTTGTCCGCAGTAGCTTCCTCCCGGACTCCAAACAACAGTCCGCCAACTGGTCTCCACAGCAAGCACCTGCTGTGCCACCAGAACTTGACAAGGCCTCAGCCAAGCTCTAGGCTCAGTCCGCAATAGCCAGAACCGCGGACACTCCAGTCCGCAAGCTACCCGCGAACCCGATCCAAACCGCCAACAGCGCAAACTTGCACCCGCGGCCACTGAGCAATGCACCAGTCCGCAAGCCTCTCTATCCGCAGATACCAGGCCGCACCAAACCGCGGACACCATGCAACAACCCGCTCAGAACACAGCCGGCTTCCACTAGACTTTTCACCAGGCCGCAACCTCAGTCCGCCCAGTCCGCCCAGTCCGCCAAAGCTGTCCGCACAGGCCGCGCGGCCTGTCCCGTCACCCACTTCCACTTCACAAATTTCAACAGGAATAGTCATGTGTTTTGCCTTTTGTTCCTGCGGTTTGAGCAGGACTTAAAGAACTAGTACGCACTTGGTGCGGTTGACCCTTTGGAATGACATTGTTTTTCTACATGTACGCACTTGTTTTGTGCACTCTTTTGACGTAAGCATTGCTATGGGGTCGGTAAGCCCCTTCTTGATTCATTATGAAATTTGTACTCTCTTTTGTATAGTTGGTTGATTGCTGAGGTATTCTTGCTTGAATGCCTCAGGTGCAGGTTGTAGCCGGTTGAGCGGCTAGGTTGGTTGGAGGCGTTTCTTGGGAGCTAACCGAGCATTCAAAGCGAGGTAGTTCTCCTTTTGTTGTACAGACATACATGTGCCCCAATGGGTTCGTGTCAGCTTGTTGGCGCCCATTTGGTGGATTTTCTTTTATGTAAATATGAACTAGACTGCTATTGTAACTCCTTTGGATGGAATGTACTTGCTTTTGGGATAGTTTTCTGGTAGGTTGCATTAGGTATTTTGAAGCTAAACCAAAACTATTATTGTATCTCATGCATACATGACTTGCTAAATTCAGACTTATTTTCAAATAACGTAAACAAAGAGGATTTCGTATAAAAATATCACTCTAGGCTGCATATAGGAGTTCGGGATGAATAAACCAAGGATTTCCGCCGCGTAACAATGTGTTTTGATACCTAAGGCCGAGGGATACGACCAGCAAATGAACTAATTTTCTTACATATAACTGTTGAATTTCAATTCATAAAGTAAGCGTCATGGGTTGCCTGAACGTGTGCAGTTATCCCCTGCACGACGTGGCATCATAACCCATAGTTCCTCTTGCTCTGATACGAGGTACTCGTTGAGGAAATGCGGGTTGTGACACCCCCTATCGGCCTCATGCAAGATCTCAATATAGGGGAAGCCAATCCAGAGGTTCTCAATCAAGGAGAGGAAATTATAGAGGAAACCAAAGGGAATTCCAAGTCTATTCAAAAGGCTATTCAAGGCAACATCCATACTCAAGGGAAGGACAAGCTTCATCTGACACTACCTCAGGCCCTTTTCCCTACAAGCTGAAAGAAGTAGTCTCATCCAGAGCGCCTCAAGATAATCCTTCCAACAGATATGAGCCTCCAGTGCCCTTTGAGGATCCAGAGAATAATCCTACTGCATGGACTGCTAGAATGAAAGAGTTAGCTGCCTTGGATCTGATTAAGAAAGCCAGAGAGCAAGGCAAGGACTCCTCCAGCATTTCTACTATGTCTGAACAAAGGAAAAGGGAACTTGAAAGATATGCCTCCAGCAAATTCTTTGACTCTGAAAGATACATGGAGCTGCACCCTGAAGTTGTGGTACCAAGGCCTAAACAACAAACTTCTTTAGGTACAGCTGATGACAGAAGATCAAAGAAAGAAGCTCTGAATCCAAATAGAGAAATAAAACTTATAAAGAGCAAGGAGAAGGAATAATTCTGTAAGGTGACAATTATTCTGTTTTGTGATCTGTTTGAGATATATCTGTGCTTCTGCAATGCTTTGATTATTGCATTTCTGTATTGTTGCTTTGTATGTTGTTTTTAATTTCTCCAATTTCTGTAAATAGTAATCCTAACCCAAATAGGGGGAGATTGTTGGAACAACCTATTACTAATTTGGGTCAGGATCACTATGTCTTTAGGAAACCTGTTTTTGACCTCATTGTATAGATCTAAAGGTCAATTAAAATTGAGTCTAAGGGTTAGTAGTTAGGTTTGGAAGCTGCCCTCAAGACCAAGGTTTTTCAGTTTGGAGACTAAGTTATTTCGTCGAGCTCAGTACGACGAATCGTCGAACTCCAATCGACGATCATTGAGCTCACTTCGACGGATCGTTGAACTCCATTCGACGATCGCTGAGCTCAACTTCAACAAATCGTCGAACTCCATTCGACGATCTTCGAGCTCAGTTCGACGATCTTGACTCCAGTATTGATTCTCTATCTCTGAGCTCAGTTCGACGATAGTTGAGCTCAGATTGACGATCTTTGTTGCTGTATAAGTCCAAATTGCTGAGCTCAGTTCGACGATAGTGGAGCTCAGTTCGACATTTTTCTAAAGGGTTAAATGATTTTCAAGATTCAAATTCAGAACAGTTAAGGAGTTATTGTCAGCAATTAATTCAGAAGATCTTGTAGCCATTTTCATTTATTCTGGACCAAGTTTCAAGGAATTATCAAGGAATGTTTCTTTGGACTTTCCCCCAGAAGACAATTGCAATTAAGGAAGTCATTTAATGACAGGCTAACGGCTATTCTTGACAGAGGATCATTTTCTATTCAGAACAAAGGAATAAAAGACAAGATTTTTGAATTCCTGATAATAACAACAAGAAAAAGAAGAACGAGAGAGTGCACAAGAAGAAGAAGAAAAACATATTCTCTGCTACAACTCTTCTCTGCAACAACAGCTTTCTCAACAACAATCACTCAAGAGAAAAAGAAAGAAAGCTGTAGACATTCTCTATCTCAAGATTATCACAAGAACACCATCACCAAAAGGAGATCAACAAATATGAAATCTTAAGATCTCTTTTGATTCAAGTGTTCAAGGCCATCATCATTCAAGACTCCAGACACCTCACATTTCAGTTGTTGCTGAAATCATCAATTGCTGGAGTTCAATTTTCTGAAGGCCTATCACCC
This sequence comes from Platanthera guangdongensis, assembly GCA_039583875.1. Classification (NCBI taxonomy): domain Eukaryota; kingdom Viridiplantae; phylum Streptophyta; class Magnoliopsida; order Asparagales; family Orchidaceae; genus Platanthera; species Platanthera guangdongensis. Next base: position 79,246,339 of record CM077147.1, on the reverse strand, counting down.
TACAGCAAAGCTTCATTTCCTGAACATCTCAAGAACTCAGGGGGAGCTTTGACAACATCATATCCACATAGTCTTCTCAGCTGCTTTGAGAAAGAGAAGACTTCCATCACTCTCTCATCCCCACCTCTGTAAAGGGTTTTTCAAACTCCCTTCAAAAGTTTGTGTTTGGTTTTTGAGCACCTTATCAAAAGCTCATTGGTGGCAAGACACCTGATCAAAAAATCTGGTTTGGTTTTTGAGCACCTTATCAAAAGCTCATTGGTTCCCCTGACACCTGATCAACTCATCCTGCAGTGGATTTCTACCTAGGGTGGTAGAAGAGTGAATGTACCCAAGTTTAGGGGAACCACTATAGCTCCTTGTGTCTTCTGGTTGCTTGTCTTTATTTTTGTTTCTGGCTGTGATGGGTTTGTGATCTATGATGAGCTTCTTTTGTAGATTGTGATTAGATAGCTGCTGTGTTTAGATTTACTATTTGCTTCTCTGTTCACTCAGATTACAACAACTGTTGTAAAAAGTTTTGAAGCACCATATACTCTATTCATCCCCTCTAGAGTATATCAGATCTAGCTTGCACTTTCAATTGAAGGTCTGTGTGACCTGTGTGGTCCTACGGGATCTGTACTGTAAGTTATTAAGTAACTGAGTTCTGTAGGGAGAGTCGAATCTAACACAATGTCAGATAGGCGCAGAGGGACAGCGGATGTACCCAAGATTGGGGAACCACTATAAAATTATTGTGCATCTAGGAATGTTCTTGAAAGCTGATAAATAACCTAATCACCAGGCACAGAAATCTTATAACAAGTTAGAAAATTTAAATAGAGACATTAAACTATTCACCCCCCCCCCCCTCTTGGTGTTTAGCTAGCCTTGAAAACAAGACTTTCACTTTGTCATATAATTGACTTACTCTTATCAGATTATATTGTAATCCTTCAACATAAGCCATATCTATGAAAGAAACTATGTCATTAGAAATCATATTGTAGCCTTCCGTGATTCCCCTACCTAACCCTCCAAAGATGACCTTTGGAACATCTTCAACTGGGGTGAATTCTCGCAGTAGGCTTCTTATCCCGGTCATATGCTGAGAGCATCCGCTGTCCAAATACCAGATTGGATTTTTGTTGGCCTTTGAACATACATACAATCATAAATCAATTTACCTTAGGGACCCAAACATATTTGGGTCCTTGGTTCCTTGTCAACTTAACACCACTAGAAACATTAACTTTGTGAGTTGTCGGTCTCGCGATGTTAACTCATGGAGTTTCGAAATTTATCGGATTGAACAAACAATCTACGCCAAAATGTCCAATTTTGCCACAACACCAACAGTCAAACCTGTTGTACCTTCTCTTGTACTCCTGCTTTGCCTTTTGAATGTGAGGTCACGCAGGGGCAACATACTTGGAGTTGGAAGCCTCCTGATTACAACAAATACAGGGCTTCTCCATCTCCTTTGTCTTGGGTACCACAGTTTTGGCTTTCAGTGCTTTCTACTAATTATTTCCATGAACAAAAGGACCATAGACTTTAAGAACAATCTCTTCATAAGGTACTTTGAAAACATGGGCACCAAAGTCTCAGGGACGGTCCATCCTTGATATCTCTTCTTTTGCTCTACATAGGTAGGATTGGCAAAGTACCCATAGGACGTCTCAGAGTCATATTTGTTTCTGGGGAAAATAACCTTCTTAAAAGAGGGTTGACTTTGAGGTGCCTTCCCTTTAACTTTGGTGGAAGCTTTCTTAGCAGCGTTACCTTTTTCAACTTTGTGGCCAATACCACTACCCTTCTTTGGAGCAGAAAACTCATCGATGAGAGGAAGAACAGTCTTTGGCTTTGAGTAGCTTTCAACTAGCTTCATTTCCACTAAGGGCTTTTCTTCTAGCTAATCTAGGTATTTCTCCTTCTGTCTTAATGTCTCAGCCGAGCATTTCAATTCCACTTTCAAGGAGTGGACTTCATCTCTGAGAGGAAGTAACTTTGCAAGTTCCTCCTCCAGACTTATTTCCGCTGCCTTGAGGGAGACAATCTTTTTTGCTTGCTTTTTGACTACCTTGCGGCATTTGTCAAAAACTTTCAAAAGGTTCACATGTTGAGTCATCAAGTCAGCTTCATCTTCCTCTGAAGAGTAGTCCTCATGACCAGTAGAGAAGGTTTCCGACCCAAGGAGTATAGTATGAGAGTTTACCTTCCCATGGTACTCGGAGTCGCCAACTTCCTCTTTTGATCGAGCCATAAGCCTGAAGTAAGCTTCCTCATTCCCTGAACTTGACTCACTTGAGTCACTGTCCCTGAGAGTCTTGGACTTCTTGACGACGAAGCTCTTTTCTTCTTTCCTCTTGCCTTTGATGGATCTATTTTTGTCCTTCTTAGAACCTTCCTTCTTCTTATATTGACACTCCGCAATCATGTTTCATGTCTTATTACAGCAATATCACACAACGTCAGAGGAAGAATGTTTATTATGTATAGATTTGTACCTGTCCTCTAGATTGTAGCTTTTCTTGGAGCGATCACCATCACAGTGTGATCTTCTGAAGTCAGAGGAGGATGACTGATTCTTTGTCTGTCTCCTCTTGCTGAGCAGTTTCTTGAACTGCTTAGAGATGAGGGAGAACACTCCATTAGATAGGTCATAGCCTGATGTGCTTTGCTCAAAGTCTCCTAGGGTGTTTGGAGATCATGTTCGTACTGGTAACACGACTTTGGATTTCCTCGAACCTTCAGCCCTCAGAGCAACTGATTTTTTTCTGCTGGAAGTCCTGCTGCTTTGCTCATCCTTCTTTCTGGTGTTCATTTGAAGCTCGTAGGAGAGCAACTTTCCAAAGAGGTTCTGAGGATCAATCTCAGGAAGCTTCCCAAACACCCTAATCGATACCACTTTAGTATCCCAGTCCTTTGTCAAGGATCTAAGGAATTTGTCATTCAATTTATCATTAGTGAAGGTGTGGCCGTAGTTTCTGAGATCGTTGAAAATTTTGAAGAATTTCTCAAAGCTGTCAGCAATGGTGTCATTGGTCCCTGCTTGAACGCTTCGTACTCTTGATTCAGCAACAATATGTGATCATCTTTAACTTCTTCTGTGCCTTCCATCAGAACTACAAGGCAGTCCCACATCTCCTTGGCAGATTTGTAGTGGAATAGGTTTTGAAGTATTGAGTCATCCACTGCACTTGCGATAATGTTCTTAGCCTTTTTGTTCAAGTAGACTAGGACAATTTCAACCATGGTGAGATCCATCATTTTCTTAGGAATCGTGATGATGGCGCCGCCCCGCTACCTCCACAGGATGACGATCGAGTTGTCGAGGTGCTATAGCATAAAGAGCCTCGGAGCCATGACGACGTTAAGGGAAGACAACACTACAACCTTCGCCCGTGGCGTTCTAAGCCCACTTGAAGACTATTTTAATTAAAATATCATTCTCTAATTACTTTTATTTTTATATGTGAGAATACAAAATTATTCCAAGCTTGGTTAATAATTTTATATTCAATTAGGGACTTTGTAGCATTTATTTCTTGCATCTTAACAAAACATTTGGTGTGTATTTAGCGGCCCGGATGGATGAGATTTCATCTATATCTTGGATGGTTAGATGTGTTTTTGTAACTCCTATATATGGAGTCCCCTTTTATGAGAATGAAAACTAGAGAACAAAAAAGAAAACATAACCCTCTTGAGAGACTTTAGGCCAAGGGGATTATCCCTAGCCGCCTCCTATGGTGTGAAGCACCCCCCCTGTGCTTCCTCCCTCTACTTTGGTGCGACTCTGACGTGGCTTCCTTCGGTGCGACTCCAAGGAAGAAGGTTGCAGCCCCATTCGGTGTAACAGTCCAAATTTCTGAAATAGGAATTTTTGGGTGACACGGCCTGGGACACGGGCGTGTCCCAGGGCGTGTCAGCGGACACGGCCTGCGACACGGGCTTGTCGCAGGGCGTGTCGAGGTTGTGTCGATGATCGGCCTTTGTGTCGACGATTTTTCGCTCGACGATGTGTCGAGAGGAGGCACACGGCCCAGGACACGGGAGTGTCCAAGGTCGTGTCGTGTGCTCGACGACTTTTGCTCGACGATCGTCGAGTGTCGAGACGTGAGTGTCGAGTGTCGAGTGTTGAGTGTCGAGAGGTTGAACACGGCCTGTGACACGGGCGTGTCACAGGGCGTGTCTAATCGGGTCGATGAACTCAGCCCGACGAAGGATTTCGACAGGGCGTGTCTTTGTGTCGTGTCAGGGCACACGGCCTGGGACACGGGCGTGTCACACGCCGTGTGAAGTCTCTGGATGTTTTTGGATTTTTTTTCGCCGAGGCACACGGCTACAGACACGAGCGTGTCAGAAGGAGTGTTGGTGACAAGGCCCATGACACGGGCATGGTCCATGGGCGTGTCACTGGTTTGGATAGGTCGGTTGACCACCGCTTGAGGCACACGGCCTGGGACACGGCCGTGTCACAGGCCGTGTCAGGTCAAATTTAGCATTTTTGGCAGTTTTGTGGCCGTCCATTCCTTCAGCTGGGATCCAAGGGCTGAAGCTTCTTCCTCTTTTTCTTAAAGGCCGAAAGCTGAGAAGTGATTCTCATTTTATTTGGCCTTGATCTTTCTTCAAGGTAAGAGAGAAAGAGAGAGAGAAAGGAGGAGGATGAAGGAAAGGGGGCTGCTGCTGGTGGTGCTGCTGGTTACCGACGAGAAGTTTGAAGCCGGCGTTGCGGAGGAAACGCTCTTGCGAGTCTTTCAAGCAAGCTTTGAGGTCATGGCACCGAAGCGGTCGTCAAGGGTAACGACTTTTCTTCCTAGCCATGTGAAGGCTTATTTTTGGCATATCTTGTGAGTTCCCCCACCAAGAGGTGGCTGATTTTGGGACTCTTTGGGTGGATGCTTGAAATGCCCTTTGTTGCATATAGATCCGGAAATGGAGTACGGAATAGGCATGCTGTGTGAAGCCCATCTGGACAGGTTGGTCTGGATTGGTGATGTTGCATACGAACCGGAGAAGACTCCGTGATAACGTGTAGTTTAAGGAGTCTACGGGTTATGCCTGCGAAAAGGAGTAGCAGGAAGTACTGGAGTGGTAGCCCAGGAAAAATATCCATGTGATGTTTTTGGGTCCAACCTGTGAATGAGGCACAGGAAGTACTGGTGTGACCAGAAAAGGCCCTTTGTGATGCTTAATGTCGTAGGGTGTCCACTTGTGAAGCGAGTAACAGGAAGTACTGGCATGATACCCAGGAAAGACCCCTGACATTTGTGCTTGTGCGGTGTCCACCTGTGGAGAGAGTCACAGGAAGTACTGGGAGGCCCAGGAAAGACCCGCTGTTGTGCTAAGGAAATGGGTATCGCGAAATACCCAGGCTTGAATGCCAAGAACAGGATTGGTGAGACCTACCCGCGCCTTTGATATAGCCATGAGTATGCTGTACTCGGAGAAGGCAAGGCGATTTGAGCAACGGGGGGTGGAGGATCCGACCTGCGCTGTGTCCGTCCGACGTGAGACCAAAAGGTGTGGTCTGTTGGAGCGCATAGCAAGAGTCTTCGGCCTGCGCGCCATGACACAATGGGGGGCTACGGGCCATCCCAGTGTAGGAAGACTAACTCCGGCTGCATGCCATGGAGTAAATGCTCAAGAGATTTACCGTTGGGTTGTGACCCTGATACGGTGGTGGGCAAGAGATTTTCCAGAACACCAAGAATGAGCCCTGAGTGCACGGACCGTTGGGCCGGGTGGCGAACGGTTGTGATGGCTTGTGTGCGTGAAAGCACATTGTGATGATATATTGCCATACTTGTGATTTGATATGCCTGCAGGGAAGAATACCGCTGCCCCGAGAGAAGTGGTAGGGTCGTTATAATTTGGTCAGCTGAACGCTGACCGTTGCTTTTGTTTGCCACCGTTGGGTGGATTGTCCCTATACAGGTGCTGGAGAGCCGAGCGGGACGCATAGAGGTTGATGTTCCTGCTGGTGTTGCTGCTACTGCTGTTAGCCCTCGAAGGCTATGTTTTATGTTGTGTGTTTTCTTTGATTGTGGCCGGCCTGCGCGCCAATTTGTTTAGGCCATTGTTTGATAGTCATGTAAGGCCATAAGGCCAACTCTTTTCACTTGTTGTAAGACATTCCTATATGATATAAAATGTGGAGTTTTATGTTTGGACATTCATGAGGAGTTTAAGTTGTAGTCTAGGCTTCCGCTAGAATGTTGTATGATAGGTGCGATGCGCTACTCTAGTATCATCCTGTAACGTCACCGCCTGTTTTGTGATATATCCTGTGGGGCCCCGACCGGACCTTCTAGAATATACCATATGAACGGATGAGGTTGTTACATTTTTGGTATCAGAGGGAGGTTTCGATCCTCCGACCTCCCTCTGATACCAAAGTCTACGAATGAACTCCTGAATGTCCATGATAGGAATGCAAACTTGATGTGTTTGAGGAACCTGCGTGTTCTTATTTTGTGCTGATGCTTGGGTACGACCGCTAATGTGTGTGTCTTGTCCACCTTTAGGTGACACGAAGTGGAGCTGGGCCGTCTGAATCCCAGCATTCTGATGAAAGTACGACACCAGCCGCGATGCCTACACCTCCACCGTCTATGGAACATGTGCGTTTAGTTGCGGAGGCCTTATTTACCATGATCCAAGGCCAGCCCCTTAGGCAGGAGCAAGCGGCTGTGAGGCCAAAACAGGTGGCGGCAAGGCCTGAACCTGTCGTGGATGTGGCTCCTCGAGCGGCTGAGAAGCAGCTAACGCGGTTTATGAGTTTCCATCCGCCTACGTTCTCGGGAGCGGGAACTCCGACGCAGGCTGAGGATTGGCTATTACGCGTCAAGCGAGTGATGACGGTGATAGGAACGACGGAGCATCAGAAAGTTACTTTAGTTACCTTTTTGCTTGAAGGAGAAGCTCGATTATGGTGGGATGAGATGGAGTTGCATCACTTGGCGGGTCGTCCGTTAACCCAAGTATCGATGGAAGAATTCTCCCGACTCTTCCTAGCGAAGCACCTTCCTGCGGCTCAACGGATCGCCATGGAAAATGAATTCCAAAGGTTAACACAAGGTGATGGCAGTGTTGACGCATACTTGCATGAATTTACTCGCTTGGGGCGGTATGCGGGTTCTATATTTGCTGATGAACAGAGGAAGACCAACAGGTTCTATGAAGGACTGAGGGACGAGCTGAGGTTCCTTGTGTCAAGTTCTGTGAACCAAGGTTTCCAAGCATTGGTTGACACTGCGAGCGCATTGGAAAAGGATATGAAGAGGGTGCAAGGGAAGAGAGCTTTGGCTGTGACCCAACCGGAGTGGAAGGCGCCCCGATCTGGGAAACCATATTATAAGAAGAGATGGGGCAAGAAGTCCAAGCCTAGTGGACAAGCTCCTTCATCAGGTGCAACGGGAGCAACGTCAGGGGCTACCTCCAAGCCAGATACTCGTATCTGCTTCAATTGTGGCCGAATGGGGCATATTGCGAGAGATTATCGGATGCCGCCAAAGAGTGAAAAGAATGCGGGAGCATCTTATGCGGAAAAAGGAAAGGCGGTGGTGGATTCCTCTGCCTCGCAGGCGCAACCCCGGGTCTACAATCTTGGCCTGCAAGAGGCCATCAAGCAGAGTGACATGGTCACAGGTATGAGTTTAGTTTTGCATATGCTATTGTTTGTATGCTTTGCTTAGTACCCCTATGTTTGCGGTTTGTGTGTGTGACATGTTTGTCATAGGCTTTGTGATGATTCGGGACACGCTGGCGCGAGCACTGTTTGATACGGGTGCATCGCATTCTTTTCTGTCTAATGAGTTTATTACGCGGCTTGGGATACCCAATCGTGCAAAGACAGATAACGTCAGAGTGGTGTTGCCGAATGGCTGTTGGATGCTTTCTGATCAAACTTGTGATGTGGCAGTTCAGTTGGGAAGTCGGGATTTTCGTTTGACTGCCTTTGTTTTGCCAATATCGGAATTCGATGTGATTTTTGGGATGGATTGGCTTGCGGAGCAGCATGCTATGATTGATTGCCAGTCCAAAGAAATCACGTTGGGCCAGAATACCGAACAGGAGACAAAGTTCGCGGGTATGCGAGGAGTGGGCGGGACGTTGATGTCTGCACTCCAGGTAGTCAAGGCTGTTCGGAAGGGTACAGAGTGTTACTTTGCACTAATTCAGGCTGTTGAGCCTAAGGACAGTTTGTGCGAGGTTCCGATTGTGGCAGAATTTACAGATATGTTTCCCACGGATCTCCCTGGGCTACCACCCCAGCAGGAGATTGACTTCACGATCGAGTTGGTGTCAGGTGCAAAACCTGTGGCCCGCTCGCCATATCACGTTGCGCCAAAAGAGATGGCGGAATTGAAGGTTAAACTACAAGAAATGCTAGAGAAAGGATATATCCGCCCAAGTATGTCACCTTGGAGCGCGCCTGTGCTTTTTGTAAAGAAGAAAGATGGTGGGTTGCGGTTGTATATTGATTACCGTGAACTGAATAAGCTGACCGAGAAGAATAAGTATCTGATACCCCGGATTGATGAGTTATTCGATCAGCTGGTGGGCTCGACCGTCTATTCGAAGTTGGACCTGAAGTCTGGTTATTACCAGTTGAGAATTCGGGAAGGTGACATTCCCAAAACCGCATTTGGAACCCGTTATGGGCATTATGAGTTCACAGTCATGCCATTTGGACTGTGCAATGCGCCCTCGGTGTTTATGGATTTGATGCACCGTATTTTTCGTGAGTACCTGGATCTGTTTGTGATTGTGTTCATTGATAACATCCTTGTGTACTCAAAGTCGGAAGCTGAACATGAGATTCACTTGCGGTTGGTGTTGAACGCGTTGAGGCAAAATCTGCTCTATGCCAAGTTCTCGAAGTGTGAGTTTTGGCTATCGTCAGTAGCATTTTTGGGCCATGTGGGGAGTGGAGCGGGCATTGTAGTGGATCCAGCGAAGATAAGGGTCATACAGGAGTGGCCAATCTTATATTTCGTGGCCGAGGTCCGGAGTTTCCTTGGACTTGCGGGCTACTATAGAAGATTTGTGGAAAACTTCTCGCGGATCGCTTTGCCGCTAACCATACTGACGCGAAAAGATCAGAAGTTCGTTTGGACGCCAGAGTGCGCACGAGCTTTTGAAGAGCTAAAGAGTCGGTTGACCACGGCGCCGGTGTTGTCTTCTCCATGTGGAACCGATGGATTTGTGATTTATAGTGATGCCTCAGGGAGCGGCTTAGGCTGCGTTCTTCTGTAAAATGGAAAGGTGATTGCTTATGGCTCACGCCAGCTGAAGGTGCACGAGCGAAATTATCCCATCCATGATTTGGAACTAGCGGCGGTGATTTTTGCACTCAAGTTATCGCGACACTACCTTTATGGAGTGAAGGTGGAGATCTATACCGATCATAAGAGCCTAAAGTATCTTTTGGAGCAGAAAGACTTGAACATGCGACAACGAAGGTGGTTGGAGTTCCTTGGGGACTACACTTTCGAGATTCACTATACGCCCGGGAAGGTGAATGTTGTCGCGGATGCCTTGAGTCGGCGGGTTCCGGCTAGAGAGAATTGGTTACAAAGGCATGATGAACGTCTTATCCAGGAGTTGGAAGCATTAGAGATCTATTGTGTTGACAAAAGTTCCACTGCCACTGCATGTTTGAACTGGACCGAGGTGCAATGTGACCGTGCGGACCGAGTTCGACGGGCAACGGAGTTGGATGACGATCTCTTACGCTATGTAAATGAAGGGCCAGAGGGCAAATTCACCTGGAATGACGGTCTTTTGCGAAAAGAGGGCCGTTTGTGCGTCCCAAATGTGGGAAAACTGAGGGAAGAACTGATGTATGAAGCGCATTATACAAAGTATTCCATTCACCCTGGGAGCACAAAGATGTTCAACGATCTGAAGAAGCTTTTCTGGTGGCCAGGGCTCAAGAAAGATGTTGCCCTTTATGTAGCCAAATGTCAAACATGTGCGATGGTGAAGGCGGAATGCCAAAAGCCGGGCGGTTATTTGAAGTCACTGTCGATCCAAGAGTGGAAATTTGATGATATTTCCATGGATTTTGTGCATGGGTTGCCAAGATCGCAGCGAGGAAATGATTCCATTTGGGTCATTGTGGACTGGCTAACAAAAGTAGCACATTTTCTCCCGAACAGGCGGGATGATTCAGTTGAATGTTTGGCAAAGTTATATGTTGACCAGATTGTGCGACTTCACGGTGTTCCTCGGAGCATCGTAAGTGATCGAGATGGGCGATTCAAGTCAAATGATTGGAGGCTAGTTCACCGACTGTTGGGCACGAAGTTGACTTTCAGTACGGCCTTTCTTCCCCAAATGGATGGCCAAACTGAACGTACCAACAGAACAATGGAGGACATGCTCCGAATGTGCACCCTTGACTTCGGAAAGAGATGGGAAGAGCATCTCTATATGGTAGAGTTTGCATATAATAACAGCTACCAGGCGAGCATTGGGATGGCACCATATGAAGCTCTATATGGAAGGAAGTGTCGTACTCCTTTGGCTTGGGTAGAAGCGGGCGAAGCTCGGGTTTTTAAACCAAATGAGGTTGATGAAGCAAACTCAACCATACTGACTATTCGAGAGAGATTGCTTATTGCTCAAGATCGACAAGCGAAGTACTACAACGCCAAGCACCGGAACGTGGAATTTGCGGTTGGCGATTGGGTCTACTTGAAGATCAAGTCTTCCAAAGGTGTCTCCAGGATTCGACGATTGAAAAAGTTGAGTCCAAGATATTTGGGTCCTTTTGAAGTGGTTGAGCGAGTTGGCGAAGCGGCTTATCGGCTAGCTCTGTCGGCAAACTTGGGTGGGTTGCATGATGTCTTTCACATCTCGGTGCTTCGGAAGGCCGTGAAAGATCCAGCTCAAGTAATCGCGGACGATCGTGGGCTGGTGGAGTATGGGATAACAACGAGAGTTAGACCCATGCAGATCGAAGATCGAGGCGAGAAATAGTTGCGGAACAAGACGGTCGGCATGGTAAAAGTCCGGTGGGACAACTGCGTTCGTGAAGAACTGACATGGGAGCGAGAGCAAACCATGCGAGAAGAGTTCCCTGAGCTGTTTTTGTAATCTCTAGAGAGGATGTTGTAACATAAAATTTTGTATGTTGTAACATATTTTTTGTTGTTTACTGTTGCCTTCCTGTGTTTGAATTTCGAGGACGAAATTTCCTATAGGAGGGGAGGATTGTAACAGTCCAAATTTCTGAAACAGGAATTTTTGGGTGACACGGCCTGGGACACGGGCGTGTCCCAGGGCGTGTCAGCGGACACGGCCTGCGACACGGGCGTGTCGCAGGGCGTGTCGAGGTTGTGTCGATGATCGACCTTTGTGTCGACGATTTTTCGCTCGACGATGTGTCGAGAGGAGGCACACGGCCCAGGACACGGGCGTGTCCAAGGCCGTGTCGTGTGCTCGACGACTTTTGCTTGACGATCGTCGAGTGTCGAGACGTGAGTGTCGAGTGTCGAGTGTTGAGTGTCGAGAGGTTGAACACGGCCTATGACATGGGCGTGTCACAGGGCGTGTCAAATCGGGTCGACGAACTCATCCCGACGAAGGATTTCGACAGGGCGTGTCTTTGTGCCGTGTCAGGGCACACGGCCTGGGACACGGGCGTGTCACAGGCCGTGTGAAGTCTCGAGATGTTTTGGGATTTTTTCGCCCAGGCACACGGCTACATACACGGGCGTGTCAGAAGGCGTGTTGGTGACACGACCCATGATACGGGCGTGGTCCATGGGCGTGTCACTGGTTTGGATAGGTCGGTTGACCACCGCTTGAGGCACACGGCCTGGGACACGGCCGTGTCACAGGCCGTGTCAGGTCAAATTTAGCATTTTTGGCAGTTTTGTGGCCGTCATTCCTTCAGCTGGGATCCAAGGGCCGAAGCTTCTTCCTCTTTTTCTTAAAGGCTGAAAGCTGAGAAGTGATTCTCATTTTATTTGGCCTTGATCTTTCTTCAAGGTAAGAGAGAAAGAGAGAGAGAAAGGAGGAGGAAGAAGGAAAGGGGGCTGCTGCTGGTGCTGCTGGTTACCAACGAGAAGTCCGAAGCCGGCGTTGCGGAGGAAACGCTCTTGCGAGTCTTTCAAGCAAGCTTTGAGGTCATGGCACCGAAGCGGTCGTCAAGGGTAACGACTTTTCTTCCTAGCCATGTGAAGGCTTCTTTTTGGCATATCTTGTGAGTTCCCCCACCAAGAGGTGGCTGATTTTGGGACTCTTTGGGTGGACGCTTGAAATCCCCTTTGTTGCATATAGATCCGGAAATGGAGTACGAAATAGGCATGCTGTGTGAAGCCCATCTGGACAGGTTGGTCTGGATTGGTGATGTTGCATACGAACCGGAGAAGACTCCGTGATAACGTGTAGTTTAAGGAGTCTACGGGTTATGCCTGCGAAAAGGAGTAGCAGGAAGTACTGGAGTGGTAGCCCAGGAAAAATAGCCATGTGATGTTTTTGGGTCCAACCTGTGAATGAGGCACAGGAAGTACTGGTGTGACCAAAAAAGGCCCTTTGTGATGCTTGATGTCGTAGGGTGTCCACCTGTGAAGCAAGTAACAGGAAGTACTTGCATGATAGCCAGGAAAGACCCCTGACATTTGTGCTTGTGCGGTGTCCACCTGTGGAGAGAGTCACAGGAAGTACTGGGAGGCCCAAGAAAGACCCGTTGTTGTGCTAAGGAAATGGGTATCGTGAAATACTCAGGCTTGAATGCCAAGAACAGGATTGGTGAGACTGACCCGCACCTTTGATATAGCCATAAGTACGCTGTACTCGGAGAAGGCAAGGCGATTTGAGCAACGGGGGGTGGAGGATCCGACCTGCGCTATGTCCGTCCGACGTGAGACCAAAACGTGTGGTCTGTTAGAGCGCATAGCAAGAGTCTTCGTCCTGCGCACCATGATACAATGGGGGGCTACGGGCCATCCCGGTGTAGGAAGACTAACTCCGGCTGCACGCCATGGAGTAAATGCTCAAAAGATTTACGTTGGGTTGTGGCCCTGATACGATGGTCGGCAAGAGATTTGCCAGAACACCAAGAATGTGCCCTGAGTGCACGGACCGTTGGGCCGGGTGGCGAACGGTTGTGATGGCTTGTGTGCATGAAAGCACATTGTGATGATATATTGCCATACTTGTGATTTGATATGCCTGCAGGGAAGAATACCGCTGCCCCGAGAGAAGGGATAGGGTCGTTATAATTTGGTCAGCTGAACGCTGACCGTTGCTTTTGTTTGCCACCGTTGGGTGGATTGTCCCTACACAGGTGCTGGAGAGCCGAGCGGGACGCATAGAGGTTGATGTTCCTGCTGGTGTTGCTGCTACTGCTGTTAGCCCTCGAAGGCTATGTTTTATGTTGTGTGTTTTCTTTGATTGTGGCTGGCCTGCGCGCCAATTTGTTTAGGCCACTGTTTGATGCCATGTAAGGCCATAAGACCAACTCTTTTCACTTGTTGTAAGACATTCCTATATGATATAAAATGTGGAGTTTTATGTTTGGACATTCATGAGGAGTTCAAGTTGTAGTCTAGGCTTCCGCTAGAATGCTGTGTGATAGGTGCGATGCGCTACTCTGGTATCATCCTGTAACGTCACCGCCTGTTTTGTGATATATCCTGTGGGGCCCCGGCCGGACCTTCTATAATATACCATATGAATGGTTGGGGTTGTTACATTCGGTGCGACACCAGTGGATCCATGGAGAGAGTGATTTTCCCACCTTATCTAGTGTGTTCATGAAAATGGGTTGGGTAACTACTCTTCCCTCATCCTTGTGATTTCTTGCTTAGTATAGTGTGGAGGATGAACAACCATTGTTTTCCATGATTTTAAATACCCTCGCTTTCCATTTCCAAAATTGATTTCATCATTGATAAACTTCTATAATACAGATCGGGTAGATCCTATTTGCTTGAGTGGATCTTGGCCTATAGCCTAGATTTACTCTCAAAAAGGAGTGGCAACCTTTATGTTAATTTGGGGAATCATCCGACTCTATTTCTTGATAGTTATTTTAGAGTCGATCTCTCCTCCTTGTGGTCTTATGTGCTGCGTTTGAGCCGATCCGTTGCGAGACGATAGATTCTTGTGTAGGTGCGGTAGGACTAAGGTGTGTTGGGCATGGTAGTCTACTTTGTGTCTGTTTCGCTCTCTGAATGTCGTACACTCGCTACGTCAATTTGGTATCAAAGAGAGGTTGTCGCAACTTCTTAGTTGACACGTCCTCGCTTGAGTTTTCTCAGCACGTGTAGTCAAAAAAACAAAAAATTCTGGTCTGCAAATAGCGCTCGAAAAGGTTTATTTTTCAGCGAAAAATTTAAAAAACATTTCTGCACGCTCTACGTTTTAATCAGTTCGGGAAACTATAAAAATATTTTGTCTTCAGTATATGTACAGCCCTAGGACAAATCATCTTTCCAAAATATTTTATAAACATGTATGCACACTAGACTAGGAACGAAGTGCACTACACCTTCGTCGTCTAGGATGGCTACGAATGAACACAGGGCTCCCAGCGCCGAGGCCATATAGGGATTGAGTAACGATATGACCGATCTTAGGACCATGTTAGCACAAATCCTTCGAAATCAAGGAGGTCCTCATCTACCAAACCAAAGGTTGCCACCGCCAACCGATAATGTTGGGCAGCCCAACCGGCACCAACTGGCCGATGATTCGGATTCTGATGGAGACTCCCCCCAAGTGCCTCCTCGAGAACACCGCCCGAGCGTGACAACAATCTTACTAGAGCCATTAAGATCGACGCCCCCACTTATGATGGTTTGGGAGATCCCCAGATCTTCCTTACTTGGGTAATGGATATTGAGTGCTACTTAGAGTGGAACACTCTTACGGACCAGCAAAAGGTCCAGGTTGCCTGGATGAAGTTAACTGGTCGTGCTAAAACCTATTGGCTGAACGAGGAGCATAGGCTAGGGACCGGGCACAGGGTAACACTTATTGGATGGGATGTAATGAAGAACCTAATTACCGATCAGTATGTTCCCACGTACCATCGCACACAGATGTTCGATGAGCTTGCCATCCTTCGGCATGGCTCAAATTCAGTAGATGAATATATGGGAGAGTTGAAGGACCGTATGGTGCGTTGTGATCTTAGGGATAACCCCGAGGTCACCTTATCTAGATTTTGTAAGGGACTATCTTCCGATATCCAATGGAAACTCCTATGCTACAGACATACGGATTTGAACACAACTTTCAATGCCGCCCTCGACGTTGAAAAACATTTAGCCTATAAGGCTCACTCCCGTTATTCCAACGCAAAAGGAAAGTCCACACCTGGGGCATCCTCATCCACATATCAGGACAAAGGAAAGTTTTGGTCTAACGAGTCTAAATCGGTAGTTATCACGACTAGGAATGCTAGGAATCTCGCTAGTGAGCGTATCCCCATAGGAAAGGTTAGTAAGTCCAATACAATGTGTTATACTTGCGGTGTCCAGGGCCACTATGCCTTTGAATGCCTAACTAAGACCAAGGCCAAAACCCTATTAGATTCGTCTACTGACCCCGCTGATCTACTTTACGAGGCCGCTGAAGAGAGTGATCCAGATGAAGTCCCTAGTGATTTGGAGGATGACTCCCCCCTTCTGGCGATGCATTGTATCTTGACCACTCCTCACCCGCTAGATGACTGGAAGAGAACGAATATATTTTCCTTGATTTTTAAGAGTTGTGAGAAGTTGTGCAAGTTGATCATTGATAGTGGTAGTTGTGTGAATGTCATTTCCGAAAATGTCGTTACACGTATGGCCCTGACCACACAGCCCCACCCAACTCCATATCAAGTATCTTGGATCAACAAGGTTACCGTTCCGGTCACCAAGCGTTGCCTAGTGCCCCGCTCATTCAAGTCCTATATAGATGAGGTGTGGTGTGATGTGTAACACCCCCTATCCGTCGCATAGCATATAGCCGTAGGTCTGGCCGGGGCCCGGCGCCATATACCACAGACAGACCGGGTGGTTACTCAACGGAAACCATCCAACCAATAACAACGTCCTACATAGAGCATTCTAGCGGAAGCAATTTAAGGCTACAAGATTAAGAACCCAGCAATAAGCATGAATGTCCACTACTCAAAACAGATAGGAATGAAGGTACAAATACACAAGTACTGGCCTTATGCCCTTACAATATTTTGCTCCAATATAAAATGTTTTCCAAACCTCGGCACGCAGGCCGGACATACATGAGTAAAACAAGTAAACACTCAAATTAGGCCTTCGAGGGGCAGCTCAGCAACTTGGGCTTTAGCATGCTATTTAGCACTCGGCTCTGCAGCACCTGCAAGCAACAATCCACCGCACGGTGGCAAATAAAGGCAACGGCCAGCTATGCTGACCAAATTATAACGATCCCGCCCCCAACCTGTAACGCCCCCGGTTTTTTGTGTTTTGTTTGATCTTTGGCTGGCGTTACGATGACGTAATTCCGGCCCTTTGCCATTGTAGAGCTTGGTCTTAGCTCTTAGGGTTCCTTGTGTAGCCTGTTTGTAGCCTGTTAGCAAGATTCCCCAGCTAGCAGGAGTCTGTTTGGTGACTCGGTTGGGCATTTTAGGGAATGCTTGTGTTTTGGCTTCGGGTGGTGATATCCCGAGTTTTGTTCGTCGAATGCTTATTTTGACTTCGCAGTTGTGTTCGTAGCGTGGGTTTTTAGCTGCGATGTGAATTTCATCAATTTCCGAGATGTTTCGGTTCTCGCATCGTTTTGATATTGCAAGTAATTAATATGTATTGATTTGTTTATTATTTAAACTGATGCTTATAAATAGCCTTAGGTTAGAAATTAGGGCTCGGTTCATTGTCTCTTTTCATTGTCTCTTTTCTAAAGAAGCCGCCGCCTGTACGAGAGGAAGAGAACCGCCGGACTACCCTAGCCTTCAGACGGCGATTCCTGGATATTTAGCGGTCGAAATTCATTTTCGAGAGTGGATCTGGATTGCTCTCGCTTGGATCTGCATTCCTTCAGTTCCTCGGCTTGGTGCTCTGCGACTAGATCTGAGAGTGAGGGAAGTGGCCGACCAAGCTTTGTTGGTATTGAGGCAAGTGATGTTCCCTCATCCTTGCCAAAGCTGATCCTTGTTTTTTCTTCTTGATTAAACTTTATCTCTCTCCTGCTTAGATCCTAGGTGTACTCTAGGATTCGTCCCCGATTATACTATTGTTAGTGTAGAGAAGTTCCAGTTAAATCTCAGTTTTTCCTGAGAGATTGGGTCTAATAGGGACGGATTTGGTACGGTTCGGGTTGAGTAGTTAGCAATTGCCGATAGATGATGAAATTTTAGAGAGGCGTTTTGTTCTTGTTTTGGTTGGTTGCTGGGTCTGGCTCTAGTGTCGAGTGGAACTCGGCACCGGCCAGTCGGGTAGTGTCGACACTTTGTGTCGACACCAGCCAGTCACGGTGTCGACACCTTGTGTCGACACCGGCCGCGGTAGTGTCGACACCTTGTGTCGACACCGGCCGCGGTAGTGTCGACACCTTGTGTTGACACCGACCGCGGTAGTGTCGACCCTTTGTGTTGACACCGGCCGCAGTAGTGTCGACACTTTGTGTCGACATCGGCCAGTCGAGGTGTCGAAACTTTGTGTCGACACCGGCCAGTCAGGGTGTCGACACCTTGTGTCGACACCGGCCGCGGTATTGTCGACACCTTGTGTCGACACCGGCCGCAGTAGTGTCGACACTTTGTGTCGACACCGGCCGCGATAGTGTCGATACATTGTGTCGACACCGGCCGCAGTAGTGTCGACACTTTGTGTCGACACCGGCTGCTGTAGTGTCGACACCTTGTATCGACACCGGCCGCAGTAGTGTCGACACTTTGTGTTGACACCGACCAGTTGTGGTGTCGACACATCGTGTCGACACCGGTTGTTGTGCCAGTTTTGGGTCAGGTAAGACTCAAAGTTAGTTCGGGTTAGGCGTGCAAGGCCGCGTCAGTTGAACCCGACGTTTTTGCCTTGGGTTCGTGTGTTTCTTTAGGATTGTTAGTGTGACTTTTCCCTAGGGGGTATTGGGTGTTCGGCAAATTTTTGCATGCCGACTCTTGGGTTGTGGCAGGTGGTTGAGTTTTGGTGGCCTCTGGAGGGGTGGTTTTATGTGGAGAGCCGTGGGCACCGCCTTTTTCCCCGGTTTGGGTTGGCGTGTGTGGGACCCTAGTGCTGCCACTGTTTGACACCTTAGCCCTTTTTGGATCTGGTTTTGGTTATATATTCAGATCCATGTTTTGAACACTGCCATTAACCCACGTGTTAGGACTGTTAGTAACTTTCCTATTCTATGGCTTCTTCTTTTGGCATATATGTATTGAAAGTGTGAGTTAGATCTGATATACTCTAGAGGGGGGTGAATAGAGTATGGTGCTTGCTAAAAACTTTTACAACAGTTGTTGTATTCTAATGTGAACAGGGAAGCAAATAGTAAATCTAAGCACAGAATAATCACAAACTACAAAGAAACTAAACACAAGCCACAGCCAGAAACAAAAGAAACACAAGCAACCAGAAGACACAAGGAGCTATAGTGGTTCCCCTAAACTTTGGTACATCCACTCTTCTACCACCCTAGGTAGGAATCCACTGCAGGATGAGTTGATCAGGTGTCCTGTGCACCAATGAGCTTTTGGTAAGGTGCTCAAAAACCAAACCAGATTTTTTGATCAGGTGTCTTGCCACCAATGAGCTTTTGATAAGGTGCTCAAAAACCACACACAAACATTTGAAGGGAGTTTGAAAAACCCTTTACAGAGGTGGGGATGAGAGAGTGATGGAAGTCTTCTCTTTCTCAAAGCAGTTGAGAAAACTATGTGGATATTGATGTTGTCAAAGCTCCCCCTGAGATCTGTAGTTGTTCAGGAATTGAAGCTTTGCAGTAGGGTGATAGGTCTTCAGAAAATTGATCTCCAGCAAATGATGATTTCAGCAACAACTGAAATGTAAGGTGTCTGGAGTCTTGAATATTGATGGCCTTAAACACTTGAATCACAAGAGATCTGAAGATTTCAGTTTTGTTGATCTCCTTTGAATGTGCGTTCTTGTATGAATCTTGAGATAGAGAATGTCTACAACTCTCTTTCTTTTTCTTGTGTAATAGTTGGTGTTGTGAAAGATGTTGTTGTAGAAGAAGTTTTTGCAGAGAATGAATATTGCAGAATATGTGTCTCTCCTTATTCTTCTCCCTTTGCCTGGAATTCAAAAATCTTGTCTTTTATTCCTTTTTCTCTGAATAGAAATGATCCACTGACAAGATAGCCGTTGGCCTGTCATTAAATGACTTCCTTAACTGTAATTGTCTACTGGAGGAAGGTCCAATAAAAACATTCCTTGATAACTCCTTGAAACTTGCTCCATAATAAATGAAAACGGCTACAAGATCTTCTGAATTAAATGCTGATAATAATTCCTTAACTGTTCTGAATTTGAATCTTGAAAGTCATTGAACTCTTCAGAAAAATGTCGAACTGAGCTCTACTATCGTCGGACTGAGCTCAGCGATTTGTACTTACAGAAACAGAGTTCGTCGATCTGAAATCAACTATCGTCGAACTGAGCTCAGAGATAGCGTAACAAACTGGAGTCAAGATCGTCGAACTGAGCTCGAAGATCGTCGAATGGAGTTCGACGATTTGTGGAAGTTGAGCTCAGCGATCGTCGAATGGAGTTCGACGATCCGTCGAAGTTGAGCTAAACGATCGTCGATAGGAGTTCGACGATTCGTCGTACTAAGCTCGACGAAATGACTTAGTCTCCAAACTGAAAAACATTGGTCTTGAGGGCAGCTTCCAAACCTAAATACTAACCCTTAGACTCAATTCTAATTGACCTTTAGATCTATACAATGAGGTCAAAACAGGTTTCTTAAAGACATAGTGATCCTGACCCAAATTAGTAATAGGGTGTTCCAACAATCTCCCCCTATTTGGGTTAGGATTACTATTTACAGAAATTAGAGAAATTAAAAACAACATACAAAGCAACAATAAAGAAATGCAACAAACAAAGCATTGCAGAATCATAGATATAACTTAGATAGATCACAAAATAGCAAATATTGTCACCTTACAGAGTTATTCCTTCTCCTTGCACTTTATAAGTTTAATTTCTCTATTTGGATTAAGAGCTTCTTTCTTTGATCTTCTGTCATCAGCTGCACCTAGAGATGTTTGATGTTTAGGCCTTGGTACTACAGCTTCAGGGTGCAGCTCCATGTATCTTTCAGAATCAAAAAACTTGCTGGTGGCATATCTTTCAAGTTCCTTCTTTCTTTGATTAGACAGAGTAGTAATGCTGGAGGTGTCTTTGCCTTGCTCTCTGGCTTTCTTAATTTGATCCAAGGCAGCTAATTCCTTTATTCTAGCTGTCCAGGCAGTTGGATTGTTCTCTGGATCCTCAAAGGGCACTGGAGGCTCATATCTGTTCGAGGGATTGTCTGGAGGAGCTCTGGAGGAGACTAATTCTTTCAACTTATAAGGAAATGGACCTGAAGTAGTGTCATATGAGCCTTGTCCTTCCCTTGAGTAAGGATGTTGCCTGGAGTAACCTTTGGAAGAAACTTGAAGTTCTCTTTGGTTTCCTCTATAATTTCCTCTCCTAGATTGAGAGCCTCTGGATTGGCTTCCCCTATATTGAGATCTTCCTTGAGGCTGATAGGGGGTTTGACTTCTAGCAGAAGGATGAACAGCAGAGCTACCACCTGCACCTGCATTAGGAGGAGGAGGTGGAGGATGATGATGGAACTGAGAGGAACCTTTCTCATATTTTCTCTTCTTCTTCATAGCCTTTAGTTGATTCTTGGAATATTACATCCAGTGTTTTGTTATAGGGCAGTCATGTAGAATATAGTAGGGAATGTCATTTGTATCTTTTACTTTAGCTGGAGGAACTATTTTCATTGCCTTGCTTCTTGCTTTTCTTTTCCTTTCTATAGTAGCTGAGGAATCATCTGAATCAGTTCTGAACTGATCACTTTCAGAGCTTTGTTCATCATATAAAGCATCAATCCTTTTCAGATAATCTTTCTGTTGTTGGGTTGGAGCAGAGGTAACAGTAGTGAGAGCAATTGTAGCAGCAGCAGTAGAAGCAGAAATAGCACTGGCAGAAGTTGTAGCAGCAGCAGTAGATACAGCAGATACAGAACTTTCAGGAGCAACACTCTCAGAAGATACATCAACAGTAGTAACAACATCAACTGGGCAGCAACAGATTCAGAGAAAACAGTTTCAGATACAAAAACATCAGCAGGGGCAACATCAGCAGTGATAGCAGGCTCAAAGTCATATGCCTCTGTCATATGTATATACTTAGAAACTACATCATCAGCAGTATCATCAATAGCAGTAGTAGGGGCAGCAGCAACAGAACCAGCAGCACACACTGAATTTACAAAGGAATGTATAACACTAGTGTCACAGCTTGAAATGGGCACAATGGCCTTGGAGAGGTCTTCAGATTGCTGGACTGCAGTGTTCTCTGGAAGACAGCTGAAGTATATATAATCAAACTCTGATAAAAGTGACCTGAGGTCCACTGAGAAAACTGCAACCTGTGGAGTTGAGGCTGGAGCTTGAGTTGAAGAGACAGCAACTTGAACTGAGGAAATAGCAGCAGCAGGGACTGAAGAAATGGCAGCAGCAGGCAATCTAACATCTTCATGAGGAATCTCCCCCTGCCTAGATTCAGAGACAGCTGGATCAAGGCACCCAAAGGAAGGGATTGCCTAAGGAATGAGAGAAGATATCCTGGCAGAAAGGGCTGCAACTGATTGTAGAAGTGGAGCCAAGGAGGTCTCCAACAAGAGTGAGAGCCTGGGTGCTATCAGCTCATACAGTCTGTCTGCTAAGGCTAGAATATCTACATGCTCAGTAGGAACTTGAGCAGAGGTATAGAAAGATGGTGGAGCAGCTGGAGATGTTGGAGGAGAGCTGGTGTATGGGGGAAAGGAAGGTTGAGGTGTGGGGATTGTTGAAATGGAAGAAATGGGAATGGAGATAGAAGGTGTGAAGGAGGGTTGAGCAATGATATCTTGCAGTAGCTGTTGATATGATGTGGATGAAGAGGGTAGATCAGGAGGGGATGAAGGTGAATCATCCATGAAGGAATCATCTATCAGATTGAATGATGGAAGGTGAGATGATGTGTGAGATCTGGTTGAGGGTAGTGATGTAAAGGGTGGAAGATTTCTTCTGTGAGAGTAGGGATTGGAGAGGGAATTGAAGTAGGAGATGGGCTGGAAATAATGATGGTGGATGAAATTTGAATGGTGGAGGTGACTGGTGGAGATGAAATAAGAGGTGGAGGAGGAGGAGAAGCAGCAGGCAAGTCTTCTGCAGGGGCAAAGACTTGAGGGGAAGAGACTGTAACAGTCCTTGTGCCTGAAGTTGCAGCTGTAGAGGACCTGTTGGGCTTCACTATCTGTCTGTCCCACTTTCCAAAGAGGGCACATGAGAGCCTCTTAGAGGCATTGATATGCATCCCATTTGATACAAGCATGGCAGGGCATCTGTTTTGGAGAAACAGCCCTAATATCCTTCCATAATTCACAAAATTCTTATTTATCTTTTTCTTAATCAGATCAAAGAAAATCTCTCCCAAGTTTAATTGTTTCTTATCCACTAGGGCACCCATCAAACACAGCTGATACCTGGAGATGGTATCATGGGCTGAATGTTTGGCCAACAGAACTTTTCCCACAACATCAGCTAAAAATCTGTATTCCACAGATAAATTCTTTTTCAGCAGCTTGCTAGGGTTTGCATCAGAATGACCCATTCTATCAAGCATAGTAGTAAATTCTTCTCTAGATATTTCAACAGAATCTCTTCCAGAATTCAATCCAAAAATCTCTGTCAGAATAGCAGGTGTAAGAGGTACCTGGGTTCCTAAAATTGATCCAACAACTGTATTTTGGTCTTGGTTGTGGGCAGTATAGACTCACTCCTTGATTTCATCTGCAGGCAATTTGATTCTGGTGGACATGATAGTAACAAGCTTTTGTTCCTTGAACAGTTCTAGAATGTCTTGGAAGATTGGATCACTGGTGCTGAAAGAATCCATGTCAATATCGAATCCTGCATCGAATTTCATGGCGGCCAGAACGACGACGGAGACAGCCATGGTTTCCTGCAAACAATAAACAACCAAACGACCAAGTGTAGAGATGTTTGGAGGGAAGGATAAAATTTGCAGAGAGATTGAAAGCGCAAAAGGAGAACGACGGTCGAAAAATGAATTTTATATTAGGGTTCGACGCAGAAAAGGAAAGATCGTTGAACTCAGTTCGACGATCGGGGCTTCTAAAGGAATCTGAAAGGTCTTCAATATCGTCGATCTCCATTCGACGATATTGGAGAGCGTCGAGCTCCGTTCGACGATAGTTCAGAAAACAAAATCGTCGAACGCCGTTCGACGATCGTTGACCTGGAGAGATAGTTGAGCACTATCTGAGAAGCGCTGAACTCTGGTCGACGATTTCGGAAGGCGTCGATCTCCGTTCGACGATCGGGGGGAAAGTCGTCGAGCACAGTTCAGAGACCAAAAACACTCTATACACTAGGAAAATTAAGATGTTTGCCTCGTCTTGGTCAATTTTTAGAGTTTCAAAGTCTTGGAACTTATTTTAGACTTCCTCCATCTAGCATTCCTAACTGATTTATGAAGAAGGTGTGTTTTTTTTCATCCAATGGTTTGGTTAAAATATCTCCCTTTTGCAAATCAGTTGTGATATATTGAAGTTCAATTTTATTCTTCTCAACATTATCCCTTAAGAAGTGATGCCTAATTTCTATGTGTTTTGTCCTACTATGGAGGACTGTATTTTGAGCTATAGAAATAGCACTGGTATTATCACAAAAGAGTTTAGACTTCTCTAAGTTGTAGCCATAGTCTAGGAGTTGGTTTTGAATCCACAATATTTGTGAACAACAACTACCTGCAGCCATATATTCAGCTTCAGTAGTTGAAGTTGACACAGATGTCTGTTTCTTGCAAAACCAAGAGACAAGTCTGTCACCAAGAAACTGACAAGTTCCACTGGTGCTTTTCCTGTCAATTCTGCATCCAGCATAATCAGCATCAGAAAATCCAGTTAAGTCAAATGCTGAATCTTTTGGATACCAGACACCTAGATTTGGACAACTTTTAACATACCTGAGAATCTTTTTAACTAATGTTAGGTGTGACTCTCTAGGGTTCACTTGGAATCTAGCACATATGCATGTAGCAAACATTATGTCTAGTCTACTATCTGTAAGGTACAGTAAAGAGCCAATCATTGCTCTATATGTTGTCTGATCAACAGGTTTCCCATGTTCATCAGCATCCACTACAGCATTAGTAGGCATAGGTGTTTTCATACAAGATGCTTCAGACATACCAAATTTCTTAACCATTTCTTTTGCATACTTGGTTTGAGAAATGAATATGCCTTCAGCATGTTGTTTGACTTGCAATCCTAGAAAGAAGGATAGCTCACACATGCTACTCATTTCAAATTTAGAATGCATTAGGTTGGAGAACCTTCTGCACAAATTTGAATCAGTAGAACCAAAGATAATATCATCTACATAGATCTGTACTAGTTGGGTATGGGACTTATGGGTTCTAATGAAAAGAGTTTGGTCTACTCTACCCCTTATAAATTCATTTTTCAGGAGAAAGCACGCTAGGGTCTCATACCATGCTCTAGGAGCTTGCTTGAGACCATATAATGCTTTATTCAATTTAAAAACATAATCAGGATGGGTTGGAGAGATAAAACCTGGAGGTTGTCTTACATAGACTTCTTCTTTGATGTCTCCATTGAGAAATGCACTCTTTACATCCATCTGGTATACTTTGAAACCTTTATGTGCTGCATATGCTAAGAAGATTCTAATAGCCTCCAACCATGCAACTAGTGCAAAAGTCTGGTCATAATCTATGCCTTCTTCTTGAGAGTACCCTTGAGCAACTAGTCTTGCCTTGTTCCTTACAATTACTCCTTGATCATCCAATTTGTTTCTGAACACCCACTTTGTTCCAACAATAGAGTGATCCTTAGGATTTGGTACTAGTTCCCAAACTTTGTTCCTCTCAAATTGATGCAACTCTTCTTGCATTGCCATGATCCAGTGTGGATCTTGCTCTGCATCTTGAATAGATTGAGGTTCAATTTGAGATAGGAAGCAAGTGTGCAACAGGTTTTGGTTGACCTTATTTCTGGTTTGCACAACAGCTGAGATGTCTCCAATTACTTGGGAAATTGGATGGTCTCTTGATGTTACTAAATCAACAGGGGGTGTTGATTGTTCACCAACCTGTGTTGTTTCCTCTTATGGTACAACAACTGGCTCTTCAAGAAGTTTTTCTTCATGATGTTGAATGTCTTCTTCATCCTCACTGCTTTCATCCTTTTGAGTAATTTGTAATCTGTCCAAGTTTTCAGCAAGAGAATATACCTGCAAATGTTCTATGGTAGGAGTGTTCTTCTCCTTGAAAGACATGTTAGTTTCATCAAAAGATATGTGAACCGATTCTTCAATTTTAAGAGTTGATTTATTGTAAACCCTATAAGCCTTGCTGATCATGGAGTATCCCAGAAACACTCCTTCATCAGCGTTAGCTTGAAATTTTGCTAAATACTTCTTGTCATTATTGTGTATATAGCAAATACAGCCAAAAATTCTAAAATAATCTACTTTAGGTTTCTTCCCTTTGAGCAATTCTTAGGGAGTCTTGCCCTTTAGTTTATGTATTAAACTTCTGTTCAGCACATAGTTGGAGGTGTTCACTGCCTCTGCCCAAAAAGATAGAGGAAGGTGAGCATCTGACAACAATGTAGTGGCAGATTTAATAAGGGTTCTATTTTCCTTTCAGCTACCCCATTTTGTTGAGGAGTTCTAGGTGCTGAGAAAGTGTGCCTGATCCCTTCAATCTGACAGAACTCTTGCATAAGAAGAGAATCAAACTCTATCCCATGATCACTTCTGATCAGGGCAATGTGAGTATTGAACTCAGTCTGTATGCATTTGAGAAACTCTGTCAAATACTTAAAGTTATCAGACTTCTTCCTCAGAAAGAACACCCATGTGAATCTTGAGAAGTCATCTACAACTACTAAAGTGTAAGATTTCCCTCCTCAGCTTTGTACTGTAATGGGTCCAAACAGATCCATGCGTAACAGATACAAAATCCTAGGTGAATCACTCTTATTAAGTGACTTGAAACTATTTTTAGTTTGCTTGCCTAATTGACAAGCCCTGCAGAGTCCTTCCTTCTTGTAGGGGCCAGAAGGTAGTCCTCTAACAAGGTTGTCCTTGGATAGCCTAGCAATGGTTCTAAGGTTTATATTCCCTAGTCTCTTATGCCATAAAACATTAGGTCTACTAACAGAATTAAACAGTCAAATGTCTACATCTGTTGAAAGAAAATCTACTAAGTAGATGTTACCTTTACTTTTACCTCTCAACATAGTTGTGTTGTCCTCTGACTTGATCTTGCATAAGGATTTACTGAAAGTCACCTGGTAGCCTTCATCACATAGCTGACTGATACTGATCAAATTGTGCTTCAGTCCTTCCACATAGGCTACTTTCTTGAATGTGACTGTGCCAATTTGAACTGCACCATAACCTTTTGTCAGTCCAAAGTTTGAATCACCAAATATGACTTTGGGTCCAAGCTTGGCTTTAAAGGATGTGAGGTTGTCCTTGTTTCCTGTCATGTGCTTTTAGCACCCACTATCCAAATACCATTGCTGGTTAGATGTTGGATAGCTCTTCACCTGCACATAAAATAATTCACTTGTTTTTGACCCAGTTTACCTTGGGCCTAGGTTGATAACCTTTAAACTCAGAAATAAATGACATCCCTGGTTGACTCTTATAACCTTCAGGATGATATCTCCTTGGAGGTATTATCCATTCAGTATAAGGGTTAAATCTTTGGGATGAGGGACCCCTAGGATTGGATTTTGATTTGCCCTTGAAGGAATTTCCAAAGCTTTGATCGTCGAGCTCTGTTCGACGGTCGACTGTGGCAGAGTTCAGGAATTAGAGATCGTCGACCTGAGTTCGATGATTTTGCCTGAGATCGTCGATCTGCGTTCGGCGATCGTCGAGCTCCGTTCGACGATTTCTGCTGGAACTTGGTTTTCTTAGGCAGATCAGAATTCTTCCTAGCTACCTCTACAACTCCCTTCCCTTTATCAGAGATAAATTTAATTGGGGTTGTTAGAACTATAGGTTGGCTGGATGAAGCACCCAAGCCCAGTGTACTATTGAATCTAGAGTTCACTGTGCTTGTGATGTCCATTAGCTTGATGCTTCTCCCATTAAGGGATTCTTCAAGCTTTTTGGCCTCTGATAGTTCACTTTTCAGTGAAGCTACCTGCTCCCTACAGCACTCCAACTCCTCAGAGAGTTTGAGGTTTTCTGATTTTAAGGAACTGTGTTCAGACAATTGATTTCAAAGAGAGATAATTTCCTTCTCAGATTTTAATAAGTCTAAGCACAGTGCTTTAAATTCATACTTAAAGTCCTCAGAATTGAAATAAAAAGAACTAATTACCTGGTCCTCTTCAAGTTGAGTCTCTAAGTCTGACTCTGACTCTTCTGCATCTGAATTATGTTGAGAGGCATTAATTGCCATCATGCAGAACTCCTTCTCTTCAGCATCAAATTCATCATCACTGGAGCTGGATGAAGCTTCTGATTCTTCTTCTGTTTCACTCCAAGATTCAGCAACAAATCCCTTCCTTGTGTGTTTGTTCTTGCTGGAGGAGGGTTTGTCATTGTCATTCTTCTTGAAGTCCTTGTATTTTCTTCTTTATCTCTTGTCCTTTCTGTCCTTGTATTTGTTCTCTGGACAGTCAGGCACAATGTGCCCTGGTTTCCTGCAACCAAAGGAAACAATTTCTTGATTATTTGATCTGTCATACCTTGTCTTGTCATGCTCTTTGTATGATCTCTTCCTGAAGTCCTTCCTGGCCATCTTGTAAAATATTTTAGCCAGTAGACTAAGCAGCTCACCATTGCCTGTGACTTTGTCTTCAGGCTGATCTTTAGTGGTTTTGAAAGCTAGTGTCTTTTCCTTTCTTGTGGCTGGTTAGGCAGCCTTCTGCTCTTCTTCTCTGTTCTTAATGAGCAGCTCATAAGTATTGAGCTTGCCCAAGAGAGCTTCTGTTGTAATCTCATTCAGACTTCTGGCATCCTTGATTGGCCAGATTCTTGAGTCCCAAGTGCATGGGAAGCACATTAGGATTTTGTCATTTAGCTCAGTCAATGAGATCTCCTTGTCCAAGGTTTTCAGCTCATTGACTATGAGACTGAGTCTGTTATACATTTCAGCTACTGACTCAGCTTCTCCTTTCTTGAAATTCTCATATTGGGATATGAGGTGGGATCTCCTGTCCTTTCTTTCATCAGCTGATCCTAAGACTATCTCAGAGAGCTTATCCCAGATTTCCTTTGCTGAATTACATTCAGCCACCTTTTGGAAAATGTCATCAGACATAGTCTGGGCTAAGATATTCATAGCCTTTGCATCTGCTACTTTCCACTTCTTGATATCAGCATCTGTTCCTGATGGAGATGGAATAGCATTTGTGCTTGTGTTCTCTAGAGGTCTTGGACAAACTGTCAAAATAGAATTAAAAATGTCCTCATTAATAGAATTCATGTAGAGTCTAATACTTGATTTCCAAAGTGCAAACTTAGACAGATTGCACACTGGAGATCTGGTGTTAGCATAATCTTTATTTTGGGCCATGATTTGTGAGGAAATAATTCTAATAACAAAATCTACAACAAGCAGATATAACTATAGGAATCTTTAGGTTCAGGTGTTATCTTGTACAACCACTGAGATGTGGTATTTTTAACCAACCTGGCTCTGATACCAATTGAAAGTGTGAGTTAGATCTGATATACTCTAGAGGGTGGGGGGGTGAATAGAGTATGGTGCTTGCTAAAAACTTTTACAATAGTTGTTGTATTCTAATATGAACAGGGAAGCAAATAGTAAATCTAAGCACAGAATAATCACAAACTACAAAAGAAACTAACCACAAGCCACAGCCAGAAACAAAAGAAACACAAGCAACCAGAAGACACAAGGAGCTATAGTGGTTCCCCTAAACTTGGGTACATCCACTCTTCTACCACCCTAGGTAGGAATCCACTACAGGATGAGTTGATCAGGTGTCCTAGGCACCAATGAGATTTTGTAAGGTGCTCAAAAACCAAACCAGATTTTTTGATCAGGTGTCTTGCCATCAATGAGCTTTTGATCAGGTGCTCAAAAACCACACACAAACTTTTGAAGTGAGTTTGAAAAACCCTTTACAGAGGTGGGGATAAGAGAGTGATGGAAGTCTTCTCTTTCTCAAAGCAGCTGAGAAAACCATGTGGATATTGATGTTGTCAAAGCTCCCCCTGAGATCTGTAGTTGTTCAGGAATTAAAGCTTTGCAGTAGGGTGATAGGCCTTTAGAAAATTGATCTCCAGTAAATGATGATTTCAGCAACAGCTGAAATGTGCGGTGTCTGAAGTCTTGAATATTGATGGCCTTGAACACTTGAATCACAAGAGATCTGAAGATTTCAGTTTTGTTGACCTCCTTTGAATGTGTGTTCTTGTATGAATCTTGAGACAGAGAATGTCTACAACTCTCTTTCTTTTTCTTGTGTAATAGTTGGTGCGTGAAAGATGTTGTTGCAGAAGAAGTTTTTGCAGAGAATGAATATTGTAGAATATGTGTCTCTCCTTGTTCTTCTCCATGTGTCTGGAATTCAAAAATCTTGTCTTTTATTCCTTTTTCTCTGAATAGAAATGATCCACTGACAAGATAGTCGTTGGCCTGTCATTAAATGACTTCCTTAACTGTAATTGTCTAATGGAGGAAGGTCCAATAAAAACATTCCTTGATAACTCCTTGAAACTTGCTCCAGAATAAATAAAAACGGCTACAAGATCTTCTGAATTAAATGCTGATAATAATTCCTTAACTGTTCTGAATTTGAATCTTGAAAGTCGTTGAACTCTTCAGAAAAACGTCGAACTGAGCTCTACTATCGTCGAACTGAGCTCAGCGATTTATACTTATACAGAAACAGAGTTCGTCGATCTGAGCTCAACTATCGTCGAACTGAGCTCAGAGATAACGTAACAAACTGGAGTCAAGATCGTCGAACTGAGCTCGAAGATCGTCAAATGGAGTTCGACGATTTGTTGAAGTTGAGCTCAGCGATCGTCGAATGGAGTTCGACGATCCGTCGAAGTTGAGCTAAACGATCGTCGATAGGAGTTCGACGATTCGTCGTACTGAGCTCGACGAAATGACTTAGTCTCCAAACTGAAAAACCTTGGTCTTGAGGGCAGCTTCCAATCCTAACTACTAACCCATATTCTCAATTCTAATTGACCTTTAGATCTATACAATGAGGTGAAAAACAGGTTTCGTAAAGACATGTGATCCTGACCCAAATTAGTAATAGGGTGTTCCAACATGTATATGTCTTGATGCTGTTGCAGGCTCTTTCCGTAGGGCATATTGTTTTTATTGCTCGCACTTGGTGTGCTCTGCTGTGCTTTAGACAGTGCTCTTTTCTTATTGTCATCCCCTTTCTTTTGCTTATAACAGTTATTGCCGGGTTGGTAAACCCTTCTTATTTGCTCATAAATCTAATGCTCTATTTACCTTTTTGATTATTTTCTTGCTGAGGTGCTCTTTTCTTGAATGCCTCAGGTGCAGGTTGTAGCCAGTTCAGCGGTAGTTCTTTTGGAGGGGCTTGTTGGTGGCCTCTTGGGTAGCTGAGATAGCTGATCCCCGTTTTTTTGTGAGGTAGTTCTTTACCTTTCTGTATAGACATACATACTCACCAGTGGGTTCGTGTCAGGTTGTTGACGCCCACGGGTGGCTTCTTGCGATGCTGGGTATGAATTTAAAGTGCTATTTTTGCCTATTTGTGGTTGTTTACTTGCTTCTGGGAAGGATTTATGCTAGGTTGCATGTTAGATATTTTAAACCCTAAAGGAATTACTATATGTATCTCATGCATAGCATATTTATAAAACCAAGACACTATTTTTCCTTAGTGTAAAAGACTATCTTTCATATATACTATATTCACTTTAGAGTCGTGCATACCATGAGTCATCCCTCGGGGACACTTATGCTCATTTAGGGTGTCAGCCTAATTGAACCAAAGTATTTTCTGCTGCGTATAAATATACTGTTAATTGTGGACCAGCTGATCCACCGTGCCGAGGGATACGGCCATTCAACATAACTGGTTTTCTTTCATATTAATCTATGGTTTTCCTTAAAAATCTAAAGTCTGGAGTTTTGCCTGAACGTGTGCAGTTGTCCCCTGCACGACGTGGCATCACAGCACGTGTTTTCTCTTGCTCTGATACGATTTTATCATTGAGAAAATGCGGGTTGTGACAGTTGGTATCAGAGGGAGGTTGCTTGACAAATGGTCGGGCAACCTTTCCCTTGTTTGCATTAGTGGTTAGCGTCATACCATACACACACCGATATGTCATCAGCACATCTTGGCTAAAGCACGAACACTACACTCATGAGCATAAAGAAGTATACGGGGCATATTATGTAGTATGGGATGCATAATATGTGTTTGTATATGGATCCACCATAGGAGGCAACATGTGAGGGTTATGTAGTATGAGATGCATAACCTCACCACATGAATGCGGCTAGCACGTTTTCTTTTTTTCGTTGCATGGAAATCTTATGTAGTATGGGATGCATAACATTTTCATGTGTACGCCGCCCATGACATGCATTAAGGCCTTTTTAGAATGCATAGCACATCATGCATAGCATAACATTTCATAAGCACAATGTGCCAAGCTAAAGATTTGCATGATGACATGTGTACACGCATGGTTTTGAGTCAAGTAGAATACAAATACGTGCATTCATGGTTTAGTCACATGAGTTAGCATGATGGTGGTGAACCATCTTAGATTAAGCATAACATCATCATGGTAAAAACAACTCCCAGAGCAAGTTTTGCAGTTGAAGTTCATATTTAAGTGTGTTTGTATGTACCGGGTAGTTTTGTTCTAGCGGTTGGGCTAGGGTTTTCTCTAAAGCTTGTGCGATTATAGGATGGCGAGACGTCCTGCGACGAGATCGACCCCCCAATCCGAGGGTGAGACATCAGGAGCGCAGAGCGAGGCTTTGGTAGAAAACCTGCGGCAGAGTAATGAGGCCTTATCGAGGCAGGTAGTGGTTATGCAGGCTCAGATTAAGTCTCTTGTAGCGGTGGTGGCGGGACAGACTCCGAGAGTTCAGGACCCTGCTGAGGGGGTAGCTGTTCCTACCCCTCCTGCTCCTCCCATGCCTTTGGTTGTGGTGCCCCCGGAGATGACATTCATATCCCAGTTTCAGCGGCTTAGGCCCCCTACTTATAATGGGCAAGCAGATTTCATGATCTTGGATGACTGGCTGATTTCCATTGAAGAGATGTTCTCTTACTCTGGGATTGCGGATGATCAGAGAGTGATGCTCGCTGCCTATCAGCTTAAGGGCTTAGCAAAGAGTTGGTGGCTGAGGGAGAAAGAGAGCTTGGTGGCAGGATGCACTTGGGAGTCATTTAAGGTGATGTTGTTAAGTAAGTTTCTGCCTTCAGTCGAGCGGGACCGGATAATGAATGACTTTCTTCATTTAAAGCAGAGGAAACTCACGGTTAGTGAGTATGAGATTGAGTTTAGTAA
Organism: Platanthera guangdongensis; assembly: GCA_039583875.1. NCBI lineage: Eukaryota > Viridiplantae > Streptophyta > Magnoliopsida > Asparagales > Orchidaceae > Platanthera > Platanthera guangdongensis. The sequence continues at coordinate 79,213,569 of CM077147.1, read as the reverse complement.
GTTGAGTCGGTTTGCTCCTAGTCTGGTGAGTGTTGAGGCAGACCGAGTTAACCGATTTCTGGGTGGACTAAGAAACGACATTCAGCAGTTAGCGAATGCCTACGGAGCAGTCAGTTATACCGGTGTGGTTGAAGCTGCCTTGAGGGTTGAGGCCATTGAGAATGCCAAGAATAGAGGCCAGCAGTTGAGGAAGGATAAGCGGAAGACCGGTGGAGGGAAGAGCCCTCAGGAACCTGATGCTGTCTCGAGAAAGAAGATCAAAGAGGTTTGTAGTTTTTGTGGCCGGCCAGACCACCCCTTTGAGAAGTGTTTCAAAAGGTTGGGAGCGCAGAAGAAGGAACAGGTGCACGCAATTCAGGGGGCTTCCAGAGGAGATTTGGTGTGTCCCTTGTGTGGGAGGAAGGGGCATGAAGTTGCCCGATGCTGGTTAAAAGATAAAGTCTGTTTTCAATGTGGGCAGAAGGGTCATCTCAAGACAAGGTGCCCACAACTCCAGCCTATTCTGCAGCCAGTTCCCCTCCAGGCTTTACCACTGCCTCAACAAATGGATAAAGGAAAGGGGAAGCTGAATGTGCTTTCGGCAGACGAAGCGCAGACCTCGACCCAGGTTATCTCAGGTTCGAATCCTCCCCAGTCATTTCGTTATGTTCCCTTTTTGGTTGTAGTTTTTGTTTTAGCGTTTGTTGCCTTAGATGCATGCGCTATTTGTAGGATGATTTAAGGTAAAGAACCGATGGGCGCGCGTTCTCTTCGATTCAGGCGCTACCGACTCGTTTGTCGCTAGAGCTTTCGTGGAGCGGTTCAGTTTGGGCCTAGATCGTGTTGGTGGTGCCTTCTGCATTAAGTTCCCCTCTGGTGACTCTTTGGTTACGGACCTGGGTGTCCTTGTTTGTCCGATTTTGTTGGGGGATTTTCTAGCAAAGGCAGATCTGAAGGTGATTGACCTGGAGGATTTCGACATTATTTTGGGCATGGACTGGTTGTCAAGGTACGATGCAGTTATCCAGTGCAAGGGTAAGCGCTTAGACTTCATCAAGGACAACGGTCAGCCAGGGAGCGTTTATGGGTATTCTCTCCAGGAGTCTCCAGTCATTTCTACGGTGCGTGCTCAGAAGTTGCTTGATTCTGGCTGTTTTGCCTGTGTGGTCTCTCTGGTAGGGACGGTTGTTAGTGTGCCGCGTCTGGAAGAGATTCCTGTAGTGTGTGACTTTTCTGATGTGTTTCCTGATGATCTTCCCGGTCTTCCACCCGATCGAGATGTCAAGTTTGTTATAGATTTGGAGCTAGGCACGCATCCTATTGTAAAGGCGCTGTACCGGATGGCCCCGCGAGAGCTGGAAGAGTTGCGAATCCAGCTGGATGAGATGTTGGCAAAAGGTTTCATAAGGCCGAGTTCTTCGCCTTGGGGTGCACCAGTGCTGTTTGTTAAAAAGAAAGATGGGTCGATGAGGTTATGCATCGACTATAGAGAGCTGAACAAGGTTACTGTTAAGAACAGGTACCCCTTGCCGCGAATCGACGATTTGTTGGACCAACTGCGTGGTAGTGCTGTGTTTTCCAAGATTGATCTTCGATCGTGCTATCACCAGTTGAGGATTTGGGAGTCAGATGTTCCGCGGACGGCGTTCCGCTCTCGTCATGGGCATTTTGAGTTTTTGGTTATGTCATTTGGTTTGACTAATGCACCCTCAGCTTTTATGGATTTGATGAAAAGAGTTTTCAAGGATTTTCTAGATAAGTTAGTGATTGTCTTTAAAGACGATGTTTTGGTGTACTCTAAAGATGCGGAGGAGCATGATCGACATTTGCGTCTGGTCTTGGAGACTCTGAGATAACATAAGCTATACGCCAATGCGAGCAAATGCGAATTCTGGTTACCTCAAGTTTCTTTTCTAGGCCACGTGGTTAATAAGGCGGGAATATCGGTGGACCTAGAAAAGATCACTGCGGTTATGGAATGGGCGAGGCCTGTTACTCCCAAAGAGATTAGAAGCTTCTTGGGTTTGGCTGGCTATTATAGAAGATTTGTAGAGGGATTCTCTACCTTGTCCGCGTCGTTGACCAAGTTGACGCAGAAGACTGTAGCCTTTATATGGGATGGCAAGTGTGAGGAGGCTTTTGAGGAACTAAAAAGAAGGTTATGTTCGGCTCCAATTTTGTCTTTGCCTACGGAGGGTAGTGAGTATGATATATATGTGGATGCGTCGCATGTCGGACTGGGATGCGTATTGATGCAGTGCGGGAAGGTGATTGCGTACGGGTCGAGGCAGCTAAAGACTCACGAGAGGAATTACCCTACGCATGACCTGGAGTTTGCAGCTGTGATCTATGCGCTGAAATTGTGGAGGCATTTGCTATATGGCGCGCAGTGCAAGATTTTCACGGATCATAAGAGTTTAAAGTATGTCTTCACCCAGAAAGAATTGAATCTGCGCCAGCGGCGATGGTTGGAGTATGTGGCCGACTATGATGTTGAAATCCAGTACCATCCGGGCAAGGCTAATGTGTTGGCCGACGCCCTGAGTCGGAAGTCAGGGAATATTTTCAATCTCTCCGCCGAGCGTCTAGTGGAAGAATTCCTTTTGATGGACATTTCTGTGGGAAGCTGCGATTTGCAGAGTAGTTTGGCAGTGGCAGAACCTTCGTGGATTGCGCTTACGAGACTGCTTTAGAAGGATGATCCCGATCTTCTGCATTTGTATCATCGAGCTGAAAAAGGTGAATTACCAGATTTCTCTATAGATGATGCGGGTACCTTGAAGTATCGTGCCAGGTTTTGCATCCCCGCCGTTGGAGATATCCGGGATATGGTGTGCAAAGAAGCCCACGGATCTAGTGTTGCCTACCATCCAAGGTCTACCAAGATGTATCATGATATAAAGCAGATTGCCTGGTGGTATGGGATGAAGAGAGGTATAGCCAGATTTGTTTCTGAGTGTCACACTTGCAGGCGTGTGAATGCCGACCATGGGAGGCCTGGTGGCAAGCTGACTCCCTTGGAGATTCCGACGTGGAAGTGGGATAGTATCTCGATGGATTTCATTACAGGCTTACCGAGATCTCCTAAGGGGCATGATTCAGTTTGGGTAATCGTAGACAGATTGACGAAGAGTGCTCATTTCGTACCATTTAAGATCAATTATCCGATGAGGAAGATAGCCGAGTTGTATCTGGAAGAGGTTGTCAGATTGCATGGTGTACCCATAAGTATCATATCGGATCGAGACTCTAGGTTCACGTCTCGTTTTTGGAAGAGCCTCCAAGAGGGGTTGGGTACAGATTTGAGATATTCCACAGCTTATCATCCGCAGACCAACGATCAGACGGAGCGAGTAAATCAGATTGTGGAAGATATGATCCGATGCTATATTCTGGACCACGGAGGAGCGTGGGACGGGCACTTGCGGCTTATGGAATTCGCGTATAACAACAGTTATCAAGAAAGCTTGCAAATGGCTCCTTTTGAAGCTTTGTATGGGAGGCGCTGTAGGACTCCCTTGTTTTGGGCTGAGCTTGGCGAGAGACCTTTGTTGGGTCCAGAAGCGCTCGAGGAGATGGTAACCGCTGTGAAGCTTATTTGGGAAAAGCTTCGGATAGCCCAGGAGAGATATGAGAAGAACTCCAACCGGCGTACATCGGACTTGGAATTTGTTGTGGGGGACTCGGTGTTCTTAAAGGTCTCCCCGTTGATCGGAGTTAAGCGGTTTGGCAAGAATAGGAAGTTGGACCCGAGGTACGTGGGGTCGTTTCTGATTGTTGAGCGGATTGGGTTATCAGCCTATAGGCTGGCTTTGCCCGCAAATTTCACTGGCATGCATGATGTCTTTCACGTCAGTCAGCTGCGGAAACGTGTGCTGAATGGCAGGATGGTTTTGGATTTTGTGCCTCAGTTGGAGCCGAATCTTTCTAATGTGGAGGTGCCTGTCCGCATTTTGGATTCTCAAGTTCGTGCGTTACGGAAGAAGACTATTCCTATGGTTAAAGTTTTATGGAGGAATCAGGATGTGGAAAGCGCGACTTGGGAATTGGAGTCGGCTATGAGGGAGGCTCACCCTCATCTGTTTCCCTGATCTTGTGCCTGGTATGTTCTGTTTTATTTATATATATAGCCCTTTCCTGGCTCTTTCTCTCTCCTTCTTTATAGGAGTGTCGTGAGTAAAGTTTAGAGGCGAAACTTTCTTTTAGGGGGAGTGGCTGTAACACCCCTGGTTTTTCTGTGTTTTTTTTGATCTTTGGCTGGCGTTACGATGACATATTTTCGGCTCTTTGCCGTTGTAGAGCTTGGTCTTAGCTCTTAGGGTTCCTTGTGTAGCCTGTTTGTAGCCTGTTAGCTAGATTCCCCAGCTAGCCGGAGTCTGTTTGGTGACTCGGTTGGGCCTCTTAGGGAATGCTTGTGTTTTGGCTTCGGGTGGTGATATCCCGAGTTTTGTTCGTCGAATGCTAATTTTGACTCGCAGTTGTGTTCGTAGCGTTGGTTTTTAGCTGCGATGTGAATTTCATCAATTTCTGAGATGTTTCGGTTCTCGCGTCGTTTTGATATTGCAAGTAATTAATATGTATTGATTTCTTTATTATTTAAACTGATGCTTATAAATAGCCTTAGGTTAGAAATTAGGGCTCGGTTCATTGTCTCTTTTCGTTGTCGCTTTTTGAAAGAAACCGCCGCCTGTACGAGAGGAAGAGAACCGCCGGAGTACCCTAGCCTTCGGACGCCGATTCCTGGAGATTTAGCGGTCGAAATTCATTTTCGAGAGTGGATCTGGATTGCTCTCGCTTGGATCTACATTCCTTCAGTTCCTTGGCTTGGTGCTCTGCGGCTAGATCCGAGAGTGAGGGAAGTGGCCGACCAAGCTTTGCTGGTATTGAGGCAAGTGATGTTCCCTCATCCTTGCCAAAGCTGATCCTTGTTTTTTCTTCTTGATTAAACTTTATCTCTCTCCTGCTTAGATCCTAGGTGTACTCTAGGATTCATCCCTGATTGTACTTTTGTTAGTGTAGAGAAGTTCCAGTTAAATCTCAGTTTTTCCTGACAGATTGGGTCTAATAGGGACAGATTTGGTACGGTTCGGGTTGAGTAGTTAGCAATTGCCGATAAATGATGAAATTTTAGAGAGACGTTTTGTTCTTGTTTTGGTTGGTTGCTGGGTATTGCGCTAGTGTTGAGTGGAACTCGGCACAGGCCAGTCGGGTAGTGTCGACACTTTGTGTCGACACCGGCCAGTCGAGGTGTCGACACTTTGTGTCGACACCGGCCAGTCAGGGTGTCGACACCTTGTGTCGACACCGGCCGCGGTCGTGTCGACACCTTGTGTCGACACCGGCCGCAGTCGTGTTGACACCTTGTGTCGACACCGGCCGTGGTAGTGTCGGCACTTTGTGTCGACACCGGCCGCAGTAGTGTCGACACTTTGTGTCGACACCGGCCAGTCGAGGTGTCGACACTTTGTGTCGACACCGGCCAGTCCGGGTGTCGACACCTTGTGTCGACACCGGCCGCGGTAGTGTCGACACCTTGTGTCGACACCGGCCTCAGTAGTGTCGACACTTTGTGTCGACACCGGCCGCAGTAGTGTCGACACCTTATGTCGACACCGGCCGCAGTAGTGTCGACACTTTGTGTCGAAACCGGCCGCTGTAGTGTCGACACCTTGTGTCGACACCGGCCGTAGTAGTGTCGACACTTTGTGTCGACACCGGCCAGTTGTGGTGTCGACACATCATGTCGACACCGGTTGTTGTGTCGGTTTTGGGTCAGATAAGACTCAGAGTTAGTTCGGGTTAGGCGTGCAAGGCCGCGTCGGTTGATCCCGACATTTTTGCCTTGGGTTCGTGTGTTTCTTTAGGATTGTTAGTGTGACTTTTCCCTAGGGGGGGGGTGTTGGGTGTTCGGCTAATTTTTTCATGCGGACTCTTGGGTTGTGGCAGGTGGTGGAGTTTTGGTGGCCTCTGGAGGGGTGGTTTTATGTGGAGAGCCGTGGCCACCGCCTTTTGCCCCGGTTTGGGTTGGCGTGTGTGGGACCCTAGTGCTGCCACTGTTTGACCCCTTAGCCCTTTTTCGATCTGGTTTTGGTTATGTATTCAGATCCATGTTTTGAACACTGCCATTAACCCACGTGTTAGGACTATTAGTACCTTTCTTATTCTATGACTTCTTATTTTGGCATATATGTATATGTCTTGATGTTGTTGCAGGCTCTTTCGGTAGGGCATATTGTTTTTATTGCTCGCACTTGGTGTGCTCTGCTGTGCTTTAGACAGTGCTCTTTTCTTACTGTCATCCCCTTTCTTTTGCTTATAACAGTTGTTGCCGGGTTGGTAAACCCTTCTTATTTGCTCATAAATCTAATGCTCTATTTACCTTTTTGATTATTTTCTTGCTGAGGTGTTCTTTTCTTGAATGCCTCAGGTCCAGGTTGTAGCCAGTTCCGCGGCTAGTTCTTTTGGAGGGGCTTGTTGGTGGCCTCTTGGGTAGCTGAGATAGCTGATCCCCGTTTTTTTGTGAGGTAGTTCTTTACCTTTCTGTATAGACATACATACTCACGAGTGGGTTCGTGTCAGGTTGTTGATGCCCACGGGTGGCTTCTTGCGATGTTGGGTATGAATTTAAACTGCTATTTTTGCCTATTTGTGGTTGTTTACTTGCTTCTGGGAAGGATTTATGCTAGGTTGCATGTTAGATTTTTTAAACCCTAAAGGCATTACTATATGTATATCATGCATAACATATTTATAAAACCAAGACACTTTTTTTTCTTAGCGTAAAAGACTATCTTTCATATATACTATATTCACTTTAGAGTCGTGCATACCATGAGTCGTCCCTCGGGGACACTTATGCTCATTTAGGGTGTCAGCCTAATTGAACCAAAGTATTTTCTACTGCGTATAAATATACTGTTAATTGTGGACCAGCTGATCCACCATGCCGAGGGATACAGCCATTCAACATAACTGGTTTTCTTTCATATTAATCTATGGTTTTCCTTAAAAATCTAAAGTCTGGAGTTTTGCCTGAACGTGTGCAGTTATCCCCTACATGATATGGCATCACAGCACGTGTTTTCTCTTGCTCTGATACGATTTTATCATTGAGAAAATGCGGGTTGTGACACAACCCGGGGCGGCGAAGCTCCTTCCCTGCACTTTGTTAGCATAAACAGCAGAATAGTATAACAACACATCAACACAGGCATAGGCACGCACGACCACACACCCCGTGCTCTCATGGCACATTCTCGGTGAACACGGTCCAAGTCCACTGACTCACCACCGCCCCCAGGATGGTAATATCTCGTGAGCATTTGGTCTTTCTGGCCACTGCCTAAGACCCTCCATCTATGCCAATGACGAGTACCACGTATCTTAGGTCTCTTTAAGCGAACCACATAGATCGGGTACGGTTCCTCCTGACCCATTGGTCACACTGCAACGTCAATTAAGTCGTCTGCGCGGGTCAAACTTCCCCGAGTCTCGAATCTCCTACACATATCACATAACCCAGTTATGTTAAGGTTGGCTCCCAGGCCACCATGTTGGCAGAATCACGCATCTGCCCAGTTTTCCGGGTGCACCTTGTAGTTAATCACCAAGGCTCCCTGTTGCAATCTACCACGTAGAAAACCCAAAAAACAAACATTCGCGTGGAGTCTTCTCCGGCCTCGTGCAATGCAACATCACCGATCCAGACCAACTTGTCCGGGAAGGCTTCACACATCATGCCTATATCCGTTCTCGATTACGGACTCTACATGTACACAACGGGGACTATTCATGTCTACCCGGAGGAACGCCTCAACTCACTGCCAACTCGCGAGAGCGGGCTTCCTATGCAAGGGAAAAGAAGAGCTTCACATGCTCAAGTAGAGAATCGTTACCCTAGCGTTCTTTCTTGGCGCCATAGAAATGTACGCGGATGAAAAGCACTGCAATCTCCTTTCCTCTATATATCCGAAGTCGGCTCGCAATTTGGAGCTCTGAAGCTCCGCCGGTGACCGGATCTAGGCTTCTGCTTCCTCCTTTGCTCTCCCCTCTCTCTAGACTTAGAAAGAGAACCACTCAAGTGAAATGATGGTTTCAAAGGGCCAATCACGGGTATATCCAAGCACTAGCAGCCCCCAGCCATCGGATCCCAAATTAAAGAAACAAACGACCACGATTCGGGCCTGAAATGAAAAATATGGGCAGAACACGGTCTACGACATGCCCTTGTCCAGGGCCATGTCCCCCATTCATCGTCCAAATCGACGCGTCTCGAAAAACACACGGGCACCTGACACGCCTGTGTTCGACCTGACACGCTCGTGTCAGCCAGTACACGCCCGTGTTCCCGGGCGTGTTCCTCCATCAACACAGGACCAACACCAACCCGAGACTCACACGGGTCTTGGACACACCCGTGTCCTATTTGACATGCCCGTGTCATACCCGAACACGTCTGGGCTCCCGGTCGTGTTCACAATCTCGACACTTCATCGAGCACAGTTCGTCGACCACCTGACACGGCCTTGGACACGCCCGTGTCCTAGGCCGTGTTTCGTGTCTCGACATTTCGTCGAGCGAAAATCGTCGACTTCCCTGGCAGATCGTCGACACGAGCTCAACACGCCCTGAGACATGCCCGTGTCTCAGGCCATGTTTGCTGCTCGACGATCGTCGACTCCAGAATTCATCAACCTCGCGGCCAAATCGTCGACCCAAACATGACACGCCCTGGGACACGCCCGTTTCCCAATCCGTGTGCCCCCTGCCAAATTCCAAATTTGGCCCAGAACGCCTCCCGCTGCTCTTTTGTGTTTCGATGCGTTACATGATGTCCTCCCTATGGACGCTTGTCACGTATTGTTAGGCTGCCCTTCGCTTTACGACCGCGATGTGACACACTTTGGGAGAGCCAACACGTACGAATTTAAATTTAATGGCAAGGTCATTACGTTGAGGTCGACTGTTCCAAAGGAGCCTGTAGGGCCGATTAAGGACACCACTGTTCCAGTTGAGAGGAAGGCGCTAAGTCTAGTGGGTAGGAAAGATTTTGTGAAGGATCCGTTTCTTGTTGGAGTGATGTATGCACTCGTACTTATGAGTACGAGGACTGATTCGGGAGTGATGGGTGATTTACCTAGGGGGCTACGGGTGTTGTTAGAAGAATATAAGGACGTTTACCCGGATGATCTACCCTCGTCGTTACCACTGCTTCGGGATATACAACATGCGATAGATCTTATCTCCAGTTCGTCCCTACCCAAAAAGCCCCATTATAGACTCCATCCCGCTGCCCATGAGGAACTACAGACCCAGATTGAGGACTTTGTAAAGAAGGGGTTCATTCGGCCTAGTATGAGTCCATGTGTCGTTCCAGCCCTGCTTGCCCCAAAGAAGGATGGAACATAGCGGATGTGCGTTGATAGTCGTGCTATCAACAAGATTACTATCAAGTATAGGTTTCCTATCCCGCGATTAGATGACCTCTTAGATATGTTATCTAGCACCACCATCTTTTCGAAGTTAGATTTATGTAGTGGGTATCACCAGATTAGGATCTGTGAGGGAGATGAGTTGAAGACTGCGTTTAAATCTAAGGATGGATTATATGAGTGTCTTGTGATGCCCTTAGGGTTATCCAATGCACCCAGCACCTTCTCCTGGATGATGACACACGACTTTCAGCCATACATGGGGAAGTTTGTGGTAGTTTATTTCGATGATATCCTAGTCTATAGCACCACTGTTGCCGAGCACATCTCCCCCATACAGGTGATTCTTTCTACCTTGCGGAAGGAGACATTATTTCTGAACTTTAAGAAGTGCACGTTCAATGTTCCTGAGGTAGAGTTCTTAGGTTATATAGTTGGGTCTAAGGGTATACGAGTTGACCCTGGAAAGGTTCAGGGGATAAGGGTCTGGCCCGAACCCACTAGCCTACGAGAGGTGCGTAGTTTCAATGGATTAGCTACTTTCTATTGTCGTTTCATACGGGACTTTAGTAGCATTATTGCTCCTATTAGTGATTGCATGAAGAAGGGTGAGTTTACATGGATTAATTCTGCCACCTCTGCCATCCAACATATTAAGAAGCTTATGACCGAGGCACCGGTGTTACATCTACCTGACTTCACCAAGGTCTTTGAGCTCATATGCAATGCATCTGGGGTGGGAATAGGAGGTGTCTTAAGTCAAGAAGGTCACCCGATCAGTTACTTTAGTGAGAAGTTAGTGGGAGCCAAGTTGAATTATTCAAACTACGATAGGGAGTTTTATGTTGTTGTTCGTTGTTTGCATCATTGGAGGCACTATATTCCCTCCAAGGAATTTGTGATCCTCTACGACCATGATGCTTTGCGTTTCATAAACGGTCAGCACAAAATCAGTCCGCGTTGTTAACCCAAAAATCGGCGATCCTTCCCAAGGTAGCCAGCTGGCTAGTCGCGCTCCTTAGATTCTCCCTTTTGGTCGCGACAAGCCCCAGCATAGGCAGACAGTTTTACCTATCCGTCTAGGTTGCCTTGCAACCGCGTGCCCTGCGGGACGGCGGGCTATTCCCATAGCTCACCCTCGCAGGCCATGCGGTTAGGCCCGCTAACCGTGCAATGCTTTTCCTTGCAGGAATCCTCCAACAGCACCAAAAGGGGCGGCCTCCCAGTCTGCCCAAGGGGCTCCGTCCTCCCTGCCGCTCGAGGGGCGGCGGCCTCCTGCCGCCGTCCGCCGAGGCCGCCCGCCAGTGGCGGCCTCCGCCTGCTAGGCCGCCCACCCGGGGCGGCCTCTGCCCGTCAGCTGGGCAGACTCCACCCGGAGTCAGCCGAGGCCGCCCGCTAGGGGGCGGCCCGGCCAGCCGGGCGGACTCCCCTCGGAGTTCGCCCAGGCCGCCCGCTCGGGGTCGGTCCGGCCTACCGGGCGGACTCCCCCTGGAGTCCGCCCAGGCCGCCCGCTCGGGGGCGGCCCAGCCTGCCGGGCAGACTCCCCCTGGAGTCCGCCCAGGCCGCCCGCTCGCGGGCGGCCCGGCCTGCCGGGCGGACTCCCCCCGGAGTCCGCCTAGGGTGCCCGCTCGGGGGCGGCCCGGCCTGCCGGGCGGACTCCCCCAGAGTCCGCCCGGAGTCCGCCCAGGCCGCCCGCTCGGGGGCGGCCCGGCCTGCCGAGCGGACTCCCCCTGGAGTCCGCATAGGCCGCCCGCTAGGGGGCGGCTAGCCAGCCGGGCGGACTCACCCGGAGTCCGCCCAGGCCGCCCGCTAGGGGGAGGCCCCGGCCCTGCCGGGTGGACTCCCCCCGGAGTCCGCCCAGGCCGCCCGCAAGGGGGTGGCCTCCGTTCTCCGCTTCCTGCAGCCTGCTTCGCCTACCTGGCGGACTCCAATTTCCAGTCCGCGGAGTCCGCGCAGGTCGTCATGCTGACGTCACTGGGACCCGCTTCTGGAAGACCTTCCACGGGCCTATAAATACCCCCTGATGCTTCTCAATTGGGGGGATCCAGAGTTCCAGAGGTGGAGACAAGTCTTTCCAGCAGACTCTGCGGACTCCGTTTTCTTGTCCGCGCAGTCTTCCACCAGCTTGCCAGCATACTCTACGGACTCCGTTTTCCTGTCCGCGCAGTCCTCCATCTGCTTGCCAGCAGACCCTGCGGACTCAGTTTTCCTGTCCGCTCAGTCCTCCACAGCTTATCTGCTGCTTGCCAGCAGACTCTGCAGACTCAGTTTCCCAGTCCTCCAGCAGCCAGCAGCTTCTTTTACTTAGTCTCTACTAGCTTCTCTTCTCTGCTTTCTAGCAATTTCTTCTCCCTTAGCCGCCAGCTTATCTTTGTACCCTTTAATGATTTTGTTGTGAAGGTGTACTTGTATGCTTGTAATCTCTAGCTATTAATCAAAGGAAAGCCTGTCGCAAGAGTGGCATTTAGGCCGCGGCGGGCGAAGTGTGTTGTTGCTGCTGCTAGCGGCCCCCTCTCTCCTCTGCTCAGCAAGCCTTGCTCTCTGCTCAGCAAGTCTTGCTCCTCTGCTCAGCAAGCCTTGCTCCTCTGCTCAGCAAGCCTTGCTTCTCTGCTCATCAAGCCTTGCTCCTCTGCTCCGCAAGCCTTGCTCCTCTGCTCAGCAAGCCTTGCTCCTCTGCTCAGCAAGCTTTGCTCCTCTGCTCAGCAAGCCTTGCTTCTCTTCTCAGCCAGCCTTGCTTCTCTGCTCAGCAAGCCTTGCCCTTAGTTCAGCTCAGCTCTTCTCGGCAACCAACCTGCAAGCGCAACCGTCGTAGAAACTATCTGCTTGACAGCTCCTGTTCAACCTCCTCTTCCTCTCTTGATCAACCTTCTCTGTTGATCAAGGCTCTCCTCTGCTCTCAGCAGCCTCTCCTCTACCCCCGCAGCCCTCCTTGAACAAGCTATTTGCTCCGCTCTCGAGCACTCAGAAGCTTCCTTCTCCTCAACCCTCGCAACCTTCTCCTTCCTCCTCACCTAGCTTGTGAGGCCAAACACCCCTTCCATTATAGCTATGCTCCCGGTGCCTTTTTCGTGCATCAACAGTTTTGTTGCGGTGAGCGTGGACCGTCAGCTCACGCGCAATCCTTCAAATCCAAAAAGGCAGTGAAAGCGACAGTTAACCATGTCAGACCATCAATCAGCCGAGAACCTTGCTCCAAGTCCCAGTGAAGACCCTCTTTGGGAAGCCTTTGAGCAGTCACGCCATGAGAATGCTCAACAGTTCCAGGCGATCAACAAAGTTCTTGCTGCAATCACGCAGCGATTGGACTCTCAACCAGCAACAACTCCAGCTGCTCCAATCAACCCAACACCAACATCAGAGCATCATCAAGCTTACTCTCAAGCTTGCCCTCCGTTCTACCCTCCTTACACCACAACCTTTCTGCAAGGGCCTGCAACTCCTTTGCGAACTCAAGATGAAGAGTTCGCTGCTCGCCATAACTTCTTCCGGGAAGCAGCCCGGGGAAGTCCTTCTAGAGTTCTCAATTTTCAGGGAAGTCATCCCTACCCTTCAGCTCCTGCCTTTGCTCCTCCTGCAGCAACTTTTCCTTTTTATCCTCATGCTCCTTTTGCAGTTGCAGCTTATGCTCCTTTTTATCCCTATGCTGTAGGAGAGCAAGAAGAACCTTCACCATTCGCAGAGAGCGTTCGTCATGAGCCTACTCCAGCAAACTTCAGAGAGCCTCGACTGCCAATCTACACTGGAGAGACAGATCCAGTAAAGCACCTCCAAGCTTTTGAGTCAGCCATTGCTCTCAAAACCCTTTCAGATGCAACCAAGTGCAGGCTCCTTGTGACCACCTTTGATGGAAAAGTTAGGGACTGGTTCTATGGCCTCCGTCCTCACTCCATCACTTCCTTCCTTGATCTTCGAAGGGAGTTTCTTCTCAGATTCTCTACGTCAACCAAGAGAAAGGGCGGTCCTGAAGCACTCTTTGAGATCAAGCAGCGCGAGAATGAGACTTGGTCTCAGTTTGTTGATCGATTCCAAAGAGAGATTTTGGACATCGAAGTTACTGATCAAGAAATGTACAGAGTGGCTCTTATCCACAGTCGTCGTGAAGGGCCTCTCAAATTTGAAGCCAATGTCCGTGCTCCAAGGACATATCAAGAGTTGATTACTCTAGCCAACTCATATATCCGAGGCGAAAAGAGAAATCCAGGCTTTGTCTCCAAGATTTTATCCGAGGAGGATCTCTCTCGCAAGCATCCTCCAAGGTCTCCTCACAATCACTTCCCAACTCACTCAAAGAAAGAGAGAAGGATTCATCGCCATCGATACTCCTTCCCAAGCCGTGATAGTGCGCAAGACCCATTGCTGCTGCTAGCTCCGTCTTTGCAAGCTGCAGCAGTTCATCAGCAGCAAGATAACGACTTGCATGAGTCTGATCTCAACGACATCATGCAAGAAGTAATCCAGATCATGAAAGACAGGGCAAACTACAAGAAGCCCAATCGGTCAGCCGATCTAAGATCTAGGGGTTCAGAACCTTACTGCGAATTTCACAAAGAACCAGGTCACCTAACTGAGGACTGCTGAGCATTCCGGCAACTTGTGCAAAGGATGCTCTGTTAGGGAAAGATGCATGACCTGCTTCCTAAAGAAGAACGCCCTGATCCAGCAACTTCAAAGGGCAAAGGAGTAGCAGATGCTCCTTGCTCCTCAAGGGGAGTAAACCAAGTCGAAGAGCCTCCTCTCCTCGTTGTTAACCCAGCAGTCGAATGCTTCAATGCCGACGACGAGGGTGTGCTTGGAAGGCTATTCTGAGAAAGCGATGGACTTTACAGTCCTCCAAATCTCCTAGCGAGCTCCATGGGTTATCTCAACCCTTGCTCTCTCTCTCTCTTCAAACATTTTCATTTCATCAAACACTTGTCAGTGTTCTTTCCTTTCTTTTCAACAAAGCTTTTTATCAGGGATCTCATACTGACACAGTTCCCTTCTTGTGTTGCTCCTTCCTCTCCTCACTCTCTCAAGGATCAGTACGCCAATGAGATATCAACGAATTTGAAACGTTCCCTCCGTAGATTGTTCTCGCACAACCGCTACGACCACATATGGCGGGAGTATACCCATGTGTGTAGTGGGAGCAGTTCGATCGCGGGAATGAGCTTCAGATCTCGGATCCTGGCCGGCATCTGACACAGAGTGTGTGCTAGGGGAGCCCCATGTGTTAGCTCTGCTGTGCTTTGCTTAGGATACATTACAGTCATGATGATCTTTGCTTGACAAGCAATGGTGACCAAGCGTAGCCTTGTCTCTTCGATCATCACCTAACTGTGATTGTTGAACACTCTGGTATCCTCGATCCGTGACTTCTCGGGTTCTCACAACTCCACTGATCAATCCACAGACAAGCTAGGCCTCTTGGCGCAACACGTCTCGTTGATCAGTGATGCTTGTGCCCAAGGCAAGAGAGCGTTGCTTCTAGCGATCCTTCTCAGGATCTTTATAACATCCCATTTCCAACTAGACCCTAAGGGAAGTCAGTGGGTCACCAAGGATCCATAGGGGTGAACCCTAATGGTCATGTTGACCCAAGTCAACTCTAGCCCTAAAATGGTCAAAGTGACCTTACCAAGGGTCAAGTGACCTTTAAGGTGCCAAGACAACCCTACCCAACCCTACATAGACCTTAGGGGAGGCCAATGAATCACCCAGGACCCAATGGGGTCAACCTAGATGGTCAAACTGACCAAGTCAACCCTCATTGAGGGTCAAGTCAACTTAGCCCAAAAAGGGCTAACCCAAGCCCAAGCCACTTCTCCTTTAGGCTAAACCCATTCCCATGACCATCATAATCAAGTGGGCTGCCCTTAGCTTGTGAGGTTGACTTGTCAACCAGAGGTGACTAGGAGAGAGAAAAGAGCTCCTCTCCATGATAATGGAGGAGAGAGAAAATGGGGAAGAGGAAAGGGAAGAGAGAAGCCGTCCAAGGAAGGCCAACAGCCACCAGTTATGGCTGTAATCAACTCCTCTAGGGGAGAGGAGTTGATTCCAGCCGTTTCCCGGCCACCAAGGGGTGGGTTCAGCCCCCCTCCACACAACCCGAGCCACACCTTTAATGGTGTTAATGGCTATTGAAGAACCAGCCTCTCCTCTCCCCCATTTGCCATTTAAACACCTTCAGGGAGCCGAGGGGATCATTTTGGAGCGTTTACCTGGAGGAGACGAGCCATTCCACTGTGCAGTTGCAGAAGCCGAGCGCCGCCGCCGTCGTCAATGGCATCCCGCCGCTCCTCTCGCATCCAGGCCGCCAGGAAGGTCCTCCTCCTTCTCTTTTCTCATGGGTAGATCTTAGGTTTCATTAGGGCCAAGGTTCGGGCACAATTGAGCCCGATCCAACTCGCAAAATTCATGGCTTTCGGCCGAGAATTTATTTGGTGGGATCGCCGGAATCCGCCCCTCCGGCGGCTGTGCCGCCGTCTGGCGATAGCCACCACCTCAACGGAGGTGATGGTGGCGGTGGCCGGCCGGGGAAGGGACTGGGTGGCCGGCGGCAGACGCTTGAAGTCGGCACAGGAAGAAGCAATCCTGGCCGTTGGCTCATCGGGGACGATAACCCAGCGCCGTCGATCTGCGCCAAGATTCGCGCGGCATCAAATCAAATACTTTAGGATTTAAATAAAAATCATTTCATTTCTGTCACACTAGATGTATTTAATGTATTTAATTTTTAAAAATACTTAGGGACCCTGAATGGAAATCTGCCCAACATGAAAATTGTAGCTTAGGGTGTCTAGTTTGTAGCAAAAATTGCTTGGACCCTTTTGGGCCACTGGTTAGACCAGGGTACCCTTTTTGGGAGGACCTATACCTAGGCCTAAACAGAGATTATTTTTGGTGCCCACACTTCATTCCTTGTCCAAACAAGTTGAAATTTGGGCAGTGAGAAGGTCTTAGCCATACCTAGAACCTGTCCAAAATTTAGAATTTTTGGAGAATATTTTTCTATAGTTTTTAGGAAAATTTAATAAATCATGATTAATTTAATTATGTGACCTAATTAATTTAAAACTCCCCCAAATTTTGGTGGGTGGTCTTAGATGTCATGATAGGTATAGGGTTAAAACTTTAGCTCATTTGGAGATGTTTAGGATAGGTAATTTACCCACCCTATATATGACCTTATAAGGGTATTTTGGTCAAAAGCCACTATGTGATGGTTGAGTGGCCAAATTCCCTCATCAGAGGCTGAAATTATGGCCACTGATATAACTTGACTTTTTACACTCACCTATGGAGTTTGGAGTGGATTGGACTAGGGTAGCCCTAAAATTTTAGGGTAGGCCCTTTAGGGTAAAATTCTAGGGTTTGAAGAAATTGGGGTCAAAAGACCTTGGATGGACTTGAAACTTGGGAATGATGTCCATAGGGTTACTATGGTCCTGTGGTTAAAATTTTAGGGCATTTGGAAGACTTAAAACCCCTTAAATCCATAACCCTAGTTTAGGGCACTAGCTTGAAACCATAAGATCTAATACCAAAACTTTCTAAAAAGGCCTAAGTCTTTGAATGGGTAGTTGCTTAGGGTATATATATCTCTGGAAATTTTATAATAAATTTTGGATGAATATTTTTGGTACTTTATTCACAAAGTCATGTTTTACAATTTTCACTTAGGAATTTTTGGAGACAAATATACTTCATTAAACCTGATGAAACTTAGCAAAGGGGCTTGTAAGCATGGTACCCATCTCTGTAAATTGTTATGAAATTTTTGAAGAATGCTATTTAGTAGTTGCTTCTTTAATAATTTAATTCTATGGAACTTTGGTAAATTTAATAATGACATTTAGATTGTCTGAAAAATTCTAATTTCTTCATCATGATGTTTCTAGCTCCTTATGAAGCCCTAGTAATTTTTACATAATTATTGGAGACATATTTGTGGCACTTCCTTCATTATATTTGATTTTAGGAATTATTTTAATAAATCCTTTAGAGGTCAAGAACTATCTGGAAAATTATGGAAATTGGCAACCAATAATATTTCTCTGATATTTAGTGAATACATATTTTAGGAGGCCATTACCTGAGAAAATCTTATGGTTCATGTTCAAATTGACTATGGCCTAGTTTTTGAGGAAAATTCAATAAATAGTAGATTAATTGGGAAAAATATGATTTTCTGAATTTAGACTATATTTATCATAATAGACCTCTAATAATTATCATAAGGGTACTGGATGAGTATTTCATGTACTTCCCTTTTTACGGGTCATGTAGCTTAAGTGGTCTGCATATAGCAAAACTGCAGGATTTCATTTGGATGTGAATTAGGGCAAGTATGATGAGTCATGGTGGTTGTTGTAAGGACAAGTGGAATGGGCTGCGTCTTTGGAAGATGAGTGAGCAAGGTGTGGATCTGCCTAGGGTTATAGACGTTTGGGTCCGACGAAAGATCGTCCTACCCAAGGAGAGTAGAGTCAAATTACCCTAGGATTAGCATATCGAAATGTGAGAAAATAAAGGGTAAGGGAATCAACAAATAATAAAATAAGTACCTTGCGAAAGGGAACGCTGGGCGTAATCCCAACATAGTTCCTAGTGCCCCTTGAGAGCCCTTCACAGGGAATACCGGGGGCAGTCCTGGGTTAACGTAAACTGTTTAACAAGCTGAAAGAGTAACTTAGTAATTAGGGTTGCACATTCCACAACACTAATGGCACCAGAGGTTGGATAGGAGCTTCGGCTCGGATGGTTAAAAAGGCGGACTTTGGGTCCGGGGAGCTTCGGCTCGATTGCTTGAGTCGGACGTGTTGGTCCGGGGAGCTTCGGCTCGATTCTTGATTACGCTAAATTGCATGTGCATAACAGGAAAGAAAATTAAGGTGGTGGGTCTTCGGTATTGGAGGGTCGATGCACCGACGCCAATACGTTGACTCAGCAAGTGTGGTTAGCACTTTGCCAACAGAAGTCCGGTGCGCCAGCCGGCAAGAGTACGCAGGAGTCCGCTTCGTGCACCAAGCATTGAGGCGTACGATAGGTCTGACCGGTAGTGCTTTACTGGTTTAGAGGTGGGCGAGGCCCAACCCACCGCTTCCGTCTGCCACTACGGAGGTATCCTGGGAGGTTACGGCTCCAGAAAGGGGGAACTAAAGGTCTGTGTGCACAGAGTCGGGTGTGTGTGTTGCACTTGCATGTCCATCATACCCACTTGCATGTCATGGCATAATCGTTACCTTTAACCTTGACACCTAAAGTATAAGTGGAATGGGACGCTTATACCTTAGGACCTGCTAAACGACCCCTTAGTCTATAAGCTTGTGTGGGCAAGTTTATAAATTAAGGTTAATTTTGATATATTTAGTTACTGCTGTTTGACCACCGACACCCCAGCGTATAAATCGGTATGGGACTTTTTATACGATGGGAGCCTTGCAGAAGACCCCTTGGCTTATGTGTTTTTCACATAAGTGAAGGTTACATTTCATATTACAGCTTATCGACTTTATATACCATAGAACTTGCTAGAATAGGACCGCTGCCATCTGTTTTGACATTCTCCACCTTCAAGTCCTCCCCTTTCTTCCTCTCCGCTCGGTGCCTAGGAGCCGTGGGGGATGGGGTGGGGGATGATAGGACTTAGTCTTTTAGACTAACGGTTTTCGAACCGTATCATTTAGGGGATCGCGGAGACTAGCATGGAGGAGCAGCCCCAGAGACCGGTGCGCTTGGAGGTGGGGCAGTCTAGCTCCGGAGTTCACACAGCCGGGACCGTGAGTCTCGACCCTGAGCAGTTTTCTACTTTTGTTTCTGCATGAGAGATCTTGTAGTGAGGATTTGATGTACCGGGCATAAGCCCGTTTTGCTACTCTGATGTTATTTTCTGTGGACACTCCCTTCGTGGAGTTATATTTATTATGTCATGTGATTTTCTGTGGACAGATAGCTTACATTTACTTCATTATTCTGCTACTTTTCTGTGATCGAATTGGCCGGCAGAATCGGCGCTTTGTGGTGATGACTCTTCAGGGCGTGAAGGAGTCACCGCAAAACGGCAGTTCTGGGCCTAAGACCCCGGTGTCCAAAAAGAAAAAAAAAGGGGGTCTTACAAGTGGTATCAAAGAAAACCTCGATCGAAAAGTAGCCGTCCACAACCCTGGGTCACCCCCGCGCGGGTTTAGTTTGGGGACAAACTAAGCAGCGGAAGCAGTGGTGTGCCCATCAGGGGGGAATCACATGTAAATTGTCCACTATCATTAGGCATTGAGTCGATTACCTACTGATGTAGTTCGTTTTGCAGCCCTCAGCTCAGCCCACCCCACAAGGTGGAGCTCAGCAGACTCCAGACATTGCACCACCTCCCATGGTCCCCACACCTTTCCTCCAGTCAGACATGGGGCAGACCCTTACAGCTATCCTTGAGGCCTTCCGGGCTCAGCAGGCCCCAGCCCAGCAGCCAAACCCAGGGGCCAACTGGATGAGCACCTTCTGAGGACTCTCTCCCCCATCTTACTTAGGGACAGAGTCGGCAGTACGGACAGAGGAGTGGCTTGATGTGATGTACGAGATGTTGACTGGGATACGATGCCCTTGGGAGGAGAGGGTGGCCCTAGTGGTATCTTGCTTGGAGTCACATGCCAAGCGGTGGTGGAAGACGCTGTTGGACACGACTTTTGCTGATAGAGAGATTGCAGAAATCACTTGGGAAGAGTTCAGGGCCACGCTGCTGGAGCACTTTGTTCCTCAGTCGGCCAGGGACGAGTTGGAGGAGCGGTTCTTGCAGCTGAGGCAGGGCACCAGGACAGTGGTGGAGTACCACCGAGAGTTCGATCATTTGGCCCGATATGCGGGCTCCTATCAGCTGGATGAAGCAGGTTACGTCAAGAGGTTTTATAAGGGCCTAAAAGAGGAGTTGAGGGAGGCCCTGCTTTTTGTCTCTGACGGGCCCATCTCCCGGATTTTGGAGATGGCGAAGAGGATTGAGGCCGATTGGCACACCACTCGGGGCCGGAAACGGCAAGCCGAGGACCAGGGCCGGAGGGCCCGAAATGATCAGCGGCGAGGCATCGTACCAGATGGAAGAAGGGTAGAGGAGCAGCCTCGTCAGGAGTTGAGGCAGGAGCCGAGAGAGCAGGTGGTCTTGGCCCCTCAACCTCTCCGGCTCCAGGAGATGCAGAGACCCCGGGGTATGGCGTATCCCCCGCCGGAGTGCTTCCACTGTCACCAGGTGGGACACCTCCGGAGAGACTGCCCTATGAGGGGGGCACCACCTCCAGCACCACGGGGTGGCCCACCGGCCCAGCATTTCGGAGGCCGAGGACGCGGCCGAGGACGTGGTTACCAGGGAGGCGACCGCAGGCAGAATGGGGAGCAGATTTACGCTTTGGACTTAGCACAGCCCCGGAACTCGGACAGGGTTATTGCAGGTATGAGAGTAATCTTAATTTTGGATTCATTCATTACTCATATTAAGTGTTAATAGAACTACTAAACGACCTAGGTTAGAAAACCTTACACCAGAGTTTCTTTCAAACTGATTTAGGAATGGTGATGGTGTGCGGCAAACCTGCCCATACCCTGTTCGACACGGGGGCATCGCTCAACTTTGTGTCGGAGGATTTCGTCAAGGACCTGTATCAGATTCGATGTTATACGGGACTACCTAGGAGGGTGCGCCTCCCCAATGGGATGGAGATCCAGTCCACAGAAAAGTGCCTCCTGGAGGTTACCATAGACGGGTTGACACTCGAGGCCCCGGCGACGATCCTGAGGATGCCGGACTTCGACCTCGTCTTGGGCATGACATGGCTCGTCTGGAACCATGCCCAGATTGATTGCCCGGCAAGGAGGGTCGTGCTCAGCCACGGCGGTACTTATGCGACATTCGAAGGTACTACACCGGTCTCCCGTCGCCTGCTTTCATCTATTCAGGCCATTAAGGCTCATATGCAAGGGGACGAGGTATATCAAGTATTGTTTGAGATGACTGAGGAGAAGGACCTGATTGCTAACATTCCGGTGGTCCGTGACTACGCCGACATTTTTCCGGATAAGCTGCCAGGACTACCTCCGCATAGGGAAAAGGACTTCCAGATTCAGTTGGTAACAGGGGCTAAGCCGGTATCCAAGGCCCCTTATCGGATGGCCCCGAAGGAGTTGGCGGAGTTTCGGACGCAGTTGTAGGAGCTGGTGGAAGCAAGATTTGTTAGGCCGAGTTCCTCATCATGGGGAGCTCATGTCCTATTCGTAAAGAAGAAGGACGGCACTTTACGCCTGTGCATCGACTATCGAGCACTAAACAGGCTGACCGTCCGAAATACCTATCCGCTCCCCAGGATAGACGAGTTGTTCGATCAGCTGGAGGGAGCCCATTATTTTTCGAAGCTGGACTTGAGATCAGGCTACTACCAGCTGCGGATCCAGGAGGAGGATATTCCGAAGACGGCCTTTAGTAGCCGATATGGATTATATGAGTTCATCGTGATGCCCTTCGGGCTCACGAACGCTCCGTCGGCGTTTATGAGCCTCATGAACCGGGTCTTCGAGGCTTATTTGGATGTGTTCGTCATAGTGTTCATAGACGACATCCTTATCTATTCTAAGACGGAGGAAGAGCACACGCGGCATCTAGCACTGACCCTGGAGAGACTGCGGGAGCATCGTCTTTATGCGAAGTTCAGTAAGTGTCAGTTCTGGCTGAAGGAGGTGGCTTTCTTAGGTCACATTATCAGCGGAGCCGGGCTGGCAGTGGACCCGGCAAAGATTCGAGCTATTTCGGAGTGGCCGCAGCTGAAAACAGCCACTGACGTACGGAGTTTTCTAGGACTTGCCGGTTACTATCGGAAGTTCGTGGAGGGATTCTCTCGAATCGCCCTCCCGCTCACATCCTTGACAAAGAAGGAGGTACCGTTCGTGTGGACCCCGCAGTGCCAGACAGCTTTCCAGGAGCTGAAGGATCGGCTGACCTCGGCTCCCATTCTTACTCTCCCCTCGGGGAGGGAGGGATTCCAGGTCTACACCGACGCATCATATCAAGGGATGGGAGCAGTACTGATGCAGAACGGACACGTCATAGCTTATGCTTCCCGCCAGCTGAAGACCCATGAGAAGAACTACCCAGTGCACGACCTGGAGATGGGAGCAGTTGTATTCGCACTAAAAATATGGCGGCATTACCTATATGGAGTCCACTGTGACATATACTCCGATCATAAGAACCTTAAGTACGTGGACACGCAGAAGGAACTAAACATCAGGCAGAGACGGTGGGTGGAGTTCCTTTCTAACTATCAGTATGAGATGCATTACCACCCGGGGAAGGCTAACGTGGTAGCGGACGCACTGAGTAGGAGAGCTGCCACAGCAGGAGCAGAGCCTCAGTTGATGTCT
The DNA here is from genome assembly GCA_039583875.1 of Platanthera guangdongensis. Classification (NCBI taxonomy): domain Eukaryota; kingdom Viridiplantae; phylum Streptophyta; class Magnoliopsida; order Asparagales; family Orchidaceae; genus Platanthera; species Platanthera guangdongensis. The sequence goes on along the minus strand of CM077147.1, from coordinate 79,190,782 downwards.
ACGGAGCTGTTGCAGAGACTAGAGGACATGCACATTTCCCTGGTATCGTCCGATGATCCTGAGCTCTATGAGGAGTACTTGGCCGCGATAGGCATTACCGATGACATCAGAGACCGAGTCAGAGAAGGGCAGAGGCGGGATGCCAAGTTAGAGCCCATCTTCCAAGCTCTGGAGGCAGGCACTGCAGGAGACTACACACTGAGGGACGACCTGGTGTGCTTCAGAGGACGGGTGTATATACCGGAGGGAGGCCGGATTCGGGAGGATATTATGATGGAGGCGCACTGCAGCCGGTATTCTGTACACCCGGGGATCACAAAGATGACGGCTGATTTGAAGAAGACGATGTACTGGCCGGGCATGAAGAAGGATGTCTCACACTTCGTAACCCATTGTGAGGCATGTCAGCTAGTGAAGGCGGAGTGCAGGAACCCCGCGGGATTATTGCAGCCACTCCCGGTGCCGGAGTGGAAGTTTGACGACATAGCCATGGACTTCATACATGGGCTTCCCCGGTCTCGGACAGGGAATGACTCGATCTGGGTAATCGTCGATCGGTTGACCAAGGTGGCTCGATTTATACCGATCAGGAAGGATGATTCAGTAGGAGTACTGGTGCGGAAGTTTGTGGAGCAGTTCATTCGTTATCATGGCGTGCCCAGGACGATAGTGTCGGATCGGGATGGCAGGTTCACCTCCAGGGAGTGGAGATCCGTGCAAGCCTACTTAGGCACGCGATTGACTTTCAGCACTGCATTCCACCCCCAGACAGACGGGCAGACAGAACGCACCAACCGGACGCTGGAGGACCTTTTGAGGCTATGCATCTTGGACCGCGGGGAACCGTGGGAGAAACTCTTGCCCCTTGTCGAGTTCTCCTATAACAACAGCCACCAGTCCAGCATCAGGATGGCGCCTTTCGAAGCCTTGTACGGGAGGAGATGCCGGACCCCGCTTTCTTGGGTGCAGAACGAGGATCCGAAAGTGTTGGGGTCAGAGTTTGTTGAAGACACCGAGGCACAGGTGAGGCTGATCAGGGACAGGATGCTCGAGGCACAGAGTAGACAGGCTAAGTATTATGACACCCGACATCGGCAGGTGGAGTTCCAGGTGGGGGACCGGGTGTTTCTGAAGATCCGGCCCATGCATGGAGTTTCACGGGTGCGTGGTCGGAGGAAGAAGCTCAGCCCTAGGTACATGGCCCCTTACAGGATCCTGGAGCGGATCGGACCCCTAGCCTACCGGCTGGAGTTACCACCAGAGCTGGAAGCGCTGCACGACGTCTTCCACATTTCTTCTTTGAGGAGGGCTCTGCTACGCCCGGAGCAGCAGATTCTGACTACCGAAGGGCCGGTAGCGTCAGATCGGTCGGTTCATTTGGAGCCTGTGAGGATCGACGACCGAGGAGTGCGGGTCTTGCGACGCAAGAAGGTCCCACTAGTCAAGGTCCTGTGGAGGAACCACGGCCAGGAGGAGCATACCTGGGAGCCACAGGACCTGATGCGACAAAGATACCCCGAGCTATTCAGTCAGGTATACCTCTCAGACCCCTCAAGATGTTAATTTATTTTTCCTGCTTTAAGTATACTAAGGACTGCTCTAGGTAGATAGGGGCTTATCTTTTGTTTATTGGGGGCTTAACCTTATTTATTGGGATTTTGGTTCACCGTTTGGGCGAAAGGGGTCTTAGATCTAAGTTTTCCCATAAAAATCAAATTCAACGAACGAGGCGTCATAATGGGATGTTACAAGACTCTTTCCTTCGGTAATAAGACCCGTAGGTCCAACCTTGATTTCGGGGACGAAATCTTTGTTTTGTTTATTGGGATTTGTAACATCCCATTTCCAACTAGACCCTAAGGGAAGTCAGTGGGTCACCAAGGATCCATAGGGGTGAACCCTAATGGTCATGTTGACCCAAGTCAACTCTAGCCCTAAAATGGTCAAAGTGACCTTACCAAGGGTCAAGTGACCTTTAAGGTGCCAAGACAACACTACCCAACCCTACATAGACCTTAGGGGAGGCCAATGAATCACCCAGGACCCAATGGGGTCAACCTAGATGGTCAAACTGACCAAGTCAACCCTCATTGAGGGTCAAGTCAACTTAGCCCAAAAAGGGCTAACCCAAGCCCAAGCCACTTCTCCTTTAGGCTAAACCCATTCCCATGACCATCATAATCAAGTGGGCTGCCCTTAGCTTGTGAGGTTGACTAGTCAACCAGAGGTGACTAGGAGAGAGAAAAGAGCTCCTCTCCATGATAATGGAGGAGAGAGAAAATGGGGAAGAGGAAAGGGAAGAGAGAAGCCGGCCAAGGAAGGCCAACAGCCACCAGTTATGGCTGTAATCAACTCCTCTAGGGGAGAGGAGTTGATTCCAGCCGTTTCCCGGCCACCAAGGGGTGGGTTCAGCCCCCCTCCACACAACCCGAGCCACACCTTTAATGGTGTTAATGGCTATTGAAGAACCAGCCTCTCCTCTCCCCCATTTGCCATTTAAACACCTTCAGGGAGCCGAGGGGATCATTTTGGAGCGTTTACCTGGAGGAGATGAGCCATTCCACTGTGCAGTTGTAGAAGCCGAGCGCCGCCGCCGTCGTCAATGGCATCCCGCCGCTCCTCTCGCATCCAGGCCGCCAGGAAGGTCCTCCTCCTTCTCTTTTCTCATGGGTAGATCTTAGGTTTCATTAGGGCCAAGGTTCGGGCACAATTGAGCCCGATCCAACTCGCAAAATTCATGGCTTTCGGCCGAGAATTTATTTGGTGGGATCGCCGGAATCCGCCCCTCCGGCGGCTGTGCCGCCGTCTGGCGATAGCCACCACCTCAACGGAGGTGATGGTGGCGGTGGCCGGCCGGGGAAGGGACTGGGTGGCCGGCGGCAGACGCTTGAAGTCGGCACAGGAAGAAGCAATCCTGGCCGTTGGCTCATCGGGGACGATAACCCAGCGCCGTCGATCTGCGCCAAGATTCGCGCGGCATCAAATCAAATACTTTAGGATTTAAATAAAAATCATTTCATTTCTGTCACACTAGATGTATTTAATGTATTTAATTTTTAAAAATACTTAGGGACCCTGAATGGAAATCTGCCCAACATGAAAATTGTAGCTTAGGGTGTCTAGTTGTAGCAAAAATTGCTTGGACCCTTTTGGGCCACTGGTTAGACCAGGGTACCCTTTTTGGGAGGACCTATACCTAGGCCTAAACAGAGATTATTTTTGGTGCCCACACTTCATTCCTTGTCCAAACAAGTTGAAATTTGGGCAGTGAGACGGTCTTAGCCATACCTAGAACCTGTCCAAAATTTAGAATTTTTGGAGAATATTTTTCTGTAGTTTTTAGGAAAATTTAATAAATCATGATTAATTTAATTATGTGACCTAATTAATTTAAAACTCCCCCAAATTTTGGTGGGTGGTCTTAGATGTCATGATAGGTATAGGGTTAAAACTTTAGCTCATTTGGAGATGTTTAGGATAGGTAATTTACCCACCCTATATATGACCTTATAAGGGTATTTTGGTCAAAAGCCACTATGTGATGGTTGAGTGGCCAAATTCCCTCATCAGAGGCTGAAATTTTGGCCACTGATATAACTTGACTTTTTACACTCACTTATGGAGTTTGGAGTGGATTGGACTAGGGTAGCCCTAAAATTTTAGGGTAGGCCCTTTAGGGTAAATTTCTAGGGTTTGAAGAAATTGGGGTCAAAAGACCTTGGATGGACTTGAAACTTGGGAATGATGTCCATAGGGTTACTATGGTCCTGTGGTTAAAATTTTAGGGCATTTGGAAGACTTAAAACCCCTTAAATCCATAACCCTAGTTTAGGGCACTAGCTTGAAACCATAAGATCTAATACCAAAACTTTCTAAAAAGGCCTAAGTCTTTGAATGAGTAGTTGCGTAGGGTATATATATCTCTGAAAATTTTATAATAAATTTTGGATGAATATTTTTGGTACTTTATTCACAAAGTCATGTTTTACAATTTTCACTTAGGAATTTTTGGAGACAAATATACTTGATTAAACCTGATGAAACTTATCAAAGGGGCTTGTAATCATGGTACCCATCTCTGTAAATGTTTATGAAATTTTTGAAGAATGATATTTAGTAGTTGCTTCTTTAATTATTTAATTCTATGGAACTTTGGTAAATTTAATAATGACATTTAGATTGTCTGAAAAATTCTAATTTCTTCATCATGATGTTTCTAGCTCCTTATGAAGCCCTAGTAAGTTTTACATAATTATTGGAGACATATTTGTGGCACTTCCTTCATTATATTTGATTTTAGGAATTATTTTAATAAATCCTTTAGAGGTCAAGAACTATCTGGAAAATTATGAAAATTGGCAACCAATAATATTTCTCTGATATTTAGTGAATAAAAATTTTAGGAGGCCATTACCTGAGAAAATCTTATGGTTCATGTTCAAATTGACTATGGCCTAGTTTTTGAGGAAAATTCAATAAATAGTAGATTAATTGGGAAAAATATGATTTTCTGAATTTAGACTATATTTATCATAATAGACCTCTAATAATTATCATAAGGGTACTGGATGAGTATTTCATGTACTTCCCTTTTTACGGGTCATGTAGCTTAAGTGGTCTGCATATAGCAAAACTGCAGGATTCCATTTGGATGTGAATTAGGGCAAGTATGATGAGTCATGGTGGTTGTTGTAAGGACAAGTGGAATGGGCTGCGTCTTTGGAAGATGAGTGAGCAAGGTGTGGATCTGCCTAGGGTTATAGACGTTTGGGTCCGACGAAAGATCGTCCTACCCAAGGAGAGTGGAGTCAAATTACCCTAGGATTAGCATATCGAAATGTGAGAAAATAAAGGGTAAGGGAATCAACAAATAAAAAAATAAGTACCTTGCGAAAGGGAACGCTGGGCGTAATCCCAACATAGTTCCTAGTGCCCCTTGAGAGCCCTTCACAGGGAATACCGGGGGCAGTCCTGGGTTAACGTAAACTGTTTAACAAGCTGAAAGAGTAACTTAGTAATTAGGGTTGCACATTCCACAACACTAATGGCACCAGAGGTTGGATAGGAGCTTCGGCTCGGATGGTTAAAAAGGCGGACTTTGGGTCCGGGGAGCTTCGGCTCGATTGCTTGAGTCGGACGTGTTGGTCCGGGGAGCTTCGGCTCGATTCTTGATTACGCTAAATTGCATGTGCATAACAGGAAAGAAAATTAAGGTGGTGGGTCTTCGGTATTGGAGGGTCGATGCACCGACGCCAATACGTTGACTCGAAAAGTGTGGTTAGCACTTCGCCAACAGAAGTCCGGTGCGCCAGCCGGCAAGAGTACGCAGGAGTCCGCTTCGTGCACCAAGCGTTGAGGCGTACGATAGGTCTGACCGGTAGTGCTTTACTGGTTTAGAGGTGGGCGAGGCCCAACCCACCGCTTCCGTCTGCCACTACGGAGGTATCCTGGGAGGTTACGGCTCCAGAAAGGGGGAACTAAAGGTCTGTGTGCACAGAGTCGGGTGTGTGTGTTGCACTTGCATGTCCATCATACCCACTTGCATGTCATGGCATAATCGTTACCTTTAACCTTGACACCTAAAGTATAAGTGGAATGGGACGCTTATACCTTAGGACCTGCTAAACGACCCCTTAGTCTATAAGCTTGTGTGGGCAAGTTTATAAATTAAGGTTAATTTTGATATATTTAGTTACTGCTGTTTGACCACCGACACCCCAGCGTATAAATCGGTATGGGACTTTTTATACGATGGGAGCCTTGCAAAAGACCCCTTGGCTTATGTGTTTTTCACATAAGTGAAGGTTACATTTCATATTACAGCTTATCGACTTTATATACCATAGAACTTGCTAGAATAGGACCGCTGCCATCTGTTTTGACATTCTCCACCTTCAAGTCCTCCCCTTTCTTCCTCTCCGCTCGGTGCCTAGGAGCCGTGGGGGAAGGGGTGGGGGATGATAGGACTTAGTCTTTTAGACTAACGGTTTTCGAACCGCATCATTTAGGGGATCACGGAGACCAGCATGGAGGAGCAGCCCCAGAGACCGGTGCACTTGGAGGTGGGGCAGTCTAGCTCCGGAGTTCACACAGCCGGGACCGTGAGTCTCGACCCTGAGCAGTTTTCTACTTTTGTTTCTGCATGAGAGATCTTGTAGTGAGGATTTGATGTACCGGGCATAAGCCCGTTTTGCTACTCTGATGTTATTTTCTGTGGACACTCCCTTCGTGGAGTTATATTTATTATGTCATGTGATTTTCTGTGGACAGATAGCTTACATTTACTTCATTATTCTGCTACTTTTCTGTGATCGAATTGGCCGGCAGAATCGGCGCTTTGTGGTGATGACTCTTCAGGGCGTGAAGGAGTCACCGCAAAACGGCGGTTCTGGGCCTAAGACCCCGGTGTCCAAAAAGAAAAAAAAAAGGGGGTCTTACAATCTTTCCCTTGCTTTTCTCTTTGTGCCCTCCTTGAGGATGCGCGGCCAGCCCGCTTTGAGTAAGACTATCCTCGGGATGATTTTTTGGGCAAGTGATGCATAAGGCCCACGGGAACACCTGTGGCAGCATTCAACCTTCTTTAGTCATTCCGAGTATAGGCCTCCTTTTCTCTCTTCCCTCCTTTCACAGGTGAACAGGTTAATCCAACCTTCCAAAAGGATTCCGACATTCATTTTGATCATGTCCATCTAGCCATATCGACAGCTAACGCTCGGTTCATTAATCTGGGCTTCATGATAATGTTCATCGGGCATTTTTCCTGCTACTTGGTCATATCAACCTTATCTCATCAACCTTCATGGGTTATCTCAACGATTCTGGTGCGGTTATCTTCATGTCTTGTTTGCTTCTAATTTCCCTCTTTGCAGAGGTTTGCAAACCCTTGCAAGCCTTCTCCACAGGTACTTGCAAGCTCCTTTCATATGCATATTGTCTGCTTCTAACTTTTCTCTTTGTAGAAGAACAACAGACACCTGCAAACCTCATCCAGGTACTTGCAGTTTAAATCATTATTTTATATCTGCTGCTCACTCTTCACTTTTCAGTGGTTAGCAGACGTCTGCAAGTCATATTCAGGTACTTGCATCTTATCTTTGTATACAATACCTGCCTCAAACTCTCTTCTTGCAGAGATCACCGACACTTGCAAGCTCCATTCAGAGAATAACAGGTGCTTGCAAGCCTCTATCAGGTACTTGCAAGTTATTATGCTTTCTATTTTTCCTCTCACTTTTATTTTGTAAAACTTAACAGAAGACGCACCTTCTTCATTTTGCAAAAGCAAACTCAGGTACACACTCGATGTACCACCCATACATGCTTACCCTAACTTTCCTCCTGCAGGAAAATAAATAGGAAACACCAAGCTTGTAAGGAGAGTCTTCAGGTTCTATCTGTCCTTGCCTCCCCTTCTCTTTACTTTGGGGTGGATCATGATTTTCGTGGGACTCCAACCTTTTTGAAGCTCCCTTCGGAACTTCAAAAAGTGAGGGGATTATGTTAACCCAGAAATTGGCGATCCTTCCAAAGGTAGCCAGCTGGCTAGTCGCGCTCCTTAGATTCTCCCTTTTGGTCGCGACAAGCCCCAGCATAGGCGGACAGTTTTTCCTGTCCGTCTAAGTTCCCTTGCAACCGCGTGCCCTGCGGGACGGCGGGCTATTCCCATAGCTCACCCTCGCAGGCCATGCGGTTAGGCCCGCTAACCGTTCAATGCTTTTCCTTGCAGGAATCCTCCAACAACACCACAAGGGGAGGCCTCCCAGTCCGCCCAAGGGGCTCCGGCCTCCCTGCCGCTCGAGGGGCAGCGACCTCCTGCCACCGTCCGCCGAGGCCTCCCGTCAGGTGCGGCCTCCGCCTCCTAGGCCGCCCACCCGGGGCGGCCTCTGCCCGTCAGCCGGGCGGACTCCACCTGGAGTCCGCCCAGGCCGCCGCTAGGGGGCGGCCCGGCCAGCCGGGCGGACTCCCCCCGGAGTCCTCCTAAGCCGTCCGCTAGGGGGCGGCCCGGCCAGCCGGGCGGACTCCCCCCGGAGTCCGCCCAGGCTTCCCGCTCGGGGGCGGACCGGCCTGCCGGGCGGACTCCCCCTGGAGTCCGCCCCGGCCGCCAGCTTGGGGGCGGCACGGCCTCCCGGGCAGACTCCCCCCGGAGTCCGCCCAGGCCGCCCGCTCGGGGGCGGCCCGGCCTGCCGGGCGGACTCCCCCCGGAGTCCGCCCAGGCCGCACGCTCGGGGGCTGCCTGGCCTGCCGGGCGGACTCCCCCCGGAGTCCGCCCAGGCCGCCCGCTCGGGCGCTGCCCGGCATGCCGGCCGGACTCCCCCTGGAGTCCGCCCAGGCCGCCTGCTCGGGGGCGGCCCGGCCAGCCGGGCGGACTCCACCCGGAGGACGCCCAGTCCGCTCGCTAGGGGGCAGCCCCGGCCCTGCCTGGCGGACTCCCCCCGGAGTCTGCCCAGGCCGCCCGCAAGTGGGTGGCCTCCGTTCTCCGCTTCCTGCAGCCTGCTTCGCCTACCTGGCGGACTCCAATTTCCAGTACGCGGAGTCCGCGCAGGTCGTCATGCTGACGTCACTGGGCCCCGCCTCTTGAAGACCTTCCCCGGGCCTATAAATACCCCCTGATGCTTCTCATTTGGGGGGATCCAGAGTTCTAGAGGTGGAGACAAGTCTTTCCAGCAGACTCTGCGGACTCCGTTTTCCTGTCCGCCCAGTCCTCCACCAGCTTGGCAGCAGACTCTGCGGACTCCGTTTTCCTGTCCGCGCAGTCCTCCATCAGCTTGCCAGCAGACCCTGCAGACTCAGTTTTCCTGTTCGCGCAGTCCTCCACAGCTTATCTGCTACTTGCCAGCAGACTCTGCAGACTCAGTTTCCTAGTCCTCCAACAACCAGCATCCTCTTTTACTTAGTCTCTGCCAGCTTCTCTTCTCTGCTTTCTGGAAATTTCTTCTCCCTTAGCCGCCAGCTTCTCTTTGTACCCTTTAATGATTTTGTTGTGAAGGTGTACTTGTAAGCTTGTAATCTCCAGCTATTAATCAAAGGAAAGCCCGTCGCAAGAGTGGCATTTAGGCCGCGGCGGGCGATGTATGCTGTTGCCGCTGCTAGCGGCCCCCTCTCTCCTCTGCTCAGCAAGCCTTGCTCCTCTGCTTAGCAAGCCTTGCTCCTCTTCTCAGCAATCCTTGCTCCTCTGCTCAGCAAGCCTTGCTTCTCTGCTTCGCAAGCCTTGCTCCTCTGCTCCGCAAGCCTTGCTCCTCTGCTCAGCAAGTCTTGCTCCTCTGCTCAGCAAGCTTTGCTCCTCTGCTCAGCAAGTCTTGCTCCTCTGCTCAGCAAGCTTTGCTCCTCTGCTCAGCAAGCCTTGCTTCTCTGCTCAGCCAGCCTTGCTTCTCTTCTCAGCAAGCCTTGCCCTTAGCTCAGCTCAGCTCTTCTCGACAACCAACCTGCAAGCGCAACCGTCGTAGAAACTGTCTGCTTGACCGCTCCTGTTCAACCTCCTCTTCCTCTCTTGATCAACCTTCTCTGTTGATCAAGGCTCTCCTCTGCTCTCAGCAGCCTCTCCTTTACCCCGCATCCCTCCTTGAACAAGCTGTTTGGTCCGCTCTCGAGCACTCAGAAGCTTCCTTCTCCTCAACCCCCGCAACCTTCTCCTTCCTCCTCACCTAGCCTGTGAGGCGAAACACCCCTTCCGTTATAACTGTGCTCCCGGTGTCATTTTCGTGCATCAACACGCGTCACGCTAAGTGGGTAGCCTTCTTACAAGGGTACACGTTTACTCTAAAGCACCTTAAGGGGTCCGATAATCGCATTTACAATGCTCTTAGCCGCCTTACCCTTTTGCTATCCACCATGCAAGTCCACGTTATAGGGTTCAAGCGCATTGAATACGAATACGCCACTTGCCCGGATTTTCAAGAGATGTATCTTTCCGCCTAGGACAGCTCTCCCACGACTATTTTGGCCTTTACTCTTCGGGACGATTATCTCTTTAGGCACGGGAAGTTGTGTATTCCGCGTTCCTCGTTACGACATCACATTATTTGGGAATTACATAGTGGCGGTTTGAGTGGGCACTTTGGGCGGGATAAAACCATTGCACTCGTTGAGGTGAAATTTTATTGGCCTAAACTTAAGGCAATGGTTGGAGGAGTAGTGAGTAGTTACCGTACATGTCAAGTCTCTAACGACACTAAATCTAATGTTGGGTTATACACCCCACTACCATCCCTTCCATACCATGGGAAGACACTAGCATGGATTTCATTTTAGGACTTCCCATCACCTTTCGACGTCATGATTCTATTTTCGTAGTTGTGGATAGGTTTTCTAAAATGGCATATTTCCTTCCGTGTAGTAAGACTAACGATGCGTCTCACATTGCAAAATTATATTTTACTAACGTTGTTAGCCATCGTGGAGTGCTGAAGATAATAGTCTCGGATAGAGATGTCAAGTTTATGATTTATTTCTGGAAAACGCTATGGATTTTATTGGGTACCAAATAATTGTTTTCCGCCACCTATCATCCCCAAACCGAAGGGCAGACGAAAGTGGTTAATCGGAGCTTGGGAAATCTTCTAAGATGTCTTGTAAGCGACCACAAAGGTACTTGGGATTTACTTCTTCCCCATGTCCAATTAGCCTACAATAATTCCAAAAATAGGTCCACGGGTATATCTCCAAACGAGATTATTCATGGGTACAAGGCCCCAGTGCCACTTGACTTGATTCCTTCGCCCCCAGCGTACAAAGCAAGTCAGTTTGCACAATCCTTCGCCCAACACATTCAGGACCTACATTCATGTATACGGACTACGTTGACTTCTCAATACGAGTCCTATCAAGCGCATGCTAATCTACATAGGAGAGTGTCACACTTTAAGATTTGCGATCTGGTCTTAGTCCGGTTAGTTCCCGAATGACTGCCAACTGGCACCGTTAAAAAGTTAGCACCAAAGTGCGCCGGCCCTTTTCGGTGAGTTGCATTCCTTTATTCCTACGCTAACATGTTTCCTAGTGTTGGAACACCCTATTACTGATTTGGGCAAGGATCACTATGTCCTTTAGGAAATTTGTTTTGACCTCCTTGTATAGATCTAAAGGTCAATTAGATTGAGTCTAAGGGTTAGTGTTTAGGTTTGAAAGCTGCCCTTCAAGACCCTCAAGACCAGATATTTCAGTTCAGGAGACTAAGTCATTTCGTCGAGCTCAGATCGACGAATCGTCGAACTCCATTCGACGATCTCTGAGCTCAGTTCAACGAGTCGTCGAACTCCGTTCGACGATATTCGAGCTCAGATCAACGTTCCTGTCTCTAGTTTGTTTCCCTATCTCTGAGCTCAGTTCGACGATTGTTGAGCTCAGATCGACGATTTCTGCTTCAGTCTAAGTCCAGTGGCTGAGCTCAGTTCACCGATAGTTGAGCTCAGGTCGACGTTTTTCTGGAGAGATCGATGTTTTTCTGGAGAGATCGACGTTTTTCAAGATTCAAATTCAGTCACTTTTGGTATTCCCTTCTATTTATTCCCAGCATTTATTTCAAGAATCTTGTAATCGTTTCAATTAATCTAGAGCAAGTTTCAAGGAGATTTTAAAGGAATGTTTTATTGGACTTTCCTACAGAAGACAAAATGCATTTAAGGAAGTCATTTATGACAGGCTAACGGCTATCTTGGACAGAGAATTATTCTATTCAGATCTAAGGAATAAAAGATTATTCATTCTGCTTCTTACAACTACAACAATAACAATAACAAGAAGGAGAAAAAAAGCTGCAGATATTCACAGTCATAGATTCTTACAGGAACACACATCACTAAAGGAGATCAATATACTAAAATTTCTAGATCCTCTTTTGATTCCAGTGTTCAAAGGCCTTATCATTCAAGACTCCAGACACCATACATTTCAGCTGCTGCTGGAATCATTTTTTGCTGGAGATCCAATCTTCTGAAGGCCTATCACCCTATTGCAAAGCTTCACTTCCTGAACAACTCAAGATCTCAGGGGGAGCTTTGACAACATCCACTATCTTTTCTCTGATTGTTGACAGAGAAGATCATCTCACCTCTCTCTCTCTCTCTCTCTGCTATAAAGGGTTTATCAAACTCCCTTCAAAAGTTTGTGTTGGTTTCTGAGACCTTGTCAAAACTCAGTGGTGGCAAGACACCTGATCAAAAAAAATCTAGTTTGTTTTTTGAGCACCTTATCAAAAGCTCATTGGTGCCCAGGACACCTGATCAACTCATCCTGCAGTGGATTCCTACCTAGGGTGGTAGAAGAGTGGATGTACCCAAATTAATTGGGGAACCACTATAGCTCCTTGTGTCATCTGGTTGCTCTTTTCTTTTGTTTTCTGGCTGTGCTCTGTGAGTGTTCTGTGATTAGATAGTTGTTGTGCTTGCTTTATTTTAATTGCTTCCCTGTTCACTTAGGAATACAACAAAAGTTGTAAAAAGTTTTTAGTGAGCACCATACTCTATTCACCCCCCTAGAGTATATCAGATCTAACCTACACTTTCAATTGGTATCAGAGGCAGGTTGGTTAAAATACCACACCTTAGTGGTTGCACAGGCTAACACCTGAACCACAAAGATCCCGCTAGTTAGATCTATTTTAAGTTTGTTGTTAGATTTATTTCTTCACAGAACATGGCCCAAAATAAAGATTATGCGAGCACCGGAACTCCAGTGTGCAATATATCTAAGTTTGCACTTTGGAAGACAAGGATAAGATTGTACATTAATTCTATTGATGAAGATATTTTTAATTCTGTTTTGACAGTGTGTCCAAGACCACCAAAAAATACAAGTACAAGTGTTGATCCACCTCCTTCAGGAACAGATGCAGAAATCAAGAAATGGAAAGTGCCAGATGCTAAGGCAATGAATATTTTAGCCCAGACTATGTCTGCTGAAATATTTCAAAAGGTAGCTGAATGCAAATCAGCAAAGGACATCTGGGACAAGTTATCTGAGATAGTCTCAGGATCTGCTGATGAGATAAAAGATAGAAGATCCCATCTCATAACTCAGTATGAGAACTTCAAGAAAGGAGAAGCTGAGTCAGTAGCAGATAAGTATAATAGACTCAGTCTCATAGTCAATGAGCTGAAAATATTGGACAAAGAGATCTCATTGACTGAGCTCAATGATAAAATCCTAATGTGCTTCCCAAGCACTTGGGACTCAAGGATCTGGCCAATCAAGGATGCCAGAAGACTAAATGAGATCACAACTGAGGCTCTTTTGGTCAAGCTCAAGTCCTATGAGCTGCTCATCAAGAATAGAGAAGAAGAGCAGAAGGCTGCTTCACCAGCAGTCAGAAAAGGGAAATCAATAGCATTCAAATCTATTGAAGATCAGCCTGAAGACAAGGTCACAAGCAATGAAGAGTTGCTAAGCTTACTGGCCAAAAGGTTTTACAAAATGGCCAAGAAGGATTTTAGGAAAAGATCATACAGAGGGCATGACAAGCCAAGGTATGACAAATCAAATAACAAAGAGATTATTTGTTTTGGATGCAGGAAACCAGGCCACATTGTGCCTGACTGTCCAGAAAATAAAAACAAGGACAAGAAGGACAGGAAAGAAAGGAGAAAAGAAAAGGACTTCAAGAAAAATAGCAATGACAAACCGTCCTCCAGCAAGAATAAAATTACAAGGAAAGGGTTTGTTGCTGAAACTTGGAGTGAGACAGAAGAAGAATCTGAAGCTTTATCCAGCTCTAGTGATGATGAAGATGATGCTGATGAAAAAGAATTCTGCATGATGGCTATCAATGCCTCACAACAAAATTCTGATGCAGAAGAGTCAGAGTCAAAATCAGAGACTCAATCTGAAGAGGACCAGGTAATAAATTCTTTTGATTTTAATTCTGAGGACTTCAAGTGTGAGTTTAAAGCACTGTGTTTAGATTTATTAAAATCTGAGAAGGAAATCATTTCTCTCAGAAATCAGCTATCTGAACACAGCACTTTAAAATCAGAAAACCTCAAACTCTCTGAGGAGTTGGAATGTTGTAGGGAGCAGATAGCTTCATTGAAAAGTGAGCTATCAGAGGCCAAGAAGTTTGAAGAATCCCTTAATGGGAGAAGTATCAAACTAATGGACATCACAAGCACAGTGAACTCAAGATTCAATAGTACACTAGGCTTGGGTGCTTCATCCAGCCAACTTATAGTATTAACAACCCTAATCAAGTTTATCTCAGATAAAGGTAAGGGAGTTGTAGAGGTGGCTAGGAAGAATTCTGATCTACCTAAGAAAATAAAAGTTCAACAGAAAAGGTCGAACGGAGCTTGACGATCGCCGAATGGAGCTCAACGATCTCAGGCTAAATCGTCGAACTCAGGTTGACGATTTCTGAACCCTGAACTCTGGCATAGTCGATCTTCGAACGGAGCTCAACGATCTGACCCAAGATCGTCAAACTCAGCTCAGAGATCGTCGAACAGAGCTTAGTGTTTTGAAAAATCCTTCAAAGGTAAATCAAACTTCAATCCTAGAGGTCCTACATCTCGATGGTTTAACCCTTATACTGAATGGATAATACCTCGTAGGAGATATCATCCTGAAGGCTATAAGAGTCAACCAGAGATGTCTTTTATTTCAGAATTTAAAGGTTATCAACCTAGGCCCAAGTTAAACTGGGTCAAAAACAAATAAATTGTTTTATGTGCTGGTGAAGACCTATACAACATCAAACCAGCAATGATATCTGGATAGTGGGTGCTCAAAGCACATGACAGGAAACAAGGACAATTTCACATCCTTCAAAGCCAAGCTTGGACCCAAAGTAATATTTGGTGATTCAAACTTTGGAATAATAAAATGATATGGTGAAGCCCAGATTGGCACAGTCACATTCAAGAAAGTAGCCTATGTGGAAGGACTGAAGCACAACTTAATCAGTATCAGTCAACTGTGTGATGAAGGCTATCAAGTGACTTTCAGCAAATCCTTATGCAAGATCAAGTCAGAGGACAACACAACTGTGTTGATAGGTAAAAGGAAAGGTAACATTTATCTTGTAGATTTTCTTTCAACTAAGGTAGATATATGCTTGTTCAACTCTATTTGTAGACCTAATGAATTATGACATAAGAGATTAGGACATATAAACCTTAGAACCATTGCTAGGCTATCCAAGGACAACCTTGTTAGAGGACTACCTTCTGGGCCATACAAGAAGGAAGGACTTTGCAGGGCTTGTCAATTAGGCAAGCAAACCAAAAATAGCTTCAAGTCACTTAATAAGAGTGATTCACCTAGTATTTTGTATCTATTACACAAGGATTTCACTTAATAAGTGTGTCTTATACTTTAGTGGTTGTATATGACTTCTCTAGATTCACATGGGTGTTATTTTTGAGGAAGAAGTCTGATAACTTTAAGTGTTTGACAGAGTTTCTAAAATGCATACAGAGTGAGTTCAATACTCACATTTCCCTGATCAGAAGTGATCATGGGACAGAGTTTGATTCTCTTCTTATGCAAAAGTTCTGTCAGAGTGAAGGGATCAGGAACACTTTCTCAGCTCCTAGAACTCCTCAACAAAACGGGGTAGCTGAAAGGAAAAATAGAAACCTTATTAAATCTGCTACTACATTATTGTCAGATGGTCATCTTCCTCTATCCTTTTGGACAGAGGCAGTGAACACCTCCAACTATGTGTTGAATAAAAGTTTAATTCATAAACTGAAGGGCAAGACTCCCTATGAATTACTCAAAGGGAAGAAACCTAAAGTAGATTACTTCAAAATCTTTGGCTGTATTTGCTACATTCATAATAATGACAAGAAATACTTAGTAAAATTTCAAGCTAAAGCTGATGAAGGAGTGTTTCTGGGATACTCCATGATCGGTAAAGCTTATAGGGTATATAATAAATCTACTCTCAAAATTGAAGAATCTGTTCATATATCTTTTGATGAATCTAACATGTCTTTCAAGGAGAAGAATACTTCTACCATAGAACCTTTGCAGGCACACTCTCTTGCTGAAGACTTGGACAGGTTACAAATTATTCAAAAAGATGAAAGATGTGAAGATGAAGAAGTCATTCAACATCTTGAAGAGAATCTTCTTGAAGAGCCAGTTGTTGTACCATAAGAGGAAACAACAACACGTGTTGGTGAACAATCAACACCCACTATTGGTTTAGTAACATCAAGACACCATCCAATCTCCCAAGTGATTGGAGACATCTCAGCTGGTGTGCAAACCAGAAATCAGGTCAATCAAAACCTGATGCACACTTGCTTTCTTTCTCAAATTGAACCTCAATCCATTCAAGATGCAGAGCAAGATCCACATTGGATCATTGCAATGCAAGAGGAGTTGCATCAATTTGAAAGGAACAAAGTTGGGGAACTAGTGCCAAGGCTAAAGGATAACTCCATTGTTTGAACAAAATGGGTGTTCAGAAATAAATTGGATGATCAAGGAGTCATTGTAAGGAATAAGGCAAGGCTAGTTGCTCAAGGGTACTCTTAAGAAGAAGGGATAGACTATGACCAGACCTTTGCACCAGTTGCAAGGTTAGAGGCCATAAGAATCTTCTTAGCCTATGCAACACACAAAGGATTCAAAGTATACCAGATGGATGTAAAGTGTGCTTTTATCAATGGAGATATCAAAGAAGAAGTCTATGTCAGACAACCCCCAAGTTTTATCTCTTCAACTCATCCTGATCATGTTTTCAAATTGCATAAAACATTATATGGTCTAAAGCAAGCTCCTAGAGCATGGTATGAGACCCTACCATGCTTTCTTCTGAAAAATGATTTTATAAGGGGTAGAGTAGACCAAACTCTTTTTATTAGAACACATAAGTCTCATACCCTACTAGTACAAATCTATGTAGATGATATTATATTTGGTTCTACTGATTTAAATTTGTGTAGAAGGTTTTCCAACCTAATGCATTCTAAATTTGAAATGAGTAGCATGGGTGAGCTATCCTTCTTTCTAGGATTGCAAATCAAGCAACATGATGAAGGCATATTTATTTCTCAAACCAAGTATGCAAAAGAATTGGTTAAGAAATTTGGTATGTCTGAAGCATCATGTATGAAAACACCTATGCCTACTAATGTTGTATTAGATGCTGATGAACATGGGAAATCTGTTGATCAGACAACATATAGAGCAATGATTGGCTCTTTATTGTAACTTACAGCTAGTAGACCTGACAAAATGTTTGCTACATGCATATGTGCTAGATTCCAAGTGAACCCTAGAGAGTCACACTTAACCTTAGTAAAAAGGATTGTTAGGTATGTGAAAAGTTGTCCAAATTAAGGTCTCTGGTATCCAAAAGATTCAGCATTTGACTAAACTGGATTTTCAGATGCTGATTATGCTGGATGCAGAATAGATAGGAAAAGCACCAGTGGAACTTATCAGTTTCTTGGTGACAGACTTGTCTCCTGGTTTTGCAAGAAACAAGCATCTGTGTCAACTTCAACTGCTGAAGCTGAATATATGGCTGCAGGTAGTTGTTGTTCACAAATCTTGTAGATTCAAAACCAACTCCTAGACTATGGCTACAACTTAGAGAAGTCTAAAATATTTTGTGATAATACCAGTGCTATTTCCATTGCACAAAATCCAGTCCTCCATAGTAGGACAAAATACATAGAAATTAGACATCGCTTTCTAAGGGATAATATTGAGAAAAACAAAATTGAACTTCAATATATCACAACCGATTTGCAAAGGAGAGATATTTTCACCAAACCATTGGATGAAAAGGAATACACATTCTTCCTGAATCAGTTAGGAATGTTAGATGGAGGAAGTTTAAAATAAGGTCCAAGATTTTAAAACTCTAAAATTGACCAAGAATAGGAAAACAATTTGATTTTTTCTAGTATAGAGTATGATTCTGGTCTCTGAACTGCGCTCGACGATTTTCCCCAAGATCGTCGAACGGAGATCGATGATTTCAGAAATCGTCGATCATAGTTCAGCGCTTCTCAGATAGTGCTAAACTATCTTTCTTCAGGTCAGCGATCGTCGAACGGAGCTCGACGCTCTCCAATATTGTCGAACGGAGATCGACGATGTTGATGACATTTCAGTTTCCTTTAGAAGCCCAGATCGTCGAACGAAGCTCAACGATCTTTCCTTTTCTGCGTCGAACCCTAATATAAAACTCATTTTTCGGCCATCGTTCTGCCTTTGTGCTTTCATACTCTTTGCAGAATTTCTCTTTCCCTCCAAACGTTTCTGCACTTTCTCTTGTGTTTGTTTATTTTTTTTGTAGGAATCAATGGCAGTTTCAGTCGCAATCTTGACAACCATGAAATTTGATGCTGGCTTTAATATAGACATGGATTCTTTCGATAACAGCGATCAAATATTCAAGGACATTCTGGAACTCTTCAAGGACCAACAGTTAGTTAACATAATATCTGCAAGGATGAAATTGCCCGCAGATGAAATAAAGGAATGGGTGCATACTGCCCACAATCTGGATCAGAACACTGTGATCGGAACCCTCTCAGGAACTCAGGTACCTTTAACACCTGATGTTTTGACAGAGGTATTTCAATTAAAGTTTGGTGAAGATTCTATTGAGCTTTCTGGAGAAGAATTTTCAATTATGCTTGAGAGGATGGGCCATTCAGCAGCTAACTCTAATAAATTGCTTAAGAAGAATCTGTCAGGTGAGTACATATTTCTTGCTGATGTAGTTGGGAAAGTGTTGTTGGCAAAACACTCTGCTCATGATACCATCTCTAGGTATCAGCTCTGTTTGATGGGTGCCTTGGTGGACAAGAAGCAGTTGAACTGGGGAGAAGTGTTTTTTTATTTGATCAAGAAGAAACTTAACAAGAATTTTGTTAATTTTGGGAGGATTTTAGGGCTGTTTCTTCACAATAGATGCCCTGACCTACTTGTGTCCAATGGAATACACATCAATGCCTCCAAGAGGCTTACCTGTGCTCTATTTGGGAAATGGGACAGGCAGATTGTAAAGCCCAGCAGAGCCTCTGCAATCTCGTCTTCAGGCACAAGGACTATTTCAGTCTCTTCCCCTCAGGTTTCTGCCCCTGCAGAAGATTTGTCTGCCTCATCATCTCCTCCTTCTCCACCCATTGTTTCATCAACAACAATCTCATCCACTATCACAATTTCATCCCCCATTTCCATCCCATCTCCAACTTCAATCCATTATCCAACTCCAACATCAACTGAAGAAATCTTCCATCCACTACATCACTATCCACACATGGACATTGATTCATCATCTCATATTCCATCATTCACTCTTCTAGATGATTCCTATATGAATGATTCTCCTTCATCCCCTCTTGAGCCACCATCATTGTAACATCCCATTTCCAACTAGACCCCTAAGAGTGGTTTTGGCCATGACTAGGTCATGACAAAACCCTAGGAAGCCAGAAATGGGCCAAGAGATAGGGGACAGAATGTGGAAGATCATCATGGTCTGCAAATAGTAGAACTCTAAGCAATGGTTTAGGATGACCATGGGCTACACCCTAACCCCAAGACCCTACCACAACATCCCTAATACCTTGGGAGGCCCATTAGAGCCAAAAGGACCCATTGGGGTCAACCAAAGAGGCTCAGTTGACCAAGGTCAACCCTAGCCCTAAATGGGTCAAACTAGCCTACTTAGGGTCAATTGACCTACTTCTAGCCTAGAGGACCCCACCTATGCCCTCCTAACCCTAACGTGAGGTCAATGGGTCACTAAGGACACATTGGGGTCAGCCCTAGAGGCCAGGTTGACCCAAGTCAACTCAAGCCCCTAATCTGGTCAAAGTACCCTTACTAAGGGTATGTGACCTCCAAAGTGCAGGGTAACCCTACATAACCCTACATAGACCCTAGGGGAAGCCAATGGGTCACCAAGGACCCATAGGGGTCAACCCAATTGGTCATGTTGACCCAAGTCAACTCTAGCCCTAAAATGGTCAAAGTGCCCTTGCCAAGGGACATGTGACCACCAAGATACTCAACCAACCTTATTCAAGTAATCCTAGACCTTAAGGGAGTCCAATTGGCCACTAAAAACCCAATGGGGTCAACCCAGATGGTCAAATTGGCCCAGGTCAACCCTCATTTAGGTCAAGTCAAACCTAGCCCAAAAGGGCTAACCCAAGCCCAAGCCACTTCCTCCTTAGGCTAACCCCATTTCCATGACCATCATAATCAAGTGGGCTGCATTTAGCTTGTGAGGTTGACCAGTCAACCAGAGGTGACTAGGAGAGAGAAAGGAGCTCCCCACCATGATAATGGAGGAGAGAGAAGATGAGGAAGAGGAAGGGGAGAGTGGAAGGCCGGCCAAGGGAGGCTAACAGCCACCATTTATGGCTGCAATCAACTCCTCTGGGGAAGAGGAGTTGATTCCAGCCGTTTCCCGGCCACCAAGGGGTGGATTCAGCCCCCCTCCACTCTACCCGAGCCACACTATTAATGGTGTTGATGGCCATTGAAGAACCAGCCACCCCCCTTCCCCAATTGCCATTTAACCACCATCAGTGGGCCAAGGGGAATATTTTCGAGCATTTACCTGGAGGAGACGAGCCATCCCACTGTACTGTTGCAGAAGCCGAGCGCCGCCGCCATCGTCAATGGCATCCCGCCGCTCTTCCCGCATTCAGGCCGCCAAGAAGGTCCTCCTCCACCCCTTCTCTCATGGATAGTTCTTAGCAATCACTAGGTTCAAGGTTCGGGCTCAATTGAGCCCGAATCCATTTCGAAATTTCATGGTTTTTCCATGGAAATCCTCCTCTCAGGATAGCCAGAAAACAGCCCTCCGGCGGCCAAGCCGCCGCCTGGCGACGGCCACCACCTCAACGGAGGTGGTGGTGGCGGTGGCCGGCCGGGGAGGCATCCGCATCGCCGGCGGTGGCGTTTGGAAGTTGCTCCAGGCGGGATCAATCGGGATCGTTGGCTGAATGGAGAAGATGACTGGATGCCGTTGATCCCTGCGCCAAGATTCGTGCTGCATCAGGGAATAAACTATAGGAAATTATTTCTGGATTATTTCATTTCTGTCACACATTATACATTAAAAGGTTTTAATTTTTAAAAATACTTAGGTTCTTCTGCTGGAAAAACTTTCAACACACAAGTTGTAGCCCTCTGAGCCTATTTTATTTCAAAATTTGTTTGAACCTATTTGGGTGCATGGTCTGACCAGGGCACTCATTTTGGTGGGACATACCCTTAGGGCTAGGCAGTCATTAAATTGAGTGCCCACACTTCATCCCTAGCCCAAATCAGTTGAAATTTTGGCAGGGAACCTAACCTACCTATACCTAGGGCCTGCCCAAAGCTCAAAATTTTGGGACACAAATTTCCTAAAGTTTTTGACTTTATTTAATAAAGCTAGGGTAATTAAATTAAGTAGTCAAATTACCTCCAAACCCTCCCAAATTTTGGTGAGTGGTCCCTAGGCTCATGTTAGGTATCTGTATAGAGTTTCACCTAAATTGGATGTGTTTTGAATAGGTTTTGACCCAACCCTATCTATACCTTAATTAGGGTATTTTGGTCAAAAAGTGCATTTCTGATTTTGAGTGACCAAATCACCTCAACAGAGGCTGAAATTTGGGCCACTGACTTGTTATGGCACTTAGCACCTCCCCATGGAATGTGGGGTAGTGTGGAATTGATTTGCCCTAAGTTCCTAGGCCAAACCCTAAGGAGGGACCTTTTTACCTTGTGAAGGGCATGGGTCCTAAACACCTTGGATGAACACCAAATTTTGCAAGGAGGTTCCTAGGATGTATAAAACCCTCTGTTAAAAATATGAGCTAATTTTGAAAAGGGTAGGGTCCCCAAAACCCTAACCCTAGCTTGGGACCTAAAACTTTTAGTGTAGGTTTATGTTACCTAAACATCTTGAAACTTAACCAAATTTGGGTAGTGAGGGAATTAGGATATTTTGAGCCTCTGATAATTTACTTGAGGAGTTTTGATCAATATTTGTAGCACTTCATTTGTAACCAATAGGATTGCCCTAATTAATAATTTGACTATTGTGGTCTCACTGCCCATTAAAAGGGCATGAAACATTGACAGAGGTAGTTTTAGGCTATACTAACCATGTATGAATTTTGATAGAATTTTTGGATATCTAGTTAGGGCATCTACTTCACAAATGCTTTATTTTGGTTACATACTAAATAATTCTTGCAAAAGCCCATTAATTATTGAAAAATTATGAAACTTGCTACATAGTGTTTCTAGCTCAATGTTATCATGTGGGAATTTTTGTGGAAATATTTAATGGTTAATTAGTATACTTTGTTCATTAACCCATAAACTTGAAAAGTTCATGAGAAAATCAAATATAGCCTTATTTTTAAATGATAAATTATGAAACCTTTTCTAGGGTATTTGTATGCCATCACAATCATCCCTGAAGTTCCTCTGAATTTTTGGAGGTATTATTACTGTAAAATCTTTTAAATTGACTTTTTATGAGGTAACTTTGAAATTACATTTAAGGGTCCAAACCTTGCTGAAAAATTTGAATACTTAGGCCTTAGAGTTGACTATGCATTTTGTAATTACCATAAATTTATTGGAACATTATCTTGTCTGAAATTGCTACTTCATGTTCAAACTTAGGCTTTTTGGATACTAGAATAAATAAATAAATTATCAGACAAATTAGGAAAATTATGGATTTCTGTATTTATGCTTAAAATATCATTTTAGCCCTCTAGTAATTATCATAGGGGTACTGGATGAGTATTTCATGTACTTCCCTTTTTACGGGTCATGTAGCTTAAGTGGTCTACATATAGCAAAACTGCAGGAAATAATTTTGGATATGAATTAGAGCACGTGTGATGGGTCTTGATGGATTGCTGGAAGGATAAGTAGAATGGGTGGCATCTATGGAAGATGAGTGAGTAGAGTGTGGTTTTTGCCTAGGGTTTAGATGCGTTCGGGTCCGACGAAAGATCGTCCTACCCAAGGAGAGAGTTGGAGTCAAATCACCCTAGGATTAGCATATCGGAACATGAGAAAGCAAAGGGTAAGGGAATCAAACAATAACAAAATAAGTACCTTGCGAAAGGGAACGCTGGGCGTAATCCCCACACAGTTCCTAGTGCCCCTTGAGAGCCCTTCACAGGGAATACCGGGGGCAGTCCTGGGTTAACGTAAACTGTTTTAACAAGCTGAAAAGAGTAACTTAGTAATTAGGGTTGCACATTTCACAAACACTGATGGCACCGGATGTTAGCTGGGAGCTTCGGCTCGGATGGTTAAAAGGCGGACTTTGGGTCCGGGGAGCTTCGGCTCGATTGTTTGAGACGGATGTGTTGGTCCGGGGAGCTTCGGCTCGGTTCTTGATTACGCTAATTTGCATGTGCATAACAGGAAAGAAAATTATGGTGGTGGGTCTTCGGTATTGGAGGGTCGATGCACCGACGCCAATACGTTAACTCGACAAGTGTGGTTAGCACTTCGCCAACAGAAGTCCGGTGCGCCAGCCGACAAGAGTATGCAGGAGTCCGCTTTGTGCACCAAGCGTTGAGGCGTACGATAGGTCTGACCGGTAGTGCTTTACTGGTTTAGAGGTGGGCGAGGCCCAACCCACCGCTTCCGTCTGCCACTACGGAGGTATCCTGGGAGGTTACGGCTCCAGAAAGGGGGAACTAAAGGTCTGTGTGCACAGAGTCGGGTGTGTGTGTTGCACTTGCATGTCCATCATACCCACTTGCATGTCATAGCATAATCGTTCCCTTTAACCTTGACACCTAAAGTATAAGTGGAATGGGACGCTTATACTTTAGGACCTGCAAAACGACCCCTTAGTCTATAAGCTTGTGTGGGCAAGTTTATAAATTAAGGTTAAATTTGGATATATATATATATATATATATATTTACTGCCGTTTGATAACCGACACCCCATCGTATAAATTGGTATGAGACTTTTTATACGATGGGAGCCTTGCAGAAGATCCCTTGGCTTATGTGTTTTCACATAAGTGAAGGTTACTTTTCATATTTCAGCTTATTGTCTTTACATGCTATAGAATTGCTAGTATAGGACCGCTGCCATCTGCTTTTGATATTCTCCACCTTCAAGTCCTCCCCTTTCCTTCCTCTCCACTCGGTGTCTAGGAGCCGTGGGGGAAGGGGCGGGGGATGATAGGACTTAGTCTTTTAGACAAACGGTTTTCGAACCGCATCATTTAAGGGATCGTGGAGACCATCATGGAGGAGCAGCCCCAGAGACCGGTGAGCTTGGAGGTGGGGCAGCCTAGCTCTGGAGTTCATACAGCTGGGACTGTGAGTCTCGACCTTGAGTAGTTTTTCTGCTTCCGCATGAGTGATTTTGTAGTGAGGATATGTTGTACCGGGCATAAGCCCGTATTTTGCTACTCTGATGTATTTTTCTGTGGACACTCCCTTCGTGGAGTTATATTTATTATGACATGTGATTCTCTGTGGACTGCAATTTGCATATACATCTTTATGCTACTTTTCTGTGATCGAATTCGGCCGGCAGAATCGGCGCTTTGTGGTAATGACCCTTCAGGGCGTGAAGGAGTCACCGCAAAATGGCGGTTCTGGGCCTAAGACCCCGGAGTCGAAAAAGAAAAACAAAAGGGGGTCTTACAATCATCATCCACTTCTTATCAACAATTACTTCAGGAAATCATTGCTCAACCATCATTCACACCATCCATCTCCACTCCATTATCTTCCATCTCCACAATTCCAATATCTCAACCATCACTTCCATCATCCAAAGTTTCTCCAACAACATCTCCTGCTGCTCCAACTTTCATCTCTACCACATCCATCCCTACCTCTACTCAAGTCCCTCTTGAGCAAGTAGACCTTCCAGCTATTGCAGACAAGCTATATGAGCTGATAGCTCCAAGGCTATCACTACTGCTGGAGACTTCATTGGCTCCACTTATGAAAACTGTTCAGGAGTTGTCTGCCAGGCTATCCTCTATTCTTCCTCCTCAGGCAATCCCTTCTACTAGGTGCCTTAATCCAGTTATCACTGAATCTAGGCAGGTGGAGATGCCTTATGAAGCTGAGAGATTGCCTGCTGCAGTAACTTCAGTTCAAGCTCCAATTACAGTCATTAGAGTGGACCTCAGGTCACTGCTATCAGTATTTGATTATGTATACTTCAGCTGCCTTCCAGACCAGCATACTGAAAACCTTACTAAGGCCATTGTGCCTATTGCTTGTTGTGAGCCCAGCATTTTAGCCTCTTTATAGATTCTGTCCAGGCTGTGGACAATGTTGAAATTGCTGTTGCTGCTGTTGATGTTTTAGTTAGTTCTGATGTTGCTGTTTCAATTTTTGAGGATGTGCATATGACAGAGGCAATTGATTTTGAGCCTGTTGTATCTGAGCTTATTGTTTCTAAATTTTTTGTTTCTGAACCTGGTGTTATAGTTCCTTCTGCCAGTATTGTTTCTGTTCCAATTCCTGCTGCTGCTGTTGCTCCTGTTGCTATTCCTGCTGTTATTTCTACTGCTCAGTCTCAACAACAGAAAGAATGTATCAAAAGGATTGATGCATTGTATGCTAATCCACAAAGTTCAGACAGTGATCAGTTTAGAACTGACTCTAATGATTCCTCTGTAACAATTGCAAGGAAAAGGAAAGCAAGAAGCAAGGCCATGATGAGAGTTCCCCCAGAGAAGGTTAAAGATACAAATGATATTCCTTATTATATATTGCATGATTGCCAGATTACAGAACCATGGATGCAGTACTCTAGAAATCAGCTGAAAGACATGAAAAATAAGAGGAAGTATGACAAAGGTTCATCCCATTTCAATCCTCCTCCTCCTCCTTCACCTGATGCAGGTACAGGTGGAAGTTTTGCCTTTCAATCTACTGCTAGAAGCCAAAGTTCATATCAATTTCAAGGAAGATCTCAGCAAAGAGAATATCAGTCTAGAGGCTACCAGTCCAGAAGAGGACAGTATAGGGGAAATCAAAGAGATCTCAGAGTGTATTCTAAAGGATATTCCAGGAAACATCCTTATCAAAGGTAAGGACAAGGCCCCACAGATTCTACTTCTGGTCCTTTCCCTTATAAGCTTAAAGATCCAGTCTCTTCTAGAGCTCCTGCTGATGAGTCAACTAATAGATATGAACCTCCTGTTCCATTTGAAGACCCAGAGAACAATCCTAATTCCTGGATAGCAAGGATGAAAGAATTGGCTGCACTAGATCAAATTAAAAAGGCTAGAGAACAAGGAAAAGACACATCAAATTTCACAACTCTATCAGAACAGAGAAAGGAAGAACTTGAGATATATTCTTCCAGCAAATTCTTTGACTCAGAAAGTTACGTGAAGCTGAACCCAGAAGCTATAGTTCCCAGGCCAAAACATCAAACTTTTATAGGTGCAAATGATGACAGGAGATCCAAGAAAGAAGCTCTCAACCCTAACAGAGAAATAGTTCTCAAAAGGGGCAAGGAAAAGGAATGATCATGTAAGCTGACAGTGATACCTATTTCTGACTATCTGTGATTATATTTGTGTTTCTGCAATGTTTTTTTTGGTAATATTTCTGCATTGTATGTTTTTATTTTTATTTTTCAAATTTTTCCAATGTCATGTAAATAGTAATCCTAACCCAAATAGGGGGAGATTGTTGGAACACCCTATTACTGATTTGGGCAAGGATCACTATGTCCTTTAGGAAATTTGTTTTGACCTCCTTGTATAGATATAAAGGTCAATTAGATTGAGTCTAAGGGTTAGTATTTAGGTTTGAAATCTGCCCTTCAAGACCCTCAAGACCAGATATTTCAGTTCAGGAGACTAAGTCATTTCGTCGAGCTCAGGTCGACGAATCGTCGAACTCCATTCGACGATCTCTGAGCTCAGTTCAATGAGTCGTCGAACTCCGTTTGACGATCTTCGAGCTCAGATCGACGTTCCTGTCTCTAGTTTGTTTCCCTATCTCTGAGCTCAGTTCGACGATAGTTGAGCTCAGATCGACGATTTTCGCTTTAGTCTAAGTCCAGTCGTTGAGCTCAGTTTACCGATAGTTGAGCTCAGGTCGACGTTTTTCTGGAGAGATCGACGTTTTTCTAGAGAGATCGACGTTTTTCAAGATTCAAATTCAGTCAGTTTTCGTATTCCCTTCTATTTATTCCCAGCATTTATTTCAAGAATCTTGTAGCCGTTTCAATTAATCTGGAGCAAGTTTCAAGGAGATTTTAAAGGAATGTTTTATTGGACTTTCCTCCAGAAGACAAAATGCATTTAAGGAAGTCATTTATGACAGGCTAATGGCTATCTTGGACAGAGAATTATTCTATTCAGATCTAAGGAATAAAAGATTATTCATTCTGCTTCTTACAACTACAACAATAACAACAACAAGAAGGAGAAAAAAAGCTGCAGATATTCACAGTCATAGAATTCTTACAGGAACACACATCACTGAAGGAGATCAATATACTATAAATTTCTAGATCCCCTTTTGATTCCAGTGTTCAAAGGCCTTATCATTCAAGACTCCAGACACCACATATTTCAGCTATTGCTGGAATCATCTTTTGCTAGAGATCCAATCTTCTGAAGGCCTATCACCATATTGTAAAGCTTCACTTCCTGAACAACTCAAGATCTCAGGGGGAGCTTTGAAAACATCCACTAGCTTCTCTCTGATTGTTGACAGAGAAGATCATCTCACCTCTCTCTCTCTCTCTACTGTAAAGGGTTTATCAAACTCCCTTCAAAAGTTTATGTTGGCTTCTGAGACCTTGTCAAAACTCAGTGGTGTCAAGACACCTGATCAAAAAATCTAGTTCGGTTTTTGAGCACCTTATCAAAAGCTCATTGGTGCCCAGGACACCTGATCAACTCATCCTATAGTGGATTCCTACCTAGGGTGGTAGAAGAGTGGATGTACATAGATTAATTGGGGAACCACTATAGCTCCTTGTGTCATCTGGTTGCTCTTTTCTTTTGTTTTCTGGCTGTGCTCTATGAGTGTTCTGTGATTAGATAGTTGATGTGCTTGCTTTATTTTAATTGCTTCCCTGTTCACTTAGGAATACAACAAAAGTTGTAAAAAGTTTTTAGTGAGCACCATACTCTATTCACCCCCCCCCCCTCTAGAGTATATCAGATCTAACCTACACTTTCACCCAGGTTTCCCAAGACATTCCTTACTCCAGATGTAACAATCCTATCCGTTCATATGGTATATTCTAGAAGGTCCGGCCGGGGCCCCACAGTATATAACACAAAACAGGCGGTGAAGGTACAGGATGATACCAGAGTAGCGCATCGCACCTATCACAAGCATTCTAGCGGAAGCCTAGACTACAACTGAAACTCCTCATGAATGTTCAAAACATAAAACTCCACAGTTTATAAACTATAGGAATGTCTTACAACAAGTCAAAAGCGCTGGCCTTATGGCCTTACATGGCTATCATACAGTGGCCTAAACAAATTGGCGCGTAGGCCGGCCACAATAAAAGAAACCACACAACAACACAGATAGCCTTCGATGGCTAGCAGCAGTAGCAGCAACAGCAGCAGAAACATCAACCTCTATCCGTCCCGCTCGGCTCTCCAGCACCTGTACAAGGACAATCCACCCAACGGTGGCAAACAAAAGCAACGGTCAGCGTTCAGCTGACCAAATTATAACGACCCTACCCCTTCTTTCGGGGCAGCGGTAATCTTCCCTGCAGGCATAGAAAATCATAAGGATGGCAATATATATATCATTAAAAATGTGCTTTCACGCACACAAGCCATCACAACCGTTCGCCACCCGGCCCAACGGTCCGTGCACTCAGGGCACATTCTTGGTGTTCTGGCAAATCTCTTGCCCACCACCGTATCAGGGTCACAACCCAACGGTAAATCTCTTGAGCATTTACTCCATGGCGTGCAGCCGGAGTTAGTCTTCCTATACCGGGATGGCCCATAGCCCCCCATTGTGTCATGGCGCGCAGGCCGAAGACTCTTGCTATGCGCTCCAACAGACCGCACCTTTTGGTCTCACGTCGGACGGACATAGCGCAGGTCGGATCCTCCACCCCCCGTTGCCCAAATCGCCTTGCCTTCTCCGAGTACAGCGTACTCATGGCTATATCAAAGGCGCGGGTCGGTCTCACCAATCCTGTTCTTGGCATTCAAGCCTGGGCATATCTCGATACCCATTTCCTTAGCACAACAGCGGGTCTTTCCTGGGCCTCCCAGTACTTCCTGTGACTCTCTTCACAGGTGGACACCGCACAAGAACAAATGTCAGGGGTCTTTCCTGGCTATCCTGCCAGTACTTCCTGTTACTCGCTTCACAGGTGGACACCCTACGACATCAAGCATCACAAAGGGCATTTTCTGGTCACACCAGTACTTCCCGTGCCTCATACACAGGTTGGACCCAAACATATCACATGGCTATTTTTCCTGGGCTACCACCCCAGTACTTCCTGCTACTCCTTTTCGCAGGCATAACTCGTTGACTCCTCAAACTACACGTTAACACGGAGTCTTCTCCGGTTCGTATGCAACATCACCAATCCAGACCAACCTGTCCAGATGGGCTTCACACAACATGCCTATTCCGTACTCCATTTCCGGATCTATATGCTAACAAAGTGGATTTCAAGCATCCACCCAAAGATTTCCAAAATCAGCCACCTCTTGGTGGGGGAAATCACAAAGCTATGCCAAAAAGAAGCCTGCACATGGCTAGGAAGAAGAGTCGTTACCCTTGACGACCGCTTCAGTGCCATGACCTCAAAGATTGCTTGCAAGACTCGCAAGAGCATTTCCTCCGCAACGCCGGCTTCGGATTTCTCGTCGGTAACCAGCAGCACCACCAGCAGCAGCCCCCTTTCCTTCTTCCTCCTCCTTTCTCTCTCTCTCTTTCTCTCTTACTTGAAGAAAGATCAAGGCCAAAACAAATGAGAATCACTTCTCAGTTTTCGGCCTTTAGGAAAAAGAGAAAGAATCTTCAGCCCTTGGATCCCAGCTGAAGGAATGGACGGCCACAATTTTGCCAAAACACAGATTTTGACCCGACACGGCCTCGGACACTGCCGTGTGCCAGGCCGTGTGCCTCAAGCGGTGGTCAACCGACTTATCCAAACCAGTGACACGCCCATGGAACATGCCCGTGTCATGGGCCATGTGCCCAGACACGGCACAAAGACACGCCCTGTCGAAATCCTTCGTCGGGCTGAGTCCGTCGACCCGATTTGACACGCCATGTGACACGCCCGTGTAACAGGCCGTGTTCAACCTCTCGACACTCGACACTCACGTCTCGACACTCGACGATCGTCGAGTAACAGTCATCGAGAATACGACACGGCTGTGGACACGCCCGTGTCCTGGGCCGTATGTCTCCTCTCGACACACCGTCGAGCGAAAAATCATCGAGACACAGCACGATCGTCGAGACAACCTCAACACGCCCTGCGACACGCCCGTGTCGCAGGTCGTGTCCTGTGACACGCCCTGGGACACGCCCGTGTCCCAGGCCGTGTCACCCAAAAATTTCCTGTTTCCGAAATTTGGACTGTTACACCAGATAGTATCCTGGCGGCTGAGCCACTTGTTACTCCGGATGTTGCTACCTACTGCTTCATTGTACATTGGCGTGACCGCCCCCTTCGGAATACTCTTGGGTCCTCGAGACGGAGCTTCGACGCTTGGATGCTGCTCTTCTCCATCGCTATCTCTTGGACCACGCATCCGAGATACGTGATTTTGAGCGGGGGAGGATTGATGTCGCCTCCCCGCTACCTCCACTGAATGACAATCCAGTTGCCGAGGCGCTACAGCATAAAGACTTTCGAAGCCATGACGACGCTAATGGAAGACAACGCTGCAACCTCCGCCCGCGGCATGCTAAGCCCACTTGAAGACTATTTTATTTAAAATATCATGCTCTAATTACTTTTATTTTTATATATGAGAATATAAAATTATTCCAAGCTTGGTTAATAATTTAATATTCAATTAGGGACTTTGTAGCATTTATTTCTTGCATTTTAACAAAACATTTGGTGTGTATTTAGCCGCCCGGATGGATGAGATTTCATCTCCATCTTGGATGGTTAGATGTGTTTTTGTAACTTCTATATATGGATCCCCTTTTTATGAGAATGAAAACAAGAGAACAAAAAAGAAAACCTAACACTCTTGAGAGAGTATCGGCCAAGGGGATTATCCCTAGCCACCGCCTATGGTGTGAATCCCCCCCCCCCCACGTGCTTCCTCCTCCATACTTTGGTGCGACTTCGGCGTGGCTTCATTCGGTGTGACTCCAAGGAAGAAGGTTGCAGCCCCATTTGGTGCGACACCGATGGATCCGTGAAGAGAGTGATTCTCCCAGCTTATCTACTGTGTTCATGAAAATGGGTTGGGTAACTTCTTTTCCCTCATCCTTGTGATTTCTTGCTTAGTATTGTGCGGAGGATGAACAACAGTTGTTTTCCGTGATTTTAAATACCATCGCTTGCCATTTCTGAAATTGATTTCATCGTTGATAAACTTCTATAATCCTGACCGGGTATATCCTATTTTCTTGAGTGGATCTTGGCCTATAGCCTAGATTTTACTCTCAAAAAGGAGTGGCAAACTTTATGTTAATTTGGGGAATCATCCGACTCTATTTCTTGATTGTTATTTTAGAGTCGATCTCTCCTCCTTGTGGTCTTATGTGTTGCGTTTGAGCCGATCCGTGACGAGACAATAGATGCTTGTGTAGGTGCGGTATGACTAAGGTGTGTTGGGCATGGTAGTCTACTTTGTGTCTGTTTTGCTCTCCGATTGTCGGACACTCGCTACGTCACATGATGGCTGGGTTCAGAGCTGAGGCTTGCGTAGGTATATGCAGTCCTTCCACAATCTGAAAAATTCTTGGATCTGTAGCTTCCATGAAGAATCAGACTCTTTCTTTCCACATGGGAAAATTTTCTTTGGTTCATGCTGGTAACTTCATAAAAGACATGTCCTTGCTTCTATCCATGGCAACTGAGCAGAATATCTTGACGCTAGATCTGGGATCTTGTTCAAGGTGTTAACCTTATATCGAACAAAACACCCCTCTGATACCAATTGAAAGTGTCTAGTGTCTACCTAAATCACCTAGAGGGGGATGAATAGGTGTTGTTTGTGTCTTTTCGCAGAATTAAAAATTACTTAAAAATTATGCAAGCACGTAGAACACAGAGATCTATAGTGGTTCCCCATGT
Source organism: Platanthera guangdongensis (assembly GCA_039583875.1). Taxonomy (NCBI): domain Eukaryota; kingdom Viridiplantae; phylum Streptophyta; class Magnoliopsida; order Asparagales; family Orchidaceae; genus Platanthera; species Platanthera guangdongensis. The sequence continues at coordinate 79,158,577 of CM077147.1, read as the reverse complement.
TGGGAACGTCCACTGTCCTGCCTCGCCTATCTACCACGAAGGGCTAGATTCGGCTACTTCACCTTTCTTGGATTTCAACAATCTTACACCTCAGAGAAGTAACTCCAACAACTCGGAGACACCACTCCTAACACTCGGAGAACTACATCTCCTACAACTCGATCCACAAACTGATCTATGAATCGATACACAAGTGGATCTACCACTCGATCCACAAGCGGATCTACAACTCGGAGAAAAAGCTCTTACAAATGTAAAATAAAATTATATAAGACTTATACAAATTAACTTTGACATGATCTGAAGTCTTCTATCTGTCATTCTATGTTTCGGTCAAACTTGAATCACTTGGAGAACACGGTAGAATAGGAAATCTTGAAGACTTGAATCTTGTATCTTGAATCAACTAGATCTTGGAGAGTAGAATCCATCAGAATGCCAATATCCAGTGGAATCGGAAGAAGATCGAATAGAGTACAACAAGCATTGGCGGAAAGAGGTTCGCGAAACGTACGGGGGCCGACGGGTTCATTTTTGGAAACTTGGGCGATTTTGAATTTTGAACGATTTACTCGATTAGGGTTGATGAAAAATCCACCCTAAGTATTTATAGACAACTTCGAAGCAACGACTATAAAGGAAATTCCAAATCGGGACATTGCGAAATTTACTGTGCATGGTCGCCGTCCAACCCGAGCCTGAAATTTGAAAACTGGTCGAAAAATTTTCCTAAGTCATATTCATCGAGTATCATCAAGTATAGCTAGTATACTCACTGAATATTAATAGATATACGATGAATTTGACTTAGAGAAATCCAACTCAAGCCAGCTAGCCACTCAATTTCAATGCTGAACACATACTCCACAAATTCGATGAGTATCATCTAGTATACTCGATGAAATCGACAAGTATAGGCTAGCTGAATCGACACACTCGATGCCATCGACACACTCAATGCCATCGACGCACTCGACGAACTCGACTCCTTTGACTTAAGAAAATCCAGAGAAGAAGCGTCAAGATGATTTGACAATTCGGCGTGTATCGTCATGTATATTTCACGAATTTGGCGAGTATTGTTAGATACATTCAACGAATTCGACTAGTATACTTGATGGTACTAGACGAATTTTACTTAACTATTTTTCCAACATTTCAGAAATTCTACCACACGTACATATGATGAATTCGACGAGTGATAGTAGGTATATACGACGAATTCAACGAGTATCAGCGAGTATACTCGATGAATTCGACAAATATCCCTTACAATACTCGACGAACTTTACTTGGGTAAAATTTCTATTCTCCTGAATTCAATTTCTTCTTCATCCTTGATCCTTCTCATGCACCTGGTATAGATGTACATCCCAATAGAAAGATTACACGTGAGGCAACACATTGGCATACACAATGAAGGATTACATTCTATAGTCCTGTGTTTACTGACCCACTATAACCAGACATTGGTGTGTACTTAGTAATGTAAACTTACAAGTACATAACTGAAGACGCAATATCAAATACAATCACAATTCATCGTAGCTTAACTGGATCAGTATTCAAATCAGAGTTATTATGGATACAATACCCAACATACGGAACCGATGAAAAATCTTGATCAGGAAAGTTCTTGATTTTGAGACGATTAGGACGATTCGGGTTTCAGAATAAATCACCCTAAATATATATATATATACATCTTCATTTGCAATGGCTAGAAAAATTATTGCACGCCAGAAATATTGCGGGTTACTGTACATGGCTGTCGGCAAGACCAAACCAGATTTTGAAATCGTGAAGAGGAAATAACCCTAAGTAATATTCGTCGAGTATCGTCGAGTATAGTTAAGGATACTCGCCGAATAGAAATGAATTTCGATGAATTTTACTTGGATAAATTCAATCCAGTAGAAATTAAAACTCGACGCCAAGCAGAAGAATCACTCGACGAATATCAATTAGTATACTCGACGAATTCGATAAGTGAAAGTCTTGTTTTGAAGGTCAGCTAAACACCTAGAGGGGGGTGAATAGCATTTAGGTCTCTTTTTGATTTATTTAGACCTTAACTGATTTTGCTGTGTTTAGTGATTAGGTTAGTTTAGCTTTCATGATTAATCACGGATGATAGTTGATATACAGTGGTTCCCCATCTTGGATATGTCCACTATCCCTCCCACCTCTCCAAAAGTGTGTTAGATGAGGCACAACACTAACACTCGGCTCCTAAGAGCTTACAACATAGATCACACAAGACCTCTCAGTTTTCTCCAAGACCTACCACTCGGCACTAAGCCCTACCTCAGATCCAAAGGATCCTACAACATAGGCCTAAGCCCTACACTCAAATCCAAAATGGATCCTACCCTCAATTCAACAGGTGATCCTACCTCAGCATTTATAACACAGGCCTATAACTCGGATTCACACAAGAATCTTACCTCCTAGCATTTATAGATAAGGCCTACAATCAGATCCTAAAGGATCCTACAGAACAAATAATAGATGTGTTGATTTTAACACCAGAGGAGTTCTCTATGTCTGCCTTTCCTGGACAGATATTATCTCAGCCCTAGCCACTTCTCAGCAACAAGAAAAAATAATCTTTAGTATTTGATGGCTTGTGCTAGAAGTTACCAAGAATCATTGATCTGAACTTGCAGATGAAGTTAACTAATTTGCCTGATCTTATTTTCTTCAATCAGCCAACTTGCCTGCAGATATTTGAGAACTCTGCTCCTTCTCCTTTTTTTTAGAATGTGATTCTGAACTTGTCGCAGATGAAAATCGCTTTAGCTGTCTCGATTCGCTTTCAGGTTCACTGATCTGAACTTCTTCTTCAAGCTCGGCAAGAAGGCAAGGAAGAAGACGATGTTCAGCCACAAGAATACATAAACAAAAAACCCTAATTGCTTTTTTTGTGTTGACTCAATCAATCTTCCTCTTTTATTGTACGCTGATCAACGGCTCTTTTCTGTGTGTTCCCAGCCTTAAATGCAAAAATATCACTTCCTTTTACACAAGAAGACAACCAGCTGGCCATCGACGCCATTAACGCTGTTCTGCAGCTTTCCCGTAACTATTTTTAACTGTGTTGACTTTGTTGACTTTTGCTAACGTCACCCCATTATGGACTTAGCCAAATTCTCAGAATCCACTCAGGCATTGAGTGGCGTTAAGTGAATGTCCTTCACTCAACAATTCTATACTTAGTCAATTTTGCAGCTTCCTTGGCGTTGAGTGGCGTTGAGTGAATGGCCTTCACTCAATGCTTTTATACTTAGCTTATCTTTTTGCTCTTTCTGCATCCTAGGCGTTGAGAGCGTTGAGTGTATCTTCATCACTTAATGCTTTTTGCCTTATATTATTTTCTGCATCTTCAGCAACTTTGGCGCTGAGAGCGTTGAGTGTAGCTTCATCACTCAACGCTTTCGTACTTGGCTGCAACTGCAACTGCTAGAGCTTGACTCAAAGCCTTCTATCATTTGGCATTGAGTGAACTGGCTTCACTCAATGCATGTAGACTTAGATGAATTTTTCAGTCTATCTTCTATGGTAATCACAGAATCAGTATGGCATTGAGTGAACTGGCTTCACTCAATGCTTCTGGACTTAACTAATTATTCTTTGACTGAAACTCTACGGCTTTGACTTAGGCAGCAATACTTGACAAATTATGCCCCATGGCATTGAGAGAGTTTACATCACTCAATGTCTATGTACTTAGCTATTTTTCAGTCTTCCACTACTTAGGCTTTAACAGAACTAGCATGGTGTTGAGTGAACAAGCTTCACTCAACACTTCTGGACTTAACCAATTTTCTGTGGCAAATTTGCTTTAAATCTTCACTGTGTCGAGAAAATTGAATTGTCTCAACACTATAGTCTTCTTGGTGTCGATATCTTTAAGTCTACACTTCAGTTCTTCATTGTGTCGAGATAGTTGTATTGTCTCGACACTAGTGTCCTGAGCTTTAAGGTGTCGAGATATCTGACTTGTCTTGACACTGCTGACTTGATCTTCAAGGGGTCAAGATAACTGAATTGTCTCGACACAGTTGTTTGAACTGTCGAGTGAAGTGTTGTGTCTTGACACTGCCGTCTTGTATCTTTCTGATCTCAACACTTCTCCTACAAAGGTGTTGGCATAGTTGTGAAGTGTTTCGACACTTTTGTACTTGCTTCAAGTCTGTACTCAATACTTCTCTTATAAAGTGTAGACATAGTTGTGAAGTGTGTCGACACTTTTGTACTTAGTCATTTCTTCATGTTTTTACCCTGTACATGAAACTTAACCATACATCAAGTACAACTAGGTGTATATCATTGACTTGTTTGACTTCTTACAAATCAGGTAAATTGGGAGCAATGGACCCAACAATCTTCCTCTATTTGAAGAATTCAAAACCTCACTTCAATTTCTTAGTCAATGACATACACACCATATTTGCATCAATACAACACTACAATAAGATATTTACATGAAAGTTACCTACTCCCCCTATTTAGAAGCATCCCTGCTCCCCCTATCTTACTAACATAGTTGAGCTTGATCAATCCTTTTGGCCTTGATAGCACTTGATCCAAAACTTAATCAACCCCTTTCTCTCCCCCTTTTTGACTTCTGTAGAATAGTCAGGGAGGTCTGGCTTCATTTGATCTTATTCTCCCCTAGTTGTGTGCAGGAGATCAACTAATATAGCAGGCTAGCTTCCTCTGTTCACAAGGCTGAACATGCTTCTACAGCAGTTTTAATTTCTCCCCCTCAATAGGAGCATCTTCTATCACATCTTCCTGATAGACACTTTGGTCTCCACAATCTTTATACCACTAAAGATCTTCTCAGCCTGCAAGAAAAAGAACAAACCTGCAACAAAAAAATACTATATGGAGTAACTGAAGCTAAACTAAGTTCATCATACCCAATTCAAATTTGAAGGTGTTAAAGTTTGCTTCATCTAGTGGCTTGGCGAAGATGTCAGCCACTTTCTTACTAGTGGGGACAAACTCGAGGCTGATGTTTTCCTTTTTTATATGTGACCTAATGAAGTGATACCTAATTTCTACGTGCTTAGTCCTGCTGTGTGAGATAAGATTCCTAGCAATAGAAATGACACTAGTAGAATCACAATAAAGAGGAGTTCTACTTATCTTAATGTTATAATCCTGAAGCTGATGTTTAATCCATAACAACTGAGCACAGCAGCTTCCTGCTGAAATGTACTCTAACATTGTAGTTGAGATTGCCACATTCGTTTGCTTTTGTTGCTCCATGACACTAGTCTTCCACCTAAGTGCTGACGGTTACCTGAAATACTTTTCCTGTCTTCTTTACTGCCTATAAAATCTGCATCTGAATTGCATGTTAGGTCAAAATCCCTATTCTTAGGGTAACATAGGCCAAGATATAGTGTTCCCTTAAGATACCTCAAAATTCTTTTTGCAGCAAAGTAATGAGATTCTTTAGGGCAGGCCTGATTCCTGACACAAACACATATAGCATACATGATGTCAGACCTACTAGCAGTCAGGTATGGAAGGGAGCCAATTATCCCTCTATACAAAGACTCATTAATAGGTTTCTCTACCTCATCTTTGCCTATAGGCATACTTGACCGTATGGGAGTTCTCATGGTGGAAACATTTTCCATGCCATATTTCTTAATCAAATCTCGGGTAAACTTGGACTGGGATATGGAAAAGCCATCATTAGTCTGTCTTACTTGTAGTCCCAAGAAGAACTTGAGCTCACCCATACTGCTCATCTCAAACTTCTCTTACATAAGTTTAGCGAACTTCCTGCAAAGGTTGTCATCAGTAGACCCAAAAATTATGTCATCTACAAAAATTTGGACTAGGATGATCTTGCCCTTAGATTCCATTCGGAATAGGGTCTTGTATATTTTCCCCCTTGAGAATTTGTTCTCAATGAGGAAACTTGACAAAATCTCATACCATGCTCTAGGCGCTTGCTTCAACCCATATAGAGCATTCTCTAGCCTATAAATGAAATTAGGAGAGTTAGGGTCAACAAAACCTAGTCGATGATCCACATATACTTCCTCTTTTTTAAGTCCTCATTCTGGAGGGCTGACTTCACATCCATCTGGAAGACTTTGAATCCTTGATAGGCAGCATATGCAAGGAAGAGCCTTATTTCTTCCAATATGGCTACTGGGGCAAATGTCTGGTCAAAATATATCCCTTCTTCTAGTTTTTATCCTTTAGCCACCAGTCTGGTCTTATTCTTGACAATAATGTCATTCTCATACAACTTATTCTGTAGATCCTCTTGTTCCCTATGACATTTTGTCCTTGTGTTTTGGGAACCAACTTCCAGACCTTACACCTCTTAAATTGGTGTAGTTCTTCTTGCATTGCTCTAATCCAGAACTAGTCTTTGATTGCCTCTTCAAACTTCTTAGGCTCTTCTTGAGATAAAAAAACTTGAGTATAGGGCTGTCTTGATACTCTTGCTTCTAGTATGGACTCCATGGCTTGCATCACTAATGATTTGGTAGTATGGATGGTCCCTCATATGTCTGACAGCTGAAGGCAATCTTTCTTCAGCATTATGATCTTCATTGTCTTCATCTGGCAGGTCTTCAACCACTTCAAGTATGCCTTGCTCTTCTCTAGGAATGATCCGTCCATCAACTTTATCTTGGACTGTGGGAGTAGCTTCCTTGATGGTTAGCTTATCTATCATCAGCTCTGTACCTGAAATACTAGAAGAGGAGCTAGGTAGCTTGATTAAAAGAATCGCATCAAGTCCCAGACAACGGCGCCAAAAACTTGATAGCATGTTAAAACTCCAAAAATATTACGGTCACGCGGCGACCCGGCGGTTTTATTTAAGTAAAGCGGAAGTGGTTTTTTATTTAGAAAACGGGGGGCGCGTATTTATTTATTTGGATATAAAAAGATGTGATCGAGTTTTAACGAAAGGAGGCAAGTGCACATATCATGAGTAGTACAGGATATTCCGGGGGGAATATCGCGGTCGTATTGTTCTCGGGGTCGGTTCGATTATTTCTACTCTTCCCTGGAGGGGACTATTATTTTACCGATAATTATCTTGTCGGGATATTTATATATAATAAAACGGCAGAAAATGGTAGAAAGAAAATGAAAGCACAAAAGGAAAGCATAAAGGTGGTGCCGATGAAGAGCTTAGCTCAAGGGCACCGAATAAAATTAGAACCAATATATACTTTTAATAAAAAGAGATCCTAAGTTTCTAATTAATTAAGGCAGAGACTTGGCCGTGGAGGTTCCACTAGAATGAGCTCACTTATCTCTAGGACTATTGCTCATCTGAACGCTAAGAATATTTGACCGAACGTTAGTCCGACGAAGGATTCCTCTTAACGCCCGCATTACGCTAATAACCCAGCTATTGGGTGGGGAACCCAATCCGGTAGAGTTGGCACGCCTCCTCTCTCGAGAGTTACTGCGGAACTCTATTTGCCAAGGGGTGATCTGTCCATATGCATGGCCTCTTGGCTAGCAAATGGAAAACGGAAATAGGGCCCACACATTGATATGTGGTCCTACGCGTCGTTAATCCAAGGCAAACCTTATGTAATTAATTAATTAGAAAAATTAGACCTTTAATTATTTTAAGCTATTTCATTTATCCCAATGTTATTCGATACTGAGGGCTAAGAACAGTTAGCCACTCATCGGAATGGGGACGGCTTGCGAGAAAAGCAGAAAATAAAGCAGTAAAGAAAGCGGTAAAAGAAAGCAGTAAATGAAAGCAAGAAAATAAAGCAGAAAATTGCAAGTCCCACTCAAACGAGTAGGACTGAAGAAAGCTGTAAATTGCGAGTCCCAGTGCAAGTGCGTGGGCGGGAGAAAGAAAGCGGGTCCTACTCAAACGAGTAGGACTAAATAAATGCTCACACTCACGCACTCTACAGAAAGTAAAACTCACGCATGCACTCTCTCGACATAAAATAAACACACTTACTCGACAGAAAGTAAAACTCACACACTCTACTTGAAGAAAATAAAGCAAAGCGCCATTTAACTCTTAACGAGTAGACGGAAATAAATGCGCACACGTACAAAAAATGAATAAGAGCTAAGTTATCTAAAAAGTAAAACGACTGCATTTCTACCGTTAGAATTCAGAAGAAATGCGTAAAAAGAGAACAAAAAAATTAAACGAACAAAACGGATTTTTAAATCAAAGCGAAAATGGAAGTCTTTGAAAAATTAAAATAACTACTTATCCATTCTTATAATGCTATAAAAACGCTTAAAAAGTGGAAGAAAAGGGAAAAGAACGAAAAGTTTTACAATCTAAAAAGACTAAGTAAAAAAATCAAAAACTACTTTATGATCGTTTTTATAATTTCATAAGGATGAATGTTAGAACAAAAACAATATAACTACTATAAAGAAAGTCAAATCAAGGGGCATAAGATGAAAAGCTAATATGAAAATTACTTATCAATAAAAATGAAAACATAACATTTACTCTCATACACACACACATACACTTTTTAAAGAAAAGAAAACAGAGTAGAAACAAAGAAGAAAATAAGATTGCATAAGAGTGGGCACAAAGATGATATCCAAAGCATTGATATGAAAAAAAAACTACATATGTATTAACACTGAAAGAGGATTACAAAGTTAAAACTACAACAAAAGAGAGAGAGAGGGAGAAAATCCCATTACAAGGCTTGGAAATCATCTAGGCAGCACCTCCCCTATACAAAATGGATCCAAAAGGGGAACAAGATTACATCCAGCAAGCTGGTTTAAATAGGCAAAAATTTCAGGTGAGACGTCCCCTGACACGGGCGTGTAGGGAGGGCGTGTCAGCACTATACAAAATACGGCCGTCGATTTGACGGGAAAGTGGACTTCGGGCTGGACACGTGTCGGTCTCGCGTTGGTCACGCCCGAGGTCACGGGCGTGACCCTGGGCGTGTCGGGGATGTAGATCTCGGCGTGGGTCTTTGAGCTGTCACCGTGTCTTGTCAAGTTGAAAAATCATCGAGCGCGAATGTTGAGAAGTTTGACGATCGTCGAGCGGGAAGATCGTCAAGCAGGAACAATCGTCGAGCAGGACAAATCATCGAGTAGAAAAAGCGTCGAGTGGGAAGATCAAGTTCAACGATCGTCGAGCGGGAAGATCGTCGTGCGCGGGTCTTTGTCAGCCAGGTGGAGGAGTCACGCCCTTGGTCACGGGCGTGATGCTAGGCGTGTCGGGTTGGTCGACGATCGTCGAGCGGAAAGTCATCGAGCGGCAAAATCATCGAACGGAGGATCGTCGAGCGGAAAACGTCCAGCGTTGGACACAGGTCATGTCACGGGCGTGTGACCGGGCGTGTCAAGCAATTTCTTCAAAATTTGTTCATTTCTCAGGAATTTGAGCTATCACGCCCTGGTCACGGGCGTGACAAAAATTACACGGGCGTGTACTGCCCAATTTGGGCAGATTTTGGAATATTTCTGAAAAATAAAATAAGTTAGTATAATATTTACAATAAAAGGAGCAATTTATTGAATAAAAACAAGTAAAAATAAAGGTAATACACTATAATGACTAAATTTATGTACATAAAAATGCGTATATTTACAATTCATCAAATACCCCATACTTAAGATTTTGATATTTCAGAGCAAAAGATTGAGGTGAACTTATAAGGAATAGAATAAATCTTAAGTTTAGCTACTGCTTGAATTAATTAAAAGTAAGATCAAATTAAACATCCGGGATACTAGAGTTAAATCATAAATTATGAACATGTTATGAATAGAGAAAGAGTTTCAAAAATAATTCTAGAAAAAATAAAATATAAAGCAAAAATTTATTTTTGTTAGTTTAACAAAGATGGATTGAAATTATATAAAAAAATTTAGCTTAAAAGAAGTTAAAAGGAAATAATGTAATTTAAAAATTAAGCTCTCAAAAAATTTTAAAATAATTCTAGAATCATTGAAATAGGATAAGTGGTTTGGTGGTTTATGAAGAGGGCTTGGATTTAGAGGCGAGGTATTTTTTCTTGATCCTCTATATATTATTTTCTTTTTTGATTATTAGGAAAATGAAATCTTATTTTCCTAATATCATTTTTTTTCTTTCAGCTTCATAATAAAATTGACCAAATGTATATGTGTGGGAGTAATGAATTTTATCCTCTTACTCCATAACATATAATCTTTTTAAATTATTGGGTGCCTATGTTTACGGAATGAAATCTTATTCTCATTGACATAGGATCTTTTAAGGAGTGAAATAGGGGTAAGCATGTCAAGTGAGACATGAAAAAAAAAGAGGTGGGTTTATTTTTTCAAAACAAAAACTAGATTTTAATAAAAAAAGTTTTGAGAGCAACCTTTTTAAAATGAACGTTCCTATATTTCTAAAAGCATGAAGTAGAAATAATTGAAATCCATGATTGTTATTTTCTAACATAAAAGACGAGCTTTTATTTATAAAAATTAGAAGTGGTGGTGAAAAACAAGTTCTCTATTATAAGGAAAAGACATAAAAAATTCTTTAAATCTTAACCCCAGACACTTAAATCTATCGAACTTTAATTAATAAACAAATAGTAAACAAAGAATAAGTAAAATTCGCATATAAATTAACTCGAAAATAGATTTTTGGAAAGCAAAAAGGGTTAAGCCATGGTATATTTGATTTATTTTGTTACATAATAAACAGATTTTTTTTGGGATTTTAGGGTTTTTATCTTTTTTTTTGTATTTTGATTATCATTATTTTTTTTTGAATTTTTGTTTATCATCTTTTTAGGATTTTTGATTTTTATCTTTTTAGGGTTTTTGTATTTTCAGTTTTTTTAGGGTTTTTTTATTTTCATAATTTTTTTTGATTTTTTTGTTTTTATCAAATTATTTACAAGAAAGGGGAGAGAAAGAAATGTGATTTATAAAGAAAATAGTGGGGAAAGAGAGATTAAAAAAGGTACAACGTAAAAACTCGAATGCCCGCGAACAGACTCTTATTTAAGTGGTTGGTTCGATGAGTCGAACGTCACGGGATTGCTAAAAAGATGAGCTTTTACAACACTATAAGGAAGAGAGAGGGGGGAGAGATTTTTTTGTTTGTTTTTTAAAAAAAAGAAGAAGAAGAGAGGGGGAAAGAGAAAGAGTTTTTACAAAATTATTTTACAAATTAAAGTAAACAAATTTTTTTTTTGGTTTTTTCTGTTTTATGGTTTTTTTTGAAGTTTTTGATTGTTATAAAAAACAATGAATTTTTTTTTAAGATTTTAATGTTTTTCATTTTTTTGATTTTTTGCTAAGTACAGGATATAAAAAAATGCAGAATAGTAAAACACCCACATACTTAAACCCAACATTGTCCCCAATGTTGCAATCTAAGTATGTGGAATGATAATATACAAAATAAAATATGCACCCCAAAAAAAGAAAAAGTGAGGCTAGAAGCTTCCCTAAGACGAGGTCGGGGAGGCCCGGGTTGATACCCTGTATTATTTAGAAGAAAACGCAAAAATATAACAGAAAAAGCAAAAAAGAAAAATTCGGCCAAAAGGTCGCGGGCGGTAGGGGGCAAGTGTGTGTATGTGACTCAAATCTAACGTCTTAGCTTATGAGCGTATACAGAATAGGCGATCCCCTAGTGCGCACAAAAAAGTAAAGTGCGCCGATGCAAAATGAAACAAAATAAGTTAAAATTAGTTAAAACCAAATATATATATATTTTTAAGAACAAAATAGATATATTTTTTGTGTTATAGATTTTTTTGTTATATGTTTTTGCGGGTTTTAAGTTTTTTAAAGTTTATTTTTGTTTTATTTTTTTTTTTTTGAATTTTTGAGTTTTTTAGAATTAGTTTTTTTGTTTTTTAGGTTTTTAAGAGTTTTTCAGTTTTTAGAGTTTTAGTTAGTGTTTTTTTTTCTTGATTTTTTGGTTTGTAGTGTTTTTTTATAAAAATAATGAAAATTTTTTAAGTTTTGTTTTTTTTTTTCAGTTTTTAGATTGTTTTTTTTTCGGTTTAGTAGGTTTTTCAAGTTTTTAGTTTTATGGGTTTTTTAATTTCTTTTTGGAAACAACGTTATTTCATTTTTATTTTTGTTTTACAGATAAATATATATGAAAATATAAGTATAAAATAAACTCATTTTTTTCATTTTTTTAGTATTATATTATTATTATTATTATTATGGGCACTCCTTATCTAGGCCTTTGGTACCCTAGGAATGGAGACTTTGAACTAACAGGTTATTCAGATGCAGATTTTGCAGGCTGCAAAGAAGACAGGAAAAGTACAACTGGAACCTGTCAATTCCTAGGTGGAAGACTGATATCTTGGAGTAGCAAGAAGCAAACAAGTGTGGCTATCTCCACAACAGAATCAGAATATGTGGCTGCAGGAAGTTGCTGTGCTCAACTTCTATGGATACAACATCAGCTTGAGGATTTGGTATTCAAGTAAGTAGAACACCACTATTTTGTGATTCTACTAGTGCTATATCTATTGCTAACAATCCTGTTTCCCATAGTAGAACTAAACATTTTGAGATAAAATATCATTTTCTAAGGGAACATGTAGAAAAAGAAGATATATCACTAGAGTATGTAAATACAGATAATCAAATAGCTGACATATATACTAAGCCCCTAAAAGAAACCAAATTCAATAGGTTCAAAATTAAATTAGGTATGATAAACTTAGAATAAGTTTACAGAAATGGCTAAGTAAAAAGGTGTCGACACACAGAGTTATCTGTGTCGACACAGAAAAGTGGTGTCGACACTTCAGGGAAAAGGTGTCGACACATCTAGGAAGTTGGTGTCGACACTTCAGAAAATTAGTGTCGACACATACAGGGTCAGTGTCGACACAACCAAGGTGGTGTCGACACTTAGAATTTACTCAGAATTATCTAAGTAAAGTCTCGACTAAGTGTCGAGTTGAGTGGTGTTGACACATAAACAAGTGTCGACACATATATTCTGTCGACTATACTTGTGTCGATACATAGGTGTCGAGACATTATAAGTCTGTGTCGACACTTATTAACTGTGTCGACACAATTTAAGTTAGTTAACCCGCCCTTTCATCTTCAATCCTAGAAAGGTATAAATAGGATTTCGTCATTGTTTGTCGACACGCTCACCAAAGTTTCGAGACCAAACTTGTGTGTCGACACCTCTCTTCTCTCCATTCAAATTCTTCAAACCCTAATGACGCCGAAGCTCGAGGAGAACGTCAATGAAGGCTATGAACTGATGCGGTATGCATTTGATGATGCAGAATCAGAGATCAAGAATGTGGTAACCCTAGTCGCAAACTCAGGGTTAGATTTTCTTATTTCAGAGCCAACCAAAATATGGAAGAAGGAAGTATTGGAATTTCTAAGTGAAGCAACCCTAGACGACTCTGGATTCAAGATCAAGTCAAGGGTACATGGAGAAAAGGTGAAGGTCTCACCAAAGAGTTTAAGAAAGGTCCTAAACCTACCTAGGACAAAAAAAGAGGATGAAGTTACTGCTTCTAAGACCAGAGAAGCATTAACATGGTGTGGTCTGGATTCCAATATGAAAATTGGAACAGTATTCAATAGAAAGGGGATGAACAACCAAGGCAAATTTCTCTCAGAAATTGTTGGCAAAGTGATCTTGAGTTAGCCTGGAGGGCATGACAGCGTATCAGCCCATATGTTCAATCTTATGACAAGGATTATCTTCACCCTGCAAACTGATTGGTCTATTGTTGTCTTTGATAAGATTAAAGAGAGTATGAAGAAGCCCAATTTGGGTAGGATATTAAGTCTTTACTTGGCTGGTAGTCTACCAGAAGTTATGAGTCAAGCTGCAGGCTCTAAAATCAATCATATGAGGAAGATGGACATGAGACTTTTCTCAAGATGGGATAGGGTCTTGACCAAGGATTTGCCTACTCCTGAGAAAGTAACACCCCTAAAGAAGAAGAAGAAGACAGCCCCAGTGGCTTAAGATTCATCTAGCAGTTCTGAGGAGCAAGTTGTCTTCACTCCTGATGAAGAAGACATTGGAATTGCTGAAAAGTCTCCAGCTGTACAAGAAGTTGCAGAAAGGCAGGGGGAGCTACCTCAAGCTAGCCCAATACACCAGGATTCTCTCCAGGGGGCGCCTCTAGTAGTGGAAGAACCAACTCCACTAGAGAGTGAACAAGCAACCCAGACCATACTTTAGGTACTCACTGAAATCAATAACTCAGTTTTTCCTATAGAGGATACTGTTTTGTCTGATTCATTAAATGATGTTAATCAGCAAAATCAAACACATAGCCAACCCCCAGATGTTGTCATGGAGGACACATCTGTTGCAGCTCAAGTGGACCCACATCAAGTCACTGATGAGATAAGAGAATCTCCATCACAACCTCAACAAGAGTATACAATGGAAGATCTCTTCCTTAATCTAGATCAAACAGACTTTGAGAAGGAAAGTGCTGCTGCTGAGGGGGAGAAGTCCCAAGTTGAGGGGGAGCAAGTGGTAATTGTTGAAGAAACTGCAAGGAAAGAGCCTGAGAAACCCAAGGATGTTGAAGAGCTACCTAGAGAGAGGGTAGAAATAGCCAGCCCATCTACTTCTAAAGATGAGACTGGAAGAGCAAAGAAAAGAAAATTCCAAGTATTCAAGAGGAGGAGCCAGACTTATAAAAAAGCTCTGCAAACTATAGTACCACAACCAACACCACAGCCAGCACCATCAACAGATTTCAGTTCCTTGATGGTTGATGCAAATCAAGCTTGATGAGCAAAGGAAAGCTCTTGAAAAATATGTGGATGAAGGGCAAAAATCACTACAGTTTGATCTGGCCCAGGACATTAAGTCCATAAGATTTGAGATGAATCTAAATAAAAAGGAAATGACTGACTGCTTCCACAAGGGAGGGAATGCAGTGGTTTACTTGGTTACACATCAAGAGAAAATAAAAGCTCAAGTGGATGACATTGTACTGAAGCAAGGATATGTTCTGGAGAACCAGCTCAGAATGAATGACAATTTGACTGCTTCACATAATGCAATTGTCACAGAGATGAAGAATATAGCTGCTGGACAGACTACTTCTACTGCTACTGCTAAGGCAGAGTTTGATAAAGCTTTACAAGAGAGTATAACTGTTGTTACTTCTGCTATTGAAAACTCTCAGAAGTTGATAACTGAAAAACTCCAAAGGTTGAAACCTCTCTTTAAAGATGGAGTAAACTATTTGGATAACCAAATAAGATTTCAAAAGGATGATCTAAGGGATCACATGGAAAGAGAAGTCATAAAGGGGGAGAGGGTGTTAGTCAAAGCCAGCTCTGATCATGCCAAGTAGATTTCTAATTCTATCAAAGCTACTCTTGGTTATCCTCCTTTATGTGATGATGATAATGTAGCAGAGTCTGGAGTTTATCCTGCCTATCTTGGAGGTGAGCAAGCTGAAGTAGCTCAGGTGATCTATCCTCCACAAGATTTTGATATGATACAAGCAGATATACATTCAATGTATAGCCCACCTGAGGGACAAAAAATGTCATCATAGATAAGGTGGTTCAGCCAGTCTCTGAGGCTTTACAGGAAGCTATACTGAAAGAACAAGCTGAACAAGAAGCTAGATTGTCTAAGAAGAGGTTCAGAGAGCAAGCTGAACAAAGGCCTGATTTTGAACAGTGGAGTCCCACTTCAAGGAATATCATTCTAACTGCATAGAAGGCTGCCAAAGACAATATTCAAGATAGAAACAAATGGTTTTCTGAACTTGAGTGGAGAAAGCATGAATCTAGGCAAGAAGCCATAGTGCAATATAGAAGAAAGGCAAAGATGGGAAAGCTACCTCCTACTACCCAGGAGCCTAGCAAGTACTTTCCCAAGCCTTATCATTACTTTGAGAGACAAAAGATTAAAGCTGAAGAGCTAAAGAAGAAGGAGCTGAAAGGGAAAAAGCCTGCTTATACTGAAGATGCTGAAGCCCCTGTACAAGCCAAGATACAGTCAAGAAAGGGAATAGTGATCAAGGATGCTGAGGAAAAATAGAATAGAATTTTCTTCAGTTTACAATTGTAATCTTTTGATTTTTAACACTTTGTAAACTTTTGAAAAATGAATATGACAAAGCTGTTACAACAATGTGTTGTGTGATAAATCTTTTTCATAATTGTTCTGAGATGATATCTATGTATACATGTTTGATTAATACATGTTTATGTTTGCCCTGTTATATAATCCTGCTTTACATCATGCTATGATTTTATTCTGTATGGTGTATATCATTGACTAAGGGTTATGACTTCTCCAAATAGGGGGAGATTGTTGGATACATTGTTTTAAATGTACCTGATTTGAAGAAGCCTCACCCTACTCAATGATATACATCAAAATGTATTTGATGTATTTTTTAGTTGCCTTGTGCAGGTTAAGTATTTGCAGGGAAAGATGAAAAGATTCTAAGTCCATGTGTCGACACCCAGAAGCACAGCAGTGTCGACACTTGGAGTACTTGTGTCGACACCAGGGATGCAGAGTCGACACCAGACAGAAAGTGTCGACACAAGGAGCTGTGTCGACACTCAATGAAGAAAAGTCCAGTGAAGCTGTGTGAAAGATATGGTACCTAAACACCTAGAGGGGGGGGGGGGGTGAATAGGTGACCTAATCATTTTTAAACTTTAATGGCAGCCAACAGTTTATAACATAGCTTTCTAACTTATTCTATCACAGCAAACACAGCAATAATCACAGCACAGTACAGCATACACAGTGGTTTATAGTGGTTCCCCAAGATATGGGTACATCCACTTTCCCCCTTCACCTATCTAGCAGTGTACTAGATTCGGCCAAACTCCTCCACTGTCTCAGAACCCAAATTGGTTCCTACACCTCAGGCCCAAAGCCTTACAACTCAGCTTTATCCCAAAGCCTACACTCAGCCAATCAAGGCTTACACTCAGCCAACCAAGGCCTACACTCAGTCAACCAAGGCGTACACTCAGCCAATCTAGGCCTACACTCAGAGATCTCAATCTGCTACACTCAGGCTCTCAAGCCCTACCCTCAGCCTTTATAATTATAGGCTTACAATTCACTCAGATCCAATGGATCCTACAAGATAAAAAATGTATTACAACTATTAACTCAACAACTCAGAAATTAAGAGGGGAGTTGAGAGTTTCTTGATGAGTTCTTGGAAGAACTCAGCTGGATTCAATCTGACTTAGCTTTCTTCAAAGCTTCTTGAGTAGAACTGAATAAGACTGAATCCTCCTGCAGTAGTTTCTTGACCTCTGCCACTTAAGATCCAGAATGAATCTGAATCCTTCTTCTCAGCCTAGTTCCAGAGGCTAATTTCTTGGATGGAGCCCTCTCTCTCCAACTTCTTAGATCTGCACTTGGACTGCAAGATCTTCTTGTGTTGATACTTTGTGTACCACTTCAATGACTTGTTCAACAATAATCTGAACCAGTTGATCAACCCTTTCAACAACAGTTTCTGTAAACTGTAGGTGCCTATTTATAGGCCTTCTTCATGGTAACCGGCTGGTCTGGTCCATAACTGACTTCTGATATCTCTGACAGGTGCTGTAGACTGGCTGGAATGGCAGCTGTCAAGTCATCCAATCATTTCTTGAAAATCTCTAACTGTCTGAAAGTGTCGAGACTTTCTGTCTTTAAGTGTCGACACTTATAGACCAAGTGTCGACATATGTTGTGTAAGTGTCGACACAAGTCTACAAGGTGTCGACACATCTTCTTGTATGTCTCGACACAGATTCTTCTTCATGTATCGACACTGAAATTGAGTGTCGACACAAGTACTTGTTCTTCTATCTTTAGCTGAATTCTTCTAAGTGTCGACACATCACCTTTGTGTCGACACAACTTCTTGTGTTGAATCTGTTAAGTGTCGACACTACTTATTGGTGTCGACACATAGTCTTCTATGTTGATTCTTGCTGAGTGTTGACACAGCTCCTTGTGTCGACACACCTTCTTCTTGTTGAGACTTCAGCTGAGTGTCGACACATTCCTTTAGTGTCGACACTTGTACTTAGAATAATTTTGTTGATCTTTCTGATCTTTGCTAAGTGTCGACACAGCTCCTTGTGTCGACACTTTCTTCAAGTGTAGAGTCTTTAGCTGAGTGTCGACACATTGTTCTAGGTGTCGACACATACTTCAAATGCTGACTCTTCTATTGAGTGTCGACACATTGTGCTGGGTGTCGACACTTACTTCAAGTGCTGACTCTTCTTCTTAGTGTCGACACATTGTGTTGAGTGTCGACACTTGTACTTGGTCTCTGCAGACTTTTGCTGAGTGTCGACACAGCTCCAAGTGTCGACACATTCTGGTGTAGACTCAGCTTCACTGGGTGTCGACACAGCTCCTTGTGTCGACACTTTCTGTCTGGTGTCGACTCTGCATCCCAGGTGTCGACACAATGACTCCAAGTGTCGACACTGCTTGTCTGGGTGTCGACACAAGCTTTCTTGAGTGTCGACACTTTCCCTCTGGGTGTCGACACATGGACTTAGAAACTTTTTGCTTCAGTCCAGTGATTACTTAACCTGCACAAGTAAACTCAACATACATCAAATACATTATGATGTATATCATTAAGTTGGGTGAGGCTTCTTCAAATCAGGTACATTTGACCAATGTACCCAACAATCTCCCCCTATTTGGAGAAGTCATAACCCTTAGTCAATGATATACACCATTCATAATTAAAAATTACAAAATGATGTAAAGCAGGTTATATTCAGCAGGGTAAACATAACATGTATTAAATCACACATGTATACACATTCATCAGCACAGAATAAATAAGAAATAGACACATTCACAGAACAAACATGAAATATATGAATCATATATTGTTCTAATATCTGTCTTATACATTTTCAGAAGTTTACTAAATGTGTTACATCCAAAAGATTACAACATAAACTTCAAGAAAACTGTTAATCTATTTCTGCTCTGGCTCCTTAATTACTATGCCTTTGGCAGCTTGAACTTGAGCTTTGACAGGGGCTTCAACAGTTTCAGCATCATCATGCTTCTTTCCTTTCAAGTACTTCTTCTTAAGCTCTTCAGCTTTGATCTTCTACCTCTCAAAATAGTGATATGGCTTAGGAAAGTACTTGCTAGGCTCCACTGCAGTAGGAGGTAGCTTTCCCATCTTTGCCTTCCTTCTGAATTGAACAATGACTTCTTGTCTTATTTCATGTTTTCTCCATTCAGCTTCAGAGAACCACTTGTTCCTATCATGAGTATGGTCTTTGGCAGCTTTCCAGGCAGTTAAAATTATATTTCTAGAGGTAGGGCTCCACTGTTCAAAATCTGGCCTTTGTTCTGCTTGTTCCCTAAACCTCTTTTTGGACAACCTTGTCTCTTCTTCTTTCTGTAATGCCTCTTGCATGGCTTCAGATATAGGTTGAACAACCTTGTCAATGTGGACATTGTCCTTGCCCTCAAGTGGGCTATACATTGTGCTCACATATGCTTGAATCATTTCAAAGTCTGGAGGTGGATAAATGACCTGAGCTACTTCTGGTTACTCACCTCCAAAATAGGCAGGGTTAATGCCTGATTCAGCAACATCTTGGTCATCACACAGAGGAGGGTATCCAAGTGTAACCCTGATTGAATTTGATATCCATTTTGCATGCTCAGAACTTGCCTTGACTAACACTCTCTCCCCCTTTATGACTTCTCTAACCATGTGATCTCTGACATCATCCTTTTGAAATCTGATCTGACTGTCCAAGTACCTGATCCCATCTTTAAAGTAAGGTTTTAGCTTTTGAAGTTGTTCAGATATGACCTTTTGGGAGGCTTGGATAGCAGTCTTTACAGCAGTAATTTCCTCTTGAAAACTTTATCAAATTTAGCTTTAGCAGCATCAGTAGATGTAAGGGTTCAGCAGTCTTATTCTTTAATTCAGTGACAATAGCATTGTGGATTCAGTCAAATTGTCATTCATTCTTAATTGATTCTCAAGAACATATCCTTGTTTCAATGCTATATCATCCACCTGTGCCTTGATCTTCTCTTGGTGTGTTGCCAAATACACCACTACATTTCCACCTTTGTGGAAGCAGTCTGTCATCTCTTTCTTGTTGAGATTCATCTCAAACCTTGTAGATTTTATATCTTGGGCAAGATCAACAACTGTAATGATCTGTGCCCTGCATCAACATAAGCCTCTATGGCTTTTCTTTGTTCATCTATTTTAATCTGCAGTGCAATCAGTAAAGCACTATAATCAACAGTTGGAGCTTGTTGAACTATAGGCTGTGGGGCTACAGTTTGCAGAGCCTTCTTGTAACTCTGGCTCCTTCTCTTGAATACATAGAGTTTCTTTTTTCCTTGCCCTTGCAATCTCCTCATCTTCAGAGGCAGATGTGTTGGCAATATCAACCCTCTCCTTAGGGCTTGGAGGCTGTCAGCTTGCACATCTTGTGCCTTCTCAGTTTCTTGCCTTATAGGCTCCTCCAGAACTTGCATTTGCTCCCCTCAGCAGCAGCATTCTCTCCTTCAGCAGCATCAATTTCCTTGTCAAAATCTGCTTGATCCAAATTTAGGAACAAGTCTTCCATTGTGTATTCAGGGGGTGAAGAAGCTGGAGACATTCTATGTTCTTCAACTACTGGAGCAGGAATCTCTTCTTGTACTGCAGATGTGTCCTCTCTAACAACATCTGGAACTTGACTAGGCAGCTGTGTTTGCTGAGGAACATCAGACAAATCAGCATCTTCTATAATATATATCTAAAGTTTTTAGATCAGTGAGTACCTCTTGAATGATGGTTGTGGCTTGCTCACTGTCCAGTGTAGATGCTGCTTCTACAACTGGATGCTCCCCCTGGCTTTGATCCCTGTGGATGGGGCTAGCTGGAGGCAGCTCCCCCTGGATCTCAGCATCAGCTGGAGGAGCAGGAGACTTCACTGCTGGCACTTCCTCATGATCATCAGGAGTGAAAACAACCTGTTCTTCACTCCCAGAACTGCTGGAGGACTCTTGTGCCACAAGAGCTATCTTCCTTTTCTTCTTGGAGGAGTGACTTTCTCAGTAACTGTCTTCTCTGGTGTTGGCATTTCCTTGGACAACACCCTATCCCATCTTGAAAAGATCCTTAGATCCATCTTCCTCATGTGATTTATCTTGCAGCCTGCAGCAGTATTCATTACCTCTGGTATGGTACCAGCTAGGTAGAGACTGATGATTCTGCCCAGATTGGGCTTCTTCAAGCTCTCCTTGATCTTGTCAAAAACCACTATTGACCAGTCTGTTTTCAGAGTGAATATGATCCTTGTCATGATTCCAAACATATAGGCAGACACTCTGTCATGCCCTCCAGGTTTGCTGAGCAAGACTTTTCCCACTATCTCAGACATGAACTTCCCTTGATTATTCATGCCTTTTCTGTTGAAAACAGATCCTATCTTCATCTTTGGATCTAGTCCACACCAGGTAAGAGCTTCCCTGGTCTTTGAAGCAGTCACCTCTTCTTCATCTTGAGTTCTTGGCAATTGAAGAATCTTCCTCAGACTTTTTGGGGTTACCTTAACCTGTTCTCCATGAACTCTGGATTTGATTTTGTACCCAGATTCATCTACTACAGCTCCATTCAGAAATTCAAGCACCTCCTTCTTCCATATCTTAGTTGGTTCATGTTGGTATATTGGTCAAATGTACCTGATTTGAAGAAGCCTCACCCAACTCAATGATATACATCATAATGTATTTGATGTATGTTGAGGTTACTTGTGCAGGTTAAGAAATCACTGGACTGAAGCAAAAAGTTTCTAAGTCCATGTGTCGACACCCAGAGGAAAGTGTCGACACTTAAGAAGACTTGTGTCGACACCCAGACAAGCAGTTCGACACTTGGAGTCATTATGTCGACACCTGGATGCAGAGTCGACACCAGACAGAAAGTGTCGACACTTGGAGCTGTGTCGACACTCAGTGAAGAAAAGTGCAGACAGAATGTGTCAACACAAGGAGCTGTGTCGACACCCAGTGAAGCTGTGTCTACACCAGAAAGTGTTGACACTTGGAGTTGTTTCGACACTCAGCAAAAGTCTGCAGAGACTAAGTACATGTGTCGACACTCAACACAATGTGTCAACACTAAGCAGAAGAGTCAGCACTTGAAGTAAGTGTCAACACCCAGCATAATGTGTCGACACTCAACAGAAGAGTCAGCATTTGAAGTATGTGTCGACACCCAGAATAATGTGTCGACACACAGCTGAAGACTCAACACTTGAAGAAAGTGTCGACACAAGGAGCTGTGTCGACACTTGGCAAAGAACAGAATTATTTCCAAAATATTCTAAGTACAAGTGTCGACACTAAAGGAATGTGTCGACACTCAGCTGAAGTCTCAACAGAAGAATCAAGTGTCTACACAAGGATCTGTGTCGACACTCAGCAAGAATCAACATAGAAGACTATGTGTCGACACCAAGAAGCAGTGTCGACACTTAACAGATACAACACAAGAAGTTGTGTTGACACAAAGGAGATGTGTCGACACTTAGAAGAATCAGCAAAAGCTAGAAGAACAAGTACTTGTGTCGACACTTAATTTCAGTGTCGACACATGCAGAAGAATCTGTGTCGAGACATACAAGGAAATGTGTCGACACCTTGTATACTTGTGTCGACACTTACACAACATATGTCGACACTTGGACTATAAGTGTCGACACTTAAAGACAGAAAGTCTCGACACTTACAGACAGTTAGAGATTTTCAAGAAATGACTGGATGACTTGACAGCTGCTGTTCCAGCCGGTCTACAGCACCTGTCAGAGATGTCAGAAGACAGTTATGAACCGGATCAGCCGGTTACCATGAAGAAGGCCTATAAATAGGCACCTACAGTTTACAGAAACTGTGGTTCAAGATCAAGTGGATCAGATTATTGTTCAAAAGTTTAGTTTGTTGAAAAACAAATTATTGAAGTGGTACCAAGAGTATCAACACAAGAAGATCTTGCAGTCCAAGTGCAGATCTAAGAAGTTGGAGAGAGAGGGCTCCTTCCAAGAAATCAGCCTCTGGAACTAGGCTGAGAAGAAGGATTCAGATTCAATTCTGGATCTTAAGTAGCAGAGGTCAAGGAACTACTGCAGGAGGATTCAGTCTTATTCAGTTCTACTCAAGAAGCTTTGAAGAAAGCTAAGTCATAGTGAATCCAGCTGAGTTCTTCCAAGAACTCATCAAGAAACTCTCAACTCCCCTCTTTTATTTCTGAGTTGTAGAGTTATTATTTGTAATACATTTTAACTTGTAGGATCCTTTGGATCTGAGAGACTTGTAATCCTGTATTTAAAAAGGCTGAGGGTAGGGCTTGTTAGCCTGAGTGTAGCAGATAGAGATCTCTGAGTGTAGGCCTTGTTGGCTGAGTGTAGGCCTTGGTTGGCTGAGTGTAGGCCTTGATTGGCTGAGTGTAGGCTTTGGGATAAAGCTGAGTTGTAAGGCTTTGGGCCTGAGGTGTAGAACCAAATTGGGTTCTGAGACAGTGGAGGAGTTTGGCCGAATCTAGTACACTGCTAGATAGGCGAAGGGGGAAAGTGGATGTACCCATATCTTGGGGAACCACTATAAACCACTGTGTTGTGATGTAATTGTGTGCTGTGTATGCTGTGAATACTTTGTGATTGTTGTGCAAAAGTTAAAATCTGTGATAATAAACTGTTTGCTGCCAGTAAAGTTAGAAAAGGATTAGGTCACCTATTCACCCCCCCCCCCTCTAGGTGTTTAGGTACCATATATTTCAAGTGGTATCAGAGCCAGGTTCCTCAAACAAGGACTAACAGTCTGAGGAGATCCTGTTTGGCATATTCAGTGTAAGACAAAACACAGTTTCAAGAAATTCAAGAAAATCAAGAAACATGAGTTCTTCTGAGAATCACAAGGAATTGGGTTCCATGAAATTACCCATATGCAGGAAAGAGATCTTTAGGATCTGGAAAGAAAGGGTAAGGCTATTTATGGAAGCCTCTGACCCTAGAATCTACATCACAGTAAAGGAAGGGCCTTATGTGCCAATGAAGATTTCAGTTTTGGATGCAAATCAGAGAACTCCAAAGGATTTCTCTGAGATGACTAAGGATGAGATTGTCCCTAGCTACAATGGACAAGAGGGCACAAAACATTATAGTAAGTGCCATAGAGATGCAACTTTTCAGAATCATATACACTGTAAGACAACCAAGGAGATGTGGGCACTCTTATAGAGTATAGTGGAAGGATCTGAAGAAGTTAGGCAAGATAGAAAATCCTTGCTAAATCAGGAGTATGAGAGCTTTAGACAAGGTAAAGGTGAAGCATAACTGATGCAACCAAGAAAGTTCTACAGAATAGTTAATGAACTCATGTCTTATGGAAGAGAGTTCAGTAACTATGAACTAAATGATAAGTTCTTAAGGTCCCTAACCAAAGATTGGGACACAAAGATCTGTGCATAAGAGAAATGGCTAAATTGGGGGAAATTCCTCCTCCTACACTGTTTGGCAAGTTATTATCATATGAGATGCAGTTGACAGTGAGGAAAGAGGAGGGAGAAATCAACAAGGATTGAACACAAGGAAAGATCAGTTGCTTTCAAGACAGAAGTTCCAAAAAGTGCAGGAATAAGTCATCAACTCCACCTCCAGAGGTAGTTGATTCAGAGTCTGATGAGTCAGTCAGCACAAAGAGTGAGAGCAGTGAAAGTGATGAAGACTTTGCTGCCTTCACTAAGCACTTTCAGAAATTCTTGAAGAAGAAACAGTGGAGGTCAAGACCTTCTTCTTCAAAGGGAAAGGAAGTCTTTTATCAGGAGAAAAAGCCTTCAAAGAAAGACAGGAAGAGGACAAAGTCAAGCAAGGCAACTGGATCTAAGATAGTATGCTACTGCTGTAATAGACAGGGCCATGTTATTGCAGATTGTCCAGAGAAGAGAAAGGAATCTGGTGATAGGAAAAAGGCTCACTTCAAAGGCAAGAAAAGAGAAGTCTTTTGTTGCCAAGATGGAGAACACTCTATCACACATTTCTTCTTCAGAAACTGAGTCTGAGGCTGAAGCCTACATAGGGCTGTTTGCTGAAGAAGAAGAGGATGAATTCATGCAGATCATGGAGTCTATTTATGAACAAGAAGATAGTCAATGCCAAGGGCTAATGGCTTTGACAGAGAGTGCCAAAATCCTGGAGCAGCCAGGACCCAGTCAGGTACAAGGTTCATGTTCAAGTTCAGTTTCTTGTTCTAGTTCAGATTCAGATTCTTCTTCATCAAGTGATGAGAATGTATCTGAGTCTGAGGAAGATATTCATCAGCTTATAGATGAATATAAGGTGCTGTTGCAAGCTTACAAGAAAAGCAAATCCCTAGTCAAAAGTCAGGCAAAGGAAATTGCTGATCTTAAATCTGGTGCAACAGATTTTGAGAAGCAGTTTGATCAAAAGTTGAATGAGATAGCTAGGCTGAAACATATAACAATGATTCAGATGGGTACTATATCATTTAAGAATGATCAAATAAGAGTCTGGAGATCAATCTTCAGAAGGAGAAGGACTTAGTTGCTAGGTTTTCTAAACCTAAGTCAGTGTTACCTTTAATTGATGAATTTGTTCATCAAAAAGGCAAGGCTGGACAGGGCTTTATTAGACCTACAAGGACTGAGCAGTCCAAGTCTAAGTCCAAGGGCAAAGTCCCAGCATTCAACAAGACTGCTATAGATAATACAGCAAAGGCTGTACCTAAGCAAAGGTACAACAAGTTTGAATGTGGGTTGTGGCAAGATTGGCCATTTTGCAGTGGACTGTTGGCACAATGTCAGTGCCAAGGTGAGTAGCAAGCTACCTGGTGGAAAGCCAGTAGGTAGTTTTGTTCAGATTGCAGACTAACATGTACCAAGGACCCAAGACTTCTTTGGGTTCTAAGGTTCATTAAATCTGTTTTGCAGGTGAGTCCAAGTGGCCATACCCCAACATGGTACTTGGACAGTGGATGTTCCAGACACATGACTGAAACAAGAAGATTACTAAAGGACTACATTCCAGTAAAAGATGGTCCAAAAGTAACCTTTGGTGGTTCTGAAAAAGGAATCATCAAAGGATTTGGTAACATTTCTACAAACTTAGTTACCATTACTCAAGTGGCTTATGTTAAAGGGTTGAAACACAACCTAATAAGTATAAGTCAATTAAGTGATGTAGGGTATGACATCTCATTTGTTAAAAATGGTTGTCATATCAAGAGGTCAAGTGATCAAGAGATCATTTTGACAGGTTATAGGAAGAGGAATGTCTACTGCCTAGACATTATGGTTGAGAACAATGGTTCTCCAGTTTGTCTTGTAGCTGATGAGACAGTCTCTCATTGTGTCAAATGGCACAAGAGGCTTGCCATCTTAACTACAAGACTATTAGCAAACTCTTTAGCAAAGAGTTAGTGAGGAATGGTCCTCAAGTTAAGTGTGTCAAAGATGGTATTTGCTCAGCTTGTCAAAAGGGCAAGCAGACTAAATCCACCTTTAAAAGCATAGAAAACAAAGATGCTGTGAGGTGTTTGTACCTCTTGCATTTGGATCTCTTTGGTCCAATGCCAGTTCACAGCTTAGGTAGGAAGGTCTATACCTTTGTAGTTGTAGATGACTACTCAAGGTTTTCCTGGGTGTTCTTCTTAAGACAGAAATCTGAAACACCTAGTGTCTTCTATAGCTTTGTCAAGCAAATTTAGAATGAACTAAATAGTACAGTGGTCAAAATTAGAAGTGACCATGGTACTGAGTTTCAGTCTGATAGCATGACAAAACTGTGTGAAGACTTGGGATATTTCAAGAATTCTCTTCACCTAGAACACCTCAGCAAAATGGCATTGTTGAGAGGAAGAATAGAACCTTGATAGAGGCTGGTAGAACCCTATTGAGTGATACATCACTGCCAGAGTATTTCTGGGCTGAAGCAGTTAACACTGCATGCCATGTTATAAATAGGGCTACCATCACTAAAAGGCTAAACAAGACCCCCTATGAAGTTGTGAAAGGCAGAGGAAACCAAACCTATCCTACTTCAGAATCTTTGGTTGCAAATGCTTCATACTTAACAATGGGAAGTCTTACTTAACTAAGTTTGCTGCCAAGTCCCAAGAGGGAATTTTTGTTGGGTACAGCAATAATAGTAAGGCTTATAGAGTCTACAACTTGACTACACAAGTTGTAGAAGAATCAGTGCATGTAGTTTTTGATGAGACTAAACTTATTAATAATGAGTTGTCTAGCAGTGTATGCAGCCCCACAGGTTTGACAAAGAAAATGGACAAGCTTACTATAGAAGAAGTGCCTGCTGCAAGACAGCAAGTAGAAGAAAGTAGTTGTTGTCCAGGGGGAGAACTACATGTGCCAATAGCTGAAGAAATACAAGGTGTACAGCATGAAGCAGATGCTGAAGTGGTTCAACCAGAGGTTAGGATGCCTCCAGCTCACAGGCATCTTAGAGATCATCCAACAGAGCTGATTATTGGAGATCCAAGACAAGGAGTACAAACCAGGAGTAGAAACATGAATGCAGCAATCTACTCCAGCTTTCTGTCACAAGTTGAACCTAAAAAGTTTGAAGAAGCAATACAAGATCCACAATGGACTGAAGCAATGCAAGAAGAGCTTAATCAGTTCAAGAGGTGCAAGGTTTGGGAACTTGTTCCTAAACCTAAAGACCACAATGTAATAGGAGTTAAGTGGATCTACAGGAATAAGATAGATGAACAAGGTGTCATCATTAAGAATAAAGCTAGACTGGTTGGTAAAGGATATAGGCAAGAAGAAGGTATTGATTTTGATCAAACCTTTGCTCCAGTAGCCAGACTGGAAGCCATAAGAATGTTCTTGGCCTATGCAACTATCAAGGATTCAAGGTGTACCAAATGGATGTCAAGTCAGCATTCCTAAATGGTAATCTTAAAGAAGAAGTTTATGTGGAACAAACTGCAGGTTTTGTTGATCCAACTCTACCTCATTATGTCTATAGACTTAGGAAAGCTTTATATGGGTTAAAGCAAGCCCCTAGGGCTTGATATGAAACCCTATCTAGTTTCCTCATTGAGAACAAGTTCTCAAGGTGGAAAATAGATAAGACTCTATTCCTTAGGGAATCTAGAGGCAAAGTCATACTAGTCCAAATATATGTAGATGACATTATATTTGGGTCTACTGAAAGCAGCCTTTGCAAAAAGTTTGCAAAACTTATGCAGAGGTCAGTTTGAGATGAGTAGTATGGGGAGAGCTGAAGTTTTTCTTGGGTCTCCAAGTTAAACAGACTGAGAGTGGTTTGTCCATTTGTTAGTCAAAGTTCACCCTAGAACTCATAAGGAAGTATGGTATGGATTCATCCAGTACCATGAAGACTCCTATGGGGTCAAGTATGTCTCTTGCAAGGATGATGCAGGGAAACCTGTACATGTGTTTGTGCAAGGTATCAAGCCTGCCCTAAAGAGTCTCATTTGACTGCAGTCAAAAGAATATTGAGATATCTAAAGGGCACTCCCTATCTAGGCCTCTGGTACCCTAGGAATGGAGATTTTGATCTAACAGGTTATTCATGTTAAAATTCAAAAACCGCAGACGCCCCCTTGGATACCCTGCTGAAAGCTCAACAAACGAAGGAGAATACGCCCACTTATATGTTGAAAGTTTTCCGGATCGTGGAGTTAGCAGGGGTTATCTCAACAAAGCAGTAACAACCAGCCACACATGCAGCACAAGCTTCTTTATTGATCAAGAGCAAACTTCTTTACAAGGCGAGACATACATGGTGAGACATGCTTCACCAAAACCCAACACCGGGAGAGCAGAGACAGTTACAAAGACAAGAATAAAAAACAAGCCGCGCGGACTCAAATAATCAAGCCGCCGACCTACTGCTGTGGAGTCCGCTCAGTCCGCCAGGTCGCCAGACCGCAACCCAAGCCGCGCGGACTCACCCTAATTCCAATGCTTAGCTCTTCACCGCCGGTCTGCACGCCGCCAGACCGCACAAGCTGCGTCACCGAATGGAACAGTCCGCCTGAAGCAGGCGACTTCCTGAACCCCGAACCAAGTCGCCAAAGAGAAGACCGCCTGGTCGCTATCTGCGACCTGCTATTTACCGCCTGTTGCTTAACCGCAGAGTCCGCACTGTCCCTGACCGCAATCAGAGCCAAGTCCTGGCTTTCCAGCGCTATCCGCACAACCTGCACAGCACAACCGGGTCAACTCCAATCCGCGCGGACACAAAGTCCAGACCGCAGCAACTTACGCGAGCTCAATTACTGTTCACTTACTTCGGTCCAGGTTCCTTAGGTACTGATGTGACATGGGTCCTATTTATAGGCACGACGATGAGTATGGTCACCGCCCTAGCCGATAGGATCACCGCCACAATCCGCAGCTAGAACAAGTGTGTCCGCACAGCCCGCGGACACACCTTCCAGTTCGCCGCTCCTGTGCAGATAGCCAGTCCGCTCCAGCTTCTCCAAGGCCGGACTCCAATATCCAGCCCGCCTTGCCGCCAGAGACCAAGCCAGGACAACAACTGGACTCCACAACAGCCGTGTCCGCCATTCTGCGGACAAGGCATCAGCCCGCAAAACCCGAGCCCGCATCCGCGCCATCAAGGCACCTGCCTGACTCAGCGGATACCCGGCTATCGTCCGCATATCATCCAAAGTCCATTACCTCATGCCAAGGCACCTCCGGACTTAGCGGACACGCCAATCCAGTCCGCTAACAGCAGACCCCAGTCCGCGTCCCTGAGTCAACCTCATCACAAGGCTCAACCGGACTCAGCGGACTCTGGCTCCAGTCCGCACGCTCCTGCACAAGCAATTCTTCAGTCCGCATATCCCCAAGCTAGCACACAAGGCAACAACACTTCTACTAAGCTTGGCGAACTGAGAAATCAGCCCGCGCTCCACTGCGCGATCTCCCCGGACTGAGCCATCCTGGACTTGGTTCAATTCCTACCAAGTCCAGTCCGCTGGCCACAAGGGCCAGTCCGCACTTACTGGCGGACACTGGATCTAGCCCGCCATACGGGCGACCTCTTGTCTCTGTCGCGCTGACCGGTGGTCTCCGCGGCTTCCACTTGCCGCTTCACTAGAGCAAGACCAAGGCATCTGCCAAACCGGTCTGCCGAGCTCCAGTTCTTCAGTCCGCTTCAAGCCGGACTCCGCGGATAACATTCCTATCCGCCGGTTACTTCCTAGGAGTGTAAACCGCCTGCTGAGCACACACTGGCCTGTCAGACCGCCGCTGCTGTCCGCGCAGTCCGCGCGAACAGACAGCCCAGGCCGCCACAGAGCAAACCGCCTGCAACATCCCTGCCGACCTAGCAGTCCGCCAACCCAGTCCGCGTAGTCCGCGCGAACAGGTTTCCCAAGCCTTCCATTCACCCACTTTCACTTCACAGAGTTCAACACTCCCCTTGAAGTGAGAAGTGGTGAATAACTCCAGCAGCTCCCGTAACCTTGCACCTGGTCCTTCCGATAGCATCTACGAAGAGATGTCCAAGACATAGTCCTCGCCCCGCATATCATGGACCATGAGGGAGCCCTCCAGCATCTCCCAAAAGGAGCCATGCTTCCCTCTGCCTTCTTCAGCTTCAACCTCCACTCATGCATCACAGGAGTATCACCAACTTCCTGGACCCAGAAGACCAAGCCTCGTTGCCTCTCTGAGAGTCACCACCTTCAGACTTGGTGTCAACCACCTCCTTGATTCTAGTGGGGTCATCACAGCCAGAGAAGTACCTTGCTCGACCTGAGGGCTAACAAGGAAACACGGGACCAAGTCCACCGTGTTCCCTTCACAATATCGAGCTGGTGGCTTACTGATCCTCTTCGATCTCGAAGAACCTGATCATGGCTAACCACCTCCGCTGCTTTTGAACCAGCTCCGTTCCCGGGCAAACCTGGAACAATGCTCCCTTTGCTCCCTGAACAAGATGCCTCCTTACTGGAACCAAAAGCATCTGGAGCAACGCTCCCCCTGCTACCTGAACCAGAAGACTCCCCTCTTGAACAAGAACAGCCTGGAACATCGCTCCCCTTGCTTCCTGTACCGGAAGCCTCCGCCTTCGAGCCAGAAGGTCCTGGAGCATCGCTCCCCTTCTTCCCGACTCTGACGCCTTTACCTCGGAGCTAGAACAACCTGGAACACCTGGTGACTCAGGTAACTCCACTTCCTTAGCAGCAGCCTCCTTCAGCCCACCATCTGACCTGCTTATCTCTAGCTCCACATAAGAGCTACCCCAATACGGCGTCAACTCATCAAAAACAATGTCTCTCGACACTATGAGTTTCTTCGTCGCAGGATCCATACACCTCCATCTTTCTTCTCTGCTCATCATACCCAACAAAGACTAGCTTTGTTTTGAGAGCAACCGGAGTGTGTATATAGCAGGTAGATCCAAACACCCGAAGGTGCTTCACTGAGGGCTTCACTCCGAACATTAGCTCATAAGGAGTCTTCATTATGATCGGACTAAGAGGCATTCGGTTGATGACATGAGCAGCACAGGCCATTCCTTCCGCCCAAAGAGCCTTCGGAACGCCTTTACTCCGAAGCCAACACTTGCAGCAGGTCTCCGTTAACCAGCGGATCATATGAGCTGCAATACTACCCTGTTGTGAAGTATGTCACAAGAGAGCTCCATCCGGATCCCTTGCTCCTGCAAAAGCGTGAGAACTCGGTTGAGCCAAACTCACCACCGAAACCTGTCCTCAACACCTTGACCCTCCGGCAAAGCTGGCCTTCGACAAGCTTCTTGAACTCCACAAACAAGCGTACCATGCTGGACTTCGTCTTCATAAAGTATACCCAAGTATACCCAGAATAGTCATCAACCAATATCAGCATGAACCTGCTGCCTCCAAGAATGCCGTGACTCGTGTCACCAGACGCACATAGGACATCAATGGTGCATTACTCCTGGATGGTGCATTCAACTCAGCGAAGGAACTATATGAACTACATCAAGTACGCAATGGATGAAATCAGTATATACTCTTACGGTATCTTTGTGCACTTTGTCAGCCAGTCCATCCCT